>OY728159.1:2059396821-2060729314 GCA_963277665.1 Viscum album | reverse complement strand
GACGGCATGTCAATCAGACATGCGGTCTGCGTTGTAGGGGTCATTATGCATTCTTTAAGTGTTGCGTGCGCCTGATAAACCCGCGTGGGGGGGTGCAAATGGGCCAAACGAAGTCCGAATGGCCTGAAACAGACGACATCAAATGGTGAGTGAATTTTGATGTGGTCGAGTAGAGGGCACGTCAATCGGACATGCCGTGTGCCCGCGGTGACCGGGAACGCCGTTCTGGTGTCATAAATGGCCAAAACGGGTGTCTAACGGTCTAACTCATAGCGGAAGAAATCAGATTGACCTGAAATCACAAGAGGGCAATCCCATTAATATTCCCAACGTGCACGCGTAGACGACAAATCAATCGGACGTGGGGTCTACACCGTAGGGCTCATTATGCGTTCTTTAAGTGTTGTGCGCGCTTGATAAACGCGTGTGGGGAGGGGGGGGTCCAAACGGGCCGAAAGAAGTCCGAATGACCTGAAATCAGACGACATCAAAGGGTGAGTGAATTGTGATGTGGTAGACCAGGCAACACGTCAATCGGACGTTCCGTGTGCCGCGGTGACCGGGAACGCCGTTCTGGTGTCATAAATGGCCAAAACGGGCGTCTAACAGTCAAACTCATAGCGGACAACATCGGATTGACCTGAAATCACAGGACAACAATCCAATTATTATTCGCGACATGCACACGTAGACAGAACGTCAATCGGACTTGCGGTCTGCGCCGTAGGGCTCATTATGCATTCTTTAAGTTTTGCGTGCGCTTAATAAACGTGCGTGGGGGGGGGGGTGGGTCCAAATGGGCCGAACGAAGTCAGAATGGCCTGAAATAAGATGAAATCAAAGGGTGAGTGATGTTTGATGTGGTCGAGAAAACGACACATCAATCGGACGTGCCATATGCCCGCGGTGACCGGGAACGCCGTTCTGGTGTCATAAACGGCCAAAACGGGCGTCTAACTGTCAAAGTCATAGCGGACGACATCGGATTGAATTGAAATCACAGGACAACAATCCAATTATTAATCTCAATCTGGAAGCGCAGACGACACGTCAATCGGATGTGCGGTCTGCGCCGTAGGGCTCATTATGCGTTATAAGTGTTGTGCGTGCTTGATAAATGCGCGTGGGGGGGGGGGGGGTGGGGTTCCAAATGGGCTGAACGAAGTCTGAATGGCCTGAAATGAGATGACATGAAAGGTTGAGTGAATTGTAATGTGGTCGAGCAGACATCATGTCAATTGGACGTGTCGTGTGCCCGCGGTGAACGAGAACGCCGTTCTGGTGTCAAAAAACGGCCAAAACAGGCGTCCAACAGTCAAACTCATAGCGGACGACATTGGATTGCCCTAAAATCACAGGACAAAAATCCCATTATTATTCGCGATGTGCAGGCACAGAAGGAACATCAATCGGATGTGCGGTCTGCGCCGTAGGGCTTATTATGCGTTCTTGAAGTGTTGCACGCGCCTGATAAACGCGCGTGGGGGGGTCCAAACGGGCCGAACGAAGTCCGAATGTCCTGAAATGGACTACATGAATGGGTGAGTGAATTTTTATGTGGTCGAGTAGACGGAACGTCAATCGGACATGCCGTGTGTCCGTGGTGACCGGGAACGCTGTTCTGGTGTCATAAACGGCCAAAACGGGCGTCTAACGGTCAAACTCATAGGGGACGACATCAGATTGACCTGAAATCACAGGACAACAATCCAATTATTATTCTCGACGTGCACGCGCTGACGTCACATCAATCGGACGCGCGGTCTGCGCCGTAGGGCTAATTATGCGTTCTTTAAGTGTTACACGCGCTTGATAAGCGCGCGTGGGGGGGGGGGGGGGTCCAAACGGGCCGAACGAAGTCTGAATCACCTGAAATCAGACGACATCAAAGGGTGAGTAAATTGTGATGTGGTCGAGTTGACGGCACGCCAATCGGACGTGCCGTGTGCCCACGGTGACCGGGAACGCCGTTCTGGTGTCATAAACGGCCAAAACGGGCGTCTAACGGTCAAACTCATAGCGGACAACATAAGATTGACCTGAAATCACAGGACAACAATCCAATTATTATTCTCGACGTGCACGCGCAGACGGTACGTCAATCAGACGTGCGGTCTGCACCGTAGTGCGCATTATGTGTTTTTAAGTGTTGCGCGCGCTTGATAAATGCGCGTGGGGGGGTCCAAACAGGCCGAACGAAGTCCGAATGGCCTGAAATCAGACGACATCAAAGGGTGAGTGAATTGCAATGTGGTCGAGTAGAAGACACGTCAATCGTATGTGCCGTGTGCCCGTGGTGACTGGGAATGCCGTTCTGGTGTCACAAACGACCAAAACAGGCGTCTAACGATCAAAGTCATAGCGGACGACATCAGATTGACCTGAAATCACAGGACAAATATCCAATTATTATTTGCGACGGGGATGCGTAGACGGAATGTCAATTAGACGTGCGGTCTGCGCCGTAGGGCTCATTATGCTTTCTTTAAGTGTTGCACGCGCTTGATAAATAAGCGTGGGAGGGGGGGGGGGTCCGAATGGGCCGAACAAAGTCCGAATGGCCGAAAATCAGACGACATCAAAGGGTGAGTGAATTGTGATGTGGTTGAGTAGACGACACGTCAATCAGACATGTCGTGTGCCCGCGGTGACCGGGAACGCCTTTCTGGTGTCATAAATGGCCAAAACGGGTGTCTAACGGTCAAACACATAGCAGATGACATCGGATTGAATTGAAATCACATGATAACAATACAATTATTATTCGCGACGTGCATGCATAGAAGACACATCAATCGGACGTGCAGTCTGCGTCGTAGGGCTTATTATGCGTTCTTTATTTGTTGTGCGCGTTTGATAAATGCACGTGGCGGGGGGGGGGGGGGGGGGGTCCTAACGGGCCGAACGTAGTCCGAATTGCCTGAAATCAGACGAAATAAAAGGTTGTGTTAATTGTGATGTGGTCGAGAAGACGACACGTCAATCGGACATACCGTGTGCCCGCGGTGACCTGGAACGCCGTTCTCGTGTAATAAACGGCCAAAACGGGCGTCTAACAGTCAACCTCATAGCAGACTACATCGGATTGACCTGAAATCACAGGACAACAATCCAATTATTATTCACGATGAGCATGCGCAGACGACACGTCAATCGGACATGCAGTCTGTGCCGTAGGGCTCATTATGCGTTCATTAAGTGTTGCGCGCGCTTGATAAACGCGCGTGGGGGGGGGGGTCCAAATGGGCCGAACGAAGTCCAAATGGACTGAAATCAGATTACATTAAAGGGTGAGTGAATTTTTTTGTGGGGAAGTAGACGACACATCAATCGGACGTGATGTGTGCCCGCGGTGATAGGGAACGCCATTCTGGTGTCATAAACGGCAAAAACGGGTGTCTAACGGTAAAACTCATTGCGGATGACATCAGATTGACCTGAAATCGCAGGACAACAATAAAATTATTATTCACGACGTGGACGCATAGACATCACGTCAATGGGAAGTGTGGTATGTGACGTAGGGCTCATTATGCGTTTTTAAGTGTTGCGCGCGCTTGATAAACGCGCGTGGGGGGGGGGGGGGGGGGTCCAAACGGGCCGAAAGAAGCCTTAATGGCCTGAAATTAGAAGACATCAAAGGGTGTGTGAATTGTGATGTGATCGAGTAGATGGAACATCAATCGGACGTGCCGTGTGCCCGCGGTGACCGGGAACACCGTTCTGGTGTCATAAACGGCCAAAACGGGCATCTAACGGTCAAACTCATAGCGGTCGACATCGGATTGACCAGAAATCACAGGACAACAATAAAATTATTATTTTCAATGTGCACGTGCATACGACACGTCAATCGGACGTGCGGTCTGCGCCGTAGGGCTCATTATGCATTTTTTAAGTGTTGCGCGCCCCTGATAAATGCCCGTGGGGGGATCTAAACGGGCCAAACGAAGTCCGAATGGCCTGAAATCAGACTATATCAAAGGGTGAGTGAATTGTGATGTGTTAAAGCAGACGACACATCAATCGAACATTTCGTGTGCTCGCGGTGACCAGGAACGTCGTTTTGGTGTCATAAACGGCCAAAACGGGCGTCTAACGGTCAATCTCAGAGCGGACGACATCAGATTGACCTGAAATCACAGGAGAACAATCTAATTAGAAAAAAAGAATTAATGATTTTAAAATTTTAAAACGGTAATCAAAATTATGAATATTATTTTGAAAATCAAATACTTTAGATCTGTTGCAGTAAGTTTGAAGTTAAATACGTTAATTTGTTTTTTAGGTTTTATTCGGGTAATAATTTTGTTATTAAATTTTGTTATGCAGTTATATGTGATGATGGATGTGGAGCTTGAAAGATGATAACCAAAATTTATTTGGGTATATATTAATGTATAATTGATTTTTTTTTGAAAAAAATTACAATTTTATAGCGGCCGCCAAATGGCGGCCGCTATAGGTTTTTCAATGGGACCTATAGCGGCCGCCATTTGGCGGCCGCTAAAGTCTACCCCAGCTTGCCTACAGCATCCGCCAAATAGCGGTCGATGATAGAAATAATGACGGGGCAAAAGCGGCCGCCGTTTGGCGGACGCTAGGCGGCCGCTAAAGGTTATTCTTGTACTAGTGAATGCTCTACAAATTCTGTTTATTATATGTTAAGTTATATTATATTTTTATATTATTTCATAGGAATATTCCATATTGAGACTATAAACAAAATCTATTTAAAAATATTATTTTATTATTTATTAAAACATTTCATTGAAACCATTTCATTCTCATATCTTAATTAAGTCGAAATGGATGTCAGAATACAATAATAAGGAACACATTTATATAGTATTTCATTATGTAATGGGAGGGACCAAAATTATATAAACCTATATCCTAAGGGATAATTCTATAAATATCATGTATTACCATGAATGGAACTATAGAGATATTTCAAACCACTATAGGACTCTTTCTAAAATAATATAATAGACTTTGTTGTGAGACATTACATATGGAATGGTTTCCCATGGTTATTTACTTTCCACATTATTACACAACATTTATATGTAATTAAATATTTTTATTTTATGTTTCAATATATTAGACTACATATACCCTTATTATACTACCAAATTCATCATTTCACCTTTTATATTGAAATCCTTATGTCATTAGTAATTATTTATATATCATTTTTTGTTTCATATGATATACATATAAAATTTTTTGTGTACCTTTATTATGTTCTCATAACCACATTATTATATTATGCTAACATAAAATAATATTTTGATATATATTATGTTAAAACGTATTATAAATCTATTGTCATCATTTAATTTGTTTCCATTTCATAGGTTATAAGGAATAACATTGTTTGTTTTATGTTTTGAAAGTTATCATATGTGACGATTATTTTTATAAAATTTTAAAAATTATTTTAAAATGTGTTATTTAGTTCTCCAATATCTATTATCCCTAAACCAATAGGATTTAGGTGTGATATTTATTATAACATTAGATGCATATTTGTATATAATTATGTAATATTTATTTGTGTTATAGTTTTGTAATCTCACCACCATATATTAATTTTTGTTGGAATTAATTGTATTAAATATTCTAGAAATTTAATATAAATAAGAGCATGAATAAAATTTAAGGATTGGTCATAAGACCCAATGAAATAATTTTCTGTCCCAAAATACCAAATTTGTTGTTTTTTTCATGAAAAGAAAAATTTATGAGGTAATATGATCTTTTATAATGGTTTATTTTATGATCCAAAAAGAAAAAACTGATTGTAAAATGTGCTATGATGATAACTATGACAACAATACATAGTGTTCAAATATTATTGGTATTATAAAACCTTTTATGAATCTTATCATGGTTTTCAAACCCAATGATTAATATTATATAAAAAGATGAAAAATATGTCATAAAAGGGTATCATAACAATGTCCTTAAGGATAACAAGATGTTATAGGTTAAATCATGTATACTCACACTACCCACAATATAATATGGGTTTGTTATATAAATTGATTCTTCAAATAACGACTTGTGTTTCATCACCATGTAATGTGACAAATTGAAATCCAAGTACCTATGTTGAATAAATGTTATTTATAATATTACATTAAACATTATTTAGGTATAATTTTATTAATTATTTCATTGAACATTTATATGAATTAAATATGAAGAGGGACATGGGACATTTATAAAAATAAAAAAACATTTAAGGAATATTTAAAATGAAATAGTTACTGATGGTTAAAAATATCATTATAGAATTTATTATGGATGAGGATTTCTTAATATACAATCATCTTTGAAAAAATAATGGGAAATAATCTCTTATGATAATGGATGTCATTACCCAATCTTTATTCTGTATTGAAAGGTACTAAATAATTATTGATATAAACATGATTACTTATATATATATATAAATGTTATGAAGTCCATGTTTATCAAAAAAATATACCAACTATCTATCAATGATAAAATCAATGTTTAAATAATGATTTCAAAAGATCTAAAAAATATTTTTTAAGTAATTATGGAATGGGTGATTCATGAATCAATCATTAATATAAACTAGTTCATTTTTATTAGAACTCATTTATATGTTTTATAAATAATTGATATGATTGGAATATTTAGTTATATGTGAATAATATCCTACTTAATCAACTTAGGAAGTATTAATCTGTATTGATCTATTTAGTAATAATTTTAGTGGGAAAACATGATGAAATAAATTTCAAAATTTATAAATATTAAGCATATAAAATTCATAATGATAAGGAAATTTCCAAATAATAATGAACAAAATGACGTTTTACACGAAAATTAGTGAAACAAAACTTGTCAGTGAAGGTGAATCATTGTGGTCTACTTCTATTAAATTATAAATTTTTTACTTTTTACCTATGAACATGTTAGAGTTAATGGGTCTCACTGTCTATTCACATCATTAGTTTATATAAATTATATATATTCTAGAATGTTAAAGAAAAAAACACATAGGGATATATTATTTTTAAATAAAATTATTGATATTGTCCTCAATGTATGGATTTTTTAATCCCACACACACATGACTAATATCTTATTATAAAAATTAGCCTATGGTAATGGGATTTCCTCAAAACTCATTATCCTATATTTCACTATGTTATATGAAAAACACAAATAGGTATTGGAAAGTACTCACTGTTAGATACATATATGTTACAAAAAATGGATCTATTATTTAATAAAAAAATTATCTTGAAAATTGTGTTGAGTGATTTGTATTTTATGTTTGCGCCTCCACCGGATAGAATAAATCAAAAATCGTTCTTCATTACAGAAACATCAAATAATTTTATCCCGCTGTATTCACTAAAATATTTATGGCTATCTCACTTAATATTATTCTTAAACATAAATATTATTGAATAGGTTGAATGAAAAATGATATCCATGTCATAATTTTCATATATTCTTCGTCAATATTTAAGGTATTCTCATAGTGAATATAGAATATATTTTCCGCTTTTCGTTGGAACAATTGATTTTAAAATGGCATCAGAATCAATATCTATCCCTTTTTCCATCACTCGAGCTTAACTTATTCATTTTTTAATTTTTTAATAATCACATGACAAATATTATTTGAAATTTTCATAATATTAATAATATAAAAACCTATGGAAATTCATGGCATATAGATATTCAATTTAACATTGAATAATTCTAAAACATCAATTCTCATAAAAATTTATCAAATTAATTTCTTTATAATATTAACAGAATTAGTATCTATCTAAGAATAATATTTAATTCCTTCATTTCTATTAAACAAATAAAACATTAAATAAATTATGGAATAATAAAAAATACTAGATACATTGAAAAAATATTATGAAATTTTGAAAATATTATTATTTTAGCCTCATTTAAAAATGATCATTAAATAAGTCTTCTATATAAAATTATTTATTTATTTTCCTTTAAATCTATAAAAATCAAATATACTCGCTTTAATGATTCCATAAAATTAATGATTTATCTTCAATGATAATATACATACACAGACAAATATTTTCAGTTTAATGTCATATTTCATTATACAATCTATTATTCTATAAAAAGAAATAATCCCAACTAAAGTAATGGTTAATTGAAATTATTTTGTTTTTGAATCATTTAGTAATAGAACATCATCATAATTAGTCTTGTGATTCATCTAATATCATTTGAAATTTTATTAATGTTACTACACATCACTTGTAACCACTTGTAATATTACATATCATCCTAATTATATTACATATCCTCTAGAAAATTATAATTTATTATTTTTTAACATTATATTCCTATTAAATATTCTCTAGGGAGATCTTACTCATCACATGAATATTATGAGACTTTCTTATGTATAGTCCAATGGATCATACATATCACACTATATCCAAGTATTTTTTCATTATTTACTATTAAAGAATGTAAGGAAGGATTTTCATGTCATATATATAACACCTATTTGATCTTACATGCATAAAATATATGTTATGCATCAAAAAGAAATCATTATAATACGAGTCAGATTATAAATCTATGAAATCATACATTCTCCATTTCATTTTAAAAAAAATCAAATCAAAACATGCGGAATAAATATACATCATTTAATTCGACCATCTAATCATTCTCATTCACATTAATATATATATATAATTGATTCATTTAATTCTATAACAATATGATGCCTTCCAGAAACACTTTAGTGAAATACCTAAGGACATTTATGTATGAATAAACTCAACAGAAGGAGTTTTCATCATTATATCAACTTCAAATAAAATTATTTACTAACACATCATCCATGTTTCAAACTTCAATAATATGATCAATAATTAAGTTTCAAAATCACCATGTCATATATTCAAAAATATCTTCTCAAAAACTATCATTCATGTATCACCATAGAGTAATATCATGAAAACGTATTAAAATCCATTATTCATGGAACTTCAAATGCATTTATATAACACAATCATGTTAATTATAATATATATAGAAAATATGAAGATTTTTTATAAATGAATTATCAACTAGGTTTCCCATTCAATACAAGAATAACAATCTCTATATAGTATAACAGCTAGGAGTATCTGAAACTACATCCATTCATATATAAAAATTATTGTAGAATCTAATTTATTTTCCCCTTATTGAAAATTATTGTTTGTCAAGAAATAAAAAATTTGAGGTTACAACATAAATCAAAGATTCATCCAAATATTCAATAATGAATCATTATTCTGAAATCAAGTTTCCTAAAAATATCCATGGATTGCACCAACACCATAGAATTTTCCAAACTCACCACACACTATCATCAATGATTATTAAAAAATATATATAACAAGTACTAAATGGGTTCAATATCATAATTTTTTTTAATATTTATAGGTCCATTATATAATATGTTTTTAAATATATATATATATTTAAATTTTTATCTCAATTCCACTACGATAATAATTAAATATATTTCTAATAAAAAAATTTAGTTATCATTTAATATATTCTATTTCAAATTCATAAATACATGATATAAAAATATCATGATGGTAATAAACATCCTAGAACATTCAGTTCAGAGAAATGTATTTTAAACAATACATTATCATATATGTAATTGAAAATTAAAATTACTCCCCTTAAATTCAGGATTTTTTTTTAAAAAAATGATAGATTTATCATACATTTTCAATATGAATCCCACTCTATCAGGACCTACCTTATTTATGATGAGTTAATGAGGGGAAAAGTGACACACCCTTCCTTCATCAAGATGAATAAGAGATAATTACCCTAGTGACCTGCCTTTATTTGGCCCTGAATTGGAGACTAGCACTAATGGTATAAAATCCTACAAAAAATGGAATACATTACCCTTTTTTAATTAAAAAATTATTGGGATATAATATGTTAAAAATCCCAAATAACACCAAGCATTTTTACAAGGGAATCAAAAATAAAACCAATGCTTGATTTAAACATAAAAAACCAAAAAGTAACAACAAAAACTCCAAAGAAATGTTCGAAAAGAGAATATTAAACAACATCACAACAACAAACCCAATGCCCGAGCTAGTAAAGACAAGTACGGTTCTCAAAGACCTTCCAAAACCCTGAAAATGTATTTACTGATGTAGGGTAAGTATACAAGTATACCCAGTATGAAATCTATAGTCACCCATACTCAATTGGGGGAACACACTACTTCCATAGTGAGAAAATAGTAGAACCTCAAAGCCCCTACCAATAAGAACTGACTAGCCCAACCTCACAAAGGAAATCACACCAAATAATGAAATTCAAGTATGGTAGTAATATAATAACATCGACATTTGGGTACCCTAAACTAGTTTCCCACTAGTTAAATACTCATTCCTAACAGGTAACGTCCTGAATATAACACTCTTCTACAACATATTCCCACTACCAAACCTGCATGCACACACATGGGCCTTAATCACACCACACATCTCTCCAGAAAACACATGAGCCACAACAACCATGCCACTCGACCGAAGACTCTTGGGCCTCATCCAGAATACACATGAAAAAATAAAACATGGTCTGTAGACACCTGATCCCCTCATCCAAAAAAACATTCTCAAATGATCTTGGAATTTGGTAAGCCACAAGCCATTATAGCTTGCCCAGAAATGCTCAACCGGTAAAACCCAAAAGAGGGCGTGAGGAAGAAATTCAGTATCAAGCCTTCTATCCTCCCATTGGTATGTTGTGAAGGACACCCTCCCCCATGAAATGGGGTTTTTTGGAACTTGTATTTCAAAGACGGTGGGGTGCTTATAGAAATAATAGGGAACTAAAATTTATAAATATATGTTAAAAACACCCAACCCAACTTACGAGTCCCAAAATTAACAAACACCCCATACAGAACCAAATTTACTGCTACCCCTATTTGTACAACAACACAAACATCCACTACCATTGAATAACCCAACCCCATTATAAATTCAAACATTATTACTTTTCTTTATTAAGGTTTTTCTTTAATTTATTCATGTACTACCCGATGAATCTACCAGGCATAAAATTTTCAACCACCTTAGAAGGTGAAGAGGCTGATTAAATAAAGACACAGGAACTAACCCTCTTTGATCATCGTTACTAACAACTTTGAACAAGGGAAGAGGGACCAAGGAAGAACACATACATTTTGACACCCATTCCTAAAAAACAATGAAAAACCAACTTGATGTTCCACCACACACCCATTTTTCCTTGTAAAACCATTCAACTACTGCCAACTATCTTTCTTCAATGTTATAGCACAAAATACTCCTATTACTACTAGGACTGGTGGTCCCATTGCACAACAATTCCACACACAACACACCTATAATCATTAAGTCATTACACAATTCAATCATTTATCCCCATTTCCCAAACATTTCCCAGATGAAATCCCACGGCAAAAAAAGTACATAACCACACCGAAATCCCACTACCCAATGTCGCTCCAAGTCCATAACATTATCAGAGGTTGTCCTAGTGCCTACAAGTCCACCCATTCAACAATCAATCGGTCTCTAAAGCTAGGATACCAATATGCACCATATAACACCCCATACACAAGTCCCACAACTACCACCACTAAAACCGCATCCCCACCCCACAAGAATAACAAACCAACTCATCGGACCAACTAAGCCCAACATGAAACCACACTATTAACCTAAGCATATCCATGTTCATCAGTTGGGGTTTTTTAATTCCACTTTAAAATAACTGGGGGACCACACAATAGGACTGATCCTGGATCATCAATTTTAATTTGAAAAGTATACATGATTAACCATATTTCATGTTACAAATTTTTTTCAAGCATTATGAAAAAATAGGTCATATCTAGTGTGAATGTAAAGAAAAAAAATGACCTTGATTTTTAGAAGGAATATAGACCCAAAAAATATAAAAGAATCAAATAAAATAGGAAATCAACATCAAACCACTCTTAGTCACTTGTTTTATTGACCCCGATTATATTTTGATCATATTATCTACTTATTTATTTCTCGTTTCAAGAAAAGTAATAAAATTTTCTTCATAAGGAATCATTAGTACACCCACCTAACATGATGCACAATTAAAGAGCGGCAGAAGAAATACCTACTTGAAATAAAAGTCGTCTAACAATCTACTTTTCACCATGAACAATAGACCATGCAATAAAGAATAAAGATGGCCAAGACTAATATATAGAAGGGGGATATGTAATGGGATCATAAATCATCTATAGAAGAAGGAATTAATTACAACAAGGATAATAGAAAACAAACTAGAAAGTAAATATCCCAATTTGAAGTGCCAAATACTATATTAAAGGAAGATAGGTTTTGAAATCCATTAACGTGGGATCCGGGTCATTATATCTCTTCTTGAGTACATGAAAGTCACCATAGATTTAGGATATTAAAGATATAATTAATATCCATTTACAAACCCTTCAAATCTCCAAAACAAATATTTAAAGTTGGTTTACATCAAAAAATATGTAAGAGTGGAGAAATTGGAAAACTATGAAAAACTATAAAAATCGTGAAATGAGTCACTAATGGGAGAGTCACTAATGCTAAGACACCAACAGGTGATCTACCAACATGACCTACCGATGTTGAGCCACTGACGCTGAAATACTGATACAACAAATCACCAATGCCATATCTCACTGATGCCCTAACTCACTAATTCCCTGGCTCCAATGCCCGGGAACCAACACTGAGACTCGATGACTCTGGCCTCATTGACTCACTGATGCCAACATTTCTAACTCACTAATGAGTATTCCCTTGACTCTACGATACTGATGCACCAGACTCACTGATGTCGATGCATTAAACTAGATTTTTGGCTAACTCTTGGACTGAGTCACTAAGAGCCCCTAGACCACCCCCCAAAACTAGTTTTTCATAATGGAATGGATTAGAGTGGTCAATTTCATTAGATCAGATACCTATATAACTAATCTAATCCCTGATAATTCAAAACCATACCAGAATAAATCAGGGGTCCAAAAAATCACCACTTAAGATAATTATATGGGATTAACCACCTTTGGTTGTTTGGAAATTGGAGTGAAAACCCTTACATCTAATAACACCTCCTTGACATTTATCTCATGAATAAATACACAAACACTAAGGCCCCATAGCCCCAAAAAACAACATAATCACCAAAGATCACACTACCCAGAAACATGGATTAAGGAGTTCTTTCTCCCATGTCAAGATACAATTCTCTTTGGGTGGAACTGACTCACCTGCACAGGTTCAATCACATCTACATTAATTCATATTGATTAGGAATTAGGTCCTCCCCTCCCCATAGTCATGTCTTTTTTCACACATTCAACGAATAGGGAAACAACTCATGTTATTATGAACAAGGCTAACCATTACATCATAAAATCATGAAAAAAAAGGAAAAAATAGAAATAAAACATATAACTGCTCTAGGTAATTGGAAGGGATCTATGCCAACCGCTCCTAAGTACTCTCCTCGGGGCCATGATGACTCCATAACACACGAAACAAAGGAATTTTCCATCCATGAAGCACCTTTTCATCATGATCCCCAATTCTTACCGGTCACTCCCTAAACCTTGCGTCATCATTGATATCCTCCTCTCCCTAGTTAATGAAGTTGGAGTCATTGTGTAGATACCGATGGATATGAGAGACATGGAAGACATCATGGATCCTCTCCAACTGTAGTGGCAACACGAGATGATATGATACCTTACCAAGTCATCCGAAAACCATGAAAGGTCTGATGAACCTTGGAGAAATCTTCCTCTATATACCAATGCTCTGCTCCTCATATCCATGGGAAACCTTCAAGAATATATAGTCCCCAACATTAAACTCACATGGCCTCCTCCTATGATCATCATATGACTTTGGTCAGCCTTTTTCTACCTTCATCAACTCACAGTCAAGTCATAACTTCTCCATCGTAATCTGCAACATGTTCAAACCATTAATTAAAGCCTCCCCAACTTCCATCCATCATAAGGGTAAACAATACAACCTCCCTTATAGAGATTTGAACAAAAACATACTGTGGTAATTTTTTTCTCTATTATTGTAAGAAAACCCTACCAAGGAAAAACTTAAACTCAAGAACCACTAAAGTCTATAACACATTCCGAAAACATGTCTTCCAATGACTGGATGGTCCTATATTTCTTGCCATCCATCTTAGGGTGTGAAGAAGTGCTGAGGTGTAACTATGTTCCAAATGCATTCTACAATCCCCTTTATACATGTACGATAATACGTTTATCCTGATCAAAGATAATGGATCTTAGAACTCAATGATTCCACACCACCTCATCCACTTACCTATGTGTTAAGACATCCTCTATAGTTAACTCCTTGATCACTGTGAGGTGGGACTAATTTGTCAACCGATCCACTGCAATCCAAAAGGGATAACATCTACCCTGAGTCATGGGTAATCTTGTGATGAAATCCATCGATATGTCATCCCACTTCTATTATGGGACATCTAATGGAAACAACATACCACGAGGAACATGCTTTTTCGCCTTCACCTGTCAACACACTAGGTACCTTGCGACACACTCCACCACAACTAGATTCACTCCAGACCACCAAAAATGTTCCCTCAAGCCTTAGTACATCTTATAAACTCCTTGATTTACTATTAGGGGTGAGCTTTGTAACTCATGGATAACTCTCACATGCATTGGAATATGGAAAAATATCTTCCCAAAGAACAAAAAATTATTTTGTCTATCCTCCTACCATCCCTCTAAAGAATCACCATGGATAGAGCGACCATGCATCACTTTAATATCTGATTCTCCCCACTAAGACTCCTCATCCTAGAACACTGTGAAAGACTACACTATAATCTGGAATAGAGATCCTCTTCTACCATCCACTCATGCATCTTGGCGCAAAGCGGACAACTCCCCCAATGCCTTCCAAGCATCAGTGGATTACTGAACTACCTCATTCTATTAAATCTGACCTAAGATATTGGCCACCATGTCCCCTTTTTCCGGGGAGTAAGAGATATCGAATCCTTATACTAGAGAAACCCTATCGACCTTCACTACCAGAAGTTCAGGTCTCTCTGGGAGAAGATATACCTCAATCTCATACGACCTATGAAAATGACAAAGTGCTCCACGGTGAGGTAATATCTCCATAACATAAGTATTATAACAAGTACTTCATGATCTAAGTAATGGGTGGCATAGTTATGTCAATGAGGACGTAACTCTTCGGACCCATAAGAGAACACTCCTCATGGCTGCATCATCACAAACCCCAAAACTAAGCTCGAGGCATCACATACACCACGAAAATCACCCTTTCCTATGGAATCCTTAGCACATGGGCACTAACCAACATCCCCGTCAGGTAGCTGAATGCTACCTAAAACTGATCACTCCACACAAAGGGCGGGTCATTTCTAGTCAAAGTAATGAATGGAGCCAAAACTCATGAGTAGTCTAATATGAACATCAGTTAATAGCCCTCTAGACCTAGGAAGGTACAAACATCAAACATATTCATCGGTGGTTCCCAAGAAACAACTGACTCAATCATTTATGTGTCAAATTCTATCCCTTTCTGATACATGACTTGTCCATGGAAGTGAACTTCTCATATCCAGAACATGCACTTAGACAACTTCACATAGACCTGATTGTGTCAGAGCACCTCCAAGACAATCTAGAGATGCTCGGTGTGATCCTCCCCTAACCATTAGTAGATCTGGAAGTCATCAATGAACTCGATAACAATCTAGTATAGGAACATGAAAAATATATAGTTCATGAGCCCCATGAACATGGATAGTGCATTTGTAACACCAAAGGGAATGACCACTAACTTTATGTTTCCACACTTTCACCTAAAATAAGTCTTCAGCATGTCACCCTCCTTCACCCTATACTGATGATATCTATACCAAAGATCAATATTATAGAACCAACCATTTCCATTTAATTTTTCAGAATGATCATCAATGCTTAGGAGTGGGTAACAGTTATTGACCGTTACTTGATTCTGTGTCTAGTAGTCTAAGAATAGACATAAACCACCATCTACCTTCTTTTCAAACAAGACTGGATCATACCACAATGACACAATCAACCGAATAAAACCATTTTCATCATGTTGTCAACCTAAATCTACAACTCTCACAACTCGGAAGGCACCATCCAATATGGAGCCATCATAATTATACAGGCACTGGGTTGTAAGCCTATATCGAACTCAATGTCACGTCATGCAGGTAGAGTCACAACACCCTCTGGGAATACACCCATGAAATCTATAACAACCCCATAAACATTCACCATCTCCGCATCTATTGATCCTACTGACAGCTTGATCGGCAAGGAAGGAAGAGGCTCCACACACCATCTTCCCAACTGATAGTTCTGTTCACCAAAAAATCTACATGATGTCCATCCATATCTGAAAACAAGTCAATCCTCTAAAAGAATTAGATAATGGAATGAACAAAAAACAACCAGTCGATTCCCATGATGACATTATATGGAATCATCTATAGCAGAAGAAAATATCCCCTGGACTGATTCAGCCCCAATATCAATCAACATCCCATGAAAACATCAATCAGACTGGTCTAACCTTTAGTTATCATGCTCAACACCAAGGAATAGAATTTACCTCTTCATGAAGTCCCAATCATGGTTGAGAATGGGTGCAACAAAAGAGTGTGATGCATCTGAATCGGTCAAATCACATTCAAGAGTACTAAGGAAACCAATAATCTATAAAATAACTTATGGCCCTAATGGAATTGCTGCCTCGAAAACGTAGAAATTCCCACACCTTGCTCTTATACACGTATTCTATCGACTTCCTCCCCAAACACACTCGGGTTGAGGTCCCTTGAAGAGCACCCTAAGGATGGATTCCCCCAGTACTGTCTACCCTCGGTGGAGCGGGATCCTACTGCCTCTACTGCTAGAAAGGCCTGAATGAAAACTGCTGATGATGATGTAGTCTGTGAACCTTCCCACCCGCACCATACTATGATAGAACTGGTAACTAGTTCAAAATAAGTCCATGGACTCCATAGACAACACACCATGGTCCCGAGCCCTTGGGGAAAGGGTGAGGACCCAGAGATTGGAACTGGAACTACTAATGACTACTTCTCACATGACCAAACCTAGAAATCCCTGATGCTGGAGACAATTTTCTGACTACCTTCTCCTTCAAAAAACATGGTTGGATCCCCTATCATGGAATACCTCCCTACGAGTGCATCCACCCCACTACATTAGCCTTATTCTGAACTTCTATGTATGTTAGTTGCGTAGATGGAGTGATGAAATATGGAAGTGGAGGTTAGAGTGCCTCCTCTAAGCATCTCCCATGTGACTCCTCATCTGGAAAGGGATCCAGTGAAAAGAATCGACGATCCTTGAACATGATCCCCAGTTCCCTCGCCGACATGCTCCGCTATTGGAGTGATAGTTTCTCATATCGCTTCTCGACCTTCATCATCGAGGAAAGGAACTTTTCTATAAACTCCTTCTAAAAGTCAGCACACGAGACATCAGTCTCATTCCTCTCCCCAACGTAAAGTTTCCACCACTGATGTGACACACCTTGTATCTTCCTCAATACTAGAGTAACCCAGTACAACCTCAGAGTACAGATCAAGGAGAAGGTGATTTTCATCTTCTCAGGCCAGCCCTTTATCTCTTAGTCTAAAATGCTATCTTTTTTACTTCTCATGGGTCTTTCGATGGAATGAATGAAGGGTCTTTGGACACAAGTAATCTTCCTCCTTTCGACTGGACCTCCTATTACCAACCAGGTTGGCCTAATAGGCCTCAACATCCCATAGCACACATGGGTGATGTCCAGGTGTCGTGACTGAAAAGGGTAAATAAAGAACTCCTAAGCCGGGTAGTAGAAAATTTACCTTTATGATTTATTTAATAATTGTATTTATATTAAATGCCCATGACACACAAGAACAGAAGTTATTATGATTCTTGTAACTTTCATATGGTCTCTACCAAGAAAATTAGTGTAGCCACACTTGCTCATTTGGTAGGCTAAGAGTCCTTGCATCAGATAAGGGGGTCCCTAAAATCCCATTACCTATCCAGTCTTCCCTAGCCTCATTCATGAACCAATATTTCCTAACACTATTTCCAAATAATCCCATTCATAGAAAATAGTTCCTAACTCCAAACTTCATCCTATCTGTCAACCTCCCTCTGATACCATTCTGTCATGACCCTCCATCTTCAAGAAGAGTGAAGGAGCAACAAAGTTCCATGCCCTTCCTTATTCAAGATGAAGAAGAGATACTGAGCCCTGATACCCACCATCAGTAGGACTTGAAGTGGCGACTAGCACCAAGGGTATATAATCTCACACAATATGAAAGGAATTATCCATTATAATGAAAATTTGATCGAGATATAAGTCGATAAAATTTCAAAACAACACCCTATATTTATATAAGAAAAATATCCAACCCATGCATGATTTTAACATAAACAACCACAAGTGTACCAAAAAACACTAATTCAAGTTCAAAAATGAAAGTACTAAACATCAACATAGTAACTATCATGACGACTGAGCTAGTAAAGTCCCACACAGTCATCAATGTCCTCCTGGAAAGAAGAAAATAGTTTTACATACATTGGTTAAGTATACAAGTATACCCAGTAGGAAAACTAAATCCACCAATTCACTAGTGGGGGAACATACTACTAACCCTATTATAGAATAGTATTACATCAAATAAACTATCATGGAGAACATATGAGCCAATCCTCACCAAGGAACACTGAACGAATAATGCATGTCATGTAGGGTAGAAATAAAAGCACATCGACATTCGGGTACCCACACCAGTTTCCCACACCTTAACTACCCATACCTAATGGATATCATCTTGTTGTTACCACTATTCCAAAACATAGTCTCACTGCCACAACCTACACACACAGACCTAGTCCTCAAACACACCACACATCTCACATATAGATTCTTGACCCACAACAATAACGCCTCTTCTCGAAGACACATGGGCCTCATCACGAAGACACTTGAAAAAAACTAGACTATAGACACCAGAGCCCCTATTTGTCACATCCATGACTTATTTTAAAGTTAAATTTCATTTTATTTCTATTATTTCTCTGTTTTTTGGGTTTCCCAAACATATTTGGAGGAAAGAGTTAGTTTTAATGATTTGGTCCAAACCATGAGCCCAATTCCAGATTTAAAAACTAAATTTTTTTCTTTTATAACTCAATAATTTCATTATATTTTTTACCCATTACACTTCAAAAAAATCCTCCCCTGACCTACTAACACAAAAATTTCAATTTTTACCCTCTAGGAATCCATATTAATGGTGGATTTCAATTTTTATTTATGGAATTTGGCCATCCAGGAAGACAATTTCTTGTGTTTTTAAAAAATATATAATATATTATTCAATTTTTATGATATTTAGATGATTACAAGTCTCACCCAAGTCCACTAATCCTAGGCACACCCCCATTCTATTTTCCCCCAGTTTGGAGCTCTTATGCATTGCGAATTAGGGAATAACTTATTAGGATTTCTCAAATCATCCAGATTGAAAGAGGGAAATTATTTACTTCATAAATCATTAAATTATTTCCCTTTTACACCCATTTCAGTTCACATGTGACCTTCTCAGACTTATTCGAACCTAAAAAGAATCTTTGGTTGTTGGGAAATTCAGATACTAGTGTATTTGGTCGATTTTTTCAAGATCCCTCAAGTAAGTGGGTTTTTTTCATTTTTCATCCCATGTGCTTAGGAATTTTTTAATTAGTTTAGGGTTTTATCCAATTATACATGAATTTTATAATCTCCATAAAGTGGGGATTCAAAATAGGGGTTTTATCTTGGTTTTATTGGTCTATTCTTGTGGTTTTAGGCTTGATCTAAGTCCCTTGTTGTGTGGTGGTGGTGCGGTTGATCTTTCACACAATGATTTAAGGGTTATGACAATTGTGGTAGGTTATTCCCTGGGTAATCAATTCAAGATGTGTTATTATTGTTTAATTTATATTTTTATAAAACATATAATTGTTTATCCTTTCTAAGAAATCTTATTTTGGTGATGTTTGTTAAGGAAATGATTTTAGGTACCAATTTGGTATTAAATTGGGTGTTTTACAGGTCTATTTTCTATTATGCCAAATGGGGTTGTATTATAACTCATGTATTGGGTTTATATAATTTTTTTTGGGTGCTAAAAATTAAATTTTGGTTAATATGGGTATTCACATGGTGTTCAATGTGGGGTTTTAAAGGGATTTTGCGTGCAAACCATTAATATGTTTTGTGAAGTTATTTTATTGAAATCTTAATGGTTTTATTAATTGTCGCATGTGGTGCAAAGAATTTGTATATATATTTTTGATTTGATTATGACCATAAATAATTTTTTAAAGTGATAATGGATTTTGGTATTATGAGATAATAGTTTGATAATGAAGGGGGAAGCCCAGTTATCTAGTAGGGCGGATATGTACTATTATGCTAGTGAATTAGATGGGTTTTATCCACATTTCACCGAGAAAAATGGACAACGACAACACTAACAAAACTATATTTATAATTATTCGGGACCACAAGGTTATGTGTATTTTTCCTACTAGTGGATTGTGTATGAGAACATTTTTTTCTATGGTTTCATTACACCGAGGTACGAGGTACCTAGGGCCCAAGACTAACTACTTCCTAGGGGTGTTCTCGAAATTAGTGATCAATGACTCTTTTCTAATTTTCATTGGAATATGGTGGTTTTTGGTGGAAAATACAGTATCTTACATGTTTTACTTTAATTTTATTACTAATGGAAAACTACATTTGAAAGTGTTTTACATTTTAATGTTTCATTCTTTAGACATTATTTCCACCATTTTCTACTAATAAAAACTGGCATGCTTTTTATCTTCATTGTTTACTATATGGAATATATTGGTTCTATACTATTGGGATTATCCCCACACCCTTCATACACCCCTTGGGTGTAATTATACTTGGTCATGTTTGATATAGGTAATGAAAAGTCTTTGGGAGGTGGTGGTTCATGTTGTTAGTTCCCTTTCATGGTGCTGCGTTGTGGAGACGGGTTATGGGTGATGAAACATTGTCATTTGGAGTCCTTGGGGCAGTTTTAATATTCTTACTAAGTGTCCTGAAACCTCTTGTATTATATTTAGACCTATTTATTCCGTTTTATATTTTGGTTAAATCATTTTTGTATGAATTTCTGATATTCGGTTTATCGTTTGGTTTTGAAGTTTCATGTTTCCATATACGGGTAAATCATTTCCAAACCATAATATATGATTCTTGAGCACTTTTTCCAGCCTGTGGGGATAGGGAACGCCTATCCTAACATAACACAGGATGAGTTTCATGCAGGTTTTAGTGGATACCAGGTTTGGGTTGTGAAAAAATGGTAAGAACGGAGTTTAATGTTTTTGGCGTATATTATTATTTTTGGATGAGTTGGCTAAATAGTATCTAGGACTGGTAGGACTGGGAGTTTTTTTCATGATTAAGGTGATTGGCCTACACCTCTATGGGTAGACTTCAAGTCACCATGGTACATTAGAATTTTTTGTTTTACTTCACTTCGAGGTGAGATGTGTGGGCTACAGACTACACGAGGACATCAGGTGGGGGTGGGGTAGTTTTTTCTTTGATCATTGTAGTGTGTTTGTATTATTTATATTTTATGTTATTGATGAAATTTTCATAATTTTTGTACTAAATTTTTTTCTCGTGATTGTTTCCTTTTGTAGCAACATGCTTCCCTAGAAATCTCACAAGCACCCACAGGAGGAAGCCGAAGAGTGTTCCCCCTCAATGTTTGATCAGAGGATAGTAGAGGTTGAGGTTCAGGATGTACATGCTCTAGGACATGGTCCAGATCCTGTTCTATATATTTCTATAGAAGATGATACTGGTCCTAGTAAGGACAAGGCACAAGAGTTCCTGTAAAATAATCCTCATACATTCCGTGGTTGCATTGAAGCACATGAAGCAGAGGAATGGCTCAAAAAGATCGAGCACATGTTCAAGTTCCTAGACACAACCAAGGTGGTCATGGTGAAGTGTGCCTCTTTTATGTTGGACGGTCCCAGCCACAGGTGGTGAGAATTAGTACATCAAACAGGAAATAATTAGATGATGTTCTGGGGAGATTTCAGGCCGTATTCAATGAACACTACTGCACTAAAGTCTTGGCATACACTAGATCCTGAGGGATCATGGATCTTGTTCGGGGGGATCTTTCTGTGATTGAGTATGCCATCCATTTCGTTGAGGATGTCTGGTATGCTCATGAAATCTATTCTAATGAGCATCTGAAGGCCTAGAGGTTTGAGAAAGGCTTAGGACTAAAGATATACTCTCAGGTTTTCTTGTTTAAGCTGAGGTTTTATGTTGAGGTAGTAGACCATGCATGTATGGTGGTGGATTAATAAAAGGGGAGGTTTGTTTTCTCTGAAACAATATCAGTAGAGGGTAGTGGCTACTCTTTATAGAGGAAAGAAAGTGAGAGGAGTATGGGAAGAAATGAGGTGGTAGTTTAGGACACTCTTCTAGGAAATTTTCATTTGTGGATTCTGATGTGAGATCTGTCAAGTGGCACTAGTGTGGGTGGTCGAGGAACATCCAAACCACATTCCCATTTTCATAGAATCCTTGTTATCAATGTGGAGGTATGGGTCACTTGAAACACTTTAGCGGGGTGGAACGACCACTTTTGAGTGGGGAAGGATTAGTGGCTTCAATAGGAGTTCCAGCTCAGTCAGAGCTATCAAGGATGGGGGGGATCTCAATTTGGTGGTCATGTTGGAAGGGATGGGTCGTCTTCTAGGAAGATATAGTTTAGGGAATAGCCACAGACTAGCGGTTATCCTCATGCAGAGACCACACATCTTCTTGTAGTGGATCATGCACCAGTCAGATAAGAGGTGGGATCGTCGATAGTTTGAGGTACCATTTTCATTCCCTCTTCTATAACATTAGCTTTTTTTATAATCGTGATTCTATTTCATTAAATTCTACCCATTTTGTGAAGACATTGAATTTTCCAACTGAGGTTTTTTCATTTTCCTTGGAGATGGTGACATCGTTGGGAAAGAACAAAGAGTAGGGTCTCTTGTTCCCATCGTGTACACTTTCCATGTCAGGGGTTGAGATGGAGTGGGACCTCTTGGTCATATAAATGAATCTATTTTACAGTATACATGTCATGTATTGTCTAGTAAACTTCCAGGCGAACAGCTAATTCAATAGGCAATGAGTGAGTTTCATTTCACCAGATGTGAGTCGTGAGGTTTTTCGTGGGGAATGAGATCCTCGGTCGAGTCATGAAAAACCTCCACTTCCAATGTTAGGTGAAATTATTTTTCATTTGTCTTCTGTGTGATAGAGAATAATGTTCATTATCTAGATGGTGGACTACCTCTTGTTGTTAATGAGTTTCTGAAGGTATTTCTGGATGATTTTTCATTTTTTCCCCCGGAGCGGGATGTGGAGTTCTTGATTGATCGGGTACATGGAACATAACTGATATCTCTTCCCTCATATCAAATGTCCCCCAATGATCTAATGGAATTAATGATACAATAATATGACTTATAATCCAAATTATTCATTCACTAGAGCATCTCTCCTTGGGACGCTCTGGTGTAGTCACGAAAAACGCTGACGGATCCAACCAGTGGTGCATTGAGTAGCGGAAGAAGAAAAGGTAACAATCAAGAACAAACATCCTTTGCCTCGAATAGATTACTTGTTCAGTTAGATGATGGGGGGATAATAGTTTTTTAAATTTGTATTGATTTTGGGCTTTCAGCAACTCATGGTAAAAGAGGCAGATATCCCAAAGACAACCTTCTGAAGCAGGTACGACAACTTCAAGTACATGGCCATGCCCTTCTGATTGACCAATTCTCCAGTGGTCTTTATGGAACTCATGAATAGAGTGTTCCATAAGTATCTCAATTATTTTGTCATAGTATTTGTGGATGACATACTAGATTATTATTGATCCGAGGAGGAACATGAGCATCATTGGCAGATTGTTCTGGGCACATTTCGAGAGTATCGCCTTTTTGAAAAGATGTCCAAGTGTAGTTTTTGGATCAGGGAGGTAAACATTTTTGGGCATGTGATGTCAGAGATGGGGGTTTTAGTGGACCCAATATGATCAATGTGGTTATGTCTTGGGAACAACTAATGAAAATGTTCTAAATCAAGAGTTTCCTTATCCTGGCTAGTTAAAACATGTGGTTTTTGGGGGATTTCTCCCATATTTCTTCCTCCATGACCGTGCTCACCTAGAAATGGGTGATGTTTTTATGGGGCCCAGAATTTATGAAATCCTTTGAGGAGTAGAAGTGACAGTTGACTATAACCCCCATTATAACTTTTCTAGAGGCTGTAAAGGGGTATGTGATGTATTGTGATGCTTCAGTTATGGTACATGGGCGCATGCTTATGCAGGATGATCATGTGGTGGAATATGTCTCTTGCCAACTCCGACCACACGAAAAGAATTGCCCAAACCTCGACTTGGAATTAGTAGTTTTAATGCGGGTTTTGAAGACTTAGAGTCACTATCTATTTTGGGAGATGTTTTTGGTCTACTCTGATCATGAAATCTTTGCCTATATCTTCTTGCAGAAGGACCACAACATGAGGAAGCATCGTTGAATCAAGTACATGCAAGGGTTCAACTTTTATCCTGTATATACCCTAGGAAAGGGAAATGTGGTGGACGAAGACATAAGAAGAAGAGTTCATGTGTAAGGTTGGAGGAAGTCCAATGATGAGTAGATTATGATGGCTCTCTTTTCTCAGATTCATGTGGAGATGAAGGAGAACAGTGGTGGTGCATACTTTGCGAGCATTCTGTTGACTCATATCTTACAGTTGATTCTGCAGGAATAGTCTGTCGTTGAGAATTGTCAGTGGTCAATGATGTTTCTTCATGGTGGAGAGACATCATCTGATTTTTCATCATCTCTTGGGGGAATCCTGTGATTCAAGGGCTGTTCAGTAGTTCCATTATCACTACAAAAGGTGGTAATTCATGATAGCCACCAGACACAATGGGATGTCCATCCGGGTGCACCAATATTTATTATGATGTCCCTTTTCACTTATTATGGTCTGTTATGAGACAAGATATCACAGACATCATGTCAATATGCTACACATGCCAACAGGTGAACGCAGAGCATCAAAGGCCCTCTGATTTTCTCCAGACATTACCCATTCCTACCTGAAAGTGGGATGAGGTTTACATTGACTTCATCGTTGGATTACCTCATACTCCTCGGGGTAATAATACCATTTGGTTGGTGATTTATCATCTAAAAATATCATCCCACTTCATTCCAATCAGAGATAAATCTAAAGTGGAGGATTTGACCGTTTGTATCTTCAAGAGGTGGTAAGGCTCCATAGTGTTCCATCAGCAGTTGTATTAGATATAGTCCCCCATTTAACTTCACATTTTTGGGTAGGCCTTAAGATGGCCTTGGGGTATCGTATTAAGATGACCACAGGATACCATCCTCAAATGGATGGTCAGACAAAGCTAGCGAATCAGATTTTGGAGGATATGATCCATTCATATGATCTGGAATTTGGTGGTTCGTGGGATAGCCATTTGGGATTGGTTGAGTTTTATTATAATAAAAATTACCAATCCCCAGTTTAAATGTATCCTTTTAGGCGATATATAGTCAGCCTTGTTGGTCCCCCTTGTTTTGGGCTGTTGTAGGTGAGACCTCACTACTGGGGCTGAGTCTGGTGCATGAGATGTCTGAGAAGGTAAATTTGATCTGGCATTGCTTATTGATAGCTCTGTGTCTCTTTATATCATATACTGACTAGAGGAATCAAGACCTATAATTTTATTTGGGTGATAGGGTATTCTTGAATGTGCCCCCTCGTCTAGGCCATCATTAATTGGGAAATCAAGGGAAGTTGACATTGTGGCATGTCATACCTTTTGAGATCCTTGAGTATATTTGAAAGGTGTAATATAGTTTGTCCATAAATTCTCATTTGAAATCCATCCATGACATCTTCCATGTCTCCTTGTTGAATAAATAAACCCCTGGTTCATCCCATGTACAAAATTGGGAGGAGTTGGTTATAAAACCTGATTTTTCTGTTATTGAGAAGCCAATACAAACAGTTGATTCCTAAAAAAGGATATTTGAGGAAAGTCATTTCAACTGGTTTAGGTTCTTTGTAAGAATAATAATGTTACACATGTGATAAGGGAGATGATTCTTTTGGCTGAGAAGGAGTACTGATGATTGTTTTCTGATCAAGCATCATGTTGACTTTTTGGGGAGGAAATTCATTCATTGTGGGGAGAATTGTCACATCCATGACTTATTTTAAATAAAAATTTCCTTTAAATTATATTCCTTCTTTTTTTGGGGGTTTCCCAAGCATTTTTTAGGATAGCATGAGTTTTTGGGATTTAGGCCGAACAGATATCCCATTTTCATATTTAAAATCCGATTTTGTTTGTTTTAAAAATATTTCCTTATTTAATATATTTCACTCATTCTACTTCCAATATGGCCTCTCTCAACCTATTAAAAACACCATTTTAATTTTTACACATTATGAATCCATAATAATGGTGTATTGGGGTTTTTATTTAAGGAATTGGTCCAGGCCAGAAGCCCATTTCCAGTTTAATGAAATTTTTTATTTAATATCTTATTCATTGTTTTTGATTTATCAGTGTTTCCAAGTCTCACCCAAGCCCACTAAACCCAGACGCACCCCCATTTTTTCCCTGCCATTGGAGCTCATAAGAAACACAAATTTGGGCATAACTTCTTAGTCCTTCTAAAAGTGTCTATATTTTAATAGGTAACTTCATTCCTTCATAACTCCATCAATTATTGCTATTTAACCCCCCATTTCAATTCTCAAATTACTTTTTCAGACATATTCAACCTCACTTTCAATTTTTGCTATTTGGAAATTCATCAAATGGTTTATTTTAGGTGATTTCATCATGATCCCTAGAGTAAGTGTAACACCCTGATCCTTGTTACCCAAATTCGGTGCGTTATTACATAACATTGGCATGATCGCATAGGATCAAATTTAGAAAGACCGATCAGTTTAGTAGCCTATAAAGTACTAGACATATATATAAGATTAACATTATATTATTAAATGGAAAAACAACAAGATTGTTTCCCCTTTGAACACACTCATATACCTTATCCTATTCTTGCATGACAATCGTAATATACTTCTTCACATCCGGGAAAAAATAAAACATAGAAAGGGGTGAGCTTATATGCTCAATATGGAAAACAATATAGAAGAGTATTTCATAAATAATCATAAGTATTTAAGGAAATGTATAAGACTAAAACACAATCATTTTAAACATAAATATTAGCAAAATATGGAAAAAATAAATCAAATAAAACCATTTACTTAATCACAGGAATATTATACTAGTCAAATAATCACATGTAATATCAAAAATATATTTTTATAATGGTAGAATGCATAATTCTGGACATCCTAACCACATAATCAAGGCCTCGTGCTAAGGCTACAAATATGATTTTTTAATTCATTCTTCCAATAAGCTAGTTTGTCTCGTGAGACCCACCCATGCATCAGGGAGCTATAACGGGCTCCAACTATCACTCACGAAGTCCAATTCATTCCTCATATGATATGGATGAAACATAACATACACATTTTTATTAAAACTAGCATACGGAATTTTAATATATTAACCATAAAAAAATAATGGTATAAATAAATTCACCCACAGTCAATCATATCACAAAACCATCAATACAATATGGAATATTTTATCATAATAAATCAACATCAAAAAATTGTAAAATCCATCAAAGGATGTTGACATAGATGAAATAAAAACTATTTGAGAGAAATATCTCTTTATATTTTGAAATCATTTAAGAGACACATAATTATAAAATAATTTTTTTAAAATATTCTTATAATATTTTAAGGTAAGATTCGAAGGTGTTATAACGACATAAAATATCTGCACCCTCCGTATAAGCTAAAAAAATTCTTACCTTAATTTGTTGAAAAGGTCATAGAGTACATTTTTTGGAAAATGACAGAAATATTCCATTAAATACATTTCATAAAAATTCAAACATGGGTATAAATGAATTTAACCCATATTTTAGAAAAAATTATAGAAAATTGAATTACATTTTTAAGAAACACATATATGGATGATAAAGATGACCTAGTAGATACTAACGCATAAACAACCAATGATAAATAATGAGATTGTACAATTAACCCTTACCTTGCAATTTTCCTTAGTTTAGTGTAGGTTAACCTCATGTATAAGGTTTAAATCATTTAAATTACATTATACAAGAACCACACACATAAATATGACATCATATATGATCTTCTAATATTTCTTTGTTAATAATATTTCAGTAGTATCATGGTTTCAGGTGTTAACTGAGTCATTTTATGTTATATCTTTTATTACATATGTAATTTTTTTTATGGATAGGATATATTATATTAATATCCAAAAATAAAATATTTTATTAAAAATTATTTTTAATCATCAAATGAAAATTATTCTTGAATTCTTATGATGGGGAATGAATCTGATCGCGTTCGTGGAGACGATAATCCGTACGTATGCACGAGCGATAATATCATTCTATTGATGGTGAAATTGTATTTAATTGGATATTATATCATATATACAGAATCATTAACATGATAAGTTTATTATTTATATCATTTATACTCATTATTATACCCATCAAAATAATGAGGTGTTAAATAACAAACTACACCATGACTTGGAGACGGTAAGTTGTACGTATGTAGGTATAGTGACGTTGTAATTAATAGGATGGATAGAATAATGAATATGGTTGTACCATATTTATAATAAAATAACAGTATGTATAAGTTACTAGATTTATTATTTTGTCATGGATACAACCAAAGAAGAGGGGGTGGAAGAAGAACAGAACATTGAAATTGGTGATGAAATAATTACCTCTTCTTCAGGTTCTTCCTTTTGATTTTAACAAAATGGATAGTTAGGTGGGATTTATGATTGATATAAGTCCTATAGGACAAAGTGAGGGTAGTTGGAAGGAAATTTGAGTAGGGTTTAGCTGAGGAAAAATTGATTTGGAGGTGTGAAATTAAGAGAAGGTACATTAGCCTTTTATAAGGGTGGTGAGGGTCACTTTAGGAAAAGTATGAAATATTGTTTTATTTTAAATTTATTTTCGATTTATAATGGCTCCAAATGGATTTATTTGGATTATAAGGTGGGTATGGATCGAAATAATATCATACAATAGGTTTTAGACAACTTTAGGTCACCTTGTTAACCTTATCTAATAGATTTAACTCTTAGTTAAATAGTATAACTTTTACAATGTATTTTTGTATTATTATAATAAATTGTTAATAAACATACTTTAAAAAAACAAGAGAACCCCACGTGGTTCATTAATGAAATTTAAATCATTATATAAATTTTTGGTAAAACCATTTTTTAGGACTATTATATAGATTAATAAAATAGTATTTGTTTTAAAAACACATTTATTTCAATTTTGAAAATATTTATTATTCGGTTTTTGTGAAAGTCATAAAAAATTTATCATATAGAATCTTATTTTAATCAACCATAACATGTCATATTAACCTAAAAAATATTTTAATTCATCAAAATAATTAATTTACATTTATTTTAATATTTATAATATCAATAATTTAAACATTCATTAATAAGGTAATTACCGCAACATCATTGTGTCGTAAATAAATTTAATTATATAATGACTTTTAATTATAAATGAAATAAAATTATGCAGAATTTTTTTATATTTCTATTGAATATTTATAGTAGAATATATCTTTTTCATAACCCAATATTTAAAATGGATTAGTTATTAAATGTTGAATTTAACAATTTTAACTCTTGTGTAAATAAAATAATATTAAATGTCATAATCTAATCCAAGTAGTTCAAAAAGGATCATATTTAATTACTAAGGAATATTTATGTCAAAATACAAATATCGAATAGAGTTAGGAAATGTTTTAGTGTAATTATAATACCATTTTTACCTTTAATTACCCTATTTACTTTTAACTGTGGTAAATAAAATTCAAAAGATACTATTAACCGAAATTATTATCATCCTATTGAACCAAATTTTACATACTAATTTCAACCGTGTATCTCAGATTTTTTAAATTATATTCATAGAACTAGTAAGATGACGTTTTATGAAAATTTGTAAATGTGCCTAGAAGGTGGGTAGAAGATGTTAAAAGTCCATTAAATTTTATATATCTAATCTCTTTATAAAATTACTCCAATGAATTACATTGGACTAATATAGGTATTATGTATATATTTTTAGTTATAATAAATAAAATAAAAAATAATTAAAATAAAAAGTCGATTTTAAAACAAAACATACTATTTTTTACTATTTATTAAAAAATGAATGTTTTCTAAAAAATATAAAAAATTAACCCTAAGTTAATTATGATATTCTAAATCCAAAAACAAAGTCCATTTTGAAAAATAAAATTTATAAAATTTCAAAAAGTGGGCATTACTATTCAAAACTGCTTTTTAAATGGCTAGTTTGATTTGTCGTGATGTACTACAACTCATAGTTGCATACAATGCAAGCTATTTAATTAATATAAAATTATAACGTACTTTGAAAGCATGGGGTGTTAAATTCGCCCATCCTTCAATTAATTCCATCCTTGCAATTTGAAATTGTTCTTCGAAAATAAAAGGTTGAAAATATAAAATAGTTTTGTGGAAAACCCACATCGGAAATACAGTTAACAAAATTTAGTCTTAATAAGAGGGAAATGGAAATGAAAACGTCACCAGCATATTAGTATTTTGAATAAGTGAACATTGATGGCAATTTGAGACACATAATTGGAGGGAAAATTTAAATATTTAGAGGGAGTAATTTTGGTCATCAATAACAAACACATGAACAATAAATAGAAAATTCAGGGCCTCAAAGCCCTAAATTTATGATGACTTAAAATAAAATCGGTTCATCAAAACATAAGTTATTAGGTTAATAAATATTTGGATTTATATTCCATTCCCTAATTTTTAACAAATAATTTCTTTATAGAATAAGAAAAAAATACATCACAAGTACATTTCTATCCATTAATTAATTTATACCACAAACTCATCTTTCACTCCAAAAGATAATAGAACATAAAAATATTCTATTTATCCAAATCGCATAGGGTTTTAAAAAATTGAATTTATAATTCATCTATCAGATCATTTAAAAAAACTACATTATAGAAAGAATGAAATCACATAGGCTAGTGGTAGGTGATTCTCCCTTATCACCCATCAGTTGTGGGTTCAAATCTTGTGACCTTTCTAGATGTGATGGGTTGTCAACCGACCTTCGGGTTTTCCTTTTTATAAAAATCCAAAAAAATTTATTAAGATTTTTTTTGACTTTAAGCTATATAATCCAATGTCTAAATTAATCCATTCCAGCATTTATACTTATCCAAAATACTTGTCTCTAAACTCATAGTCCAAAAGTATATAAGTAAGGTCAACATAACATAATGATGATCACTATTTACCACAAAATAAAATGTGTGTACCTTCGTCATGTATTCTCTAAAAACATGGTAACACCCTGAATTACCATAAAAACTTGTTTATTACATTCATTCTCCCTTATTCAATATAGAATACTTGATATATTCCTTATACCAAAAAATTTTGAATACTCCAACAAAAATGGAATGAGCAAACCACTAATCAATTCCAAGGTAGTCTAGAACATCCAATATAATTTATCCAAATTGACCATATCTAATTCCAAAATCACTACCTAAGTATAAGGACCATATTAAGGTTTATAATTCCTTCAACCATGTATTTTCCAAAAATGTTTAACTTGTTTTTTATTAACTTTTCAAAGTACAATATAATCTCAAATCATCAATGAAATATTACTACAGTACAATCCTTATTTATTTCCATAATTAATATAACCATTAAATCATTGATACAACAATCAAATGACATAAATCATTAATAAAAATATAAGAACACTAATTATTCTTTTTCCTCTACGGTAATATCTTAACATGATTATTATCTAATTTCATTATTTGGGGTTTACTTTGATGACTGAAACATTTCTTCGCATAGTGTCACAACTCTTTGCAGATGAAGCATTTTAAATTTTATAACTTTTTTACCCTTATAATCACGTACTTGGTGTCCTTTTCTCCACACTTATAAGAAACTCACATTCCATTCAAGCATTTACCAAGGTGATTCTTTCCACAGTTATCACATATGGTAAAATCCTTCTTTCCCTTATCCCCTTTATCCATCTTTCTCTCTATCATCCTTTTCTTGTCTAAATTCCCGTCAAATCCATAGGTCTCCGAGAATAATTTAATTATATTAGTAACACATGATTATATTTCTTTATATGATGAGAATACATGGGAGACTATTTTCCTTCTAAATGATAACATACTACCATAAAAGATATGATCATTATTACTCTTTCGATCATGCATATTGCTAGAGTTCTAATTCATTCTACTGGTCACCATTTCCAAACAATTTCATACACTACGATAGTTTATGAATAAAAATTTATAATTCCAAACTTGTAAAATTATTATCGTAAATTGAAAAGGTAATTCATATAAAGTATAATCACAAAAAAATTCTTTGGGGAAGTATTTAATCATAAATTCTTTCATAATGGTTTGTAAATAAAATGTGAATTATCCTAAACATATCCCCTGGGAGTGTCAATACCAAGACTGTATCCAGACATGTTATTGTGTACCAGGATACCCTAGGTCATGCCCGAAACACCTTGTCCTAGTTTTTCACTCCTAGGTACATCTGTTCCAGAGCAACCTCTACACGTCTGTATCTAGACATGTATGTATTTTCATGGAAAACCCACATAATATTTACCCTACAAAATTTTTGGATTCTCTTCTATACTAATCCTCAAAGTTTATCTTAGGGTAATGTTCACTAATCAGTATTTATCTATATATTATTTACAAAGTTTGTACTAAACATCCTCTAATACTAACTGTAATTCCCCAACCCTAGTTACCTAAAATCGATGCATTATTACATAACATTGGTATGATCACAAAGGATAAAATCCCGTAAGACCAACCAGTTTAGTAGCCCTGGAAGTACGAGATACATACATAAGTTTTAAATTACATTATGAAATCGAAAAAACTACATTTTTTCCCATTGAAGATACTCATATCTCATATTTTATTCCTCCAGGTTAATCACAATATACCTCTTCACATCTTAGGAAAATTAAAACATCGAAAGGGGCGAGCTCAGATGCTCTGTATGGAAAAAAATATAGCAGAAACATTCATAAATAAGAATAAAAATTTATGGAAATGTATAAGACTAAAACACAATCCCTATTAAACATAAAATTTACCATAATATGGAAAACATAAATTAAATATTTCCATTTACTTATTCACACGGATATTATACTAGTCAAATAATCACAGGTAATATCGATATCTAATTTCATAATAATGGAATGCATAATGCCAGAAACCATAACCACTTAGTCAAGGCCTAGTTCTATGAATACAAATAAGATTTTCTCAAGACCTTGTTCCAAGACACTATTTTGTCTCATGAGATCTACCGATGCATCGAGGAGCTATAAGGGCTCTACCTTTCAGTTTCTAAATCCAATATATTCCTCATATGAAAAGGTTGAAGCATAACACAAACATTTGTATTAAAAATAGCATATGAAATGTTAATACATTAAACATAATCCATGAATGGTATAAAAATATTAATTCCACATTCAAGAATATCACAAAACCATAAATATAATATGGAAAATTGTATAATAATAAATCAACTTCAAACATGTGTAAAATCCATTAATGAATGTTAACATTGATGAATTCAAAACTATTTGAGAGAAAAATATCTTTATATTTTTAAATCATTTAAAAGTCATGTAATTATAAAAGAAAAAAATCTATTTTTAATTTTTTTATAAGATTTTAAGGGAAGCATAGAAGATGTTATAATGGCTGAAAATAGCCACACCGGTCATATAAGTTAAAAAAACATTCTTACCTTAATTTTTTGAAAAGGTCATAAAGTACCTTGTTTAGAAAACAATAGAACAATTACTTTAATTTTTTTTATAAAAAGTAAAACAAGGGTATAAATTATGTTAAAACATATAAAAAGAAATAGTAAAAATGTTTTTAAAAACATTTTTAAGAAACACAGAAGTGGATGATAATGAAATCACAGTAGATACTTACGTAAAAATAACCTTGGATAAATAAAGAGATTGTAAAATTAACCCTGACCTTGCACGTTTTGTTAGTTGAGGTTAGGATAACCTCTTTTATAATTTATAAGTCATTATTATTAAATTATAAAATAACCACATACCTAAATATTACATTATATATGACCTTCTAATATTGTTTTGTTAATTATATTTCAGTAGTGTCACTATTTCAAGTGTTAAATGATTCATTTTCCATTATATGTTTTTATGTATGTAATGTTTGTTATGGATAATATATGTTTAATAAATATCCATAATGATATTCAGTTCATAAAAATTATTTTTAATTGTCAAATGGAAATTATTTTTGAATGGTTATGATGGGGAATGAATCACATCGCGTTCGTGGAGACGGTAATCTACCCGTATGCACGAGCGATAATATCATTCTATTGATGATGAAATTGTTTGTAATTGGATATTATATCATATATAAAGAATAATTGACATGTTACATTTATTATTTAAATCAGTTATACTCATTATTATATCAATCCAAATAATGAGGTGTTGAAAAACAAACTACACCACGATGTGGAGACGGTAAGTCGTACGTACGTACGTATGGTGACATTGTCATTAATAAGATGGATAGAATAATGAATATGGTTATAACATATTTATAATAACATTAGAGTATGTATATGGTACTGGAGTAATTATTTGGTTATGGAAACAACAAATAAAGAGGGTGTGGAAGAATAAAAGAACATTGAAAGAGGTGATAATATAATTACCTCTTCTTCGGGTTCTTCCTTTTGATTTGAAGAAATGGGATCCATAAGATGGATTTATGATCGAATTAAGGCCTCAAGGTTGAATTGAGGGTATTTTTTAGGACAACTGAGCAGGGTTTGGCCGATCCAAATGGATTTGGAAGTGTGAAATTAAGAGAAGGGGTAGTACCCTTTTATAAGGAGGGTGAGGGTCACTTTAGAAAAAACATGAAATATTATTTTATTATAAATACATTTCGGTTTCTAATGGATCAAAATGGATTTATTTAGATGATAAGGTGGGTATGGGTCAAAATAATCTCAAAAAATAGGGTTTAGACAAGTTTATATCACCATATTAACCTTAACTTTTAGAGTTCACTCTTAGTTAAATAGTTTAACTTTTACCTAGTATTATTGTATTATTATAATAAATGGTAACTAAACATACTATAAAAAGGGAAGACAATCCCAAGTGGTTCATTAATGACATATATATCATTATATATGTCTTTTGTAATATCATTTTATTTTCCTGACTATTATATAATATAATAAAATAGTATTTGTTTTGTATACTCATTTATGTCAACTTTAACAATATTTAGTATTTGGTTTTTGTGAAAGTAATAACAAATATATCACATATAAAATAAATTATTTAATCAACCCTAGAATATCATATTAACCTTTAAAATTATTTTAATGCATCAAAAGTATCAATTTACATTTATTTTAATGTTTTTAATGTTAATTATTATAAGCCTTCATAAATAATTTAATTACTACATCATCATTGTGTCATATATAAATTTAATTATTTAAGGTCTAAAAATTATAAATAAAATACTTTGATGTAGTAAATCATTTTATATTTCTAATGAATATTTAAAGTAAAATTTATCTTATTTATAACCCTGGATTAAATATGGTTTTGTTATTAAAAGTTGAATTTAACACTTTTAACTCTTCTTTAAATAATATAATATTAAATGTCCTAATGTAATACAAGTAGATCAAAAAGGATAATATTTTATTCCTAAGGTTTATTTAGGTCTAAATACAAATATAAAATAGATTTAGGACATGTTTTACGATAATTATAATATCATTATTACCTTTAATTACCCAATTTACAATTAACCTTGCTAAATAAAATTAAAAAGTTACTATTCACCAAAAATTATTTTTATCCTATTGAACCAAATTTTACATAAAAATATAAACCATGTCTCTTCCATTTTTGAAGGTCAAATCATAGAAGTGGAAAAATTATGTTTTATAAAAATTTGTAAATGTGCCTAGAAGGTGGGTAAAAGACATTAAAAGTTCAATAAAATTTTATATATCTATTATTATTATAAAATGACTCTAAATAATTAAATTGGACTAATATAGGTATTATGTATCTATTTTGACTTTAAAAAAATTAAAAAAAATTAAAATAATAAGTCAGTTTTAATAAAAAAAAAGTTGTGTTTTTCTATATTCATCAAAAATAGAATGTTTTCAGAAAAATTACAAAAATTAATCCTAAGATAATTTTGTTATTATGAATCTAAAAACGAAGTCAAATTAGACAAATAAAAATAATTCAATTTCAAAAATTGGGCATTACTATTCCTAATTACATTTTTGAATAGCAAGTTTGATTTGTCGTGATGTGCTAGAACTCGAAAATGCGTACAGTGCAAGCAATTGAATTAATTTAAATAGATAACATACTATGAAATCTTGGGGAGTTACAGTATTTGGGTCTCCTTTATTCTTCCTTCCACTTTCTTAGTGTTTTCCCTTTTTCTTTGGGCTTGATACAATTCTTCTTGAATTTTCTAATGTACAACAAGTGGGAATTCAAATTTAGGGTTTGATCTTGGGCGTCTTGGTCTATTATTGTGGTCTAAGGCCTGATCTATGTCCTTGATTATACTGCGGTGGTGTGGATGAACCTTTACACAAATATTGAGGGTTTTGAAACATGGATTATGTGTTCTATGGGAAATCAATTCTAGATGAGTCAAACGTTTTGAATTTCTATTTTCAGAACACTTATCCTTCATTAAATGTGTTGTGAAATCTGGTTTTGGGGACATTGGATAAGAAAATGATTTTTTGGTACCAATTTGTTGGCAAATTTGGTGTTTTACAAGTCTATTTTATGTTGTTATAAATTTGTTTTTTAATAACTCATTTACTATATTTATAGAATTGTTTTGGTTGATGAAAATTCTGTTTTGGCGAACATGGGTATGCACATGGTTTTCAATGTATGGTTTTAATGGGATTTTGTGTTGAAAACTTTGTTATGTTATGTGAAGTTATTTTATTCAAATCCTAATGGTTCTATTGGGTGCTGTAAATGGTGAAAAGTAAGTGTTGTTACACCCCGACCCCAGTTACCAAATGTCGGTGAGTTATTACATAACATTGGCATTATCATAAAAGATCATGTCTCGAAGGAACGATTAGTTTATTAGCTCTGGAAATACTATATACATTCATAAGGTTTAAATTACATCATAAATGGAAAACTAAAACAACATTGTTTCCATAGAAAACATTGAGATCCCATAAACTATTCTAGCAGGTCAGTCATAAAATATTTCTTCGCAAACTTGGAAAAATAAAACATAGAAAGTGTTGATCTCAGATGCTCCGTAAACAAAGAAATATAACGAAATCTTTCAAAAATAAGCATACACATTTAAGGAAATGTATAAGACTAAAAGAAAAGCCTTTTAAAACTGAACTTCATAATAATATATAAAAGTTAAAATCATATAATTCCATTTACTTACACACATGGATATTTTACTAGTCGAATAATCACATGCCGTATCAATAGAAACATTAATAATGATGGAATGCATAATTCCATACTTTCATAAACACATATTCAAGGCCTTGTGCCAAAACTACACATAATATTTTGTCTAGGCCTTGTCCTAAGACACTATTTTGTCTCATGAGACATACCAGTGCATCGAGGAGCTATAACAGGCTCCACCTGTCACTTACTATGTCCAATTCCTTCCTCATATGAAAAGGTTTAAACATATCATAAAAATTCATATTAAAACTAGTATATGAAATGTCAATACACTATCCATAAACCATTAATGGTATAAAAATAACACATCCATAGTCAAAAATATCACTAAACCTTCAATACAATGTGTATGTTTTCTATTATAATAAATCATCTTCAAATAAACTTAAAATCCATAAAAGGATTGTTGACATAGAAGAAATCAAAACCTTTTTAGAGAAATATCTCTTTCTATTTTGAAATAATTTAAAATTCATATAATTATAAAAGAAAACATTTATTTTTGAAATATTCTTATAATCTTGTAAGAGAAGATTTGATGATGATATAATGGAGAAAAATAGCCGCACCTGCCGTATAAGTTATAGAAAACATTCTTACATTAAATTTGTCAAAAAGTTAAAAAAGTACCTTGTTTAAAAAATGATTGAAAGATTCAATTCAAAACATATAAGCTCAAATAAGGGTATAAATTACATTAACCAATTGTCTAGTAAATAGTAAAAGTGTTTTGAAATACATTTCTAAGAACACATGGATGTGGATGATAAAAAATTCCCTGTAGATAATTACGTAAAAACAACCTCGAATAATGAAGAGATTGTGAAATTAACCCTTACCTTGTACTTTTACTTGGTCAAGGGTAGGATAACCTCATTTATAATGGTGAAATAATTGTTATTAAATTATACAAGAATCATATACATTAATATGATATCATATATGATCTTTTAACATTTATTTCTTAATAATATCTTAGTATTATCATTGTTTCAGGTGTTAACGGATTCGTTTTACTTTATATTCATTATTATGTGAGTCATATTTGTTATGGATGGGATATATCGTATTCATATCCAGAATGATATCAAGTATTTAAAAATTATTTTTAATCATCTAATGAATTTTAGTCTTGAATGGATACGATGGGGAATGAATCTCTTCGTGTTCGTGGAGACGATATTCTGTACGTACGCACGAGCGATAATATCTTTCTTTTGGTATTAAAATAACATATAATTGGATGTTATATTATATATACAAAATCATTATCTTTTTATATTTATTATTTACATCAATTACACATCATTATTATACCTATCCAAATAATAATGCATTGAATAACAATTACACCACGACGTGGTGACGGTAAGCCGTACATACCCACGTATAGTGACATGTCATTCAAAGGATGGATAGAATAATTAATTTGGTTGTACCATATTTATACTAACATCAAAGTATATATAAGATACTGGAGTTATTATTTTAGAATGGAAACAACAAATAAAAAGTATGTGGTAGAAGAAAGGAACTTGAATGAGTTGGTGGGATATTTACCTCTTCTTTGGGTTCTTCCTTTTCATTTGATCCAAAGGGCTCCTTAGTCTAGATTTCTGTCTAAAATAAGGCCTCTAGGATAAATGGAGGGAAGTTGATAGGGTATTTTGGAATGGGTTTTCTGAGAAAAATGGCTTTGAAGGTGTGAATTAGAGAGAAGGGGGAGTGCCCTTTTATATGAGGGGTGAGGGAAACCTTAGGAAAAGCATGAAATATTATTTTATAACATAATAATTTTCGGTTTCTAATGGTTAAAAAATAAATAATTTAAAGTATAATGTGGTGAGGGGTCAAAAACCACTAAACCAATGTATTTTAGACAGGTTTGAGTCACTATATTAACATTATATTTTATATTTAATTCATCGTTAAAAAGTTTGACATTTACCATGTCTCATTGTATTTTTCTATTATATGTCTAATAAACGTAATATATAATTCCAAGTGAACCCCAAGTGATTAATTAATGATACTAATATAATTATTTACATACTTTGGAAGAACCATATATTTTTAGGAATATAATATAAATTAATAATATAATGTTTGTTTTAAAAACTCTTTTATGTCAATTTTGACACTATTTGGATTTTGTTTTTTATAAATTCATAACAGGATTATTTCTTTGAACAAAACTCATCTATTCAACCCTAACATGTCATATAAACCTATAAAAATTGTGTAATGAATATAATGTCTCAAATTACATTTATTTGGATATTTCTAATATCAATTATTTTAAAATTTCATTAATTAGGTAATTACCACATCATCATTGTGTCATAAATAAATTAAATTATTTAATGTCTAAACAATATAAATAAACTACCATTAAGTAGGAAATCGTTTTATCTTTCTAATTAATATTTATAGTCAAATTTATATTATGGATAACCCTATATTAAAAATATTTTTGTTATTAAACTTTTATTTTAACTCTTTTAACTCTTCTTTAAATAAAATAATAATAAGTGTCATAATCTAATCCATGTGGACCAAATAAGTTCATATTTTATTCCTACATTTGTTTGAGGTATAATTATACTTATCCAATATAATTAGGACATGTGTTAGGATAATAATAATATCAGTTTTACCCTTAATTACCTTATTTATTTTTAACTGTGGTAAATAAAAGTAAAAAGTTTCAATTGACCAAAAATTATTTTCAACATATTGAACCACATTTTAATAACTGATATCAACGGTGTCACTCGGATTTTTGAAGTTACACTCACAGAAGTTTTAAAATTAAGTTTTATTTGAATTTTCAAATTCTCCTAGGAGGTGGGTAAAAGATGGTGAAAAGTTCAATAATATTTTTATATATCTAAAATTATTATAAATTGAATGACATTGAACTTATATAGGTATTATGTATCTATTTTGAACTAAAATAAATTTAAATAAAACAAATAATTATTTAAATAAAAAATTGGTTTTAAACTATAACTCAGTGTTTTTCACTATTCATCAAATATTGAATGTTTTCAGAAAAATACCAAAAATTCAGCCTAAGCTAGTTTATATATTCCAATTCCAAAAATGAAGTCCATTTTGAAAGATAAAATTTATAAAATTTAAAAAAGTGGGTATTACTATTCCTTACGGCTTGTTTGATTGGTTGTGGTGTGTTGGATCTCGAAGTTGTATACAACACACGCTACTCTATTATTCAAAGTGAAGCGTATCGTGGAATCTTGGGGTGTCACATTCTCCCATCCTTCAAATAATTTCATCCTCAAAATTTCTAGAGTATTAATGGGTAAAAAGGCTCGGGTTTTTCTTCATCATAAGTCCCTTGGGTTCCCATGTTGCCTCTTCCATCTTATGGTTTCTCCATAGAAATGTTACCAGATGAGTCTCTGGTTTCTCAACACTTGTTCTCTTGTATAAATAATCTTGACAAGCTCTTCGCAGTAAGATGGATCAGGTTCCAGTTCTAATTCCTCATAGGTGAGTACATGCATTGGGTTGGGCATGTATTTTCTCAACAGTGATATGTGGAATACATCGTGATCTTTGGAGAGACTTGGAGGCATTTCCAAACAGTAAGCTACAACCCCAATTTGTTCTGGAATTTCGAAAGGTCCGATGTGCCTAGGACTCAATTTACCCTTCATACTGAAACGTATAACAACCTTCCATGGAGATACCTTCATGAAAACATGATCTCCTACCTGAAATTCCAAATCCTTCCTTCTGTTATCAACATAGCCCTTCTGTCTACTTTGAGTAGACTTGATGCGGTTTTAGATTACCTTTACCTTTTCCATCGTTTCCTCCAAAAGTTCTGGGCCTATGAGTTTTCTTTCATCATCATCATCCCAACAGGTTGGTGTGCGACATCTATTTCTTTATAACGCTTTTTATGGTGCCATCTGAATACTTGAATTGAATCTATTATTATAGGAAAATTCTACCATAGGTAAATATTGATCACACATACCTTAAAAGTCAAGTGAGCATGTTCTCAACATGTCTTCTATGGTTTGAATAGTCCGTTCTGATTTTCCATCAGTTTGGGGGTGGTCGGCAGTGCTCAAACTAAGTTCAGTATCCAGGGAATTCTGAAGAATTGTCCAGAATCTTGATGTAAAACGAGGAACATGATTAGAAATAATCGATAGTGGTTCCCCATGAATTCTTATAACATCATTAATATATTGTCTTGCTAAAAGTTCAAGTGGTAAATCATCTCTTATAGAAAGAAATTGTGCTGACTCGTTAAGATGGTCAACAATGACCCATATTGCATCATTCCTTCTAGGAGTCTTTAGTAGTCCCATGAAAAAGTCCATCGTAATATTATCCCATTTCCAATCAGGTATGGGAAGAGGTTACAAGACTCCTCCAAGATTTTTCCTTCCAGCTTTCACTCATGGACAAACCATACATCTTGACACAAAATCAGCAATCTCCGTCTTCGTGTTGTCTCACCAAAAATGTTCCATCAACTCTCTATAAATAATGGTGCTCCCAGCGTTTACATAAAAATTGGAACTATGAGAACCATACAATAATTCTCTTTTCAGATCTGGTATATCAGGAACACAAAGACTCTTTCCAAATTTCAAAATTCCATCTTCATATACGAAGTCACTCAATCTTCCGTTATTCACAACTTTAATATTTTTTTGAAACTCTTCATCATCCGCTTGAGATAATTTTATCCTTTATAGTAAAGGTGGTATGGAAAACAATTGAAAAGGCATTGATGTTTCAACTTCCATGGTTATTCCCATATCTATCATTACTAGATCCAGGTATATAAGATAATTTTAAACTCTCATCTTGTTCAAAACTCCATGATCCTTTCTACTCAAAGCATGTACCACCCTATTTTCCTTCCCCATGTGGTAGTGTATAGTGAAATCATAATCCTTGAGTAGTTCAATCCATCTCAATTGCCTAATGTTGAGTTATTTCTGTGAGAAAATATACTTCGAACACTTATGATCAGTATAAATCTCACAATTTCACCATAGAGATAGTGTGTCCAAATCTTCAAAGCCAATATTACAGCTGGTAACTCTAGATCATGAGTAGGATCGTTTTGGTCATGAATTATTAGTTTCCGTGATGTATAGACAATAACAATATCATTCTACATAAGGATACAACAAATTCATTTCTTTGAAGCACCACTATAAATAAAAAACCCATCATTCCCCAATGGTAGAGTCAAAATAGGATCATTGAATAATCTTCACTTAAGTTCTTAAAAAAATTCTTCACACTCTTTTGTCCAAACAAATTCAACCCCTTTACGTGTGAGCATGGTTAATGGGTTATCGCATCAAGAAAAATTCTGGATGAAACGCCGATAATAACCTGCTAAACCAATAAAATTGTGTACCTCAATTATATTCGGTAGTGCTAGACATTCATGGATTGACTTGGTCTTAGAAGGATCAACAATGATTCCATCCTTAGGGACAATATGGCCAGGAAAAGAAATTTCTTGAATCCATAATTCACACTTTCTAAACTTCTCATATAATTCATGTCTTCTAAGAGTCTATAAGATAATGCGCATGTGATTTTCATGAACTTCGTAGGTTTTGGATTATACCAAGATATCATCAATAAATTCCACTACAAATTCATCAAGAAAATCCTTGAAAACAATATTCATTATATACATGAATACATAGGGTGCATTAGTCAATCCAAAAGGAATTACTGTAAACTCGTAATGCTCATACCTAGTTCAAAATTCTGTTTTTGGAATGTCTTCATTCTTCACATAGAACCGATAATATCCATATCGAAGGTTAGTCTTTGAAAAGTATTGAGCTCCATGCAGTTGATCAAATAAATCATCAATGTGAGGTAGGGGATACTTGTGATTTATTGTTATAGCATTGATCTCCCTATAGTCAATGCACAACCTCATAGAGACATCTTTCTTCTTAAAAAAAGGACAGGGGCTCCCCATGGAGAAAAACTAGGGCGAATAAATCTCTTATTACTCAATTAATATAGTTTTTTAAGTTCCATTAATTCCAGAGTGGCCAATCTATATGGGGTCTTCGATTTGGGGCTTGATCCAAGAATTAAATTAATTAAAAACTCAATTTATCATTCTAGAGGATGTCCAAGTAAATCTTTTGTAAACACATCAACATATTATTTCACAATAGGTATATCCTATATTTGAACATTCTTTTCCTCACCCACAGTTATTTCATTCTCTTACTCCCTAATAATTTAATTTATATGAGCTAATGGGGGTGGATAGAGATAAGAATTAGGTGTTGAATATTCTGCTCTAAACATAAGGTGTTCTTTATCATCATTATCAATAATAGTATCCTCCTTCTTCTTAAAATAATTTTTTTCATCATGGTCCGAAACCCAATCCATACCATAGATTATATTAAAATAAATCATGGCTATGACGATGAGATCACAATATAAAAGACATTTATATCCCATAAAGGGGACTGATTCAAAAAACATTGTTGCAATGGTACATCCCTTATGAGTTTGACTGAAAACTACCTTGTTAAATCAAATTGGAAATATATAATTTTATTAGAAAACTAGAACAATATGAAACATTGCGATGATCCAGAATCGAATAAAGCATTTTCTAAACATGAGGAAACCATTTTATTACCTGCCACTACGTCTTTCTAAGCTTCAACCTCATTAGTAGTGATATTATAATCTTGGCATTGATCCCTTGGCATTTTCTGAGGTAAGTTCCCTTGATTCATAAGGAATTAATTCACATAATTCCCCCTTTCTCTACAATTTTCGAATTCAACATCGACGACCGCTTTCTTCCCCTTGCAATCATGAGCTTGGTGGCCTTTTTTACCATACTTGTGACAAACTCCCATTCCCTTAAGGAATGTACCAGGGTGTTTCTTCCCACATTTCCTGTAGGATGGATATTAAACATTTTCCTTCCTCCCATTAATTCCATTTTTAGTGTGTTCATCAGATCTCTTCTTCTCTTTCATTTCTTTAATGTCATAACACTTAGAGAATTCTTTCCCTATCTTGATAGCACATGAGACAATATCTATGTACAATGAGAAGAATTATGAGACTAATGCCCAATGGAGTAATTGTTTAAACCCATAAAAGAAATTATCTATCTTACTTCTTGGGTTCTGTATATAATCTTCAACATGCCTCCCTAACCTCGAAAATTTAGAATCATACTTTGCGACATTCTCATCCTCCTTTTTCCTCAGACTCAAAAATTGTCTTTCCATATCTGCTCGATCATCATGGGGAAAGTATTTTTCTAAGAAAATTTATTTAAACTCCCTCCATTACATTTTATATACTTCACCATCTTCCTTGGTGTTTTGAATCAATGTCCACCATTGATCAGCATCTCTAGTGAGGTGGTAAACTGCCAAGACAACTTTTTCCCTTTAACTACTCCCCAAGGGATGGATTATTTTATATAAGGAATTTATCCATAGATCAGCTATTGGCGGATTTATACCACCAATTATTGTTGGTGGGTTTTCCCTCATGAAGCGATCTAACAATGATCCTCCACGCTGCGGATCAGGGTGCTCCATACAAGTAAGGTTATTATTCATAACCAGCGTGAGTTTTCTCAGTATGGTGATTAGCTGATCAGCACTAGTTGCATCACCAACTCCACTATAATTATCTTCAGTAGGAGGGAAATCTTTACATGGGGTTCTTTCATTAATACGATTTCCATTCCATCCACTAGGGTCCATTTCTAAACAGTGGCACACACTATATTAATCTACGAATCACAATACATAAATCCAAACATGGAAAACACTTAAAATAAATTGAACAGTTTATGTATATAAGCCATAATCATAAAAATGTTTTCATTGAGGATGTATATACTCATAAAACCTTCATAATGGTTTTTAAATAAATTTAGAATTATCCTAAGCATATCCCTTGGGAGTGTCGTAACCAAGAGTGCAGCAAGTCTCATTGACATGCACCTGTTCCCATTCGAGTCTAACTCAATGCCATGTTTTTGGGTTTTACACCTTGGTACATCATTTCTAGAGCCGCCTCTACCTGGTCGTATCCAGACAAGGATGTATTTCTTGTAAAACACACAAAATCTCTATATTACCAAAATTCTAGGAAGTTATTATATACTAATCCTCAAAGTCTATCTTAGGGTAACATGCTCTAATCAGAAATTATCTAAATATAGTTTCAAAGGATTGTAAAAAAATCCTATGATTTCAACTGTAATTCCCCAAACCCAGTTACCAAGTGTCATTTCATTATTACATAACATTGGCGTGATCACAAAAGATCAAGTCTCTAAAGAAAAATTATTTTAGTAGCCTTATAAATACTAAATACATTCATAATGTTTACATTACATCATAAATGGATAACTACAACAACATTGTTTCCATATAAAACACTGAGATACCTTATACAATCCTTGTAGGTCAGTCATTAAATATTTCTTCACAACCTTGGAGAAATAATTCATAGAAAGGGGTGAGCTCGGATGCTCAGTAAGGATAGTAATATAGAAGAATCTTTCATACATAAGCTTAAACATTTAAGTCGTGGTATAAGATTAAAACAAAATCCTTTTAAACATTAACTTCAGCATAATATGGAAAAGATAAAATCAAATAAATCAATTTTCTTACTCACATGGATATTCTACTAGTCGAATAATTACATGCAATATCAATATCCACTTTCATAATGATGGAATTCATAATTCCAGACTTTCATAACCACATAGTCAAGGCCTTGGGCCAGGACTAAAAATATGATTTTGTCAAGGCCTTGTTCCAAGAAACTAGTTTGTCTCATGAGATAGACCAATGTATCGAGGAGCTATAGTAGCCTCCACCTGTCATATAGTAAGTCTAATGCATTCTTCATATGAAAAGGTGTAAACATAACATAAACATTCGTATTTAAACTATCAAACGAAATTTCAATACCTTATCCATAAACCCTGAATGGTATAAAAATAACATATCCATAGTCAAACATATCACAAAACCTTCAATATAATATGGAAGTTTTGTATCATTATAAATCAACTTCAAATAAACATAAAATCCATCAAAGTATTGTTGAAATATATGAAATCAAAACCCTTTTTAGAGAAATATATCTTTGTATTTTGAAATAATTTAAAATTCATATAATTATAAGAAAAAACATTTATTTTGTAAATATTATTATAATCTTGTAAGGGAAGATTTGATGATGTGATAATGGCATAAAATAGTCACACCCTCCGTATAAGTTAAAAAAATATTCTTACATTAAAATTGTCAAAAAGGTTAAAAAGTACCTTGTTTGGAAAAATGGAAAGATTCCATTAAAAACAAATAAGGTCAAATAAGCATATAAATTGGTTTAACCAATTGCATAGTAAATGGTTAAAATGTTTTGAATTACATTTTTATGAAACATTTATATGGATGATAAAGAGGTCCTAGTAGATAATTACGTATAAACAACCTTGGATAATGAAAAGATTGTGAAATTAACCATTACCTTGTACTTTTACTTGGTCAAGGGTAGGTTAACCACCTGTATAATGGTTAAATAATTGTTATTAAATTATACAAGAATCAGATACATTAATATGATATCATATATGATCATTAACATTGTTTTGTTAATAATATCTAAGTATTATCATTGTTTTGGGTGTTAACAGATTCATTTTCCTTTGTATTCTTTGTTATGTGAGTCATATTTTTTATGGATGGGATGTATCTTATTCATATACAGAATTATATAAAGTCTTTAGAAATTATTTTTAATCTTCTAATGAATGTTATTCTTGAATGGATATGACAAGGAATGAATCTCATCGCGTTCGTGGAGACGATAATTCCATACGTACGCACAAGTTACAATATCATTATTTTGATATTAATATAATATATAATTGGATGTTATATCATATATACAGAATCATTATCATGTTATATTTATTATTTATATAAATTACACAACATTATTATAACCATCCAAATATTAATATATTGAATAACAATTACACCACGACATGTAGACGGTAAGCCTTGTGTACGCACGTATGGTGACATGTCATTCAGAGGATGGATAGAATAATAAATTTGGTTGAACCATATTTATAATAACATCAAAATATATAGAAAATAGTGGAGTTATTATTTTATAATTGAAACAAAAAAGAAAAAGGAAGTGGAAGAAAGGAACTTGAAAGCAGTGGTGAGATATTTACCTCTTCTTCGGGTTCTTCCTTTTCATTTGATCTAAAGGTCTTTTTAGGATGTCTTTATGACAAAATTAAGGCCTCTATGATGAAAGTAGGACAGTTGAAAGGGTATTTGGGCAGTGTTTTTTCGAGCCAAATGGATTTGATGGTGTGAATTAGAGAGAAGGGAAGTTCCCTTTTATAAGAGGGTGAGAGGCACCTTAGGAAAAGCTAGAAATATTATTTTATAATAAACTCATTTTCGGTTTCTAATGACTCAAAAATGAATTATATAATGTATAATGTGGGGATGGGTCTAAAAACACTCAACAAATAGGTTTTAGATAGGTTTGGGTCACTATATTAACTATATCTTTTATATTGAATTCTACGTTAAATAGTTTGACATATACCATGACTCTTTGTATTTTTATATTATATGGTTAATAAACATACTATATAATTCCAAGAGAACCCCAAGAGATTCATTAATGACACACATATCATTATATAAGTCCTTTGGCTGAACCTTATAATTTTAGGATTTGAATATCAGTTAATAATATAATATTTGTTTTAAAAACTCTTTTATGTCAATTTGACACTATTTGGTATGTTGTTTTTATAAATTCGTAGAAGCATTATTACATAGAAAATAACTCATCAAAACAACTCTAACACGTAATATTTACCTATAAAATCATTGGAATTCATTAAAAGTCCTTAATTACATTTATTTGGATTTTTATAATATCAATTATTTTAATATTTCATTAATTAGATAATTACTGCATCATCATTTTGTCCTAAATAAATTAAATTATTTAATGTTTAAATAATATAAATAAAATACCATTATGTAAGAAATATTTTTATCTTTCTAATTAATATTTATAGTTGAATTTATCTTATGTATAATCCTATATGAAAAATGTTTTGGTTATTAAATTTGATTTTAACACTTTTAGTTATTCTTTAAATAAAATAATAATAAGTGACCTAATCTAATACATGTGGATCAACAAGGTTCATATATTATTCCTAATGATGTTTTTATCTGAAATATACATATCTAATAGAATTTGGACATGTGTTAGTGTAATAATAATAATATCATTTTTACTCTTAATTACCCTATTTACTTTTAACCGTGTTAAATAAAAGCAAAAAGTTACAATTCACCAAAAATTATTTTCATCTTATTGAAGAAAATATTAATTTTTGATATCTACCATCTCTATAGGATTATTGAAATTCCACTCCCAGAAGCGGTAAAATTATGTTTTATATGAATTTGCAAATACTCTTAGGAAGTGCGTAAAAGACGGTGAAAAGTTCAAATAAAATTGTTATATGCCTAAAATTGTTATAAATTGACTCTAATAAATTAAATTGATCATATATAGGTATTATGTATCTATTTTGACATAATATAAATTTAAATAAAATACATAGTTATTTAAATTAAAATTCGTTTTTAAACAATAACTCAGTGTTTATCACTATTCATAAAAAATTGATAGTTTTCAGAAAAATACCAAAAATTCACTGTAAGTTAATTTCAATATTCCGAATCCAAAAATGAAGTCCATTTGAAAGATAAAATTTATAAAATTTAATAAAGTGGGTATTAATATTCATAACGGCTAGTTTGATTGGTTGTGTTGTGTTAGAACTTGAAGTTGCGTACAACACATGCTACTCTATTATTCAAAGAGAAGCATATCATGGAATCTTGGGGTGTTACAAGTTTAGCTATTGTTTTGATTTTATTATGACTAGAAATGATGTGTTTATGTGATAATGTATTTTGGTATTATGAGATAATGGTATGAGCATGAAGGGGAAGCCTGAGTATCTAGGAGGGCGGATATGTACTAGTACACTAGTGATTTGGATGGATTTTATCCCTGTTTACTGAGAAAAATGGACAAAAAAATAAACAAACTATAGTGATGATGATTTGGGACTAATATGTTATGGGAATGTTCCCTACTTGTGGCTCGTGCATGAGGACATATTTATCTACGGTTACATTACACTGAGGTACGAGGTACACGGGGCTCGAGACTAACTACTTCCTAGGGGTGTTCCCAAGATTAGTGATCATTGACTCTTTTGTAACTATCTTTGTAATATGGTAGTTTTTATAAGAAAATATAGTATCTTAAAATTTTTACATAAATTTTCTCACTCATTAAAAATACCTTTGAAAAATTTTTACATTTAAAAGTACCTTTCTTTAAAAATTATTTACACCATTTTTTGCTAATAAAAAATGGCATGCTTTTTATCTTCTATTTTTTATTATATAGAATCTCTTTGTGGTTTATTATTGGTCATATGATTACACCCTACTAACACACATTGGGTGTAAGTAGACTTTGTCATTTTTGACATAGCTAAAGAAAAGGCTTTGGGTGATGGTGGTTCGGGTTGTTAGTTCCCTTCCATGTTGTGGTGTTGTGGAAATGGTTTATGGGAGATGACCCATTATCGTGTGGAGTCCTTGAGAATGTTTTGCTGTTATTTTTCGGTGTCCTTGGACCTCTTGTATTATGTTTAGACCTATGCATTCAGTTCTAGATTTTGATTAAATATGGTTTGCTATGAAATTTTCAGATTGGGTTGATCGATTATTTTTGATGTTTGGTGTTTCTATATAAAGGTAAATCATTCCCAAACCAAAATTTATCATACCTCGGAACTTGTGGCCGCCTGTGGGGATAGAGAACGCCCTTCGAGCCTATTAAAAGGATGGGTTTTGTGCCGATTTTGATGGTGACCATATTTGGTTCGTGACAATCTTCCACAAAAAACCTACCAGAAGGATCTTGGACTATGGTAAGCTTTAAGCCATTACAACCTTCCTGGATACGATCGAGAAATATGGACCTATAAGAGGGAGCAAGGAAGAAATTCAGTAACCAGTCATCCATCATTCCATGGGGATTTTGGGAAGACCCCCTTCCCCATGAAATTGGGGTGTTCGAAATATGGTTCTCAATGAGGGTGGCATGCGTATAGAAATCACATGGAACTAAATATTTTACATATATGTAAAAAAGTACTCAGACTAACCTAAGGGCCCCAAAATGAACTACCAACCCACACAGAACCACATTTTCTTTTACCGCTATATGAAAAACCACACAAATAGCCAACAGAAAATCATAACCCAACCACTTATTCCATTCATCATTTTTTACATTTATTAATTATGGGTTATATTTAATTAATTCTAGAACTACCTATGTAATCTACCAATTATAGTATCTGAAACCTCCTTAAAAGGAGAAGAGCTTGATTAAATAAAAACACAACAACCAACCCACAACGTTCTTCAGTACTGTCAACATTAAACTAGGGAAGCGGGACCATGGTAAAAAATTTCTATTTTAGAATCAATTCGTAAATGACATAGTGAACAACCAACATGTAGGTCCACTAAACACCCTCTTTTTCTCTAGACACCCCTTTAATCGCTTACAATATCCTTTATTCAAAGTTATATTGCATAATAATATTCTCACAACTAGGACCGGAAGCCCCACATCACAACAACGCCACACACAACACCCCAATTAACATAAAGACATGAAACGACCCAGTCCTGCAGCCTCTTTGCCCAAACATATACTAGATAAAGCTCCACTGCATAAAAAGTTCATATCCATACTACAGTTCCGCTACCCCATGTCTCTCCAGAACCACAACATTTGAAAAGGTAGTCCCACTACCTATATGTCCATTAATTCAACAATCAATCAGTCACTCAAACTTGGATTGCAACACACCCCATACAAATATGCCTTACACTAGGCCCACAATAACCACCACTAAAACTGTTTCCCCATCGCAGAAGCATATAAAACCAAACTCACAGAACCAACTAACCATACAATAAAGTCACACCATTAATCCAAACATATTTAGGTTTATTATGTGGGGTTCTTTAATTCCACTTTAAAATAACCAGGTTGATCACACAATTGTTATGATCATGGAGAATCCATTTAAATTAACCAAGTATATGTTATTACTAACATTGCATGTTATTAAAATTTATCATGCATTTTGAAAAAACAAGACTCCACCATATTTCAAGGAATGACCACCAAATAAGATGATTTTTAGAAGTCATATAGACACTAAAAACCATAAAAAATAAAATAAAATAGGCGATCAACATCAAACCACTCCCAACATCTTATTTTATTGACCCCTGTAATCTATGGATCATATTACATTCTTATTTATTTCACATTTTAGGAAAAGTATTAACCTATTCATCACAAAGAATCATTAGTAAACCCATACCACATGATTCAATATTAAATAGAGGAAGATGAAATCCCTATATGAATGAAAAGGAAACAAAAGCACCTCTTTATGCCATGAATATGGATCGTGTGAGACGTAGAAATGAACATGATGAAAACTTAGTAGGAGGGTGATTTTTCAGAGGAAAACGACTTTTTTAGAGAGGAAGGATTTAGGAACACCATGATGGAATGAAAAACACAATAGGAAAAGAAGATTATGGAATTGAGGAGAGAGATATTGTATTAAATGAAGACCTGTTTCAAAATCCATTAACATGGGATAATGGTCAAGATTACACTATTTCAGTATCTCAATGTCCATAGAGCATTAAGATTTTAAAGATATACATACTATCATTTGAATCACTTTTTAAAACTCCCAATCAAGGTTTAGACTCAGTTTATGTTAGATAAGATGTTAGAGGGGTGAAACTAGAAAACTATGAAAACTGGAAAAAAATTGGAAATGTGTCACCAATGGGAGAGTTTACAATGTTGAGACACTGATGGGTGACCTACCAATGCGACCTACCAATGTTGATCCACCAACACTGAGATACTGACACAATGACTCACTGATGTCATGACTCTTCGACGCCCTAACTCACCAACATCCTTGTACCAACGCCCTGTTACCGACGCTTGACACACTGACACTAACGCCTTTGACTCACTGATGTCGAGCCCCCGACTTGTTGATACCGACATCCCTGACTCACCGATTCAAACACCCCTGGCTAACCAATACTGATACTTGAAACTATATTTTTAGCTAACTCTCAAAATGAATCTCTGACAACCCCTAGGTGACCCAAAACATTGGTTTTTCACACAGGAATGGCTCGAAGGGGTCCGGGTCATTCCACCCTCATAGGAATATTTCCTAATATTCTTCATAGTGGATGATTACATCATCAAATGTTTTATGGGATATGAATTTTTTTAGATAATATGTCAAATGGATAATACATATAGTTACCACTCATTCACTATAGTCACATTATTTTATCTGTCTCTCTCTATTTATTTCTCCATAAATTTCATATACATGGATTAAGATGAAATATATATATATATATAATATAGTTCTCCAATTATCATTATTGAGAGAAAAATGTCTATGATTTGTTTCCCTAGAAAAAAATTTATTTCATTTTACCTCCACTATTGTTAGAGGTATTCCTGATTTCTATCATTGAATTCAAATTATAATAATTATAAGGCATCATCTTCTTCTTTTCATTTTTATTTTCCTTTCTATGAGGAATTTCCATTTTTTCAACCATTAAAGAACATGTTTTTTAATTGTTTCAGGATTTTATTACACATTTTATTTTTATGGGGATGATTAATATAAGTATTTTTGGGACATGTTTATCATTATTACACCTACCGAAAAATGTCTTATGAATAATTGAGTCAATATTTCATGTAAAATATATGTGTCATTCATATTCTTTTTTATATATGACTTAAGAGAAAAAAATTTTCTTATTTAAAATAATTATTGATTAACTTCATTGTTTAGTTATTTTTCCTCTATTAAAACTAACATACATTCCTTGTTATGAAAAATCCATGATTTCTACTCCTCTATCACATTAAATTAAACACTTTCAAATTTATCTGAAATCATTCTTGTCGATCATAGGACTGTTGTGTTCATCATTTTTATCCTTCTTAAATTATAGTGGAAACTCAGATTACTTAAAATTTTGATTTATTTTTATCATAATCTAACGATGCATGAAAAAATTTCAGTAGGCTTATAAAAATATTAATTATAAAAAATACATATATTTTTCACTTTTTTTAGAAATATTCATTGGTTCCAAAACAAATAGAGATGAAAATATATAAATATTTCTTCCATGTTATATAAATTAACTCATCCTTACTCAAACATGATTTAGGATTCCTCTTTCTTCAATGTATTGATATATATTATATAAACCATCAAGATAATTGTGAACACATATACAATAAATGAATTAGATGAAATTAAATATTAAAATTTTACTTTTACACACATTCTATCTAGTTTTGAGTCATTATTATTTTTTTTCAATTAAAACATTAGTTTTTATTCTTTTTATAGAGAAAATTTTATATACATTTTTAATCTATCTTATATGTAGTGGGGGTTTTATCCATATTTTTTAATGCTCAATTTTTTTATATTTTCCTATATAACTATAAAAGTTCATAAAAACAATGTTAGTTCAAAAAGTAATTGATTGAACATGGGTTCACGATTACATTGAGACTAAAAATTGTATTTTATTTGATTTTAAAAATATATTCATTAGAAATATAGTGGCCTTTGATTAATAATTTTCCCTCTAGATCATGGTACATAAGTAGTTATTATCCATGTATTATATTAAAACATAAATTTTATCTCTTATAAATTTCATAACATCACTTCTACATCATCTCCATTCTGGTTGAGAATATTATTTTTATTAAATAACATCATTTTGTCATTAAACTCCCTTTAAAAATTCAAAATATTCATCTCCTTTTATTCCTTAATTATTTACTAGTAATTAATTTCCAATATCATTTATCATATATGATTTAATCCTTAACTATGTATTCTTGAAATTAATTATTGTTCATAATTTTTGAACAATTTTATTGAAACTATCATCATTCAATTTTGTTACATCTTCTTTTTATTGATCTGCGTTAAAAAATACCTTCACAATTATAAAGAACTATTTTCAGTCTCTAAAATACATTCACATATGTTATCAATATAAATATAATTGTATAATCATGATAATATCATTAGATAAAGTGATTCCATCATTATCTCAACATATTTATCAGGAGGGTTATTCAAATACAAGATATAATTATTATAATCTATATCAAAAGTCACTATATCATTAGTGGTATTTTTGAAGGTTAACTTTCAAATAATCACTTCAATCACCATATCATTAATTAAATGGTTGATGTTCCCCACATGTAATTGGTTCATCCATAGGTAAATCGTGATGATAATATTCTTCTACCAAAACTTGATGTAATGGATTTAAAACATTTGAGTTATAATTGGTTTCTATCTTCTAAATAGTGGATTTTTCCATATAGTATTCTTCATTAATTATAGAACAGATTCTTTCATTATAAAAAATATAAAACAGGGATTCCACCATTTTTCAATTTGAGGGTGGTCTTCTTGTTTCTTTTTTGTTTAAGAGTAAAATTATTCATATATATAATATAAAAATTTCACATATATTTCCATTTCATCAAATGGAAAACACATTCTATTAATTCCTTTACGATTCCAAATTCATTTTCTATACTTATATTATCTCACTATCTCTCAATGTATTTGGTGATCTTCTTTCCATATTTACTAGGATAGAGATATACTAGGCTTCAAAATATATACACATCATAATGATTTTGGGGGAGAAAAAAGTCAATATCTTCAATTCCTACAACACTTGAGTATAAAATTAGAGGTAATACCTAGATCTATAATAAAAAGTATTGTTTCAATAGGATTAGTGATAACAAGTTGAGAGGGATATTGAATTAGTGTTTTCCACATACAATATATATATATATATATATATATATATATATATATATTAGGCTGAATAGTATTCACTCAATCCTCTCTTCTTTCAAATTGTATGCATATAATATAAAAGCGAATGAAAAATAACCCAACCCATAAAGATTTATGCTGATCACTCGTAATGTGTGAGTGAGTTCTCAGTGTGTGGTGGTTATTGTCCCATATATACATTCCAAATTTCTTATTAAAAAATAGTTCATGGAAAATGTGACTGTGATATAAAAAATGTACCGTATCACTATTATGGTTATATAAGCGTCACCCATAAGCCTATTAAAGAAACCACTTATGACTTCTTCAATACTATTACCAACCATATAAATTAACCAATAAAGAGACTCAATTGCCTCATCAATATGATATATTATCATGTTAATCATTTGTTTCATTTAGAAAAAAAAATATCTGATATCCATTCTACATTTTATAGATATCAAAATTTGATTTTCCTTCCATAAAAAAATATTCATATCTATCACTATTTTTTGTAAAAACCATGTAACTTATAAAATAATTTTATTAAATTCTGGGAATAAGTAGTAAAAATAATAAGAAATATAATAAGTGGTATTTATATAATTTAAGGAATGTATACAAATTATAAATAAAAGTTTTTATCTTTTAAGGGGAAATTTGATAAATTTATATCATAAAATAATTAAATTAATATTAAAAAAAAGATAAATTACGTTTTTTATTTTTTGTGACACCTAAAGTTTTATTTATAATTTTATATTAAATAAATTGATTTAAAATAAAATTCATCCTCATAAAACTTATCTATAAATGTATATTATATTTTTTATGAAAATAAAACAATTTAATGATACATTGATTATTTTATTAATGTGTCATAAAATAAATTTTAATTTTAAAGGTGATATTTTTTATTAAATGTTGATTTCAATTAAAAATTAAATTTCTCATATATAGAAAATTATTATGAAAAAACAGTGTTGGATTTTCAATTCTACACATTGAATATTGGATAGGGTGAATTTGATGTCTTTTTCTGAAATTGAAAAATTTATAATAAATAGTGAAAAGTTGTAATTTATGATATATATACACTATATGGTAAAAAGACTATTCCTTGAGTCATAGATGATTTAATCACTATAATATCAGATCCATAAAAATTATTTTTATATATTTAGTTATAATTCTAATACTATTAATAGTCTTGACCCAAAATAATAAAATAATTAACAAAATAATGAAAAAAACACATGTCTCCTTCACTATAAATACCACTACTCACCACCCCTTCTTCTTAAACCTAAAATCTATGTAGCATCCTTGGTATCACCCATATCCCTTACCAAGAATCATTACAAATACCAAGACCTATTAGTCTCATCAAATGTCCAAAATCATGGGCCTTAAGGAGGTTCTCAAGGAGGAGAAATAAATAGCTAAAATCCTCTTTCATTTTCATTTATTTTCTTTTCAATTAATTTTATTTTATTATTATATCCCCACGTCTACTCTCTAAAATAACATGATAACTATATTATCTTATATATACTATAATTTTATTATGTTAATGGAATATCCATCATCAAACATCTTCTCTTCTCCACTTATTCTAAAAAAATGAAAAAATTGTCTATATTGTGTCAATTTACCATTATCATGGAAAATGTGTTGTTATTTTCATTTACTACATTCAAGGATGGTCATAAAAACATTAATATGATAAAATTTTATTGTATTTTATGTACTCTATGTTATATAATTTTTTTCATCCAATTTATAGAAATGATATTTAATAAACTAATATTAGTTTGTGATGGTCATAAAAACTACCAAAAAATGAAATCATTTAATTTAATGTTTTATCAAAAAAATAAACCTCATATTATAAAAAAATGAGATATGGGTTCATATAAATTTTGGAGACATATTAAAAACATTTAATTCTAGTTATGTTATTCTTCTTCCATTTGAATATAAAATCCATAATTAACCAACCATGGGAACCATGGAATAAATGCACCAGAAACAATGAAAAAGACCAAATATTATTGGTAAATAGATAGAAATTTGTAATAATGTGAACATATACAGTATTATAAATATTAATATAATTTATTTATATAATAAAAAAATTCCTAAATGATTATAAAAGTGTTTTGAAAACATTTTATATAAGATGAACCAAAGGTAAGGTACTTTTACAAAACCACTTTTAAACTTTCATTCTTACAAAATAAAAAAGGATTGTTTTTTGATGAAAGTATTCATGCTTTATAAATATGATATAGTTCATTGGTATTATATATGTTTAGGGGGGGGGGGGGTTATATCTAACTTTAACTCATTTGGGTATGTTTATGTGGTAAGTTGATCATAATGGTTATTTCTGGTCTAACTGCGAGAGTTACACCATATGGTAACCGAGAGGGAGACATCATAAGATATCCATGATTTTTACATTATAAGGTATCCATTAGGGTTACAAATAATATGGTATCCATGATGTTTATAATGAAAAATAAGTAATTCCCCATGTTATATTGAAGGTTCCCAGTTAATATAATTTCATCATAGAGAGGGGGGGATGAATCAATGATACTCTTTCTTTTATTTTACCTTGAAACCTCATTTCCCTCATGTTAATGATTTCAATTCCTACTGAAAAATTTCAAACGATCATCAACAGGAACATTATAATTTTAATGGTTCACTATTCAATAATAATAGTACATCTATTGTATGGTTTTGAATTTATCTAACACCATAAAATCCACTACTAAGAAATCCTTTGAACATAGCGAGTAGTTTATACCCTTTCATGCATGTATCACATTGAAAATAATCCAAAAATACATGTGCACCCTCTTATCAAAAATGGTGTAAATCAATTTTATTAATGAATCGTCTTACAAGTTATTTATTTAAACATTAATAAATGTATTATTTTGAAAATATTTCTTATATTTTTTACCCGTAAGCTAGTTGGAACCTAAAGGTCTTTGACAAGGATTTGATATCTGATTGCCCTGCCCAATATTCTCAATCTAATTCTCCAAATAAAATCTCCCTATACAATATTCCCACTTCAATATTCAAATAATATTTCCTAATATGATAGATATATCTCTTTTGGATTAATATTGAGACATTTCATAATTCCTTCTTCCTCAATCCAGAAATCCCAATATAGAAACCCCGATCAGATGATCTAGCCCAATACGATGACCATTGGAATATGGTTACAAGCGGAATCCAATAGATTTTTTAATACGATGATCAGTTGAATACAACATTGTGATCTTGACTCTTCTCATGACACTTCTCTCCATTGAAAATTATTTAACTAATACTAAATATGAAAACCTTCTTTCTCCCCTAGAATGGAGAAGTTTTTATCTCTTCCAGGGAAAAATACCTTAGTGTCAAACCACATAAAAATTAAGATATACTTTTTCATTTATAGGTGACCCATGAGAGGTTTTTATGGTACTCCCAAAAATAGTCATACTCATCCAAATTTACAAAAATCTTTTTTCCCTTGAATTTTGAGTGCATTTATTACTTTAACAAAACATCTTGAATGTTCTCGAATATTCCTCAATATTCATCTATTCTATTTATTTTATTTTTTAATCAACAGCCTGAATATAATTTCACAATCTGATTTCAATTTCGGATTCGTATTGGTTCAATGCATTTTCATCAATATGATTTTTCTTTATAAATTATTCAGAAAAATAAAAAAATGAATTTCACGCTCCCCCTAAATAACACAATTATTAATTTTTATTTCACTTATATTGATTCACTTTAATTAAAAAACCTCTTATTCATCTATTTTATTTACACACTTAAAAATAAAATTAATCAATCAATCCCCTTTTAAATGGTTCACTACATTGTTTATCATCTCATTTTCTTTTCTTTTTATTCATTGGTCTCAAGTAATTATCCCTCATATTATGATAGATATTACCCCAATTGAAGAATCAACACATTTTTCTCAAATATTCTTGGCCTTTATGGATATAATGATCATGTTATGATGGGTTCACTAAAATTATTATTTAAATATTATACCTATGAAGATGTTGTTTGTTGGATGATATAGTGCAGGTCTTCATTTTAAAAAAAGGTCATGTTTCCCATCCATCGATAATATAAGCAGGCTGAATATGATCTATTTTACCCTTTTTATTTCCAATTCATATTTGATGAAAATTAATACAATTGGTAGATTATCTTTCACCCCATATTTATTTTTTCAATCTTGTATCAGATGTTTTACAACAAACTCATAATTTTTTAGTACTCCAATATTAGAAAAAATCATCACATTGGTTTTTTCGTAGTAATGAAGACTCTTATTCTCCCATTAGGATAAAATCTTTCATACCATAATTAAAATGAATTTTACGACCTTTTACAATTATAAATATTTGTTCTCAATACAATCTCAATTTTTGTTTCATATATAATGTGAATCCGATGAGACATTTCTCATATCCAGATTCCCCAGAAATTGGTGGAATATTTTCGGAATTGTGATTATGATTCATCTGAATATGATGGTCAAACAAAATTTCACCAAAATAAAACGTGAGGTGATTTTAATTTCTTCTAAAACTTCGTTGATTGTATAAAACATTATTGACAAAAAAAAAGACAATTCCTGAATATGATAACCTTTATCATCATCATGGTTATAATAATCTCACCCATTATATTTTTTAACAAAGACTCGTAAATAACTGAACATTTTATTCTCATGAAATAAATCACATATCATTAGTTATAATCTTACATTTTCTAACTCATTGTAGGAATAAATAATATTTTATAACAAAATCAATTTTTCCAAAAGAAGTTATTATGAAAACATCATCATAATTTCTTCCTCTCTTATTGTTACTTTCTATAAAATTATTGTAATATATTTATTTTTTCCTACAACTACTCAAAAAAAATAGTTAGGATAGTTCACACACACTATAATGATGGATTAACAGCATTCCAACAACTCCCACTTATTAAATGAAATTTAAAAATTTATTTTTGAAACAATTCAATTCTTCCCCTTAATAACACTATCCATAGGTAAGATGAGAGAGAGGAAAAACACATACCTCATCCTTGATGAAAAAGATGATCAATTCCCATTGTCACCATCAATTTAAAGAATGATTCCTTTAGTAACAGTTTTGTGAAAATGTCACAACCTATTCATATGATGGATTATACTCTATCATCAATTAATTCTTCCGCATAAGCTATTTGAGGAAATGATAGTTGATATAAATATATTTTTAATCAGAATGTTGAATTATATTCCTTGTGATATTGATTGTATATTGGCTATCATAACTGAAGATCTAAGGAAACATCACTTCAACAAATAAATATTCTAATTTAGTTTTCATCCACATAAGTTGAGTAGTGTCTTGAGTGGCATCAATATGTTCAACTTCATCTATACTTCGAATTACTAAAATATTTTTCTTTAAATTCAAACTATCATACTTTTTTCCTATAAAAAAAATACTCCACCAGATGTGGATGTTGTATCATCAATATTTTCCTTCCAATCAGCATCTAAATACCCTAAAAAATAAATACATTTTTACTTTTAATACTTGATTCGATTTTTGTTAATATTTTACATATCTAATAATTATTTTTCTAGAAAATAAATGTAATTAATTTGGAGGATTTAAAAATATTTCATATAATTTATTGACATATACAATGTTGTGTCTTAGAGTAGTCAAATATAATAATATTTATCTCATCTTTTGAAATTATTTATAATCATCATTATTTCATTCTATATCATTTTTCAACATTTTCCCCCTAAATATCAGTGAGGAAACTGGTTTTTAGTTAACCTTGTTGAATCACATGATATGATCTTTAGGATAATTTTCATGATAAATAAAAATGTATTTTTTCTTTTTTTGAAACATTAACCCAAGAATGCCTTTCATTTCTCATTGAATGGAAATTTAAAAATCATTTTTTTAATTTTTTCTGAAAATATTTCCTAACATCATTCATTATTCCCTACACAGATAATGTCATCAATATAAACAATTACAGTGAGGGACTAATCTTGAATTCATCTAATATAAATATTGATATCAACTCTTCCCTTATTGAAACTCATCTTCCTTAAGAAAATAACCATTTTTTAATACCATGTTCTTAGAGCAAGTTTTAAACTATACAATTCCTTCTTCAATCATCATTCATAACTTTAATATTTCGAAACAACAATTCCACAAGGGTCTTTAATGTAAAATTCCTCATCATGATCATTATTCATGAATGTAGATTTTACATCTAATTAAAAGATCTTGTAATCCCATTCTTCAGTAGTATCAAGAAAAATGACAACTTTTTCTAATATTGAATCTATATTAAAGGATTCATAAAAATCAATAGCTTAAATTTGTGAATACCCATTACAAAAAAATATTACATTGTTTATTTTCACTGCACCATTATCACACGGCTTTTTCAGATGACCTAGTTTTTTTCCAAAAATAACTTAGTTTTTGGGATTGGGTATGATATACCATGTATCATTAGTTTCAATCTAGTCTAATTATTCATTCATGGCTTAAACCCATTATAGATACAAAAAAGTTTGTTTCACATCATTCAAATACACTTTTCAATACAAAAAATAAGTGTAATATAATTTGATATTCTTCTAGTTTGAACATTATTATTATTTTCCCCAAATAAATTTTAGGCTTCCACTTTCTTCCTCATCCTCTGATGAGATTTTTGACTATCATTATCATCACATTAAATGGTTGAGTCTGATTATTCTTCATGAGGATAATTACAATTCTCTGAATCCTTACCATAATTGTTATAAATACATTCCTTGTCCTAGTAAGCTTCCTTTTATGCCTGAGTAAACCTGTCTTCCCCAGATCATTCTATTAATTTCATGGACACAAAATAAAAAATTCTTCATGCCTCTTAAAAATATCTATATCTTCTTCCTTCTTGATCATAATTAATAAAAATTCCACCTTCACCTTTATGCTCATACGTTCCAAATTTTTCTCCTTTATTCTTTATAATACATGGTCTCTGATAAACTATTAATTTTTTTAAACATTTATTTTTTACATTAAAAAATCATAAAGAATCATACCTGATCAGAGCCTATATAAGAACTAGTTTTGAATATAAATATATTTATTCATAGATTTCCTCCAAAAATAATGAGAAATATCACATTCAAGTTACAATGTTATTCTAATTTCCACCAAAATTTTATTCATTATTTATGAAAATACATTTTTTGAAGATTATACGGTTAAATATAATAATTAAAAATTACATACTTCTCTATATAACTCTAAAACCCTCCATTTTTTTATTCACCTCTCTTGTCAGTTCTCATCTTCTTCACTTAATACTAACATTCCATTTCATCTTTCCATCTGAAACATTCAATCATTTTCCAAGAATATGATTTATGTTTCATATATACAACACAACATATGTAAGAAAAATTATTAATGAAATTGATGGAGTACTCATATCCATTTTTTCCCAATGTCCCAATGATGTCATAATAAACCATCTCTAGCGATTGTTTTGATGAAATCTCAATTTTCTTATGCACAACATCAATAATCATTCATTTAGGAAAATTTTTGTAGCACCAATCTCTCCTTTATAGAATGTAAGGAATGTCTGAGACACTTTCTCTCTTTGGAAATGTTATAATGGTTCATTAAGACATGCTTACAAGACTTCTATACCCAAATTGAATCTCTTCCACCATACTCTAGTAACATGAGTTTTGTATTTAACCAACAAGATACAAATTCCCTTAAGTATGTTGAACCCTTGTAACTATATTTCCATTCTCTTCAATTTTAAAAGAAAAATACAAAACAAATTATGCTAACATTTTTAACCTCATCACACAATTATGAAGCAAATTTTAAATTGTTTTTTGTACATTAATATAGAAATATTTCTTGGATATAGATATTTATTCCCATGATGTCTGATCCAACACCTTAGATTTTCATATATTCATCATCGCAAAATTTCACTATTACTACTTTAAAATATTTTACATTCATCAAGAATTTATAATCTCTATCCATATTAGAAGAACACTCATTATTAAGAATCCATGTTCATTTTCCTTTGGTAGAATTCTAATCAGTTTGAACAACAACTAAATTTTCTTTTTTCATTTCATTCATCACTTTCAGAATCTATAAATTTTTAAGAATCATTTACTATGAAGATGACATTAAAACCCCTCCTTCTGCAAGTTTTCTAGTATTTTCACTTCACTCAAAAAAAAATTTCAATGGTTGGAACCAAATTCCAATCTTTATACCAAACTTCTACATTTTTTTCATGTTAATCAACTCCCCCTCATAATTTTCCTTTAATAGGCTATGGTATAATTTTAATTTTTTTGGTTGAACTAAAACATATTTTTTTGGTCACTGAATGCACCACAATACTAGATGTATCCATAGAAAGTGTGTATTTTTTTTGAAAATCCATACTGATCAAAATTTTCAACGAGTTTCTCATCAACACTCTTGTAATTATTTTTTACCACCAACATTTATATTTTTAACCAGATTCTTCCGTTTCTTTTAATCTTTATTGAAACCACAAGTTATAAAATCATTTTAGAATTCATAATTATGGGATTCATGCTTTTTAAAAACTTCTGAAATCCCAACAATATTTAATTTGGCCACATATACTTAATTTTCACATCTTTATTCTTTTCAGAAACAATTGAATCTATCTTCTCACCCTTTGAAGGTTAAATTTGATTTATCATTATTAGGTTTAACAATGAGAGATCATTCACCGACTTTATAGACAGAGTTTTTAAAACTTGTATTCCCCATATATAATTTATATAATTTTTTTAATAGGTTCCCTATATTTTTCTTCTAATTTTAGCTTCACTTCTAGATGCTCATTATACTTATTTTATTCCCATAGATATTTCTTCAAATCATAAATTTATTTTACCAGCTTCAACTTCTTATCAATGAAACCATTTTGATTACTTTTTGAATAGTAATCATCTTTCAACGTTTTTTTCATTCAAAACATCTAATCGTTCTCACACACTCTCTCTTTTCTTTTTTCTAATGAAATTCATGTTTAGTTTCATCATAATTTGAACTATTGCTTTGAATTATTCATCATTTACTATTTTAATAGAGGTATTTTAAATACCATACTTAATATATTTTTTAAATTCATCATCAGTTCTTTATTATTCTTCATATTTAATTATAAAACTTATTTATTTATATTTGAATAATATTCAATCTTTCGTTGTCAAATATGATTTTTCATTATCTCCTCATTTCATCCAAACTCTTATTAGCCTTATATCACCTTCATCACTATCATATTCACTCTTTATTTGAGGAAAATTTGATTCATAATTCAAAATGTATCCACAATTGAAACATTACAAGGGATATTTCCCTTTTTATTTTCATGTACATATTTTATTTAATTTTTGAAAACAAGGAAAAAAATTCATCAAAAATTTTACGTACATAATTTTCATAATCAGATTCACCAGATTTAACATCAATAAAGGTAATATTTGACTTTTAATTCTTTCTATCCTTGAAATACATTTCTATATAATCTTGTTCCCCACATAATATTTTTATACCTTCTCATTTAAAATGTAAAAAGAGTGTTTTTAAGTCATCAAGAGATAGTGTTTCAGGATCTTGGTCCTCCAGTGAAAAAACATTTGAATCAAACATGTCGGGAAAGATTATCAAAATCTTTTCAACAACTATATAATAATCTATCTTTTCATCAAGACATCTAATATTGCTATAACTTTCATTCATCCATGTAATGAAGCCCCCATGATATTTTTGTTCTCACATCTTCATATATTCATTCTTCGAACTCTAAATTTGTAAATTTCCCTTATTTACTTTTGTTTTTCCTTCATATAATTTTTTTAAATGTATCCCATATAACTCTGGTTATGGAAAATAATTTCACCCATAGGATTTTTCTTTCAATAATTAATTACAATAAGGAGTTATTATCCCTTCCATCATTATCATGAATCTTCTTATCAATTGATGTTAGAGGGACTTTATAATAAATAAATGGAAACTAATATATTGAAGCTTAAAGAACATCATATATAATAGACATAACATAGGAAACCATTCTATATTTTCTAATATGACAATTCTTCCCATCGAAAACCGGAATACATTAACCATTCACACATTCAAATTATCCATCAACAATGAATAAGTGAAAGGAACAAACACTCTGATAAAAGAGTTCTTATTTAGAATAATTGTATCATTAAGAGGGAGATGGGTGAATCAATGATTAATTTCTGTTTTATGTTTCTTTTAAATAATCACTACCCCCTTTTAAATATTTAATTTCTTGCTGAAAACAAATCCAAAACACATCCATAGGAATATAAGAATTTATAACGTTAACTATTCATTTAGAATAATGATGTCCTTATTAAGGTTTTGAAATGATCCCAAATCATACAATCCACTACAATGAAATATATAGAATGAAATATTTATGATATACTTTTTCAATCTTGTAGAACTGTGTGGAAAATCAAAAATGGTGTGTGCTCTCTCTTAGACCAAATTGGATAAAACAATGTTTTTTTAACAACTCGTGTTACTTATTATTATTTTTCACTTCATAAAATTTATTCATTGAAAAAATTCTTCAATTTATTACCCATAAGATAGTAAGAACATCACATACATTGATATAGATTCAAAATCCAATTTTCTAGTATCGTCTTCTAACACTTCATACCTATATTTAATTTCCCAATATGACATTCCTACTCCAATCCTCAAATCTTATTTACCAATATGATAGATGTTTCTCTACCGGAGTATGATTGAGACAATTCATAATTCCATATTCCTCAATAACGAAATCAAAATATGGGAGTCCAGATCTGATTATCTAGCTGGATACGATCATAATACAATTATGATGGTAAGCTGAATATGATAGATAGATGAATACGATTACTAATGAATATGATGATCAACTAAATACAATGTTGTGAACATTTCTATTCTTATTTCACATATCTCTATCGAAACTTCTTCAACAATGAATTAATATGGAATCAATCTTTCTCTCTTGAGAAAGTCATAACTTATCTTTCTTATAGTGATTAATATCTCCATGACAGACAACATAAAAAAGTAAAAAGTACATTCAAATATTATTGATGACCCAAAAAATGTTTTTTTGGGAATCCCAAAAACATTCCTACTCAACCAAATTCCCAAAAATCTCGACTTCACTAGAATTTAGAGTAAATTAATGACTTTACCACCCTTATGAATTATTCTAAAATCTTCTTAAAACTTCACCATTTCATCAGATTTTCTTTTTCAATCACCAATGTGAATTTGATTTCATAATGCAATTTCAATTTTTTTATTCTAATTAGGTCAATCTAAATTCTTCAATATAGTTTCTATGTACAAATTATTGATAAAAAAGTTCATTGAATTTTATGTCACCCTTAACTACACATCTATCTATTTTATTTATCTCTTTTATCAATTTCCATGAAATACAAAACATGTTCTTCATCTCTTTCCATAACCCACTAGAACATCAAACAATGAAATTAGACCCTGTTTAAACGGTTGAAAACATTTTTGATCATCTAGTTTTTTTCTATTTTCATTAATCATTCTCATGAAATTCTTTCTCAGATTATGATGCATCTTAAACCAATTGATGAATCCACAAATTTTTCACAAACATTATTAGCCTTTCTAAATCTGATGATACCATTATGATGACTAGACCAAATTTCATCTTTGAATATTATGACTCTTAATAAATTTGGTTATTAGATGCTAAATTTTATTTATATCTTTTAACAACATTATTTCTTCTAATATAGAATTAATAAAAACTACAGAACCATTTTTCCTTCCCATTCAAATCTGATCAATCTGAATGGCATCAACATCACCTCTTTAAGATTCTTTTCTTTCATCAAGATTGTGTCACATATTTTACCACAAACTCAAGATTTATGTGAACTCTAATATCATCAAAGCATCATCAAATTTTTTTAACATAGTCATTCAAACTATAATTATCCCATTATGATTAAATATTTTATATGTGATTCATACTAAATTAGATTACCATTTACATGTAGTAGCATTATTTCTCAATATGATCGACATTTTCCTCATGGATTTAATGTGAATACGTTGAGACTTTTTTCTCAGACTAGTTCTCATAAAAATTATGAATCTTTTCATAAACCTTTCATATGATTCTTTCGAATACGATGGGAAGACATAATTTGACCAAAACAAAAAGTGATGTGATTTTTCATTCTCCCCAAACATTCTTTCTTGTATTAATATTTCTTGTAATCAAATGGAAATAAATTAATATTACCACATTTATCGCCATCTTGGTCCTAACAACCTTATTAGTTTGATTGTTTTTTCTCTATTTTATGGAAATATATTATTTTCAAAATGGATGTATATGATACTTTATAGTTGAGAAGTATATAATTTTAGAAAACCGTTTCTTTTGTTTTTATGTATTCATAAACTAACAATTACATTTGTTTATATCCCTTAATAATAATGTTGTTCTCATCCCATGTTTTGAAATGTTATTCATTAGGGATAAGGATGGGTAAAAGGAAATAAGAGGCCAAGATTAATGTTATGAATATTTTTTATGAAAATATATCATTTTTTTATTTAAAACCTTTTTCATTATGGAAAAAATGGATACTATTTTATTAGTACCCATTTAGTTTGTTTTTGGGTCAATATGTATTGATTGTGTATTAATTATATAAGAATGTAAACTAAAATTGTTATTTGGGAATGTATGAATGTGAATTCGAAATAAATTCCCCAGATTTTGTAATGTTTATTGTTGGATCCTTATAGTTGGTATCGAATCATGGTTTAGATTATTTTAGGGGTATGGACGTTGTTTGCATAATACAATAAATTATGTTTACATTATGTTTAAATTGAAATGATATAACTTTTAATGATTACCATGTTACTTTATCTATGGTAAGTATCTTCGTAATGGTTTTACTCCAAACCAATGGGGACACTAAAGTAGGAAGGAACTAAGAGGATGATATCTTTCTAAATCCAAAACTAGGAATTGTGGGAATTCGAACAGAGTAGTTTGGGATAGTAATATCTCAATTGAAATAGATAGTAAATTGTGGTGGAATCCAAGTAATAAAACAACTTAGGCTAAAACAAAGTAATATAATGATTATCGAACAATTCATAAGGAATCATTGTCATTATTTCAGTTGATATTCGGACCCAGTGGTGGAAGAAGAGTGAATTAAAGACCAAAAAATGATATTTGATGTCATGGGTTGTTCATGTAGTCAAAAATCTAGTCATTCCATTTTTCATTTTTAATGTGTAGTTGACCAGTGGTGATCAATGGTCATGAATATCAAGGATAATTATGAGATCGATAAATTGTAATGGGAAGAATTTAAGAGTATTTTCCATAAAAAATATTATCCTATAGTGGGTTTATATAGGATGGAAAAGAAATTACTTAAATTTCAAAAAAAGTTGAAGATGAAGTGGTTGTTCATGAAGAAAACTTCACTTGATTGACAAGGTATACATCAGATCTTATAAGGGATCTTTATAGAATGATAAATTGGTTTTACTCTGCATTGAACCCAAGATGATGAAGGGAAATAGACTCTGAGGATTTCAAATGTTATAAAGAGAATTTAAATTATGATAATATGATATAAATAGTTTTTATGAGCATGTGAACATTTAAAATAAGAAAAATAAATTGTATAGATGACCGAAACTAATATATAATCCATAAAATAATTTTGAAGGTAATAAAGTATATATTATAGTTTTTTGAAAGGGAGAAAAATTCACCATTAAATATTCCTTAAAAAATCTACTAAGTGTTTCTTATGTGGTATAGTCAAACATTTGGACATATATTTTAATGAAAATTGTCTTATGTTTAATTCTGATATGGAAAATGTAATTTGTTTTAGCAGTACTTGTCATGTCAATGAGGTTTCTTTATGAAATTTCCATTTTTCAAGGTTTAGAAAATAACAAACACTTTCTCTTAAGGAAAGTTGTTTTTCCCTAAGGATTATTCTTATAAGGAAAATTTTCCTTCATTAAGGAATTTTTTATCCTAACCTTTTTTTCATTGTTTTAATTCACAAACTCTCTAAATCAATACCATTTTTTTACTAAGTCCCAAATTCGGATTATTATTTAAATCCTCAGAATCATATCATTTCTTGGATATAGAGTTTTCATTTTCCGACTCCGAATTCCCTGAAATTATGACTCTGAATTCTCCGAAATTAAAACTCCAAAATCTCTGAAATTCATACTCAGAAATATATGAAATTTAGACTCCAAATTCCTCATAATTATGACTCCAAATTCCTCTAAATTCAGATTCCGATTTCCTTATAATTCAGACTCAAGATTCTCAAAATGCAGACTCTTAATTACTCCGAATTTAGATTCCAAAATCCTCAGAGTCATGCTCTAAATTATTCATAATTCTGATTCCTAATTTATTATAATTTATACTCTGAATTATTCAAAATTGAGATTCAAAATTCATTGGAATTCTGAATCCCAAATATATAAAATTTATATTTCATAATAATTATAAATCAGAATACAAATATCCATGTCTTATTGACTCTGAAGTTTTTTTGGTCAGATTTTGAATTATATTTTTTCCTTAGTCTCTGAAAAATAGATTTGGTTAGGTAAATTCATGTTCCATACACATGTTCTTAAATTATGTTGTATAATATATTTAAAACTAACCATTGTTTGAGTGACATGTGTATAGGTCCCTCCGAAATTCATGGAAAAAATAAGCCAGTTGGTGGAGAGAGCTAACCATTGGAGTTGTTCCTTTAAATAGTATCTCATTCGAATGATCTCATTAACTGTTACATCAATCTGTAGATTATATACTATTAATGTGATTTCTAGAGAGATAATTTCATTCCTTGTGAGTACTTAACAACTTTTTCATCTTCCTTTGTGAGACTCCAATTGTTGGTGAATACACTCGAGGGATTATGGGATAGAAAGAAAGAGGTTTTGAGTATCTTAACGTTCAGGGACTTCTGAGGATAGAAATACAGATGTGTCGACTACCTTAACGATCAAGGGCTTGTGGTGATATCAAGAAAGATTTCGATATTCCTGTCTACATCTTACCCTTGTGTGGGTAATACAAACATTCTTGAAAGTATAAATCGAGGGACCTTTATCCATGGTTGTTGGATACACTACTCTTTGGGTTAAAATATTTCATACTTGATACCTTTTTTGTTTCTAGTTTATTTCTGATTTATTTAGATAAAGGAATAATGTAAAATCTTCTTATAACTTCTTATTCTATTTTGTACACTGATAAATAAGATTCTATATTCTATAAGGTTGAATTTTATTCTTTGTAGACCTTCCTTAAGTTTCATTTATCGAACCACATTTATGGAACCTAGCATATTTGTCTTATAAAACTATATTAGGGTTTGGGAATATTTATTTTTTAACATTGTGAAACATATTTTTATGTAAGGTTAAATACTAAATCATTTAAACATACAATTCACCCATCTTGTAATTGAGCATCTACATTCATATTTCGAACCAACAATTGTATCAGAGGAGGTGTCTGAAATACTTATATTCACATATATGTTTTCATGCTCTTGTTTTCATTTTTATAAACTCCTTCCATAACTTTTCATGTTTATGTTTTGTTTGATATTTTTATCTTTGTTTATGAAAATAATCTATTAACATATTTTGGTGGAATGATATTTACTTATAAAATGGCAGGAAGGAATGTTGGATCAATTGAAAATATAAATCCCACTAGACCACCTATTTTTGTTAGTAATTATTATGAGTACTAGACTGATAGAATGAAGAATTTTTTCATTAACACTGGAGTAGGAAACTTTTTCATGCTTACTAGAGATTACAAAATTCCTTACAGGGAAGTCAAAACCTTTACTAATCCAAAAAAATGTGAATATCAAATTAAATAAAATGTAGGAGATATTTTGTTATGTTCTATGACTAGGAATATATATAGTCATATTTCTAATTTGGAATCTATTAACTTCATTTGGAAGAAACATGATGTTACTCATTTTGGTACTTCCAAAGTGATAGAAACTAGAAGAGCTATGTTAAGAGAATAATATCATGGATTCTTATTTCCTTATAGAGAACCAATATGCAAGGTCTAACAAAGGTTTATGATGATCATCAACAACCTAAAATATATGGCAGAGAAAATACTTTATGGTGATGCTATTATGGTTAAGATTATAGATATTATGCCCGATGAGTGGGAGACAAAAATCAGGTATTGATGAGAATAAAAAAGTGTCTCAAATTACTCTTGAAGGGATTTTTGGAACTCTTCTTCATCATGAGACATGAATGAAAAGAGATGTTGATATGAATAAAAATATGAATTGAAATCTAACTATATTATTTACTATTACTAAATCCAAGACTACTGAAAGGGTTACAAGATCTAAGTCTATGAAGTCACTATTATATCTGAATCTACTGAAATTCAACATTCTATGAATGAGTTAGCTATTCTTGCTCGAAGGATGAAGAAGATAGTTGAAAAAAGAATGAATTTCATAATAAATATAATAATAATGAATGAAAGGACAAGAAACACATTGAAATCACTTCCTATGAATGCAAAAGAGCATGGCATATAAGGCCAGACTGTCCAATGGTTAAATGAAAATATATGAAGGAAAAACATTCTAAGAGGAATAGAAAGAAGTATTACAATACTAAGGCTATGGATTTCATGAAGGCTAATGACACATAGAGAGCCAGTGGTGGTGACTCATCTAATGAATTCTCGTAATATGAATCTGCTAATCCTAAAAATCTTAGTCATCTATCTAGACTACCCATTGTAAATCATTATTTAATGATAAAGGTACATAATTCCGAATCAGTCACTAATGTATATTTGAATGAAAATTATGTTGATGATACATATTATGAATCTCTTGATGAATAATCTTATTCTTATGAAGATAATACGTTACCTACTTATGAATAAGTGTCTATGTTTTTAAACTTAGTGAGAACAAAAATTTCAATATAAATAAGAAATTAGGAAAAACAAATTCTAGAATATCAATTTTAAATAAAGAAGTATTAGATCATTCTAAAGATATTGAAAAGAAAACATCATATTTGGAAATTGTTTCAAAAAACCTTGAGGATGTTAATTTTGAGATGAATAAATTTTATAAGGATCTTGAAAATATAGTTTGAAGGAAAATTATTTTAAAAAGAACTATAGTTCTAAAACTAATGTTCTTGAGATTAAAATTTTTGTTAATAAACTAAAGTCAGAAATATTTTCCTTAAGGAAATTGATGTCAAAATTTACCTCTGGTAAGGAAAATTTTGACAATATGTATTACCAAATTCATCCTTTAATGAAATCATTATGGATTTGGTTATAGTCCTTCAGAACTTATATTCTGTAATAAATATTTTTTCGCCAGAGTTCCCCGGCTTGTACTAAATGTCAGTGTGGTGGATATTGTGAGAAATATTTTTCTTTAAACATAACACAATCCTTAGGTTTTCATAAAGCTTATTTTTCTATGAAAATGCGGATACCTATACTTTTTCATTCTAAAATTTATGGATCCAACAAAATTATGGATTTTAAAAGTCTAAATATTTAATTTTCAGGAAAAAAATGAAAGTGCCAAAAATAATACATGGTACATAGATAGTGGATGTTTCTGATAAATGAATGGTAACAAAATTTTTTTTGGAAAGATTATCAAGAAGAAAGGTGAAAAAGTAACATTCCGAGATAATGACCAGGGAGAAAGTTTTGGTATAGGTAACATTGTTCTTCTTCGAAAAACATAAATTTCCAACATTTTAATTTTTATGTTTCTTAAGCATAAACTCATTAGCATAAGTCAAATATGTGATAAAGGTTTCATTGTGAATTTTATTAATGATAAGTTCTTAGTAAACAATTATAAGGAAGAGTTTGTTCGTTCTGGCCATAAGAAATGAAATGTATACATACTAAACATAGAAGACTATAAGATCCAAGATCTGCTATTAATTAGTACAATGGATGATCAATATTGGGTATAGAATAGAAGGTTAGGACATTGTAACCATTGTAACCTATGAAAACTCTCAATGAAAATACTTTTAAAGTATCTACCGAAACAAATATTTGATTCTTCAAAAGTTTGTGATACTTATAAATATGGAAAGTAACATAAATGAAGTTTTAAATTAATTGGTTAAGTCTTAACATCTGATGAATTTCAGTTTTTTCATATGGATCTTTTTATTCCAACATAAACTGGAAGTATTAGTGGAAAATATTATGTATTTGTCTTAGTTGACGATTACACTAGATTTATGTGGGTCTATTTTGTAGAAAAGAAATGAAAATATTTTTCATAATGGAAAATTTTTAGAGGCCAAGTTAAAAATGAGAAAATAATTCCTTTGATAACTATTCACCCTGATGATAAAAAAGAATTTCAAAATTCATATTTGGAAACTTTTTGTAGTAAGAAAGGAATTACTCATAAATTCTCATCTCCAAGAACTCTTCAGAAGAATGGTGTTATTGAATGAATAAATTTGATTTTACAAGAGATATCTAGAACCATGTTGAGTGAATATTCTGTAGCAATACACTTTAGGGAGGAAGCTATAAGTACATGTTGTTATATTATAAATTGAGTTTTTATTAGACATTTTATAATCAAAACTCATTGTGAATTGTGGAATGGTAGAAAACCTAAACTTTCATACTTCAATGAATTTGGTTGTAACGTATTCATTTAGAATACAAATGATAATTGATCTGATGAATGAATTTTCAAAGGATACTCCAAAACTTCTAAGGCTTATAATGTTATTAATAAAAGTACATGTACTGTTGAAGAAATAGTGCATGTTAAATTTAATGAAATTGAACAATTAGTTTTTAAACATCCCCATCCTATATCTTCCGATGTGTTTTAAAAAACTGATTATCAACCCTTGATAGAAGATCCTTCTGAAATGAAAAATGTTCAAGAGAATATTTTTGAAGAATTTACCCAAAATATTTCCAACCATATGTTGATGAACTGGTCTTAAAAATCCCAAATTAGTTGTTTCTCAAGAATCATCCCACTAATAGTATCCTTGGTGATGTAAATCAACTTGTAAGTAATATAACATCTATAATAAATGAAGTAGAACATATACCATTTATTTCGTAATTAGAACCTAAAATCCCTAATAAAGATTTAGGTGATGATGATTGGATGAAATCCATGGAAGATAAGCTAAATGAATTTGAAAGGAACAAAGTACGTACCTTGAATTAAAAAATTAATGAAACCTGTATTATTGGAGTAAAATGGGTCTTTATAAATAAGTGTGATTAAAATGGAATCATTGTGAGAAATGAAGATAGATTAGTGAATAAAGGCCATAATCAATAAAAATTAATAGAGGGTGAAGAAACCTTTGATCCAGTATCTAGATTTGACTCTATTCACAATTTACTTGACTTTGCCGCATTCATTAATTTTAAATTTTTTAAAATATATGTAAAATGTTATTCCATCAACATATATGTTCAAGAGGATGTTTATGTTGAAAAATCTACAGTTTTTTAAGATAAAAAACACCATGAACATGTTTTCAAACTTACAAAAGCTTTATATGGACATAAACAATCCCCTAAATCCTAGTATGATAGACTTACATTATTTATTTCTACACAACAATTATGATAAGGGAACTGCTTACCAAACACTTTTTATAATGAAAGGTAAGAAATATGTTTTCATAGTTCAAATTTATGTTGATAACATTATATTTGGTTCACCTCAGCAATATATAACTGATTTGTTTGCAAATATAATGAAATATGAGTATGAAATGAGTGTGATGGGTGATTTAACATTTTTCATAGGTTTTCAAATTTCTAAAAAACTAGAAGAAACATATATATATCAACATTATTATATTAAATATCTTCTTAAAAATTAGTGATTTGAAAACACTATGAGTATAAGTACTTCCATTGGTACCTCAAATACTCTATATATTGATGATGGTGGGAAACCAGTAGATCAAACATTATTTAGAGGTATGAAAGAAAATTTACTATAATTAACCGATAGTGGTCCGGACATAGTCATTCCAATATGCTTACATGAATGATATCAATCCAATCTTAAGGAATCTCATTTTAAATTTATGAAAAGATTTTTGTTTCAATTTAAAGGGAACCATGGATTTAGTACACTTTTATACTTCATGAAAATATTTAAAAAAAAGTTTTTTGGATGTTGATTTTGGTGGATGTAGAATGGATCGTAAATGTACATCCGAAACTTTTCATTTCTTAAAAGATCCGTTAGTTTCTTTGTCATTCAAAAAGAAACACTTAATAGAATATTCTACTGCTGAAGTTGAATATATAGTAACTGGAATTTTTTGGGCTCAAGTGTTTTTGATGCAACACACAATCAAAGACTACAGATATAATATTACCAAAACACAGATATTGTGTGACAATACTAGTTCCATTTACCTATGAAAAAACCATGCACATCACTCCCATGCAAAAAACCATATTTTAGGTATCACATTCTCAGGGATCACAAACTGAATGGAGAATTCATTTTTAAGTTTATCGGAACTCAAGATCAACTTCCTGATATATTTACAAAATCATTACCTTCTTATAGATTTGTTTACATTAAAAAAAGTTAGGAATGATAACCTTAAGATAATCTTCCATATTAACATTTTTTTAAAACCATTCTCTTTACATTAAGAAACTCCTTTTCATATGGGAATACATTTTCTTGTTAACCAAAATTTTTTGTAATCACATTTTTTCGTAATAAAAATGTTTCCAAATCAAAATTTCATTATAATAAATAAAATCCTACTCTAACTTTTTTTTAATTTTGTTTCGTATAATTTTTTTTTTCTATTCATTAATTAAATTTTATATAATCTAAAGTTCTTCCTGAATATTTTTCTTCATTACTCATAATTTTACTAGAAATCCCTAAGGTGAATTTACTTAAATAATTTTTTGTAATCAAATTTGTACTTGTTTGTATTTTTATATTGTTCTATGAATTTTTTTCGGGTTAACTTTCATTAAATTTGATGTTTTATCTTAAAAACCTCAAAAGATCAGAAACTACGAAAATTTTCTTTAGCTCTTATCTCAACTGTCAGATCATATCATATATGTTTCTACTATTGGGTCAATTTGGGAATACGAATCATCACCTCAATACCTATATAAAGACCCCCCTAATGGTTGTCAGACATCTGTTTTCAAGGTCTTGCATGCCAAAACTCTACTAATCTACTTATGGGTCATTCAAAATTTTCAGGTTTTCTCAAATCCGAATTTCTTTGGAAGAATCCTCATAGAAGAAAATGTCATCATCGAAGGACATTTATGAATGGATGATCTACAGAGAGTGGTTGGTAGATCCTAAATTCATTGCAATGTATGATTCTATTATTTCAAATAATATCAAGTTGAATGGCGGAGGGAGTTTTTGTGTATCCAAACCAAAGGCACATGATTTGGATTATCCAAAGTTTCTTGTAGAATTTTAGGAGTCTTCATCCTTTTTTATTCAATATGAGTAAGATAAGTTTTCTTATAAGAGCTACAAGAAAACATATTTCCTTTCTTTTAGCTTTTCTGCAAGCATTATTGGAATTCTGTATATGGGGGAAGCATATTTCTGCACACACAAGCTATCGAATATATCGGGATGTTTTGATAAGAAGAAGGCCATAGAGTGACTTGTCTTATTAGGTGTGAAGACATTTAAAATCAACCATCTCTCTTGGAACCCCAGGATCATAGAATTATGGGTTCAAGGATTTCCAATTTAGAGAAAAGGTGATAAGGATTCCATGAAGATGAGTGATATCTACATTTATAATTTCCTAGTATACCTAATGAATATTATCTTTTATAGTATATCTTGTAAACTATTTCTAGAATAAAAAATGGGACCCTAAAATCCCAGATAATTTTGTATCCAGCTATTATTTCCAAGATCATTTTCTTTTTCTAGTTTCTTTTCAAATCTCATGTATTTCTAAGACATTGAATTTATAAGGTTATGATTCCAAGTGATAATAACCTAAGATGTCTAATGGTTGGATATAACAGTAAATCCAGAGAATTTTATGACATTTTTGAATGCAAGATCGAAGTCTTATCCAAGAAGTTGTATGTAGCTGAGAATTCCAAGAAAAGTCGAAAGAAGGGAAAGATGAAGGAACTAGAAGTAAAAGGAAAATATCATATAGTTCAGGATATCCAATTATCACCTCCTAAATAAAAGAATAAAATTAAATATCCAGATAATGTTGTTTTTGACTAGACCTAAGATAAAAATAATAAGAAGAAAGGTGTCCCTAACTTTGTCTTGGACCTGGTTGTGGAAAATTATTTAAAGATAAAGAGTTCTGAAGAATATGAGAATCATGAAATGAAAAAAAGAAGAAAACGACGATGTTTTCTGAGGCTGAACTAGTTTTATCTCTTCTCAAAAAACATCGAAAAAACCTCTGAACAAATCCAGGTATGAGAATCATTTTTACAAATATCACATCCAGTGACTTTGGGAATGAAACTGGTCATTCTGAAACCTAATGAAGATGTAGATATTGGGCTAGGATAGGAAGTGGAAGGAGAAGGAGAAGAATAAGTGGATGATAATGATGATGTCTTATGGAATGTTGATCTATATCTTGAGAATGATAGTCCTTATGATAAATTGTCTATTCAAACTTCATAGGCTGAATATACAAAAAAATCTTCCCCAGGAAAAGAAGAAGACAGATAAAAAGATGTAAAGAATCCATCAGAAGTTGAGAGAAGCAACCATGAATTTGGTTTATCCAAAGAATCTGATGGAATATGCTTAAAAGGAAAAGTTTGAGGAATATAAGATACTTATACTATCAGATAGTGAACATAAATCACCAATGAATACTGAGATCATTTCGAGAGCTGATAAATGAAAAATGAGTTAGCTGATTCACCTATAAAGGTTGTGGTGACTAATAAATATGTTGGTGGATATTTTAAAATAAATAATGGTGGAATAGAGAGTAGATCCTCAATAACAAGAGAATCTATTTCGGAATCTTCTTCTATGGGTCATGATTTTTTATTCAACCATTGAAGAAATTTGTTGATACAATTCCACTATTTCTATGTAAGGAATATAGATGTCAAATTCTTCAGCATTCATTTAATCTAAAATCGGATTCTCCATAGATTTTTTAGGCTTGACAAAATTTTTAAATATGTCTACATTGCTTATGATTCTCATAGGAGGTCGTTCAAGGAAATAAATAAATGTTCTAAGAAAACAATTGAAGAGATGTGAATATTTGATAAAATTCATGATAATGTGAAGGGCATGTTTGATACGGAAGATATCATGATCAAAGACCTTATTACAAGTTTTATTGAGAAGATTGATCTAGAAAAAATACCTCATGTGCAGGAAGACAAGGATCTAAATGGGAATCATAATTATGTTTCTTTGAAATAAAAAATGGAATGATATCTCAAAATAGATTTCTAAGAAAAATTCAGTAAGCAGGAAGATATTTTGAATACTCAGGAAGAAATTATTAATGCTCATGAAGAATATATCAATGATCTAAAGAAGAAAAATGAAGATTAGGTTCAACTCCTCAAATATTATGAATATGATCATAATCATCTTAAATGAATGAATACCATTTTCAAGAAGCTTATGCCAAAGAAAAAAAAGAAGGGTGGTTTTTTTCCATAACTCTTATTGTTGTATTTCCTTCCTTATACAAATATTCACAATCAAAATGAAAATTTTTGTTGTTCCTTGTGTGGTTTGATGTATAGTACTAATATTTAGGTGCACCATTTTTTCCATTATCTCTATTCCTTTTTGAAAATCACAAAGGGGGAGAAAGTAATGATAACAAAGAATGTTATGTAAAGAAGAGAATTCCCAAAGGGAGAGTTTTATCAAATAATATTTATTTATGCAATAAAAAGAAAAATCACTTTGAGGAAGTCGAGAATACAATACTTAGGGATTTCAAAACATAAGGGGGAGTTGGTCTTATTCACCATGATCCATTTGAAATGGGACATATGGTTTTCTTTTCTGTTCATAAAGCAAATTTCTATGTCCTTATCTTCCATTTCGTAAGGATGTTCGTGCTTCCCATAAAGGGGGGTATTGTTGAGTCAATAAGGATTCCATATAAATTTTCAATTCTTCTATATTTTGGAAATCATAAACACTTTATCTTAAGGTAAATATTTTTCCCTAAGAATAATTTTCATAAGAAAAATGTTCCTTCCCTAAGGGAATTTTTATCTATACCTTTGTTTTATTTATTTCATTTTAGAAACTCTATAAATCAAACCAATTTATAACTAATTGTAAAATTAGGATTCATATGTAAAACCTCAGAATCTTATAATTCCTGGGATATAGAATTATTTTTTTTCAGACTCCAAATTACTAGAAATTAAGACTCCTAATTCTCTAAAATTCAGAGTCCAAATTCTCTTAAATTTAGACTCAGAATTCTCTAAAATTTGTAATTAGAATTCCTTAAAATTATGGCTCCAAATTCCCCAGAATTCCAACTCTAAATTCTTTATAATTAAGATTTCTACTTCATTAGAATTCTGTCGTCTAGTTATTCAGAATTCATATTACAAATTCATTGGAATTTAGACTCTTAAATCTATAGAATTCAGATTCTAAATTCGTTGTAATTCAGAATCTAAATATACATGTCTTATAGAAACTGAATGTTTATTTGGTTATATTATGAATTACATTATTATTCTTAGAATACAAAAATATATTTGGTTATGTGACTACATTTTCCATACTATAGTTATGAAATTATGTCGTACATCTGTTTCTAACTGACCATTGATTGCGTGAAACACATATAGGTCCCTCCAAAGTTCAAGGAAAAATATGACCGATGGAGGAGAGTGTCACCCGTTGGAGTTGTGCCTATAAATAAGAGCTCATTTGAATGAGACCATTAACTATTAAATAAATCAAGAGTTTAAATGTTGTAGGAGTGATTTCTAGAGAGAGAGAGAGACTATCATGCCTTGTGCCTACTAAACCTCTTGTCCATCTTACTTCGTGTGACATTGATTGTCGATTTATATAATTGAGGGATTCCAGTGATAGGAAGACAGAGGTGCCCACTACCTTAATGTTCAAGGACTGCTGGGGATTGAATGTCATATGTGATGACTACCTTAATGATCTAGGTCTTGTGGGGATATCAAGATTTACTACAGTATTCCAATCAAGGGATTAAACTGGTGTGGGTAAGAGATACATTATTGAAATTATAAATTAGGGGACCATTATACAATGTTTTTGGATACACTACTCTTTGGGTTAAATGATTTCATACTTGTTAATTGTTTTTTTCATGTTTATTTCCACTATAATTTGATAAGGGAAGAAATTATAAACTTATTATACTTATTTATTCTATTTTGTACTATGATAAATAAAATTCTTTACTCTTTAAGGTAGAATCCTTTCCTTGTAATCATTCCTTAAGTTTCATTTCTAGAACCATATTTCAATAACTTATCATGTTTTTCTTATAAAACTATTTTATGGTTTGTTAATTTACATTGTTTAACATTGTTAAAATGTTTTTTCCATAAGGTTAAAAACAAAATAATTTAAACTTACAATTCACCCTCCTCTTGTAATTGAGCATCGACTTTCATATTTCAATCCTACAGTACTGAGAAGGGGAATTATTAAAATACCTTCTTAACAATATATTTCAATGATAGAAATCATTAAGATGATATAAATAAAGTTTAAGTGAAATAATTTTAGACTATGTTAGTAGATGATGGGCCATCCAATGAAGTAGTATTGGGTTCTCTATTTGATTACTCATATTTTTCGAATGTATTGATTGATACAGTGTCTACAACTTCCATTATTTGTGATTTTTTTTGGTAAATTTTAAATTTCACATCTATAAATGTCAACACAACATATGGTAAAAATTTCATATTGAAATATTTAATCAAAAATGAATTATAAGAATATTCATTTTTTTCTATAATGGAATGTCCTAGAATCCTTGTTGATTTCCATTGTTGTAGTTTGATGTTATTCTGGGTATAGATTGGAATTTATAATCATTTTAAGATTTATTATGGAGATAAAGAAGTTGTTTTTTAGAAATAATTTCAGTTTTTATATAAGAATAAACCCATAACATTGAAAAAATATTATGATGTTGAGAAACTATTAAAATATGGAAATGAATGTTATCATTCACAATTTTTTTAAATAACGAAACTAATCTGATAAATGATGTGCTAGTGGTAATTAAATTATTGAATGTTTTTTATGATGATCTTCTCAGTGTTATACCTAATCAGAAAGTTGAATTTACTATTTACTTAGGTTGTGATGCTACGAAAATTTTTAAACTCTGTTATTAATTAGATCAAGTATAACTTATAAAATTGAAAATGTAGTTAGAAGAGTTTCTTGAAAACAATTTCATTAATCCTAGAATATCACTATGGGATTCACCTATTTTTTTACTATAAATAAAGATGATTCTATTTTTGTTATCTTTGATTATAGTGAATTGAATAAAATTTTTGTTGAGAATAAGTATAAATTTCCTCATATTGATGAATAATTTGATCAGCTCTAGGATGATTAGTTTTTTTCTAATATTTACTCGAGTTCATTGTAATATCAGAGAAAGGTGATGGAGGATGAATTTTTTGTAACAACGTTGCATACTAGATATGTACATTAGGAGTTTTGTATTCCCTTTGGTTTGAAACATGATCTTATTGTATTCATAGATATGTTGAATTGAATATTTAGTAAATATTTGGATGGGTTTTTTAGTTGTTTTTAATGATGATTTTTTTATTTTTAAAAATTTAGCAGGATCAAGAAAAACATTTATGGATAGTCATTAAAACTAGAAAATAAAATTTTTTATATAGAAAATAAATAATGGGTAATTATTTGGTTGCAACAGATTTCACTACATGGGATCATTATAAATAAGGATGGAGTTATAGTTGATCCTTCAAAAACAACATTAGTTGATGAATGGGAATGATGTATAAATGTTATATAGATTCATATTATTCTTATATTATCATGTTATTACCAATTATTTTTCAAAAAAATTAAAAATTATATAGACCACTATCTATTATTGCAAGAAAAGAGGTTCAATTTATTTTCAAGAAGATTGTATTTCTTGTTTTTTGGAAATGTAATGAAGATTGTTGAATGATCCAATTTTTGTCCTGAGATCTATGAAATTTGTGTTTGTAATATATAGTGAAGATTCTTTGATGTGACATGGTATCATTCTAATATAGACTAATAACTTAATTGCTTATGGTTCAAGACAACTGAAACATCATGAGTTAAATTATCTGACAGATGAATTGAAATTATAATCCATGTTTTTCTCTTGAAAAACATGGAGAAAACATTTATATCGAGTCAAATGTAAAATATATACTGACCATAAATGATTGAATTATAAATTCACATTGAAAAAACAACACTTGAGGTAGAGAAGATGGATTGAACTAATACAGGATTATGATTTCATGATCAATTACCATCCTGGAAAATAAAACAATGTGGTGTGTTAAATGAGTTGAAAACATCATGGTATATTAAGAATTCTACAATTATAAAATTTCCCCTTGATTAATGATTTGATTAATATTTTCATGAATGACGTTTTTATAAGAAATTTCACTATTTGTTTCAGGTGATAGTGAAGTAATCTCTCATAGAAATAATTATGGAAGTGTAGAAGTAATATAGTGAGTTATAGAAAATTTTATAATTGGTTAAGGAAGTTAAATTTCCCGAATTAAATGTTGAAAAAGATCATGTCTCGAGATTTAGAAAGTGAATATGTGAGCCTTGTGATTCCCAACTAATGAATTAATTGTTATGTAATGCTTTTTGTTCTCCATTTTATGTTCATCATAGCACCAAATAGATGTACATATTCTATCAAGATTGATATTGGTGTGTTGGAATGAAAAGAGATATTACTGATTTCACATGTAAATGTTTGTATTGTCAATAGGTTAAATCCCATAGACTACTACAAAAGGTTATTCTACATCCTTTTCTTGTTCCATAGTAGAAATTGGAAAATATATCTGTGGACATAGTGTTGGGATTATCCATTAATCCTCTATGTATCAATGAGATATGGGTTATTTTAGATTACTAGAACAAATATAAATATTTAATATTAATTCAATAAACTATTCCTCTACATAATCATTATCTTCTATACCTCAAAGATATTTTCATGGTTCATTTTAGTTCTATATACCATTGTATCTGAACAAGATCCTATGATAACTTATAAATTTTGGAAGAGGATAAACATGTCATTTAGAAGTAAATTAAAGGTCATTCAAAATTCGATGGATTGGACAAGAAAATAATTTAGACATAGGAGGATATTTCACATGCTTATTCAATGGATCACTAGGGAAGATGGTGTAAATATATTTATTTAGTTGATCATTCTTTTTATAAATGTTTTGATTCCATTATCAAAATGGTGGGATTTGAGTCATTAAATAAACAAGCGTTGTCAAGCTCCTCAAATTCATGATTAAGTTGGTGAAAGGAAGCTGATGGAAGCAGAATTAGTAGAGGATCTATCTGATAAAGTGAAGATGATATAGAAACCCATGAGGAAAACTCAAACAGGGAAGAAAATTTATAAATATAATAGGGGTACTAAATATTATTTCGAGGTAATTGATCAAGTATTTATTAGAATCACACCATGGAAAAGTTTTATACATTTTTGTAGGAAATGAATGATATGTCTACAATTAATTGGACAATATGAAATCCTAGGGGAAGTTAGACCAGTTTACTACCAAGTAGCTTTACCTCGGATTTTATCTCATGTAAATAATGTATTTCTTATTTTGTTGTAATGATAGTACATGAAAAATTCAACTCATGTATTGAGAATAGGAAGTATTTCAGCTGAAATAGAACATTTCATATAATGAAAACCATTTTTTGATTTTGAGTGTATAGATCATGTATTGAAGAATATGATAATTCACCAGGTTAGGGTTTTTTTGAGTAACCACATGGTTGAAGAAACATCATTGGAATATGAAAATTATATTTGGAATAGGTATCCTCTTCTTTTTAGTATGTAAATAAAAATTGTGATGAAATAATTTCTTGAGTGTGGGGAGAGTGTAACAACATGTGTACTTATAAAATGATTTTTTTGTTCTGGAATATAATAGTTTAATTCATTATAAAAGTATAATTATATAAGTTGTCTTTATAGAAATTATGGAATCAATTCAAATATAATATTAATATTACCTATGAAATTATATATATAATTTATTTATCTTATATGTTAATATATGATATATTTATATCATGTAATAAGTAAATAAATTTTTTGAAAATGAAAAATTATATTTTGGTATTTTGTGAAACATAAATTTTTATTTAATATACTATAATTAATATAGTGATTTAAATTATTTTTATCTTCATTAAATAGACTCTTAAATTAATATTTTGTTGTCTTATGATTATAATGTAATTTTGTGAGATTGTAATTAATTTTTCAAACTCTTATAAAATCAGTTATAATTTCTTATTTTTTTACATTTCGAATAAATTTTTATTTTATTTATAAATAAAATTTATTATACTTAAAAACACATTTTTAAGAAAATGGAGCTCCTTTTTTAATTTTACAAATTGAAAAATTGTTATGGTCAATTTTTGGGATTTTTCTGAAATTTTTCATGTTTTGATGAGTATTGAGATTCAGCAAAGTTAGGCTACATATACATTATATGTTAAATACACTATTCCTTGAGTCATCACTGAATAAATAACTATAATATATAATAATTATTCATTTTTGTAATATATTTAGTGATAATTCATTTAATATTCATATCCTTGAGCAAAAATAATGAACTAATGAATATAATAATGAGAAAACACTCCTATATTTCACTATAAATACCACTCCACACCACCTCTTATCCCCATACCTAAAAGTATTTTAGCGAGATTAATTCTTTCCCAATTCCCTGAAAAATATACATACACATGTTCTACATGCTGTGGTCTTACCAAAAGGCCAAAATCTAAATCCTAAAGGAGGTTCACAAGGAGAATAATTCAAGAGGAAGAATTCTCTTTAGTTTTATTTTATTTTATTTTCTATTTAATTTCATTTATTATTCTATCCTCACATTATATGTACAACGTGACATGATAACTAAAGTATCTAATATACATTTTTATTTTGTTTTGTTAATGGATTAACCATCATCAACCCTCTCATCTACTCCATTTATTCTAAAAAAATGAAAAAAAATTGTGTTGTGTTGATTTATCGTTATTATGGATGATGTGTAATTAGTTTCTTTTACTGCCTTTAATTATTGTCATCATAAAAATATAATGGTAAAATAGTTTTCTTTTTTTCTTATTATAAGATATATAATTTTTTTAAACAATTTATAAACATGATATTGAATAAAATTATATGACTTCTGGATGATCTTAAAAACCATAAAAATAAATTAATTCATTTTTATTAATGTTTAATTTAAGGAATAATCCATTTATCAGGAAAATGATATATGGTATCATATAAAATTAACTAATTATATTAAATTCTTTATATTACATGTATAGTTTTTTAATACATTTGACAAGAAAGGCAATAGTGAACTAACCATGGAATCCATTATAGAAACACACCCGAAATAATGAAAATAAGACAGCTTTTATATGTAAAAGCGTGGAAATATATTATAACATTACCATAATGATATTATAAATATTAATATAGTTGTTTAATATATTAATATCATACATTAATTCTTTATACATTTTGTTTGGACAAGATTCACGTAAGACTTCCCGAATGTACGAGACTTTTCATTAAAAACACTCTTTAAAATTTCAATTATTACAAAATTAAAAAGGAATGTTATTATCATGAAATAATTATTATTTTATGACTATGTTATAGTTATTGGGAATTTTTTATGATTAATGGTGGGAAATATATATCACTTTAATTCTTTGGTTATTTTTTTGATGTAAGTTTAAGGTAATGGTTATTCCAAGTGCAACTTTGATGGTCACACTATATGTTAACCATGGTGGCTACATAATAATGGATCCATGAGGGATACATTATAAGGTATTCATCAGGGTAAGAGATCAAATTTTATCCAATATAGTTATAATAATATGTTTTTAATTCCCTAAGATACCTAAATAGTATATTTATGTTTTCTATGTTTCTATGGAAATATGTTATCTCCCAAAAGTAATAATATGATACTGTATTGGTGACAATCGTGTCTTTGTGAAAATTATTTCATATATTTATAATTATTCCTGGACTAATGGTTCATTATTTTTTATTCATTAATGATATTGTTTTTCTCATACCATGTTTTATAAGGATTATCTGGATGTTTAAGGATATGCAAACGAAATTAAGAATCCATGATAAATGTTATGAAGATTTTTTTGAAAAGATTTCATGTTTTATTAAAAATGTTGGTATTATGGAGTAAATTGATACATTTTTTGTAGTACCCACTCTATATGATTTTGTGTTAATATTTTTGAATTATGTGCTAATTCTATAAAACTCTAAACCAATAATATCTTTGGGAATGTATGAATGTGAATTCTAAAATAATTTACGATATTATTTAATGTTTATGGCCTAATACAAATAATTATTCGTCTTATTTATCCTAAATTCTCATAAATTGTTTGAAGTATTTTCATTATCTCTTTCTCTGTTATTTTTTTTCTTCTTTAATTCATAGTGAATTATTATAGTTTATTTGTAATTTGTCTTAATCTTTTCTTCTATAGAGAAGATATTGAAATTGAAGGGTCATTTGTATCCTTATATTACAATAAGCTATTTTTCTTGTCTTCCTAATTTTCTCTTCTCTGAATATTCTGAATAACTATTTTATATAAAAAAATTAAAATATTAAAATTTTGTAAATATCCATGAAACCTCATATTCATAATATCATCATTCAAACCACCATAAACAATGGATCTAAAATATAATTATATCTTACTAAATAATAAAAATAATTATTATGTATTTAAATATGATTTAATGTATTGAAATACCAAAATTTTCAACATTTTGTAGTATTATTCATTTGTTGGATCTTCTATGACAAAATCCACACTCAAATTTCATTTAAATATCGTTATATATATATATTCATATACATTAATTATTCTCAAAAACCTAGAGAATTTCTTAAATAATCACATGTTTAAATGTCCCAATAATAGACATAATATGCATAATATAATTATATAATCTACTACTGAAAATCATAATATAATATTAGCTATAATAGTAATTAATTTTAATATTCATGATATTTGAATAATTTCATAACAAAAGTGCATTATAATATTGTGTCTTACAATTCATTAGAGTTCTTATATAACATTATTCAATATATTAAATATTATTTCGAACCACCAGTTCTCACATACCAGTAGATAAATGTTACATATATTAAGAAACCTTAATATTTAATCACACGTGTCTTCATATATCTCATATGTATCTTATAAAAAAAATCTTACATATCCATTAAAACAATTTTTCGTTTATAACAATTCATCTAAAGGATCTTATGTTTCATAGTAACTCTTAGTAGATCACCACTTTTCACACAATGAGATCATACATATTCCCTGGAAAATCAAAAATTGCCTTATAATATTTTTTTATTTTTAAATGAATTTAACTATCCTATGGTTTTATTTCTAGTAAATAGAAAATTCGTCTTATGAGAGATCTAAAATATTCGATATCCATTTTCATTAGAAAAAATACAATGATGAAAAATCATCTACCATTAACGTAAACACCTTGGAACATTAGACAAACAATTCTATATACATTTTATTTTATCATAAAACTCATTGAATAATCGATATAAATCCCATGATAGTGATAAAAAAGATCAAAAAAATTCTATGTATCTTCACATAATGAAGAAATTTAAAAATTCTCATTTTCATCGATTTACAAACAATACATCTTTAATTTATATAATTTAACACCACAACATATAATTGTGAAATTGTAAAATAAAAAATGTAACACCCCAGGTAAATAAAGAATATGACATTTTCTTATTTATCCAAATTTTTGAATCAAACATTAATATTACTTTAAAGGGGATTCTATGCTCGATGGCGTACCCAATACGCATCAACAAGTTTCTTGGGAATCTTACATTGCACTCTAATAATAAAATAATATTATTTTAAATGGTAGTTAACATGTAGCCATTGTGTTGGCGGGAATGGATAGAAATAACTAAAATATGATTGTATATGTTTTTTTTAAATGTTTTTACATTTATCCAAAAAAAGATAAAGGCATAAAATACGGAAAAAATTCAATTTTAGGCGTATATGCCCTAGTTTTCACTAAAGGTTCACTTATCACCTTTTGATGGCGAACCGTCATTAAATATAGTTTTGTTCACTCCATTAAATTCTATTGGACCAAATAAAACTCTTCTTAAGAATCGGGACATCAAAATTTACTTTGTGTAAATTTTTGGTATCTTTCCGATAAAGTTCATTTTTTAATGAATAGTGTAAAATGTTGTATTTTAATTCAAAACCTTTTTTTAATCTAATTTATTTATATGATTAGATTATATTTTGAATTGGTTTTGAAGTGGAATTATAATATTTTTTTACCATTTAATCCAATGGTGTTCATTGGAATCAATTTCACTTTGAAATTGGACTTAAACTAGTGTCAATCTTTTGATACTTATTGTTTCATAAAAACACGCTATTTGCTTTGACAGCGAGAATTAATTATTAAATTAATTAATATGACTTATATGTTTTGAATTTTGTAAAATAGACTTCATTTTTGAATTCGTAATATCAAATATAGCTTATGTTGAATTTTTGGGATTTTTCTGAAAAACTTCAATTTTGATGAATATTGAAACCACTAAGTGGTACTTATAAAAACTGATTTTTCTGTTTAAATGAAATTTTTCCATCTTTGTGTTTTTAATTTCAAAAATCCGACATACATGATTGTCATTAAGAAGTAAAATGTGGTTCAATGGGATAAAAATAATTTTTTGGTGAATAGTAACTTATTAAGTTTTTAATCGTGATTAGTGGTAATTAGTGTAGTTTAAGGTAAAAATAATGCTTTAATAAAAGAAGATGAGCTTGACACATGTCCTACCCTCATTGTTTGTGCCATGGCCGACCAAGAAAATCCATGGGTCAACTTGGGGACCCCATGGAGGCACTTTGGTTGGGAAATGACATAAATAACTCTTTATTTAATGTAAAAGTAAAAATGACACAAACATAATATGTTTTACGAAAACAATTTTTACATGGGGTTATAAGGATCAGATTTTTGATTATAAATAGTCATTGGAAAGCTAAAACGATTTCCTACATCATAGTTATTTTTTATAATTTTTAGACACAAAATAAATTAAATTATTTGTGACATCATAATGATGCAGCGATGATATCATTATTTAACGATTAAAATAAACTGGAAAGATAATGTAAAATCTATGAACTAAACATGTCCAAAACTTATTGGATGGGTGGATTTCAAACCCTTAACACCTTATCCACGATTTATATCAATGTGGGACCTTTTAAAAACGAAACACATTTTCAAATAAATTAATATTTCTTACTTTCCAAAAGTGCCCCTCCTCTTCTCTTATAAAAGGCCCCCACCTCTACCTCATTTCACACACTCCTCAAGCCTTTGGCTCGGCCAACCCCTGCCCATTTTGTCTCTCCACATCCCTCTCCTCATTCTAGAGGATTCCCTTTGGGCATAATCCTTTCAAAGGAAGCCTTTATGCTCAAATCAAAAGGAGTTACACTTTTAAAGGTAATTCATTCTCTCATGTTCATTTGTTTTATTTTTGCTTCTCCAACCCCCTAAACACTTTTTATATAATTCTTTTGTAACAACACCAGTATCTTAAATATACTAGGATGTTGTTATAAGCTACACAACTACATAAAATGGTTAAAGAACATACGGTTTCCGTGGATGGAAAAATTCTGCCTCTCGAAACGATGATTGTTCAATACTCATTTAACACCTTCAAAGGTGGCCATTATGATGTCACTATTTTTATATATGATATATAATATGTTTATGTTTTTATTTAGATTCTGTATTTTTCATTTTTGGCTTACATTTATGAATTCCATTATGGGTATACGCGATATCTTCATTTAAGGAAGTGCGGACTACCGCCCCCTCAAAGTGATTTGATTCGTTATTACCATATGTGGTACGTATAAAGGGTATATTTAATGATATTATATATGATACCATACTGGAATTAAAATACTATTATGTATCATTATGTTTTAATTCCATTAAATATGAAATAGAAATGGAAGTAGAGTTCATGCTTACGTACGGCTTACCGTCTCCATGAACGGTACATTTCATTTCTTATCTCAAAATATTATGTACTATTATAAGTACATATATATAATGGATATATATGATTTATTATACATCTAAATTATTAATATAATTCTTGAATTAAAATATAAATACCTTTCATATAGTTTAAATTCCATTAATACGACATAGAAATGAAAGCAGCGTTCATGCGTACGTACGGCTTACCGTCTCCATGAACGGTGCATTTCATTTCTTTCCTCTAAATGATTATGTGATATTATAAATACATGTATATTCTGGATATATATTACATATATGATATCCAAATCAGGAATGTCATTTTGGATATAAAGAACCTTTGACCACACGAACAACATGTAATTGTAAGAAGTCCACTTTCGACTTAAGAACCAAATATCGACAAAAAAATCATTATTAACTTAATGATTACATAATGTTTATAACATGGAAATAAGTGATATAAAAGGAATAATAATCTTGAAAAAGGTTCTTAAGAAAGTAGAAATTAACTCAAGTTTATTATTCTGGATGTTAAAGAATGATCGAGTCATGTCGGACCCGAGGTAAGGGATCCTACTCCTCTCTTTCTTTTTAAGTACACACTTTTATATCATTCCTTTTAAAGCACATCTTTCATGTTATTGGGATGATCTTTTATATTAAACTTACTGTAATTTTTATGTTCATGTGATGAGAGACCCTATTCTCTCTCATCAATCCATTTTGGATGTTTTGAGTGGCGCCGTTAGGCTGCCGAACTTTCGTAAGAGATCTAACCTCTCTCTTTCTTTTTAAGTAATCTCCTTTATGTCACTTCTTTTAAGCTCCTCTTTGTAATTTTGGGGGATGTTCTTTTATATTCCTCTTGATGTACATTTTATTGTAATGAGATACCCTATTTGATCTCATCAATCCATATTCGGAAGTTTTATGTGGCATCGTTAGGCTGCTGAGTTTTCGTAAGGGATTTTTCATCTCACTTTTATTCCCGTGAGATTTATGCTAAATTTGCCACAAATTACATTGAGTGGTGTATGTACTGCCCATTATTCTAATTTTTGTGTAATATACTTTCGTTTATGAGTATTTAAATCAATGATCTATTGTCCTTCTTTCATGGGGTGTATGTTTTGAAAGATACCCAAGTCGGTAAGGGAACCTTTCCCCCTCCTCTTTTTTAAAAGACTTCTTTTGTTGGGTCTTTTAATTTACATATTGTTATGTTGGGATATGTTCTCATATATCCTTATTGATGTAAATTTTATGTCCAAGTGATGAGATACACTTTTTATCTCTCATCAACTCATTTTGATGTGATGCCGTTAGGCTGTCAAGGGAACTTTTTAACCCAATTTCGATTTCTTTGGGTTCAACATGTTGTCATTGAATATGTCATCCATTGAATATGTGTGAATGAACTTTTATTGTTTTACACATAATATCCAATTATATTGGGTGTATTTATATTTGTCACACATATTTTTGAGATTGATTTGTCCTTAATTTAAGGATACCTTCTTTATAAGGGATTTCATCACATTTGACATTTCTATTGAGGGTTCATTGTTGTTATGCACCAATTCACTCTTATATGGTGTATATACTGTCCTTTGGATTATTATATCATGAATCCATTTATTCTCATGATATTATAATGTTCTGAATAAATGTTATTCCTCAATTATTGTATTCAAGTGTCTCTAATTTTGGTAAAACCCCTTTAACCAAAATACCGTTTTAAATGTTTTAATTATTTGTTCTTATTAATATCCATGTTTTCAAAATGGTTTTAAGGATTTATTTATATGTATATTAATGGTTTAAAATTTTAAGCTTCAAGGTGGTATGGGACACTTTGATTCAAAAATCTCTTTATTAAATGTTTTAAATGGTTTTGGAAATGGTTTCTTTTTGAATGGATTCATTATTTCAATATACTAAAATGTTATATTGAGATTGAAATGTGGAAATGTTATGTTTCCTTTATGCATGTTTTATGTGACACATTTATGTTATGGTTCTTGGGCATTGTTATGAAAACGGGTGGTTCCGTGATAAACTAATGGCGGGTGAGCCCGATATAGCTCTCCAATGCATTGGGTAACGCGAAGGAGTGAAACGTTAAGGTTTCTCCGAAGAGATTTAGGGAATATACTGTGATGGGTATTCCAAACGTAACCATGAGGGTTACTCCCTACGTAAGAATGTTATGAATGCCTCAAGTTACCTTTATGTCTTATGATTTCTATGATTTATTCATGGTTTGATGAGGTATGTTAAAGTGCCTTTGTTTTATGGGTAAAGTATGATTTCATTCTTATGTATATATGAACTCATGTTTCATTTCCATATTTTTATAACTCTTACTGAGCTTTTTATGCTCATCCCAAGTTTTTAAAATGTTTTTCATAGGTTAAGGGAAAGGTACATGATGTGATGATAGTGTCAAGGATGTGTCAAGAAAGAATCTGTGTTATATTTTAAATATGTTCCCATTTATGGGAAGAATGAATACTGTCTTTTATGTAACCACTTTGTTTAAATGTGGAATGTAATGCAAGTTTCATGATCTAATTCTCTAAAACTCTAAACCTGAAAAGATCCTCAATGTGTAATCTTGTAATAACTCAAGATTAAGTAAGGTTTAAGGCTGGGGCTTTATAGTTGGTATCAAAGGTCGGTTTAGATAACTTTAGATGTTCGGGTATTCTTTAAGCATAAGTGACATTACCATAATGGTTAGGATTTCAGAAAGAGTCCTAGTTTTAGATAAAGTGAACGAGTAAGTATATCTTAGTTTTTACCTTCCTCATTAGTACATGATGGTTTTGTTGATATACTCACACTGACATTTCTGTTTCTTGTGAATGGATGGATCTAGCAGGCACCAAAGAGACAACAGGTTTGAAGGAAACTATGGTGGTTCTATGATTAAGATACTAGATAAAATGGGGGATTCAATGAGGAAACACGTGGTTGTTCTAAACCAACTATCAAGGAGTCATGATCAACCACTTGAACCTTGGTATGATCTTTAATGCATCATGTACGAGATGACCAATCGATGTGGAAGTTCAGGTAATAATTATAAAGGTAACCATTGGTGTTTATATTATCCTTACTTTTGAGGTAATTATGGGTTATTATATGTTATGATGGAAAATGAAAGGCATGAGATAAACTTGAGGTTAAAATATGTTATGATCATTTTTGATGATTTTATCTCTTTTTGGGGAATGATTTGAGAATTATATAGTTTTGGAAAAAGGACAACACGCAGACCGTGTGACTACCCGTCACGTCGGACAAAGCTGTGGGAATCGAACCCACAACCAATGTGCGACTGGTATTTATCGCCTACCACTGGACTACGTGAAGTCCCTGGTTAGTTTGACTGATTCTTTTTAGTTATATGATTTTATGAATTAAGAGTAAGTTGATTTTGGGTTATTTATGAAAATGATTAACCTATCATGGAGGATATGTGATTAGGTTAATTACTTTTCAATACGAGACTTTAGGAGCAACTGATGTTGTTTGGAGATAAATGTTACGACTTAACTTGGAAGACTATGTGACTAAATCCTTCAAATATTTGGGTTTCAATCTTATATTTTTTTACTTTGAAGAATTTTATGGACAAATTGTTTATCGGATGGTCCTCATTGAACTTTGGGTTTTGTTGGACAAATTTTTGAGATTAAGCATAGATTTTCTTTTTAATGGGTTATCCTTTTCTGGATTATCTGATCTTGTAGTAACCTTTTTGGTTTTATTTTTGGTTAAGGTTTGAAGACATGGAAATTGTATAGTTCTCTTTTTTGGATTAGGTGATTATCAAGAAGTTGATTATAATACTCTTAATGTGAACACGTCTTCCTAAATACTCGCCTTTTGGAGAAAATATGAGTTTGTGCAAGGAATCTAATAAAAGATGAAAGTAAACATGATAAGTGATTATGTTTCCTTATGAATAAATTCCTCAATAAAAAGTAACTTAAAACAAAAAATTTTTCTATTAACTTTTCCTACTGGGGAATCGAATACCGTTTAACCCATCATAAGTTTGTGATTTTCTCATGGTTAACTTTCTCCTAAACATGTTTTCTATCACTCTCCATCAGAACATGACCCTTTGCTCTTTCTTCCATGTCCATGTTTTCCTACATGGAATACTATTATGGGTTAACTCGGGTGACCTTTGTAATTATCTTTCTTTTTTTTTAAAGTGATTGTTTTACTGACTCTTGTTCCGATGTGGGACTTTAAAGGATGTTTCCAAGCTCAATTTTTAAAAAAATTGCGAGGACACAATTCCCAAAAGGGGGGAAGGATGTAACACCCCAGGTAAATAAAGAATATGACATTTTCTTATTTATCCAAATTTGTGAATCAAACATTAATATTACTTTAAAGGGGATGCTATGCTCGATGGCGTACCCAATACGCAACAACGAGTTTCTTGGGAATCTTACATTGCACTCTAATAATAAAATAATATTATTTTAAATGGTAGTTAACATGTAGCCATTGTGTTTGTGGGAATGGATAGAAATAACTAAAATATGATTGTATATGCTTTTTTTAAATGTTTTTACATTTATCCAATAAAAGTTAAATGCATAAAATACGGAAAAAATTCAATTTTAGGCGTATATGCCCTAGTTTTCACTAAAGGTTCACTTATCACCTTTTGATGGTGAACCGTCATTAAATATAGTTTTTTTCACTCTTATAAATTCTATTGGACCAAATAAAACTCTTCTTAAGAATCGGGACATCAAAATTTACTTTGTGTAAATTTTTGGTATCTTTCCGATAAACTTCATTTTTTTAATGAATAGTGTAAAATGTTGTATTTTAATTCAAAACCTTTTTTTAATCTAATTTATTTATATGATTAGATTATATTTTTAATTGGTTTTGAATTGGAATTATAATATATTTTTACCATTTAATCCAATGGTGGTCATTGGAATCAATTTCACTTTGAAATTGGACTTAAACTAGTGTCAATCTTTTGATACTTATTGTTTCATAAAAACACGCTATTTTCTTTGACAGCGGGAATTAATTATTAAATTAATTAATCTGAATTATTTCTTTTGAATTTTTTAAAATAGACTTCATTTTTGAATTCGGAATATCAAATATAACTTATGGTGAATTTTTGGGATTTTTCTGAAAAACTTCAATTTTGATGAATAGTGAAACCACTAAGTGGTACTTATAAAAACTGATTTTTCTGTTTAAATGAAATTTTGCCATCATTGTGTTTTTAATTTCAAAAATCCGACATACATGGTTTTCATTAAGAAGTAAAATGTGGTTCAATGGGATAAAAATAATTTTTTGGTGAATAGTAACTTATTATGTTTTTAATCGTGATTAGTGGTAATTAGTGTAGTTTAAGGTAAAAATAATGCTTTAATAAAATAAGATGAGCTTGACACATGTCCTACCCTCATTGGTTGTGTCATGGCCGACCAAGACAAGCCATGGTTCAACTTGGGGACCCCATGGAGCCACTTTGGTTGGGAAATGACATAAATAACTTTTTATTTAATGTAAAAGTAAAAATGACACAAACATAATATGTTTTACGAAAAAAAATTTTACATGGGGTTATAAAGATCATATTTTTGATTATAAATAGTCATTGGAAAGCTAAAACGATTTCCTACATCATAGTAATTTTTTTATAATTTTTAGACACTAAATAAATTAAATTATTTGTGACATCATAATGATGCAGCGATGACATCATTATTTAACGATTAAAATAAAATGGAAATATAATGTAAAATCTATGAACTACACATGTCCAAAACTTATTGGATGGGTGTATTTCGAACCCTTAATACCTTATCCACGAATTATATCAATGTGGGACCTTTTAAAACCGAAACACATTCTCAAATAAAGTAATATTTCTTACTTTCCAAAAGTGCCCCTCCTCTCCTCTTATAAAAGGCCCCCACCTCTACCTCATTTCACACACTCTTGAAGCCTTTGTCTCGGCCAACCCCTGCCCATTTTGTCTCTCCACATCCCTCTCCTCATACTAGAGGATTCCCTTTGGGCATAATCCTTTAAAAGGAAGCCTTTACGCTCAAATCAAAAGGAGTTACACTTTTAAAGGTAATTCATTCTCTCATGTTCATTTGTTTTATTTTTTCTTCTCCAACCCCCTAATTTTTTTTAATATAATTCTTTTGTAAAAACACCAGTATCTTAAATATACTATGATGTTGTTATAAGCTACAAAACTACATCAAATGGTTAAAGAACATACGGTTTCCGTGGATGGGAAAATTCTGCCTCTCGAAACGATGATTGTTCAATACTCATTTAACACCTTCAAAGGTGGCCATTATGATGTCACTATTTTTATATATGATATATAATATGTTTATTTTTTAATTTAGCTTTTTTATTTTTCATTTGTGGCTTACCTTTATGGCTTCCATTATGGGTATACGCGATATCTTCCTTTAAGGAAGTGAGGACTACCGCCCCCTCAAAGTGATTTGATTCGTTATTACCATATGTGGTACGTTTAAAGGGTATATTTAATGATATTATATATGATACCATACTGGAATTAAAATACTATTATTTATCATTATGTTTTAATTCCATTAAATATGAAATAGAAATGGAAGTAGCGTTCATGCGTACGTACAACTTACCGTCTCCATGAACGGTACATTTCATTTCATATCTCAAAATATTATGTACTATTATAAGTACATATATATAATGGATATATATGATGTATTATACATCTAATTTATTAATATAATTCTGGAATTAAAATATACATACCTTTCATATAGTTTTAATTCCATTTATACGACATAGAAATGAAAGCAGCGTTCATGCGTACGTACGGCTTACCGTCTCCATGAACGGTGCATTTCATTTGTTTCCTCTAAATGATTATGTGATATTATAAATACATGTATATGCTGGATATATATTAAATATATGATATACAAATCAGGAATGTCATTTTGGATATATAGAACCTTTGACCACACGAAAAACATGTAATTGTAAGAAGTCCACTTTCGACTTAAGAACCAAATATCGACAAAACAATCATTATTAATTTAATGATTACATAATGTTTATAACATGGAAATAAGTGATATAAAAGGAATAATAAGCTTGAAAAAGGTTATTAAGAAAGTAGAAATTAACTCAAGTTTATTATTCAGGACGTTAAAGAATGATCGAGTCAAGTCGGACCCGAGGTAAGGGATCCTACTCCTCTCTTTCTTTTTAAGTACACACTTTTATGTCATTCCTTTTAAAGCTCATCTTTCATGTTATTGGGATGATCTTTTATATTAAACTTACTGTAATTTTTATGTTCATGTGATGAGAGGCCCTATTCTCTCTCATCAATCCATTTTGGAGGTTTTGATTGGCACCGTTAGGCTACCGAACTTTCGTAAGAGATCTAACCTCTCTCTTTATTTTTAAGTAATCTCCTTTATGTCACTTCTTTTAAGATCCTCTTTGTAATGTTGGGGGATGTTCTTTTATATTCCTCTTTCTGTACATTTTATTGTAATTAGATACCCTATTTGATCTCATCAATCCATATTCGGAAGTTTTATGTGGCGTCGTTAGGCTGCCGAGTTTTCGTAAGGGATTTTTCATCTCACTTTTATTCCCGTGAGATTTATGCTACATTTTCCACAAATTACATTGAGTGGTGTATGTACTGCCCATTATTCTAATTTTTGTGTAATATAATTTCGTTTATGAGTATTTACATCAATGATCTATTGTCCTTCTTTCATGGGGTGTATGTTTTGAAAGATACCCATGTCGGTAAGGGAACCTTTCCCCCTCCTCTTTTTTAAAAGACTTCTTTTGTTGGGTCTTTTAATTTACATATTGTTATGTTGGGATATATTCTCATATATCCTTATTGATGTAAATTTTATGTCCAAGTGATGAGATACACTTTTTATCTCTCATCAACTCATTTTGATGTGATGCCGTTAGGCTGTCAAGGGAACTTTTTAACCCAATTTCTATTTCTTTAGGTTCAACATGTAGTCATTGAATATGTCATCCATTGAATATGTGTGAATGACCTTTTATTGTTTTACACTTAATATCCACTTATATTGGGTGTATTTATATTTTTCACACATATTTTTGAGATTTATTTGTCCTTAATTTAAGGATACCTTCTTTATAATGGATTTCATCACATATGACATTTCTATTGAGGGTTCATTGTTGTTATGCACCAATTCACTCTTATATGGTGTATATACTGTCCTTTGGAGTATTATATCATGAATCCATTTATTATCATGATATTATAAAGTTCTGAATAAATGTTATTCCTCAATTATTGTATTCATGTGTCTCTAATTTTGGTAAAACCCCTTTAACCAAAATATCGTTTTAAATGTTTTAATTATTTGTTCTTATTAATATCCATGTTTTCAAAATGGTTTTAAGGATTTATTTATATGTATATTAATGGTTTAAAATTTTAAGCTTCAAGGTGGTATGGGACACTTTGATTCAAAAATCTCTTTATTAAATGTTTTAAATGGTTTTGGAAATGGTTTCTTTTTGAATGGATTCATTATTTCAATATACTAAAATGTTATATTGTGATTGAAATGTGGAAATGTTATGTTTCCTTTATGAATGTTTTATGTGACACATTTATGTTATGGTTCTTGGGCATTGTTATGAAAACGGGTGGTTCCGTGATAAACTAAGGGCGGGTGAGCCCGATATAGCTCTCCAATGCATTGGGTAACGCGAAGGAGTGAAACGTTAAGGTTTCTCCAAAGAGATTTAGGGAATATACTGTGATGGGTATTCCAAACGTAACCAAGAGGGTTACTCCCTACGTAAGAATGTTATGAATGCCTCAAGTTACCTTTATGTCTTATGATTTCTATGATTTATTCATGGTTTGATGAGGTATGTTAAAGTGCCTTTTTTATGGGTAAAGTATGATTTCATTCTTATGTATATATGAACTCATGTTTCCTTTCCATATTTTTATAACTCTTACTGAGCTTTTTATGCTCATCCCATGTTTTTGAAATGTTTTTCACAGGTCAAGGGAAAGGTACATGATGTGATGATAGTGTCAAGGATGTGTCAAGAAAGAATCCGTGTTATATTTTAAATATGTTCCCATTGATGGGAAGAATGAATACTGTCTTTTATGTAACCACTTTGTTTAAATGTGTAATGTAATGCAAGTTTCATGATCTAATTCTCTAAAACTCTAAACCTGAAAAGATCCTCAATGTGTAATCTTGTAATAACTCAAGATTAAGTAAGGTTTATGGCTGGGGCTTTATAAAAAAGATGTCTTGTGGAATAATATTAAGATTTATTTAATTTCATAGCTAGAATCTATACTACTAAATTTCATGCATCTTAATATAGACATATCATGAAATCATACTAAACTCTATTCTCCATGGAAAATTTTCATCTTATTAATATTTCTTGAACCATAATAAATGACATCTATTTATTAAATACCAAATAGAAATAAAAATAAAAATTCAAAAATCATTACTAATAGAAAATAGACGAATAACATCCATGCATTATAGTTCTTATAATCAATGAATACTTATTCCATGAAATTTTCAAAAATATGAAAATATATATATTTTCACATTAATAATATCTCTCTATTAGTGCGATAATCACTACCTAATTGTATTTATAAACTAAAATTATTACGTTATTTGTTGATCGTAACTAGATATTAACTACTTAACATATATTGAAAACCAATATTGGGTACCCCAAAGTCATTCTAATCTTCTCTTCTCACTCTTTATTGACGTTAATAAATATTTCAAAAATCCAACACTTCAATTATGGGTTTTAGAGATAGAAAAAATACTCATATGAAAATATATAAACGTGTACATCATAAAAAATCATTTCCTTTTCGGATATGTCCAAATAAATTACCCCCATATATATTTTGTTTAAATAAGATTCTGATTATTTTTAAATCATCACTATTTATAAATATTTATTTATTTACAATCGTTATAATATATATATAATAAATATTGGTGATTTTAGTTGTACTCTTATTTATTATATTTTATTAACATCTAATTTTCTAAACAAAATTATATAGGATCTACTAATAGTCAATGTAAATATTTTTTTACATTAGTACAACATATCATGATAAAAGGGATGGGAAACATAAAAGTTCCATTCAAAAATATGAAAATGTATATAGGGAAATATATATAGTTATAAATGATTATTGGTATAAATATCATCAAAGGATATTTTTCTCTTATAATAATATATTATACCAATGTTTGGAGATAAATCAGTATAATTATTTCCCTAGAATGTGTAAAAAACTCTAATATATTAGAATATAATTGGTGAATATATGTTTTTGGGATATAAAATGACATAAAAATAACTGATATTTGAAACTTCTTTTGGATAAAAATTAATATAAAAATAACTTACCAAAATATATACAATCATGTTAAAATATTATACCTAAAATTTATTATTATGGACATAATAATTATATTTTATATCTCATTAGAATAGATTAAGGGGTTTTCAGAAGAATGAAAGGTAGAGAACTAAATAAATCAACACCTCCAATATTCAGAATTTCATAGTAGCTATCAAATATTTACATTAGATTATATTAAAATTATATCATATAAATATTTTTTACTATATATAACTCTATTAGAGAAAAATAATAGATTATTCAAATATAGTAAATCTAAATATGGTATTATTATATCACGATTCATCTTAAGGATAGTAACATGTAATTATATTTTAGGGTAGAAATGACGATCTGTGTAATAATATAACTCTCATTATAAAAATATTTTTACTAATAAAATATGTTTGAAGTCGAGACACACAGCCTTCAATATTTAATGAAATAAAATAAACCCCAATGTATTCTCATTTTAGGGCATGAATAAAAAATTTTATTTTGAAATTTATGTAGTGGGAAAATTATATTGAAAAATATTAATTGTTATGAAAAAAATAATGTAACATATATGTTATCCATGATTAAATGGATATTAGTGTCTTTTGAATCATTGTACCTGATTATATGGTATTTTAAAAATAAATCACATGTACCATGTATTAAAATGAATATTATTTTGTTTATATATTTTGTAGCATTAAAAATCAAGGTAAATTACATTCTATATTATTAATACATATAAAAATTAATAACAAATAAATGAAATTAATATGAATAAAACTTTGATATATAATTGTTCATGGTTACCATGATATACCAAATAGTTGAATAATATTGTTATATGAACACGTAGTATATTTAATATTATTTGTAGTTTAAAAAATAAATATACATAACCTTAAAATAAATATAATTAATTAAATTTTGATGCATTTATTGAGTATTATGGGCAGTAATATGAAATATCAACATTTTAATCAATACGTTAATAGTTTCAAATATTTTGTTTACGATTATAAGATGATTATTTGAATAGATAGTGAGTATTGTGCGTAATTACTAATACAATTCAATATAAAAATAAATACCCCTATTATAATAAATATATATAAAAAATAAAATTTCATAAATAATGTTTTATATAATGAATATCATTTTTAATACATTCACTAAAATATATTATAAAATTATTTAAAAAATAATGAAAATTATTTTTAATGGTTACAATATGTCTCCCACTATGGGAACATGGTTTCTTAATTGTATTATAATCATTTAAAATGTATTTCATCATATTTAGAGTATTATTTAAATATAATATATTTCGAATATTTAATTATAAAAATAAAATTCATTTGGTGTGAATTTTGGGAAATTTCATAAAAAATAATACCTATATAAAATATGAAGTACAAAAATTTAAAAAAGCTTCCTAATGAAAATTCCATCATCGAATATGTATGAAATAGATTATTATAAAAAATGGTGTGAATTTAAATTCCATGAAAAAATGAGGTCTCTATTATAATTCATGGTCCTAAAAATAAATTATATATGTTTTTTAAATTTAAAATACCATAATCCAACATTGGTATTTACATAATCACACTCCCATCATGAAACCCATCCTAAAATATGAATTTTAGTACTACCTTTTATCCATTTTTAAAATATTAATAATCTATGGTATGTTCCAATAATACCACAACCCATGTACTCAACCTATTTGGCATAATGAAAATGAGCACCCATCAAATCAAAGTTAGTATCCCTTATTACATTATATTTCATTTTTTTTGAACAAAATCAATAAAACAATTACCATTTAATTAAAATTAAGTGATTTTTTTCTATTTTTATATTTAATATAAACATTAAATTATAAATACATATCATTCCTCTCCTCTTTAAAAAAAACTGTCAAAATTTCTATTTTACTATCTAAGAATGTTCTGTTATTTATATATAACTTACTTTATTTATAATAAGTATTATATTTATATCATATAAATATTTTCATTTATTTTTTTGACCTTCATGAAAGGTGCTATTATGATTTATATAATTTTACTATTAATTCTAATTATTTCCAAATAATCAACATTAAATCCATTAGACCATAAAACACACTAACATTGAAAACATGATCAAATTTTCAAAATGGATTGACCATGTATATTTTGAACTATAGGAAAAATCATAGATATATTATTTAATTATTTACTTAAAAATTAATAATATTGGGATCTCATAAAAATTTACCTAATATTTTTACTATGGTACAAAAAAACCTTGTAATTTTCTAAATGAAATTATATTCAATTTTTCAATTGATTATAAAACTATAATAACAATTTTTATAACATAATTAATTAATCTAAAATAATTTAAATTACAAAAAAAATATTTTATAATTTTTTTAGTTAATAAAATTTCTCATATAGAATGATTCAATTCATCAATGACACTTGGAGTCTAGGTAACAAAAATGAATAACATTTATGTCAATTTTGGTTATATTTATTTATTATTTATTGATCATCCACTATGAATAATACATTATATATATATCTTTATATTATTCAATATTAAATTTATTCTATTGGAATATTGACGACATTTCACTATCCTAATTCATTTGATTAGAACATTATAAAAAAATTTCATAATATATTTTTAAAATTTTCTCCAATTTTTTATATTCTTTCTAACATTCTAATAGAATATATATATCATTCATCATAATAAATTTATTATTTTTCATATGAATTGATTTCAATTTCTATTGGTTTTTATCATATCTATTAATTCTAAATCATAGTGTTATCAGATTTTAAAATGTAATTTTACTAAGTCTTCTCATAACGTCCACTCAATTTATCGTTGGATTTAGTTAAATTTGGGTGTTGTTAATATATTATTTTTTAAAATTTAATTTTAAAATTATATTACTTTACTCTTAATTTTGTCATTATTTATATATATTTCTACCTCTTTCTCCATGGTATTTAATATAATATGATATATTATACTACAATATTACAGGTTTCCTTTTTATCAATGGTTTTTATTTATTTTCATAATAATTTATATATAATTAGTAAGATCTTATTTATTACTTGTGGAATAAAAGGATCAAATAATATTATGATTGGATGTGATGGATGATAATAATACATCCCTCATATGAATTTGGTAAAGATTATAATTTTGGACATGTTATGTATGATGCATGGGAAGACATCCAAGTACAACCATGTAATATTTTATTAAAACTAAACCTTTCATTTTAATTATATTTTTTAATTTTTATAAATATTCCAAATTATTATTCCTTAAAATTATACATCATATTTTAATCACTAATATTATTAGTCTTTATTTCTTAATGCATCATATTCCCATATATTTTCATGTATTACATATCCTTAAAAAAATTAAAATTGAAAATTCCATAATTTTCAATTTTTCCCCATGTGATCACTTCAACATAATAGATTTCATTCAAATCATATGGTTTAATGAGAAATTAAACAAATGTATTGAACTTTTTGTGATATTTTAATACTACAAGCCTTGTTTTCCAAAACACTAATCTGAATGATTTGTGTATGATAATAATTATTTATATTTTTATAGAAAATAAGTAAATATTATGAATGTGATGTAAGGTTATTATGAAAATAATAATAAAATTGATTGTAATACACACAAACAATGGTCATGTGATATCTCTTGAAATCATTGATCCCATGATTGATTATCCTTGTTGGAGTAATCATTGATCCCTAGAAAAATGCTTTATTCCTATAAAATTTTGATAATTTTAGGTCGTATAAGATTGACTTAATGCTTTTTTCATACAACATTGAACATAAAAATTAAAAAACCGTTGAAAATTCATTGAAAATTAGAAATTTATATTCTATATTTGAGTATAATTACATTTATTTAACATCATATTAATACTATGTAGGCATCATCCCTTACTATGTATTGTTGAATTTTTACTCTAAACATTATCCATTACCTATATAATCATCATAGTTTTATTCAAGATGTGTATAAAATATATTTCATAGATTTTTTGACCAACATGAATATTTTAATCAGACTACATAAGAATAATTCCATTCTTTTCATTCATCCTTTTATATGAATAATATTTTTATGCATCGTGTAATTAGATTATTTTTTAGATAACTATATATTGGATATTACATAAAAAATTAATTTTTGAGGATGAAAATGAATCATTTTTATGGTATTAGAACGCAATGATCGCATGTGGACCATTATTAACGAAGATAAGATTGAATATCCAATTTAGGAAGGAGATGAGATCAATGGAGTTCTATTATTGTGCATAGTAATGAGTCTGATATGATGAAACATGAATGATATGAGTTCTATTATATAGTACTATCTTTTTTATGGGACTTTTATATGTATAGAACGATGAAAATATTTATTATGGTTCACCTAATTTTTAAAATAATGATATCTCATTTTGGAGTTAGAAGTAATGTAAATGAAATAGCATATTGTGTGAGATGCCATAGTCTATTATTAATGACCATTTTGAGAATACCTCTTTGATGAAAAATATCTAATGTATGGAATGGGGGGATCTAAGTCATAATATCCACTGTCGTTCTATGGGATTCGTGTATACATTTAATAAATTCAATGTTGTGTTAGAAATTAAGAAGATGGAAAATTCATATTTCAATATAAGAAGTTATTTTATTCGAATATTCGTTTTATATTATATAATTATATATTATTATATTTAAATATTATTATTGATCAAATTAGAAAGATAATTTTCGGAATTTAATATTATAAAAATTTTAATATTCTGTTTGTATATAATATTCACTGTAATTTTGAATATAAAATATTCAATAGATTAAGATAAAATTTTAAGAAATTGGATAGTGATGATTCTATAGGGAAACAAACCATGTCAATTTAATGAATAATAATCTCATACTAAATCCACCCAAGAGTTTCCCTATGTATCAAGAAAGGATTAACATGTTTCTTTCATTAATACACCTATATGGTTCAGAATAATAATTTAAGGTTGGCCTTACCACAACGTCATAAAACTACATTGATAAGTTGAGGATGTGATATAATGGTTGAAATCTGTCGAAGGAATCAAAGATCTTATATAATGATGAACTATAGAAATTGCAGACCATAGTGTAACCAATATGAATAAAAATTGCCAATTTCATTAAGTGTTGTTAAGTGTAACATGGAAGTTGACAGTATATTTACAGTTCAATGGAAAATAATTTAAATTGGTGTTTCTAGTATAAAAAACACCACCATATTGTGGGATCTAAATACAATTTCATGAAGTATAAATTACTTATCAAAAGATAGTTTAGGGGTGTGTATAATGTCATCCAAACCCTTGTTTTCCTAGTAGTTAGGATCTTGTAATAATATTAATATAACTATGATATTCTATGTCTATATTGTAGTCAAACATGTCATAGATTAAGTTCTATCATTATATATTAACATTTTAAAAAAGTATTCACGTGTTGTCAATTTTTTTCCATATACATTTAATGCTAATTTTATTATGAAGTGCACATAACTGGACATATCTATCTTAATTGGGACATTGGTTATTTCTCAATGGAGGAGAACTAATAATCAAATATATACCTAGAAAAAAATTAGATGCGAATTCACACCAACCACTTTATTCCCATTCATGGTCTACTGGGATATAAAAATAAAAATAAGATCATTTTTCCAAAGAAGGTATTAATATTCTATATTTAAATAAAATAATAAATTAGACCATAGAGTGACTCAAAAAAAAGAAAACCTACTTTATCAATTTTGAATGTAATAAAAACTCATTAATAATGCTCCCTTATTGATCCACATGTATGTTATCTCAATGGTTAATATCCCTAATGGTGTAATATGAAGTATAATAAGTATTCTTCACTCAATATTTTGGGTCTCCTAAAAATGCATCATATATCACTACATCAGATATAGCCACATGAAAATTCCAATTTTTTAAAATAAATCAATATTGACTAACTAAGATGAATCCATGTAATCTATTAAATAGAACATATCATTGGAAGATATTTTAAGAGGTCATTTATGTGTTTTTTATAAATCAAAAATTATGAAAAGTCATAAAATCCCATCAATCAAGTAAAATCAATGGATTTTACATTTCAAAATAACATTCAAATCTGATGTCAATATCTTTTTAATCATTCTCATAAAATTATTGAATATTTAAAGTCACTATTTTTTAATATAATTTTTTGGGTAGTCAACTTCTAGTTCAATCATTCCTAAACATAGATATGTTTTTCAATTTCTCAAAAAATCTTTGAAAAATCATCAATTAGATTCTCATTGATTATAAAATTTCTCTATTAAATAATATACATACAGTGTAAAATTCCTACGACATCTATTTTCCATATAAAGATCTATATTATATAACATGAATGATTATATAGTATATTTATAATTTAAAAGATCTAGAAAGTGGTTTAGGATAAGCCTTACTAAGAGTATTATTTTCTATCCAAATATATCACTATTGTTTGGTCTTCTTTTCAATATTTCATTCGTATAATTAATGTTTTCCATCACAGGTGTCATCTTCTGGATTGTATATTTTTTCGATATCTCTCATCCTCAAATTTTATTAAAGGAGAAACTACTTCTCAAAAGATATCGGGCTTACATCATGTGAAACCTCACTAGTAATTATTTTGTAATTGACCATAATCATGGGTTATTTTAATATTTCTTAACTATGTATTTCTATAATGTGTATATTTATTAAGACAAATTTAATTTCACCATGTTAAAATTTATAATAGTGTTATGTTACATATCCATGGGAGACATCATGAAACCCTAATATCCTTAAATAATCAAAAAAATTGGCTGATAACTATAATTCATGATATATTTTAGCATATTATTAGTTCTGCATACATGGGACTTTCATTAATCATTTTTCCCCATATTCAAATTGGTGACAATGGTTATTTACACTATATGAAATGGATCTCGTCAGCTTCTTGTTTAAAATAAAATATAATTGTTTCTCTTTTTAATGGATTCATGAGAGTTGGGGTGTCATTAGTGGAAAATCTAGCTCGATGATTCTCTTTCCAATGGTGTACTATTGTTAAAGATGTCTGCTACGATAAAACGCTTAATCCTTACTCTCCATACACTCAATATTTTTGGAGAATAATCTCTCCCAATTTTTGGGAGAAGTAATCTTAGTATTGATGAACATGTTTCGGAATGAACTCTCCCAATACTACTGGACTACATTTTAACACATTTTATAATTCCAGAGGCTAATTAATCAAAAAACATTGATTAATCATAGTTGTTATGAGTATAAAATGGACACATACACCATCAAATCAAATTGAGTTTAATATAATTATTTTAGTATCCATGATTTAATACACATCAATCAAATTTCCATGATTATCTTTTTTGAATTTAAAATTTTAATTTTCAATCAATAATATTATTATAAAAAAATAGATATAGTGTTTTAAAAGTAATTAAGTATTCTATAATAGAATAAATAATTCTGTTTATGTTTATAAGTTAATAGAATAATTTATGTGTTTAAATTGGAAATATATTTTTTAATTTTAATTATTTCATTATAATAATAATAATTTTAATTCTAATAGTTTCATTAAATTAATATATTTTTCATAATGTGAAGTATAAAATAAAAATATGATTATGATTATTGATAATGGATTTTTAAAATTTACATACAATATTTTACAAAATTAATTATTAACTCTCTAAAAAGATATTTTCTCTAAATAATAATGTAAAACTACATGAAAAAGAATTTCTAAATTTTTAAATGGATGACTATAACTTATTTTGAAAATATAACTATCATAATAATAACTACCATTATATATAAATTATATTTTACTAAGTCAACCATAATATTTTATGATACAATTGGAAATTAAATAATTTAAAATTAGTTATATTCCCTAAAAATATTATATATATATATATATTAAATAAATTTAATAAGTGTTTGAAACATAATAACTCAATGTAGTGAAGTGGTTTTGATCACATAGTGTCCATGTATTTTCATCCATAAAAATAAAATGGGTTGCATCATATAATTAGCTCTTGAGGTATTATAGAGTAGGAACAACGATTCAGGTCTTGGTCTAGGGATTTCATGGTGGGATTGGTTTATTAAATCCATGGAGTGGTGAGGATGGTGGGGAGAGTGGTTTCAATGGTGTGTGCATGTGGATAACAGTTATTATGGGTTGGTAATAAATGTAGGCTGAAAATAGTAGTGTAAATCTTATATATACTAATGGAAAAGGATGTATAATTTTTCTAAAAAATATACACATAAATGTAACATCCTATCCTATATCCTCTAAATATAAAAATTTTATCATTATATATTTACTTTTTAATTCCTCCCCATATTTCAGAGGGTAATTTTTATTAGTGGGGTCAAAAATTACAATGGGGACTACAAAACTCAAGATTAGATAACCATGGATAATATGATAAGTATCATCAATACCATCATATAAAATAGGTCATTAAAATTTGTATCATTGAAATGATAAAAAATACAAAAAAAAGTCAATTTATACAATATCAATATGATCAATATTAAATGTATTACATGTAATATAAAGAAAAAAATATCCCTTGTTCGTGGATCGTATACAACATAGTCCAAAATAATCAAAATAAGAATGTCCTACGGAAATTAAAAAAAATCTTATTATAGGTTATGACCTCATCCAATCATGTAAAGAACAAAACCCTATTATCCCAAATGTAATGGTTAATTTTTTACATTATAATAACCCTCAAGTGATTACATCCAGAAGGAATGAATAACATAGAATTATTAGTAAACATGATATATACTTATACTTATTTTAAATCTGAATACATGAAGTATGATATGGTGAGATTAAAATTTTATCATTATTGAAAAAATTCTAAGATGTCTACCATTAAATCCTTGGGAGTGGAAAAAAATATGGTTGATATCATATTTTTATAATGATTTAGGTAAATTAGAATAAATAATAGATAAATAAAGAATAATCAATAATCCATTAACAATGATTCAAGATAAATATCTGAACACACATGTCATTCAATCAATAACATAATTATCATTATCACAAAAGGAATAACCAATATGAAATAGTAATTAATAGGAAACAAGTTTCATGTAATGAAAAACTATGAATTAGATACATACATAGGTAATATAAATGTAAGAATATCTTAAATAATTATAATAACAAAATTTTAAATGAAGGAAATTCATTATATTAGATGTCATAATCTCAAACATCCTGGTATCAATGCCATCAGGAACATTAAAAATACTAATTAAATTAATAGTAAAACCCCCCTTTAATTAATGATTACAAATTTACCCAATGATAAAAATTGATCAATCTAGGGGATACATAATTCTAGGCCCCACTTGTTACTATATATCCATCACATTTCTCATATATCAAATGATTGATTTGATTTATATGAAAAATCTCGTAGTTACTACTCATTATATATTGATTTATTACATAGAATGATACTGAATAAAACCTAGAATTAAAATAATTATATTTCATTTGATTAATAATGAACATAACATAAGAACCATAAGGGGGGTACTTTATCTTATAGAAAACTTTCTTTACAAGTACTTACTTTTCCATCATTCTAACAACATCAAGGGTTAACCAGGGGACATACCTACTAAAATTGGTATCTATAATGAAAAATAATGGAATAAAAATTCTTTACATGAATAATTTATTACATTTTAAAAAAAATAATGCAACATAAAATGGGAGAGAATAATAATCATTAACAATGATGCATGATATAACATGGTAACAAAAAAGGTAACATGAGAATTGTAGAAACAAATTTAATAAATACATCATAAAAAATGTCATGGGTAACCAAATGATAGCGACAATATACTCATAGTTTTTTATATGTAATAAATTTATTTAATCCCTAAAAATATATAATGTTGTGTTATTTATATCAATTTTGTATTTATAAAATGTTTTGGGCTAAAATTGGAAAACAACTTAATTTGTAAATATTGACAGATTTTAATCACTTTGGTAATTCACTCATATCATTTAAAATATAAATCCAATTGATTGTGTTACTTTTTTATTTGGTTCATGTATTTATTTTACTCGTCTTTTGTGTTTGGACTAGGATTTAATTTGACAATCCATTGGTCTGAAAAATTCAATCAATGTGGATAATTATTCTGGACGACCGCATAGACCCCACCTCACTAAATAAATCATAACTCGGTATACACACCTCAAATTAGGGGTGATTCCAATTTTATGTAGAAGAATATTTAATGGGAAGTTTGGATGTTGAAGATATGGAAGATTTTATATTATTAAGTCGGTCCGTGGATGCTAGTCTTTTAGTGCATTAAAAAGGAAACATTCTGCCCGAATAAAATATTGAATTTTATTAGCCATATCTCTTACTAAAAAGTGCTGATAAAGCTGAAATTTTTTGAAGAATCATTGAAGCGATTTTCAAACCTCATTGATAAAGACACTATAGTAAAATTCTACCACTAATTTGGACAACAATGACCATGCTTTCATTGGAGAGAATCTGTAGGAAATATTAAACATGGATTTTAATGATCTTAAATTTGAAGACCGAAGGATGGAAACCCTTGGCCTATATAAAGAGAAGTTCACCCATGATGAAGAAAGAGTCTAACACCATCATTGGATTGGAGGCCTTGGGACATGATGCTAACTTAGTATTTATCTTTTCATTTCTTTTTAATTTAGTTTTCTTTTTTCTTGTAACACTTATGCATATTTTTTTAATAAAGTGTATCCATCTTCTTCCATCTCTATTTATCTTCCACCCCTAATCTAATTATATTATTCTAATTCCTCTTCAATCCACCATGACCTCTTTCCCTTAAAAATGAGGGGCAAACCCATGACATGTCCTTGGGGAGGTATGTGGAAATTCTATTTATTTTGCGCTTAAATTCTTATGTTTTATTATGTTTGTGATGAGAAAGAGTGATGTACACGGGTGCGACAGTCGTCCACCATGACACTGAACTCGAACTTATTTCTATTAATTTATGAAATATTTTTCCTCCATTCTAATGGATACAAGTTCTTAATACGGTGGAGTTGATCCATTCAGTAGATGAAATGGTATACGATGGAGCGAGGTCTAGGGAGATGTCACACGATCGGTTGATATGTGCCACGAACCTTGATTTTAGGAGGTGGTGGAATTGAGATTGATATACGCATTCAATATTTCACAACACTTAATAAAAGAATAGTAATTCCTGAATGAGGTCTTGGTATTGAATTATCAAACATAATTTAAACACCAACAAGGAGAATAATGGAACCCACAAACCAACCCACAGTGGCCAAGTTCTTTCTTCACTAATATCATTCTGTTATCACATGTTACTTTAACCTTTTCATTCAAATTTCATAAAATTATTATATTATATAAAAATTACCAAAAGGAATTAGTTTAGGTGATATAGATTAAGTAGGTGAAAAACTAACAAAGATCCTCAAATGAGATGACCATGGTCAGCCTCTGTGATGCATTAGGAAAATTAATTGTTTTTTCCATTCCCTATGACAGGCGTGCGTAAAAATAGGTGTCATTGCTGGGTAGATAATCTTTTGTTTACTTTACTTTTTATATTTCCAAATTTTAGATAGTTTTCATTTTTTGAAAAAAAATCAAAAAAAATACTTTTCTATGATGAATTCAAATTCAAATTATTATGCATGGAATGATTACTCACAGGTGAAATATCAAGAACCCGAAGTGGATTATAGAAATCTAAATTCCTGGGTGGATAGAATTAGAAATTCTATGGATGACTTAGGTAGAAGAATGAAATTATCTTTTGACTATGTTCGAGTACAAAGTGAGAAACCCGAGCCTGAACTGGAGCAAGATCCTGAGCAAGTTGTGGAAGATATTACCCCACTACTTTTTCATGTTGAATAACCTGAGGGGGAAAAAGAGGATGTTCCTAAAGATCAATTACACTTTTCTTAACCATTTCTGGAGGAGATAGATGAAATACTATTTTCTACTAATATACAAGAGGTCGAACAAGTGAATTTGTATAAATTTTGTAGTGCGTGGGACGAAATTGAAAGGTAACATTATTTCCAAATTCCATTCAAAGTAGAAGCGAAACCACCTTTATGCCACTCTGTAGCCTTGAAAGATAGAGAAACCACCCAAGTTCAAGAATTCTAAGAACGAAAGGAGGATCCTAACTAACTACCTCTATCAAGGGAAGATTGACTCCAAGAGGCACTTATCACAGAAAAAGTGATTGAACTAGAAGCAGCTCAGAGAGATGATCCTTCCATGAACTCTATATTTTCAGATTTCATGCAATCTGATTTGAGTATCAGTCTTAATGATTTTGAATATTCCGATTCTTTCAATCCTTGTATCAGCTTTGAGAACGATAAAGAAGGCGAAATTTCACCTGTTGAGGAACACTTGGTGCTCCCAGAGGATATTGATCATCTACATGACGAATCCCATGAAGAGATAATAGTGGTTATGCCTGAGGAACCAAATATAAAAGCTTCCTACCTTAAAAGAGAATATTTTGAAATTAATATTTGAAATTAAAATTTTGAATCTCCCTTTGATTAATATTTTCATCCAGAACATCTGGAGCAACCACTAGATTTTGAGGGAGATGTTTCACAAGTAGCAACTGAAGAAGGGGAGGATCTATACTTCATCCTACCCCCTCTATTCAAGATACACCACATTGCGATGGTGGAGGATCTGGTGTAATTTATACTTGGAATTTTCCTCAACAAGAACAAAGAACTACAATATTAGAAGAGGAACATTTGGTGGTTCATGTCCAAGAAGATCCACACACCATTAAATTATGGAATAAAGCTGGTACTAACCTCCAGAGGCAGTAAAAGAATCTAGGCCCACTTGGGGGATCTTACCAAGGCTTATCTTTATTTTCATTCTAGGAATTTAGATTCTAATTTATTTTCATAGAAGTTACTAAGCATACAGCCCAATCTCCTCTATATTTTTGAGCTTTAATGACATGATCCTTTCACTTAATTGAGTATTCTCTTCTGTATGTTCATTATGGAAAAAGGGAACCCCCAAATAGAAGGATGAAGATTTTTTTCAAAAGTGAGTTCACTTTTAATGTTTAAAATTGCAAATCCATATATTTTTTTGGATTTAAAATGGAATTTAATTCCCACAGTTGAAAAATGTTTTACTTAACTTATCTAGGAGACATGAGTTTATTCGGAATCTATTGATGACATGTTTTAGATTTCAATGTTAATAATATTTAATGATTAAAATAGAGAATTGGATGATTAAAGTGAAGCATGTATGTTGAAATAAGGACCCATGATTTGAATGAATTTATTAATTCATGTAAATGAAATTTCCCTACCATTTTTAATGATTTTAATTGATGAGATTTATGTTAATTAATTTTTTATTATAAACCATTCCATGAGTGATTGTCCAATATCATATTACCATTGTCGAGAGTATTTCTAGACCAAATATTTCCTATTTTATCTTGAGCATATCTCTTGAATGATCTTGGGACGTGCCACCTGCTAGAAATTGTATTGAAACTTGTCATAGCTATGACAGTGCAAAAACACATCTAAAATGATTGAGGAACAACTTTGTCTAGCCTCATATTTACTTGAGACCCACCCTTATATTTTTCCTTATTTAGCCTATAAAAGCCATGAATTTCCTTATAGGTTTAAGACACACTACATGCCAATTTTCGTTACCTTCCTTCTCTTTTAGTATTTTGCATTGATATTTCATGTTTTTGTGTGGGGGAAGGGCCTTTCATGTGCATTCATTGGGATAATTATCTTTTGTGGGTGGTGTGGGGTGTGCGTCATCATTTTTGGAAATGTATTATTTGAAAATTGGGCATGAGTCGTCATTTAATTATGCTTCTTTCATTTCATCCGGTTCTCCATAAAAAAAGTGAAAAAAATTCAAAATAAAGTTGTGCCTTTCTGGAGATTTAAAAAAAGGGTGAGAACTTGGATGACATCATTTTTTGTAATCATTTATTGAATCATTTCCCATGTCATAAAAAGGTGGTGGTGTTGTGTTCCACATTATCTAGGGGATTTGAGAGAGGTTCACCCTAGGTTTTCACTATATTAATCATGCATTTTACTTAAGAGTCAAACCTCCTACTTATATCAATAAATTATTTCAATCATTTACCCACCTACCCTAAGCCATAGAGTCATTTGAACCTTTATTGAAAGTCCTCATGATTTTATGTGTGTTTTTTCTTTACAAAGTAGAGAAAGTAGTTCCTTTTCAAACCTATGGATATGGAGCATGTTCTCGTGATGTGAGAATAACTACACTATTAATTGTATCATGAGTGATGAGAGAAAAGATTCAAGAGAGAGGTAGATCATGATTTTTCTTGTTTAATAATAATGAATTGAGAAGATTGAATGAATGAAAGGAGAAGCTCCATTATTTTTCAAATGGGAAAAGTAAAATATATGAATTGATTATTTCTATAAAAAATGGGAAATTAAATTGATATTTTTTGTGGAGCTTGAAAATCGTTTAGGACATTGATAATCGTTAGATTTTATTTCATTGAAATTTAAATATTGGTGACATTGGTGCCCTTTGAATTCCATGTTGAGATTTTATTCTTGAGGAGAAGCATAGTTTAAGTGTGTGGGAATTTATAGTGCCAATATTATCACTATTTTTTATATGGAATTCAATTATTTAATCCCTAAAAATTTATCAACTTGAGTTATTTACATCAATTTTGGATTTATAGAATGTTTTGGGCTAAATTTGGAAAACTACTTAATTTGGAAATATTGATAGATTTTAATCACTTTGGTAATTCACACATATCATTTAACTATAAATACAATTCATAATATTCTTCTTTTATTGGGTTCATGTATTTATTTTCTTCATCTTTTGTGTTTGGACATGGATTTAATTCGGTCATCCATGAGTCTGAAAAATTCAATCACGGTGGACAATTATTCTGGACGACAGTGTGGACCCCATATCACTAAATAAATCATAAATCGGTCTCCACACATAAAATTGGTGTGATTCCAATTGGATGTGGAAGAATATTTAATGGTGAGTTCTGATGTTAAATATGTTGATATTTTTATTTCATTAAGGTAGTACTTGTATGCTAATATTTTGGGGAATAAAAAATAAACATTCAGCTTGAATAAAATATTGAATTTTATTAGCCCTATCTCTTACTAAAAGTGCTTATAAAGATGAAATTTTGTGGATAATCGTAGAATAGATTTTCAAAAATCATTGATGAAGACACAATATAAAAATTCGTCAATTAAAGGGGACAACCATGACCATTCTTTCGGTGGACAGAATATGCAGGAAATCTTAAACTGGGATTTTAAAGATCTTCAATTTGAAGACCGAAGGATGGAAACTCTTGGCCTATATAAAGAGGAGTTCACCCATGTTGAAGAAATAGTTCGACACCAAAATTGTAGTATAGGCCTAGTTACATGCTTCTAACTTAATATTTTTCTTTCATTTTCTTTTTAATTTAGTTTTCTTTTATCATGTAACACTTCTGTATATTTTTTTATTAAAGTGTATCCATCTTCTTCCATCTCTATTTCTCTTCCACCCATAATCTAATTCTATTTTATTAATTCTTCTTCAATACACTGTGACCTCTTACCCTTAAAAATTAGGGGCTATCCTGAGACATGGCCAGGGGAGGTATGTGGAAACTCTATTTATTTTTTCACTTAAATTCTTAAGTTTTATTATGTTTTTGATGAGAAAGAGTGATGTGTATGGGTGCGGCGGTCGTCCACCATGACACTGAACTCAAAATTATTTATATTCTTTTATTAAATATTTTTCCTCGATTCTACTGGATGAACTCTCTTCATACAGTGGAGTTGAGCCATCAACCTTGATTATAGGAGGAGGTGGAATTGAGATTGATATATGCTTTCAATATTTCACAAAACTAAATAAAAGAATAGTAATTCATGAATGAGGTTTCAAGAATGAATTATCAAACATAATTTAAACACCAACAAAGAGAATAATGAAACCCACAACCCAAACCACAATGGCCATGTTCTTTCTTCACTAATATCATTCGGTTATTTCATGTTACATTAACCTTTTCATTCAAATTTCATAGAATTATTAGATTAAATAAAAATAACCAAAAGGAAGTGGTTTAGGTGATATAGATTAAGTAGTTGAACAATTGACAAAGATCCTCAAGTGAGACGACCCTGGTCAGCCTCTGTGCTTTATTAGGAAAATTAATTGCTTTTGACACGCCCTATGATAGGCCTGCGTCACCAACATGAAATCATAAAATGGTTTAAAACGTCCCATAATGGAATAAGTTCACTCTCTAATCCCATACGTGACATATCAGGATACTAAAATATTACTGAATGCATTAGAGAACTATATTATTCTTGGTTCACTCATCTATTTTTTATCATACACATGAATAAGTGTTCCATAGAGATCATTCAATATACGACCATATTACATCACCGAAAATTAAAAAAACTTGAACTATCGGAAAAAATGGAATTACGCAAAAAAATATGTATAGTTATTTCTAGGTGAATACCATTGGGCAGAATTAATGATGGTATTCACCATACAACGGTTTGACATAGAAAAATTTTAGTGAATATTCTACAGTATAATGAATGTACATAATGATTCATAAAATGATTATGTTAAAGATAATGTGTCCTAAATTATTTTTTACATATAAAATAAAGAATTCATGATGTGTAAAAACATATCCTAACATTAGGAATTGTAAATTAAATGATTAAAATGAATAATGTGCTCGAATGAAGAGGAAAATTATAGGGTCCCTTACTAAATTTCATTCTAGTAGCACGTTAGGCGACATCTATAACAATTGGTCTTAAATGATATCTTATTATAATTATATTAATTTTAAAGTATATAGAAATTCATAAATTCGTGACAATATACCCAATTAAGAATTGAATGTCCAAATACAACAAAGGTCATTGAATTGAAAATAACAGTGAGAGAGGTATGTTGCATTGAGAGAGTGACTCCAAAATCTTCATAGGAGATTCAGGGCATCATGGCGGGACCTAGGGAGGACTCTAGATGCGATATGGAATATTAAGTATGTGATCAAATGTTTTTGAGTGATGATTAATGGGAGAATGGGTTGGTGTATTTAAAGAAGTTATGGGAGTCATTTATTATTTCGAAATCATTGGTTTTCGACTCTATAAAATAAAGTAATAAAAAACAAAATCCATTCTCTGTTTTATACCCCTAATTTCTAAAAAAATGTGTGGATTTAACTATTATGGAATTACAATTTCCAAATTAAATAATATAATACACTTAGTGATGTAGAAGTGAGTCGGGTTTATAAAGAAATGATTGTAAAAACATAAAATGTAATATTGGTTTTGAAGAATTCTTAAATGAATTTTAAAATTTGTAAAATAAATTAAAAAAGACACTATTTTAAACTGGATATCTTTATTTGGTCTTTTATACACTTTATAACATTTTTTAAATCACTTTTGTGTTATTATAATTTAATAATACACAACAAATACTGTTTATAGTATTTAATTTTTACTTGAAAATGTGATTGACTATGAAAAATTTGAAAAATTAACTATTGAATAATTTCAACAAGATTATTCCAAACATATATATTTATATTATTAAAATAATATTATAAATATTTTTTTATCACTTATAATAAAATAATCGACATATTTAAGAAATTTGGGTTTTTTTAAATAATTTTTTTCAATCAGTCATAACGATTACATTTGAATTCATAAAAATATATAATCCCATAATATTATTAAAAAATAATTTATTTCAGTATTTTAATAATAATTAATTTATTTTTAAAATTCATTATTTCCTCAAAAAATCAATATCAAAATTGAAATTTCTTATTAAACAAAAATATAGTTTTACAACATCAAAATAATATTCAATTTCAAATTAAAATCTATAACATGTAAATATATTAATTATTCTATAAAATAGATATGATCACAATATTAGAGTCATGATATATAAGCCTTTATTTGTACAGAAAATGTCCTGATGGGTATGTTTGGCTATGGGGATATTTTCATGGGGTGGTTTTATATACACTACTTGGTTCATGATCTCAATGAGATTAATATTCTACCGTAATCACATCCACTCATGCTTTAGTTATCATATCTATGATTACAGTTGGTAAAAAGAAAATCAAATTGATGATGCCTCCCTTATAAGCTCGAAAAAAATTTTGAATCAAGGGTTTGATCGAACTCATTGATTCCATGAAATATTTTTTATGTGTCAACTAGATTTATCAAAACCATATATTCATACTAATCATTTGATAATAACTCAATCTCTATATTCTAAAATGTTAAAATTTTTAAAGGAGTATTAAATTCAATAGGATAAAATTTATTCAATGAATTTATTGTTCTCCTTATGACCATAATAGGTCATTTAATTTAATCACAAATAGATTTTTATTCATAAAAATTTGTGTCATTACATTCCTCCCACATCCCAAATTTTACCCAGAAATTTTACATTTCATAGAATAAAAAAAATTCAAGTAATTATGATGCATCACCTACTCTAGTTCCCAGGTATATTCTTTAAACCAGAGGTTTACCATAATACTTTAACCACATGCATTATCTTATTTAATAGAACATTATCTTGCCTATCCATGATCTCAAATGACTTCAATTTCTATAAAATATTAGTATCTAATATACCATCTACTGATAAATCACATATAAGGGGTATGGTATTTACTTACTCCATAGGGATACATGGAACATATAATGTACATGTGACAAGATATGTTGGATTTTTATTTGATAGGTGAGCACTCAAATTTGATCAACTATCTCAAAGAACTATTGTATATTTGACTAACATTTTTCGTCACCCCAAGTCTCAACACTTTCTTCCAGAGATATATTTAGTGGAATACCTTATTTATGCCCTCAATCTAAATGTACCATCAATGAATAACAGCTTAGCTCTACTATTTACATTGATCATTTGGGATGTGATTATGAATTCTATGGACCTTTTTCACAATTTCCTCACCCATTTCATGACCCATAAGTATTTTTCCACAAATTTCATCCCCGCGTGAATTTTTTGTTCATCTCTTATAATAAGGTGATTTATTGGGATCCATTTGAAATATTGAGTGTAAAACATAATTGTATGTGAACTCAACCAAAGGTAGATGTTGATCTCATTTACTTTTGACGTTCATCGACCATGAACTCAACATTTCTTCATGTTTCTAGATATTCCTCTCATGTTGGTAATCATTTTTATGGACATAATCTATGATGATGTTAAACACAATATTTAGATCATGTTGGGGACTATTTTGGAACTCATAGGGAGATATTGGTTATCGGTCTAATGTTATTTATAGTGGTGTTACATTCAACCTCCCAACATCTACTGTGTATATCCTTTCAGGTTGATAAATTTAAAATTCCTCTCAAATTTAAATGAAGTGGGAATTCATAGAAATATGATCCAACACTACCCATATAGAATTATTTCTTCATGATTTTTTTAAAATACTAGAGAAAACAATTCCATTGTTATGTTTTACCATTACAATTTATGTATGGTTTTCGGTTGTATCATCCCCTTTGATTTTTTCCTTTCAACCTTATATTAACAATATAGAAGATACCATGATTTGTATTTCAAGTTTTTCTTTATCATAATTTCCCACCAATAGTTACCTAAAATATAATGATACTTATCTTTTCTCTAGTCATGTATTTAGAAGGTTAAGCTATCTATATCATCCAATAGCTCATTCTTTAAACTAGTATTTGATTGTACACATAGTAATGACCCAAATAATAGAACTCTATTTTAATTTGAACCCTGATAGTTTTTTATTATATCGTAAAACATCTTATAAATTACCACTTAATCCCCTTGAGAATCCTTATATATTCAAGAATGAATATTTCTGGAATCACTTGAAAATGGATGTATGGTGTTCCTTCCTTTACAATTCCCAGGTATATCCTTCTAAAGACTATGTGATTATATCCTCCCCAATTTTCATCCATGTAAAATTATTTAGAACCATTTATCATAGAGAATCTACCACATTATTTTCATTCATGTGATGGTAGTCAATTGGAAATCCAATGTCCATAATAATCTTTAACCATATTATCTATAAAATACTCTACTATTTATATATGAATATACAACTATGGATCTTATAATCCACAAATTTATCACACATCTCCCCAAAAAGACAATGTCACCAAATTTTCAACCCCAATTTTTTTTAACCCACTCTGAACCATGTGTTTGTTAGATCTATTCATCAAATTTGACATTACATGTGTTATATATTGTAAATTTATCATAATAAATTAGTATCCATCTCAACCCCATATATGAAGCATTGATTTATAACATAAAAATGTTCCCCAACATGCGGGTAGTGTAATTATAGGTGTAGTGATGATCTTATTCTTCCACTCCTCGAATCTCTCTTAACAATATTTTATCCATAAAAATATGACACACATCTGACATATGTTTATTAGAATTTTTGAAAATCAGGAGATATTTATCACAAAATAATGATAATACCAACCCAATGCATGGAAAATATGGATTTTCATCATAGTTTATTGTCCAAGAAATCCTTAAAATTCCACTATTTTGGATTTTTCCATAGATCTCCAATTTAATAGAGATGAATTCCCAATAAATTTTACCTGGTATAGTAAGAACTTTTATTATGAACTCAATCGGAACATAAGGAGGGGGACATTATAATTATATTGAAAACACATCATTATATTCCTTCACAATGGGTATGTCATCACGATTGATATTTTCTTTATATTCATTCATTTGACCTAGATATGATTACTAAATGAAAAATAATATATATTCTTGAGATGATGATACTGGAGAAGATTTATCTTCCTCTTTACACATTTTTTGAATGTATGGGTGATTCATGCTTTGAGGGAGAATTCTTTCTCGCATATACTTATTTTATCTTTATGAAATTAAATACAATCTATAACTAGGATGACTTCAAATTCCACCAAAAGAATAATGATCATATTTTAATGTATAAAATGTTGTCAAACTTCAACATGTGATATATAAATCAATAATTTTATCCATATTCAAATCAAATCATTTCAAGTGGTATCTCAATGTTCATAGAAAAATCAAAATCATCAAAGCATTGAACGAATTCAAATACAATATGAAATAAAAAATTAGAATTATAGTATAAATATAGTTTATCAATCATTATCCATCCCAATATCATACTATCCAATCTCCCTTAAATTGTGGTTATTTTTTATTCTAATGATGTTTTTCAATCATTAGAACAGTCCATTCGTTTGGATAATTCCCAACATCTCCATATCTATGAAAAAGAACTATATATGGTACCATATTTGAAATTTATTTCCATCATACATGTTAATAATTATTTCATGCTAATTTCATATAGTATACCCTATATTTCCACACAAAAAAAATCTCTCATTTCATTATTGACATATAATGTGGTGTATCATTCCATATTTTTTACATAATGTAAATTGGGTATTTATTCTTTTGTAAACATTATCAAAGGAACTTCCATGAAGTCACAACATCCTGTTATTTGATGTATTTCGACATTTTACTAGGATCCAACTATTAATTATATTTTTTATATATATTTTTGAAATTATAATGTTATGTTGAACTTGATATCTAATCGTGTTATACAGATTATTTGGAAAGTGATTGCATTTCTCGTTATATTTGTTTCTTACTCGATTCCTCCTTTTTGGACATTGGCTAGAATACAAGAAAAATAAGTGAAAAATGCATTTAAACTATTGAACACAAAAATAGGAATTTAGTACCATTAGAGGGATTATTTACAAAATGAATTTTCCCATATATTGTGAATTTTTAGGATTCAATCTATGTAATTTGTGATCTATTTTCAAAAAAATGAACATATAGGTATTTTTGTTCACATAAAAAAAATATTGATACCTTTAATTTACAAATTGAAATCCCCTAGGATTATTAAAGAAGGTGTGAATCATAGACCATTTTTGTCCACAAATTCCTACTCGAACCATGCTCAATATATTGTTTTTAGTGTTGTTTAACCAATGTACATCTATTCTGGATCCATATCAACTTGTTTTATCATTATATGGATTTATTTTTATTGGAATCCAATTACTCTATAATTAACCAAAACATAGAGGTATTTTACAAAAATTAGTCTAATTCCTAATACTTTTTCTAGATTTTTATAATCATAATCCAACAAATAACTAATAATTCTTATGATACAGACTATGAAAACCCTTGTATTTAATACACATTAATTCATGATTTATTACATAGGAATTAAATTATTAACACAAATATTATTAATATGTATACTATATTTGGTTAATTATGTCTATAAATTACTATATAAAATAGTGGTTACACTAGATTTGTTGAAAAATTACTTAACATGACCATAATTTTCTATTGTTTTTTAAATAATATTCGATAACATGGGGTAATACATAATAAATTGGTGAGAAATAAAGCCCAGAATGGGAATAAAAATCCATAACATGATGAAATTATTAGAATATAAAAATAGATATTTGAATAGAACATAAAATGGGTGATAATCATTAAAATAAAAACAAGGCATCACAGAGAATGGTAAAATAATGGGAACATGGGAAATCTGGAAACAACATAAAACATGTCACCATAAACATCGGTCAAGGATAACTACCGAGACATCATTACATGGTGGAAAATTTTCCATATTAGATTAGGTTCACTCCCAAATCAAAAACACTACATATCATGAGACTAAAATTTTATCCAATTTCATTTATTACTATAATATTCTAGAGGAAACCATCACTTTCTTATCACAAACATGCATGAGTGTTCCAAGTATATTATTGAACATCAGATCATATTTTATCAAATTAAATTCCATGATCAGGTGTTATAAAACATATAAATGCATGTAAAAAAATAAATAATTAATGATACATCTTTCATGATATAGAAGATTGGAAATAGAGACCAAATTGTAAATAGCATGGTATGTAATGAAAAAATCATAGTATAATTTTGGCCGCATAACAGAAGTAAGTAAATATTCCTAAAATGGCTTAATAGGAGGGAAATAGGTTTATAAAAAATTATAAATTAAAATTAATGGAATATGTATGCGTAAAATTATATCACAACATTAGTAATTTAAAATAAAAGCCATAAATTGAAGAATATTCTCCAAAAAATATGAGAAGGAGGCGATCCCCAAAACAATTTCCACATAGTAACATATTAGGTAAATATAATAATTATATTGGATAAATTATATCTCATTTTCATTAAATCAATGTCCATTTATATTTATATTTATAAAATCATGAAATAAATAACATTTTAGATTCAAATGGATAAATACAACAAAGGTTTGTGAATTTAAAAGATGATAGAGAGGTCCCTTACCCTGTGAGAGTGATTCAAAAAGTACAAGAGCAGCTCCTTAAGAGCATGGGGCACCATTGGATGACTCTAGAGAGGGTATATTAGAGTAAGTATGAGTTCCTGGGTTTTTAGTGAATATTAATTGGTTCATTAGTGGGTTTATATAGGAAAATAAAGGGAACTTCTTTATTATTTCCAAAACATAGGTTTTGAACTCTATATAATAATGTTATCGAAAATATAATCAATAACTTGACTTCTTCCAATGGTTTATACAAATTTGGAGTGGATTTAATTATTTTATAAATCCAATAACTGATCTAAATAAAATATTATACTTGGTTATGTAAAATTAAGTAATAAATAAATGATTCTATACTCATAAAATATAAAATAGCTTATGGATGATTCATAATGGATTTATAATATTGATAAAATCACATAAAATTACATTTATTTTTATTTGTAATCAATTATTTTCACTTGGATTCTATTTATTGAATTTATTACATCACATTTTTGAAATTTTTTATTCATAATACACATAGTATATTTATATTGTATTTAATTTTTAACTAAAAACTAAATTGTCCCAAAAAATTATGAAAAATATAATGTTAGATAATTTAAATATAATAAATTCCAAAATATTATTTATTTTTAAAAATTAAATTTTTTAATATTTTTATTTTCACTATTAAAATATAAATTGATATTTATTTTCAAATGATGGTTTTTTGAGAATAACAGTTTTCGAACCCTTTTGAAAATTTTATTTAACTTGATAGAAATTATATTTTCAATATATTTTAATCAATATTAATGGATTGTATTTTTTTTAAATATATTTCAATTTTAAAATTCATTAATTCATCAAAAAAGTACATCTCAACTGAATTTTCATATTAGAAAAAAAATACAATTTTTTATCATTCATAACCAAAATAAAATCATTTACAATTTAATAATAATAACATGTATATATATATATTATTCAATTAACTATTCATATTATTATTAGGGTATTGATACATATCATTTTATTAACCTAGAATGTTAAATGAGGGTAAGATTCCTCATAGTAATATTTTCATGGGGTGGTTGGCATACATGTTTTGGGACATGATCTGGGTGAGCTTCAACGTCTTCTGTAAACAGTTTCACTCGTTTATTGGATATTTCGATCTCATCATGATTTTCGTCAATGAAAAAATTACAGTGATTCTATCTCCATATTAATCTCAAAAAAATGGTCCTCATATGGTATGTGTCTACAGGTTAAGTTCATTGCTTCCTTTGTCTTAGTCAAGTGGATTTATAATAACCATATTTTTATACTGATCATATGATCAATGTACAACATCTATATTATATATTGTTATGATGATTAACTATCATTTACATCTAATTAGATATAATAAAACCCAATATGTTCATGTTTTTTCAATAAATATAATACGAAATTTAATTCAATCGAAATAAGAATTTTATCTATAAAAGTTCCAACCGTTACAACACATGAACAATATATCTTATCGGTTAATGTACATATTAAATGAAGAATACATAATACCAATATATCACATTTCATTCATATAAAATTTAAGGTAAAACACCATATATATAAATGATATACAATTTATAAAAAATGATTTCTATAATAAATAATATAGATATTAAGAGGAAATATAAAGTATAATCGTCACTATAAAATGATTATTTCATAGGAATGATAATTAATTAAAAATTTAAAAAGAATTGTTTTTTAATACATTCAATCGGTAAACTAATCTAAAAATCGACATAAATTATAATGATCGTCGAATAATTTTTTTTACCAAGTGGAGTAAAATTATATTAATTTTTTATTGTGGATGATGAATAAAAATACGAGGAAAATATAATTGAAAGAATATTTATGGAAAATACATTTTTCAATTTCAGTATAAAATTATTTTAAACATGAAATTTCAAAAATATTGGGGAAAACTAATTTAAAAAAATTAACATTTTAAATAATGATTCAAATAATTATAGTTCATTAAGGTTGAATGGTTTTGTTTTTCCTGAGATTCTTAAAAACCATGATTAGGTTTTCATTTTTTTATGAAAATTAAAATTTTTCATATTTTTATATAAATGGGATGATTAATTTTTTAAAAAAATTTAAAATGAAATTATCAGTATTACAAAATTTGAACAATTATCATAATTTTTTTTAAAATTTTTATACAAACATTGATTTGGAATTATTGTACATTCCACCAAAGAGTTAATGATGTCAAATTTTATTGAAAAGTACTTCCCAATTATTTTAAGAACTAAAGCAAGGATAATATTATTGCGACCTTAAATCGCAATATAATAAAATTAAATGGATTTATGTTTCATTTATCGCGAAAAAATTTCACCAGTTGAAATTCCATCAAATAAAATCTATAAAAATCGAAATTGTAAACTATACTTTTATATGATTGGTAACTTGGGAATCATAAGCCCCATGAAATGGGTAATATCCAATGAAACATTATACACCAAGAGTATAAAGAAATTAATTATCTAAAATATCAAAAAGAATGTATATAGTAACTTATAAATGGTTATTATTTTATAATATAACACATATCATCAAGAAGAATGTTTTAGATGGGAAACCTTAACAATGATCATAATGTTGATGTTTGAATTAAATAACTAAATAACAATTTATTTAAAATATAATTCCATATTTTTTTTAAAAATAATGCATAATATTATACAAATTAATGAAAAAATAATCCTAAAATATGAATGGAAACAAATAAGTAATATTAACCAATGAATTGAAATTGTGTTGTAAAATTTTTTAGCACATGGTAATTTTTTTGAAAAATACCATGTCATGACATAATTCCAATTTAAACATAAAATAACATTATGTAAGATGGATTAATTATATTATAATCAAAATGGGAATTTTATACTCAATATATAATATATTAGGTTCAAAACATTAAAATATGCATCAATGAAGTGAAATTGTGATTAAGCCTATTAATTAATGTTTCCATTATATTGATCATGATTTAACAACATGTTTAATGGTTTTAATCATTTTATTAATTTATACAATAACAGTATTCAAATTTATAATATCAAATATCACCCTATTATAATATATAACTAACATTTCCTGAATATTGTTTTATTATCACAATTTTCTGGTGTTAATTGGCTTTTTAGGAATGTTTTATTATTAATTTTCGAGTTCATGTTTATTGGATGTCATTCCATTATATATATATATAGTAAAATTAATTTTATTAATTTCATATTTACTTGTTAAATAAATTTATAAATCTATTCTTTAATGTTAGAAATAGAAATTGAGTTGCATCGCTTTATGGAAATGGTAGCTCGTACATACATGTGAATGATGATATCATTATATAATTGGGGGCATGGGTAAGTAACTACAAGATTTATTAATATGAAATAATAAATATAATTTCATAAATATAACATATATTAATTTAATTTATTCTTCCTACCTTCCATGTAATTAATAAGTGAAAAATGATTCACATCTCTTCATGAGGCGATAGTTTTTCCTACACATGAGTTAAGTTATCGTATTTTAAATTACATGAAATGTAAGATGGTATATGAGATATTAATATTCCCAAATTTTAATTATATAATAAATATAATATATTTATATTATCCATCATAATATTCTTCCATTATATTTTTTGTCAAAAAACATGTTACATCACTACCTGATGAAGTAGTCCACCATACACAAAAGAGATATATTTCTTTACCATTTTATAGAAAATAATTTAAATAAATATTAAACCAAAAAAATTGACATCATATAAAATAGGGTTTTCAAATATTATTATTTTTGATGTTTTATGATATAGCATATGATTATTAATGATGAAAGAAAAATGAAGATCTTCATTTTAATGTTTACCTTAATTTAGTGAACCCTTCTTTCATTATCCTATTATTGACACCTAGGTTGGTAATTTTGGATTACGAGTAGCACTAAAATTTGTATATGTATGTTGGAGATTAATTTTGTTAGGTTTTTGTATATCCAAACTTCTTTATTGCTGTGATTAAGTATGGTCAGGGAGTTTTATTTTATAATTTATGAGGTGTGATATTTTATTAAATAAAAAATATATTCAATAAGGGGAATGGACTCTCATACCATCTTACTTCAAAATAGACGAATCATAGACCAGATATAGGGTAATTTTTAGACACATATCCACCTCAAAAAATGAAACATGTTTTTAACTAGTTACTCCCTTTTCTTAAATGTTTACATTCAGTTACAATTTTTTTCAACAGGGTATCTTTTATTAATCATGGTAAATAATTCATTTTAATTCCAAAGGATTAAATTCCAACTGAGAATGGGAGGTTAAGTTAGTTTATTTATTTTTATAAGTCTCAATATTTTCTCAAGCATAACCCATACAACCTATTAATGTTAATTACCTTATCATTTTTTAGTAAATAATCATACATGGAGATTTAGGAAATCAAGTAAATCACAGAATATTTAAAAGGCACAATCTTAGAATGAGAAGATACATAATTTTAATGGCCACTACCAAGAGTATATGAAATTTTGTAATTATGGAGAACTAAATAAAAAATATGGAAACTCCCATTTGAGACATTATATCTCCCAATAGAAATGATTATACTCACTACCATCAGTTCAAAAATGTTCATATACAAAAAATTGAGAAAAAAATTAATAAATATTTGTTTAATATGATCCACCAATGATTTTTCCAGATCCTAAATCCGATGTGGCCAGGTATGAATCTTTCAATCCAGTTTACTCATTACTATGCACAAGTTACGACAAACCATTTTTTGAAAATAATCTTCTCAAACACAACTCAACTGCTTAATCTAATTTTTCTTTATTATGATCTACCTCATTGTGGTAAAGAAAACATTCACTTGTATGTCCTTCTAATGAAATCTCCATCTAGAAGGACAACTATGACATGAATAATACAATGATCCACCTTTTCCTCTCATGTGATATATTGAGAAGAACAAATGTACTATGGTTCTATTTGTATGCATCCTTTAATGAGGAAAGAGGGAATGTGGAATAATTTTCCTTCATACTACAACTAAAGAACTCTAAGATATAAAAATATATTAATTTATTATTTATCCACATCAAATCTTCTCAAAACATATAGGAACTTATTTATTATTCACTATGAATAGTATTCTTGAACTTCATAAGATATATTAATTATGATATAATGTCATTAGATGATTACTATGGAACTTTCTCAAGGCCTTAAAAATTTACTTTCCTCATCAGAGTTAGTTTAATTGAATTTACATCTTACAGTAAGTTCAATTGAGATTCCATCTCATAATTAGACTAATAAAATATACTTTGAAATGTTAGTCTTATTCAATTTCATTCTCAATGTCAATCCAATTGAGTTTCATTGTTAGAGTCAGTTCAATTGACATTCATCCTTAGAGTCTTTCTGATTTACTTTCCTCATATGATTCAGTCTGATTAACATTCCTCCATAGAGTGAGTCTGATGTAACTTCCTCAACATTAATTAAATGGAATACACCTAACAATGTAATTCTCATTATTATTGTATTATAATTATAATTTATTTTCTATTATTCAACTTTGAAATTATTTAAACGTTATCATCCATAACTCATTCATATTTCTGAAAAATTTTGTTCCCTATACTAATAGATTTGATGAAAACAATTTCGTGATTCATGGAATCCATATAATCTATACAATTCATCCATTTCCTCAAAATCTTTTATACTAAGTGTTTTCATTATTTATGTGAAATTATATAATGTAAAAACATCGTATGATTTAAGGATCAAATGTTTAAGAAATAGGTAATTCTTGAAATCATTGTCTTGATCCAACATCTTCACTAAAATTCAAAATTTATAACTTAGTATATTCATTCTATCAGAAATCATGCCTAATATATCTTCAAAAATATTTTGATTGATAGTATATTAATGAATTTATGATAAACAACTTTAAATTTATAAAAACTTCTATTATCGTTGTTTCCTAATAGGAAACTCTACTTTTAGTGTTGCTTTGTCTCATCCTCAATATCCAGAATTCATATTTTCCAATAGAAAATAATTTCTAACCATTTATGTCTGTGTTAAAACATTCAAAAATATTCAATTAAAAAAAACTAACTAAAATATTTTTTGTCAAATAGTATAAGAGATTCTTTAAAAACCAATTATCACAAAGGTTTTTCAAACTCCCATGTTGAATTTGTTCAAAAACATTCATTAACAAATTTAACAACTCACTATTTTTTAAAAACTCTTACTTTTTAGAAGAAATTTTATGGAAGAAATCAATGTTCTAAAATATTATCAAAACATATACTAGTTCAAAAGAGAGTGTTAATCAAATACAATACTAGATAAATTAATTATTTTGATGGAATTTCATCCCTCAGTCACAAGATGTTTTTGCGGCCTGGTAAAGAAACATCCCACTATTTTTTTTCTCAAAATTCATTTTCTCGCTACATTGATTGTTATCTCCCCCATTATCCAATAACCATAGCATTATATTCATAAAATTGTATAATTAAATCAATCTTATAAAGTTTAATGTTGTTACTTTCTCTCACCCTTTATCGAAATAATACAATGCAGGGTGGGGGTTCATTCTTATAAGACATAAGAAGTAATTGTAGGAGGTTGAATATGTTTTTCAGTCTCAACTGAAAAAAATCATTCTTTTTTAGTTTTATTTGTGATAAAATCACATATTTTATACTTCATGGAGTTATATTATATAAAAACATATCCTACATAAACATTCTCTTTTATAAAGTTCAGAAATATATCAATGTGGACTAATATAAAATACTTGACCTGATTTATTGATAGATAAATTTCAATATAATCATAACAAAGTATATTCAATGGTTTAAACACTATTACATTCAAGTCATAAAATTTTATATTAATCCATAATAGGTGAGTACAAGCCTGATAATAGAGTTACTAATTTTTTGTATTACTATTCAATCAGACACAACATTCTCCCAATAAAAATCTTCATCTTGTGGTTTATTTACCATAATTACAGTCTCCAGCTTAATTAGAATCATTATTAACCTGAAAAATATACTAACAATATATTTTTTATAAAAATACATTAGAATTTGATCCTTTACAAAAGCTAATAATCTTTTTTTCTACCAATATATATGATTTTTTGGATTTATTTGGTACCTAGAACACAATGTCACAACAGAAATAATATCATTACTCAGGGCTATTAGGTAATGTAGAATTTCAATCAAATTCAGAATGTCTTTTCGATTCAAATTTTATCTAGAATCATATTTAATCCACATCATCCCTACTGATATAGAAGTATAATCTTAATTGTATTCTTCCACTCCAAAATATTTTAAAAATTCCCCTTAATACTTTTCAAGAGTTTGGAAAAAGTAATTATCTTATTATTAACCATGGGATCCAAAGAAGAATGTAAAGTCACCAAAAGTTTACATCTCAGGGGTCATTTTCATATCTGTAAATGTTTTTACAAACATCTTCTTTATCCCTAGAAAAAATATTCATCCATTAAAACAATTACAATTATATTTTATTAGTAAACATCAATCACATATAATATCATATCAACTATTCTTTTATAAAAATTCAAAATTATCAAAAAAATCATTCTTTGAATACCAGGAATGTGCATCTTTCTTCATCCCATATAAATATTTCTTCAATCAATAATTTTTTTCATACTTTTCATGTAGAAACCCACAATGATTTTCAATGTAAAGATCTTCTTAAATTTATCCATTCATAAATTGTGACATTTTATCTAACTAATAAACATTTTAATTATGGTAAGAAGACACTTCTTAAAGAACTGTTCTAGTTTTTGACCATATAATGGAGGGAAATGTTTCATCAAAATCAACTACATCCACATTTATATATTTTTTATAGACAAGACATGCAATGTATCATGAACCTTCTAAATGTTCGTTCAACTTGTTTCATTAAATCCATTTTTTATGATAATATTTTTTACCTTTATGATCATGACAAACTATACATGTTTAAATTTATCATGTTTATCTACCACTTTATTCATCAAAATCACCCATTCATTATGGTGAATAGTTTTTTAATGTGATTTTGGTTCAACATTTTAGATGTTTCATGTCTGATTTTCAAATATTTTCTTTCTTCAGGTCTCAACTAGATCCTAATTATTCCCAACAATAATTTACTACTTAAAATTTTTTTAATGTAGTATGTTTTAGAGTTTAATTATCTTCTTAACATTCCTCACCATTAAATTCATCTGAATGTTTATGCACATTACTTTTCTCACAATAATTATTTTAGAGAAACTCATTATTTCTTCCGCAATATTACAAGCATATTATGTTAAATAAAATGGGTTCTCAATAACATTCACATTATGTGATAAAAAAACATTTTTAAATGGTTTTTTGAAAAAACAATTAACATCATCAATTAGACTAAAAGGACCTAATTTTTCATTCCATAAATTTCCAATCAAAATTTCCTAGATCTATATAATTTATTTTTTGAAAACATGATCTTCTAAAAATGATGAAGTTCATCAATGACAGTTTTTATAATTCCACATTTTATAAGAATTAATTTTTTATTTTGGTGTCAATAATCATTTTTTTTGAATATATACAGAAGTAATAACATCTTCTCTCTAATATAACATTAAATATTTTTATTCTGCAAACTTACTTCATCCAATTTCCAAAAAATATATATTTTATCTCTCTGGTACTATATTTGTTTGTTGAATGTTAGATGAAATAAATAGATATTTGATACAATGATTTCACTCATAAACTTCCAATGTATTTCTGGTGAATTTGATTCCATTATAAATTCATCACATCTTTTTATAAACATCAATTAATTTTTAATATATTTTCTGAAGAACCATAATATTTCCTCACCAAACAACTTATGTTTCATAAAAAATGATGCATTTCATCTGATTAAAAGCATATATAAAAGTGATAAAGTATAAATATTCATTTATATTGGTGTTTCATTATGCCACATAAATGAGAATGAATAACTTCTTGTGGTTTGGTATAACATATCTCAACAATCCTGTGACAATTATTAGTCATCTTAACTTTTTGAAAAGTAAAAAAAGAATCAGCGTCTGATATTTTTATTCCAATAAATTTTTTTACAATATTAATTTATAATGATTTTTCATGTTTTTCTACCTAATTTGATCAAGTATTTGGTTCCACAACTTCTTATTATATTCATTACTTTTTTAATTGTTGTTATTAAATTCTCTTACTTGCAATAGATTCCCACTAGTCCTCTATTATTTAGTAATTAATTTTACATGTTCGAAACCTCCCATAACACACGAATATTAATTAAGGATAGCTTATTTTCCATCATCAAGATGTTGACATAATTTAAATATGTTATGTTGTATCCCATTAACAAATAAAACATCCATAGAATTTAACTTTCCCGCATCAATCATAGACATTCTGATTCCTCTTGTTTTTAAAGAACTATCATTACCAAAGCTAAAAAAACCCCTATCATGATTTTCAACAAGTTTCAATATTTTTAAATCCAATTTAATGTGTGAATAACTACAAAAATCTATTATCCATGTTTTTTCTTCTTTATATTAATTCAAGGAATACTTAACTAAAAAATATTTTTCCATAATATTCTTCTTTCAAATTAATATTACTTTATACCATTTGAAACATAATCCAAATAAAGACTCATACATCAATTGGAAATATGATGATCCCCATCATATTATACACAAATAGATTCCAAACATTCAAATTGGCCTTTTGTTGGAATGTTTCTAACATCATGAGATTTTTCATTTTCATCTACAATTTTTTTTCAGAATATAGTCATTTAACATTCACAATATATTTTATATTTTCAAAATAAAAATAAATAAATTTATGTACTAATTATAATCCAGGTTCCCATTGATTCCATATCACAAGTACATACAATAAAATCTTTATTTTATATTGACGTGTGATGTTTTTATGTAGAAACATTGTTCAGGTTGATAATTGTCATGACCCTCCTTCACCAAAAGGAGGGAAGGGACAACAGATTTCTAGTCCCTTCCTTCTTTAAGTTAAGGGAGAGATAATGACCCCCGAAACCCTCCTTCAATAGGTCCCAGAGTGGCGACCAACACCAAGGGTATAGAATCACACACTAAATGGAAGTCATTACCCTTTTTCTCTTAATAGGATCGGGGTATAAGATAGTAAATACCACAACCCCAAAACTAAAAGTGCAAATACAGTTGATAATAAACCATTCCCACATGCATGTTCAAAGGTAAACGATACAAGTCACAAAACTCCAAGGGTAAAAAGATACCAAGATAAAGGGAAACAACAACAGCAACTACCCCAAAGGTCCAAGCTAGTACAGTCTCACACGATCCGTGAAGTCCTCCTAGATACCTGAAAGCAGTATTACATTCGTAGGGTGAGAATAAAAGTATACTCGGTAGGGAAAAACCTAAAGCTCTCGTGCACAAGTGGGGAGACATAATAAAGTCTTGTAAGAAGCATACAACCAAACACTACCAAGGAGTCTATCCATCCCACTCACATGACATACTCACCAAATAACAGAAGCAGTAAGGTAAAATTAAAGCACAAAAACATATTTGGGTACCCCGTGAAAATTTCCCACTTGTTATTGAAGACATCCTACGCATCGGACCAATCCAGCCATTCTCACTGTAGTCTCACTGCCATACCCCGCCCGCACACACATCGGCCACAACAATACATTCTGCCTGTAAACACCTGGGCCACAACAACTACCCCACCCGCAGACACCTGGGCCACAACTGTCACACGTAACCACGCCTGCAAACACCTTGGCCAGAACAACTGCTCCAATGCCCAAAGACAGCTAATCCTCATCCCGATGATACTTGGGAAACCACATGCCCGCACACACCTGGGACAGCCACCACACTACCATGCCCGAATATTCTTGGGATAACAATGGACTTCAGGCCATCACATCCTGCCCGTAGAATCATTGGCTATTCGAGAAAGGGATTAGAAAATAAGCTAATAACGAGCCACTCATAGGAGTGTTGGAAAAAACACCCACCCTCATGAAATGGGGATGTTAGGTACTAAGTGCTCAACTTGGGTGGGGCGCGATTAAGAAACACAAAAACTACAAGTATATGTATAGGTATCAAGCACTCACCCAATATAGGTTTTTCTTTAACCATCCTAAAGAACACTATCATTACTCTTCATTCATAAGAGCATAGAACAACACCCAGGACCAAGTCACAACTCACACAAGACCAAATCCCCATTTGTCCCATCCTTGTTTCCATGTTCAGTAATAATGTTTAAATATGTTTCTGCACCTACTTGGGAAACTAGTAATCATAAGCACAAAACAAGGAAATAGTAAACCCAATAGCAATTAAAACATCCACACTCGGATCTCTTGTAAAACACATCAAGTGAGACCACTCAATGCATTGGGACCAAAGAAGGTCAAAGTGAGATACAGTTCCATGATCTCAGAACTATGAATAAGAAAGTATCACAATAGAAGAGGATCCCACCCCAATTCTTGATACAAACATGGGATCCCATCCTCACCCACATCACCCAGCAATCTAAGCCCCTATCCAAGAAAACCATAGGGTCACTCATACTCGGACCGTGGAGGAAACAACCAAAGCAATACTACCAACACAAAGAAGACTCAACATGCATTTTCATATTTAAAAGATTTAACACACTCCATGATTTAAATTCCACTGGTCTTAAATAGGGGTTATCATAGAAAAGGAGTTGATGCTGGTGTTACCAATTTATTTATACGAATATACGAATTTAACAAATTTACTTTACACCAAAAGGTTCACAACCAAAATAACAAGCCATTTAAACATAACACGAGGTAAGGGTTTATTAGTTCATAGAGAAAGACCACCAACAACCATGATTTTTAGTAGGTGTAATCCCGCACAATTCAAAACCACTAATCATGAAAGAGGAGAAAAAAAGATCAGCATCATCGATCACACCCATCCCCTTCATTATTTAGAATCTTTTTATTATCTTCATTAAAGTTAGGTTCATCCAATTCTACAGAAACAGTAGTGTACCCACCCCACAAGATACACTAACAGTGAGACGAAGGTGAAACCCCTACATGACTGATCAAGGATCAACGTTAAGTCCCCGCGTGAGTAGCAGGAGCTCCATGGAACACGATCAAGTAATACTTCCCCAGGTTACAAATCGTCGGGAGGAAGGATACTATGATAGCAGGGTGATCGAGAAAAAGAAATGTATGGAGAAGCGTTTAGGTTATAAGGTCCAATAAGGGGTGAGATACATCACAACTCGGATGGTTAAGATACGAAGAGAAAACTCGAAACTGAGTAAGGAGTGTGGATCGTGGGTTGACCACGCGGCTATGACACCCCACATGTCATTAAGACATCCCCGCCCTTTGGGTCGAGTAAAACAGACGTACACCCCCCTATCCAAGGAATCCTCAAAACGCGGTTAATGGAAGGATTAAAATACATGGTTTTTCATTTAATGAGGATATCTTACAAAACATTTAATTTAAAATACCATTGATGGTCTTTAAGGGGGGTCAAAACAGGGTTTAAAAACTATTTTTAGGCATACTGGAAAAACCTGTGGGGTTCACCAGTAGGCTTGGTCTACCGATTAGCCGAGGCTACCAGTAGGCTGAGCAACTAGTAGGCCAAGATACCGGTAGGCGGATGCTATCAGTAGACCGAGCTACATGTAGGCCGAGCTAGCGGTATGCTGTGGCTACCAGTAGGACGAGATACCGGTAGGCCGAGCTACCTGTAGGTTGCGACTATGGGTCGGGAGAGGTACCGATAGTCCGAGCTACCAGTTGGCGGCGTCAACCGGTAGGCCGAGCTACACATAGGCCGAGCTACCGGTAGGAGGCCGCTACCGGTAGGCTGAGCTATCTATAGGACGAGCTACCGGTAGGTTGTAGCTACTGGTAGGCCTGTTACTGGTAGGCTAAGGCTACCATTAGGGGTCTTAAGCTTCACCGAGAAGCCTCGATAACTTTCCCAGAATACCCAGAACACTAAACATTAGATTTTCACCATGTAATGGACCCAAAAACCTCATGCCATTACATGATATACTTCTCAAACTATTCTAATCCCTGAGAATATAATAACAACCCAGAAAGGAGAAGAGTGGGGTCTAGACAACCACCCTCTTAAGATACTTCTCAGGCGTAAACCCATGAGTTGCTCGAAAGATGGAAGAGAACCCACCCCCTACATCTTGGAATACTTTCGCAAGAGTAATCAACCATAACATTCACAACAAGCACAAGGTTTTACACTGCCTAAAACCTGAGTTAGGGTGTCACTTCCAGCATGTCAAGATATTATCCTCTTTGGGCGGCACTGACTCGCCTGCACGGGTTTAATCGCATCCACATTAATGCGTCCTGAGTAGCAGCCAGGTTTTCCCATCATCACACATCCAGACACACACAGAGGGTACATGGAATACATCATCTCATGGTTTATAAAAACAATAATTTCCTATATTGAAGCACAAGCCGAAACTTCTTAACAAAAATCAGATCAAAACAGCATGTTAAAATAGCTCTGGGTACTGAACGCGTAACTGGGCCTCCTACTCCCAAGTGCTCTCTTCCAGGCAACCATGCCTCCACAACACACAAACCATGGGGATGGTTCATCCACGAAGCACTTTCTCCTTACGATCGTCAATCTTGATCGGCTGTTCTATGAAGGTCAAATCCTCTTCCACATCTAACTCTCCCCAATCAATGACATGGTAGTCTTCGTGTAGATATCGATGAAGCTGGGAGACATGAAAGTCATTGTGAACTTTCTCCAACTGAGGTGGCAGGGCCAGCTGATACGCCCCCTCACCAACTCATCCCAGCACCTCGAAAGGTCTGATGAACCTAGGGGAGAGCTTACTCCACTTCCCAAACCTTCACTGCCCACGTTGAGGGGAAACCTTCAAGAACACATGATTCCCAACCTCAAACTCCAAGGGCCTCCTCCTATGACCGACATAAGTATTCTGCCGGTCCTGGGATTCCTTCATCCTTTCACGTGCGAGCTAAACCTTCTCTACCGTGCCTTGCACCACCTCTAGGCCAAGGATTCTCGCTTCTCCGACTTAGGTCTAGCACACGGGTGAGCGGCATGGCCTCCCGTACAAGGATTCGAACAGAGCAATACCAATGGTAGTGTGATATCTATTATTGTAGGAAAACTCTACTAGAGGAAATGCCACACCCATGATCCTCCTGAGTCCAGAACACATTCTTGCATCATATCCTCCATGGTCTGGATGGTGTGCTCTGTCTGTCCATCTGTCTAGGGATGGAAAGCAGTGCTAAGACGTAGCTGGGTGCCAAAATCATGCTGCAATCCTCTCCAGACTCATGAGGTAAACCATGCATCCCTATCTGAAGACTGTGGACCTCGTAACTCCATGAAACTGCACCATCTCATCCACGTACTTTCGTGCTAAAGCATCCACTGCACCCGACTCCCTGATAGCCAGAAAGTGAGCCGATTTTGTCAATCATTCCACTACTACCCAGATGGCATCATATCCCCCTGATCCTTGGGCAGTCCCGTGATGAAATCCATCAAGATGTCATCCCACTTCCACTCGGGGACATCTAGATACTACAACAGGGTGCCTAGATCACGGTGTTTAGCCTTCACCTGCTGACACAATAGGCACTTGGCCACAAACTCTGCCATGGATCGCTATACTTTGGGCCACCAAAACTGTCTCTTCAGACCCGGGTACAACTTGGAAACTCTAGGGTGCTCTGATAGGTGTGAGTTTCGGAACTCACGAAGAACCTGGCGAGGCATCGCATCTGGAAAAAACAACATTCCTTGGAAAAGCATATGGTTCTGACCATCCTCTATCCACCCTTCCGGAGCATTGCCCTGGTCAACTCGGTCATGCATCACTTCGCACTCTGGGTCTCCCCACTGAGACTCCTCCGCTTTCCGCGAAAGAGAAGACTGTACTGTCTTCTGATATAGGAATGATCCACCTCTATCCATCCTTGCATCCAGGTGCAAGGTAGCCAACTCCTCCATTTCCTTCCAGGCGTCTTCTGACTCTTGGATTACATCCTTTTGCGACCTCCTGTTAAACGCATCGGCCACTACATTTCCTTTTCCCGATGTGTAGGAAATATCAAAGTTGTAATCCTAGAGGAACTTCATCCACCTTCACTGCCTTAAGTTTAGGTCCCACTGGGAGAAGAAATACCTCAGGCTTTTGTGATCCGTTAAGAACACAAAGCGTTCTATAATGAGGTAATTCCTCCATAACTTCAGTGCGAAAACAACCACTGCATATTCCAAATCATGGGTGGCATAATTATTCTCATGAGGGTGTAGCCTTTTAGACCCATAAGAGATCACCCCTTGTCGCCATATCAACACACATATGAGGCCTTGCCCTAAATCATCACAAAACACCTCATATGCCTCCCTGTATTTTGGTAGTCTCAGCACTAGGGAACTAACCAATTTCTCCTTCAGATAGCTGAAGGCTGCCTCACACTGCTCACTCCACATGAAAACCTGATCCTTCCTGGTTAAGGCTGTCAAAGGGGCTGCGACTCGGGAGAAGTTGGGTACGAACCTCTGATAGTAACCTTCCAGCCCAAGGAAACTGTAATCCTCTACCACATTCTTGGGTGCTTCCCAAGAAACAACCACCTCAACCTTTTATGGGTCCACCGCTACCCCCTGTTTCAACACTACGTTTCCATGGAAGTGTATTTCTTGCCTCAAGAACATGCATTTCGACAACTTCCCATTGAGATGGTCTTATCGTAGGACCTCTAAAACCATCCTCAGATGCTCCGTGTGGTCCTTCTCTGGTCTTGAATAGATAAGGATGTCTTCAATGAACACAACTAAGAACCGATCTAGGAACTCCCGAAATATGAAGTTCATAATCCCCATGAACACAGCTGGGGTGTTCGTAACACCGAATGGAATGACTAAAAACATCAAGTGCCCATATCTAGACCTGAAGGACATCTTCAGGATGTCTTCCTCCATCACCCTCAACTGGTGATACCCAGACCATAGGTCGATCTTCGAGAACCATCCTGCCCCCTTCCATTGGTCGAAAAGATCATCTATCCTCAGAAGAGGGTAGAGATTCTTGATAATTACCTAATTCAGCCTCTTGTAGTCTATGCACAATCTGAGACCACCATCTGCCTTATTTGCGAACAATACTGGAGCACCCCACGGTGACGCACTTGGTTGAACATAACCCCTCTTCATCAGATCATCAATCTGAATCCGCAGCTCCCATAGCTCCGAAATTGCCATCCGGTAAGGAGCCATTGAAATCGCACGGGCACCAGTATGTAAGTCTATCCCAAACTCGATATCACGTCGAGGGGGTAGAGTCATTACCTCCTCATGAAAGACATCCATAAACTCACTGATGATCCCTGGTACCTCCACCATCTCAGCATCTACTGATTCAACTGACAGCCCGACTAACAAGGAGAGGATGGGTTCTTCTCACATGATTCCCTTCTGACTACTCTACTTGCCGCTGAAAGTAACACATCGGCCGCCCATGTCTGAAAATACAAGCTTTCCCCGGAAGTATTCGATGAAAGCACACACAGTGAATAGCCCGTCTATGCCTAGGATGACATCATATGGCTATATCTGCAATAGTATGAGATCCCTGGTTGACTAATGTGGCCCTATCATCAGTCTATATCCTCGACAAACATATAACAAGTTGGTCAGACCTCCGACTGGTGTGCTCAGCACTAGGGTAACTAGAAGTCTCTAGGCATCTAGACCCAATTCACGGGCTAGAATAGGTGCAACTACGGAGTTCGAAGCTCTGGTATCGAACAAGGCATAAGAAAGGTTACAAAATAAACTGATTGTACCTCGAACGACCTCCAGTCCTGCTGGAACTGCTGCCTCCGTGGCGTGCAACTTACCACGCCCTGCTCCTATGCCTCTCGACTGTTGGATGCCTCCCCGACCTTGTCTTGGTCGAGGACCCTGAGGATCCCCCTGAGGTCGACCTCCCCCTGCAACGCCTGCCCTCAGAAGAGTGGGAGCTCGCTACCCCTGTTGCTACTACTGGAAGGGCCTATCTAGAAGCTTTTGCTAAGGAGGGTGTTGGGCCTATCCATCACCGTCGTACTGTACACGGTCCGGGCACTGATTCAGGAGATGTCCATGGCTCCCACAGATGAAGCACCTAGGTCCTGGGCCCATGTGAAAAGGGTGAGGACTGGGGGACTGCAACTGGAACTGCTGTGGCCTGCTCCCTGCTGGTCAGAACCTAGAGGGTCCTGATGCTGGAGGTCTAGTGCTCACGGCCTTCCCCTCCAGTGATCCCTGCTAGATCCCCTCTCGTGACACACCTCCAAGCGTGTTCATCCTTTCCACCACTTCGGCCTTCTTCTGGACCTCCATGTATGCCGGTAAGGTGAAGGGGGTAACAACGTACTGGAGGGAGGGTCGAAGAGCTTCCTCTAAATGTCTCGCCTGGGAATCCTCATCTGGAAAGAGGTCTAAAGAGAAGTAGAGGAGGTCCTTGAACTTGATTCCCAGCTCCCTTACTGACATACTCCCCTACTGGAGGGAGAGTAGCTCCCGCCTCTTCTCCGCCGTCATCGTAGAAGAGGGGAATTCCGCCCGAAACTCCTTCTCAAAATCATCCCATGCCACCTCAGCCTCTCTCATCTCCCCCAGGTAGAGAGTCCACCACTTTAGTGCTGCTCCCTGCATTTGGATGATGGCCAGAGGAACCCAGTACTCGGTCAGAGCCCCAATCAAGCTAAAATCTATCACCATCTCCTTTAGACAGCTCTTTGTCTTCATGTCAGAGGTGCTGCCCTCATACTTCTCAATGGTCTATAACTGGAAATATCGAAGCATCTTCTGCCAATGGTCATCTTCTTCTTCTCGGTCAGCCCTCTCCCGATCAGCTAAATTGAACTCTTGGGCCTCGATCGCCCGCACCTCCCATGTTCTCCTCCCAGGTTCCATAACTGTAAGGTAATCAAGGAATGGCTAAGCCCGTGTAGTGCAGAATAATGTTCATAAAAATTTTCTTAACTTATTACTCTTTTAAACCCATAAGAAACCCATTTAACATGAGAACACAAGTCATTATGATTCATGTTCCTTTCCTAGGTTCTCTACCATGCAACCAGCGTGGCCTTACCTGGTCGTTCATTAGGTCTAGAGCCCTTGTATCAGATCACAGGGGGCCCTAAAATACCGTGTCCTATCCGATCTTCCCTAGCCTAATTCACGCACCAAGGTCACCCAACACTGTCGCCCTACCAGCCCATGTAATCATCACTGTGACTAACTCTAGACTCCATACTATCTCTCAACCATCACCTCTGATATCATTCTGTCATGACCTGCCTTCATCAAAAGGAGGGAAGGGTCAGCAGATTGCCAGGCCCTTACTTCTTTGAGTTGAAGGAGAGATAATGACCCCGAAAACCTGCCTTCAATAGGTCCCGGAGTGGCGACCAGCACCAAGGGTATAGAATCACACACAAAATGGAAGGAATTAACTTTTTTTAATAGGATCAGTAGATAAGATAGTAAATCCCACAACACCATAACTGAAAGTGCAAATACAACTGAAAATAATCGATTCCCACATGCATTTTCAAAGGTAAAACATACCAGTCAAAAAACTCCAAGGGTAAAAAGATACCCAGAGAAAGGGAAAGAACAACAGCAACTGCCTGAAATGTCCAACCTAGTACAGTCTTGCACGATCCCTGAATTCCTCCTGAAAAACTGAAAGAAGTTTTACATACATAGGGTAAGCTTACAAGTATACTCAGTAGGGAAAATCCTAAAGCTCTCATGCACAAGTGGGGAGACGTACTAAAGTCCTGTGAGAAGCAGAAAACCAATAACTATCAAGGATTCTATCCATCCCACTCACAGGTCACACTCACCAAATAACGCATGCAGTAAGGTAAAAGTAAATCCCAAAAACATATTTGGGTACCCCGTGCCACTTTACCACTGGTTATTGAAGACATCCTACGCATCAGAACAATCCCGCAATTCTCACCACAGTAAAACTGTCATACCCTACCCGTACACACCTGTACCACAACCACACATCATGCCCGCAAACACCTGGGACACAACGAATACCCCACCCGAAGACACCAGGGCCACAACTGTCACACGTAACCACGACTGCAAACACCTAGGGCAGAACAACCACTACCACACCAGAAAACACCTGTGCCTCATCCCAAAGATACTTGGGAAACCACCTACCCGCACACACCTAGGAAAACCACCATACTATCGTGCCTGAAGATTCCTGGGGTAATAATGGGCTTCAAGCAATCACAGCCTACCCATACAGTCTTGGGATATTTGGGAAAGGGAGCAGAAAAGAAGCTAATAACCATCCACTCATTGGAGTGTTGGAAAAAACACCCTCCCCCATGAAATGGGGGTGTTCGGCACTAAGTGCTCAACTTGGTTGGGGCACGATTAAGAAACAAAAAAAACTACATGTATATGTATAGGTATCAATCACTCACAAAATCTAGGTTTTTCTTCAACCAGCCTAAAGAATACTATCCTTACTATTCATTCATAAGATCATAAAACAGCACCCATGCCCAAGTCACAAATCACACCAAACCAAATCACCATTTGTACCATCCTTGTTTCCATGTCCAGTAATAATGTCTATATAAGTTTCTGCACCTACTTGGGAAACTAGGATGCATAAGAACAAGCAAAGGAAAGAGTGCACCCAACATCAATTAAAACATTCACACTCGGTTCTCTTGAAAAACACATCAAGTGAGACCACTCCAGGTATTGGGTCCAAAGTGGGTCAAAGTGAGATACAGTCCCAAGTTCACAGAACTATGAATAAGAAGGTCTCACAATAGAAGAGGATCCCACCCCAATTCGTGATTCAAACAGAGGATCCCATCCTCACCCACATCACCCAGCAATCTAAGCCCCTATCCAAGAAAACCATAGGGTCACCCATACTCATCCCACAAAGGAAACAAGCAAACCAATACTACCAAAACAAGGCAGACTCAACAAGTATTTTCAGATTTAAAAGATTTAACACACTCCATGATTTCAATTCCACTGGGATTAAACCGGGGTTATCATTGAAAAGGAGTTGATCCTGGTGCTACCAATTTATTTATCATATTATACGTATTTAACCAATTTACTTTACACAGCAAAAGGTTCACAACCCAAATTACAAGACATTTAAACATAACACGATGTAAGGGTTTATTAGTTCACAGATAAAGACCACCAACGACCATGATTTTCAGTAGGTGTAAGCCCACAAAATTCAGAAACAATTAATCATGAAAGAGGATAAAAACATAGCAGAATCATTGATCACACACCTCCCCTTCATTCTTTAGAATCTGTTTATTATCATCATTAGAGTTAGGTTCATCCAATTCTACAGAAGCAGTAGCGTACCCACCCCACAAGATATAATAAAGGAGTGACGAAGGTGAAACCCCTACTTAACTGATCAACGATTGACGTTAAGTCCCTGCGTGAGTAGTAGGAGCTCCACAGAACACGATCAAGGAAGGATTCGTTGGGTTACAACTTGTCGGGAGGAAGGGTACCCTGACAGCAGGGTGATCGAGAAAAACAAATGTAGGGAGAAGGGTTTAGGTAATAAGGTCAGATAAGGGGTGAGATACAACACGACTCGGACGGTTAAGATACGGAGAGGAAACTCGAAACAGCGTAAGGAGCGGGGATCGTGGGTTGACCACGCGGCTAGGACACCCCACACGTCATTAAAAGATCCCCTCCCTTTGGGGTAGTTAAAACAAACACCCACCCCCCCTAACCAAGGACTCCTCAAAATGCAGTTAAAGGCATGACTAAACTGCATGGTTTTTCATTTAAGGAGGGTATCTTACCAAAACTTTAATTTAAAATACCATTAATGGGCTTTAATGGGGTCAAAACAGGGTTTGAAAACATTTTGAGGCGTACTGGAAAAACCGATGTGGGTCACCAGTAGGATAGGACTACTGGTTAGCCGAGGCTACATGTTGGATGAGCTACCGATAGGCCAAGATACCGGTAGGCTGCAGCTACCGGTAGTCAGAGTTATCGATAGGCCAATCTACCGGTAGTCTGCGGCTATCGGTATGGCGAGCTACAGGTAGGCCGAGATACCGATAGGCTGCGGCTAGCGGTAGGCCGAGCTACCGGTAGGCTGCAGCTAGATGTAGGTTGAGCTACCAGTTGGCCAAGCTACCGGTAGGCTGCGGCTACCGGTAGGTCGAGCTACCAGTTAGGCTGCGGCTACCGGTAGGTCGAGCTACCGGTAGGCTGCGGCTACCTCTAGCCCGAGCTACCGGTAGGCCGAGCTACTAGTAGACTGAGGCTACCGGTAGACCGAGCTACCAGTTGGCCGAGCAACTGATAGTCCTACTACCGGTAGGCTAAGGCTACCTTTAGGGGTCTTAAGCATCACCGAGAAGCCTCAATAACTTTTCCAGACTACCCAAAACACTCAACATCATAGTTTCACCAAGTAATGGACCCCAAAACCCCGGGCCATTACATCAGATACTTCTCAAACTATTCTCGTCCCCGAGAATATAAGAACAAACCAGAAAGGAGTATATTGGGGTCCAAACAACCACCCTTTTAAGATAATTCACATGGGAATAACCCTGAGTTTCTCAAAAGATGGAACAGAACCCACCCCCTACATCCAAGAATACTCGCCCAAGAGTTATCAACCACAACATTCAGAACAAGAACAAGGTTTTACACTGCCCAACACCTAAGTTAGTGAGTCCCTTCATACATGTCATTATATTATCCACTTTGGATGGCACTGACTCGCCCACATGGGTTTAATCGCATACACATTAATGTGTCCTGATTAGCATTCAGGATTTCCCATTGTAACACATCAGGACACACATAGAGGGAACATAGAACATATCATCTCATGGTTAATCAAAATAATCATTTCCTATATTGAAGAAAAATGTGAAACGTCTTAACAAAACTATGAACAAAACAACAAGTCAAAACATCTCTGGGTACTGAACGCGTAACTGGGCCTCCCACTCCCAAGGGCTCTCTTCTAGGCCACCATGCCTCCACGACACAGGAACCAAGGGGATGGTTCATCCACGAATCACTTTCTCCTTACGATCCTCAATCTTGATCATCCGTTCTATGAAGGCCGTATCCTCTTCCACATCTAACTCTCCTCAATCGATTATGTGGGAGTCGTCATGTCGATATCAAAGAAGCTAGGAGATGTGAAAGACGTTGTGAATATTCTCCAACTGAGTTCACAGGGCTAGCTGATACGCCACCTTGCCAACTCGTCCCAACACCTCGAAAGTTCCGATGAACCTGGGGAAGAGCTAACTCCCCTTCCCAAACCTGCGCTTCCCACGTCGAGGAGAAACCATCAAGAACACATGATTCCCAACCTCGAACTCCAAGGGCCTCCTCCAACGATCGAAATAAGACTTTTTCCGGTCCTGGGATGCCTTCATCCTTTCACGCATGAGCTGAACCTTCTATGTAGTGCCCTGCACCACCTCTGGGCCAAGGATGACCACCTCTCTGTCTTTGGTCCAGCACACTAGTGAGCGATATGGCCTCCCGTAGAAGGCTTCGAATGGAGCCATACTAATGGTAGATTGATAACTATTATTGTAGGAAAACTCTACCAGAGGCAAGTGTTGCACCCATGATCCTCCTGAGTCTAGAACAAATGCCCGCAGCATGTCCTCCATGGTCTGGATGGTGCGCTCTGTCTGTCCATCTGTCTGGGGATTGAAAGCAGTGCTAATACGTAGGTGGGTTCCAAAAGAGTGCTCCAATCCTCTCTAGACTTGTGAGGTAAACCATGCATCCCTATCAAAGACTATGGACCTCGAAACTCCATGAAAACACACCACCACATCCACATACCTTCGTGCAAAAGCATCTACTACACCCAACTACCTGATAGCCAGAAAGTGAGCCGCTTTTTTCAACCGGTCCAATACTACCCAGATGGCGTCGTATCGCCCTTGCACCTAGGGTAGTCCCGTGACGAAATCCATCAAGATGTCATCCCACTTCAAGTTGGGGACATCTAGAGACTGCAGCAGGCTGCGTGGAACACGGTGTTCATCCTTCACCTGCTGACACACTAGGCACTTAGCCACAAACTCTACCATTCCTTGCTTTACTCCGGGCCACCAAAACTATCTCTTCAGACCCTGGTACATCTTGGAATCTCCTGAGTGCATTGCTAGGGGTGAGTTGTGGAACTCACGAAGAACCTAGCCCCGCATCGCCTCTGGAACAAAAAACTTTCTTTAGAAAAGCATCTGGTTCTGACCATCCTCCGTCCACCCTTCTGGAGCATTACCCTAGTCAACTCGGTCACACATCACTTCGCACTCTGGGTCTCCCCACTAAGACTCCTCCACGTGCTGCAAAAGAGAAGACTGTACTATCTTCTAATACATGTAACTTCCACCGATATCCATCCTCGCATCCAGGTGCAAGGTTGCCAACTCCTCCATTGCCTTCCAGGCGTCTGACGACTCTCGGACTACATCCTTATGCGACCTCCTACTCAAATCATCAGCCACTACATTCCCTTTTCCCGATGTTTAGGGAATATCGAAGTCATAATCTTGGAGGATCTCCATCCACCTTCACTGCCGTAAGTTTAGGTCCTGCTGGGAGAAGACATGCCTCAGGCTTTTGTGATCCGTGAAGACCACAAAGAGTTCTCCGATGAGGTAATGCCACCATAACTTCAGTGCGTAAACGACCACTACAAGTTCCAGATCGTGGGTGGCATAATTACGCTCATGAGGGCATAGCTTCATAGACCCATAAGAGATCACCCCTTGTCGCTGCAGCAACACACATCCGAGGACTTGCCCTGAAGCATCACAGAACACCTCATACACCACCCCTTATTCTGGTAGTCTTAGAACTGGGGCACTAACCAATTTCTCCTTCAGATAGCTGTAGGCTGCCTCGCACTGCTCACTCTACACAAAAACATGATCCTTCTTAGTCAAGGATGTAAAAGGGGCTACGAATCAGGAGAAGTTGGGTATGAACCCTTGATAGTAACCTGCCGGCCCGAGGAAACTGCGAACCTCTGCCACATTCATGGGAACTGCCCAAGAAAAAACCGCCTCAACCATTGATGGGTCCACCGCTACACCATGTTGGGACACTACATGTCAATGTAAGTGTACTTATTGCATCCACAACATTCATTTTGACAAATTCCCATAGAGCTGGTGCTGTTAGAGGACCTCTAAAACTGTCCTCATATGCTCCGCGTGGTCCTCCTATGATCTGGAATAGATCAGGATGTCGTCGATGAACACGACTACGAACCGATATAGGTACTCCCGAAAGATGGAGTTCATAAGCCCCATGAACACAACCGGGGAATTAGTAACACCGAAAGGCATGACTACTAACTCAAAGTGCACATATATGTACCTGAAGGCCATCTTCAGGATGTCTCCCTCCTTCAACCTCAACTGGTGATACCCAGACTGCAGGTCGATCTTCGAGAACCATCCTGCCCCCATTAGTTGGTCAAAAAGGTTGTCAATCCTCGGAAGAGGGTAGCGATTATTGATCGTTACCTTATTCAGCTTCCTGTAGTCTATGTACAACCTACGACCACCATCATTCTTTATTTGCGAACAAGACTGGAGCACCCCATGGTGACACACTTGGTCGAACATAACCCCTCTTCATCAGATCGTCAATCTGAATCTGCAGCTCCCATAGCTCTGAAGGTGCCCTCTAGTAAGGACCCATTGAAATATGATGAGTACAAGGATGCAAGTCTATCCCAAACTCGATATCACATCGAGGGGTAGAGTAGTTACCTCATCATGAAATACTTCCATAAACTCACTGATGATCCCTGGTACCTACACCATCTCAGCATCTAGAGATTCAACTGACAGCTCGGCTAACAGGGAGATGAGGGGTTCCTCTCACCTTCTGCCCTTCTGACTGCTCCACTAGCAGGTGAAAGTAACACGCCGGCTGACCATGTCTGAAAACTCTACCCTACCATGAAAGCAGTCGATGATGGCACACATAGAGAACAACCAGTCAATGCCTAGGAAGACATCGTATGGCTGTATCTGCAATAGTAGGAGATCCCTGATTGACTGATGTGGCCCTATCATCAGTTCGCATCCTCGAAAAACATATAACAAGTCGGTCAGACCTCCGATTGGTGTGCTCAGCACCAGGGGCACTGCATGTCTTTCGGCATCTAGGCCCAAAGAATGGTCTAGACTGGGTGCAACGAAGGAGTTAAAATCTCCAGTATTGAACAATGCGTAAGCTAGGGTACTAAAAAAACTGATCGTACCTCGAAATACCTTTGGTCCTGCTAGAATTTCTGCCTCTACGGCGTGCAACTGCCCATGCCCAGCTCCTCTGCCTCTCAGTTGTCAGACGCCTCCACGGCCACGCCCTGGTTGAGGTCCCTGAGGAGTGCCCTGAGGTCAGACTCCCCCTGCAACATCTGCCCTTGAAGGAGCGGGAGCTCGCTGCCTCTGTTGCTGCTGTTGGAAGGGCCTATCTGGAAGCTGCTACTGGGGAGGGTGCTGGCCCTGTCTGCCACCGTTGTACTGTACTCGATCCAGGCACTGATTCTGGTAGTTTACAGGGCTCCCACATACAAACAACCTTGGTCCTAAGCCTAAGGGAAAACGGTGAGGATTGGGAGAATAGAACTGGTACTGTTGCAGCCTTCTCCCTGCTGGTCAGAACTTAGAGGGTCCTGATGCTGGAGGTCTGGGGCTGATGACCTTCACCTTCGATGATCCCATCTTGATTCCCTCTCGTGACACACATTCTATATTGTGCATCCTTTCCACCACTTTGTCCTTATTCTGGATCTCCATGGTTGACGATAAGGTGAAGGGGTAACAGTGTACTGGAGGGAGGGTCGAAGCGCTTCCTCTAAACATCTCACCCGGGACTCCTCATCTGAAAAGATGTTTGGAGCGAACCAGACAAGGTCATTGAACTTGATTCCCAGCTCCCTTACTGACATAACCCCCTGCTGGAGGGAGAGTAGCTCCTTCCTCTTCTCCTCCTTCATTGTAGAAGAGAGGAATAACACCCGGAACTCCTTCTCGAAATCAGCCCATGCCACCTCAACCTCTCTCCTCTCCCCCAGGTAGAGCGTCAACCACTGATGTGCTGCTCTCCATATCTGGCTGACGGGTAGAGGAACCCATGACTCGGTTGGAGCCTGAATCAAGCTGAAAGTTATCACCAGCTCCTCTAGCCAGCTCTTCATCTTCATGTTAGAGGTGGTGCCCTCATACTTCTCAATGGTCTGTCGCTGGAAAGATCGAAGTGTCTTCTGCCACTGGTAGTCTTCTTCTTCTCGGTCAGCCCTCTCTCGATCAGCTAAATCGACCTCCTGGGACTCGATCTCCCGTACCGCCCATGGTCACCTCCCAGGTGACACAACTACATGGTAAACTAGGAATGCCTAAGCCCAAGTAGTGCAAAATATTGTTCTTAAAAATTTTCTTAACTTCTTACTCATTTACATATCCAAGACACCCATGAAATATGAGAACACAAGTCATTATGATGCATGTAACTTTCCTAGGAACTCTACCCTACAACCAGCATAGCCTTACTTGGTCGTTCGGTAGGTCCAGAGCCCTTGCATTGGATCGCAGGGGGCCCTAAAATCCTGTGACCTAGCCTGTCTTCCCTGGCCTAATTCATGCACCAAAGTCACCCAACAATGTCGCCCTACCATCCCATGTAATCCTCACTGTACCTAACTCTAGAATCCATCCTATCTCTCAACCATCACTTCTGATACCTTTCTATCACGACCCGCCTTCACCAAAAGGAGAGACGGGTCGACAGATTTCCAGGACCTTCCTTCATTAAGTTGAAGGAGAGACAATGACCCCCGAAACCCACCTTAAATAGGTACTAGAGTGGCGACCAGCACCATGGGTATAGAATCACACACCAAATAGAAGTCATTACCCTTTTTCTTTTAAATGTATCGGGAGATAAGATAGTAAATCCCATAACACCAAAACGGAAAGTGCAAATATAGCTGAAAATTAACCATTCCCACATGCATGTTCAAAGGTAAAAGATACAAGTCACAAAACTCCAAGGGTAAAAAGATACCATGAGAAAGGGAAACAAAAATAGAAACTGCCCCAAAGGTCCAAGCTAGTACAGTCCCACATGATCCTTGAAGTCCTCCAGGAAACCTGAAAGCAATTTTACATACGTAGGGTGAGCATACAAGTATACTCATTAGGGAAAAACCTAAAGCTCTCATGCACATGTGGGGAGACATACTAAAGTCTCGTGAGAAGCAGACAACCAAACACTATCAAGGAGTCTATCCATCCCACTCAGAGGACACACTCACCAAATAATGAAAGTAGTAAGGTAAAAGTAAAGCACAAAAACATATTTGGGTACCCCACACCAGTTTCCCACTTGTTATTGAAGACATCCTACGCATCAGACAAATCTCTCCATTCTCACCAAAGTCCCACTGCCATACCCCATCCGCACACACCTGGGCCACAACCACAAATCCCACCCACAAACACCTGGGCCACAACCACTACCCCGCCCATAGACACATGGGCCACAACTTTCACATGTAACCATGTCTTCAGACACATAGGCTAGAACAACAACTACCACTCCCGAAGACACCTAGGCCTCATCCCAAAGATACTTGGGGAACTACCAGCCCGCACACACTTGGTCAAACCACCACACTACCATACCTGAAGTTTCTTGGGCTAATAATGGACATCAGGACATCACAGACTGCCCGTAGAGTCTAGGGATATTCAGGAAAGGTAGAAAAAAAGAAGCTAATAACTAGCCACCCATATGAGTGTTGGAAAAAAATACCCTCCCCCGTGAAATGGGGGTGTTCGGCACTAAGTGATCAACTTGGGTGGGGTGCGATTAAGAAACACAAAAACTACAAGTATATGAATAGCTATCAAGCACTCATCAATCTAGGTTTCTCATCAACCAGACTAAAGAACACTATCCTTACTGTTTATTCATAAGATCATAGAACATCAAACATGCCCAAGTCACAACTCAGACTAAACCAAATCCCCATTCATCCCATCCTTGTTTCCATGTTTAGAAACAATGTTTAAATAAGTTTTTGGACCTACTTGGGCAACTAGTAAGCATAAGCACAAGCCAAGGAAAGAGTACACTCAACAGCAATTAAAACATTCACACTCAGGTCTCTTGTAAAACACATCAAGTGAGACCACTCCAAGTATTGGGACCAAAGCAGGTCAAAGTGAGATATAGTCCCAAGTTCCCAGAACTATGAATAAGAATGTCTCACAACAGAAGAGGATCCCATGCCAATTTGGGATACAAAAAAAGGATCGCATCCTCCCCCACATCACCCAGTAATCTAAGCCCCTATCCAAGAAAACCATAGGGTCACCCATACTCGGCCCATGGAGGAAACAACAAAACAAATACTAATAACACAAGGCAGACTCAATACGTATTTTCATATATAAAGTATTTATCATAGTCCATGATTTCAATTCCACAATGCATAAACCAGGGTTATCATAGAAAAGAAGATGATCATGGTGCTACGAATTTATTTAGCCGAATATACATATTTAACCAATTTACATTACACAGCAAAAGGTTCAAAACCAAAATTACAAGCAATTTAAACATAACACGAGGTAAGGGTTTATTAGTGCACAGAAAAAGACCACAAACGACCATTATTTTCAATAGGCATAAGCCTACACAATTTAGAAACCATTAATAATGAAAGAAGATAAAAACATAGCAGCATCATCAATCACACACCTCCCCTTCATTCTTTAGATTCCGTTTATTATCTTCATTATAGTTAGCTTCATCCAATTATATATAAGTAGTATCGTACCCACTCCACACGATACACTAAAGGAGAGACGAAGGTGAAACCCCTACTTGACTGATCAAGTATCGACGTAAAGTCCCCACGTGAGTAGCAGGAGCACTAGGGAACACGATCAAGGAAGACTTCATCGGGTTACAACTCGTCGAGAGGAAGGGTACTCCGACAACAGGGTGATCGAGAAAAAGAAACGCAAGGAAAAGCATTTAGGTTATAAGGTTCGATAAGGGATGAGATACAACACGACTCGAACGGTTAATATACGGAGAGAAAACTAGAAACCGCGTAAGGAGCGGGGATCGTGGGTTGACCACGCGGCTAGGACACCCCACACATCATTAAAAGAACACCGATCTTCAGGGAGGTTAAAACAGATGCATCCCCCTAACCAAGGACTCCTCAAAACGCGGTTAAAGGCATGACTAAAATGCATGGTTTTTCATTTAATGAGGGTATCATACCAAACATTTAATTTAAAATACCATTAATGGGGTTTAAGAGGGTAAAAACTGGGTTTAAAACCCATTTTGAGGCATACTGAAAAAACCCGTGGGGGTCACCAGAAGGATTGGTCTACCGGTTAGCCGAGGCTACCAGTAGGATGAGTTACCGGTAGGCCGAGATACCGGTAGGCTGCGGCTACCGGTAGACCGAGCTACCTATAGGCAGAGATACTGGTAGGCTGCGACTACTTGTAGGGAAAGCTACAGGTAAGCCGAGCTACCGGTAGGCGGCGGCTACAGGTAAGCCGAGCTACCTGTAGGCCAAGCTACCGGTAGGCCGAGCTACTTGTATATTGCGGCCACCGGTAGGCCGAGCTACCAGTTAGGCTACCACTACCGGTAGGCCGAGCTACCGGTAGGCTGCGACTACCGGTAGACCGAGCTACGGGTAGGCCGAGCTACCGGTACGCTGCGGCTACCGGTAGACCGAGCTACCGGTAGGCCGATCTATGGGTAGGCCTGCTACCGGTAGTCTAAGGCTACCGTTAGGGGACTTAAGCTTCACCGAGAAGCCTCGATAACTTTCCCAAATTACCCATAACACTCAACATCATATTTTCACCAAGTAAAGGACCCCGAAACCTCGGGCCATTACAATAATTTTTTAATTCTCTAAAATACTATGGGTGTGAACTGTCTTTCCTTCAGAGTATTTTTTAGATTTCATAGATGTGATAGGATTATCACCTCTATTGACCACAAAAAAATTCCCATTACATTTTTTAATAACTCAAAATGTTTGAAAAATAAAAAGAACAACTATTTTTATAGGGTGATTAATTTACATGATACCAGATCTAACTAATCATACAATCATTAGAAGTCTCGATATTTAAATCTGAAGATTTTTAAAAAAATTCATCAATCTTCTTCAACATATCATCAAACTCAGAATGTTTATAGATAAACATATTGACTTTTTCATGCATAGATTCCAATTTCATACTTAAATCTTCAACCATCTATCCATGTACAACTTCCCATAATTTGTAACATATGAAATCTTGATTGTATTATTCCTACTGGCTGAGGAAATATTTTCATCCCTCAGAATATTCCTCACAATATTTATTCCTCACACTAATTTCATTCTTGAAAGATTAGGTTTTTCAATACTTCAAACAAGTTCTATTATTAATTAATACTTTATATGTGATTCTTCTCCACCAAGTTCAATATCTACGGAATTTTTTTTATCATCTTTCCCATTGAAGGTTCTAAATTTTTATTAACATTCATCATCCAAATAACTATTTTTAGTTGAGTCTAATTTATCTTTCTTACTCATAAAAATTATTTCTTTAGAAAACTACTTCATGTGTTATATGGATGACTTTTAATTTTATTAAATTGTTTCACATATTCCATTCATGTTTTTTAATCAGAATCATCTTGATACTCAACATTTCTCTTCATGGGGAAATTTATTGAGCTGTTTCTTCTTCCATCACACTAAAAACATTTGATCAAATGTATTCCTCCATGCATTCTACTTTAGGGTTTATAATTCTCTATGATAAGAGATATTATTTTATCATTCAACTCTTTATCCTCGTTATCATTGGAATCACTAGTATTTACATATTTTGAATATTGAGTTTTAGATTATCTCATAGCTTCAAAATACAATTCAAATTTCTTATTATATTGGAATATTGGTGGTTTCCTCATTTCATTAGTAATAATAATGTTATAAAAACCATTATGAGACAAATCATCTATACCATCTATAGATAAAATTTTAGAATCCAACCAAAAAACAATGTTTCCCATGAGTTTTTGCACTATTGTAGAATCTTCCAGAAAAAATTAAAATCCTCTACAATTGAAAAAAGTCATTTCCCTTATGAATTATTCATCAGAAGTTTTATAATCTTTCATTCTTATTTCTAAAAAATTACAATGTAAAATTTGTGGCCTTGCATCCTTCACTTTATTATTCCCTCAGAAAATAATTTTAATATTTCACTACATACCCTATGATGTTTTGAGACAAAACACCCCCATATAAATATATTATTATATATACATAAAAATAGATTTCATATCTTTTCCATTGAAATCGATATTTCTATTATTAGTCAATGTTATCGGGTCATCATTTTTAATAAGTTGAAAACTAATTTTATCTCCATCGAAAACTTATAGAAAAAGATATAGGATATTAGGAATTGGCATATTTTTTCATCAATGATAAATTTTTCAATAAAATATATAAAATCCACTAATATTTATATAATTGAAATTATTCATGATAAGGATTCAACAATGGAACCAAACCTCTAATACGAATTGAATTTCAGAAGGACTGAATAGATACTGATAAGGGGGTTGAATCCGTTGATAACCATTTATAAGATTCAACACATTTTAAAACATATCATCTAAGACCTATTAAATCTCATTACCTTGCCACCATTTATTAAATACTAACGAATGATAATTTAGGAATGAATGTAATTTAGAAATGATTTAAAAGGTTCAGCCATAGTGTGAGAACCTGAATCATTTCCAAATACACATCAAGGGGACTATAAAAATTCACTACTACGGGGAAGTGAATAGAACTTGTGAAAACTCCCCTTATACACCTTATATCTTTTAATTAGAATAATTATATTGAATCCCATCAGTATATAATGTTTACCTTCAAATAATTGATCCAAATACAGGAATAAAGTCTTTGGTCAAACTTCTTCCCAAATGATCTATACATATTCTTTGTCTAATTTAGTTGGGACCAATTATTATAGTTTTATTGAATCATTATGATGGAATCATTAAGGGAAACCCTTTTATGAAACTGAACTTATCATACTATTCTCAATATCTCAATCTAATCTTCATGAGTCTCATCTTCTTATAGTCTAGTAAAAAACATTCAATATTTTAAAATTATAATTAGAAGTATTCCTAAAAATAGAACTATGTCATGAAATATATATTATTGAAGTATTTCCTATAACATGAAATGTTGAAAATTATGAATTTATTATGCATCTACTTATATGAATCCCAGAATGAAAATTGACGGAAACTGAAAAACATTACCCCTTAATACAAATTCAAACACTCTAATATCTATTCTTATTTTAGATTCAGGTTTGACCACATAAAATATTCAAAATTATTATGTAATCTTATGGATTATTCTATGTAATAAGTCTTCTTAGCTTCTTAAAATTTATTTAGTTTGATAGAACTTCTTCAAATCATTATATTGAACGTCCTCAGGTGATTCCGAATTGAACTTACTCATTATATTTAGTCTAATTAAATTTTATTATCATAGTATGTCTGGTTGATTTTATTATTGAAAGCCAGTCTGATTAAATTTCCTTTTTATAGTTAGGATTATTGACCTTACTTCTCATAATTATTCTAGTTGACCATCCTTCATAGACTCAATCTGATTGACTTTACTTTTTAGTGTCAGTTTGATTTGATTTCCTCCTAAAAGTCATTCTGATTAAATTACCTCCCTAGATTTTGTCTGATGTAACTTCTTCACCTTCAGTCTGATGGAATCCTCATAATTTTGGAAATGTCATTACAATATAATTCTCATCACAATGGACACTACAATCTGAAATTTTTAAATACATAGATCCTTGACTTTTATAACTCATTAAGACAACTAAGAGTTTATATTCCTTTAACTTTTGGATTTTATGGAAACAATTTTAGGACCCCTGGAATGGATATAATCATTAAAATTCCACCATAACTTAAGAAAGTGTTATCTTTATAATTATCATTATTTATAAGAACATAAATATTTAAAAAGAATCATATAACTAAATTTCATATTGATTAAGAACATTCTATCATTTGACATGGCTCTATCCTTCAAACCACTTTATAAATACTATATCATTGTAACTCAGAATCTTATTTCAAACAAACTCCATGTCTGATAGGTCTTGAAATTCTTGTTGATGCATCTGAGAATGATGACGTGTTTGATCAACAACATAACTTTTTGATAACTACTTTGAATATAAATATTTAGTTTGACACTAAGTGTTTAGTTCTTCTTAGTTTGATCCTCTAATTCTAGATAAAAAAATTCTAAAAAAACATTTATCAGCCTTTATATTTCTGTATATTAATTTAGAAACATTCACCAATTATTAAAACACCATCATTTATAGAATATTATTTTTCATAAAATATAAAAAAACATCAAAAATAATCTTAATTTAGTAATCATAAAATAAAATTACCATTATTAGATAATTTGGATTCAGTAGTTATAGATATAAAATCAAATTTATAAAATAAATAATATATTTTTGTTAAATATTAATTTTGAAAAAAATTTATGTAATGCACAAATTGTTTTTAAGCATAATGGAGATAGAAAAATATTATCTTCATTACTAATCATAATTACAAAAAAATTAGTTGACCAAAAAATATATTATAAACGACTTTGATTAATATTAATAATTAAATTTTAGGAAAATCGATTCTCGTTACTCGTGTAATTTATTTTAATGATAAAAAAACAATTTTTTTATGAAATATGGCTTTTCAAGAAATGTATTTTAAAGAAAAAGAATATAATACTACAAAAATATTACTAATTTCAATTAATATATTAATTGAAATTAATAAATTTATATATAATAAATAAATTTCATTAAAATATTTACTTATCATAAATTACCTAAATTAATTAAAATGGTGGAATATTAATCATTTAAAAATAGTTTTCAAAAAATGTGGTATTAATCTCGAAGATAAAATTATAAGAAAATTTTGTGTCATGTTTTTTCAAAATATTATTAATTATCATTAATCTCATTAATTCATACATGTGTTACATTTAAATCAATATCATAACATAAAGGGAATATAAAATTCATTTATTTAAGGAATGGTAGTAATAATATTTGAAATATCGGTATTTTTTACTATTCACTAAAAATGAAATTTTTTATAAAAATATAAAACATTCACCCTAAGATATATTTTTTATGTTGATTTCAAATATTATTGACATTTTATCAATTTTATTTAATAAAAATTGTTAAAAATTCACAATATTATTTCCTCATAATGATTTCTTTAATCCATTTTTGGGAAGACATATTTTTTGAAGAAACATTTACTATACTTAAAATTGACTGATTAATTTAAATAAATATTTATCCATTAAAACGTAAATATATATATATATATCAAATATATACACACCTATTCAATGGAAAGTTTATTTCAATCATATTTAACTAATTTAATTCACCTATTCTTCATTCTCCCTTGTTTGTGTCATATATGCTATCAAACATAATATTCACATTAAAATATCACTAGATTATGTGTATGAAAAGATATTAAACACATTAAGTTGATATAATATACAATAAAAACATGGGTTATTACATTATCCCCATCTATATCAAATTAAACCTAAATTTTTTAACTTTCACTCAAAGAAGAAGGATTTGATGTATGAAAATTAATATATTGAAAACCCACTTTATAAATACAATTAATAATAATTTTTCTAATAAGTTGGAAAATGAATCATGAAAGAAATCTGAAATAATAAAAGGATAAGTTTCAAAGTAGGGTAATAATGGTGGGATGAAAAAATATAAACATAGACTAAATGAATAAATAATATTGGAGACTAATATATGTCATTGATCACAATAATTTGTATGATTGAGAAAAATCCATTATCCACAAAACCATAAATCATTTATGAGTAAAATAAAAATTGATTCATCTAATATGAAGGTACTAGTGTAATAGTTATTTTTCTTGATCCTTTTCCATGATTCAGTCAATTAATTTACTATCATGATTGTGAACACTAGAAAAATAACTATTTAATATCTTTTAATTGTATGGTAACATTTTCATAGTTTTTTTGTTCTTCTTTCAATTTTAACATATTTTCTTACTATTAGAAATGAATTTCCTATATGAGTTGTTTTATTACTAGTGAAATAAATAATAGATCATAGGATCCATCATATAATAAAAATATATTCCTATTATCATTAAATATTATGAAAAATTAAAATGTTAATCATAATGTAAGATAATAAAATAATGTATAATCCTTAATCTAAAGATATAGTAAATTTTAAATTTAAATATTCAAAAACTCTTCAACAAAGATTATACAAAAATTAAACAACCCTTCATTCCAGTTTTAATGAAAAATAACCATGGATATGAAATCAATTTTTATCCACAATGATTTCCTATACAACTTGTTTTTTTATTTAATAATCATGAAAGATTATTGATATCATAACATCAAGGATCATACTAACTCAAATTGTTATCAATGCCTTTAATCTAATTTCTTCAAAATTTCATGGAATTATTCCTTCAATTACATTTTAACTAAAATATATAATAACTCAAAAGTTTGTATTCCCATAAATGTTTTTAAAATAACCATGTTCATCATAAACTCCAAAAAATAAAAAAAATTGATATTTATGCAATTCCACTTATAATAAAAATTACATTTATCAACAATAGTTAATTTGGTTTAACAATGTTCATTCAAGATCATGATATATCCAAATCATTCATAATGGCAATAAAAGGTATTGTGAATTATCTAAAAAATATACCATAATAGTGGAAATCTAGGTTCCTATTGTGGCATGTTGTCATGAAATATTTAAAAATATTCAAAAATACTACTATTCAATTTTTAATTATTACCCCTAGGAAAAACTATTCTAGAACAATATCCACTTGTAGTATCAAAACAAGGATTTATTTTTAGGAAAAGCTATATAATATTTACCTTATAAAAACATTATATTGTTCTTATATACATATCCTAAAAGAATATCAATGGTTTATGTTCCCTGATATTTTATTTCCTAAATCCTGTTCCTACAGATATTACTAAACCTACTTATGTTACCAAATATATAGACCACGGCCCGAGTATCCCAAATTTGATGATTAGTTTTTTATATTGAAAAAACATTCAAGTGATTACATCATTAAGTACCTAATTGTTTTATTGTATTGCTATAATAGACACTTACTTGATACATTAATACTAATTGAAAACATGAAATACAACATTTTTAGAGTAAACAATTAATATTCCATAACACATAAAAACATTCTTTCATCGTATCATGGGTAAATGGAACCAAATAACAGAGATCTTAGAAAATTATTAAGATTTACATAATGTGAAATATATCATTAATTAATGAATAAATTTCAATAACTCATAAAAAATATGGAATGATAAAAATATAAAAACACACGATATTTAATCTATTACATAAATATCATGATAAAATATGGAATAAGTAAATATGGAAAGATGAATAACTAAACATACCTTCCACTTAATCATTGAATATATATGTAAGTTCACTAAGATATAATATCAATGGAAAAAATATCTTACTTAATAATACTAATTGAATTCTCAATGAATATAATTATTTATATTAGACACATTTATCTCATTCCTCATTGTATATATGTGAGAAGCATCATTCAAAAAATGAATTAAATCTATTGTAAAAACACAATTTAAGGATGGATTATATATTTTCCTCACATGGCTTGTCAATGAGATGATGATCTATAAAATAATCAGCCCACCCATAACTACATCCCAACACATTCCTTATACTACAAATGATAAATTTAATTCCTAAAAACTATTCCCTATCAGTTAATGTATTTATTGAATAAATAATAAGGAATAGCATTTCTTCTAATGTCTATATAATAACAATAAAAATTGAAACATAATATATAGAAATGATATAAGGTTTAATAAATTATAATATTCTCAATAAATAAAATTTCTACTTATGGGAAGTGTAAATTCCAATGATAATTAGAATGTTAATATTTCAATGGAATATTAAGGAATATAAATTTACAATGAAAGTTAATGTAAATAATTTTTATAGCCAAAATAATGATTATCAAACAAGACAAAGCATATGTATTGTATCATTACATAATATCCCCATTAGAGTATAATTGTTGTAAAAGGGTTTGATTCTTGATAAAAAAAATGAAGTCAAAATATCATCAAACCATTTATGATTAAACTAGCCATTTCACATTTAAATTGAATTTAAAAAAATTAACTGTATATAATGAAAAAAATATTCATTGAAATACTAACATTACAGACTTGTAAATGGTGATTCAAATTAATTTATGGTCTTGAACGTGGAAAGATTCTATTTTCATTGTGTACGATATAATCAAATATTACATTCAAATTTATGGATGAAAATTAAAAAGTAATTATTTTGATAACTACTGAAATTTCCATTTTTTAAAATTTTAAAAATATATAATGATTTTTTTAAATTACTTTAAATAATAATAATAAAAATTTGTCAATGAATTTTTAGAAAAAATGGATTTTTAATAAAATGATTTTCAACTGAAGATATAAATAATGTAAACTTTTATTAAAATAATTCTCCATGTATTTAATTATAAAAGAAACAAAAAGGTTAATGTTACATGAAAAAATTATTATTTACAAAAAAATAATAATATTAATATTTTTTTATTAGGAATTTATCATATAATATTATTCAATTGAAATTCTTACTGAAACAATTCTCATTAATTTGACAATGTGAAATAAACACTTAATGAGTTTGTAAGATTTGAATTGTAAGATCCATTAAAGGAATAACATAAAATTTAATATTAAATAAAAAAAATATGATAATGAATTTCATATAAACGGGTCATTATATACACCACATAAAAGGAGACTGGGGTATAACATAACATATGTCCCAAAGAACATAATTTGAGATCGTAAACCCTTATAGTGATCATAACATTATAGTGGGAATAAATTGATAATAAAAATATGTGTATAAAATATAAATCCAAATAAAATATGTAAAAATTAAAATTAATTTAATATAATTTAATTTCACACACAATCATATAATATCAAAGGCGATGCAGAATTAATACGACCCAATAATAATTAATTGAGTTATAAAATTCATTACAACATGGTAAATTTTATGTTGATTCCAATTCGATTAAATAATTGAAATTTATACATAAAATTTTATTAATTATAATTTATAAATTATATAACTTGTAATTGTTTAATTATATACATTATATAAAAACAATTAGGTCCATAACATTGAAATATTCCTTTTTGAAGGGAAATTGAGACGAAGTCCTTTACCCCATTTTCAATTTAGTCACTCGTGATTTAACCAAATGTATAATGGTATTGATCGTGTTTTGGATTTATAATACAATTATATTAACAAATATAATGTTATATATGATACATTTATTACATATAACCATCAATTCATATATAATATTTCAATATTAGAAATTTTTTGGTGATAATAGCCTTGTTTTCTCATGAATATTTTTCCTAGATGTTAGATTTCATGGGTGTTGGATATAATTACATAATATAAATATTTATGTAAATTTCATAAACATCATATTTACTCATTAGATACATTTTTACAGTAATTAATTTATATTTCCCACGTAAAATGTATTTCCTCTCTTCGTGAAAAAGGTCGCCCGTACATATACATAGGAGATTATATCATTCCTAAATTGGGGAAAGGGGTAATGGAGTTGGTGATATAATAAATTCCATGAATCAATAATATTTCATATATATATCACATATATTCATTAAATTAATCATTATATCATTTCAGATAATAAATGTGGAAAAAATGAAGTCCATCTCTTCGTGAGGTGGTAGTCCAGCATACACACAAGGGATGTGATTATATTTTTAATTGAATATAATGAAAGTGGTTAAATGTGATATTATAAAAAATGAATTATAATTACATAATAAATATTATATATATATTAAATTCATATTATATCAAACTATGAGAAGTGTAAATTTAAATGAGTTATATCTGTTTGTGAGGTTGTATTCCACTACACACAAAAGTGATCGATTTTATTAGAATTTGATATAGAAAGTAAATGATATATATTATAACATAACATAAAATAATTATGTCTCACTATGTTTTGGATACTTTTTTATTATATTGTATGTTTTAAATTATAATTTTTTGTTTAAATTGAATAAAGAAAAAAATATCATCATTGAGATGACTAGATTCTCATAGTAAAACCAACTTTGGCTATTCTCTTAAGGATACTCAGGTTTCAATTTTTGGACGACCAGAAGCTCTATAATTTAGGTAATGATTTTGGTGAGAGATGTTTTTGGGTGGGTTTGATCTAAATTTCATGATTTTTTGGATTGTGAGAGGTGGTTGAGATCACTTTCATAAATGTGGAGTAATTTTTTTTTAAATAACAAAATGTATTTGGATAATTTGAAGGAAAAATATCCTTATGTTCTTATAAAATTGATAAATAATGGATTTGAGTGAGGTTTATGATGGGAAAAAACTCAAACATGTAAACATAATTTCTTTAAATATGTTACACCATTATCCTCATAGTTTACATTTACAATCTCAGTTTTCACCACGACAACTGGTTTTTTAACCAAGGTAATTAATCCATTAACCCAAAAAAAACATGGTATAAGTTGGATATCATGGAACCACTAATTATAAATACTAAACCAAATTTACCGTATAAAAATTCTATAAGTATGAATGATTCATTTTTTCTTAAGAACACGTAATACACAAAACATTATTTTACGCCTAACCATGATAATTAAATGATAAAATTTTTAGTAATCATTTTGAAAATAAAATTAATATGATATTTTTTTATAATATTAATTATTGTGATTAAAAATGTCTATTCAATATTATAAAAATCAATTCACATTTATGTTATAGTTTTATTTTTATGTAATCTCTTAATTCAACTTGAAATAATGTTTTCAGTAATTGCATTTTCAAGGTTAAGGTGATATTACATTAACTACATGACTAGTGATAAAAATTATATGGATTTAAATTAATATAGTTTCACATATAACCAATAAATTTAATTCTAATATTCCCTTATTATGGGATATTTTAATTAATTATAATGATGGAAAATTATGTAATTCAATATAGTTTATAGAATAAAATACATTTTGATCCCAAATATAATGTTATATAAATATATTATAAAAATATTAATAAAATGAAATTAATTATTTTATATTTTACTAAATAATACTTATGTTACAAGAAAATAAATTTCAACTAGTAATTATAATTTTAAATTTGTTAATTTAATGAATATAATTAAAAATATATGATAAATATATAGTTTTTACTATATTCTGAAAAATCAATATTTTAATAAAAATATCATAATTTTACCATATGAAAATTTTTATATGATGATTTAAAAACAAAATTTAATTTTATAAAATTATTTTAAAAAATATTTAAAAAATGTAATTATATTATTTTCTCAGTAAGAGCATACATAATCATTTTTGGAAAAAACATATTTTCTGAATAATAAAATGACTGTACTTTAAATTGACTCATTAGTTTCAAAAATTTATTAATTAATACGACCTACATATGTATTTAAATAATTTTTTAAATCTAATTCATACACACCATTTCAACAATTATGTTATAACATTCATATTTAAATAATATATTTGATGGGATGATTATTTTTCAACTTTTTTGCATAAATGCTGTCAAACATAATCTTATTAATTTAAAATCTCTAGGTCAAGTATACCATAAGAAACCAAATAGATTATAATTTTTTTATAATTTAAAATATCATCATGTCACACATCTCCCATGATCCACATCTAGGATCCTAATCAACCAAAATCATAGGGTCCTTTCACATATATTTCCATTTAATACTAAAGTATGATTATATACCTATTTAGGCAATATAATGTTCCCATTACATCAATGTAGGAAACTACCAACTGTGTCTCTAAATATTTATTAGTTTCAATAAATCCATGATAACATGTCATAAAAAATAAATAAAAAAATTAATATATCAATTTTTATATTTATTCAATATAGTGAAAAATAAGATAAGTCATACCTACTTCATTAAGTGTCAGGTATCTCTTAAGTATTGATTATTTTAGTATAATGGAATATTGATAAATCAAATCTATATATAAAATTTAAAATGAATTATCATTTGGGATATACACATCACCCGATATATCTCTTTATAAAAATAGCCATTTTCCAATATGTGTCTCACTCATTATATAACTATATAATATCATCAGGTGCATAGTTCCATACTCGTATATCTCTATGTATCATAAAAAATAAGGGAGATATGTTATATTACATGTATATCTTGGTATAACATATGTAATCCTCGGGATATACAGTCCCCCAAGTATGTCTCTATATAAAAAATCGGATTGAATAAACCCTCACATACACTACTAGAATTATAAGCATTTGTGCACACTAGAGTGGAGGAGTATTAGCAACTTCCATTTTGCAGTCTGTAATACAACAGTGAGATGTAGGAAAAATCCTATTGGTTTTTTGTTTCAGTATTAGAGACCGCCATTTGGCGGTCCCAAAAGGATATATTTGGGACCGCCAAATGGCGGTCGCTAATACTGAAACAAAAAAACAACGGGATTGTTCCTGCCTTCCCTCTTGTCTTCTTCACAAAAGTCCTCTGAAACACATCCCTCCGCCTAGAAACGCCACCCCCATCCCTTCCTTTGTCACTGATGGTCAACAAATACACACCATGTCTACCTTCCTATATCCCTCCGGTCTCCCCCCAATATCCCCTCATCACACCCCGACCACCCTTAACATACCCAGACACACTCCAACCGTCGTTCATCTTCCATGGACAACGAAGAAAGGTTGTATCCATCCTCCCACATCTATTCATGTCACCCATATCTCCCACATCATCTAGGACATGAAATCGCATTTTTGGGGGAGGATCTTTAGTGTTCGCCAAACGGTGGATGCTAAAGGATTTAGAGATAAGCCAAAAACATCTGCCATTTAGCGGACGCTAGGAAGAACCTAAAGGGATTTAGTGATGGTTATTATCGGTCTAAAATACCCTTATTTCAAGTAGTTCTATAACAATATCATTTACTTTAATATAATTATTTCTCATTTAGTTGAACCCCATATAACCATGAACATTATTCATTTCATTTTTACACCACATATAACATCTCAAATAATTATTAGGGTTTTTCCAATACACATAGATCACTCATAGACTGAGAAATGTGATTTTTCCACAAAACAAAGAACATACCATTATATATTTGTTTTGGTCAAGTGAGTGTTAGGATATAATTAACATATAGGAGTCACACATAGACTGTGAAACTAGATTTTGTTTGAAACATTGATACTACTCACATCATGATATATGGTTGATATTTATTGAATATCAGCTCATAATTGGTGATCAAACAGAATAAATTGATGAAATGAATGAATGTCAAAAAATTTAAAATATGTTGAGCTGACATGAATATGATCCATGAACATGTAGAAAATCTGAGTATATATTGATAATGAGTGGAATATATACCTCTAGACATCAACTGAATCATCTAACACTCAATACCATGTGTAAAAAGGGAAAACATTTCGAATAGATGAGGGTTGAGAGATAAAGAGAGGAATAAAAAATTCCCCATTATTGATATGGGGAAACCCATATTTTCTATAATTAAAATTAAAATCATTTACCATTTTATCGAACATCCTAAATAATTCAACATGGTATGACCATGAAGGGTACAATAAAATGATAATTTTGGGTCCTCAACATTACAAGGCCTCCCATTTCTATTTTTTACTACACTTCTGAGGGTGTAAATCCCAAATTTAGATCATTATGATTGCATGCAAATGAGTTCTTATTTGAGGGACTTAAGAACCTTCCATCATTCCTTAATGAAATCACCTCCTCCTTTCATGACCTCCACCATTGTATTAATTCATTAAAAAACCATTAAGGATTTATATTGAATCCCTTCTCAATGGTAAATCACTACCTCGATGGATAGGACCTCACGATACTTCCCCTCAGGGTCATAGTGTGAGAATCACTTGTTCTAAAAACATTAAATGAAGAAAATCAGCCTGTATTACCAAAATGTATGTGTTAAAATGATTTAATATTTAAGGTTATAACCTTTAAAAAATTTTAAATCTTCCACTTCCATGGAGTGACAACATTCATTATTGTGTTAGAATCCTCCATTGATAGAAATATAAAAGTAAATGGAAATGGGTCCAATATATATGTGTCAATGTCATGATGTGAATCCCTTTCCCCCAAATAATTTACTCTTTTGATAAATAGTGTCAACTTTCACACAACACACACCATTCCACAAGAATCATTGTTATTTTTTAACCTCACCTAACTTAGTAGAATAATATGCATAAACAAACACAATAATGTTACATCCCTAATCATAATAAAATTATCAAACTTATATAGAAGATTTTATCCACAAAAATATACTTTTCATCCAAAAATTTGGTTTCATATATATGGAATCAACTACCCACACTGTTTCTAACATGATAAAAATGAATACATGATAATAATACAAAATAATTAACAGATATTTTAAATAATTCATAACTAAAAATTATCCAAGGTGTTATAAAATCCCTACTATATAGTATCTCATCCTATTTGTATACTCCCAAATATGATCATAAATTATATAAACATAACTTCTGGAATTACAATTTCATGTCAGAATCCATTTACCAAATCGCCTTTGGTATATGGTTGTGATTATAATAAAATTCATCAAGTGTGATTGTCTCTACTTGTAGAGTCTTGTCACTTTGGTTTACTATGTGATCTAGATTCTCTTATAAATATTAAAATCCATTGATCTTGACATCAAAAATATTTATTACATTATAGAAGATAGGATAATTTCAATAACTTTTTGATACACATGACTCCTTTTTCAGAGCATCAAAACACTAGGAGAATCTCCTCAGTATACTAACATAATGATCCACTCCAAAATCACCTATGGCCACATGTAACATAGAACCAATTTCCCCTATATCTATAAATATTTATCACACAATCTATGTGAAACTAATTAAAATACATAATTTCCAAAATCATCCTCTAAAGGACAATATCTCCAATCAGTATATGACATCTATCTTCTCATATTAGCCTCCAACCACTTCTTAATCAACTAGATATTCTATAATATATCTTATATGTGACTTTTACTGATAATTAAGGAATATCTTATTATATAAAACGTAATAGTGATCAATATGGAATACAATAAAAGGAACATAATGGAATCATTTCTACTAATTTAAAATACTGATTTATAAAAAAACTATACACATCATAAATTGTTATCCAAAGACCCCTTTAAGTCTAGAAATCATGCCTATAACATGTCCTCCAATATCCTAATTGTACTATATGATTGAAAATATATTTTATAATTATATGATTTCCATTTATTCAGCTTTGTGAAAATATAATTCTATAATACTCACTTGATGAGTGATGTAAAATGGGTTTCCCTTTACAGGAATATAGTCTGATGAACGACATGTAATATTACTATCTTGTTTGCATAGTTCTTACACATATTGACTAAAATCATAGTAATTTGGATAATTTGGAAATATATAACCATATTCATTTATTCCATAATAACTCAAACTATTTCATGACATTTTTTAATCTTTAAAAACATTATCATGGTATCCAAAGTCACATTCATCCCAATACCACATGGAAATGCATAGTAACATCAGTAACATAGTAAGCTAATTATTCTTGACCTTCACAGATTGATAAATGTAAAACAACGTAATGAATCCCAAAATATAACACTTAATACTTTCACTACAATACATCCTAAATACATTTTGATATATATTATTCAAACCCAAATTCATGGACCACCTTGAAACATAGGATTCTCAAATTATCCAATCATTAATTCTCATAGGGACCATAACACAACCTCAAACATAATTAATATCCTCAACATAAATGAACTTATCAGGTAAAATTATTCTACTATATATTATTTCCCTCATTACCAAAAAAATATTAATATGAATGTATACTCCTCTTCTATTTACTATGGATTGAATTTTATTAATAAATACATAAGGGTATTTTGCATCGTTCTCATCGGAAAATCTCCCCACATCTCTAAGAAATCATCAATCATAAACTATTTATATCACAAATCCTATTCCACATGATACACTATCTTTATTCCAAAGAGATATAAAATAATATTCCACTAAAAGAGGTTCTATTCCTACTCAATGTCAATGATCTACAAGTACATGAACCACATTCACTACATAAGGTTCATGTCATGCCGTGTAGAATTATAGATGAAGATATCATGGGAAGATTATATCATTAACATGTCCCCTGAAATAGAGTGTTTACAATGACATAGGGTTTTCAAAACATTTAACAACTAATGATTATTTTTATTACTATTTTACCTTTATCCACATCTTTCTTCATAGATATAAATAAATGACTATCCAATATAAGATCTTATTGATGAGTAAATCCTAATAAAACAATATATAAGGTATATTCCATGGAAGGATGTGATAAATAAAACATTGGAAATTCCATCATCCTTTTTTATTACTAAATGGATTTCTCATAATAAATTGAAAAATGATCTATTAACACCTTCTAGGTAAGTGTTTTCCTCAATTATTTTAAATGATAAATATCTTGTTAAAATATCCATCATTAATTTTTATGTGCCAAAACTCCAAGGATCTCAATAAAAGATAATGATGATCCAAAAACATATTTCGTGGACCTTCCCATTGTTCAAAAATACAGAAGATAATAAAATCACCAATTCAAAAATGAACACTCGAATGATAAAAATTGAAACTTTGGGAGCCTAGAATTTAGCTTATTCTTATTATTATTGATCAATAAAATCATAAAATGAAATGTATGATCCTCCCATGATATAGAGAACAAAAGGATATCATTGAAAAATAAGAAGAAAAATTTATCACAGGGAGGTTTGGAAGACCCAATTCATTAGGTCCATAAACATTTTTGGCACATTCATTAGTCCATGTGCCATCACTCAAAAATTATATTGATAAAAACATGTCTATACTATATTTGAATATACATAAAAAATCCCTTCTCTATGATAAGGATAGAAAAATATCAAATCTATATTAATGAAATCCATTAATACAATATGACTGTAAAATATAAAATTAATGTTATGAAATGGATTGAATGTATAAATTTTATCTAGGAACATCCACTGAAAACTGATATATAATCTTAATGATCAATACATCTTCTTGGAAAATACAAATTGAGTTCTGATATGGGTCATAGACTACTATATAAATCCCTTTTATTCGATGTCATTGATATAATATTTCAAGTGATGGATCATAATTGGATACATCTTATATGGTGGAGTTGATATAAGCATGTGAAATTTTATGTGATATAACTAATCATTATATTTCTAGTCTCGAGTGATTTAGTAGTTTTAGAGGAGTCTTGAGGAGTTTATTTCAGTGTTGGAGGTTCAGTGGAGCTACGGCAGGAAATTAATGTCATAAATGGTTTACAAAATGTTAATTGGTAGTTCATAACTTGTGTAATAAACCAATTTTAGGTATTTTAAGATGGGACGGAGGAGTGTTTGAATTGGATTTAGGTCATGAACATTTAATTAACAATGTGTGACATATCTGAACTGATGTGATGTGAATTTTGACTAAAACATGAAATATGGGGGTTTGCTCCCTATAATTCTTTAACATCTTGTATCCTCTCATACCCATGTAACTCATTCCTATAATGGAAAAGATGATGTGAAACCTGTAAGATCTATGTTTTTTATAATAAATATTTAGCTAGTTTTTTATCATTTAGTAATATCCATCCCTCTCTTATTATCAAAAAAAAACATTTAACCAAAAGGATACATTCATCCCTTATTATCCATTAACAATGTCCTTGGGTTTTGGTAGACTTCTATTTTCAATCCAATGAAATTCCTCCTCTCTTCTATAATGGTTTCCAAACAGTTTTTCATTATAGACCTACTGTAGTTTTGACGTTTTGGTTTGGGTTGTGCATGGGATAAATTTTTTTATGATCATTCAGTGAGGTGTAGGTTAATCCATGATCTTATATTGTGGTTTCACTGAAATAGGTTTCTTATTCAACCTACTATGTGCATCAAGAACATAAAACAGCCTTGAGGTTCGAAATTGGAGCTCTCAGAGGTTTATATCTTATTTGAGATATCGGCATGTGTTTTCTTACATTTTGGAGAAAAGTAAGGGTAAAAAAAGGATAATTATTTAAAATAACTAAAATTTATCGTAATGGATAGTTTCATCATGATTTAATACTTTTATGTATTTTATTGATGTTATTTTATGTTCTTCTTAATAATTCTAAAACTTGTAGTAGTTGGGATCATTTTTTGGGATATATTTGTAATGATTTAATGAACCTTTTTCTATTGTTGTGTGTCCACACCCTAAATAAGGCCATAAAATGTATATTTGGATAGTAAAATAATTTCCACTATGCTTTGGTGCATTTGATAAGAATAATTCTAAATAATGATTATATGTGGTAATCGCCTTGAATAATCATCGATGTGGATTTGCAAGCTATTGTTTATACACATTATTATTGTATTTTTCCTACATGTTTTAGGATTTTCTTTTTTGATGTTAGTGACTATCAGTGTATTGTAGTATGTTGGGAAGTGAATTGGTGGTTAGATATAATCTATGTGATATGGGATGTTCTATGCTATGGTATGATGAGGTTGTGGCACAATGGTTGCAGAATAAAAGATGTGGTTCAGTGGATTTTATGCAGTGGATTTTTTTGATAGGTAGGGATATAATTTCATGTTGACTATGATTTTTATTTACCTAGTGAGAAAGATATACATATGTGGTGTTGTGAAAATAGTGGATTTATAGTTTTGTGGTGGTGGTTGTGTGAGTTGGACTAGTTGTAGTGTGTAATGATTTAGAGAGTTTCCTAAATATTCATGGGATGAACTATGATGATAAAAACCAAAATAGATAGGTAGATAATTGAGATTTACTAGAAATTTTTTTGTGGTAATTTTCAAAATGATTTTAATAAATGAGCGATGCGTGTAATGATAAATGAATTATCCAATGAACAAATGTGGCCAAACTATGACTAAATGTGGTAAATGTAGTGTGGTTTGTGAGGTTATTGCTTGGTTTTACATATAGTGGTTTCATCAGTCATTAATGTTATGAGTTGTGTGATATTTAAGTTAATTTGAACCCATAGGTTGGGTATTTTATGCTATCAATATATCATGTATTATTATTTTATATTATATTTCCCCATCTTTGTTTCATAACCTTATAAATTCTTAGAGTTACTGAGTTCTGGGTGCATTTCAAAATTTCTTGGAATGTTTTAATAAGGATTGTTGGATACACCCTCTCCCTCACATATAATTTTTAGTAGTTAACATTTTTGCTGTTAGAGGTTACCCAATGGTTATGTTTGTCCAAGTTTTATTTGGGTGAGTTGTGATGTGATGTGATGTATGGCCTAGGTGTCTACAGGTCAGATGTGTTTTCATCTGATGTGATGCCAAGGTGTCGATGAGTGGGATGTGATGTGTGGTAAAAGGTTATGCGGGGTGAATTAGATGGGGTGTGATGCCAATCCCAGGATTCAATGGATGGGATGTGGTGTCATGTGACATGTGGCCTAGGTGTCTATGGGTTGGAGTTGATGTATTTCTATGTGGTGTGAGTGGAAGGGATAGGATCACAGGGAGTTATACATTGTGGGGTGAGAGAAACTAATCCCTTGGGAAGTGACATTGGGGTGACTTGAATTATTACAATCTCATTCCTACATTATAATATTTATTGTAATATTTGGTTAGAGATCCCTGGTGAGGATTATTTTGAATACATGACCTTTATACGTGCTTGTTGGTTCTTCTATTTGATCAATGGATCTTTAAAAGCAACATTTCACATGTAAACCTGATGGCTTGTATATTACCCTATTGAGTATACCAATTAGTATAACATTTTGTATATAAACACTTTTTTAGTCATCTATTAGGACATTAGCGACAGATCTAGAAATTACTAGCTGGATTAGAGATTCAGTTGAATAAATACAAAAGATTTTTAATTTTCTATACTATTGGAAACTTTTATATGGATCATTTTTTAATTATTCATGAATTTTGGGATGGTTTTGGTTGTCCATAATTCAAAATATGTGTGATTTTGGTGATTTTTTATTTGTTCTCATAATCTATTTTCATTTATAAAGGGTAATTCATCTCAAAATATGATATTTTTTTACCCTCGGACATCGTCACCAACCTAGGGACTTCTGGCGTTGGGAATCAATTTTATTATCTATATATTCACATTTTAGGGTATTTGGTCTGAGGGGTTCATGAAACTGTGGTTTTGTATTTCTTAACGTGGAAATAGATGGATATTGGATTTCGGAATTTTGTGGTTTTCATGGGTCAGTATTGCAATGGCTCCAATTGACCATAGTGTATGACGTAGTCAAGGGAGGTTGGATATGAAATTATACTATAGGGGATTCATTGGTCTAGTTCATATACATCAATATAACTAAGTGAGTGATTTAGGTATAAATTTTTTTAGGTTGACACCTAGAACGAGTTTATGCATCTGGATGACTTTGTTCATATTTTATTTTTTATTTAAAAACATAAGAATTAAATAAATTATTTTTGATAAAATTCAATTTAAACAGGACAATGAAATTACCATCGTTTTTATGAATGGACCAGGTTCCCATTCAATGATTTCTTCAAGTAAATGAGGATCATCAGGTTGATTTGGTTCATCATCAATGGTTCAACCAAAAATAAGAGGATGAAAATGGTTGAAATCATTACATTACATATATTAAAATACTTTGGGAATGTATGAGGTGAGGTTCAAAGATATGTAGATAATGAACTTGTTGGGGGATCCTGATAACACTTTATATTTCATTTGTTCATAAGATGTGTTTTGGATAGTTTTAGATGTCAGTTAGATTCAATGGATGGATGTTAGTACTATGTATTGTTTCTATGTGACTATAAAAAGATAAATGTGTTGTAGCCAGACTATTAGAGGGAGTGCCAAACAAATATTACATTATTGATGATGAGGTCATCCAATATATAAGATATTTTCTTTCTTATATTGTGTATTCTAACTCTATAGGATATTGGTATCCGGTTCATTGACCTCGTGAACTTTTCTCTAGATATTTGTTTAGATGAGGTGTACAGATTGTGGTATATGAATTTAGACTTGCAACTAGTGATCCATAATGAATTCAATATTTCTATTATCTAACAATTTAATAAGGTGAATAAAAATTATGAGGTTATATATAATTATTTCTTTGGGATTTGATCATTTTCTTGGTGAAAAAATTTATTTTTCAAGTAGACCTATAAGAAGTGGGATGTTGAAGTCAAGAAAGTCGTGGTTCATTTCACCAGGGAACTGACCATTGTAGTTTATTTCCCAAACATTATTGATATGTGATGTATAATTTCCTTATATGGTTTTCCATATATGCTTCATATCATATTAATATACTGAAACTTCTAGAATCTGTGTTTGAAAAATTCGGGTGGGAAATTTTAGATATGTTTGCAGGCCCCTTTTTAGTAGCAATAGTTTCCTCTGAGGTAGTTTCAACATTAGGGCTACATGATGTAATTTTTTTCTGAGATAATATGGATTTGACATTGGGATTAGTGATGATGTTTTATTTAAGCTGGCTCCTATGATATAGGATGACTATATATCCTAGAATAATAGAGGTAAAGAATAAAAGTGTGGTCAAAATTATTCATAAGATGCAGCTACAATAGGATATCCATTAGTATTTTAAGGTATTATTTGTATATCATATACCCATGTGTTTGATCTATTTAATTCTAAAGCCATGAAATCATTTTTTCCTACATTTTTCCATATATTGGGATTGGAATTTTATAGGATTAATGGGCCCCTAGTTTTATCTACAATGATTTGAGGATAGAATTATTTATCTGATATGTGTTAGGGATATAAGTTACTGATAAGATAGAACCAGTTAGTGGGGAAAATATTCTTGTTACAAATATGATCATATTATATTATCCTTCATATGGATAGGATTTAATTATTTCATGAAGTCATAAATTTACATCATATAAGAGTTTCACTTTCTATTGTTGAGTGAAAGAAACTGGCGTTCATTTATCTGAAATAATATTTGTTGGGAGATAGGAATGTGGAGCCTCTTTTGTTTCAATTAAAATAACTATATGTAGAATAAGAGGTTGGTGGTGTTCCAAGGATTATATATGAGTTCCTAGAGATTTTCCATGATCCGGTTATGTCAATACCTCCATAATGTGATGATGAGTTTGGGAATGAGTTGGTATTGGGTGTGTCTCCAATTTCAATGGTTCCTTAACAGATTGATCCCATATAGTGGTTTGAATTGATATTGTTGGTGGATGAAATTATTTAATGGGGATTCATCTAATTTATTTGTGTCCATGGGGAGCTCTAGTGTTCTTCACAAAAATATGTGTATTGTAGCCTGAGGTTGTGTATTTTCTACGAGAGGTGGAATCTCATAATGATCAAGAACCATTAACTTTTTGGGATAGTTTATCTATTTGACCAGTTCGTTGGGGTATATGGTTCATGATGATTTATCAGTAGTCTAGATATCACTAGTTGAGTGCGAATGATGAATATGTTAAGAGGAGAAACTTCAGATGTATGTGTGGAAACATTGAGTTTGATTTCATGATGTTTGGTGTTACAAACACACAATCTATATTCACCGAGCTTATGAACTCAATGTTATATCAGTTCAATGTATTTTAAAAATTGTATTGATCTTTGATATCTTGGTGTAATATAATTAAAAGAATGATCATATTGATAATCTCAAGTTTTTTATGGTACTTCGATACCAATAGCATTGTTGGAAGTTTTCAAGGGAGATTTCTGGATGTGAGAGGTGCATCTCATGGGGAATATAATGTCTCAGTAGAGTATGGAGGTGGAACTATCTACTTCGAAGGAATTTATTTCTTTAGAAATAGCCAATAATTTTATATAGGTTTTCAGTTAACTTTACCTCATAAGATATTAATAGATATTCTTCCCCACTATCTCTCAAAATACAACCCCATTAATAGTGTTGATCTGGTGTGGAAAATCAATTTTGTTGAAATATTATTTACAAAAAATATTTTGTTACATAAAGGAAAATTTGGTCAGTTCTAGAGTGACTTGGTTTTTAATAGAGGGTATGTTGTATGACATTTTATAATATGACTTTGGTCTTTTCATGGGATTCATGTTCATGTAGTAGAGACTCATGATCTATTATGGTTCTAGGTTGTTATGAAACCATTACCATAAATATTAAATCCATGATTTGGAGTTGGTAACGTTCCTTCTCACCTTAATGATTTGGTTCCATTACCTCATGAGAATGTGTTTTTTTGTTTTCACAACCCAAAGTATTTTGATATAAATTTTATATCAATAATATTTGAATCTATTTCAATGAAGGTGGATGCTGTTTTTATAAGATTATAATTTTTAGATATATTACACCCCATTGAGGGGTAATGGATTTATTGATGTGCTGATTTGGATATCTGAAGAGGATGTGTCTCATAAGTCTGTAAATGTTTGGAAAATAATTTATGATCTTATAACAATGAATCATTACATTTATGATAGTATTGGTAGAGTATTTCTTCATTATATGACCATGTAGTAATATTTGATTCACCATTTGGGGGATTCATAGTTGATTGAATCGAAGTTAGATGTGATGTGTGATACTATTTCCTATGGTGATGCTCTTGAGGGATGGTGAGACGATTAATAGAATTGGGTGTTGTTCTGGGGAAATGTGTTTATCATGTTGGTGAAGGGAGTGGGATTTCCCATTTTATTTTCCTATACCACCATTAGTAATACATCCTGGTGTTTTTAATATGTATCATGGATTTAGAAGATAACATGGATTTTATAGTTTGAAATGGTCTGTGAATGTGTGTGTGGGAAATTCCTTTTTCAAATGGTTATATTGGGGAGCATTTTTTATGAGGTTTATTGTAGTCCTTTGATGTTCCCGATTAGAAATTGGAGGACTACATGATGTACTATTTCATAGGGATGCACAGATCTAAAGGTGGATTTGATTTATTTCTTTTGATCGTGGGAAGACTGAATAAATCATCATACTTATTGGTGATCCATGAGTTGAGTGTCACAGTCAAATTATTAAGGGGGTTTTGGATGATGTGGATAGGTTTCATGGTTTATTGAGAACCATAAAATTTATTTAGGATCCTCATCTTAGGACATGATTCTTGATCTAATAACATAATTCTATTGGTTTTGAGAAGAACCGTATTAGTACTCTCCACCCTCAAACATATAGGAAGACGGGATGAACCGTCTAGAATATGGTCTATAAGTTGTAGGTAAAAAACATGGACTTTAGTAGATCTTGGGTTCAAAACCTATATTTCTTCATGTTTTCATACAAAAATTGATTCCAAGCTTCCATATCCAATGCCTTGTTTTATGTGTTGTATGGGTGACCATGTCATTATCGGTTATGCTAGATGGTGGTTAGGTTTTCAAATGTACATTGTCCTGATGTGGTGTAGATAACAATTGAGAATATTTAGTTTATTCAGGTGAATACAGGGATGGTGAATAACTATTAGAAGTCCTACATTGATTATAGGAGGGAGGTCCATATAATTTGAGGATGGAGACCATGGTTTCATTGGAGTCTCCCCTCAATAGTGGGAATAATGGTATGAAAGTTGGAGAACACTTTATCTTCAATTTTTTTGTTACCTTTGAGGTTATACAGCATGTTGGTGAGGTTGTATATGAGCCGTCCTTTCCACCATGTTTAGAGAGGTTCCACACAATCTACAACATGTATCATCTTCATTGGTATCATCATGATAAATCTGATTATTTTTTAATGGATAGATTTGGATATGGTAGATTATGAAATATTTTTTGAGCATCCATTATAGATATATAATCCTATAGATAAAGTGTCTCATGGGATATCACCTCCCAATAATCTATTTTTTTATGAATATTATAATTAATGAGATTACATGGGAGTTAGAGTCACATTTGAGAACCAAATACCCTAAATTGTTTTAAGCCTTGATTTTTTCTGTTTTGTTTTGGATGATTTTATTTTTGGATCATCATATTTTATTAAAGGTTTAATTTACCTTGATAAAAGATATGTGATATAGTTTCTATCACATTAAAATGGGAGGAGTCGATTCCTAGTTGATAGGTATAATAATATAATTCTATCTAAACCTTGTAGGTGAGTCATTTCCACCCATAGTGGATAGTATACTTATATAGAGGATGGATTTCCACTATTTAAATAATTAGTGAAGCATTGTGGGTTGTTTGTGGTTGTGGTTTGTTTATATTGTTTGAAGGATTATGTGGTTGTGTGGGGATGTGGTAGAATTTTTGATGTTACTAGATCATTGAGATGTATCTCTTGGGATTATTTTTCATGAACCATTTTATTTGGTTTTGGTTTTTATTCTTGGGGACGAGAATAACTTGATAGGTGTCTAGTATATTGGTAAATTCCATCCTAATCAATTAAATTAAATATTTTTATTTTATTGGTGTTTAAATGGATTAATGTGGTGGATTCATGGTGGTTGGATTTACAGAAGTGATGTTGTAGTATATTAAATTCTTGAATTGTTTACATGTCCTGAATTTGTGGTTAGTGAATTGTATAATATGATGGTATCATGGATTGTATGTGGGAAAGAGGTGATCCCATGAAATTAATTCACGTCATGAATGATAAATTCATTTTGTCAACTAAATTTGATATGAGGTGTCATTAATTTTTTCGGACACCAAATATATTATGGGTTTCATATCCAGTAATCTTTTTTCGACTCGTAATCCATGGGACCCCATGTAATTCACATCGAAATGGAATATAAGATATGATTCCAGATGGATCTAGGATTTATATAATGAAAATTCATATGATTATATATTTAAAGAAACATTCTTAACATACATTGATATTACATCTTTTTATATGACTATTCAGTACATTTCAAAAACACATGCCTGAGGACCATAAAAGTTTAATGTCTTTGGAAACCTGGAATCAAAATATTTTATCCATGTGAATGATCATAAATATATACCATAAATATCTACACATTCATTACTTCAACCTAAAACCATTTTTGACATTACCTAGATAAAGAACCATAAGAAATGATTTATATCAGATTCTTAGTAAAGGTAAATAAATAAAATGTGTAAATATTACATGAACAAAAGGTTATAGAACATGAGAAAAAAATTAAAGATAATAACCTACATAATAAATATAATAATATATATTTTATGTTTATAATATATGAACCATAATGAAATAAAAAATTCCTTTACAGAATACATTTTGAATAAAACATGGAGTTGTGGAAAACACATAACCGTATAAAACCCTATGTCAAGGATGCATAACAAGGCATTCTTAACATGTCATGCTTGGGATAACAACCCGTGTAATTTTTTTGGGATTTATATACCCTTGTATATGCCCTAATATTTCAGTCTTGGGATGTCATCCTATGTACCCTCATGTTTCGGGCATTGGATTTTCAACTGTATACCATCTTTTTTCAGGCTTAGGATGTTCTCCCATGTACTATCTTCTTCTTGGATTTGGATGTCCTCTTGTCTACACTTTGATCTCATAAATCATTTATAATTACCGAATTCATTAGATGGATTGTTAGGTACCACATTTCAAAAAACAAAATCATATATGAATGTTTCAAATAACATCCATCATATCATGACCTGTGAAAAAATATGGGTTATATAAAAATCAAATCATAACACACAAAATTAAATGTGTATCGTTAACATTTTCTACTATCATAACCTATGAAAAATAGACTGGTTTCATAATCATTTTTCCAAAGTATAACCAGTTAAAAGATGAGGGTTTCAAAATCATATAACTTGTGCCAAACAAAATGATTTTATAAACAAATAACTCATGGAATAGAAATTTATTTTATAAACATATAACTCATTTATGTAAAATGGGTTTCATGAAGACCATGATATTAGACATAACCAATTCATATAATGGTTCTGAATGTGACCTTTAGATCATTTCCTAGAAGGGAAATATTGACATCAATGTATGTCATCCTATATGGAAAATAATATTGAAACATAATTTAAAAACATTTCAGGAAAAATATCCTTTCTTCTTAAAAAATTGATATTAAATACCTATAACCATTTATATATCAATTTCAGAAAGAATAAATTGAAAATTTTTAAAAAATAATTAAAACCATTTTGAAAATATTTAATATTGAAAACTTATAAAATATTCTTTCATACACATTAATTTTTTTTTCATTGGATGAAATTTTAATACTTATTACGAAATATTGAAAATGATTTGAAAACCATTTATTTGAAAATATTTTGAAAGCATATAAATAATGCTTGAAGAAGTTTTGAAAAACATTTCAATGAAAATAAATTCAAAATATATAAATAAATCCTACAAAACATTTTCAATCCCATTTTCATTGAAAATATATAAAAGGATATTTAAAATATTTTGAAAACTAGTTTTCTTAAAATCTTATTAAAGAATATTGACAAAACTTTGAAAACAATTTTTTGTTAAAATACATTAAAAACACTTTATAATAAAGTAACCCATTCAATTTGAAAATGAAGCTTTATATAAATTAATGAGGGTAAAACAGTATAGGTTATACGAGGTAAGATGAATATTCTTTCTTTTATGGTAAATATGTTAGAAAATGCCTTTATTGGAAAGTGACAAGAACATTTCATTGGAAACTAGTAAAATAAAAATATAGTACAAATGTGATTTAATGATATTAGGAAATTAGTAGAATATTTTTGGAAACCCATTTTCGAAAAAATGGTTATGAAAGAACATAGATTTCTGACCAAGAAGATGTTAAAGGTGGAATTTCATAAAAAAACACATCCTTAACTATATTATGTATCAAAGAGTAGAAAAATAGTACCAATATATGATTATATTAGTAATATCAAGAGGATAATAAATGCAAGAATTTTCCTGGGATATTGATCATAATGTATCTTCAATGAAAACATAAACATAAATAATCTCAAAAGCAATGATATTATTTCAATAAAAACTTATAACTTGGTAACATTAGATCATACTGACCATGTAATAAAATAAAATTAAATTAATTATAAAATATCATGAAAATTAATATATTCATGATACAACATGTAAAAAATTATGTATATACAACTCGAAATTTTATTTTTGTGCATAAAAAAACATGAGCCTCAATGATGGAAAATTGAGACAATACTATTTAACCCATTTTCTATCTTTTGAAAAATAAAACTCATGAAAGAAAGATATTAAAATGGAAATTCTAATACTTATAATTTTATTTAAAATAAGCATATAATATATTCATGGATGTACACACACCACACAGAAGATGTGATTGGTGATTAATTTATGAATATCTTTAAAATAACTATGAGTTGAAATTCACATAACAACTTTTTTGACTCTCATCATACTGATTCATGATTCCTATATAATAAATATAGCTTTATTATAATTTTTTTTGCAGAAGTATGTTATTATATATAATATAATATATGGTTTCATTATAACCTTATGTTACCTGCTTGTTAATGATTCTTTGTTAAGGGTTAACTTCAGGTAATATTCGCATTGTTCTTCACATGCATCTTAATTTTTTATATCGTTCGTCCCCATATATATATATATCATGATTTTTGGAATGTAAATCATGACAGAAATACAATTTAGAACCAATATTTTTATATTATCATAATATAAAGAATATGTATGTGTGAAATGAAATACGCCGTTCATGGATATAGTAAGTCGTACGTACGCATGAACGTTGTTTCCTTTTTAATTATCACAATGAAAAACAGAATAAAATTTACATATAAGTTTATATGTATATAATTAAATAAAATTATCATTATAATGATATATATATATAATATGATCACCAAAAACATATTTAATACATTTCTTGTAGTGTGTAAATGAATCACATCACTTTGAATGGGTTGTAGTCCACAATTTCTCAAACAAAATTATCCCATATAGACAAAATGGAGAGTAAAAATATATGTTTCTTAAAAGGATTAAATTGGATTTAATACATACTAAATATAAGATAATAAATATATAAATATATTTTCCATCATAATGTCCACCATGCTAGGTGATTAAGTAAAAAATGAACAATCATTATTTCATGATGCAGTTGTTCCCCGTGCACATAAACAATATGTTTGTTACCCATTAGATGGATGTTTGTATAAGTGTTGGTCAAAATATTTACATAATATCAAAATAATTTATTTATTATACTTAATTTTTATATAATAATATAAAATAAATGATTTTATGGAGAGGGGAAGGGAAATGAAACTAACAATGTTGAGAGATGATATTATCTCTTAATCGGGTAACTTCTGTTGGTTTGTTCCCAAATGAATCATTTGAATTCATTATACCCATGGGAGGATTAATTGAAAAAGTTCTGGAAGTTGGGAGATTAATAGAATAAATTTTGTCTAAGACAGGGGTATTGAGTGGTCTGACTAAGTGGGTGGAGTTGGTGGCAATTTATATGTAAGGGAAAGGGCACACTATGAATTTTTTTACAAGTTAGGTGTACTCAAGTTATTACCAACAAAATTCATAAAAACCCAAAAAAATCTATTATATAAGGTGAATTTTCGATTAATGGTCAACCTGTGGGTGATGGACATGTTTCAAGGTCGTTTAGAGTCTTCAATTTATGGTTTAGTACATTATTAACCTTTTTGTTTACTTAACTAATTTAATTAATTATAATCATTTTCACTAATTATTTTTACAAAAAAATGACCTTATTAGATTTTATAATGTATTATAATTAAAAGTATTTAATCCATTTTTCCATATTCTAATCATAGAAGTGACATAAATTTATTTAAAATTAATCTCACTGACGGGATGACACTATGGGGTTTTAATGTAAAAACATTCAAACATTTGCTATGTTTTTATATCCAATTTCAATGTGAAATTAGTTCCAATGACAAAAATTGTACTAATTGATAAAAATATTTTCTGACTAAACTATCAAACCAAATGAAAAATAATTTTTCCTTTTAAAAAATTATGTTGAAAAATATATTTTGAATTAAAATTTAGTATTTTGAACTATTTATTAGAAAATGAAACCTTACATAATAATACCAAATATTAACCCTAACCAAATTTTTATGTTTTTATTACCAAAATAATATTTATTTTCACAGTGTAAATCTATAATATATATATATATATAATTTTTATTTAAAATGGTTTCCCTATTAAAGGAGGAAAACATTCCTTAATAATAAAAATATCGAGTTTTAAGGCTAAAATTGTTTTTGTTCATATCTTATATCTATATAATCTATTGTATGAATTTTAATAATATATCATTAGATATATATCATATGTATTAAATTAATATTACTCTCAAATTTTAATTAATTTAATTTATTGGGTTAAAATAATTTTGTGAGCATAATAATGTTTTTCGTTTTTATTCAATTGATTACATATTAACTTCTAATTAATTGGAAACATATTAATTAATATTATATTTCTTTAAAAAAAATATTTTCATAATTTATATAATAATATTCATATCCATAAACTAAATGGATTGGTTAAATCTCATTATAATAATATTTTTATTAATATATTATAGTTATGTAATACGCAGTGTTGTGTGTTACACAAGACAACGAGGAAGGTCAACCTAGTGTACAATGTATTCTGACATTGTTATTTAGTGTATTGTATGCCATTTTAATGATTCATGTAACATACATCAATATGGTGTCGTGTGAAAGGAATGTTTCACTTAGTGAAAACCCATTTTCACTGTTTCTTAAAATGAAAAATATTAAAATAATAATTTAATTTAAAAACTTTCACAAAAACTATGGGTGTTACATTCTACCCGCCTCTAAAATGATGTATTCCCTTGAAATTCATCTTGATTATCAAGGTTTGTGTACATGGATGTTTCATTCATAGAAAAACACACTCCAAAATGTAATACTAAAACATCCCTTGAAAATGGAATGTGGGAGCCATAACGGTTAGCCAAATTAATATATTACTAGTTTTCTACATAGGAGAACATATAATGGATATTAAAACATGTACATGAATGAAAAATATTACCATTATGTATTGATGTAGGGTGATATATAACATGGTAAGAATAATGTTAACAATCAGAAAGTTATCAATCTGCAGTGAAATAAGGGTCCTTTTGATTCATTGAAAATTAAAGTACTAGGATAACATTTTTGGTTTAAATATATATTTTACTAAAGTTATGTAATTTTCATGAAAACGTTTAATTGAATGACTTTTGGGAAAACTCACCATTTCTTATTCCATGATCCACTTTACCTCTTTATTCAAAAATGAAGGAGAATTTTTCATTCTTATAGAAATAAAAGATCACGAGACCCATGATATTCCATCTCATTTTTTATCATTTATCATCAACACCACGTTTTTATGAAATTTTATCTGATATTATTAAATTCTTATATAGAGAGATAACACATTAATCTTACTAACATCATCTGAAGTTTAAATTAACCATTCCATAAATGGTTATCCATATAACCCTTCTGAAAGATGAAAATCCAAAACTATAGAAAGTAAGCCACAAAATTATCTTAACATTGGTTCCACCATTTAGCACAATGTAAAACATGGTTTTCACATTACAAACATGTGAATATCATCATCATATATTCCCTCAAAACATTGTAATTACCATAACTTATTTTGGAAAACAAGCATGCATCCTTATACTAATGATTACTAGTTAGATTATAAAAAACCAAGAAGTTTTAAACATCATCCTCGATGGCATAGTAAATTTTGTCAATAATAAATTCCAAGGTAATAACTACCATAATATTTACTTATTAATATCAAACATATCATTTTCAAATGATCATTATCTCATTTTCAGACATCAATTAAATGTTACCATCTCTTAAAAAAAATATCACTATTACATGAAATTAGTTTTATATATATTCATCAACATTAAACATGACCATTTAAATCCTTAATGAAAAAATACACTGAAAATACACATACATTTCCTAATTCATATCCCAGAACATAAATACATTATTAATTCAACTATATTCTTAAACCATTAACCATGATTTATCAACTTTTTCTTTAATACCTCATTCCTAGTATATTAAATATCAATCATGTCATAAGGTTCATTAATCACAATTTTATAATTCTTATTATGATCAAGTTAAACAACATTGATAGAACATCGAATGCCCTTCACATGTATTTGGTGATATTTTTATCTTCAGAAGTATAAGCAATACTCATACCACCTTCCTAAATCTCATTATGAGATTTACACATGGAAATCAATTTTCATATTTCCCATACATTCCACTTGAGAAAAATTCAATGTTAACCATATTTTTTCTAGTTCTCTCTATTGACTAAAACAATAAAACATAGTGTGAGATACATCTATCATATTGGGATACCAAATAATCATGAGAAAACTATTTAAAGGATGACAAAATAATGACTCATTCTAAAATAATTTATGACAACTTAATTATTTCCTAGGTTATTCACAGAAAAATTAAGTTAGAATCAGTCATGATGGGTGGTTAAGAGTTTGTGAATTTCCTAGGCATATCTATTGGTGTGTCAATCTAGGTGGGTAACAAGGCCCATTGTCATTAACAGAATTACATCGAGTCAGGCCTGAAACAACATGTCGAACTTGTTACACCTAGGTACATATGTTCCAGATCCACATCCACATGTAGTATCTAGACATGGATGTATTTCTTGAAAACAACTTACTCTATCCTTTTCCAAAATTCCAGGACAATTTCCTAAATATTTAATGATCCTTAAATTTATCTTCAGGGACATACTGAGTCATATCCATAGAAATATACATAGGGATATCAATAATGATTTATCATATTTTTTTTCCAAATGTTGACAAATACATTGAATTAAAATAACCTATAGAGTTTTAATATTAATAAACATGGATATTTGATCATTTCAGATGAATATTCAATATAATGCAAAAATACATGCCTAAGGACCATAATAGTTTAGTTTAATTGGAAATGTTGAAAAAAAAATATTATATCCTAATGAATTATTATCAACATATCTAATAAATATCTATACCTTTAGTCGTACCTAAATCCTTTCTTCATAACCTGGAAAAAGGATACATAAGAAATGGGTGAGCTCTGATGCCCAAAAAGTTTAAGTAAAAAAAAGATTAAACATAACATGAAAAAAGTGTATGGAACATGAGAATAACATTTGAAGATCATAATTGATATATTAGACATCATAATAAATATTTGATGTTTGTAGGACATGAACCATAAGGAAATAAATAACATGATAAATTAAATAATTACATAGGAAGAAAACAAGTCATTTTGGAAATCCCAAAAGCGTATAAAACCCTATATCAATGAGGCCTTCAATGGTATTTTTAACTTGATATGAATGGGATAATCACCCATGCACTTTCATCATGAAGGTGTTTCCCTAATGTGTATTCTCTTCTTTTGGACTTCGTATGGCCTCCCATATACCCTCTTGTTTTGTGCTTGGAACTTCCTCCCATATACCCTTTTGTTTCAAGATTGGTATGTTCTCCTATTTACCCAATTATTCTGGGAATTGGATGTTCTCTGATGTACATTATTCTTTTGGCCATGGTATCTCCTCTCATGTACCATTTGAGCTCACAAGACATATATCATTACTAAATGAATTGGAGGGAGAAATAGGTCACACCCATCACATAATTTCATCATTCCTTCATGTTCAACAAAACATTCATCATATCATGACCCATGAAAATATATGGGATCTATAAACATCAAATCATAACCCCTTAAAATAAATGTGTATCGTTGACGTTTTATCAAATAATAACCTATATAAAATAGATAGGTTTCATAATCATTACATCAAAGAATAACCTATGACAAGAATAGGGTTTCAAAATCATATAACCCATGTAAAAGAAGAGGATATCATAAACATATAACTCATATAAGAGAAATAGATTTCATAAACAAATAACCAATGAAAGTGAAATGGTTTTCATAAATGACAAGATATTGAGTATAACTGATTCATAGAAAGGATATTAATGGAACATTTAGATCATTTACTTAAAAGGAATTATTAATATAAATGGATTTTATCCTAGATGGAAAATAACTTTGAATTATCTTTCAAAAACATTTCTTGAGGAAAATATCCATTCTTATTTGGTAAAATTATTTTTAATATACAGAAAACATTTAAAATCTTTTTCCTAGAAAATACATTAAAAAATTTATATAAGACTACAAATCATTTTGTAACCCGTTTTTCATGAAATCATATAAAATAATATTCAATAAATTTTAAAACCTTTTTCATTGAAAAAACATTTAATACCTCTAAAGAAATCATTCAATCATATTGAGAACCATTTCATTGAAGATTATTTATAAAATATAAATAAATATTGAGAATTTTTTGAACCCCTTTTCCTTGAAAACATATAAAAGGAGATTAAAAACATTTTGAAACCCATTTTTCTCGAAAAAATATAATAGAAGATTGAACACATTTTTAAGCCAATTTTCCTGAAAATAATTTAGTAAAAATTTCTTAAAAATTAACCCTTTAATCCTGAAAAGGAAGCTTCATAGAAATGACGCTGTGTAAAACTGTATAGGTCGTATGAGGTAAAATGAATATTTATTTTTCACGAAAAAAAGGATAGAAAAATTCTTTGATCACAAAGAGACAAGATTATTACTTTGATAATTGGTAAAATAAAAAAATGGAAAAATTTCATATTCTTGGAAAACCTTTTTAGAAAATATTTTTTTGAAGGAAAATGGATTTCCAATTGATGAGAGGGTAATTTAAAGATTTTCTAAAAAACACATTCTTAACTATATTATGTAATTAAAATTAGAAAAATGGGACCAATATATGTTTATATAATGAATATATAGGGGATAATAAAATTAATGATTTTTCATGAGATATGGATCATAAGATTTCTTCAATGAAATCATAAACATAAATAATCTTGAGAAGTGATGACATTGTATCAACAAACTATTATAGCATGGTAACTATAGATCATAATCTCAGTGTAAGAAATTTAAATTAAATAAATCATAAAATATCATGAAAAGTAGTAGATTCATTAGAGAACATGTAAAAAAGATGTATATACACCTTGAAATATAATTTCTAGGCATAACAAAACATCAGTCGCAATGAAAGAAAATTGAGACAAAATTATTTCACCTATTTGCTATCATTTGAAACATAAACCCCGTGAAATAAAGATCATTCAATGGATATGTGAATAAAAATAAATTTTAGTATAATATAAAAATAATACATTCATTGGAATTACATTCACCACACATAAGAAGTGAGTGGTGATTGGGTCGTATATCTCATGAAAATAAATGTGAGATGAAATTCCCTTACCTTATTTCTTGAATCTCATCATACTCATTAATGAATCCTACATAATAAATATAACAAAATTTTACATATTTTATAGAATAATATTAATTTATATAATACCATATTTTTTTATTACAACATATTACCCTCTTGTTAATGATTTTATATTAAGGTTTCACTTCGAGAAATATTTGCTTTGTTCTTTTCATGCCTCTAAATTTGTTATATATTTGGTCCATATATTTATATCATGATTTTCAGAATAAAAATAATTATATAAGTATTATATATTAACACTATTATTATATTATAATAATATATATCATAAATAAGTACAAAATGGAATACACAGTTCATGGAGATAGTAAGCCGTACGAACACATGAAAATTGATTCCGTTTAAATTATCATATTGAAAAAAAAAGAAAATTAAATATAATGGTGTACATATATAATAAAAGTTTCATATCATTATAATTATTTTTATATAATATAATTTCACTAAAACCATCCTTAATACATTCCATGTAGTGTGTGAATGAATATCATCGCTTCGAGGGGGTGGTAGTCTACACTTGTCAAATGAAATTAACGCATTTTCACCAAATGGTGAGTAAAATGTTATGTGTTTTAAAAAAATTAAAGAGGAATAAAGACATAATAAATATAATCACATAATCACATAAATAAAATTTTCTATCATAATGGACACCGTGCTATGTGGTAATGGAAAAAATGAATAGTCATCATTTCATGAGGCTCTTGTTCGCCATAAACAGAAACATTATGTTCGTTACCTGTCTAATGGAGGTGTTTGTAAATATAGTTATAAACATTTACATAAAAATATATTTGTATATTTAGTATAAATTATTCATATAATATTGTAAATGAAATTATTTTATGGGGTGTTGAATGGAAATGAAACAAGAGATCTTGAGAGAAGACGTTACTTCTTAATCAGGTAACTCATTTTGGGTTGTTATAAAAGTTTTTCTTTGAAGACATTATGCCCAAGTTAGGATTTATGGATTAATTTAGGGAATTATAGAGAGTAATTTATTAGATTTTGGGTGATCCAAGAGGATTCAGTGGTGTAAATAAGTGGTTATAGGTCATGGACTTTTATATATAAGGGAAAAGACATACTTGGCATTTTTTTAAACAATATAGGTATACCCACGTTTTTACCTAGAAAATGCCATTAAATTCAACCAAAATCAACAGAATAAGGTTATTGGATCATTCTCATCCATAAACTAGTTGTTGGAAACGTTTCTAGCTCCTTTTTGCTCGTTATTTATCGTTTAGTACTTTATTAATCTTGTTTGCCTCTTAACTGATGTAACTCATTTTAAGCCCACTCAATAATATTTTATGTCAAAACCCTAATTGAACTTATTAGAAAATATTAATTATTCTAATTAAAAATATGTAATCCATTTTTTTAAATTATAATTATATAAGTTATAGAAATTAATTTAAAATTGATCTCGCTAATGGGACGACAGTACAGGTTTCAAACGTAAAAACATCCAAATTGTTTTCATGTTTTTATATCCAATTTCAATGTAAAATTGATTAAAAGAACCTAAATTGGATTAAATTACAAAAATATTATCTAAATAAACTATCAAACCAATTTAAAATATAATTTTTCCTTATAAAAAATATATGGAAGATCAGTTTTGAATTAAAATCCAGTATTTTTAACTATTCATTAAAATATGAAACCATGCATAAAAATACCAAAAAAATATCCTCACCAATTTTTTATCTTCTAGATATAATTTCTATTTTTACATATTTAATCTATAAATTTTATAAATTTTTTAATTAAAATGGGATCTCTATTAATGACAATAAAATGCATTAATTATAAATATATAGGTTTTAAGCATACATATAGGTTTTTTTAATAACATGTCCATAAAATCTATTGCCTGAATATCAAAAAATCTTTTTTGATATATATAATATGTATTAAATTAATAACCCTCGCTCATTTTAATTAAATAGATTTATTAATTTAATTGAGCTTCTTTACAGTAATAATATATTATTGTATATTAATTCAGTTTTCATATTCTATTATAATTAATTGGTAACATATGAATTCATCTTGTATTTGTTGAAAACACATATTTTCATAATTTAGTTAATTATATTCATATCCATAATCTTTATGGCTAGGTTATATCACATTATAATAATATTTTTAATAATATATTATATTTAGTTAGTACTCAATCTTGCGTGTTACACAAGCCATCGAAGAAGGTCAAACTTGTGTGTAATGTATAAAAACATTATTGTTACCTATAACACATGCCATGTTAGTCCTACATGTAAAATAATACAAGATTATGTTCTATGAAATCAATGTTTGAATTTGTGAAAAACTATTTTTGGTGATTTTTTAAATGAAAACTATCAAAAGATTACATTAATTCAAAAAAGTCTCAAAATATCATGATTTTATACTCTATCATTCATCCATATCACTCTATTACCCTATAATTTTATCTATATCCTAGGATATGAGGGGATATCATACATACCTCTTCACAATTGCATTCACCCTTGGGATTTTGGGGATACTTATTGGTGGTCTATGGTGATGTTTCCCCTATTAGGAATGGTTTTCACATATGTATTCCTTCAGAGACCATCTATGATTGTATGGTTTTTTTGCAGTTTGTATGGATTATTTTTTTGATGACCTCTAAGTGTGTTTTTTGTTTGATCTGTTATATCATGGTGCAGTTTTGGTAAAGGGTGATTTGTTTTTCCCCTAAATTGAAAAGTGAGATCTGAAATATTTCTTATGGTAGTATATACTCATTATCACATTTATATTTGGGTTCATTGATATCATCCTGATTTTGTTTACCTATGGATGAATATTAAGTGTCATCATATTGGGAAAATTAATTTTTCATGTATAAATTTTATGGGAATGGGGAGTTGATATTTTCTTTACTACTTTGATATTTGTTTGTCATGTTATTATTCATTTCTATTTCCAATTCTCATAATAACGGTTTGTGGGATCCTTATTTCTCTATAGAAGCAATGATTTTATGACCCTTTCTCTACTTTTATGTGATTGAACCCTAAATAAATGTTTATGGAATTTATATTTGTATATAAAATGGTATCCCCTATATTTTTGGTGTTATTATTCTCATCTTATTTAAAGCGGATATATGGTAGTTCCCATAAATAATCATAGAAGTAGTTTTTTTCTCTTTTATGTGTTCTTTTGAATGTTTTTTTTCTCTATGTTGTTTTGGATATTCTATGGTTATGTTAGTAAGAATAATTATTGTATAGTATTTTAGGAAATGATATAGTGTAGTGAGGTAATGCGAATATAGATTTAGAAAAGTGGTAGTGGAAATATAGTTGTGTCATAGTGGCTTGTTGTAGTATGTGATGATAGGATTTCATGATGGGTGTGATGATTTGTTGATAATGTGAGATGTATTGGGCACTGTGGTGTGGAAAACATAATGGATGTGTGGGACCATGGAGGTTGTTGTGTATGTTTGGAAAGTTGTAGTGTGGCGTTGATGATATAGATACCCAATTATCTAGGGGTTTACCAATGATTATAAATGAAAAAATTAAAATTTTAGATAAATTCGATGAATAGATATATATTTTTGTTAATTCTATGACTGGATTGAAGAAATGAATTATTAGTGTAACATGAAATTAAATGGATAAATATTTAAAAAAACTAGAATGTGAAGTTGGTAATTTTGTGTGAATTGTGATATGATTGTGTGGTGTTTCATATATTAGTGTAAGAAAAATATAAAATTTATGTGTTGTGTGATAGTGAAGTTAATTTGAACTCATAGTTTGGGTACTATATGCTATCTATATATCAGGTACATTTATATTATGTTATACACCCCACACACGCATTGGGAAATCTTTCAAATAATATGAGATGCTAAATTCTGGTTTTCGAACACAAAATATGGAATAATATTTCTACGGAGGGATGGATACCCCCTCTTCCCCTATCTTACATCATCTATAGTTATAATATTTGGTGATGTAGTTCACCCAGTGGTGATGTGTGGCCAATATTTCTATGGGTGGGATCTGATGTCTGGCATTTGTTTCTACATAGAAGATGTGATTTGATGTATATCCTAGGTTTATGTAGGTGGAATGTGATATGATGTAATGTGTGGACATGGTGTCTTTAGGTGAGATGTGATGTTATGATATGTGTATATTATGTTCCTACCTGTAGGGTGTGATGTGATGTGTTTCCCATTTGTATGTGGGAGGGATGTGATGTGATGTTATTTAGTGTGTTTGGAAGGTATGGGAGTATAATAAAATTGATATTGGGTAATAAATGTGTAAAATAATTAGGGGAAGCAGATATATGGTACCATGATTTTTTAATCTATATTTTATAATATTATATTTGATTCATGATTTGGTGATATATCTACAGTGATGCTTGTTCTGAAAAAATGACATGTATTGTTTTTTATTTTTTTGACTATTTTTTACTAAAATATTTGTATCCCATTTTTAAAAGTGAACTATAGTCCTTAGATATGGATCTACTAAGTATATAAGTTATATTTGTCTTACCAAAATATTTTTTTGGGATTCTATAAGAAAATTGATACCATTATAGACATTACTCTTTGGGTTTGAGGTGATATTGAGCCTCTTTCATAGGGTTTTCATTTTAACATTGTTGGGGACATTAATAAGCATTTTTTATACATTATTCACAAATTGTGGGATGTATTTTTATTTACCAACACATTTTATACATGAGATTTTTGGTGATTTTATATCTTATCTCCCATTACAATTTCATCAATAATGAGAAATTACATCTATTCAATGAGATTCTTTTACCCTTGGTGCTAGTTTCCAAACCAGGTTCATCTAAAGGAGGGATATGGGTGTCATCATCTCTCTATCTTCATTTTAGTATCATTGGAAGGAAGAGAGATGAATTAAAGGAATCAGAAAGGATACAAATAGAAATATCAACCACATAGTTACCTAGAAAAATAAGAAATATTTAATATAGACATCACAAAACTACTATGTCAATAGAGGAAACCCATCTTAATATGTATCCACATCATCCAAAACTAGAAAAACAACCCAAGTTGTAATCTTATTTGGATATAGATGTATTGGTCCTATATTACCTTATGAAATTTTCAATGCAATAATAGAGAAAATTTATTCTCTATTTATATATTTAAATTACCCCTATATGAGATAAATGTATATATGGGAATGATATTGAACCACCCAATCCACCAAATAGATCAAATCAAAATAGATCACTTATTGATTAGTAAAATATTCAAGGAATTTGTATCCACTATTTATGATATCATAATCCTAAAACCTATAATACATTTCATTCATACACATATAATTACATTGATTGATATCACCCCATATTGATACAATATGAATATATAAAATCTATAAGTTACATTATAATATATAAATTAATTTGATACTCCATTATCTGAAAAAACAATATTCCAAAGTGTAATCCACTAATTTAATACCTTGAATCATATAGAGAATTTGTTATAAATCTGTTGTTGTAGGCTCAATGACATGAATTTAGAAAACCCTAATCCTTGATCCCTTTCGAGAATCCCATGAAATGTATACCCTTATGTTCATTTCTACTCCTATCACCATGAATTTTATCCACCTCAAAACCCCGAATGGAATTTGGAACACCATTTTCCAACTTATATTGGTTCACATGATCCATGTCCTGAACCATGTACCTTCCAAGAACCTATTTCATTGGGTAACCACTTAATAGACTTACAATACGGCATTAGGTTCACTATCCTTCCATGTAGTTTGAAATCAAATAGTGGTCATGTAAAATAAGGATGAATAACCATATATATTCTACATAAATAAAAATCCATTAAACCACCTCCCAAAAAGGATGATATGTACAACCACATTTGTTCCACTTTCCATCATCACCACCTTGTGATAAAAAATTTGATTCTTCTAACTACCACTAAACTGACTACAATCTCCCCAAAAAGAAACCATATTCCTAAAGCCTATTAATATTGTTTTTATAATGATTATTTCTTTATTCAAAAAAATTATAATGGAACATAGTTTAAATAATTACATTTATACTCCTATCGAATTTTAGAGACATTCCTCAAAAGATCATCACCTCTATACATCAAACAAAAATATCATCTTGTAGAATCACATAAAATAAGTGAAATGAGAATAATTATCATTTATTTTCCTTAATACCATAGTGAGGTGTAGACAATCCCATGATCTATCCATCCATTAAATATTCCAAAAGAGGTGGTCATAGAACTCGGCCATGATTTCAATCCAAGATAACCTAACATGTCAGTACCATCGGAATAAAATACCCCAACAAGGCTAGGATGACTGTAAATATATTACATATCAAGATTAACCCTACCCAAATTGTGTAACACCATGTGGTTAAAATTATTTTAGATTCACTCAACCTATAGCTATGTAGCCTAGGGACAACCCAACTAGAAATTAATTTTTTGTCCTATATACTCTACACTAGGTTAATATTTCTCATAGAAGCTGTATCACATGAATTATAACTCTATGTACAATAAATAATTACCATAATGTTGTCGTGGTGTAGAAAATCCATCATTAGATTTAGGGAAATAGGGTGATGCATCCCAGTCACTATTGGGGAATGCCCATCCCCATATTCCTGGCACTCTGATGGAGGTCATCAAATATGAATCTATCCACAGTTCCAAAAAATACACATTCTATCAAATTTAATGAAATAATGGTTATGTAAAAAATTAATAGGTTATAACATCATGCTATTCTGTACAAAATGATATAATAATATTTCATATTCCATGTGATCTCTCTAGAAACATGAACCAAAACTCAAGGTCATTTTCAAATATAAATAGTTTTCACATTATTTTATATAATTTACATTAATAATAGATATCACAATTAAGTTATACTTAAATAAAAATCACTTCACCATTTATAGAGAAAAAAATTATATTAAATTCTACTAATATTTTATTTAATTTTTACATATAATGAAAAGGATACATAATCATTACAAAAAATTCAACATTACTTCAAGAGACATTAAGATAATATTTCAACATTAATTTATTTAATAATACATTATAAATTGTTTCTAAAATTATAAATAACCTTCACCAATAGAACAACTACGGAAAAAGTCACCAAAATCTTCATAAATGACATTTTAATCTAATTTAATTGATATGATTCTTGAATACACATCCACCTTCCATCCCATTACAAAGAAGAAATATCATAATTCAAAAATTGGAAATCTAACAGTTTCACACTATGTGAAGTAACTAAATGAATGAAAATAAGTCAATGAATAATAGTCTAATATCTAGAAACTAGTACATCCATCATACATTGTTTAGATACTCATATTCACATGAAACATACAAAGATTTATAATCATTGTATCTCTTTTCTACCATTACCATGTAGTAATACCGACAAAAATGGATCCAATGATCTCATACAACTTTATAAAATCCTATATTGACTCTCTATTATGTAACTTGATTGATGCACTATGTGACCTCATGCATGACATGCCATAAGCTAGAGGTTTTATACTAATTAAGGTGGACTTATTTCAATATAGGTTAATTATACCCACATAATAAAACAACCATAGAAAATACATTGAAAATGATTAATGTTTCCTTCCATATATATTATATCAATATATAGTATGATAAATAATAAATTAATTAATTAATCAATGAATTCCATTTCAATATGATTGAATGTTACTATCATACAAAAAATTTTGGGTTCACCATGGGTGAATCATATTAAATTTTTTTCCAATTCAACAAAAAAATAGAAAGACTAAGTGATACCAAAAACAAGGCTCTAAGTTCAAAACATGTCCCATCTCACATTATCCATATCCACTACCCCTATAAAAAATTATTTATATGTATCATTCCATTACACTGACATTTAATCAAAATATACTTTCATATAACCATGGTGTCAAAGTAAAGGATTTAGTATAACATAGAATTCCACAACCAATTGTGTCAAAAATATATATCATTTGTGTAAGTTCAGGTTATGATGTCATAATGAATAATAGAATTCATAAAAAATCATCAACTGTTGAACCACAACATTTATTATGAAACCCCTAATAAACTATACTTAATTATTCTTATGTATGTTACCTTTGAATATCTCACATATCTAAGATTATTCGTAGATCATGGTTAACCTAAAATATTGGACATTTAATATAAATCATTTTTTATACACACCCAACCTAGTATATCTCAATATAACATTAGTAAATAAACGGATTAATTACCTTCCTAGTATATGTACGTATAATATTTCTTTAATGAAGAACCATCATCACATATATATCTCATTAAATAAAGTAGACAAGGTAATATACATTCCCCACACTTATGTAAAATTTTGTAGCATAATTAATCAGGGGGATAGTTCTATTCTATGCATATCAATAAATAATATCAATAGGGGAATAGATTCATTCCCATATCCATTTAATTATATTAAAACAGAAAATACCTAATGGGATTAACCTCGTGTTTCCTTGGATATTCAATAATTCATTTTAATGACCTTCCACATTTATCAACTAAGGGTTTTTGTTTTATATATACTATCAATATGTTAACTAACCAATACAATAAATTTTCATAGGAATATTTTAGAAATAATTTTATTTAAAATATTTTTATGATTATTATTAGTGATCATGAACACACATTACTCAAAAATGGAATATAATATTTTATCCTAGGGAATACATTGGGTCCACATTCATTATTTTTTAATGTAGAAACAATTTTAATATAATATTTTTATTCTATCATAAATGTAAAAAAATTAGATCAAAAACCATAAGTACGGAAAAACTAGAAGAACTCCAAAAAATGGGATAATCTAAGATATATTTTAATATTAGTTATAATATTAACTCAATCGATCACCCAAGTTCAAAGGTTAATGAAACCATTTAGAAATAATGTATAACTCTATTAGTAATAGTTAATGTAAAGAGAGTGTAGAATGAATGAATATAAAACTATAGGGAAATGGAATACCAAATTTATTATCATTATAAATAAAACCATCTATTTAATTTATTATATTGAAACATACCATTTCATGTGTCATACCTAGAATACTATTGTCATTTCATGATGACCCTTTAGAGTCCTTCCATGGCTATAACACACCAATAAAAGTTAAGAATCCCAAAATTCACTACTCCTGTAATGAACATTCCCTAGTAATTTGGAGAAATCAACCATGTCGAACCACAATAAAAAAATTGTTCTCAATTATTATAGTATGGAATCTCATGATGTGATACATGAATTTCTACAATTTTTACATTCTGAAAAAATTGTATGATAGGTTTTCATTTTGGGGTTATTAATTTTTAACTTATTCTATGTTCCACTTAGTTGTTTTTTATTAGGTATAAAATAAGTGGAAATTATAGTGTAATTTGTATTTTTCAGAATGGTTGTACATGGGATTTAATGAATGTGATGATTTGGGAATCTTTTAGTTCCTCATTGAGGGTAAAAATTTTGTGCGTATCAATGTGTGGAACTTTACAATTCAGGAAAATAAAATACTAAAACTAATAACCTAAATCATAAAGGAGGTGTATTTTTTTGGGTTGGGTTTTCTAATCTTGTGGTTTTTTACATTTTTTTAGTTTTAATTTTTTTTATTATTAATCATAGATAATTACCTATTTTTCAAAAATTGTAACAATCAAAAATAATAAATATTAGATTTTGTATGGAACTAATCATAATTAACCTACAAATGATTTTTAATAATTAATATGAACAAAAATGAAATCCCTATATGTGATTATTTACTAATACCATTCCATATTATGGATCATCCTATAGCAAATAAGAATAGTATTTATAATGAACAACTACAAAAAAATTCATACTAAAAATGAATTAAATCTCAAAATATTCATATCTAATAAGGAAAATAATAACTCCAAGTAAAAAAATTTATTGAAAGGAAGAGGAAGATGATGAAATATAAAAGAAGATATGAAAATCTAAAATTGTAAGATAAAAAATTAAACAAACTACAATCCCATAATAATTTTTCAGACACACTTAACCTCCCACATCCATCAAACTCTAAACATTTTCCAAGACACAACTTGTCATGACCCCCTCCCACCAATGATGCCCTTCCTGAGATGGAAATGGTGAAAGGGAGATAATGACCCCCGAGTCCCACCTCCAGTAGGCCCTGGAGTGGCGAATAGCACCAAGGGTATGAGTTTTCACAAATATGGGAGGCATTACCCTTTTTTATTATTTAATATTGGGAAATACGAATAGTCAACACCAAATGAAAAAGGAACAAGTTAATGAAAATAAACTCAAACCAGTCCAACATGCATGTTTAAACAATTCTGAAACAAAGTACAAGTACAAGGTAGCTCAAAAGTACAACACCAAAAGAAACAAGAGTACAACAAACTACAACAACTCCAACTGTCCCGACTAGTAGGGTCCCACACGGCCCTGGTAGTCCCCCTGGAAACCTAAAAGTAAACGTAGGGTGAGCATACATGTATACTCAGTAGGGAAACCTAAAGCTCTCATCCATAGGTGGGGAGACATCCTAATGTCTCGTGAGAACAACAGAATAACCAAAAACCTAGCAAGGAATTCTATCCAACCGTCCTCACTAGCCACTCTAACCAAAAACACAAAACAACAAGTAGTAGTATATAAGAACAAGAGTATTGGGTACCCTACACCATTTCCCACTAGTTAGCCACACTTCCTAATGGAGAACGTCCTGACGCTACCACACTCTTCTCGCCAACACACACATGGGCCTCAAGAACCACATATCCCACTCGTAGACAGCCGGGCCCCCCAACCACATATCCCACCCGCACACACCTGGGCCCCACAACCACAATCTCATCCCCGCCCAAACACACCTAGTCCTCATCTCGAAGATTCTTGGGAACAATGAACCTTCTATAAGAGTCATGGGCTAAAACCACCCCAATCAAAACCTACCGGAAGAGTCTTGGGTGTAAGGTCGCCTTAATCCATTACATCATTTGGATGAAGGAGCAGGAAGGTGCTAGTAAATAAGGGGAAAACACCCTCTCCCATTAAGTGGGAGTGTTCGTCACTAAGTGGTCAACATGGGTGGGGTGTGAAAAAACAAAAAGATACAGATATATATATGTATACTAAACACACAACCCAACATATGAATTATAAACAGAGAAACTGAGCATGTGCCTTGGCACTGGTACTATGTAGAATGCATACAACAACAATCCCAACCCCATTTAGGTTTTCAGGTTCCAATAGAATTAGTTTATTAGTTCCTTAACTACTGGGCAACTATCAAACCAGGTCAAGCGTTTCGTAGAACAAAACCCTACCAACCACAAATCAATTTAGATAAAACACAAGAAACACAAAACCATCGTTTTTATCATCAATCAATCCCCATTGACTGTTCCCATGTTTAATTCATTATCTTTCCCCAATGTTCATTTATCGACTTTCCACTTTATTTTAATATCACAACCCAATACTGTAGCTCTGCTACCACTATAACTACATCTTCACAATCGTATCCCATAACCAGGCTCATGCCACATCATTTCCTCTTCAATATCATTTACCGCAGCCCCGCTACCCATCCTATTCATAAAAACTAAGGATTCACCCCCCTATCACACACCACATAACCAAAATAACACCCACATGTTCATTATTCCATTTGTTCAACTGGGGTGATCACACAAGGGTTCCAGATATTCATTTTTTCAGACAACTTTACATGATTAACCAATTTCCATATTCCACAGGGTTTCCATCCACAAAAAGGTCTAGAAAGATAGGGAAATAATTAATTGTTCAATAAAAGGCCCCCAACGACCGTGATTTTCAGTAGGCATAAGCCTACTCAATTCACAACATAATAATAGGATAAATAGTGATAAACATAAAAACTTTCCCATACCCATTCTTTAAGCCAGTTATTATCTTCATTAAGCTGGTTCAACTATGTCTCATGAAAGCAAGAGGACACACATCCCACATGATGCATGAATTATAGAGACGAAGGTAAGATCCCTACCTCAACAGGTTCTGATCACAACGCTCCCCCATATCAACTTTATAAGATGTCTGTCGGCGTCCGTTGCTTCTGAAAAAACCCAAAAAAACCACCTTGGGTGGATTCTGGGAAGGAAAGGTCGAAGGGAAAGAAAAAAAATCCTATCTTAGAAGTTCTTCCTTATTGTTATGATCTCGTGGCCACTGACGGATCGTAAATCAGATCTCGGACGAAGAAGTTATGGAAGAAATGAGCATTGGAGTCTCTCAAGAGAGCTCTGTTTGAAGGAATAAGGAGGAGAGGAATGATTTGAAATGGAGGTGAGGCCCCCTCCTTTTATAGGCGACAAAAACAAAAGTACATGGCGTGTACTTCCTAGTACAAGGCATGTACTAGGCCATTTCACATGGTCGCCACACGACTACCAACACGGAATTCAACGCGGAACACGACCCTTTACTGGTCAACACATGGTTTGAGGTTAACGCGTATGCGAGGAGGAACTACACTGTGTGTAGTATGGGCTACATGGAATGTACTCATTTATTTCACATGGAAAGGACACTGCCTTAACACGGCACATGGACATTGACTGGTCAACACACGGTTTAAGGGTAACGCGTACGCGGGGAGGAACTACATGGCGTGTAGTATGGGCTACATGGTTATTTCAGGCGGCAAGGAAACGTCCTCAACACGGTACATGGACGTTGACTGGTCAACACATGGTTTGAGGGTAACACGTACGTGGAGAGGAACTACACGACGTGTAGTATGGGCTACACATCATGTACTCATTTATTTCATGCGGCAAGGACACGGCTTCAACACAGGGTTTACCCAACAAGGTGGTGCACAGAGTTTACTAACAGTACACGGCGTGTAGATGCAAAAATTCTGAAAAGTGTGGGAAAAATCCATTCTACCCTCCAGAACACTTCATGACCGTTTTGTCGACAAAGGAAAGGGCCGGGGAGGTCCGTGCCATTACATCAGATACCTCTTAAAACATTATCATCCCCAAGAATTCAAAACCAACCCAGAGGAACCCAACAAAATACCTCTTAGGGCCCTTATTATAATAGGAACCCAACCAACAACCCCAATCATATGTGTTAGGAATTCCTTCTCCTATGTCGAGATATTATCCGCTTTAGGAAGCACTGACTCGCCTGCATGGGTTTAATTGCATCCGCATTAATGTGTCTCGATTAAGAATTGGGTCTTACCACTCCCATATATTAGGATTTTTCAACTTACACTACCCCCAACACCGTACAACCAACACACTGTCTGAACACATGGATTGGGAAATTCCTTCTCCCATGTCGAGATATTATCCACTTTAGGCGGTACTGACTCTCCTTCACGGGTTCAATCACATCCGCATTAATGCGTCTTGATTATGGATCAGGTTTTTCCCTTTCCCCACACATACGGACACATTACACACTTCCAGAGAACAAGGAAACAAAACGTCCCACAACCAACAAGACAAGAATTACATATATCAAAGGTACAGAGTATAACATCAAAACAAATCTCAGAAGAACAAAGCAAAACACAAGTCAAAAAAACTCCGGGTAATGAGCGTGCATCTATGCCTCCCACTCCCAAGGGCTCTCCTCGAGGATGCCATGCCTCCACGACACACGAACCAGGGTGATGGTTCATCCACAGAGAACATTCTCTTTACGATCCTCAATTCTGACTAGTCATTCCTCGAATCTCGCGTCATCTCCCATATCTAACTCTCCCCAGTCGATAACGTGAGAGTCTTCATGTAAGTACCGACGAAGCTGAAAGACATGGAAGATGTCCTGAACCGTCTCCAACTGAGGTGGCAGGGACAACTGATATGCAACATCGCTGACTCGCCTCAGCACCACAAATGGTCTGATGAACCTAGGCGAGGGCTTACTCCCCTTCCCAAACCCCCATTTCCCCCATCGAGGGGAAACCTCCAAGAACACATGATCTCCCACCTCGAAGTCCAAGGGACTCCTTCGACGATCAGTATAAGACTTATATCGGTCATGACCAGCTTTCATCCTCTCATGCACAAGCTGAACATTCTCTATGGTGCTCTGTACTACCTCTGGCCCAAGAGCACATGTCTCACCAACCTCTGCCCAGCAAATGGATGAACGACATGGTCTTCCATACAAAGCCTCAAAAATTGCCATGCTAATAGTAGATTGGAAGCTGTTTTTTGTAGGAAAACTCTACTGAAGGCAAGTGTCGCACCTATGATCCTCCGAAATCTAGAATGCATGCTCGTAGCATTTCCTCTAATGTCTGGATAGTCCGCTCTGTCTTCCCATCGGTCTGGGGGTGGAAAGCAGTGCTAAGGAATAGCTGGGTGCCTAAAGCATGTTGTAACCCCCTCTAGACTCGTGAGGTAAACTGAGTATCCTGATATGAGATGATAGTCTTCGGAACTCCATGAAAACACAACACATCGTCTACGTACATCTATGCTAAGGTACTCACTGGGCCCAACTCCTTAATTTATAATAAGTGAGATTATTTCATAAGTCAATCCACCACTACCCAGATGGCATCATAACCATCCTGAGCTCTGGGCAGTCCTATGACGAAGTCTATTGAGATGTTATCCCATTTCCGCTCGGAGAAATCTAAAGGACGCAACAAACCACTGGGAACACGGTGTTCAAACTTTACTTACTGACACACTAGGCACTTAGCCACAATCTCTACCACACCCTGTTTCACCCCGGGCTACCAAAACTGTTCCCTCAGGCCTCGGTACATTTTTGAAACTCCGGGATGTACCGCCAAGGCTGAGATATGGAACTCACGAAGAACTCCCTCATGCATCGCCTCAAGAACAAACAAACTTCAAAGAAAAATCATCTGATGTCGGCTGTCCTCTGACTATCCTTCCAGAGCATTCCCCCGATCAATGCAATCCCACATTACTTCTGCCTCGGATTCTCCCCACCGAGACTCATCCACCTGCTACAACAAGAAGGACTTCACCACCATCTGAAACAAACAACCTCTAACACCCTCTACCCTTGCATCCAAGTCCAAGGAAGCCAACTCTCCCATCGCGTTCCAAGCATTAGGGGATTCTTAAACCACTTCCTGATGTGGCTTCCTACTCAGGGAATGAGCCACAACGTTTCCCTTACCTTCAGTGTAAGAGATCTTGAAGTCATAGACTTGCAGAAACTCAACCCATCTTCGCTGCTGTATGTTCTGTTCATGTTGGGAGAAGATATAACGTAAGCTCTTGTGATCTGAGAAGACTGTAAATTGTTCCCCAAAGAGGTAGTGTCGCCATAACTTCGGTTCGAAATCTACTGATGCAAGCTATATGTTATGGTTGGCGTATTTACGCTCGTAAGGGTGCAACTTCCTAGACCCATAACTGATCACACCCTTATTCTGCATCAGTACGCACCCCAAACCAAGGCCCGAAGCATCATAAAATACCTCATACAACAACCCTTCCACTGGAAACCAGAGTACTGGGCACTGACCAACTTCTCTTTCAGGTATTCAAAATCTTTCTGGCACTGGTCGCTCCATAGGAAGACCTGATTCTTCCTAGTCAAAGCTGTCAATGGAGTAGCAACTCGAGAGAAGTCCGAAACGAACCTCCGATAATAGCCTGCCAACCCCTGGAAACTACGAACTTCTTTCGCGCTCTTGGGTGCTGCCCAAGAAACAACTACCTCCACCTTCGACGGGTCCACTAACAGTCCAAGCTGAGACACCACGTGCCCAAGGAAGTGTACTTATTGCATCAATAACATATAGTTAAACAATTTCCCATAAAGGTGGTGGTGTCGAAGGACTTACAAGACTGACCTGAGATGCTCAACGTGCTCTTCCTCTGATCTTGAGTAGATCAGGATGTTATCGATAAGTACAACCACGAACTGGTCCAGAAACTCTCGAAAGAAAATGTTCATAAGTCCAGTGATCCGAGCTGGTGTATTCGTATCTCCAAACGGCATCACTACAAACTCTAAGTGCCCATATCTGCACCTGAAACCTATCTTCAAGATGTCAATGTCCTTTACCCTCAGCTGATGATATCCAAATCGCAGACCAATCTTAGAAAACCAACATGCTCCCCTCAGCTGGTCGAAGAGATCATCTATCATTGGAAGGGGGAAACGGTTCATGACTATAACCTGATTCTTCCTTTGGTAGTCTAATCATAGCATGAGACCACCATATTCCTTCTTCACAAACAAAACTGGAGCACCGCATGGTGACATGCTGGGTAGAACAAAACCCTTCTCCATCAGATCGTCAATCTGAATCCGCAACCCCCGAAACTCTGATGGTGCCATCTGATAAGGGGCCATCGAAATCAGACGAGTACCAGGCTGTAATTCTATCCCGAACTCAATGTCATGTGTGGGGGTAGAGTCACAACCTCCTCGAGAAAAACATTGAGGAACTCCCCAACAACCTCTGGAACACCCATCATCTCTGTATCCGCTAAAACCACTAATAACCCGCCTAGAAAGGAATGGGGAGGCTTCACATGCCGGCTACCCACCTGATAGCTCCTCTCTCTAACAAAATCGACATGTAGCCCATCCGCATCAGAGAACACAAAACTTCATCGGAAGTAGTCGATAACGACACTAACAAAAACAGCCCGTCGATTCCTAGGATGACATCGTATGGATGCATCTGTAGCAATAGAAGATCCCCACTAGATCGATGCGGTCCCAAAGTCATCCCACATCCCTGGAAAAAACAAGATATGCTGGTCTGACCTCCAACTGGTGTACTCTGCACAAGGGGTACAGAAAGTCTCTCTAAGTCTAGACCCAAATCATGGGCTATACCGGGTGTAAAAAAGGAGTGCGAAGCTCCTGAATTGAACAAAGAAAAAACAAGAGTGTTGAACAAACAAATCATACCTCACACCACCTCTGGTCCTACTGGAGATGCCAACTCTGCTGCGTACAACTGTACATGCCCAGCTCTTCTGCCTCTCTGATGTCAACCACATCCCGGAACATGCCCTGGGTGAGGACCCTGAGGAGCTCCATGAGGTCGGCCTCCTTCTACAAATTCTGCCCTCAGTGGAGCAAGGTCCTGCTGCTGCTGGAAGGGCCTCGCTGGCAAGTAGTGCTGTTGAGGTGGGCGATGAACCTGCCCACCTCCACTGTACTGAGATCGGGTCAGGCACTAAATCTGAATGTGCTCAAAACCTCCGCAATAGAAACAATTCTATCCTGGGCTCGTGAAAAAGGGACGAGGACCTGAAGATCTGAATTGGAACTGCTAGGGCCTGCTACCCACTAGCCTAAATCTGGAAGGTCCTATCGCAAGAGACCTGCTGCTGACTGCCTTCTCCTTGGACGAACCCGGCTGGATCCCCTCTCGTGGTGCACCTTTCTGTGAGTGCATCCTCTGTAAAACCTATGACTTCTTTTGTACTTACAAGTACGTTGGAAGGGTGAAGGGTGTTACAACATACTTGAGCGAAGGACGAAGCAGATCCTCCAAACGTCTTGCCCGAGACTCCTCATCCGGAAAGAGATCGGGAGAAAAGCGTAGGAGACCCCTGAACCTGATCCTCAATTCTCGTACTAACATACTCCCCTGCTGGAGGGAGAGTAACTCCTGCCGTTTCTCTTCCTTGATCATTAAAGAAAGGAATTCCTCTTGGAACTCCTTCTCAAAGTCAGCCCATTGAACCTCTGCCTCTGACCTCTCCCTGAGGTAGAGCATCCACCACTGGAGCGCTGCACCTCTCAACTCACTGACTGCCAGGGGAGCCCAGTACTCCCTCGAAGAACAGATCAAAGTTAAATCGATCCCTAGCTCCTCAAGCCACCCCTCCGTATCCATATCTGAAGTACTACCCTCGTACTTCTTGAGGGTTTATCACTGGAAAGAGTGGAGAGTCTTCTACCACTGATCATCTTCCTCCTCTCTGTCAATCCTCTACTGATTGACCACCTCAATCTGCTGGGCCTCGACTGTCTGAGTCACCCAGGGATGACGTACAGGTGCTATAGTTGTACGGTAAACAATTAATTCTTAACACCAAGTAGAAAAGAAATTTCTAAAGGTTTCATTTTATCACATTATTTCAATTTCATTCCTAGAACACCCAAATCAAGTAAAACACAATCATGATGATGCATGTAACTTACCTAGGGTCTATACCCTGCAATCAATGTAGTCTCACTTGATCATTCAGTAGGCTCTGAGTCCTTGCATCTGACCATGGGGGGGGGGGGGCTAAAATGTCGTGTCCTAGTCGGTCTACCCTGGCCTATGTCACATACCAATATTACATATCACTATTGCCCAACCATTCCATGCAATCCTCACTGTGCCTAACTCCAGACTACATCCTATCTCTCAACCATCACCTCTGATACCATTCTGTCACGACCCCCTCCCACCAAAGATGCCCCTCCTAAGCTTGAAATGGGGAAAGGGAGATAATGAAACCCGAGTCCCGCCTCTAGTAGGCCCTGGAGAGGCGACTAGCACCAAGGGTATGAGTTTCACAAATATGGGAGGTATTCCCTTTTTTTATTTATGATCGGGAAATAGGATGAGTCAAAAAAAAAGGTAACAAGTAAATGAAAATAAACCCAAACCAGTCCCACATGCATGTTTATAAAATTCTGAAAAAAAAAGTACAAGTACAATAAAGCTCAAAAGTACAATACCAAAAGAAAGAGTACAACAAACTGCAAAAAATCCAACAGTCCCGACTAGTAGGGTACCCCACGACCCTGGTAGTCCTCCTGGAAACCTGAAAGTAATCGTAGGGTGAGCATACAAGTATAATCAGTAGGGAAACCTAAATATATCGTGCACAGGTGGGGAGACATCCTAATGTCCCATGAGAACAACAAGAGAACCAAAAACCTAGCAAGGAATTCTATCCACCAAACCTCACCAGCCATGCTCACCAAAAACACAAAACAACAGGTAGTAGTATGTCAAAACAAGAGTATTGGGTACCCCGCACCATTTCCCACTAGTTAGCTGCTCTTCCTAACGGAGAACGTCCTGATGCTACCACACTATTCCCGCCTGCAAACACCTAGGCCTCAAGAACCACATATCCTGCCCACACACACCTGGGCCTCACAACCACATATCTCTCCCGCACACACCTGGGCCTCACAACGACAATATCATCCCTGCCTGAACACACCTAGGCCTCATCCCGAAGATTCATGGGAATAGTGAACCGGCCCAAAGAGTCTTGGGCTAAAACCACCCCAATCAAAACCTACCCGAAAAGTCTTGGGTGTAAGGTCACCTCAAGCCATTACTGCCTATGGAAGAAGGAGCAGGAAGGAGCTAGTAAATAAGGGGAAAACACCCTCTCCCATGAAACGGGAGTTTTCGGCACTAAGTGCTCAACATGGGTGAGGTGTGATAAAACACAATGATACAGATATATATATATATATATGTATGTATACCAAACACACAGCCCAACCTATGGATTCTAAACAGAGAAACTGAGCATGTTCCTTGACACTGCTACTACGAAGCTTGCATAAAACAACAATCCCAACCCCATTTAGGTTTTCAGGTTCAATAGAATTAGTTTATTAGTTCCTTAACTAATGGGAAACTATCAATCAAGGTCAAGCGTTTCATAGAACACAACCCTTCCAACCACAAATCAAGTTAGATAAAACACAAGAAACACAAAACCAACCTTCTTATCATCAATCAAACCCCATTGATTGTTCCCACGTTTAATTTATTATGTTTCCCCATAGTTCATTTATCAACTTTCCACTTTCTTTTAATATCACAACCCAATAATGTATCCATCCATCCACTATAACCACACCGTCACAACCATATCACAAAACCAGGCCCGTGTTACATCATTTCCCCTTCAATACCATTTACCGCAACCCTACTGCATCTTATCCGTAACAACTCAAGATTCATCACCCATTCACACACCATGTAACCAAAACAACACCCACATGTTCATTATTCCATTTGTTTAACTGGGGTGATGACACAAGGGTTATAGATAATCATTTAATCCGCCAACCTTACATGATTAACCAATTTCCAAATTCCACAAGGTTTCTATCCATAGAAAAAGTCTAGAAAGATAGGGAAACATTTAATTGCGCATGCAAAGGCCCCCAATGACTGTGATTTTCAGTAGGCATAATCCTATTCAATTCAAAACATAATAATAGGATAAAAAATGAAAACCACAACAAATTTTCCATCCCCGTTCATTAAGCCAGTTATTATCTTCATTATGCTGGTTCAACTATGTCTTGTGAATGCAAGAGGACACCCATCATGCATGATGCACAAATTAGAGAGATGATGTTAAGATCCATACCTCAATAGGTTCTTATCACAACGCTCCCCGGGATCATGTTTAGAAGACGTTTGTTGGCGTCCGTTGCTTCTGAAAAAACCGGGAAAAAACCTCCTCAGGTGAATGCTAGGAAGGAAAGGCCGAAGTGAAAGCAACATATCCATGCTCAGAAGTTCCTCCACCTCGTTACAATCTCGTGGCCACCGAAGGATCGTAAATCGGAGCTCGGACGAAGATGTTATGGAGGAAATGAGTTTTCGAGTCTCTCGGGAGAGCCCTGCTCGAAGGAATGGGGAGGAGAGGAATGATTTGAAAAGGAGGAGAGGCCCCCTCCTTTTATAGATGAGAAAAACTAAAGTACACGCCGTGTACATCCTAGTACATGACATGTACTAGGCCATTTCACATGGTCACCACGCGGCATCCAACACGACATTCAATGCGGAACACTAGCATTAACTGGTCAACACACTGTTTGAGGGTAACACGTATGTGGGGAGGAACTAAACAGCGTGTATTATGAGCTACACAGCGTGTACTCATTTATTTCACGTGGCAAGGACACAGCCTCAAAATGGCACATGGCCGTTGACTGCTCAACACACTGTTTGAGGGTAACGCATACGCGGGGAGGAACTACAAAGCGTGTAGTATGGGATACACGACGTGTACTCATTTATTTTACGCGGCAATGACACGACTTCAACATGGAACACGGCCGTTGACAGGTCAACACACGGTTTGAGGGTAAAACGTATGCGGGGAGGAGCTACACAAAATGTATTATGGGCTACATGGTGTGTACACATTTATTTCACCTAACAAGGACACGGCTTCAACACGAGGTATACCCTGCAAGGTGGTACACAACATGTTCTCACACTACACGGCGTGTAGTTGCAAAAATTCTGAAACGTGTGCGAAAAGTCCATTCTACCCTCCAAAACACTTCATGACCTTATTTTCGATAACGTAAAGGGATGAAGAGGTCCGGCCCATTACACAACTGATATCCAATAAGACGATAAGGCATGTATAATATGATTAACATGTCTATAAAAACATGTGTATAACTTTTATACGTTGTTGGGTAAAATAAAAAAATAATATCCCATAATGTAACCTTTAATAAAATTCTTTAAAAATTGTTCCATGTCCCATGGTTTCAAAAATTGTATTTTAATATATCACGTTTTTTCATTTTTATAATTATAATAATAAATGAAGTTTCTCACTTTAAGAAAACAAATTATTCATAATTTATATAATATTTTAACAATAAAAATTATTTAATAAATCATTGATGAAAATTTATAACCCATATTTTGAATGAAGTGAATAGTATATATTATTAAAATAACATTATATTAACATGTGAAACAACTTTTCTACTGGGCTTGTACTATTTTGTCTATATAATTTATGATTTTTTTAATATTTAATGGATTTTTAATATGGTTAGAAATTATTTTGTTTTATAGTGAAATTAATGGTCTCCAAATCATTAGGAATACCAGGTGTGGGTGGGTATACAGTGTGGTGACCATGATCCATTATTAGTGAAATCATACAAGGATTTAATGTGGTTGAAATATGGATTCTTAAATTCTATATTCGATTTATAAAGTATATATATCCCCTTATTTTATAATGTTTTACATTTCAATCTCTATTAAATGAAACATCAGGCATTTTTGACTTTAATAGTGTTAATTATTGTAAAAATTGTAAGGTGTCGATTCACAGTGAATCTTAATTGAATATATAATTGTTTTCATTATTTATAAGTATTAGAATATATATGTTGTATTTAATTTTATTATGATTTTAAAACTATTTTATGTAATTTAGATTATATTTTAAATGGGTTATTGAACTTGTGTTGTTTTCATGGGTTTCAATTGTGTTGTTTTCAAAGGGGTTTTAAAGAATCTTAATTGTATTATTAAAATAAATTTCTTATTATTCAGTCCCTTTTGATGTGAAATTACTTGTAGTGTTTTTAAACCCCTAATCTTGTGATGTGACGTCATATTTTGGATTTTTATTTTAGATAACTTTATTAGTACTGGACAAGACATGTAAGCTTCATCCTAATTTATTTTTGGAATAGGGAATGAATCATGATCTCTTCTTTGAATTGTCCCCTTATTATTTAATTCTAAATAATAAGGGATAATATGATATTTATAAATAGATATGATACATTTCTCCCTCAATGAGTGGTATTTTATTTTGAGACTTGATCCCTCTATTTAGGGTTGTTTAATTTTCCTACAAACTCTAAAACAGTTTAATTTAATTTCTATATAATTTTCCATATAATTTTTTATGTGTATAGAAATTTGGATCTTATGGTGATAATGTTAATGATATCTCAATTATATGATTATGTTTTCAACTCTTTCTAGGTTTTATAAGTTTTTATGGGCATTCTATGGGATGAAAGTTATATGATAGATTGGATTGTAAAATCTATAATGAAATTTTTCTTATATTGAAAGTAATTTAATTAATTCCCTATACATTGTTTTGCTAAAATTATTCTTCATGGTTTTTATTGTTTTTTGAGTTCTATAGTTTTAAATATTAATGGATTGCATGGGTTAATAGTTTCACAATGTCATCTTGGGTCTCAATTTTGATTTTATTGATTTACCAATTACTAGATGGGTAATGAGGGACAAAAAAATTTCAAAGTCCATATATCATTATTAGAATCAATAAATCTAAAAATTTTAATGCCCCATTGATTTTAAAATTGTGAAACTGGTGAGGGAATCATGTAATAGCGAAGGAAACACTATCAAATTTCATGTAAAACCTCCCATTCCTATAATTTCACTCGTATGTAATGTTATCAATGTTTTAAAATTATTTAAAGAAGGATTAATTGTAATTATAAGGGAATCCATGTTTTGATAAGAGTACAGTGGGTGAGTCCACATCATATAGAAGTAATTATTTATTATGGTAGCAGGGAGCTTGAAAAACATGGTTCATACATGGGGTGGTGTACCACAATTTGAGAGAGGAATCCAAAATTACATGGTTTCTATAGAGGGTTACATATAGTAATCAAATGGTAACAACATAAGGTTCCTCTAGAAACTGTATTTTTTTCACTTTTACCACTCTCTGGTTTTATCACCTATATTATTTTCCCCTCCTCATTCCCCTTTTCGATAATCCACCTCAAGCTTTGAATATCCTCCTTTAATCACCCTTTGTGATTCTACCACAATTTTAGTTAGTCCTTTAAAGTTAACTATTATATCCTTCATTATATATTATACTCTCCTCTTCTTCATATACATCTTCTTCCCTTCTTTTTACCCTATAATTTCCCTCACAACCTATGGATTTAAATTCTGATATCATTAATTTGTATTTTGTATATTAGTTATATTCACAGCCATATAAATTTTAATTCCCTTTTTTCTTTTGATTAATAATACAACTGTTAAATATAATAAAATTTTCTAGGTTGTTAACTATTTATATTTTGATTCTTAAAAAACTAGAATTGTTTTCAACTTTCAAATGATCATTTTTCGTTTTTAAAAATTATAATGAAGTGACTTTCATTTAGTTGTGATGATTATTCTTTTTTCATGATACTTCCCTAGGAATAAAAATTATTTATGTTATTTAATGTTAATAATTCATATTTATAGTAATTGTTTTTTTCTACATGTTTGATTAAATAACGTGATAATTTTTCAAATGAAATATTTTAAATATCATTTATTCACTAATCATGCATTAGTTTTAAATGGTATACCATCGGGTCTGGTGACATATCCTTAGGTAAATAAATTTGTGCTCTTGAATTTTTTGTATTTATGAAAGATCCTCTATTACATTTCAATAGAATTGAACATTAATATATTTTAAATACCAGTATGAATATATGATATAACATTTTATTATATATTGAAAATATTATTTACTTAATCCTTGGAATTTGTTATATTTTAATATCATGTGTCATGACATGATATTAGAATCCAAGTATAATAAAAAATTGTTGTGAATGGTTTGTTTATTGGAATGATTTTTTCATTTGATCTGTATGTTTATTCCTCAATAATTATCATTTTGTACAGAATTCTATATATTAAAATATATATGGATTTTATTTCTCACCCCAACTAATGTCATAGAAAGCCTTAGGTCGTGGGTACATGGGAATTCAAGGGATAGTTACTACACTATATGCCAATACAATCTTACTAGGATTCCTACTATATATTATTTTGTGGTTAAGAAATCCTTTCAACTCAGGAAGACTTTGATAAAAAAACTGACTGTAATTGATGTTCTCTATCAACAATTATCCATAAGTTGTATCAAAATTCAGTTTTATTAATGAATATGATGATTCAGACAAAGGTGATTCCCAAAGAAGTTTGTTAATGATTTTTCATATGTTAGTAGTTGTTTCAAGAGTAAATATTAAGTGTTTTTTAAAATATACATGGATATTTTATTTTGCTTGTTGGATAATAATGACACAAGAAAAAAACATTGATTTTATAAATTATTGACTACTTTTTAATGACATGTAAATGTATGTCCTAAAAAATAACATTATATTTACACATGAAATAACCTTTTTATAAATCATTTATTTTTTTGTGAAATCATCTGAAAAACATGATTAATAAAAATTTCACAATACAATTACCATAAAATAAAAATTTCCAAATAATAGGAATTTTGAAATTAAAATCCTGATCCATTATATATATAAAAGAATAAAAGGTTTTAATGGGAAAATTGATCACAAAAAACATTCAGCATAACGAAATAAAATATAAAAAATTGTTGTATAAAGATCACATATAGTAATAATATATAAAAAATATATAACAATCATTATTTGGGAAATTCTAAGGTTCCCTAGAAACATACAAAGATAACGTTAAATTTCGAATCATCATATGAATAGTTGAGTATCAACAGATAAATTTTTAATTGGTCATCACAGTCCTAGATTCCATAAGTGGATGGAATTTCGTAGGCCATGAATAATTTAATCCTTTTAAACTATCTATTTTTTAATTTAATAAATTAATGTAACCAACCCTAAAACCCCTATGTAGATATCTAATGATTCCCTTAATATCAGTATACAATATCAATATACTATATATATATACATACATTTATATTATAAAAGTTTCATAAACATGAACCACTATAGTGAATACCCTTCAATGATACAACCTTTTAAGAATAATATAAAAATATGGAATGGAATAAAGTATCTATTCAGATTGTATCTCATGTAAAACTATGAAATCCTGATTATTCCAACAATAAAATAAATATATATTTAAAATATTTGCATAATTTCCAAAAATAGTCCTTTGAACATAAAAAGATTCATTTTTCATGAAATCCAAATAAAACCGACTATAAAATACATCATCTACAAAAAAAACTAATATATCACGATCCATATCACTAATACAAATAGTAATACCTTTTAATCACACTAAAGAGTTATTGAAATAATTTAATTTAAATACTTAATTGGATTAATACTCTATGTGTTTTGTATAACACTTATTAACTAAAAATCGCACAGTAGAAAAATTATATACATTTCAAGTATAAAATTAAATTTATTCCTAGTGTAGGTTCAAAAAAATAACGAGTATAAACATTTTGAAAATAAAATATTTTTTCATAATTATTATAAATAGTAGAAAACATTGTTTGAATTAGGAAATTTTCAAAAGACTCAAAACAAATAAATTTAAAAAATGTAAACTACAGGACCAAATAATTCCTTTGACAAGGGGTGTTAATCAAAATATGTAAAAAGGGAATGAAACCATAATAGAGGGATAAAATCCTAATCATTTGGAAACCCCAAGTCAAAAAAATATTTCATAAAACCCACGGACTCTATGGATATTATAAGTTATTTAGAAGAGTGGATAGATGAGAAAAATAAGAAAGTTGGAAGAAATTATGACGATAGAAAAAATAACATGATTTGACTCACTATAGTGAATGGAGAGTAGAAAATGGATATCAATGGGAGACACTTGTAACTGAAGATGGAATCTATGGCCTGAAAATTTAGTGGATAGATCATAATAAATTTAAAACACAATAACAAAAAAATAGAAAATTCCAAAAACAACACTGTACATACACGTCATTATGTTTACCTATATTTTATAATGTCGATTCCATCTATAGCCAGCTTTGGGTGTGACCTTCTAAACCTATGCTTATGTCTACTATTTTGTGTTGTAATTTCTTGATAAAGATGACATTCTCAAAACACCACCATAATTGAATTTCCAATAAATACCTTAACATAATACTTACATAATTATGAATATTAAGTAAAAAATTTATTATCTTAAATTTTAGGATAATTTCAAATTTAGTCTTTTAGATAATTATGTTATTATTCATTTATAAAAAAATGAAATACCAAGTCGATAATTCTAATCACAATAAATCTTTCTAAAATATAAAACCATTGAAATATATCCGGATTTTATTTCGTAGAAAATCTATATGGAATTATACATTATATCTTCTATGACGTTAGACATCCTCAAAGGCTATGAATTTAAAAAAAACATAGGATGACAAAAAATGATCAAGAAGAGATATAATGAAAATGGAATCTATTTATTCAGTAAATCATGAATACCAATGATATATTTACCTTCACATCAATGTTCCTTGAGGGAATGGAATAAAACATTTTCAAAAGATAAACACATACAAGTTTTTCTCAATAAAATACATTAAAAAAATAGAAAAAAACTAGAACACATTTTCACTGACTTGGGGATCATATTCATAAAACAATTTTAATAAGAATATATATATGGCATACATAGAAGATAATTGTTTCACAATTCATTAGGGAAGTATAATGTGTTCAAACTTCGTATAATATATATCAGGCTCACCCATTTATCATATGATATAATGGGGCACAACACATTGTATAATTCATATTAGGCTCACCCATATGCTATAATGGGTATTACCCCTTCATCTAAGTTTTATTTGGATAATTGAATTAATATAATCTTCATGCACCATACCATAAATACTATACATTGGTAATAAAAGCTTTTGAAGAATACATTTAAACTCATAAGAAAAACACTTTCATAAAAAAATACTCATTTCTTTTAGAACCCCTTTTTAATACCAACATACAATTCTCTATTATAAAATCCAATACTAAAATACATAAAAACATGATTTTTTTATTATGGAAACACAAAACCTTTCAATTGAATAATTAAATAAAATAATGGTTATATAGGTGGAAAATGTGTTGTCTCTATGTACATTAAGAATTGAACAATCCTTTTCAGTTTTCCAAAAAATTCCGTATAAAATATGTAAAATATATAATTTTGTAATCCAATAATAATAAAGTTAAAAGATAAAATTTTAATTAATAATTTTTTTTTCAAATAATAACATTCATTAAATTAGAATATTTCTTGGACATGTAAGAGAGAGAGAGAGAGAGAGAGAGAGTTTTATGGAAAACATTAAAAGATGAGTTATTTAAATCATAAGAGACTTATGACTACCTAAATATATAAAACCTAATCCCCGTGAAATAATAAAATAAAAATCATTAAATACCCTAAAAAAAATTTCATGGTATATCTTGTAAAATGGGATGTATTTACACCATATATAAGAATAATGGTTCCTAACATCAAGATGTGTGTCAATAAATGGAAATTGAGATTAAGTCCTTTAGTCTGAATATGATTCATTATGTGTTTCTTTATCACCATTAATAATAAGCTTATTTTAATGATTTAATTTCTTATCCTTTCTTACTATTATTATGGGTTTTATTTCACTTATTTACACGTTATACACAATTATGCAATCATTTATCGTTAATTCCAATGTTTTTACTATATTCATCTTAGGGGATAAAAATGAATTAGGTAGGTTAGATATGGTCAATGTGGTCATTATATATTATTATTAATAATAAAAGTCATTAAAAAGTATAATATTTATACATCAATTATACTTTTCAAACTAATCATAAAAGATAGTTATTAAAAATCAACTAATATTATGATCATAGAGATTGTTGGTCATACGTATGAATGAATGACATTTCTCTTTTCTGATGATCATTATAGAAACCAGGTGAATATCATTTATCATACCATAATTTTGAAATTATAATATATGAAATGTTATTTAATTAAATGTTCTTTTATATATATCATTCTTGTAATGGGGTGATGAAAAATGGAATCTCCTCTCTTTGAGGAGTTGGTAGTCCTAATGTCCATGAACGACATTATCATTGTTTCCAATGAGTGAAAATGTAAAAAGATAATGATATATTTTATTTAAATAATAATTAATATGTAATTAATAACATATAAATGTCATGTATATCACAAATGTTCAATTTCATTACCCTTATTACATTTTATGTAACCTTTTAGTAAAAATAGAATCACAGTACTTCATGAGGCGGTAGTCCTCTATAGACACGTGTGACATTATGTTATCCCATATTGAAGGTAAATGAAATTTTATATATGATATAATTAATCCATAAATATAAATATGTTATAAATATCATAAATAAACTTTAGAACATTTATCATACCTAATCGTGAGATATGTTAATAGAAAAATGAATGAAGTCATTTTTTGAGGTTGTAGTATTTTGTATACATGATAAATGATTTTCTAACACATTTGATAGAATTTTGTGTTGGGTGAAGTTAATACAGAAAACATAACAATATCTAAGTATATGTAATATTATTTGGTTATTATATCATCATGGTATAAAAATAATTGAAGGGCTATACAAATAAATAATACAAAAATTCTAATTAATGATCGTAACCTCTTTTTTTTGTATATTCATTTTATTTTAACTAAACCACTCCTAGGACTAATCCTTTATAATTTATCGACGAAATAGTATGTTTTTTATAATTTAAATCAACACAAGAACATGGTCATGGAAAAAATAGGAATTTAACCATAGTAGCATTAACAAATATTTTATTATTTAACAATTACTATAGTTATTAGAAAGAGATAATTGGTAGATGAATTGGAAATATATGAAATATATTTTCATCTAAAAATAACTCCCCAAAATATAGGTTTTAGTAATTTAAAATATTTTAGTAAAATTTATTTTTTTATTAAATAAAATTATTTTCATTGTCCACAATATTCATTTATATTTAATTTAAAATACATATATAGTGATTTAGTTATATTTTTTTTACAAAAATGTGTAAAAAGATATATTTATCCATAAAAATATTTTAACATAATAATTCATTAAATTTTAATCACTTTTACTATCTGTAGAATTAAATGTTTTTTATTCACCAAATAATTTTTTTGTTGGAATTTTGGTAAGTATTTTAAGTAAGTAATTCATCGATAAAAACTAAATACAAATTATTTTGTTATAAATAATTTATCTTAAAAAATAACATATATAACCTATTTAATTATTATTTCCTTATCATAAATAATTATACAAATTTATGCTTTGAAATGTATATTTTTTCATTTTCAATACAGAACTTATTATATGGGTCATACTGAATGTAAGGTGGAAAATAACACACATATTGAATATATTTTCCTAGAAAATGTTAAAATAAAATAATTCAATGAAACTATTTTAATATTTTAGGTTATTATAACTCTTATAATTCCTTTTTAACCCCTCGATATATCAAATTTTACATTAACCACAACAATTACCTTTTCTTACATTCCCTATTACATTGGAAAAAAATTGTGTTAAAATTATTAGAAATGATAAATTAATTTTTTTTAAATATGGAAGCCATTTCGAAAAATTCAACTCACATATTTAGAAAATTTAAATTTAACATTAATCCCACATACACGACAAGTCATATAGTTTCAATGAATAATATGTTTTATAAAAATATTTTTCCATATTAACTCTATGACTAATAATAATTACTATATAAAACTAAATTAATATTTACTGATACATAATATATACAGATCTTATAAAACATTACCCATTATGAATTATTATTAATTAATTAAAATAGATAAACATTATGTATTTTAAAATCATATTTAGAAAAACCCCATTTTTAAATAGAAAAAACAAACATATTATAAAAACCAATATAATATTTATTGAATATAATTAAGTGTAATAAATATATCATAGATTAATTTTAATCCGATTAATAACATATTTGGACATTTAAATTTATTTATTTATTTAGATGAAATTATATTATAGGAAAATTTTTGTTTTTTACTATTTACCAAAAGATCAACGTACTTCAAAAATTCCAAAGATTTATCCCAAATAATGTTTGAATATTATTCTTAAAAAAATGAATTTAATTTTATAAAATTATATTTCTCAATGTTCATAAATTTTTTTCTAATATTTTTTTCTTTAAAATTAAAAAAATTATTTAATATGTTCAAATTATCTTTAGTAAAAAATGATTGAATATTTAATAAAAAATTTCCAATAATTATATTCTTCTAAAATATCAAATATTTACATCCTAAAATCATTAATAAATTTGATCATCATAATTTGATCTTTATCACTACAATCAATGTATGTACATTTGGAATTAAGTAAGTTTGAATCCCACATAATAAAAGGATTAATAAAACATCAGCTTAATAAGATTGACTGGGATGTATAGAAGTAAAACGAAATAACCCCTAACATGGTATCAAAATATGATAACAAATATTATAAGTAATGATTTGGACAGGTAATAAAAGAATAAATAATCAACGAGATTTATTGAGTTCTTTGATCATGTGTAATTTAATGATCAATGGAATGCTTAGCACATAAAAGCAATAAATATATGATTTTTTAAAATAGCATATGAATCATCATATATTAGTGTAATAGGATAATTTTTTAAAGATCCTTTTACTAATGATGGGGAATTATTTTATTGTCTAAATATATAACAAAATATAATAATTTTATTTTTTTTATATTTCATTTTCACAATTTCATCTTCTAGGAATTCATTGATCAATTTCTAATTCATCCCTTACTCCATGAAGTTGATATCGCAAAATGAATTTTTTATTACTTAAGAAAAAAATCACATTTAGCAGATCATATGATCCATAAGTGTGACAAGTTTTTCAATCTCCATCTAACTATTTTCCAATACCAAATGATAACCCAAGATTTAATAAATTAACCTCTACACCTCAAATGTAATTCCAAAAGTTTATCATTGTTATTTTTTTCAATTATTTACAATAATAAACAATGTTATTAATGATCATCTTAACCATAAAGCCAATAGATTAAATTAAACATATATCTATAAAATTAATGTTAATTAATCCTCAAAAACAATTCCTATAAAATAATAAATTCAAGGTGTCTATGAGAACAAAATAAATGTCTAAAAATGTTCATTTGTTATATAAAACAAAAAAATATGGGGCATGAATTCATTGATCATATTATTATCCTTTAAAAATTAAATTTCTCTTTAGAGACTCCACCTCTTCTATTAAAATACCAAAATCTAATATAGAAGTGGAAAATGATTATGAAACCCTTTTTCTTCTCATCATGATGATTTCTAGCTGAAGTGGGTAACCTAAGACACATTTCCCAACTCATTGAATCTAAATCATCTTGAATTTTTTTGGATATCTGTTATGACTCTTTGATTGTACAAGAAACATTTATTTGTAGTCACGAATATTTTGACCACACATACCACAATATTAACATAATCCATATCCGAACATACATCACCTGAAATGTATTTTACCGCACATGGAACAAATTTTGGGCATACCTATAGAATTATTATTTGTTACATTGTCTATTTTATACAACCAGGATAGTTTCATATACTTTTCATAACATAGGACATAAGTCTTGAAAAAATACATTTCAAATTTTTCATTACGAAAAAAAAATTCCCATCCAATAAATTATCATTATAATCATTATTTTAATCCCATCTATATCCCACTAATTTTAAAATAATCTCCAAAAATAATTTCATCAATATACCTAGATAATATTATAATGTCTCCTTATAACGATGCAACACAATCTTAATATTTTTTCTTTAACTACATTATTTTTTTCCACCATATATTGAAAAATATTTTTGAAATATTTCACAAAGAAACAATTCATAAAGGTGTCTAATTACATTTCATAAAGATAATATTTTTCTCTTGTATTCATAGCCATTGAATTTCATTTATCATTTTCTCCATCAAAGTTGTAGTTTTAAAGAGTTACCTTTTAACATTATAAATATCTCATTACATCAAATATCTTCTCTACTAATCTTATCCATCATATGAATACCACTAGGTCAGCTAATCCATTAAATGATTTTTTATGTCGAATCGTTACATGATCCACTATAGTCATGTTTATTCATGGAAGATACACTTCCTCTCTGTCATGGATAACACTCCCACTTATAGTTTCTATCAACTTATCCATTACTACAAAGAAACAGATTTGTTCTAATTCCATCTATATCAAGAGGATTAGTTGGAAGAATATTTTCACCTCGGTACCTTCCAAACACACCATTCCCATTTTCTCTATGTAAAACCATTCAAAAAATACATATTTCAGAGGAAGAAACTTGGAAATCTAGAAATTCAATATCATTTAATTGTAACCATATTGTACCCTCATAAATGGTAATGATAATAACACAATAATAACCTTTATATTTTTATATACCATCCATTGTTAACAAATATAAGGAATTTCCTTTCATAATTACACAACGTTGATTTTTATTTCATGATTTCACTCTCATACATTTGAGTAAATTTTAAGATCTATAATTTCAAATAATTTTCCCATAATTTATTCATGAAGGACATAAAATGAAAATTGGACACTTTTAATTAGTATTTATCTCTGATAATATAATTACTTGAAAATAAAACATGATTTATTTTCATGGAAACTCTTAACTAATCTATAGTTGACCAATTTATTTCCCTTACTTGTCATTAAACCATATAAAGAACTTTTTCAAAACATGTGATGCACAAAAATTCCCTGTATGATATATAAAAATTAAAGAAGTCATTAGATCAGAAATAAAAAGAAAACTAATCAAATATTTAACATTATGTATAATTGAATTATTATAAATTAATAAATAAATTCACACGAAAAACATACATATTTTATCTAAGATAAATCATTTTATGCCCACATCAATCTATTAAAACTCTATTTCAGTGACATAGAGAAAATATTCATAAACCCCCATAAAAACATTTTAATTTGAATAACCTTATTTCAGGAACATAATTAAACAAATTCACAATGAATTGGAGAGATAAAAGGTTGCTCACCCTTCATATAATCTATATTAGGATCACCCATTTCTCATGAGCAATGATGATGTTCAACCGTTTAGATATGTTATATCGGGTTCATTTATTAGCTATAATGGGGGAATACACCATCATATAAGTTCAATAAAACTCTATAATTTCATATAATTATCAAGTAACAGAACATGAATAAGAAACATTCATCCTTAAATAAATTTAAAAACTCATTTAAAATCATATGAAAAAAACATTCAGATAAAAATACTAGTTCATTATAAAACCCCATTTTGAATACTAAAATATTGCTTTTTGACACACCATTTTCAATAAAAATAATACATTAATTTTTTAATTCAAATAAAACATGAAATATTTAAAGTATTATATAAATTTAATAGTGGTCACTATGGAAGAACAATCTTTCTCGCTTGGTTTGTTAAGAATTAAACATTCCTTTTATAATTTTTCATAAATTTATTTAAAAAAAATATCAAGAGATTTCAGGTGAAACCCATTGAAAATAGACTAAACATAAATATAAAAATTAAATTATAGATTTTTTACCATTTAAAAACTTTCAAAAAATCATATAAAATATTGATATTGAATAGAAAGTGTGTTTTAATGAAAACATTGAAAGAGGATTTATTTAGATAAAAAGTCAGTTATAAATTTTGAAATATTTAAATCATAATAACCCAAATCTAATAGGATTTATAAAACATTAAATACCATGATGATATATAAATTCGTGATATATCATGTCAATGAGGAATTATGTAGAACTTCTTACAGAATAAGGGTGAAAAACATCAATACATGCCTTAACGAATGAAAATTGATATGAAGTCCCTTACCATTAGTATAATTCATCATATTTATCATTGTCTTCATGAATAATAAACTTATTTTCATTATTTAGATTCTTGATATCCATTTTTATGTTTATTATTACACTTGTTTCATTTATTACCATGTTATATACAATTAAATAATCAACTGTGTTTATTTAGGATGTTTTGGAAATATTCTTCTTAAGGGTCAAAAATTATTTTTGTAGGATTATTATGCTCAAAGAGTAAATTATTTAATCATATCCAAAATAATAATACTGAAATAATTATCATATTTATACATAACTTTTACTTTTAAAACCAATCATTAAATATGGTTTTGAAAAATGTACTAACTTTATGATAATGGACACGGTTGGCCATACATAAAACAAAGTAAACATTCTATTTTCATTGATCATTATATAAAGAAGTTATGTAAAAATTACACTTCAATCATTATAATTTTATCATGAATTACGTATCATTTGATTATATATATATATATATCATTCTTGTGATGTGTAGATGAAAAAATAAATCATATTCCTTTGAGGAGGTGGAATTCCACACATCCATGGATAATGTTAGAATTTTTACAGTGACTGAAAATGTAAGAGGAATGTGATATATTATATTTCAATAAAGATAAATAAGTTATGAATATAATAAAAAAATCATTCATATAATATATATTAATTATATTTACCCATATTATCAAAAAGAAAACTTTTTGGGACAAACGAATCATGTCGCCACTCTAGCTGGAAGTCCGTCGTATGGATAAGAGACCTTATCATGTCCCTTAAAAATGGAAATAAAAAAGGGTTTAAATTATATAATTACTAAAAAGGTATAATGATGCTACAAATATCATATATAACTCTTTTATCCATCATAAAACCCAACTGTGAGAGGTTGTAATGGAAAAATGGAAGTCATAATTTCATAAGGTTGTAGTCCTCTGTAACTATGAATGATGATTTATTATCTTGTTAAATTGAAATATCTGTGATTTAAATTAATAAAATTTACATAAAAATTTATCAATATATATAATACGTATATTTTATTATAGTATAAATTTATTATAAGAATTTATGGGGACGGGTAATGAAATAAAACAGAAATGCATGTTGAAGAATGTTACCTCTCATACAGGAATCATCATTTTGTTTATAGTAAAACCTTATTGGGATGGAATTTTTACCAAAAATAGGCTTCTAGAATTAGTGGAGTGGATTTTTTAAGTTATTTGATATTTTTTTGGATGATAAAAATTGATTGAGACGTGTGAAGATGTTTGGAGAGAGGGTGTGCTTTTATAATTTATGTGGAATTGTGTTGTTATAAATACTAAAAATTACTCATGATTGGGAGATCAATATTTCCTATTATGGCATGAAAAATGTTATGTAATAAATGTGTAAGGTCTATATGGTCAATTATCTATGCCATATGAGAATTTTTGGGAGCCTAATAATTTATCTGATAAAATAAAATAAAAGCACAGACCCCAATATTTTTCTATGAAATTAAAATAAATAATAATATATAATAAAATTTGTACATAAAAATGACATAATAAGTGTCAGGATTTTCCACCAAAATACAGCTCTCAACCCAAAAAATGTCTTTAGGGACTGAAAATTCATTAAAATATTCTTAAAATATTTTATATCCTCATGATATCTATAAACTCAACCCCAAAAACTAACCAATTATATATTCACTTACAAATATCCATGGAAACATTAGCATTAATTCAATCAACTTGGGTGAAGATGGGTAGAAAAAATAATCAACCCAAAATTGTGGTATAACCTACAAAGAGAATAGAAAATGCATGGGAGAGTTATCCTCAACTCTTATATTTCATATTATAACACAAAAATAATTATAATTTTAATATACGAGCATTATATAAGAAATACATCAAAACTTTTTATTAATACCATAATCATGTATGAATAATCCTTATAAGGTACATCCACCACTCACACCATAAACAAAAAAGGTTTCTAAAATGAAAAATAAATCCTTATGTTATAGGGATATCAAACACCAATATGACCGTTTTTTTCTAAAGGGAAAAAATTAATATTTTTTTTTATTTTAACAATACCATTATGATTTAGTTAAACCCCTTTGGAAACTATAAACATCAACCCCATGAAACCAACACAAACTAAAAAAACATTCAAACTTGACTATAAAAATTTCATATAGTTTATAATCCATATTATAAATGAACACAACCTTCCCAATCATATTACTCAGGGGTGTATCAAATAATTATACTATTAAATCATATTTATGATTCATAAACACTATCCAAAAAAGATCAAAACTTATCCAAAACGAGACATATATGATTGATGTAGTGGTTTCAATACACTACAAAATAAATCAAAATAAAATGGGTGGTTTATAATCCATTCTTGGTTTGAGAAAACTATTTATGAAACCATGAACCTACTACACATTATGTTTTAGAAAATCCTTCGATCAATTCAGATAGTAACAAACCCCATACCTTTAAAAATAATTAATTATATTATTTATAACAAGGGTTTCACCTTCTTATATTTCAATGATATTTTATTATATATATTTATATAATATAAAATTAAAAATATCATACCCTATCCATATAAAATTGGTAACATCAACTAAATATCAGTTTCTCCAAAAAAATTGATACTTTGACTAACTCCAAATTTATTAGAAACATATCTTCTTATGTTTTTAACACCAAAATTGGAGGCAGAAAAAATATCCTCAATTCATTATGGCCTACCTCACGAAGTAAGGAGGCGAGACCGCTCTGTGAAGCCCTCTAACGTTCATGAGCCCTCGCGAGGCAATTATCCAGGACCGCTCTGCGAAGCCCTCATGAAGTAAGGTGGTGGGACCGCTCCATGAAGCCCACTGACATTCGCGAGCCCTCGTGATGTTAGGCGGTGGGAATGCTCTGCGAAGCCCTCTAACGTTCATGAGCCCGCGCGAAGCAAGGATGTGGCAAGCTCCGCGATGGAATGTGACGTTCATGATCCACCGAAAATCTTGCTGCGCGCCGAGCACACGCTGCTTCACGGTGCCTCGTGCCTATAAATACAGGGATACCCTCAATCCCGACGGATAGACTTTCTGACCATTCCTCTTCCTAGCTCCTGTATCATGAATCACCTGTGCTTTGCGATCCATGAACTTCTCAAGGTACTTTCTGCACCGCGAAGTACCTTCCCTTTGGTGTTAATTGAGCCTCTATTGTGAGAGGGATGCCTTTCGCAAAGCCCACGTGTCTTCATGAAGGAAGGAGATCCTCAAGGGGAATCGGGTCTTCACAAACCAATTACGCTGCGCAGAGCACCCCTGGACATGTAACCCAAGTCCCAAGGCTGGGTCACTACGAATCGCGAAGAACATTGCTTCCTGAGGCCCTGTTTCATGAGGCATTGCTTCACAAATGTATTTCCACTTCGCGAAGCACCCCCCATGCGCATGTAACCCATGTTCCAGGGTCGGGACACTCTGTATCACGAAGCACATCACCTCCCCATGTTATGCTTTGTAAGGAACCCCTACTTCACGAGGTATTTCTTCGTGAATGCCTTCCTGCATCATGAAGATCCTCCACTATGCACATATTCCCTATGCCTAGCCTATTAAACTTCACTTCATGAAGCACAACCCTTTGTGAAGCTCCTCCGTTGCATAGAGCACCAGAGCTTCACAAGCCTTCTACCAATGTCCCCTCTCGCTCTGCAAATACTATTCCCATGCAGCACATCAGGTTCACACAAAGCAACCTCAATGTCCCTTGGATAATATTGCCCGATGCATTTCTTTGCCTCATGTTTCTTCACATAGGAATGCTAACAACTATTGCTACTTCACATAGCCATGCTAATGTGTACCCCCAATGGTTCGCTCAATAACAACTCTTAGCCATGACGTTGCATGTCTTTTCCCTTTAGCAAGGTGCAGAGGGTATCAGTTATGTATATCCTAGGGGTGCGGTACAAACCCACCTCGTCCAGCTGTAGGATGTTAAACTGCTAAGCACTATCATCCTCAGGACATGACATTAAAATGTGACTTCACCACGTGCCTCGCACGCGGGGTTCCCCCACCATGGACATTCTGCCCGCCCATTGGTCTCCATGGGAGTTAGATCATTCTTCACATGGAATGTGATCCTCTCTATCGGAGTGGCATCTGTACATGGGGAAAGGGAAACCATCATAGTGTAATATCATGTCCTTTCATACAGGTTGTAGCATCCCTACTCCTCCTTTCATCTTTGGTCCCAAGGACTAAGAGGGTTAGGGGAATGGACCCCAAACCCCTCATTTCTTCGGTAGAAGATCCCTATCCCGCTAGGCTTTGTTTCCACCAGGGCTCCATCCGGGAGTAAGTCCCAATTTCTCTAGGCTACAAACCATGAATAAGCCCTTGTTTCCTATTTGGGTCGCTAACTACGTGTAAGCCTCACTTCACCTCCCACAGACGCACCGTTCATGACATGATCATCAAGTCTCTGCTATATCTTATTTCTCACACCGATCGTGACTCTCTTGGGCTTATAGTGAGCACCAACCATGATAACAACACCCTAGGTAGCCCAGAGTATAATCCCCATACCATCCGAACTACGAGGTCATTGATCCTTGCCAAGGCAGGGTACATAGGAAGCCTTCCTGAGGTTCAAGCCCACCACCATCCTTTGGTCCCGACCATTTTCACATCAGTGCACCAAGCCACCATAACCTGAACTACATGGTCTTTGATCCTTTCTATGGCATGGTATGAAGGAATCCTCCACGAGGTTCAAGGCCACCACCCATTGGTCACTCCGACCCGCTTCACATTGGTACACCAAAACTTTGCGACGCCTAAGAGCGTAAGACCCAAATGCCCCCATGAACTATGAGGTCATTGATCCTTACCAAGGTAAGGTACGTAGGAAGCCACTTTGAGGTTCAATCCCAACACCTGTTGTTCCGACCCCCTTAATGCCAGTTCTCCCCCGTCCTGAAATGACGATAAACTATAGACCCCAATAAGAGGTAATCCGTTGATTCACTACTCAGCCGTAATCTATTGCACACAATCCTTACAATTAACTACGTGGTCTTTGATATTTTCCAAGGAAAGGTACGTAGGAAGCCTTCATGATGTTCAAGACCACCATCCACCTAGACCCCAAGTCCCCATTCATGTCAGTTCACCGAATTCTACCCAATACTCGAACTATGTGGACAATGATCCTTGCTGAGGAAGGGTACGTAAGAAGCCTCCCCGAGGATCAATACCATCAACCAATGGTCCTGGCCACTTTAGATCAGTCCACCCTCATCCTGAATGATGTTAAACTGTGTTCCACTTTTTGTTCCCCATTCTACGGCATGCCATTGTCACTCCATTCAACGGTAAGCCGTTGTCAGCCTCATTCATGTGTAAGATATTGTCACCCATTTCAGCGGTAATTCATTGGAACTCGAACCATAGGTAATCCATTTTCATGATGAATTACGTTCACTGAACTACGCGTACATTTATTCCCTGCCATGGGGATATGTATGAATTCTCTTCGAGGCTCAATCCCAATTTCACCATAGCCCTTGCGATGGTCCTATTTCATTCCCTCTCTACATCATCCATTCAACCATCATCCATCTAGATTCATATCTAGGCTACCACATCCTGATGGGATCATGCCACCCCATTCTCCATTCCATTTAACATCATTCATGATACCAACCACACATTGGCCCCATCATCGGTGTTCCCTCTAGGGGTCGCACCCATATGATCAACTCCAGTATGTGTTATGATTAGTCATATCCATCTCCACTGGATGTTAAAATTGCGACATACCCTGTGTTAAACATGGGATGCTGAGGGAAACCATATATTCATGCCCGTGGCATATGATTCCCCGCGTTCGATGTAAGATGTCTCAGGCTTCCGTGCCCCCCGAGAATCCCTATAATACGGGACAGAAGGCAAAACGGCTAGTGTCCCAGTTCCTAGACACGATAGTGATTCCAAGCATGACTACTCCTCTGACCAAAGGTTTCTGTCTTGACCGGACCCCTTGGAATGTCCCAACAAAACTAGTGTAACTAACTACAGTCCATGAAGATATGGAGCTAGGAAATGTTTCATGAACAATGTATTAAATCTATAAGGGAGACCCGGACTAGGTGACGAGTACTAAGGAGGAATCCAAGGAAGGAATAACCGACATCCCATCATCCCGTTTCGATCAAGGAGCAAACGTCCCTGAAAAATGATGGATAATTCCTGTCTTTGGAAAGCAAGAATGTGGGGAAACAGAACCGCGCCTTTCATCCTCCACAGACGGATGCGCGCGCCCGAGAAAAAGTGCCGGAAATAAAAACGGTGAACCCAATGTGAAGTTCTTGTCCTCAAAATGGATATTAGTAGAGCTCAAGGAATCAATGGACTGATGTGTCACCGGATCAATTTATCTGGCACCAAGTCCCACTAAGAAAATAGCAGGCATGGTGTGAAACTCACTAGAAGATGGGGTAGTAGAACATTGGACATCCCGTTATACGACGTTGTTGGCATGGATCCATCTTACCGGCCATATAAGATGGGATGGCGCTGGGGTATTGGTTGTCGATTTATATTTCTTTCAGCATAGATTATTTCAGCTCCCTCTTCTCAGGAATCATGTTGCTCCTCCTGGAACGCGATAACTATATACCCATAGACGCAGGGGTAGGGGCATCTCCCACACGACCATCCCACGTAGCTTCACCTCTTCCATAATGGCCTCTACATCTATGACCACAGGGCGCCCACGCCCCCTCTCCCCGTCTAAGTTCATCCAACAGAGGGAAATCAACGACCTCATGCATCATCAAGAGGAGGAGAGGGTCATACCTACATGGGATATGGGCCACCTTGAAAATGAGGCATCTGCGCCTCGCAGTCAATGCCACCCCCAAGGGCCGCGCAGGGAGCCATTGCTCCCCACCCCGAGATATAACCACTTCGGGAGCCTATCCTTGGAACACTTTGATGCCTCCCTGCCTTACACTGATGAGTTAGGTGACATCTGTCCCAGCCCGATCAGAGTCCCATTTCAAGGGCTCCAAGTGAGGGCTCCCACATGGCCGCATCAGCGCCGCCGCCCGGTCATGTTGGATGAGGAGAAGGTAAGCTTGGTACCTACACCACTGGCCTCAGTTCATTTGACCCAACACCTGTGCTAGGCGCAAGCTGAGGAGAATGCCTACCATGGGGCATCAACGTTTACGTCTATGGTGGCCTGAGCCCTTTCTGATGCATATCATTAGTTCACTGCCTACACTTAGCAGGGTCACTTATACACCCGACCAGGATCGAGGCCCCAACCTCCCCAAGGGCAGGCTGGGTTGACTCTCTTAGTCACTGGTACAAGCAGTGGTCACTGCGAACTAACCCACAACGATTTCAACCAGTACCGAGGTCCTCCCCATACAACTACCATGGATAGCGCATGTGTTCCCCACTTCGAGGATCGGCATGGCAGTATGCCCCGTGCCACCCCCAATCGAAATGAAGGTCTTCCCCGCAGCAGAGATACTCGGTATGAAAGACTCTCTTGTTCCCATTACATTGGGTATGGAGCAATTCCTCCTTCCCCCAAGTGCTGGTGTAGGGACATTTCCCATCCAGTATCTCTTCAACTTGGGGAACCTCCCAATGTACTCTCAGCAGTTGGTGGCAGTCCTCCTCACCTCGGAAACCAGAGGGGTGAAGGCCAACCTCGATCCACCCGCACCCAGCACGGAGGTCGTACTTGTGTTCAGCTTGATTGGTAAAAGGAGCCTCCACATACAGAGGTCACTACGGAAAAAAGCGTGGAGGTCCTCCCCATGCTTTGTCCAGTTCCAGTGGTGGTCTTTCCTACTCCAGCGCTACCTATGGAGGTACTCCTCATGTCCCCTTTGACATTTGTCTTGGTGGTCCTCGCACCCCGGCTTTCTCTGGTGGAAACACTTTCCACCCCAGCACCAGTGCGCCCGAAGGACCTCATGTCATAAATTTGCCTTATCCTAAAGAGCCACTCAGGGGAAGGAAGGCGGGTCATCGCCGCCATAATAATAATTCTAGGAAGGTCCGGATAGAGATCAGACCATTCCACTTCTCAGATTCTGAGGTGGAGTACGACTCAGTGCGGGAACCCTCCTCTCACTCATCCGAGTCAAGGGTCGGGGCAGGGATAAGGGGCCTCAGTCTAGTACTCCCTGAATGAGAGGTCCATAGGATTCTAACCTCCCTCTGGAGGTATATTTAGGAGGATGAAAATTTGTCAACCCCACAGGTTACAGTCGTAAAATTGCCACCATGGTCACCAGAAGCGCTCTCTACCCCGACAAAGGACCACAATGAACTATTTTGGTGACTGATGGAGGGCGAGTAGCAGCACGTCCTATCACCAGTGTCCCTTGCCTCTGATCCAAGAACTGCGGTCATCAGCCTATTATATAGAGACATGGTGGTCATGTCTCTACACATTTTGGAGGACAACCCAAGATTCGGCGGCCATTCAGCCCATTCTCCATACTCTCTACTGGCCAGCCTACTGTCCCAGTGGTCTTCCATAGTACCACTACCAGTTCCTCAACCACCCTAGTTGAATAGTGGGGAAATCATGGGCCAGACCTTGAATCTGAGCCGATGAGCTTATGGAACATCCTCACAGCGGACCACTTCCCTGAGAAGTTCTGGCCTGTTGCAGCATTGAATTTATTCATACCAAAATACCTCAACCCAGAAGAGATGTAATGTTTCCGCAACACCCTCTGGTTGATGGATTTTAGTCTTCTTCATATGAGAGTGGTTTATCTCAGGAGCCAATCGCATTTCGAAGACATCAGTGAGAAATGTCTTCTGGTCGATTTGGCTGCACTCCCTGTGGACCAGCTCCCCGAGTCACCAGGTCGTTGTGAGGCCCTCCAATTGTAATGCATTCATAGTATCAAGGTACTCTGCAAAATTATAATAGAGGCTACCCCCACGTGAAAATATGTGGATGGGGGTAGTATGATGCCCTCCTCTTCAGTCCTATCTGGCAGTAGCCCGACTCGTTAGGCGATAGCGAGAACATGCCCCCAGGAAGGGCCACAGTCAACCTGGCCGACACAGTGGACGAGGAGGATGAGCTGGAGCTTCTCGAGAGAGACTTACCCCTAGGGCATGCCACCAATATTGGACCCTTCAGGAAGGTTTACTCATCCGCAGATGAACCCACTTGTTCCTCTTACGCCCACCGAGGCATTGGTACTCAGTAGGAATACTATTAAGGGAAAATGGAATGTCGGAGATGCCAAATACTCTGACCCATCTTCTTAAGTGTAGAAGACGGAGGAGGACCCCATGAAGGCCACATTGTGCCAAGAACTTTCCGAGCAAAAGAAGATGGTCAATGAACTCTTGGCTGAACGTGCTGTAGAGCAATGGCTAGACTACGATGATCCTAGGACAGTACAGTAGGGGAAGGAACAACTTCCCCTTGGAAATCTGCCCCTGGGAAACCCTGATCATTCTACTCTCATGGACAGGTTTGAAGATGGAGCTCACGGAAAGAGAGTGCGGGTAGTCTCTCCAAACCCTTTGTAACTGTGCAGAAATCTATGAAACCCCGCTCGGGTTCCCCCAGCTACCCCAGAAGTCACCCCCACCAACCACTCCATGAGCCGTTGAGACACCTTACCGTGTTGAAAAACCCACCAATGCACTCATGGTTAGGTATCCTCATCAAGACAGGGACCCCCAACCAGATGATCCAATGATGGCACTCATTGCACACCTTGAGGTGTTAGAAACGTGATAGGTGGCAATCCCACTTGATGCCATCCCCATATCTGGCATGGGTTGATGATATGTTGGCACCTCCGGATTTCCGTAATCCCACCTTCTCCCTCTTTAATAGGATGGGGGCCCCACCGCAACACCTGGCCCACTTCAACTCAAGGTGTTGGTGCATGTTAGGGACTCCAGCATAGCTAGAGGTTGCCATGCTCCACTATTTTGTTCATACATTAGAGGGGCCGACATTCGTCTGGTACAACCATCTCCCCGTCAGATCTATATCCATCTGGGAGGACCTTCGCAGGCAATTCCTCTACCAGTTCAGATCTAACACATAGAAATCCATTATTTCATACCTCTTAATGTGCAAACAAAGTAATAATTAATGTGTCATGGATTTTATCGCCCGGTGGAGAGGGCTCACATACTCATTTTACATGCCACTAAATCAGGATCAATTACTAACAATGTGCATAGGGAACGTCAAGACGGACCAGGATCCCTCTATGATCACCCAAAACATCCCTGGAGGGTTTTGATACTTCTTCAATAAGGCCCATCACCTAGATGAAGCTCTGCAACAGGCCGGCCAGGCACGTCTATTGCCTCCCACCATTCGTGCGAGAAGGGAAGTCAGAGTCAAGCCCAATGTGGTGGACCAAATACAGGCCCCCTGATAGCTGATGCTATTACCAATAGAACCGCCTCAGCAACCTCACAGAGGCCCCCACCACTAGCACAACCCCCAGCCCAGCAGCGTCTGGCCTAGAATTAGTAGGTGCCCCCATGTAATGCACCGCCACCATTGAGGCGGGAAAATCAGACTCCGCCTCCTCGAGAGGCTCCTCCAGCTCCTCGTTAGGGCCAAGCCCCAAGGAACTCATTCCCAGATAGAAGAAACAATACCTACTCGTTCAAATAAAATCTGGTTCCTGACTATTTTAGAAGTTTCTTGGAATAAGGGATCGTGCGTTTTCCTGAGTGCAGAAGGCGAGAGGAGGTGAACCTCACTGATCGTCCCAACTACTGGCCCTATCATCGGATCCCGGGGGGACTCCCTCAAGTATTTCTATGTTCTTAAAGACTGGCTTCAACCCTAGTTCGATTGCAACATAGTCAGGTTGGGGCTGACATCGACACTAGTAGAGGGTGTCTTCATAAGGCAAGATAGTGAAAGAGACTTCTAAAGAGAGTGGAAGTAAGTTTTGAACAACAGGTCATAGAAGTATGATGACTGGATGAATCAAAAAACGGTTTCCCATTCACATGGTATCATCTGTGCATGCCTGAATTAGCCAGAGCCTTCAACAGCCACGTCCACCACTTCTGAATCATCATCTTAGCTGTCCTCATTCCAGAAGAACAAGCATCAACGACGCAAGTTAAAGCAACGCAACCTTCCAGTTCCATCATCGTCTCGCACTCCCAACTACTTCATACCCCCTAAGATTGGGATTCCTTCTAGAATCCAAACAATAGTGGATGAATCTTATAGTGATAGTCAAGGGTACACTTTGGTTAATACCCTCGAGTTGGTAAACCCCTACATGATTCCCGACGATGAGGATCACCCGACAAACCTCCCCAACGTCCCCAGCCAATGCCAACGTCGCAGAGTCGCGTCCATATGGGTCATCGGGCTACATTAGTTGGAAACTCCAGCAAGGCTATGCATGACAATGAGAAGAAACAGTAGGCCCAATGCAGAACTTATCACACAAAGCCTTTTCATCTAGTGTCGCCAGGCCCACCTCCACCACCGTTTGTGCTACTGGATCAGGCAGAGGTATCTCAAACATGTCGCGACCAGACTCGCCCTACTACAGGATGATCCCAGTCATCTGGTCCTCATCTAGAAGCTACTCTTCAAGCTTCGTATAGTGAACAGCATGACATGCCCATCACCAACCAGCCGCCAGTCCAGTCGGCTGGGACCGCAATGCCTCTTATAACAGAGTGACCTCCTGCAAGAAAAATGTCACGCCTGGCATGGAAATATGACATCCCCAAGCACCTTTCCAGCATCCCAGTGAGGCTTTCCATCCTCAAGGCCCTTCTTCTGTCGTCAGATATGTGTGTGTCCCTCACCGAGGCTTTAAGAAGCCCCCTCCAGTTTATGACAGAGGTAGCAGCCGCAGAAGCATTTCATGATGAAGTGGTCGAGAACGTTTAATGTCAGGCCATCATTTTATTCTCTAGAGAAGATGAAGGCTCTCCCATATAGGGGTAAATCTGGCCACTATACATCCCTATACAATTTAACATCATGGAGGTTCATTTCTATATTGTTGAAACTGGCTTCAGGATTATCCTTTTCCCGACACAGACATTGCAGAATATGTGGTTATCCAAATATGACATGACTCCCTCCGATTTAATAATACATGGATATGACAGGGAAAAGCAGACCCCAGTCAGTAAAATCTGTTTGAAGACCCAGTTCGGTGGCCTAGTTGCCAACACCTATTTTATGGTTTTCTCCTAGGACATCGGGTACAATGCATTGATGGGATGATCATGGACCCTCCTTTACACGGAGGTCCCCTCATCGTATCACCAGTGCCACAAGTACTCCATTAATGGTTGAGTAGGTGTATTACAAGGTGATGAATCTCCTTTTTCCTTTTTTGAATCCCACTACATGGATGTTGACTATTACAAGAGCAATGATTAGTAGATTCAGGCCAGTGAGGTCGAACCGGTCATAGTTGCAACTGACCCCTGGGCAGGTCTGGATGACGCCTACATCTTTCTGATCCATCGATTGGCGTCCACGACCCCCAACATGTGTAAATATTTTTTTGTATCTGGTACAAGAGGGAAGCATATTACCATGTCCAAGAGTCAATGGAAAATCACCCAGTACACCTACACAAATCAGGAATAAGTGATCCCATAACCTCCTACAACAGTAAGTTATCAAGATGTCCACCCAATGGTAATAGCAGAACGCCATACGTGTCTGTTTCTCCATGCATGAATTAACCAGATCAAGGAAACGTGACACTATTTCTTTGATATCATCATGCGTGTCCCCTTGGGCCAAATACTAGATGGGATCAGGTCGACAGCCTTCATGGCTGTGGTTTTGGAAGTACCAGAATCTTCTAATGTGGTGACCACTACTGCTCAGGCTGGTCCCAGCCTCCCGTCAGAATCTGTCGACCCAGAGGGAGCTTCTGCCACGTGGGGTCCCTCCTCCACAAGAAAAGAAGAGGATTTGGAGGTTGCTCCCCCATATTGGAAGAAGACGTCTCCAGCTTGGTCGATGAACTGGTACAGGTGAACCTTGGTAGTGAGGTAGACCCGAGACCCACATTGATCAGTGTCGCCATGTCCTTCAAGGAGTAGTAGCTGTACATAGATTTCCTTAAGTAGCATCGTGATGTATTCACCTAAAGCTATGACCAGATTCTAGGACTAGATCCGTAGGTATCCTTCCACTACCTCAGTCTCCCTACAAATCATCACGTGTTCGAGAAACCTCCCAGAAAGATGCACCCTTCTAATGGTGCCATCGTTATGGCCGAAGTTGAAAAGCTCATCAGAGCCAGCTTCGTCAAGGAGTTCCAGTACCCCAAGTGGCTATCCAACATTGTGCCAGTCAGGAAGAAGATAAGACAGATATGGGTCTGCATCAACTTCCGAAACCTTAACCATCACTGTATGAAGGATGATTTTCCCCGTATAGTGATAGAATTGTTGATTGATGCTATGGTTGGTTTCTAAGCCCTCTACATTAATGATGGATACTCCGGAGACAAACACATCCAAATGGCCCCCGAGGACAAGAAGTCCACAACATTTAGAGAGCCCTATGGAATTTACTATTACCAGGTTATGCCCTTCGGTGTAAAGAATGTGGGTGCCACCTATCAGCATGCCATGCATCTCATATTCAAGCCAATACTCAGTACATTGGCAGAATGCTATGTTGGTGACCTAGTGATCAAATCTCGCCAGTTTCAGGACCATCTCAAAGACCTTGATGAACCTTCGGCTTCCTCTGTTCCCTACACCTGATGATGAACCCGTTGAATTGTTCCTTTGGGGTCACCTCTAGGGGGTTTCTTGGCATTGTTTCCATGTACCAGGGCCTCGAGATCAACCCAAAGAAGATCAAATCCATAAGTCAGATGCCTCCCCCAAGAATTATTCAGGATCTTTAAGGTTTCCAAGGCCATCTAGCCTACACATGCTAATTCATTGCGAATCTAGACAGCATGTGTAAGCCCCTTTAACGTCTTATGATGAAAGGATCTTCCTATGAATGGGATTAAGAGTACCATACCGCGTTCAAGAAAATCCGGCAATATCTGCTCCAGCCTCCGGTCATGATTCCACCAGTCTCGAGAAAACTGCTGATCTTGTACATGACTTCCCTAGAATGCTCTCTTGGCACCCTTCTCGCCCAGAAAAACAATGAGGGAATGGAAAACAATCCCTACTACCTCAGCCACATGCTCCTCAATACGGAGACCAGATACTACCCCATCGAAAAGAACTGCCTTGTGCTGGTATTCACAGTACATAAATTGTGACACTACTTGCATCACCAAGAGGTACAGCTGGTGTCTCAGGTAGACCCGCTGAAGTACATCTGAACCGCCCCATATTGACTGGCCATATAGCACAGTGGGCAGTAATCCTCTAGCAGTTCGACATCAGGTTTGTGCCTTAGAAGTCTATCAAGGGACAAACATTGGTATATTTTCTAGTTTCCCATCCAACCCCCACAGACTATCCCATGGACCAATATTTTCCCAATGAGGCAATCATCTCGGTAGATAATTACATCTCCTGTCGGTAGTTCCACTTTGATGGGGCTTCCCGGAGCCCCACTGGCAGGAGGCTCAATGATCCCAGGCTCAACATGGTAGGCCTGGGTATTGTATTTATTACCCCGATGCAATCCATTCTTCCGTACTCATTACAACTGTCAGAAGGATGCACCAATAATGAGGCAGAGTATCAGTTCCTCGTTACTGGCCTCGAGCTATCCCTCGAGATCAATGTTCCCCATTTTCATGTGAAAGGGGATTCTGAACTATTCATCAAACAAATAAATGGTGACTACATCGTCAGAAAGCCAGATCTTGTACCCGAGTTGGAGCACACCCTCCAGCTAATGGCTTAGTTCCCATCTCGTTCGAATGTTACTCATGTCCCTCGAACTCAGAATGGTCGAGTCAATGCCCTGTCTGGCTTGGCTGCATCACTTTCAGAACCTAAGCATGATGATCTGATTATACAGGTGGCACATCAGAGAATCATTGCTCCTGTCACCTCAGATGATGATGACGGCCTGTGAGTAATCCATCTTACAAATAGAGCCTCCACATCAGGACACCCAGGTTCCTCAGATGCAGTGGTTAAAGTGACTCCGTACTGAAGATCCCCCTATGTTGAGTATCTCCAAAATTTTTACCACCCGGCTGATCGGGCTGAGTGTGAGTGAATCCGACGCTGCTCGCTGCATTTTACCCTCTATAGTGGTCCCAGTATTGACCAGATCCTCTTCAAGTGCGGGTTCTATGGTTTTCTCCTCCATTACACCCAAGGAGTTGAGATTTATTAGGTCATGCAGGAGGTTCACGCAGGTTCTTGTGGGGCTCGCTATACTAGGCCGAAGCTACCCCATCAAATCTGGAGACTGGGGTACTTCTTTCCCTCCATGATCCATGATTGCATTGAGTTCGCCAAGAGATGTCACGTGTGCCAAATTAGTGCTAAATTCATGCATCATCCTCCAAAGCCTCTCCACTCCACCAAGTACTATTGGTCATTTGCGGTGTGGGGAATCGACGACGTGGGACCATATCCACCGATGACAGCTCTCCTGTGCAGGTTCATCCTGACTGCCATGGATTTCTTTTCCAATTGGGAAGAAGCAGTTCCACTCAAGGAGTTCAGGGCCTGTTCTATAGTCGACATCATGAGATCTTATATCATCTAGCAGATTGGAGTCCTTCACTCCATCCTCACTAAAAATGGAATGAAATTCCGAGCAGACAAGCTGAAGAAATTGTACACCAAGTACAACATCTGTTCGAACCATTCCTTCCACTATCACACGCATGAAAATGGACCAATCGAGGCGTTCAACAAAACCTTATCTATCATTTTGTAGAAAATGGTTGTTCAGAATAAGAAGAGTTGGCCCAAAAAGCTCCCCAATTCCCTCTGGGCTTATCAGATAACGACTTGTAATTCCACCCAGGTGACCCCATATTCCATGGTGTACAGAGCTGAGGTCATCCTACCCATAGATATCCACATGCCTTCGTTACACATAGTGGTCTTTGATGAGAAGGCTCCAGATAAGGTGGCCGAAACTCGTCTGGATGAATTAGAAGCACTTGACGAGAATAGGCTTTATTCCCTGAACAATCTGGAAAGGCATCTGAATAAGGTAGCTAGAGCCTTCAACAAGAATGTTCACCTCTGCTCTTGCCTGCAAGGAGACTTTGTATTTCCCCTCTGGACACCAATGATAACTTGCATGAAACCAGCCAAGTTGGATCCCAAATGGGAAGGACCTTGCATAATTCACATGGTTTACCCCAATGAAGCATAATCCCTGGTTACCATGGATGGAGAGCGTATAACTCCTCCCACCAATGCCATGTTTCTCAATCAATACTTTTCCTGAGCCATCTGGTCCAACATTAACATAAAATATTCAATCCTACATGACTTTAAATGTTGTATCATCTTGAAATACCTTAATCCACGCCCTTATATCTACATGTGTCTTGATTCCAATCCGCATGGGATATGTAAGAATGCTCAAGTGTTTCCTCTTGAGCCTATCCCCCAAACTCTTCTCTTTGACAACCCCCCTGGGTATAGTTCTCTCAGAGGATCCTTGCATTATATAGTGTCGGCTTCCTTATCCCCACTCATTCTAGGATTATAATGGTCGCACCATATCCCCGCTCTGCGTTCTTCTATCCTCCCATGTCCCCACCGCATGACTTTAAACTGCATGGCCATCAAGAACTACAGACAACTTGATTCCCATCCCTATGGGATATGTAGGAACTCCTAGAAATTTTGTGTGTTGGCCCTAACCAAAATTCAGAATCGTCCCTTAGGTTAAGACATATGATGTGGTGTATGTTTTTTCCTCAATACACATGGAGTTCATCTCAATTCCGTCGTACTTCCCACTCCGTAGACGTGTCCACCTCTTTCATCACCCTGCTTGACATTATAATGTATGGGTATAACTATGCTTCACCGACTCCTATTGGGAACCCATCATCCTTCCTATCGAGAAGGGCCCCTAAACGGAAGGGATGCTAGGACCAAGGAATCTTCTAGAACTTCGGGCCAACGCACTTGAGGATGTTGAGCAACAAATTGATACAAGTCCCGCGTAGCGAATATGGTCAGCGTTTGATGCTCATTTCTTGGTCCCATTCCAGGTTACTATAAAGAAGCTGTGTTTCAAACATGGTCAATAGATATCCTTTGTCTTCAGGGCCACCTCAAGATGTCCCAAACATCGACTGTAGTGGTTAATTCTTCCCCATTGTATATCCAAGCGACGAACTCCCTTTGGGTGATGCCAGCTATTAGACACCTACATGGAAGGATGAGTCGAGTCCGGCTTCTTGTTTCCCACACCAAGAACTACTCAGGTGGGCTTAGGTGATGTGATGATGCGGTTACCGAACATGAGGTCGTATGACTACCATCCACCGGGACACCCGACCTGAGGCCCCTTGGCCTTTTCGAGCCCCTTGGCCTTTTCCAGACCCTGGACCAAGTTCTCATTTAGGGTTGTGTGGTGTGGAGAGGACTTATTTTCTCATTCACATCGGAATATTTCTCCATGCCACGCATATCCTCTTGAGATATCCTTCCCTTTATTTATCATCCATACCACGAGCAAAAGCCCTACCATGCTTTGTGTGCCCAGTTTTGGGCCCCATGCCCATGTCTTAACTCTTACGGGACTATACGGTGTGGTATGGGATTATGTCCTCATTCATGTCGGGTTACTCGCCGCACCATAGACCTCCCTTGTTTGGGGTATCTTACCGCTTTCCCCATCCTCATTATAATATAGTAAACTAATAATTGACCGGGCCTTCCCATCCGAGGCCCATCCTCAGGCCCCTTGTCCTTTTCAAGCCCCCATCCCAAGTTCTTATTTAGGGTTGTACAACATGGTATGGGATTATGTCCACATTCACGTAAGGTAACTTGTCGCACTGTACACCTCCCTTCCATAACTATGTGAGGCTTGATTCCCATCCCCATGGGATATGTAGGACTGCCCGAGCATCTCGTCTTCAGGTCCAGCACCATCTAGGCCCCTTGTCCCTCATTCCCCCACATAGATGAATATATTGTGTGGTATGGGATTATGTGTTCCCTCATGTTGGGTGTTGTAGAGACCACGCCATGTACCTCCTTCTCTAGAGGGTTATCAATCCCCTTGTTCCATAATCATCCTTTCTGAATCAGTGAACCTCAAGTCGGCCCTCCTCGACCCACTTCAGTGATTAAAAAATTTGTCTAAGAGTACTCTGGTTTAGAGTTTGGAGTGTCGGATTTTATGTGGACATGCTTTCGCCCATTTTTCAGTATTCGTGTTCCCCTTCATTTGGGCTTCCATAATCTTCCACACCCGAAGGGACCCCCAAATGGCAGGGATTATAGGCCTATGGGATCTCCTACCATCACAGACCAATGTCTTTGAGTTTTTTAGACAAAAAATCGATACAAGTCCCACATTGCGAATATGGTCATTGGTCGACGTTCATTTGTTTTTCCTCATTAAAGTATAACGTGATATGGGTGATGTGTTTCGAACATGGTCAACTGTCATCCTCTATCATCATTTGAGCCCCTTTATGTTTTGAATTTTGGTTACGTGATTCACATCATTGTCCACCCCATCATGTCCAATTGGAATTTTGACACTCATGACACTATCCCTAAGTTCTCATTTGCACATTGGGAGGACAAAGCCGCAGTAAAGGCGTCATTTGGGGCTCTACACTAACTTCCCTTCTCCATGGTCCGAGATCTAAGACCATAAACGAAGATCCCGTTTAGAACTATGTGTGGCTTGATTCCCATCCTCATGGGATACATAGGAACACCCGAACGTCTCGTTTTCTAGTCCAACTCAATTGGGATCTAGTTTCTCCTTCCCTTTACCCTCTTACCTCTATTTTGGCCCCTTGGCCGGAGGTTTCTTTCTCAGAATCGCGTACGGTGTGGAATGTGATTATGTCCTCTTTCACGTCAGTTATGTTTTATTTCACTGTTCACTTTCACCCTTTTGCCTCTTCTATACTAGGTTTGTTCCTTATGATGTTAAAATGAACGCATAGTCCCATCATATGACCCTAAACTGTGACATTATCGTCCTGGCTACATGAAAAAAAACAACACGCCATCGTGATTTCCCCACTCAAGGGGACACCATGTCTGGTACCATTCACACGCCATACCACTTGTCAATGCCTGCATACAGCTTGATTCTTGTGGTGATGTCTAGACATTCTATCCTAGGCCTATCGGTTCACAAAAAAAACCAATTCACCCTAAAGGAAAAAACAAGACTTATCAAATCCCGATTGTTTTACTGTGAGGACTAGACCTGCACAACCTTTTATCCCTGGCACTGGTACATTACCGTGCCACCCCTTAACACTATTTATGTCTTGATTCTCATTCTCATGAGATATGTAGGAATGCCTGAGCATTTTCCCACAGGCCTAGCCTGACATTCGTGTTCGGTCCCATGACCTAAACACTTTCCCAAAGAAACACATGGTAATATGAACTTCAGGTCCTCGTTCATGTCAGGTTTCATAATCACCTTACCATGTGTCCCCTACATTCCATACCGATCCTTGGTCCAACCTCTAATACCATAAACTAATACCTCTCTTAGAACTAAGTATGGCTTGATTACCATCCTTATGGGTTACGTAGAGACACCTCGGAATTTTCCCTTGGGTCCAACCCTAAGAATCATCAATCCTCTTCCTCCTCATCTCCAGCACCCTAGCCCGACCCCTTGTGGGAAACCATGTAACTGCAGTACAACCCTGAACAAGTTAGGGATTCCCCACAATAACATTGGGAAGCAACTGATCCCTTGCTAGAGAGTTCCTGTCTAAAAGAAGGAATGATCCATGATCAGACTGATGTGCCTGTCCAATGAGCTTCCTCCACAGTGGTTTAATTTCAAGAGTGTTGGGTTCCGTTCGAACAAACCATCACTCCACATTACATGCTTTAAATTCCCCTTATTCGGACCCTCTTACTATTTCAGGTCTAAGAAAACCCCGTAACAGTATAGATGTTCAGCCTATGGTCTGCCTATTGTCTTGGGCCAATGCTTTGGAAGAATCATGGGTGACATTTTGAGTCAGGCCCCATGTTTTGAACATGTTCAGTGGTAGGCCCTCATTTTCTGTCCCCATTCCAGGCTATCACAATAAAGATATTGTGTTTCGAATGTGGTCAATAGTTATCATTCATTGTCAAGCCACCTGCATAGTGTTTAGAATCCTGGGTATCGTGGTCCACACCTTCCATTTCCATGTGTTAGGATTGATTCTAGCAACCTTGGAATTACCCTGTTTGTGCACAAGAGCACACTGGGAAAATGGTAATTTGGTTGTTATGAGAGCTTCACTCCCAAGTCAGGGCTATCCCTTCTCTTCCTGGGAATCCAGGTCGGTTGTTCAAACCTTGGGCGCTCGAAACATGGTCAGCACTCTTATTTTCAGGCAAAATGACATAGCGATCATCCTTTTTTTCTCATGTTGTGCTCGTCCCGTGTGAGCTTAGGGACTGATCACTGGGTGTTTCATGAATATAACAGATGCGTGTAAAACCAGTACAAATAAAGGAACTCATGCAGGCTATCGAATCAGACGATCAAAGAAGGAATGTATGTTTGAGGATTTTTAATCATTACATTGCCTGAGGGTCTTTCCCCCCCATGGACAGGTTAACCTCATCAAAAGATCGTAACCGCTATGCCACCCTTTGGTTGGTGGCATCTAGGAGTTTCTGATTCCTGTTCACCTCCCTCTCCTCTATGGAAATGATGGGGCACAATTCATTTGATGCAATTTTGGCCCGCCCGACGTCAGTCCGGATGGTGGTCATCACCTCATGGGATCACTTCATTCCCTCTTATGCCTCTACTAGCTAGGCCTTCAATCACAATATAAGCTCAGATTTCATGTTGAGGGAGGTCTAGTGCTCATCTTCCCGGCACTACAGCAGCTGGACCTCATCTTCAGCCTCCCGGAGCCACTTGATGTTTACCACTTTCCTCTACTGCTAGCCCACACTGAGGCCACAATCATACTACCTAATCTTTTTGGCCATAATATTTCAGATGATCATGTGAGGACGCTGGGAATCCACTCCACCAGCACAAATTCCGCGTAGTCGTGAGAAAAGTCTATCCATATCATCCAACCATAGGGCTTGGGGGTGTCATCGATGAAGGACTTGATCAGCTTTTGTGATCGGCGACAAACTATCTTTCTATCCTTTTCATTAGAGGTCATCTCATCCTAGTCAGCGTGATTGGTAGGCTCATAGATGTATAACGCCCCCAGGAACTATTCAGTAAGGTTCATGTTTGGTATTTTATCGGACATGGTAGGACCTGGACTATCTGATGGATCCTCATCATCGGATCCTCCCACAATGATCTCGGGTTCAGCCCTGCTGAAATTCCCACCAGTGATCGGGAGCACCTCTGCATGGTCGATTTGTTCCTCTGCCTCCATGATCAATGTCATTACCCTAGGAAGGACATCGTAAGTAGCTCTTACCAACCTCGACAAGGCAGCCCACTCCATTTGATGAACTATATGTGCCAAAATGGGACATGGATTTCAGTAAACATGGTTAGTGGATGAAAGTCATAAAATTGGTAGAGAGGACCTATAGAAATCGAATTCATGGTCTCGTTCTTATGATGATGTTATTGGGACCCCAAGGCGTGCCCCCATATATTATCGGAAGGTCTGAAAGCTTATAAGGGGTCACCTCAGGTGTCCTGGACCAATAAGATGTGGTAGTTGATGCAACCACTGTTATAGATTCTGATGGTCCCACCTCATCATTCCTTAAGAGACAGGAACGGGTCTTATGTATGAGGTCCTCCTGCTTAGTTCAGATATATTTCAAGAGTCCATAATGACCTGGTAGCAGACCCTTTGGAAGGGGTTTGGGGTTTTACCTTGAGAACCTCAGAGAATTCATCAAGGTCTCAGCCCTCATCGCCGACACCACTTTCCTCCAATGGGCTCCCTCTACCGGTCGTGTCCCCCCAAGATGATTCATCTAATTCTTCCGATAGAGGGAAGTGTTCTCTCAGTTCAGCGGTCGATAATTGTTGAGGGACTGTATGATCTAGCAGCACCATGATGCGGTATTTCATTGGATACGGGGCACCCTCGGAATTCACAAAGTCTTCCATATCTTCTAGGTACTGCTCCGCCTCCTCCCATGACACCGCAAAGCCAGCCCTTATAGGACCTATCCTCAGTAAGTCAATCCCGAGACAATTCAAGTGTTTCAACATCTTAGGAGGGCCCAGGAACTGTCTGCTGAATTCCCACATATTTTAGGCCTCTGGGAAGACAGCATCCTCCGGCATGTCTATGTGACACAACCACTTCACCAGAGCCCGAGTGAATATACAATAGAACACTCTCGGAAACCTCCCATATGGATGACTCTGTTCTTCTAAAACAGTTGGGTCCATTACCACTGCAGGATCTACCGCTATTGGTTCACCCTCAACCAGTGCATGACTCTTCTCCACAAAAGCCCTACTATCGCGGGACGTACCTGCCACCTTCCAACCTCGGCCTTGAGGTTGGGAAGGTCCATCGTCACCGGCCTGAACTGTTGGCTGCTTTAGCATTTTCCCTGAGTAGGCCGCCTCCCAGCCTTGAGCATACTACTTAACCAATCCGAAGGCAACATTAGGCGGAGGCAACTCATTACTCACATTCCCATCATTACGAGTGAGCATGAGCCACATCTACCTCATCATGCAAGGATGTTCATCAAGGTGCACCCCTAGGTATAACTGGGGGGTCAGTCGCAGCATGCACCGAAATTGCCGAGAAAACCATTGCAGGGTGTACGGCTCACAGAGCGGCTCACGGTCCACCCTCACCAACATGACTCTGTTGTACATCTCGAACCTCTCGTTGTTTGATTTTCATGATCACAATCACTTTCATTTTTATCTAACATTGTGTTTTAAGTGTTTGTGTTGATAGGCATTTGATTGCCAAGAAGTTGACCAAGGAAGAGGCAGAAATGGACTGAAATTCAGTCCACCGGCCGACCGGTGGCTTCACCACCGGCCAGCCGGTGGCACCCAGACTCAAGGGGTAGCTACTGCCTTCCCACCGGTCGACCGGTGGCTCTGCCACCGGTCGACCTGTGGCATCCAGCCCAAATAGTGCAATCTACTGTCTTTCCACCGGCCAGCCGGTGGCTCCTCACCGGTCGACCGGTGGAGCCTGGATCAAGACTCTTCTTCTCTACCAAGGCACCGGCCAGCCGGTGGAGATGTACCGGTCGACCGGTGGCCCCTGGACCAGACTTCTCCTCCACTGCCAAGGCACCGGCCAGCCGGTGGAGCTGTACCGGCCAGCCGGTAGCACTGGTCAAACTAGCCGTTGGCTTTGACCAGTCAACTCCAAAAGCCTCCCAACGGCTCCGAAGACCTCTCCAACGGCTCCGAAGCCTCCCCAAGGGTTCCTAGCCTATAAATAAAGGCTGAGGAAGCCCCGGACACCACACCGGAACTATTGTAAAGCCAACGGACATATTTTCCATCATTCGGCAATCCTCCGGCGAGCCACTTCAAAGGATCCTCAAGTGCTCCAATCCAACTTCCAATCCAAGGAGCACCTCAAGAAGCTTGGGAGAGCACGCTACATCAACTCCATCATCCAATTGGCGCCCAAGTCTTCCCAAATACGGGTTTTATTATTTTACTTTTTATTGAGCTTTAAAATTGGGTTTGTGCCTACAAACCCCAAACTCTTTTCTCATCCCTCTTTCTTTTGGGTTTCACACCACCACTAAGGTGTGAAGAGGTTTCGTCAAGCCTTTCCTTTTAAAAGGCTTGTGTCACCGGTGAGCTAGCCTTCACCCGTTAAAAAGGCTAGTGGGTTCTTGCTATTCCATTGAAAGCAAGTGGGTTCTTGCTAAACCACAAAAAGCAAGCTGTAATAGGTCCTAGTGCTACCTCAAAGCCTAGTGGGTTTCTTGCTAAAACCATTGAAAAGCAAGCGGTAGGAATCTCTCAACGGTTGAGTTGGGAGCGGAGACGTAGGCCGGGTTTTGGCCGAACTCCGTTATCAATTTGCGTGTCTTGCCTCTTTATTTCCGCTGCATTTTTACTTTGATTTTTAATTTGTGAATCAATTTTTTAAAAGGCAATTCACCCCCCCTCTTGCCATCATTCCCTTGTTTTTTCCGATCCAACAATTGGTATCAGAGGAAGTATTTGAATAATTCCTTAACCGGTTTCAAATTAAAGATCCTTTTTGATGGCTTCTACCGCTTCAACCTCTTACGCCCCCGAAGGCTTTTCTTTGGGTCGGGCTCCATTTTTTGATGGGACCGACTATAATTTTTGGAAAACCCGCATGTCAACTTTTCTTAAAAGCATTAGCTATCCAATTTATAGAATTGTTATGCATGGTTTTACGCTTTCTTCTCTAGATGAATCTCAATGGACCCCCGCTGACATTGCAAATTTTGAGCTTGATGGCAAAGCCATGAACGCTCTTCATTGTGGTCTTGACCGAAATGTTTTTGATTGTATTTCTTCTTGCACATCTTCTCATGATATTTGGAAGCTTTTAGAACTAACCTATGAAGGTACTAGTGAGGCTCCAAAGCAAGAATCCGCTCAAAAGCTAGAACCCGCTCAAAAGCAGGAACCCGATGAAAAATCCGTACCCGCTTGCCCACTTCACAAGAAAAGGGCCAAGAAAAAGGAAAAGAAGAAGGCTTCAAAGGCAACATGGAGTGATAGCTCCACCTCTTCATTTTTCTCCTTCTCCTCGAGCGACCAAGGTAAAAAATGCCTAATGGCAAAACATGAGGTACCATCATCCTCTTCCTCTTCTTCCTCCTCTTGTTCTTCAAATTCAAATTCATTTAATCATTTGTCTTATGAGGATCTCCAATTTGCTAGAGACCAACTTGAAAATGGTTTTCACGAACTTTCTTCAAAATTTGTTTCTTTAAAAAAGTCTTTCAAAAAACTCTCTTCCGAAAAAGAACAACTTCTCAAAGAGAAGGAAGAGTTGACCCTTAAAATCCAAAATTTTCCAAATGTTGATTCCATGGAATCAACCATCAAAGACCTTAGAGAGACCCTAGCCAAGTTCACCCAAGGTGAACAAAATTTGAAAAATATACTTGGTTCCCAACGTATATCCCGAACCACCAATGGACTTGGCTATACCAACCGAGCCTCCTCCTCCCATGCTCAAACTGTTTTTGTAAGGGGGAGCTCCGATTTTAAATTTTGTAATTATTGCAAAAAACCCGGGCATCTCATTTATGAGTGTAATTGTAAAAACGCCCGGTACGGTCAACCCAAACCAATTTTTTATTCGGACGAATTTTATAGGAGAAGACCCGCCATGAGGCAAGTATGGATTGAAAAATCCCTATTGGCAAGTCTCTCCGGGCCTAAATTTGTTTCGGTTTCAAAAACCACTCCCCGGTGATTAGTTCTTTTTATTTAGGGGGAGAACTTTCTCATTTTTGATTCAAAATCTCAAAATTCAAAAATTTCATTTGGTTTCAAATTTCAATTTTCAATTCTTTTTAAAATTCAATTTAGAATTTTCAATTTTCAATTAGTTTCCAACAGTTGGTATCGAATTGGTTTTTGATTCAAAACTTTCAATTCAAACTGTTATTCAATTTTTGTTTCAAATCATTCAATTTCCAAAATTTCAATTGATTTTCAAATCTCATCCCTTGTTTTTCAAAATTTCCCTCAATCAAGTTTTATGCCCCACTCTATTTTGATAATCACAAAGGGGGAGAATTTCTTGATTGATTGGGGGAGAAACTTTTTTGATCATGCTTTGCTTTACATTTCATTTTTATTTAAGCATTCCTTTCAATTCATGTTTTTACTTTAATTGTTTAAGTGATTGTGATCATCAAAATAGGGGGAGATTGTTGTACATCTCGAACCTCTCGTTGTTTGATTTTCATGATCACAATCACTTTCATTTTTATCTAACATTGTGTTTTAAGTGTTTGTGTTGATAGGCATTTGATTGCCAAGAAGTTGACCAAGGAAGAGGCAGAAATGGACTGAAATTCAGTCCACCGGCCGACCGGTGGCTTCACCACCGGCCAGCCGGTGGCACCCAGACTCAAGGGGTAGCTACTGCCTTCCCACCGGTCGACCGGTGGCTCTGCCACCGGTCGACCTGTGGCATCCAGCCCAAATAGTGCAATCTACTGTCTTTCCACCGGCCAGCCGGTGGCTCCTCACCGGTCGACCGGTGGAGCCTGGATCAAGACTCTTCTTCTCTACCAAGGCACCGGCCAGCCGGTGGAGATGTACCGGTCGACCGGTGGCCCCTGGACCAGACTTCTCCTCCACTGCCAAGGCACCGGCCAGCCGGTGGAGCTGTACCGGCCAGCCGGTAGCACTGGTCAAACTAGCCGTTGGCTTTGACCAGTCAACTCCAAAAGCCTCCCAACGGCTCCGAAGACCTCTCCAACGGCTCCGAAGCCTCCCCAAGGGTTCCTAGCCTATAAATAAAGGCTGAGGAAGCCCCGGACACCACACCGGAACTATTGTAAAGCCAACAGACATATTTTCCATCATTCGGCAATCCTCCGGCGAGCCACTTCAAAGGATCCTCAAGTGCTCCAATCCAACTTCCAATCCAAGGAGCACCTCAAGAAGCTTGGGAGAGCACGCTACATCAACTCCATCATCCAATTGGCGCCCAAGTCTTCCCAAATACGGGTTTTATTGTTTTACTTTTTATTGAGCTTTAAAATTGGGTTTGTGCCTACAAACCCCAAACTCTTTTCTCATCCCTCTTTCTTTTGGGTTTCACACCACCACTAAGGTGTGAAGAGGTTTCGTCAAGCCTTTCCTTTTAAAAGGCTTGTGTCACCGGTGAGCTAGCCTTCACCCGTTAAAAAGGCTAGTGGGTTCTTGCTATTCCATTGAAAGCAAGTGGGTTCTTGCTAAACCACAAAAAGCAAGCTGTAATAGGTCCTAGTGCTACCTCAAAGCCTAGTGGGTTTCTTGCTAAAACCATTGAAAAGCAAGCGGTAGGAATCTCTCAACGGTTGAGTTGGGAGCGGAGACGTAGGCCGGGTTTTGGCCGAACTCCGTTATCAATTTGCGTGTCTTGCCTCTTTATTTCCGCTGCATTTTTACTTTGATTTTTAATTTGTGAATCAATTTTTTAAAAGGCAATTCACCCCCCCTCTTGCCATCTTTTCCCTCCTCGGGTGTTTCTTCCGACCCAACAGACTCCACCTCGAAAGGCCAGGAGATAAGACATGTTCTCTTTTGTCCCGTGGCCATCATATGTGAAGGCCCCCTTGGGCAATAGGAACAGATGGAATTTGAACTCCTCTACTTTCCAGAATCGGTTTAGTATCGATGGTATGGTCAGCTTGGCTGGAAAGCTCCCTGCGATGTTCAAGATGGATGGGCGAACGTCTGATCATAGAGGATAATTAGGGTTTGGGTATTCATACCCCCCTAATTTGCACCGCTATCCCCCCATGAAGAACGTGGAATGGCCCACATATCCTTTGTGGCCTCTTCCACTTGCTAATGAGCAAGGGGATTTTGTACATCTTGGAAAGCATCAGAATTATTAGATTCACCCGCCCTTAGGTCTCTATCATGGAGGCCATGATGAATGTGCTTGGTAGCACACCCATATTTGTATCCCTCACCGGTAAGATCCAGACAATGATAAGTTCCCCACTGAATGCCACTAGCCTGGATACTGGTTATTGTTCAGTGCTGATGATGAATCCCCATGTCTTCCACTAACTGTCCTCCATTAGCCACCAGTATGAGTGCTCTTTGGCTCATTGAGCCCCCTTCGGGAATGTTTGAGGCCTCACTGAAAACTGCCTGTCTTCCAGGGAGTTTGAAAATTGCTTGAACCACTATTTGAAGTGGAAATCTCTCATCGATTCCTTGTCCTCTCCCAGCACTAGTCTCATCAACACCATCACTAGTGGCGAGATCTACTCCAGATCCTCCCATGCACCCATATAAGGGAGTAATTCTTCGTATATCACTCCCAGTATCAGGACCCCCGAGATCTGATACACATTCCATATGTTGATGCCATTCTCCCTGTGATGCAGGTGGAAGGTATTGGTCCCCGATTAACACTGGTTAAACATCTCTAGCATCATCTACTTCGGCTCGTAGATGTGAAATTGGGAGGCCCATGATGCCTCATACAAGCCTACATTCCTCAACACTGCCACAAACTATTTACACGAGGCACTTACCCAGTAGGCCTAGGCCTAGACATCTGTGAAGTTACCATCTTGGCATAGGTCCCACTCATCAGACCATCCCATCATTGGGTTCCTCAGCAACGCCTTTAGGATGGTTCAGTATAGAGGAGGGGACGTCTCTGGTAGCAATGCTTTCACATAAATTCCATTCAGATGATTGTATAATAAATCAGCAGTAACAGGTGTAAACATATTCGGAGTGTGGTCGTTGTCCGTCTTGAACCACTGGCACTGGAAGAGAGTGCTCCTTAACCAGTAGGCTGGCTCGTCCCTGCTTTCTCCAGGGATGAATATGTCGTCCCTCAGTTCAGAGCCATACAAGGGAATCCTCTTGCACAACGGGTAGTCCCTTTGGTTTTCAGATAATAGCTGCACCAGCTAATCATGGTCGGAATGACTCTGTAATAACACCCCCAGACCCAATATGTTCACCATCTATTCACTTTGGGCAGCATCCACAAGGACCCCCTTGATGACATCCTTGTCAGACATCTTGTCCTTAAAATTTAGATGAATTTTGGGCAGGTTCCCAAAGCTCGGTCGCGAAGCTGAATCACGGAGACTGATCACAGAGCTCAATACGAACAGTTGAATCACAAATCCTAGAATCATCCCTCAGACGTAAGTCACAGAGCACACTAATGTGAAGTCGATGATTGGCTGTGCACCATGAAGCAAAGGCCTTATTCACGGAGAGCGATCGTGGAGTACATAGAGTTTTTCAAATCAAGAGCTCCAAAAACATGAATCAAAGAGGAGAGAAAAGGACAAAAGAGAGTTTAGCCCATCTATTTATAGGTGACGACCCCGGGCACTTTGCAGCACGTCTGGATATAGAGCACTTCACGGCATGCCCTGCCCATGCATTGGTGATCCGCCACACGAGCCTCCTTCGCAAAGCCAGCTCGCGATATTTCTTCACAAGGCCACCTTGCGGGTAACCAAGGAATTATGGCGATGGACCCTCAGACTCGGATTCTTGATTTCTCCTCGACTCCCAGTCTGAGGGTGGAATTTTATAACGCCAAAATTGGAGGCGGAAAATATATCCTCAATGAATTAAGGCCTACCACACAAAGCAAGGAGGTTGGAATGATCCGTGAAGCCCTCTGACGTTCACGAGCCGATGAAAATCAAGGAGGAGGGATCGCTCTGAAAAGCCCTCTAATATTCAAGAGCCCTTGGGATGAAAGGAGGTGGGTCCACTCTGCGATGACCTCTGACGTTCGTGAGCCCTCGTGAAGCAAGGAGGCGATATCGGTCCAAGAATCCCTCTAACGTTCTCAAGACCTCACGCAACAAGGAGGTGGAATTGCTCCGCGAAGCCCTCTGATGTTCGCGAGCCCATGCAATGCAATGAGGTAGGACACTCCGTGATGGCAGGTGACATTCGCGATCCTCCTTGAAGCTCGCTGCGCGCTGAGCACGTGTTGATTCACGGAAACTCATGGATATAAATACAGGGCTCCCCTCGAGCCTGGTAGATAGGCTTTCCAACCTTTCCTCGTCCTAGATCCCGAATCATGAAGCACCTGTTGTCTGAAAACCATGAGCTTCTCAAGGTACTTTCCGCTCCACAGAGTACCATCCCCTTGGTGTTAATTGATCCCCTCTTCTGAGAGGGATTCCATTCATGAATCCCATGGGTGTTTTTGAAGGAAGGAGAACCTCAAGGGGACTCGGGTCTTCGCGGACCACTTAAACTTTTCATAGCACCCCACATGCGCATGTAAACCATCTGCCAAGGCCAAGTCGCTGTGCATCGAGAAACACATGGCTTCTCGAGGCCTTGCTTCACGGGGAATTTCTTTGTGAATGTCTTTCCAATTATCAAAGCACCCCCATGCACATGTATCCCAAGTGCCATGTCCAGGACATTGTTCATCGTGAAGCACGTCACCTCCACATGTTATTCTTTGTAAGGCAGCCTTTCTTCACGAGTCATTACTTCGTGAACGCCTTCCCTCTTCGTGAAGCTCCTCACCTATGCACCTAGGTCCTATGCCTAGCCTAGGAAAATTCACTTCGCTAAGCACAACACTTCTTGAAGCCCCTCCATTTCATAGAGCATCAGAGCTTCACAAGGTTTCTACCTATATCCACTCTCACTCTGCACATCCTTTTCATGTGCGTCCATTCAGGTTCGCACAAAAAAACTTCAAAGTCCCTTGGATGATATTGCCCATTGCATTGATTTTCCTCATGTTTTTTGCATAGGCATACTAACAGCTATTGATTCTTCACATAGCAATGCTAAAGTGGACCCCCAAATGGTTCACTCCATCACACCCCCTTTCCATGGTGCATCCTGCCCCTTATCTTCAGCAAGGTACAGAGGGTACCAGTTATGTAAGTCCTAGGGTTGTGTAGAAAACCCACCTCGTCTGAGCTGTAGGTCATTAAATTTCAAATCACCATCATCCTCAGCACATGACGCTAAACTGTGACTTCGCCCTGTTCCTCGGACGAGCGGTGCCCCACCTTGGGCATTCTACCCACCCACAGGTATCCACAAGAGTTATATCATTCTTTACATGGAATGAGATACTCTCTAATGGAGCGGCGTCTTTTCATGGGGAAATGGAAACCATCTCAGGGTAAGCCCCTATACTTTCTTGTGGAGGCAGCATCCCTACTCCTTTCTTCTTCAGTCCCAGGGACCAAGGGGTGGAAGAGGAATGGACACCGGACCCCTCCTTTTTTCAGTACCAAATCCCTCTCCCACTGGGCATTATCGCACTTGGGCCTCCATCCTAGAGTAAGTGCCATCTTCTCTGGGCAGCTAACCATGCATAATCCCCAATTTCCTATTTTTGCCGCTAACTACGTGTAATCCCCACTTCACCTACCACGGACGCACCTTTCGTGACATGACCATCAGGTCTCTACTATCTCTTGTTTCTGACACCATGCATTACTCATGTGGGCTTAGAGTGAGCACTGACCATGACACCAACAACCTGGGCAACCCAGAGTATAAGCCCAATACCATACGAACTACGAGGTCTTCGATCCTTGCCATGGTAGGGTACATAGGGAGCCTCCCTGAGGGTCAATCCCACCACCATCCATTGGTCACAACAATATTCACATCAGTGCACCAAGCCCCCATAACCTGAACTACTTGGTATTTGATCCTTGCTAAGGCAATGTACGTAAGAAGCCTCTATGAGGTTCAAGCCCACCACCCATTGGTCGCTCCAACCCCCTTCACGTCGGAACACCAACACTTTGGACCACCTCAAAGAATATTCTTGAATGTTCGCCTTGAACTTCAAGGTCATTGATCCTTGCCAAGGAATGGTATATAGGAAGCCTCCCTAGGGTTCAATCCAAACACCTAGTCGTTCTGACCCCCTTCATGTCGATTCGCCCCCTCCCGCAATGAAATTAAACTATGGACCCCAATCAGCGGTAATTCGTTGTTTCCCTAGTCTGCGATAAGCCATTTCACACTAAGCCTACTCTAAACTACGTGTTCTTTGATCTTTGCCAAGGCATGGTATGTAGGAATCCTTCATGTGTTTCAAGCCCACTATCAACCTGGACCCCAGGTCCCCATTCATTTCGGTTCACCGACTCCGGTCCCGTACCCGAACTAAGTGGAATTTGATCCTTGCCAAGGCAGGGTATGTGAGAAGCCTCCCCATGGTTCAAGCCCAACAACCAATGGTCTCGGCCACTTCACGCCGGTCCACACTCGTCCTGCCTAACGTTAAACTGTATTCCACTTTTTGTTCCCCATTGAGCGGCATGCCGTTGTCACTCCATTCAGTGGAAATCCATTGTCAGCCTCATTTAGTGGTAAACCATTGTCGCCCCTTTCAGCGGTAATCCATTAGAACTCTATCCAGCAGTAAGCCATTTTCATGATGAATTACCTTCACCGAACTGCACGGACTATGATTTCCTGCCACATGGATACGTATGAAGTCTCTTCGAGGATCAAGCCCAACTTCACTCTCTCATTTGGGATGGTCCAATTTCATTCCCCTTATACTTCATCCATCCACCCAACATCAATCCTGATTCTTATCTGGGCCGCCACAACCCGGGGGGATTATGCCACCCCATTCTACATTCCATTTAACAAAATTTCGGAATCCAACCACACGTTGGCCCCAACATCGACGTTCCCTCTAGGGGTCGCACCCATCTAATACACTCCAGTAAGATTTCTGATCATTCTGATCCATCTCCACTGGATGTTAAACTTGTGGTATACCTTGTGTTAAACATGGGAAGATGTGGAAAACCTCAGGTGCATGCCCATGGCATATGATTCTTCATGTTCAATGTGGGATACATTGGGCTTTTGTGCCCTCGAGAAGCCCTATTGTAAGGGACTGATGATAGACGCGTCTGTGTCCCAGTGCCCAGACATGCCATTGATGCCCAACGTGACTACTCCCCTGGCCGAAGGTGGCTGCCCAGACCAGACACCTTGGAATATCCCAAATAAAGCAGTGTAATTAACTAGGGTCCATGATGATATGGAGTTAGGAAGAGTTTCACGAACAACGTATTAAATCTATAAGGGAGACCCGAACTAGTTGAAGAGTTTTGAGGAGGAATCAAAGGAAGGAAGAACTGACTTCCCATCATTGCATTTCAATCAATGATAAAACGTCCATGAAAAAGTGATGGATGTCACCCAAATTTGAAAAGCGGGAATGCGGGGAAACAAAACCACACCTTTCTTCCTCCACAGACGGATGCACACACCCCATCAAAAGCATCAGAATCATATATTAAGATGAATCTCTATAGTATAATGACAAGGTTGTAATTAGTTTTTAATCATCCTATTGGTCCTATGACAATAATTTTAAAACCTATTAATATCCCCAAAAATATATTAATGGATACATGAATAAATAAACTCGTTATAACAGTTTTAAAATCATGTAATCCCATAATAAATTTTGGACTCTTACATAATAAACATTTTGATAAAATTATTCTTTTCACACTCATTAAATAACCATCATTGCCAATATATTTTTACAAAAAATATCATAATAATTATTAAATAAATAATAATCATCATGATTGTTTCATGGAATACGTGTTTACACCTATAATTGATGTCTTAAAAATTGACATCTCAATCATAAAATAAATTTAATGTTTGTGGGAATCATATCATCAATATATTTAATTATGAAATAAACAAAAATAAATAAAATTTAATTTTCAATAATAGAAATACTTTATTTGAACCTACAGTTTTTATAGTTATATCACTCTTATAACCACCCCTATAATAACTCTTATAAATTGAATGACCTACCTGGTAATTTTTAACATATTTACCAAAATAATATAATAATTACCAAACACATTTGATAGATATATAATACTCACCATTAACTGTTTATATTTTAAATGGGCCATAAAAACATAAAATATCATATAACCATAAATTTTCATCACAATATCTCAAGAAAATTACATTTAATGCATGTGCTGATGGAATTTATTGCATTGCATAAAAATAATGACACAAACCATTTTTTTTAAACATTAAAAATTCTGAATTAAAAAGTAATAATTTTTGATCAAAACCTCTATAAACCTATTGAAGAATATTTTTAAATATTCTTATTCATGATACTGGGAAACAATTCTATTGTAATATATATAATACTTGTTTAAAACTATAAAACATAATATATTTAAAAAAATTAAAAGTATAATTTATAAAAATCATAATGAATGTAATTTTTTTTAAATCACATTGAAAATAAATTTAATTATATTAAAATAATAGTTTAAGCATTTAAATTTACATTGAAATGAATTAAAAATAGTTGAAAAGAATTTAAAATTTAATAATTTTTTTAGATAAATATTTATTAAATTGAATATGTATCCCCACACACATAAGTTAACTCTTATATAATAAAATAATATTTATTTTATACATTATTGATAAAATTATTCATGAATAATTACTTATTAGTATTCATTTAATTTCATTTATAACCATTCCTTATCCAATTAATAATTTCTTTGAGGTGGTTTAGTTCACAATCCAAAAAACATTCCTTGGTTTAATATTTTAAAATTAACATTATAAAATCACATTAAAGATGTTAATCTGGAAATTATTATTATTTTTTATATAAATAAAATTTTATATCCATACATGGAAGGTGAATATGAAAAACTGGTCAGAGCCCTTTATGGAGGTGTCATCCCACACGTACGCACAAGTGAAATTAAAATTTTCAATTGAATTAAAAGGTGAGATGGCAGTAATTATATTTTCATTGTAAAATAAAATTTTCACATTAATAGAACATATATTCAGTATATCCATCATACTAACATTTTTTATGAGGTGGTGATGGAAAATGGTACACATCTTTTCATGGAGTTGGTAATTCACGTGTATGCACAAGCTATGTTTTCACTTCCCATATGAAAGAAAAGGGCATAAAAACAAGTTTAAAAAGAATCATAAAAGATTTATATTTTATATAAGATACATATTTAATTATTTCATCATGGTTAACAAATATTTTAATAAATTATACTAATAAATAAAATTAAAATGGTTTGTTAACAGGTTTACTACTTTGGAAAACCACATTTTGAAAATTCAATAATCAATCTAGGATTGTCATTAGGTGATACTAGGGCTTCTAGATAATTCAGAGGAAAGCTGTGATGGGATTTTAGTAGTTAATGGTCAGGATAAGTGTCTCAATGGTGTCTTTAATGGTTAAGAATATTTTCACATTTATAATTTTTGTGGTCAAACTCTTGTAATTATTAAAATTTTTTATTTAAAATAAATCATTATTCATGGACAATTGCCACCAATGCTCAACATATTTGAAGATAAAATTGAATACAATTGTTAAAAACTCATTGAATAACATTAAATGACGTGTTTGTGTAATTTTAATTTATATACCTTTGTTAAAACCCCATTAAAAAAATTTATCACTGAGAACCATAACATAAATGTTTTCATGAAAATATAATTATAATAAAAAAAAAGTGGACTTATTACCAAACTTTTACACACTGATTCAAAATTTTGATTATATTTTATTACATTTGTAATCATTAGGTTATACAAATTACTTTAAATATTACTATGAAAATTTCATGAAAATTAGTTTTTTGGAGCATATCTTATATGAGTGTGAATATTATTTTACACCCAATTATTCTATGAAGTTGATTTTAAAAACATTAAATAATAGAAAAATGAAATTTTTTAAAATTTGATATTAACATTTTATATACATGATCTATAACAACCCTGATCTATATTTTACATTAATACTCGATCAATTTTATACGGTTAATCTCAATAAAAACCCATAATAACTTAAAACATGAAAATCATCATCTTTATTAAAAACCTCTATAGTATGTTCATGATATTCCTCCATACTAAAAACTGTATGGGATTAACGAAGGGGAAAACAAAAGAAAATAGTGACATATAAACCCTAATAAATGAATAAAAATGTCATAAAATTAATAATATTACACATGTTAGGAAATTGGTATATCAATAGAGAATAAAAGGAATATGAATAATAAATCATGATTTAGCATGATAATCATGTCATGGGAAATGTTAAAACAACATAAAATGATGAATCATAAACATTTATTAATGATAAAACACCAGGACATTGGGGTGGATAGTGTCTCATAAAGTAATTTGGTTCACTCCATATCCTAACATGAATTTTAATGAATCTAAACATTACCCAATTCATTTTAATGCTATTAGTGCACACCCATTATAATCATTTCATTCTTATGCTTGACTGTGCCACATAGATCTTACAAAATGGACTCATTCATAATAATAATTTAATCCATTATTGTGGAGTAGGGAATACATATTTTTAAATTCCCTATTAAAAAGTGTATGGTATTAAATGTTCACACCCTTGATAGAAAATAGATATGGTATTCACTACAAAAATGGTTATGTAAGGAAAATCCATGTGATGTTTCAGTTGCATAACAGAGTCACATAGAGATTAATAAAAATGGGTTGATGGGAGTGAATGTTGTATCTAATTACATATAATTAAAATGGGAAGTAATAGGGACATGGGGAAACATATCACAATAATAGAAATTAAAAATATAAGGTATAACATAATAAAGAATCTTGAATAATGCAAATAATCCTAAATATTGTTTGGCATGAAAAAAGGTGTACATAAAGGATTGTGGGAGACTTATTGAGAGTTAAATTAGTATTTAATCATTTATACATAAAATTTATTTTAATGGGGATATATAATAATATATCCCATCATGATGACATAGAAATTATGCACCATAACACAAAAAGGGGTGCTTGAATAAAATAGATGAATAAAATCACTTACAAAATTTTAGCACAGTAATTCCATAGATACATGTAAAAATGAGAGAGGATAAATAATATTTAATTTAAATAACATTATTTATACAATAAGTTAATGTTTATACATATATTAAATTATAAACAATTGAAATTAAAAAGACAAATTCTAAAGATGGTGCTACAATTGAATGTAGGAGAGGAAAATGAGCATCCCGTACATGATTGTGTGACTCCAATGTCTTGAGTGGGGATTCTTGAGATCTTGTTAATCATTGGGAGGACTCTTGGATGTTTAGGTTAGAGATTCTACATTCTTTATTGAGTTTTAGTGAAGATAAATGGGAGATTCCTTGGGTTTATATTGGAAAAAATAGTAATTTCATTAGTATTTTTGTTCTGGAGAATGCATAATAAAATATTAGATAACATAATATATACAATATATTATGAAAAAATAGAGTGGTAAAAATTATTTTATTATGTAAAGGGATAATTTTAATAAAATAATTTTCTTTATTATGTGGAGGTGAGCTGTACTCTTAAAGAAAGCATTTCAAAACCTTAAAATATAATATTACATTTATAGGATTCATAATTGCATTAAAAATTTCAAATAAACATAAAATCATATTATTTCATGTTAAAACATATATTTTACCTTTAAACCATTAATTTTAAATAATACAACCCTTTTTAGTAATTATGATTTCGTAATATATAATCTAAATTTATATGGTCCTTCATTTTTACCCTAAAATTTGACTCTCCTAAAATTATGAAAATTTCACCATTGGATAATTTTGTTAATTAGAATCAAAAAATAATATTCATTTTGTGTATATATTTTTATTAATATTTTCATTTTTAAATTTAAAATAGAAATTTATATTTATTGAAATATAAATATTTTTAACAATAACAGTTTTTGAACCCTTATAAAAATTACATTTGAATTCATAAATATTATATAATCATTTATATTTGATAAAACATATTAAATAATATTATTTTATAAAATATTATTTTTTTCAATGCGACAATAATTCATTTAAATAAATTCCTTAATTGAATTTCAATATTACACAAAGTTACTATTTATGTTTATTAATATAGATGTCTCTAATAAAATAACAATAATAGGATTAAACAATATTCATAATTATATACAAAATAATTTACATACTCATAATTCTAGGTTCATTATACTTATCCTTTTATTACAACACCAAATTTCCTAATATTATGTTTTGTGGTGGTATGACATTCATGGTGCGGTTCGAGGAACATGGTCTGGGTCGTGATCTCGATGAGAATGAAATTCTCCGGTAAATGGTTTGGGTCATGAATAAGTTAGTGGATCATAGATTGTTCTTCTTCGAAGGAAAACCCTATATGATATCTCCCCCAGAAGCTCCAAAAAATGGCCTTCATAGGGTACGTTCTTAATTGTTGAGGCCATCAATTCTTTGGTCTATGGTTATTGGTTTTCTAATACCCATTATCTATACTAACCCTATTGTCACTAGTCTATAGCAATATTATCAATGATTAATATGATAAAAATTATTTTAAATCCAACAGGATTTAGTAACCATATATGTGAATGTGTTTTCAACATTAATATGTCATAATAATATATATACTAAAAACTTAGAGATGGATTTTATTCATAAAATTTTTGGTCCTTACAATATTCCCCAAAATGAAATGTTACCCTGAAATTTTATTTTCCCATATTAAAATAGATGAGGGTAACTTTACTTCATACCCCCCCCCCCCTCTAATTACCATATCACTTCTTCAAAATTTTGGTTCCTCCAAAACACTTAGGCACACTCTATTTTATTATTTTATAGATTTTTTCTCTATTCTCTAATATCTTCACCGACTTATCTTCATAGTAAAGATCAATCTCCAATGGAACCACCTATAATATGAGTACATGTGAGGGTTCTGGTATGTACTTCCTCAACATGGATACATGGAATACATCATATAATCAAAAAAGGTTCAATGGGAGTGTTAGTCAATATTCCACTCCTCTGAGGAAATCAAGGATCTCAAAGGGGTTGATGTATCATGGACTAAGATTTCCATTCTTCTTAAATATAATAATTCCCTTCAATTGATATTTATAAAAGAATAAAATTTTGTATACATCATAATCATGTTCCTGTTAATGGTTATCAACATTTAACTTCTAATTATTTTAATCACCCATAATGTTTTGTTGAATGGTCTTTACATTCTCTAACACTTGCTCAACTATTTCGTGGCTATGATGTTTTAGATCCCCAACATCTTCCCATCATGAAGTGTTCTACACCTCTTTCAAAAAATATCTCCATAGGATTCCATTTGAATTCTTGAGTGGAAATTGTTGTTGAAATAGAACTCGACCAAGGGTAGATGTTAGCCCCATCCCCAATTTATGTCTTTATAACATTATCACAACATATATTCCAATTTTTGAATATGACACTTATATTTTCCATTAGTTTGAGGAACATAATCCGTACTAAGGTTTACCTTCGTGTTTAGATAATGTTTTATACCTTTCCAGAACATGGAGGTTAATTATGCATCTTGATCAGATATAGTCGATAGTGGTACTCCATGCAGCCTCACCACATATCTGATGTATATCCATTCATGTATATCTAGTGAGAAATCCAATAAAATCAAAATGAAGTGTGAACTATTTGTAAGATGGTCCACAATAACCTAGATAGTATTGCTTCCTTTGGATGTCTTCAGATGTCTGGTTGAAAATTCCTATGAGATGTTTTATCATTTCTATGTGGTTATGTCTAATGATTGCATCATCCCCATATAATTCTACATTTCATCATTAACTTACTAACATACCATGAATATTGGTGTATATTCACTGATTTCATTCTACATGTTCCCACAAAAATAGTGCCCTCAATGATCTTGATACATCATAGTGTTTCATGGGTGAATATAGAAGGTTAAACTATGGGGACCATCTAGAAGTTCCTTCATTAACTCAGAATATTATGGAACACAAAATCCAATCGCAAATCTCAAATTTTGAAGTACATTGACATTTAACTCTAAGGAATAACATTTCCTTGTAGTTTCCATATTATTTTTAATTCACACATCACCCCATTTCACATCATTTATCTTTTACAAAATAAATAGTTGAACAATAATTTGTGAAATGATTGATGATGTTACATTCTTTATGATTTCCATGTCCATTCTCTAAAAATTTATGATGATTGTATCCCTATAAATTCTCATTGATGATTGAATTTCTAGATCCTTTCAACATAAGGAATCAACAACCTTGATGCTTATCCTAGTATGGTTGTGAATTGAGCTTTCATGGTCCTTGATTAGATCTAACCATATTCATTGGAACATATTAGGCATCTTCTATGTGATTCTATATATGAGGATTTGTTGATCATTATATATCTCACACTTACTCTCATAGAAATGATGTTTGATATATTTTCAATCGAAATATCATAGCTTCCAAATTCAACTCATGCATGGTAAGTTTTTTCTCATTAATTTATAACTTCCTTAAGGTATAGGATATCATGTTGTGATTTTTCATCAGTATGTAGCCAAATCCCTTCTTCAAAGCATCATTGAATTTTACGAAAAGGTAGACACTTGTGGGCAGAGTGAGAACTAGGGTAGGGATAAGCCTACTTTTCAACTCAATGAATCCTTCTTTACAGTCATAATTCTATGAAAACATTCCACCTTATGTGTTATCTTAGTAAGAGGGTTTGAAAATCATAATCATTTTCTCACAAATTAGTGATAATATCATGTTCACCCAAGGAAACTAGGTTTATATATCACGTATGATTTCCTTAGTCATACATCAATTTATTTTTACTTTTCAAGAACCAAAAGTATCTCATTTCTTGTGATGACATTCCTCAAGAATGACATATACTTAAACCAATACTCATAGTTTTTATAATTTTCGAAAAGCTTCTACCTTCGCATGGTCTTTTGTACAGTGATCAGATTATTCTATTGACCCCCTTGGTTCTAAAGTATATTTGAATATTATCTATAAAGTCTACTAAAAACATTTCTAGGTAATCTATAAAGACGCTATTCATCTAGTCTATTATGATTTCTAGATCATTAGTGCTCCCAAAAGTCATCACTATGAACTCATACATCTTGTACCTTGTATGAAAATTAGTGTTGGGGATATCATCCTTCTCCACCCATTGAAATATCCAAACCACTGATCCACCTTATACAATTATAGTTCCCCAAATGTCTAATCAAACAATTTGTAAATATGTGAAAAAGGATATTTGTTCATTATTCAGATCTTTTTCATCTAGCTATAATCAATTCAAAGACACAATAACCCATCCTTCTTCTTCATGAAGAGGACTATTTCACCCCATGGTGAAGCACTTCGGAAAATGAACCCCTAATCCAGAGTTATTTATAGTTGTTGCTTTATCTTTCCATGTTCTATAGTATCCATCTTAAATGGAGTCTTGGATATTTATAGTTCCCCTGGTATAAGATCTATTAAAAATTCAACCTCTCGCATTGGAGGATGACCAATAAATTCCTCAAGAAACAAATATAAGTATTCCCTTAAAAAAAGAATGTATTATATGATGGTATTTTCCATATACATAGTCATTTTATCTAAATACTCATTCTTTTAAGAACATAAAATCCATGTTTGATATGATGGTGATAAAAAATATTCACTATCCTTTATTCACTTATACAGAATCATAAGTAGATTATACATACAAAGATATGTTTCCTTCTCATGGAAATTTATGTTGTCTCTATATAGCTAAATTCAATCCATGCACATAAATTAATGTAATTCAACCAATTGAAGTTTGTAAAGGTTCCATGGGATGCTCATCCCACCAATTGTGATATGGGACGAGTTAAGGGCTTAGGATAGAATAATTTCTTTCATTTCCATTTTCACTGGTAACTCTACTTCATGGATTTGTGGTGGTGTTATAATAGTTCCACAAAACATGAATGATATAAAGGAATGTGTAGAAATAGACTCAAAATTATTTTCTCTATTATTGAATTAAAAACCAGCATACTTGTTTCCACTTTTTTATTGACATCCACCTTAGTGGTTCTGATAGAAAAATATCTCCCTTGTTTCCATGGATATTGTTGGTTGTATCCAAAACCCTTGGACTTGTTAATTGATTTTAAAAGTCACCTAATTCCTTAATATTGTAGAAATGAACAATGTACTAAGGGGATACTATATCATTCATTTACTCCACCATGTTAGAATGTTTATATTGATGGAAAAAATTATCTAGGTACCATTCCTTCCCACACATAAAGAAAATATTTGTTCCCTTTAGAAAATTTATAGGGTGCTTCATTCCATACATTTGATAAGTGGGATGTGGGAATTTCATTACAAAATTATATTTCCCTATTAGGACTCTAGAATTAAACTCCAAATTTCTCTTCTTATCCATGTGATGACCTTGAGATTCTCTGATCTCTATCTTGATTTTGAGGAAACATTGGAAAAAATCCTCATTACTATCAAACTCAAAGATCACCATTGATTTTTTTTAGACAATGAGTCATCACACAAAAGTTTCGGTCAAACATAAATTTGGGGGGTGACAAAAATTCCAATGGAATATTGTGAAATATATTTAGTTTTTCCTTGTACTTTCCAATAGATTTGTTATCTTTTTTCAAAAGGGTAAAGAAACATCTTATCATTTTATGATGAAGAGTGCATGGAAAATATTTATCCAAAATCATTTTCTTAAATTATATCCACTTCATTACATCAATATCTTCCACGTGATTCATATTCATGATCAATTTACACCACAGATCTACTTCCCTCTACATAGGATAAATAGACCAAAGAATATTCTATAGTTCAGAACATTAAATGATAGATAAGATCATCTTAATGGAGTGGATGCATTGTACCATGATTAAGGGATCAGATGATCCATTGAATGTAGGATGAAATTGTCTCATAGAGCTCTTTATTTTAGATTGTTATCACTTAGGGTAGTTTGGAAACTCCTCATAATATAGTATTATAATTAGAAGAGGAGTCCAATTTGTTAGTATTTTCATAAAGATCACAATTCCTACTCTAATTGGGTTTGGCATCTCGGTATGGCAGTAATCTCATTTCTTATCATATTGATTTATTTAATTGATTTATTATATTTCATACATTTTTTATAATGAAATAATATACAAAAGATGATTATATTTAAACTATTAGACTCATAAAATGTAATCCAACAACAATAAATGGATAACTTATAAATTACATTTATTTCCATAATTATGAATTTATAGGCTTCAATCTATGTTATCCGTGATATATTTTCTATCATGTATCCTTATGGGATTTTATTTACTCCTATAATAATAGTTCATAATGAGATTATGAATTTACCAATAATATTCACTTGGAAATTCATTCCTGGTGCGTAGTAAGGGTAATTGTCGTGTACCGTGTTTCCCCATGTAAGGCTCGTAATAACCTTTTAGAGTTGTTACTCGTAGTTACATCTATAGCAGAACCAGGTACAGATGTAGTATCCATATAGGGATTTATTTAAATTTTAAATCAACTTATTATGAACTAAAAAAAATTTAAGATTGTTTTATGAAACAATGTCTTATCCCTAAGGCTTTTTCGTGATTTTTCTAATCCTAATCACAAAATTACTAAAATTTTACTATGATACAAACTATAAAAACCCTGATAGTTATTTTACATAAATACATGATAATTGAAAAAATTTACACTTAATAAAACCAAAAATATAAAATTTATTCTATCTTTGGGAATCTGGGACATTACATAATAATAGAAAACATGAAACACATAATCGTTATTGAAAACCTCCTTAGCATGTTCATACAATTTTTTCATACATAAAACTGTATGGGATAACCTGGGGAAAAAATAAGAAAGGGGTAGGATATAAATTCTAGTAAAGGAATAAACATGTAATATCTTTAAGAATATAATACAAGTTATAATATGGGCACATTAATAGGGAATAAAAGGAACATGAATAATAAAACATGATTTGGAATACTAATCATAGATGGGAAATGTGTCAATAACTGTAAACATTGAATCATAAACATAGGTCAGCGATAAACAAACAATTCCTCATGGTAAAAAAAGTACTATAAAGTAATCGTGTATACTACCTATCTTAATACGATGTATCATGATACTAAACATTACCCAATGCATTGGAGAACTCCTTATGTGTACTCATCAGAATCATTTCATTCTCATGCTTATGTTTGACACATAGATCATATAGACTGGATTTATTTCTCATCATAATTTATTACTTGACCAAGAATATATGAATTAATACTTTTATTTCCGAAAAAATGTTTATGTATATAATAGTGAACACCCTTGATATGAAACGTAAATGGTATTACTACACTATTGGTTTTTCATGGAATCATTGTGATATTTAAATAGCATGATGACGCCACTTGGAGATTCATAAAAATGGGATAATGCTTGATAAATGGGCATCTCATCACGTTGAAATAAATTATAATGTAATAGATAAATATTGAAACAAATCCAAACATTTTAAATTTTATGATTATGGAATAAGTTAATTAGAAACATGAATAATGAAAACAATCCTAAGACTTTGTTAGTATGGTAACGGGTGTACATAGAAGATCGTGGGAGGATTATCTAGAGTTATTGGTGTCTCTAATAGTTTAAACATTAATTTTAACATAAGGGGTATTTGGAATAATATATCCCAACATTATAAAATAGATATTAGGAATTATAACATAGAAATAGTTTGTCGAATAAAAGTAATGAGATAAATCCCATAAAAGATGTTGGCATAGTATTGGTTTAGATAAATATTATTGTTAGAGAGGATAAATAACTTATAATACTTATAAGATCACTTTTAAGTTAATAGAATATTTAAAAATAAATTACATTATAAAAAATTGTAATTATGAAGATAAATTACAATTAAGGTACTAGAATTGAAAGGAGGAGAGAAAAGAGAGGATCCCTTACTTGAGATTGTTAAACCAAGTGCTCGGTAGGGGATTCTTGAGATATAGGGTTCCTTGGGAGGAAATAAGGGAGTCAAGGAGTGATTTTAGACGTTCTACTAGGGTTTTTAGTGTTGATAAACGGGATATTGAGTGTTTTTATATATGAAAATATGGGGATTTCGTTAATATTTAGGTTTCAGACAATATATATTAAAATATTCAATACCAAAAACAATCCCATATTTATTAACCATGTTTTATTCAAAATGGGAGTGGTATAAAATATTTTCTTAGGTAAGGGTCTAAAATTAATAAAATAATTCCATTGATTACGTGGAGGTGAGTCATACAATTATATAAAGGATTTTAAAACCTTAAAATATATGATACATTTTTGAGGATAAAAAATTGATTTATAAAATAATTAAAATAAACATAAGATGACATTATTTAAAAATTTAAAACATATATATTTACTTTTAGACAATTAATTTTAATTATTACATCACTCTTGGGTCATTATTGTGTCATAACATACAGAGTATATTAACACTGTATTTAATTTTTACCCAAAAATTCACCTTTTTCAGAAAATTATAAAATGTTCACCATTTAATAATTTTGTTGTTATAATTCCTAAAATAATATTAATTTTACCTAAATAATTTTGTAATCATGTGAATTTTAAATTTTAAATTAACAACTCGTTTTTATTGGAAATGATGCAGTTTTTAAAATAATATTTTTTGAGCCCTTTTAAAAATTAAATTTGGCTTCAAAAAAATTATATGATAATTTATATTTGATAAAATATTTTTTATAATAATATATTAATAAAATAGTATTTAATTCAAAAATAAATTTTTTTATCAAAATAAAATATTAAATTTTATTTCAGTATTACCGTAATTTATTTTTCGTATTTTATAGTATACAAGTTATTTATAAAGTTACAATAATATGATGGGAACATATTCATAAATATATCTAAAATAATTTACATACACATAATTCTATGGTCTTGATTCATATCCCTTTATTATACCCACATACTCCCAATGAGTAATGTGTTTTCAATATCTATATTTCATTACAATGCATTTAATACAAAATAAAAGGTGGATTTTATTTATTATAGTTCGGGTTGTTACATGATCCTTCAAACTAGACCATTAAATGAAATGTATACTTTTTATAATATTTGACTAAATATTACCTATGTTCAAAAAAGTTTAGAATTGCTTCTTGAATTCAATAAAATTTTTTAAAATAATTTATTTAACACATTTAATAATATATTTCTTTAATTGAAATGATTCAAAATTTATTAATTCAATCATAAATCATAATAATTTCATAAAAATAAAAATATTTGAAAGAACAACATTTTCAAAAATCAACCAAAATAAATAAAATTACGGAAAATATATAAAACATGACTTAACCTAAATGTGATATTATGAAACCAAAAGCGATGTACATTTTATAAAATTAAATTTCCAAACATTAGAAAAATAACTTTTAATCAAATTTTAAAATTCGTTGAAAACATATTTGTTAGGATAAAGGATTTCTTTTTCAATTGAAAAATTGTGTAAAATTTTTATATAGAATATAAATTTATCATATCTAGAATTTAATGTTACGAATATAAGAACTTGTTTTATTATTGTTAATATCTTCAATTTTATATTATTCCTCTCTTAATCAATTAGTGGCCTCTCCACTTTATTCATCATGTAATGTGGTCACGAAATTTTCCATCACTTCCTTTATAGGTTCCCTTTTTTCTTTGTTAATAATTTTTTTTACATAGATCATTAAAAAAATTAGTATACATATCAATAACACATTATATCTATAGTCTATATCTTCTATAAAATTCTTCATAAAAAATATTCACTTCTAACTATACTTCTTTCAGGTTATAAACATGAGAAGCACTGAGTACATGTTTTTGTAACAATGAAACATTAAACACAACACATAATTAACATAAACGTCTATGAGAAGATACTCTATCAGATACTATTCCAACGTTTTTGGAAATATCATATTGAAAAATAAACTACATGTATAAATTTCATTTTTTATGAAACTAAAAACATGTTTTCATGGGTATATTTTAATAAATACGTGGCCCACTATATCAATAAACATGTCATTCCTTCTATTATATTCATAATATTTTTTCCAACAATAATATTCCTTTATGTGTTATTGAATAATATATTCCTTCAAAAAAATTCTTCTATAGATTCTGAACCAAACAACATTCTTTCACCAATATAATCCCAATATTTTTGAGTCCTACATCATATTCTATATAATTTATCAATGGGTTTCATCAGTATAATATAATTATAACTATTATTATATTAAAATGAATCAAAAAAGTGATGTTGGAGCCAAAATTCCTAACATTTTAGTGAGAAATATTTAGGGGTATCTTCTAATATCAGAATCATTCACTCTTATTATCTTCAATAAAAATAAAAAAATGTTTTAAGTAAATTTAATATATTACCACATGACATAGAATATCCTTTACCAAAACTTTATAAAATCTTGGATCTTGGTCGTATATATAAGAGAAAGAGACTCCATGAAATCATAATTTATATTTGAATGATGAAAATCATGTTATTCTATTTAAATCGAATAAAAAATAGTAATTAAATTAATAGAAATATTATAATGATCAATACTAAACCAAATAAAATTATTACCTTGATATTTATGTCAAAATAATTCAAAAAAATCCATGAATATGCTCTTTTATTTTTCATTCATATATTGGAAAATTATGAAGCTTCACCTTAGGTACTTTTCAATCTACATTAATCAAATAACATGTATTTTTGGGGGGTAAAATAATAAATACCCATCTATATTCCTCCCAAAAGGTAATATTCTTCAAGATATCTATATATAATTGTAAAAACTAATGAATATAAAATATTTATCCATTAGATTCACATAATGATTAATATTTCAAATGTGGATCACTTGGGAAAAAAACTCTTTTACTCTCTTATAACACCTTATTTTTCATAATTTATTCCAGAAAATTACCCTTCTTAACTATCTTTTTTAATTATTAAAAATTTTGATCATCCTTCTCATCATACGTAATTATGTATCGCGAGGATAATGATAATTAAAATTCAATAAAATAGTGGGGGTTCCACCATACACAATTTATCCTTCAAAAATCATTAAATAATTAATAAAATGATCACATCCTAAACCTATCATAGGTATTGATGCTTTATATTTTCATCTAACGAAATTAGGTACATAATTTTATTTACCTGGATGATATTTAATTATAAAATAATATTTCATTTTCAATTAAAACCATATTTTCAACCTCATGATCAAATATATTTTTGAGAATATATATTTCTACCATTTATAGTCAGTATATGTTTCAAAATTTTCCGTGTATAATGTATGTCTCGCTATTTGTTTTTTTTTATCCTACAAAAATCCATTTTAAGAACTCATGAATTATAATGATTTTAATGGATTTTCAATTGGAATAATGTATATATATTTACTTATTCATCAATAATTGCTACAAAACAAGTACCTTTAATGAAGATTCTATATTGACAAAAAAATAATAGTTCTATGATAGAAGGGATAATAATAGAGTATTAATAAATCCTCATTTAAAATTCATAAAAAATTAATCACATTCCTTTTTCCAGATGAATCTTATTACTCTTCGTGTAAACATATTTTCTGTGCTAAAAAAAGTAATGTTTTTTTTTTCAGAAAACCAACAATTTGTAACACTATAATCATATAAATCATTAAATATCAATGACAAGTGTTAGTATTTACCATGAATCCACCATGTATTTAGAGAAAATATTCCTAAGGTAAGAAATACATTGAAAATAAAATTCATAGTCATATAATTTCCTAGTCATATTTTTATTTTAAAGTATTAAAGAAAACTAATATGTATCTCATGTTCCAAAAAAATTATAATAAACCATACATTCATCAATAAACACTTATGAAAAATCAATATACATACAAGAAAACTCTATTCATTTGATCCATAAATATAGTAGCTACAGTATCTATACCAAAGGGAAAACATTCAAACTCTAATATTAAATACATAATTAAATTATTTTCCATTTTAATTCCATAAACATTACATATATATTTAAATATAAAATCCAAACATCAATAATATAAAATTTGTCTCCTATTTAATGTTGATCAAGAAATTTATCTATGGGAGGAAGCTCAAAAATTCTCATCATAGAAATTTAATTTAGTTATGTATGAAAAGTTAAATCCATCATGAAAACATGATTATTTTTAATAAACTAACCAACCACACCCTAAGGGGATGTTATAGGCTGAATTAAACACTTTTCATGAAACTCTTGTAATGTATTTTTCAATACTAATAACACAAATAGAGCTATTAAATATGGAGTTTTTGATATTGGGTTCGAACTAGGAAGTAATTAAAATGTAAATTCAACTAATTGATTTGGAATGACACTAAAAATTCATCTGGAAATTAAAACTAATATTTATTTACTCTCGTGACATCAATAATTTGAACAACCTCCATTTTTCAACAATATGTGCTATATAGCTTTCACTGTATTTGTTAATCATTTTTAATGCATTGATATATGTTATAATATGTATTAACTCTTTATTATATAAAAATTAAAACTCAGTCGAAGAATTTTATATTACATCCATTGTTCTATAATATATATTTTAATGATAAACTTAAATATAATCCATATCTATTATAATATTAAACTCAAATATATTAAATATAACAATATTGACATGGAAAATAATTTTAAATATAAAAATTGGATGTTTCATATAAATTTTGGTTCAATTATTACATCCAAAATTTGTATGGAATAAAAAATAATTCTTTATTTCTTAAGGAAATATTTCAATTTCAAGGGTGAACTTCTACAGAATAAATAATTTTTTAGACCCCGAATCAATCAAGATATTAGGATATTCTATGTAAAAAAGTATCATACATATCAAAACATCCTTTGATGGTCATCCACTTACTTTGGGAATCAAAAATAAATTCTACAAACCATTCAATTTAATGTACTCCCAATTTCCCTAATTAAATATTTTCTTTGAATACACGTCATCAAAATTTCCCAAATCGTATCATTTAAATTGTATTACTCTATTCATATCATGCTTTGTAATGACCATTACCCGAAATTTTAATATTTAATTAGGATCCTTATGTCATATCATACCATATCTATAATATACTACTAATTTCATTAAATACTTGTTATGATGATACACACACCACTTATATCAGGTGGAAATTTATCCCTCATATTATCATATTCATTAAATGGATACCTTTCCATTTTTTCCAGCTAGACAACTTTTTTACATGTCATTTATACTTTCAAAATATAATAAATCTCAACCTTATCAATAGATAATACAAAATTTTAAAATAATATAAATTCATGAGAGGAGAAATATCATAGATAATTTTATTTCAATCATAATAAGAACATTACAATATTACTACAATGGTCCATAATGAAATTTTGTTCATATTCTTCCAATATTGTTAAATTACCTTGATAGGTGAAAACTGAGAACCCCTCCATTATAATTATTTCAAAAAAAATTCACATCCATCATATTTAGAATATACGTATGAAAATAATTCTCAAGGCAATTATATTTTAATAATTTCAAAATCATGGAATCAATATTTTGTTTCTCTTTGGTATCTTCAACAAGAGTCTACCACTAATTGGGTTCATCATAAAAATGACCAGTAGAATGTGTTACCTTTAAAATTTTATAAAGGCACAAAAAGTCACATATTTTTTCTAGTGAATTTTCCCATATTTTAGAATATATTGTATTACAGTTCAAACTAAGAGCTATAGGGTATTTTTCAATTAACTGATTCACTATAGGAAAGTTACTCTATAGTGTTTCAGTCACGATCAATCATAGATACCCCAGGAAATATCCCAGATATTGTAAGTTAAAATAGCTCCAAACTATTCAATTTCAATTCCATAAAATCCTGGTTATTTTTTCATAAAAGAATTATACTTATAATGTATTCATACATCATTAAATTGGTTACCTACAAAAAACACTTTTTGTAAGAGTTACAAATTATATGATGCAACTTGGAAAACCCTAAAAATTTTCTCAAGATAATATAATCGATAAATTAATATAACTTATTATAAATTTCTTAATAATATCCTAAACTAAAATTTTATATAATCATTTCACATCATAAAAAATATAATATCTTATAATATAAAGAATATATAATTAAAAAATTTATAAGAATGGATGTACTTCCTTTTTTTCGAGGTCCATTTTGCTTTATTGTTTGGGAGAATTTCTAAAAAACATTAAAATCAGACCACTACAACAAAATTTGGATACATCCACTCATTTTACTATTTATACACTAAAAGATAAAACTGAAATTTATATTCTTATTTCATTAAAAAAATCATCTTCATTAAAAAGGAATCCCTATCGTGGAATGTCAAACCATTATATAGTTCCTATGAATCCTTAAGATTTTTAAAAAAAAGTATGAAGATATGGATGAGAATAAAAAAATTAGTATGGGAAAAAATAAAAAATCATGCTATTAGATTATGAAAAACATGTAATCCCATAAAAAATATTACCCTTTTTGATAAATATTGAGATCAAATAATCATTTTCATAATCAAGAAATAATATTCACTAAAAAATAACAAATCATATTAAATGAAAACTTATTATCTAAGAAATATCATATTGGTTTTTTATAATTCATGGTGATTACGGAAAAAATGTTCTTGAAAATTATATTTCTCCCCCTTAGAATGGGAATAAATAGTCATGTAACCATAATATAAATAATTAAACTAATTAAATCAAAATAATTCAACCAAAACTAATTTTGAATCATATAATTATCATTTATATACCTTTGTAAAACATGTTCATATCACTCTTAAAATCTATCTTACATTTACTATTATAAATGGAATAAGCAAAGCTATTATTTCCAACACAATTCCCTAGAAAAAATAATCATTGCCCAATGTTATTAGAAAGTTATATCACGCTCAACCATCTTCATTACCAATATATGAGAACAATAATATCTATTATACACATATAATATTTTATTTTACTTATAAAATTTTAGTAACTATTCCTTTTAACACAAACACAGAAGCAGTTTGAAAATTAAATAAAAATAAGGACAGTAAAACATTTTCATTGAAAATAATGAAAATGTAAATTTATTTTATTAATAGAAAATTATATTTTCAATAACAAAACAACAAAAAATTATTTTATTATTAAATAATATTGATCTTGATGAAGTGAAATTCAACACCTTTCTTATATGTTAAAAAACTATTTCATTCATACTTTTGTAAAAATATCAAAAATAAATTGATTCAAAAACATAAAATAATTTATTTTAAAAATATATAACGAATATAACCCATTTTTTTATTTTATATCGAAAATATATTTCTTTATATTAATAACATATGTGAATATATTTAAATAACATAGATTTATAGGAATGTATAAGAATAATATTAAAACAAAAAAATATTTTTTTAATGAAAAATACATTACTTCATCTCTCACTCTACGTGTACCTGTTTAATATCATGTATCTTTAATCTAAATTAAAACTAAACATTATAAAGAACCATTTTCATTTGTATTCTCTTATTATTATACAATTTATTTTATTTTCTGCCATTACCAATATTTTTATTAATTAATTAAATTTCATGTTGAGAATTAATTTAACAATCCCAATAATACCTCTAAAGGTTGACCATGGTAAAATGGTCATATATTCATCATCTCCAAATATTAATAATTAAGTAATATTCATTCTTTATATGGAATAAGAATTTATAACCATCAATGAACGGTTCACATGAAAAATGAATCACATCATTATGTGGAGGTTGTAGCCCACACGTATGGACGACTAACAATTTAATTTTCCAGCATGTGGAAAGGTAAAAATGTTAGTAAAATATTATCATTAAAAATAATAATTATTTAATTTATTCCATATATATTCATTAAATCCGTCATAATAATCATATTTTTTAATATTATGGTGAAAAATGGTACGCATCACTTCCTGGATGTTGTGATTCCCTTGTCTGTTGGGGCCATATTTTCCATTCTCAAATGATTGAAATGATAATCAAATTCAGTACCATAATAATAATAATATATTATTATATTTAATATATTGAATTTACAATTTTATAATTTTTAAATAATATTTAAAAGCATTATAACAGGAAATAATGCAAAAAAAGGTCGGTTAAGAGTTGTACATTTTCCCAATAAAAACATATAAAGCTTAAAAAGAATGCCTTCTATAATGGAATTTAATTGTGACCAGAGTATCTATGTAATGAGTATACCATTGGGGAATTTATCTTTGTAAGTATTTTTCATTTATGTGGCACCATATGATTTTTTAATATAGGATATGTGCTTCAATTTTATATTAGAGGGTAGTTCCAGTATTGTGATTTTTAACATTTGAAATTAATATAATGTTTCAATCGTGGTCATGTCAATCCAAGAAACCATGTTTTTGAATATGATGTGACATGTTGTAAATACACTCAAATAACAAATTAAAAAATATTTGTGATATATTTTAATCATTATCTTCGATTTGAACCCCCTTTGACCCAATTTTTCATTTAACATAATTACATGATTTTTTACTATGATAAATTATTTATATCAACAATAATATAATGTTACTTCTTACCCATAATTTAAAATATTATTAATAATAATTAATCAATTTTTTCTATTAAAAAAGATATAGGTTATCTAAATTAAATTCAATATATATATATATATCTCATTAATGATAATGTTTTTGGAAATACCTAATTTTTTTGAAAAAAACATTTCACCTTGAAATAAAATGATGAAGTTAATTTAAAATAGTATTATTATGAATAAATATAAAATTTATGTGTTTTTTATGTTTTTATCTATCCATATGTGAATTAAATCTTCCAATAATATCGTCAATTATAAAGACATAAAAATAATTTTTTAATTTGATATAAATATAAATTATGTTTACAAATATGAATATTAGGTTCCCAATTTCAACATAATGATTAAAATATATTATTTCTATTCAATTAAAAATATTTTAAAGATCCATTTGTTTAAAAATTTATTAATTCACTATTTATTTTAAATAATGTCAAAAAGGTGACAATATTTGGAAAATGAGTATTTTCATAATTCATAAAAATATAAAATATGTTTGGAGGATATATAAAATTAATCAATATATAAATTTTATTTGATAAACAAAGTTATATTTTATATTTCCACTAATTTAAAATTTAACATTCAAATAAAACTACTCAATACATAGAAAACATTATAATTTGAATAAAACAAATTTCCTTTAAAATTAACAATTTCATGAAGTTATTCTAGCTAATAAGAATTAATAAACTCTAATAAACTATATTTATAAAGAATAATAATTATTTATTATTAAAATATCCTATTTTATTGTTTTCTTCTTCTTTTATATGTAAATATGAAAATTAAGGTTTAACATCATTTTAAAAAACTTTTTAATTATATATAAATTTCATTGAACTTAATATATTAATGTTATATATAAATTTAAATGAGATAATGGGTACTAGAAAAATAAATTTTCATTCCCAATAATAATAGGCTAATAGTGTATTTTATTAATAATCCACAATTGGATCCCTATACCTCCTCTCCTCAAGATCCTTGTGTGGTATGGATTTAAACACATGATTTTAAATTATTATAGAATGAAACTAAATTTAAAATTATTTTTATTTTATGTTGAAACAACTCAATTACATTTTCAATTCCTTGTTATAATAGTATTTTTGTGATGAACCCCAATTAATAGGACAATGTTTCAGTGGATATTGCTAGAAAAACAAATCCCCCTATAGTCTATGTAGTAAGACTTATCCCCATCACAATATACGATAGTGAGGACCCATTACTATAAAATAAATTTGTTTTTCATAGAATAATATTTTTAAATCATATTATTTACCCCATAGTAGATATAAAATATGATGATCGTGGGAGGAATGTTTAAAAATTTACGAGTAAAAATTATTTAGACAAAACTGAGGAAATTCGCCTTAGGAATTATTCTTCAAGGTAACTATATATTTATAATAACGCCAGTGGGTTAATATATAACCTACGAAACCTTTAGGAACCTTTTAAAGGTATTGGAGTTTGAAAAATGGAATGTATAGACCTCATCCATTGGCTAGTTTTTTAGTCTGTCTGGGTTCAATCAGATAGTCAGTGTCTGTAATTAGCCAGTAGGTAGCCCCTAAAAAACATGTTTATTTATAGATTCCACCTCATCACTAGTGTGTTCCACTAATTCTTTATGTATCCCACACTATCAGGAATCTAAAAAACTATTCTTATTCTATCTTTATCACAATTGTTTTCTAGTAAATTCATTACAAATTTTGTATAATAAAAAAATCCTAAATAAATGATATTAATATATTAGAACATAACATTGTTTTTTAATTAAAACCTTATAATAATGTTTTATTTACAAAATTATTCCATTTCTATGATCATAAACACATATAAAATTTTACAATAAAAGTATTAAAACGAATCAATTCATTATAATATAACTAAAAGAAATTTCAATAATTTATATTGAAATTTAGTCGATAATTAAGGAATATTTTGAATTCATTTCGCAAATCCTTACAAATTTTAAAACATTCTCCATAATTTTTAAAATAAACATACCATTAATGACCATTTTGATGATAATTAATCCAGTTATGATTCTGAAAAAAAAAACTATATAAATATTAACAACATATTTTAAAACAATTTTCAATGGATGTAAATTAAAACATATTATGTTCAAAAACAATTTTCAATCCATTGATACCCAAAAAATATTATGTACCGTAAAAATACATTTAATAAAGTCAAGGTAACTTTTCATTTTATATTATCAATTGGATCATGGATAAGGCTTATAGAATCATTGACGATTCATTCATGATTGGATATATGTATATATATATATCTGTGTGATAAACAATATATCTTTGACTTATATTATGATCAATAATAATATTATTTTTTTATGAAAAATCATTATTTATTTTAAGATATAAAAAAATATATCCTTAAATTTATATTAAAAAATTTTAAGATCATAAAATATTTTAACAATTCAAAAAAAATTAAATGAAATGAAATTCCACAAAACAAGTGATATCACATATAGATTGGTAATTGAATTTTGAAAGGAATAAAATTAATATTGTAACATGTGTCTCCCTTAGAACATTATATATTTTAAAAAAATATCCTCCCACCAATGAATCATATATTTAAAATTATATTAGGTAATCATAAACACAAAAATTAACAATTAATTAAACAAATAACAAAAAACTCATTATCTAGTGAGGGAAATAGATCTATGAGTTCAATATTTTAATAATAGTGGTAAATGAATCTATTTCATCAAAAAAAATTACAAATTCATTTAAAGAATTAGTTTTAGGATAATAATTCATCAATTCTTATGGTGAAAAATAAAAAATTCCCTTGTTATTTATAAAAAATAATGTCTGAATCCTAAGTGTTCCATTCCAAACTCAAATATAATAAATTCAAAATAATTAACCTTATCGGTAAACATGAAGATATAGATTAATAAATGATTTTCTAATATAAAATAAAATTATGTCAATATTATCATAATTTTATCTATGAAAATGTTTCCTAAGGACTATTCGGATTACGAGAGAGTATTGATTTGGAATTTAAAAAATATAAATCCCTCTTTTTGTGTCACACACAAAAAAGATCATTAAAAATAGAGTTCGTAATTTATGATAATACATTTCATACAAATAATTCATGATAAAAAAACATGAGGATAAATATTAAACTGACACTATATAAATAACCACAAAATTATATTCCTTGCTACCCAATGGAATAATGTATTTTACATGTATGAGGAATATACAACTTCTATTTTTCCGAACTATTTTACGCCCTCAAAATTCACATTGGAAAAACATATAACCAGAAAAGAGGTTTCTTTTAAAAAAATTATGAATTTGAGATCATTGAATATATATAAAAATTCTGTTGATATCATTAACGTGGTATTTAATTTGAATATCTTGAACAATATCTTATTGGAATACACAAAATGTGAGGTTAGGTTAGGTTGTTGTGCCATGGGGAATACATCAAATAATAAATCTATAAAGCTTCTTGCCCATTAGTTAACAATGTTTTACCAAAGTAACCTATAAATAAGTACTCATTTGAATCTTAATCTCCATAATGATATACATGAAAAATTTTCATTATTAACTAAATTCATTATTTTCTCTAGAAAATAAAAGTGTAATTTAAATTACATGAAATTTAAAAACCATTCAAAATATTATTTTTCAAATAAAAATCATTCAAAATTATATAATAGTGAAATAATTAAATTTATTTCGATAAGATTCAGTAGTTTAATAATAAATTACATTATAATCATAAATTTGAACAACAAAATGATAATATTATATTTTTATTAATAAAGGGGGAATAAACATTTAACTTATAAAAGAAATTATATAAATAAAATTTATCTAAAATTACATACTATGATTTAAGGGATTGTTTAAAATCATAATTTTCTTTAATTAACATAAAACCAAGGGTGTGAAATTTTAAATCCTCAAAATTGTGTTGTTTTTTCAAAAAAATCATTTCATAAATAAAGTGATCTAAAAAAATTTTCAAAATTCATTTGAAAATTTATAAAATATAAATGAGATTCGAATACCAATTAGATCCTTATTTATTTAATCTAATTGACTAGTGTAAAAGAAAAAGTACGATTAATTCATTCCTCTTGGTTGCATAAATTGGATACCTGTTGGTATTTTCTATATGTCATATTACATATCTTTTGAAATTTATTTCAAATAAATAGTTATTTACCAATAAAAGGACGCCCATTGTTCCATTCCACAATATTCCAGACATAGTTCTGGGTAAATTTATTTATTTAAAAATGCATTTAATGAAATCAATTTTGATCATTAATGGGATCATTGTTATTTGGAGGTCCGATCTGTTAAAATAAGTGTACTTGTATATAAATATTAAAATGGATATCCTACTATGAGTACCAACATAAAAAATCACAGATAAAAATTTCCATAGGATGGTCATTAGATTTAATCCCCAAATTTTTTAGTATACTAAGTTCATTTTGATGTCACTATCATTTGGAGGATGGGGTTCATTGAATATCCGATTATATATTTCTATCTAAACATCATTAATTTGATTATGAGGTTTTGGAAAATTAACCACTATGTTATTATGAATTACCCCTTCAACAAACATAGAACTTTTATTATAAACATTGTAAGATATAATAGAGCTATAAATCCCATGAAGGACTCCATCACTCAATTTATGGTAATACTTATCAGGATTTATTCAGTGTCTGGATAAGAAAAATACAAAAAACGCTATAAAATAACCAAAAATATGTAAATTATAATTCCAATGTGCATAAGAGGTAATTTTTCCATTATATTTCACTACTGTGTGTTTTCTATGATAACCATAGTGTATATTCCATATTCATGAAACACTATATTCGGTACTCAAACATTTAGTAATTTTACTTTCATAGGATTTCAATTAAATTACATAAGAATTATTGATCCATAAGTACAGACTAAAATCATTCCAATAAAAAAATGACAAGGAAAATTTAAAAATGTATCTTTAAAAAAACTATCATAAAAATATATAATTATAATGAAATTATACCTCAATACATTCACTTATAAAACATATCTAATAAGGGTGTAGTTTGAAAATACAATGTTACCTATAATAGGGATTTGACTCCTTTGTTTGTTACTAATGCTTCCATTTTGTATATTAACCTTCTCAATGTGGTGGAAATCATGTTATTTTACACACACATTATGTCAGAAAATATTACCCATATTCATTGTATCTAAAAATTAATTTCATCTAAATAAATTTTCCTACAAAATTATTTAGAGACTATTGATTTTGGTAACCAGAATTTGTGTCCAAAAATGAAATCAAAAATAGATTTTCAAAAACAATTTTCCTTGACTTTTTATTTCTAGAATAATAAAAATAATAATGATGAAGGAATTTGGTCCTTCCATAATAAGATTTTTTACCCTTAATTTACAAATCATGATCTTGAACATTCTATAGTATTTTGAAAATTTAAATTGAATACCACATTTATGGAATGTGGTATTTTTCAAATTTTTGGAAGTGGATTCATGATTAGACATACCGAGACCATTAATTCATTTATAATTCATAATAAGAAAAAATGGAATTTAAATTAAACTATCATTTTTAGGAATATATCAATATAAATTTTGAGCTTAATTAATCTTTTTTCTAATTTTCAACATTATAATGATACATTATGAAAATATAATTATTTATTTAAATTTTCCAAAATTAATTATTCTCAAATTGTTAATTTAATATTCAATCTTGATATTCTTATTTTTTTTAGAACATATTTAGATTTTTAATTTATCTACATTATATACCCATTTTATTTCATTGTTTGATATTCTTATGAATGAAAATAATTGTGTTTCTCTTAATGTCCAATGAAATTGTTATATATTTTTAAAAAAGACCTTATTTTAATTGATATATTAAATAACTTATATGTTTATTATTTAAATTTATATATGTAAAATAATATTTAAAATAAAGTACCACAATACTTAATAAAATATTTTCAGTGAACAACCTCAAACTTCCATTACATGGGTCTGATGAAAAGTGTTATTAATCACTTGGACATCATGTTGATCACTTGAAATTATTCTTTTCTTCTTTTTTCTATTTTTACTTATTTTTTAGAGTTGGATAATCTAGTTTTTATGAATAATTTTTTTAATTCATAATATGTTACCATATTTTTACATTATTTTCTCTTCCTCTCACCATGATTGTATTACATCACCTTGTTGATTAATTTTTTAAGAATATTTGTATGATGAAAAATTTCATATGAATATATTGATCATTCATCAATGTACCCATTGATGGAAATGGTCTTATTATCTTTTACCTAACTATATTCATTCTTAGTTTTCCTCTTAATTTTAATATTATATATCATGATATATCCAAGAAGATCTTAAACATGAATATTTTTTATTTCATTTACTTCTAAAATTATTCTAAGTTTTATTTCCATAGAAGTAGGCAAGACCACATTAATCTTTTTCAATTTTTATCCCAATTAATAAGAACACCTATAGAGTTCCTTACAGGCACAAAATATTATTGAAACATGTAAAAATTATATTTATTGACTTGTTGGAATTCACTATATATATATATATAAATTCTGATAATACATATTGATGCTAATATCCAATACATTTTTTATACCTTTATGTTTACAATCTATCAATTTCCAAATTTCATGGGATTTTTCACACATATATATTTTATTAATTTCATTACTATATAACCATAATGTATAGTATTCATGGATTTTCCCCTAATCTCAAAAGTCAATATATCATTAGGTGTACATTTTTTTCTTTTTCCTGATTCAGGTTATAACCATGAATAACTATGTTCCAAAATTGATATATTTTCACCTATGAAATTTTAAAAAGTTAGTATTCCAATATCATAATATAAAAAATCACTATATAGAACCATACCCATTTATTTCCCTTCTATAGATCAATGGAAATTTGAGGTAGAGGCCATCATTAATTGATCATTACCTATAACTGATAATAGTTTTGAAATAATGGGTGGATAGGATACCATATTTTATATTGAGTATAGATTGAATGAGGATGGGGGCATGAATTTCCATTTAAATTTTTTAATGAAATTAATATAAAATTTATTCCATCTAAAAAAATAAACTTATAACTAAAAAAAGTTTTAAAGAAATGTACAAATAGAAAATTATTTTATAGTGAATAATATATTGACAAATGATTTTCAAATATTATATAAATGGATACCAACATCTCCAATACTAAACATCCTAGATAGGTTTGGGTTTAAACAATTTATTTTTAATAATTATATTAATAAACAATATCTACCTAGATTTTTTGTATTTGTACTAAAAATATGAATATAAATGTGTGGGACCCTTGGTTTTTATTGATTATATAATGAAATCCAATAATAATGATATATATTTATTACTTGTATCTAAATACACAAATCCCCCATTATTAAAAGTTATACGAATCTATCTCCCTCACAAAATGGTACTGATAACCAATGAAAACCATAAAGAATATTTTTTAGCATAATCCCTTCAAATCCCACCCTCACCTGAAAACATGATCACAAGAAATAAAAAAGTTGGAGGAAGAAATAAAATTGTATAAGATAATATGAATGAAATGAAAGATAAAAAATTATACTCTATAATGAATCTTCAATGTAACTATAGCCTTATAATAACCCACTATGCTGTATTTATATGTTCCAACCATTTTATTTACTTCATGATCAAATATTTTTTTGTCCTAGTGTATAATTTAATGATTTTTGGTGAGTACATATTATAAATTCTTTCCCAAAATAAATGATGTCTAATTATTTATAATGGAAATATAACTATATCTAGTTCATGGTCATTAATGGTTAATTATGTTCATGTAGTTTCAATCTATGTGATTCATATCCAATTACTATATCATTTGTGATAAAATTAAAACCAATTCCCTTCAATTACGAGTCACTATAGATAAAAATATCCACATTTCAAGATGTTAAATCCAATATAAAACCATTTAAAAATAGTTATTTTAAATATTCAAAATATTCATCACATTACATTATCTAGATGAATTTAATTCCATTTTTAGTAAACAAAGCTAGTTGGTTAGATAGACGAGATGTGTGTTGAAAGATCCAAACATTTTCTCTAGGGGTCTAATATGTGTTTATAGAGCTTTATAGAGGGATTACAAGGTCTTCTGACCTTAGTTGTTTTCAATTAAATTAATTTATCAAATATCCACACCCCACCAAGTAAGAGGATCTTATCACACCTTCTTTCCAATTCATCTCGCATCCTTCTCTCTTTATTTAAGGGAAGATATTATCTATTATCCATTATACCTATATCTATAAATTTGAATCTGAATCTAAGATAGTAGATCTAAATCTAGATTAATGATGTCATTATTTTTTATCTTGATTTATGGTTTTTACATCGGAATATTATTCCACATCGTTGTGATGCTCAATTTTCGTGTTTTCGTTGGGTGATCATTCCTCAATAAATCGAGGTAGGTTGTCTATTTTTTAACTCCAAAAAGTCATGATATTAATTACGTGGTTGTGATAATTGAAATTACTAGGTTTTTTTCAATTGGAATTAAAAAATTGAATTACTTAATAGGTTCAATTAATTATTTTAATAAATTAGGGTTTCAATTGAATAATTGAATTTTGGATTAAATATCATTAATCGGTGAATTAATTATCAGTGAATTTAATTATCGAATTATGGATAGATAATATTTTCATTAATTATCAAGTTTTTGAATATTGAATTGAGAGTTATTAATTAGTGTGTTAATTTTGGAATGTCAGGATTGGTTTAATTGTGAACATAAATTGTTGAATTAATTAAGGGAATTGATGTGATTGATTAATTTTTGGGTTAATTAATGTAATTTGGTCGATTAATTAATTTTAGAATTAAATAATGTTAATTTAATGTTATTAATTAAATGATGATTTATAAATGGGATTATTTTTTATTATGTTGGAATTATGTATAGAATGGGATAATCTAGGTGTGAGTGAGTAATTATTGAGATGGATTGTGAGAGGTTGTCGAGAATGACCATTAGTGCCTATAAAGATAGACAGTGAGATCCTATAGATAAGTACTGTGAGAGCCCGTTGTGGATGGAATTCAGAGAATGTTTAATATACGAATATGAGATATACTATAGTGACTTCAATGAGTGTCTGTCAATGTTTATGGATTTGTGCCATGGAAACGATCACGATAGATTCCCACCTTAACAGGTAAGAAATTATGCATCATTTGGTTTCTCTCACATTAGACCACTTAAGTTATTGACCATCATGAACATTACTCATACTATATTTATGTACATGTTTCAGGTATTTTATCAAATGTGAAATTATTATGTGAAATACTTCAAAACATGGCATGAGTTGAATCCGGTATTAATGTTCGATTTTCCTCGAGATTCGGAGATCTTATTAGGTCAAATAATTGTTAATTGAAAATGTGAAACTGTTCATTTATAAACTGAAATTATTTATTGATACAACTATATAGAATTTCATTTAATGGATTTAGTTTAGAAATTGTTGGTGGTCCCCTAATGAGTCATACTCACACCCTACATGGGCTGCCTAATTGGTACCCAAATAGAATTTATTGTTGCAAGATATGTTAATCGAAAATGCCTTGTGTTATATTGATTATTTGGGATGGATCTTGGATGTGGGAACTATACATCGTTCAAGACCTTCTTTGAAGTCTTCGATGTCTTTATTTTCAGCATTCTTTATAAATACATGACACATACATTATCATGGAATGTTTTATACAATAGTGCAATATTTTTTTTTTTCCATTTATTATCTTGAGATATTAGTATCATTTTTTGTTTTATATATGATTCCAATATTGTTAATTATTTCCACTATTGTATTTCTCTAATAAATGAGATTATTCTCTCCCTATGATCAGCTAATCAGACCCCCGTAGCTAATCGGTAGGCTCTGGATTATGGGGAGGCACTATTGAGGTCATCTAAACACCTTCCATATGCACTTTTGTGGGTCACCAATGTCAGGATGTCAAAAGGTGGTATCATATAGTTTTTCTTTTCTTTTACATTTCTTTTACTATTTGGGAATATGTAAACAGTTGAAAGAAGAAGATTTGGGGCTTTGTGATGAGCTCATGAATGGGAGTACCAAACCCATGAATGTGGTAGAACACAATTAGTCTGGGTCATATTGTTGTTATAATTGTTTCCTATTGTAGTTAAATATTACTTCACCTTGGGTGACAAACATGTTGTGTGCTGTAAATAATAACGTTGAAATTTCTAATATTTCACTAATGTAAAATTATGTCATGATAGATGAGTTTCATGAATAATTCAAGGCACTCAATATAATTTTGTAACATGATTCCTTTCACGATTGAAAACTAAAATGGGTTTTTGGTACTCTGTTGAACATTACCTATTTATCCTTACATATGAATTTGAAATGAAAGTGTATCCTAACATGAAATTGAGGAATATTATAAAATTATAAAATATGATAATAAATGGGTGTCTAAAAGAGAAATAGGAATAATGAGAATTTGTTTATCCTTGTTAACCATGACCATAGTGAAGGATGGTTATTGGTGGTGATAGTGCCTCATTTTTCACCATGTGGAGAGATTTGGGGTAAATTCATGTTCTGATTATTTTTCATCAATAAATGTGATAAAGTTATGTTATGAGTCCAAATACTTTTTTCACATACATTGTTTTACATGCATGATGAATCTTTTTATGTGGATAATAGGAGGATATGGCTAGAGATGGCATGCCAGTAGTGGAACTGGAGAAACTAATAGAGTTGGCTGAGAATAAAAGAGATAAATTTTAAGAAAATTTTTACCGCATCATGAAATTCATTTGAAATGATCAATTGTGGTTTTTAAAGTGTGACTCTATATTATATAACTCTTCTTCCTTTACTGGAGTGGGTGGACCTAAGGGAGATGAGATATGGGATGAGTCCATTGAGATAATACATGACCATTTTTTGACATGTTTTGAGAGGATGGTCACATTTTTTTCTTATATTCTTTGACAATCGGTTATGTTCTGTTGGGAAATTCTACAGAAGACTGGAAAAGATGATGGTATTATATTGAATTACTTTTTTAATATGTTCATAGATAACATTTATTGGGAAACACTGAGTCATGAAAGGGTGGTGGGGTTTTGTGGTTGAATCCAGGTGAAATTTAAGTGACAGAATTCTCATGAAACATTAAAAAGATTTTGCACTTTTCTCCATATTTGGATAGAGATGTGATAGTAAGAAGAAGATGTATACCGAAAGGAAAAATTGGGATTTATAGTTTCAAGTTAACCATTTCTAGTTAATGAGGTTGTTTGAATTGGTGGATCATGATCTTATTATTGAGGAGAACCTGAGGGAGGCTTCCAGTGAAAGAAATGTTGTTTTTTCTATATTTTAAAGATGTAAAACTTCCAAAAGAAGAATGTTTCATTATGTCAGCATTATCTAAAGTAGTGTACAGCATAGTGAATAGTGTCAAATCTAGTCATGCGGGAGATTTATCTTGTAATTATCCTCCATTTTGGTAGGTCACTAAACACATAAAACATTTTCCCCAATCACTAATGGATTGCCGATCTTTTGGAAAGATGGGAAATCTACAGAGGTTCTATATTAACCCACCGCTGATGGTTAGTGAAAGTGGTTTTAGATAAAACTAGTGTGTTGGAAGTGTATCATCTACACAATATCAGTCTAGTAGCTAGAGTTCTACTAGTTGAGGTAGTTGAGGTAGTGGGCATAGTGCTCTTGGAAATGATCTCCCATATCTTGAGATTAATGAAATATAGGGAAGTTAGAATGCGTCACATGGAAGAGGGTCAGTGTAGTTTCATAAAATGTATCCAACAATTTTAGATAGTGAGGTCCGAGAATCAATAGTGAAAGGTTCTATTAATATAGTTTCTACATTTTCATGTTCCTTATTTATTACTAGTTCCACACATTTCATTATGTATAAAAACATTTTAATCTTTTTAACATTGAGGTGATGTTTCTGAGGAGTTTAATGACTATACACACACCTTTGGGATTAATATCTATATACATATATTTGTTAAAGGATTACTCATTGTATATCGAGGAGTATTTCTTTCTATGGGATCTCTATATTCTTCATATTTCAGTCTTTGGCCCAGTTATGGTAATGGAATGACTAAACGCATATTGATACCACATTGACCACAAACATAGTTTGGTGAAGTTTACGTCTCCAAGGGGTGAAAAATATATTCACCATACATAGTAGGATGTCTAGGCTGGCCCATCAAGTCCAATTAGTCATCTACGAGTATAGCTCATATACCACATTACTAGTCTAATACTAGATTTCTATGATAAAAAATATGATTTATTTCCACATGTAATGGAACTGGTACATTATGACTTTCCTAAAGAATTCACAGGGTGTCTACCTAAGAGGGACGTTGAATATACAATTTTACTCAGGCCTAGGGCTGAGAAACATTCTATTCCACTATAAATAATAGAACTATAAGAGCTCTAAGAGCTCCAAACTTAGCTGGAAGAGTGGGAGGATAGGGGATTTATCCACCTGAGTATGATGTTATTCAGTTCTCTAGTGCTGTTTTCTTTGATAAATGATATGACTCTATGATTGTGTGTTGATTACTAAAAGATGAAGTGGATGATTGTAAATTATCATTATCCTCTTCTATGACTCGATAATCGATATGACTATTTGATAAGATCTCGTGTGTTATCAAAAGTCAGCTTGAGTTCTAGTTATCATCAACTGAGGGTTAAGACTATAGATATAATAAGGACTACATTCAAAAGAATGTATATCCTATATGATTATTTCATTATAGTGCTTGCGTTGAAAAATAGACTAGTAAGGTTTATGGCCTTGATGAAGATGATCTTCCATCCATACCTAGATAAGTTTATGGTTGTGTTTGTAGATGAAATCATGGTGTACTCAAAGACACATGATGATCATGCCCAACATCTTGACATTTTCATGATTACACTGAGAGAACATCATGTATACACAATGATATCTTTTTTTAGTTTTTAATGGCAACATATACTTCACGAGACACATCCTCTTGGAGAAATGTATTTATGTGAACCTATAGAAGCTTCAAGCTGTGGTATCGTGGGAACATACCAAGTAAATATTTGATATACATACAATTATTAGGTTACCATGATATTATTAGATATTAATTAATGGAATTTCGTGTTTGGAAGTGACGATTTTGGGCATGACCTAAAACGTAATAATTTTTGATTGGTCATAAGTATGTGAGAAGGCCTATCATAAGTTGAGGAAAAATTTTATGTTGTCAACTATATTAACCCTAACTGATCAATGTGGGGATTAAATAGTGTATTGAGATTCATATATTATTGGAATAGAAGTATTATTGTTTTAGGGAGGTTGAGTTGTGGAATACGGGTCTCAGTAGTTGAGGCATCTAGAATGAAACAACTATATGTATGACCTTGAGATAGAATATGTTGCTTATGATATGAAATATTTACATAATTATCTATTGTTTTAAAAAAATTAGTGTTTAAAAATCCTAATATATTATATATATATTCTGGTAAAGAAGTTTCAACATTAGACCATTAATATGGGATTAATATATGATGTCAATTGATTTTCAGCAAGCTTATATTATTGTAAAAAAAACTATGTAGCTAATGCATTGAGTAGGAAAAATTAATATTTGGTAGTTAAAGAGTCTAATTTTGAATGGAAAATGATGAATTTTCTAGCTGATATGTATGTGGTGGTTTAGGAGTGTCATTAGAAAATGATATTATTATCATTTTCAATGGACTATATGATTTTGAGATAGATCTCAGAGAGGAAGTAGGAGAAATTTGTGTTCATGACCTTGAGGGAAATCCTAGAAGGTTTGGAGTCACATTATTATGGGAGAATATATTAGGATGCTAGCATCTATGCCAGGATTCTGGTTATTTTTCCTATGATCATGCAATAGGAGTTCATATAGTAATATGATTTCAGGATGTGGGTGGTACACCCCAATGTTACAAAAATTTTTCTTAACCTACTCTAACTGTTTTGGTGGGAATTAATAAAAAAATAATATTATAGAGTTCATTAAATGATGATACAGATATCTGATTTTGAAGGAAGCGCATTAAAGACCAGGAGGTATGATACACCTATTGTACATTCTAGAATGGAAGTGGGATTATTTGTGTCACAAGTCGTCCTCGGTACCCGTACCGTGACTACCCCAAGCCTGCCTCCCATAGGCCAGGGGATGGCGACTAGCACCAAGGCGTAAATCCCAACATAAAGGGGAAGGCATTGCTTTATAAAGTAAACAAACACCACATAGTAAACAAGAAAAAGTAAAAACTAAGTAAAACTGGGTACAAAAAGTAGTGCGGAAAAGTATCTAGGCCAGAATACAAACCCAAACGGAAAGTAAAGTACATCTAGAAAGGAAGTATAGCAACAGAAAGTAATGTAGCAACATCGAGCCGTCCACTTGAAGTACCACATGAATGGTGGGTACAGATAGCCCCCTCAGCCCCTCGGGTCCAGTTGTCCACTCCGTGTACGTTCCACCCAGTGGTCCACCTCCAGGTACCGACTTCCTCCACAAGCCTCAACCACGATCAGTGTTGTCCGTCGTCTGCATCCAACACAATGTAGTGCGGGCATAGCCCGTGTAGGGGTGAGTATACACTACTCAGTATGTATCTCGAGACCCCCAAAGGACTCCCAAAATCCACAAAGGGTAATCCACAATGGAAAGATACAATCACGAAGGGACTTCCAACACTACTTAGGTATATACCCATACATATACCAAAGTCATAAATTCCAGTTTGGCTCCAACATCCGAGCCCATGTTCGATCACATCCACATAACAGTACAACCCAAACCACATACGATAGTAAGTCAATCATATCAAAGATATTGATTGAAGAAAAGACTCATCTCACAGAAGAATACTTCTTCGGTGATAGGGATGATCAGATATAGCCACTAATTCATCTAAGTTGGGACCCACGTAGGATACCAATCTAGCAAATCTTATGAACCCACATAGGATTTCAGTGCAGTCTTCATTGCCGTCAAACCCACGGAGGATTTCAGTTCAGTCTTCATCGCTTCCGAACCCACATAGGATTTCAGTGCAGTCTACACCGTCGTCGAACCCACATAGTATTTCAGTACGGTCTTCATCACTACCGAACCCATATAGGATTTCAGTGCAGTCGTCATCATCATCGAACCCACATAGGATTTCAGTATGATCTTCTTCGCTGCCGAACCCACATAGTATTTCAGTGTAGTCTTCATTGCCATCGAACCCACATAAGATTTTAGTATGGTCTTCATCACTGCCGAACCCACATAGGATTTCAGTGCGGTCGCCACAGTCGCTGTCGCAGCCAGCTCTAGGGTTCCCGCACACTCCATTCTTGTTTCCAGGAGGGTCCGCTCCACGAGGCAAGGGGTCGATACATCAACTGACATGTAGTCCGGAGTTGATGTATATCAAAGTTCCGTCTCGACAAGAGGTACTCAAAGTGACAGACGTCGCGTCAATCGGACACCCGGTCTGAGAGTTATTGGCTTTTTCGTTCCCGGGGGCCCATTGTTTTCTAAGTCAAAACCAACCGGACCGCACTCCAACTATGTCTAAACCTCGATAGGAGTAAGAAAAAAGGCATGTCTCACTAATAGGAATCCAACAAAGTTGACGACATGTCAATCGGACGTCCGGAGCTCAAGCTATAAGTGTTTCCGCTCCGAGGGGCCGGTTGGTTTCGTGTTCGAACCAACCCGGCCCAACCCAAAGTTCTCCGAAAACTTGAGTGTAATATACTGAAATGACTGTCTCGATCCAAGGATCTCATCGCAACTTACAGTGCATCGATCGGGGGTCTGTATCCCAGGCTATGGGCGTTTGAACAAACCTGTCCGAGAAAAGGTGGTTTTGGGCCCGGCCCAAGAGCCCCTGGGTCGGCCCGACCTAGGTCGACCGGAACTGGGTCTGTGTCCTGCCCATTAGGGCACGGCCCGACCCAGTGGTCGCGGCCCGACTCAGTTGGCACGGCCCGCGCGGCCAGCTCGGCCAGCGCTGAGCTGAGCGGAACAAGGGTCGCGCTGCCCCACTGATTGAGAAACCGCATCCCCCACGTTGGAGGGGCCACAGCTCTGGCCAGCAGGGGGTTACAACCCCCAGTTTCTTGGAAGCTAGCCGGCCCGGTCCGGCAGGCCGGTGCTGCTGCCACGGGACCGCCGGGGTCCCGCCCCTCCAAGGTGCTGGCGGCCGGCAGATCCGGCCGCCCCGCCTTGCACCGCTACTGCTTTGAGTCACGGCCTTGTCCGACCGGCATGGCGCGACGGCGCCGCGCCCATCTTCCACGGCCCCACTCCGGTCGTTGTGTCTTCGTGGTTCTCCGGCGTAGCACGATGGTGCCATGCCCTTTCACTGCATCCCCACTCCGGCCGTGGGTCCGTTTGGCCTCAACGGCGCGGCGCGACGGTGCGGCACATCTTCGACACATTTTCCCATATTACCGTGTGGTGTCGTTGCACCGCGCCGCCTTCTTTCGAACCGCAACAAACACAATCATCAAGGCAGAGGAGGGTTGGTCGTGTTTGTGCGGTCTGACCACCTCCTGTTATTACGATAACAGGTGGCCCAAATAGAAGTCGATGGATGGAAAAGAAATACTTCACGAGCAAAAATAATTAACCCCTACCTCAAGAGTTGTTGAACGATGGTTCGTCGCGGGGAAGGGACATCGCGGAAGATGGCATCGCGAAAGGAGGATCGTCGGCATCCTGGTACATGGCGTCGCATCGTCAATCTCTGGGGAACTAGCATTCTTTGTCGTCTTCCGTCGGAGGTCGGTGTTCTTCGTCGTTCTTCATCGTTCTTCGCGTTCTCCAATGAAGAAGATGAAGATTCAAAGGCGTTGACCAATTCCTCTCCTAATCCCTCTCGCACAAAGAAACAACAATAATTAAATATGGCGTTGCCTTATTTTATTACTCATTCCATCTGTTTTTGAAATTAAAAATTAAACCACGATTTAATTATCGAGCATTGAACAATTAATGAGGCGTTTAATAATCCAATTAAACGCGAGAGTTGACTCGACATTTAAGAAAATGGGGGTGCGGGTTAGTTACCAAATTAAATGCACGTGGGAGGTAAAAAGGAAATAATGGGGGTGGGGCTTGTGTGGGCCCCACCTCAATAATATCCTACCTTGGATTTAGGATATCAGTGGGTCCCACTGCAACCACCATGCCTAGGTTAACACTACTTAGAACAAAAATAATATCTATTGCAAAATATTTTATTTTATTCTTTAATTATCCCAATTAATTAATCACCTCACCCGAGCAAACACAACTTCGGAAAAGGCGTTCTTATGCAATTACCAGCCCTGCGATTCCATCAGTGCCCTCGGAATTTGATTCCGAGAACCGGTACAAAAGTTAAGAATACTCGTTCGTTCGTTCACTTAACGTACTTAAGCTAAACTTTGGAAAATGATTTCGGGCACACCGGGCCTCGGAATCAGGTTTTATCAGAAACTGCGTTCTTGTAAAATCCCAAAGAAAATTAAGAAAAAAATTTCCATTGAATTTTATGGGTCATTACATTACTCCCACCTCAGGGCTTTACGTCCCCGTAAAGATACATCATAATCTAGAGGAAGAAATGTGGGTAATGTGCACGCATCTGAGCCTCCCTCTCCCAAGTGTACTCCTGGAGGTTCCCGTGCTGCCATCTGATGCACACTAGAGGTATCGACCATCCACGTAGGACCCACTCTTGTTGATCCTCTATCTCCAATGGGACCTCCGCAAAAGTCGCAACATCGTCAATGTCCAACTCCCCATGGTCGATGATATGAGTCGGGTCATGCACGTATCTCCTCAGCTAAGATACGTTGAAGATGTCGTGCACCCGGTGAAATTGAGGTGGTAGAGCCAGGCGATAAGTGACCTCGCCTATCCTGATGAGGACCTGGAATGGTCCGATGAACCACATAGATAACTTGCCGCCTTGGCCAAATCTCCATAATCCACGTTGAGGTGAGACCCGCAAGAAGATGTGGTCGCCATCCTCGAACTCCAGTGGCCTCCACCTCCTGTCAGCATAAGACTTCTGCCGGTTCTGAGCTGTCCTCATCCACTCTTGGATGCCCTGGACCTTCTCTGTTGTGGCTTGGACCATCTCCGGTCCCACAAGTGCTGACACCCCAGGGTCTTTCCAGCACAGTGGTGATCCGCAAGGTCGTCAGTACAATGACAAGTATGGTGCCATCCCGATGGTGGAGTGGTAGCTATTGTTGTACAGGAACTCCAACAAGGGTAGGTGGTCCACCCAGCTGCGACCAAAGACGAGGACACATGTGCGGAGCATGTCCTTGAGAGTCTGAATGGTCCTCTCCATCTGACCATCCATCTAAGGGTGAAAGGCAGTGGTCAGACGTAGCTGCGTTCTGAATGCCTCCTGGAACCCCTTCCAAAGCCGGAAAGTAAAGAGAGCATCTCGATCGGAGACGATAGATGATGGAACACCATGAATCCATACAATCTCTTGAACGTAGAGACGTCCCAAGCTCTCTACTGAGCCCTTCTCTCTGATGGGTAAGAAGCGAGCCGACTTGGTGAGTCGGTCGACAATCACCCAAATGGAGTCGTGACCTCTAGAAGTACGTGGAATTCTAGTCATGAAATCCATAGATATCCCATCCCACTTCCACTCCGGGACCTCCAAGGGATGTACCAAGCCTTCTGGTACCTGGTGCTCTGCCTTCACCTACTAGCAGGTGAGGAATCGAGAAATGAACTCTGCCCCAGCATTCTTCATACCTGTCCACCAGTGTTGTCGTCTGAGATCTTGGTACATCTTCGCCACTCCTGGAGGTACCACTAAAGGGGAAGTGTGAAACACTTTCATCACCTCCTCCTATAATGAAACGGGTACAATGGTACGTCCTCTGAAAAGGATGTTTCGCTCTCCTCCTATAGAGAATCAATCAGGTGCCTGTCCTGTGGATATCTGCGCACACCACGTCTCACAGTCAGCGTCCCCATGTTGTCCCTCTCTGACCCGCTGTAGTAGTGGAGGAGTGATTGTGAGTGACTGAAGAAAGGCTGCTCCATCTCTATCAATGAAGGATATCTGCAAAGAGGCTTCCTGCTTCGTCGCCTCCCTGAGTAGCTGAATGCTCGTCCTCCTACTGAGAGCATCGGCTACTATGTCCCCATTTCTAGGAGTATAGACTATCTCAAAGTCATAGTCCTGAAGGAACTCGAGCCATCGCTGCTGTCTCAGATTCAGGTCCTTCTACGAGAAGATGTACTTGAGACTCTGGTGGTCAGAGTAGATTGTAAAGCGCTCACCCATCAGATAGTGTCACCACAGCTTCAGAGAAAAGACCACTTCTGCTAACTTCAGGTCATGGGTAGCGTAGTCCTGCTCATGTTGCCTCAACTAACGTGATACATAGGCGATCACAGCATGCTCCTCCATCAGAACACATTCAAGTCCGGTCCATGATGCATTGAAGTAGACTACGTACCCTACTCCCTCATCCGGTATCCTCAAGATAGGTGCGCTGGTCAATCTGTATATCAACTCCTTGAAGCTCTGCTGAAATCTCTCTGACCACATGAAGGGTTTCCCCTTCTTCATCAAATCTGAGAGTGGTTCCGCAACTCTGGAAAAGTTTGGTACAAATCTCTGGTAGTACCCAGCTAGCCCCAGGAAACTCCGCACCTCCGTCATGCTCCTGGGTGGATCCCAAGCTAGCACTGCCTCGATCATCGCAAGATCCACCGCAACTCCCGCCTCAGAGATGACGTGTCCCAAGAAGTGGACTTCACGTATCCATAACTGACACTTTGAGAGCTTTCCATAAAGCTGGTTCACTCGGAGTGTGTCCAGTACAACCCGCAAGTGGTAGGCGTGATCCTCCTTAGTGGTCGAGTATATTAATTTGCCGTCGATGAAGACCACGACAAATCGATTGAGGAATGGCTGAAAGATCCTGTTCATGAGACCCATGAACACTTCTGGTGCGTTGGTTACGTCAAAAGGCATAACCAAGAACTCATAGTGGCTATACCGACATCTGATGGTCGTCTTCTGCACGTCCTCATCACAAACTCTATGCCGATGATAGCTTGATATAAGGTCTATCTTTGAGAAAATCGTGCTCCTTTGAGCTGATCGAAGAGGTCGTCAATCCTCTATAGCACATACTTGTTCCTCAATGTCACCTTGTTCAGGCGACGATAGTTGTCACAAAGTTGCAAACTCCCGTCCGCCTTTTTGGAGAACAATATCAGGGAAGCCCAGGGTGAAACACTGGGTCGGATGAATTCCTTGCTCTGCAAGTTCTCCAACTGTACCCGTAGCTCTCGATGCTCAGCGGGAGCCATCTAATATGCTGGAGTGGATATCGGGGCTGTCCCGGGGTACAGGTCAATATAAAAGTCTACCTATCTGCGAGGAGGTAGTCCTAGAACGTTGTCATGGAAAACGTTCGCATACTGATCCACCACTACAGGAAAACCAGGACTCTACACGTCAACTGCTCCTTGGATGAGGCTAGCCAACTGGTGAGTGATGGGCTGTCCTCTCCTCTGCGAGAGTCCATCCTGTGCTGCAAAGGCTCCCTTCTCACCAGTGAAGGTGAACCTGCTCCCGTCGATGCGTACACACCGAACCTTACGCCTAATACAGTCTATCTGAGCATGGACTGTAGATAGCCAATCCATTCCCAAGATGGCGTCGTAAGGCCTCGACGTCGCTATAATAAGATACCATCTGAAGCTCTCGCCTCCTAGAGTATGCTCACACTGGCGGCACCAGTGCGTAATCATTAAGTCTGCTCCCGTAGGAGTCTCTATCTGTAAGGATCGAGCCAACGGCTCTGTTGGAATCTCTGATCTCCGAAAAAGGGCAGCAGAAATAATATAATGACTCCATCCTGTGTATATAAAAACTTCATCAAGGGTGGAGTAAAAACTGATACTACATCGAATCATCTCTGGCGCGCCGTGGTCGTATGCCTCTACTGCCTGAAGCTGAGCCTGTCTCTTCCCACCAGCTCCCTGTGGTCGGGGTGGACCTCCTGGTGGTGGTGGAGGTAAAGCCTCAAAGCATCGCCCACAACCTACTGTTCGGCCAGCACCCCTGCCTCGTCCGCCTGCTCTCTGCGGACCGCCACGGTCGACCCTCTACCTCTGCCTAGGTGGCCCCTCAACCGTCTTCTGCTCCTCTTCACGGCGGGTCAGGAAGTGACGATCCATGTGGCCCTGCCCAACGCATGTGTAGCACTACATGCTCCTCGGATGGCTGGCTCTGTGCCCTATGCCCCTCACCTCTGAGCCCGTGTCCTAAGGTCATCTTCCTGATGGTCTGGTCCGCCTGGACCCCTGGGACATCTGTCGACTGCCAGCTACAGATGACTCTGCTACATGCCGCCCTGTGGTAGGTCCCACTTTTGGCGTAGGCTCAGCAAGAAAGATCTCTATGAGAAGATCTCGCTCCAGTACTCCTGCATGTGTCGGAATGCTGAGGGAGATCATCGACACCCTGATCTCATGCCTCAGTACCTGCTCGAAGGTCCGGTCCTGGAAGAATGGGTCTCGTACCATGTCTTTCGAATAGCGCGAGAGGTCTGTAAATCTCTCCGAATACTGGGCGACCATCATGCTGCCCTTCCGCAGCTGTAGAAGCTCCTGGATTCGCACCGCATGGAGGGTGGCTGGGATGAACTTTGAGCGGAAGAGGCTCTCAAAGTCCGTCCAGAGGAGTGATGACTCGTCATGCACCCGGAGCATCAAGCTCCACCATCTTCTTGTTGCCGCATGTAGGAGGCTCGCTGCGAGGATCACCATGAGGTCAGCTTGTGTCCCCACTAACCTGAAAAATCACACAACCGCCTCCAGCCAATCCTCGGCAGCCTGAGGGTCTGTCTCCCCGTGGTACCTGGGTGGTCTCTAATGATGAAACTTGTGCATATCACTAAGGCGACGTGAACTATCATCGGCTGGGGCTGGTATCATCAGTGGCTCGATGGGTAGTGTTACCGTCGGTGCCTCCACTATGAAAGGGCCCTGCACCGAGGCCTCGTCGTTTAGTGGGCTGTCGTCTCGCTCAAAGCTCAGAACCCTAGCTGGATGCCGTCGTGGGGCCATCCTGAAAAGAAACAGGTGCGTCACAGTCAAACAGTATACCTGGTGAGCTGACACAAAGTAATCACAAGGAAAACTTTTGAAACACATGTGCAATCAATGTTTTCGTGCATTGAGTCGGAAATCAGAAGTCAGGGTCCTGGTGTACAGATACGTTAGCCGCCGCACCAACACTGGACTCCCTGGACTAATAACCATACTCTATACCCTTAACACTATTCCTTCACATATAAGAAATATTAGAGTCCTGAGTTCTTCGGTAGAATCGAACTCTTCTGATACCAATTTGTCACGACCCGTCCTCGGTACCAATGTCGTGACTACCCCAAGCCCGCCTCCCATAGGCCAGGGGCTGGCGACTAGCACCAAGGTGTAAATCCCGACAAAAAGGGGAAGACATTGCCTTATAAAGTAAACAAACACCACAGTGTAAACAAGAAGAAGTAAACACTAAGTAAAACTAGGTACAAAAAATAGTGCGGAAAAGTAAGTGGGCCAGAATACAAACCCAAACTGAAAGTAAAGTACATCTGGAAAGAAAGTACAACAACTGAAAGTAAAGCAGCAATGTCGAGCTATCCACTAGAAGTCCCACATGAAGGGTGGGCATAGATAGCCTCCTCAGCCCCCTTTGTGCATCCGTCCGCTCCGTGTACATTCCGGCCAGTGGTCCACCTCCAGGTACTGACTTTCTCCACAAGCCTCAACCACGATCAGCGCTGTCCTTCGTCTGCATCCAACAAAACATAGTGCGGGAATTGCCCATGCAGGGGTGAGTATACACTACTCAGTAGGGACCTCGAGACCCCCGAAGGTCTCCCAGAATCCAAAAAAGGTAATCCACAAAGGAAAGATACAATCACGAAGTGACATCCAACACACTTAGGTATATTCCCATACATATACCTAAGTCATCAATTCCAGTTTGGCTCCACCATCCGAGCCCAAGTTCGATCACGTCCACATAAGAGTACAACCCAAACCACACAGGATAGTAAGTCAATACTATCGAAGATATTGATTTAAGTCAAGACTCAGCTCACACAGGTATACTTCTTCGGTGAAAGAGATGATCAGATATAGCCAATGATTCATCTAAGCTGGGACCCACGTAGGATATCAAACCAGCCAAGCTGCCGAACCCACATAGGATTTCAGTGCAGTCTTCATTGCCATAGAATCCACAGAGGATTTTAGTATGGTGTTCATCACTGCTGAACCCACATAGGATTTCAGTTCAGTCTTCGTCGTCGTCGAACCCACATAGGATTTCAGTACAGTCTTCATCGCTGCCGAACCCACTTAGGATTTCAGTGCAGTCTTCATCGCCGTCGAACCCACATAGGATTTCAGTACGGTATTCATCGCTGCCAAACCCACATAGGATTTCCGTGTAGTATTCATCGCCGTCAAACCCACATAGGATTTCAGTACGGTCTTCATCGCTGCCGAACCCACATAGGATTTCAGTGCAGTCGCCACAGTCGCAGTCGCAGCCAGCTCTAGGGTTCCCACACACAGGATGCTCATTTCCAGGAGGGTGCGCTCCACGTGCCAAGGTTTCGATACATCAAATGACACGTAGTCCGGATTTTATGTATCTCAAAGTTCCATCTCAACAAGAGGAACTCAACATGACAGAGGGTGTGTCAATCGGATGCCTAGTCTGAGAGTTGTTGGCTTTTTCGTTCCAGGGGCCCAGTTGGTTTCTAAGACTTTACCAACCCGACCACACTCCAACTGCATCCAATCCTTGAGCGGAGTAAGCCAAAAGGTTCGTCTCACTTATAGGAATCCAACAAAATCGACAGCACGTCAATCGGACGCCCGGAGCTCAAGCTATAAGTGTTTTCGCTCTGAGGGCCCGGTTGGTTTCGTGTTCGAAACAACCCGACCATACCCAAAGTTCTCTGAAAACTTGAGTGTAATATACCTAAACGACTGCCTTTATCCAAGGATCGCATCGCAACAAACGGTGCGTCGATCGGGGGTCTGTAGCCCATGTTACGGGCGTTTGAACAAACTTGTCCGAGAAAATGGGTTTTGGTCCCGGACCGACCCGGCCCAAGACCCCCTGGGTCGGCCCGAACCGGGTCGACCACAACCGGGTCCGGGTCCGGCCCATTAGGGAATGGCCCGGCCCAGCCCAGCCTGGGCGGCCGGTGGCCTGGCGCGCTCGTGCGGCCCGTGTGGCCAGCTCGGCCAGCGCCGAGCTGAGCGGAACAAGGGCGAGCGCTGCCCCCCTGGTTGAGAAACCGCATCCCCCACATGGGGGGCCGCTCCTTCGGCAAATGGGGGATACGACCCCCAGTTACATTGAAGCCGTCCGGCCCGGTCCGGCTGGCCGGTGCTGCTGTCACAGGCCCGCCGGGGTCCCTCCCCTCCGAGGTGCCGGCGGCCGGCGGTTCCGGCCGCCCCACCTTGCACCATCGCGCCTGTGTCCGATCGGAGTGGCACGATGGCGCCACTCCCCTCCACCGCGGCCCGGTCCAGACACAGCGTCTTCTTGGTTCTCCGACGCCGCGCAATGGTGTCGAGCCCCTTCGTTGTGGCCCGACTCCGGCCGCAGTTTTGTTTGGCCTCAACGGCGCGGCACGACGGCGCCGCGCAGCTTCACCACGTTTTACCATGTTACCGCGCAGTGTCGTTGCACCGCGCCAACTTCTTTCGAACCGCAACAAACACAATCATCAAGGGGGAGGAGGGTTGGCCATGTTCGTACGGTTCGACCTCCTCCTGTTATTACGATAACAAGCGCATCAAATAGTAGTCTATTAATGGAAAAGGAATAATTCACGGGAAAAAACAATTAACCACTACCTCAAGCATTGTTGAATGAAGGTTCATCATGTGGAAGGGACGTCGCGGAAGACTGCATCGCAAAAGGAGGATCGTCGGCGTCGCGGTACACACCGTCGCGTCGTCGATCTCCAGGGAACTAGCATTCTTTGTCATCTTCCGTCGAAGGCCGGCGTTCTTCGTCATTTTTCACGTTCTCCAACAAAGAAGATGAATATTCAAAGGCTTTGACCAATTCCTCTCCCAATACCTCTCGCACAATGAAACAACAATAATAAAATAAGTTGTTTCCTTATTTTATTACTCATGCCATATATTTTGTAAATTCAAAATTAAACCATGATTTATTTTTCGAGCGTTGACCAATTAATGAGGCGTTTAATAATCCAATTAAACGCGGGAGTTGACTTGGAATTTAAGAAAAGGGGGTCAGGGTGAGTTACCAAATTAAATGCATGTGGGAGGTAAAAATGAAATAAAGGGGGGTGGGGCTCATGAGGGCCCCACCTCACTAATATCCTACCAAGGAATTAGGATATCAGTGGGTCCCACTCCAACCACCATGCCTAGGTTTACACTACTTAGAATAAAAATAAAATCTGTTGCACAATATTTTATTTTATTCTTTATTTATCCCAATTAATTAATAACCTCACCCAAGAAAATGAAACTTTGGAACAGGTGTTCTTAAACAATTATCGGCACTACGATTCCATCAGTGCCCTCAGAATTCGATTCCGAGCATTGGTCCAAATGGTAGGAAAACTCACTCGTTCGTTCACTGAACGTACCCGAGCTAAACTTTGGGAAATGATTCTGGGCACACCGGACCTCAGAATCTAGTGTCGTCAGAAACTGCATTCTAGTAAAATCCCAAAGAAAATTAAGAAAAGAATTTCCCTTGAATTTTACGAGTCTTTACAATTTGACTATAAACTTTGTGATGGGTCACCCAATGACACCATGAATGAATGATTCTATATGGGTTATTATGGACATAATGAGGAATGTGTAACATTTAATGACTATATAGTATACCTTCTCAGTGGAGAAGATGAGTGTATTGTTAGTTTGAGAGATAGTCTGTATTCCCAAGGTGCCACAAATTATAGTTCTAGATCTTGAATCTCACATTAATTCAAACTTCTAGTAGGGCTTACATAAGGTACTTGTTATATAGGTTTTATTGAGTACGGTCCTCCACCCACATATATATGGGTAGTAATATCATACCATATAGGTGCTTGTGGAAATTATGTGGACATGTGTTCTTGAATTTAGATGATCTTGGGAGAATCACCATGATTTTTTAGAGTTTTCATATAAAAATGGTTATCAAGAGACACTATAAATGGAACATTATGATGAAAATTATGGTAGGATATGTGGATAAACTCTACGAAATATGGAGGCATGTGAGTATAAGCTATTGAAATAGAGTCTCATTTAGGAGATGTTAGAGCATGTACAACTGAATCTAATGAATAGGTAAATGTCTTAGGGAAGTCTAAATTTGTTTTCTCATAGATATCAATGACTCCTATATTTTATACAGGGTGATCATGTACTCCTTATGGAGTCACATATGTTGGGTCACTATAGGATATATAGATTGGGAATCTGGAACCACGGTTTGTAAGACCAGTTGAGGTTGTGGTGAGAATCAGGATGGTGTCATACCGATTGGATCTTCCATTGAAATACAGAGCAATGAATGATGTTTTCATGTCTCACAACTAAATCAGTATCACCCTGACAATTATCATGTTATTGATGTGGATGATGTTGAATGTATGATAGATGTGTCCACTGAGTATCATCTGATATGTGTATTGGATCGTAGTGAGAAAGTATTATGGGGAATTAATTTACTTGTCGTTCATTTATTATGACAATAAGGGCAATGGATTAAGGAATCATGGGAAAGGGAAGAATATATTCCGGATCAATGGACTGATCTTTTTTGCTCATAATTATAGATATTTGTGGGAGTGTATCTCAAGGATGATATTTTATAGTGTGGGGAGATTGTACGATCTAATCCTTTTCTGGAGCTGTATCAGACATATTTATTATCTTTTCTAAGGGATTACAAGGTCATTCCACCACTTTTCTTCACAACTCAATCCCGGATCGAATATCTCCACCCCTCTCATCAAGAGAATAATTTCCCACTTTTGTACCCATTAATCTCACATCCTTCTCTTTTACATTAAGGGGATTTATTATCTATTTTTTGGTTCTATATAAATCAATTATTTATAATCTAGATCAAAGATTGTTGATTTAGATCATGATTAGTGATATCTTTATTTTTTTATCTTAATTTAGGGGTTCTTAAATATGGATCCCATCTTATTCCATTATGCATCACAATTTTTCATGTTTCTATTGAGTGACTATTCATCAAAAAATCGAGGTATGTGGTCTATTCTTAATTTCCAAAAGTCATTAAAATAATTAATATTATGTGATTATAATAATTTACAGGTTTCATTTAGCAATTATAATTAAAAAATTGAATTAATTAATTTTTCCAGTTTATTAATAGGGGAAGTTGTTGTTTTAATGGAATAATGGTTTTTTGAGATTATGATAATTAATATTTTAATTAATTATCAAAACATTAAATTGAAGGATTTCAAATAGATAATAGTTGGGAAAATTATCAAAATCTTGAATATTGTATTTTGGACAATTAATTTGTCAATTAATTGTTCATTACCAATATTGATTGAGTTGTGATAATTAATTATTGAATTAATTAAGGGGATTTGTACGACTAAGTAATAATCAGGTTAATTAATGAAATTGGTATGGTAAATTAATTGAAGAATTGATTAATGGAAATTGATATGATTAGTTAATCGACCAATTTCTTAATGGAATAATTTGTGACTATGTTGGCATGGTGTTGCATATGGGGTATCTGGGGTGTGAGTGAGTAATTGTAGAGAAAGAATGTGATTTCCTATTGACATGGACCATGAGATCCTATTTGCAAGGACCATGAGAGCCTTTTAAGAAGGATAGTAAGAGCCTATTGAAAGGAAGAAAATGAAATATTCTCTAGTAATTTTCAATTGAGGATATGAGTGTTCCTGGGGTTAGGCCAAGGGAATGATACAGATAGATTCCCCCTTTACCGAGTAAGAAATTATGGAGTGTTTGGTTTTAGTCACATTAGTACCCCGAGGTTACAGGCCTTCATGAATGATACTCATGCCAGATTGATTTTCATGTTTTATGTATGTAGTCAAATGCGAAAAGATGATGTAAAATACTTCATCCTTCCTTATTTGATGAATAATGTATTGACGTTCTGTTATCCTCGGAATCCTAAGAACTTATTTTGTTAATAAAAGGTTAATTGACAATGTGATAACTTTTTTTTATACATTGTAATTATTTATTGATACAATTGTATACATTGTTATTGAATGGATTTGTTTTTGACACCATTAGTGGCGGCCAAGTAATTTTTACTCTCACTGTAATCAGGATAAATAAATAGTTACTAAATAGACTATATTATTTGATGATAGTTTATGAGAAAATACATATGTTGGATGGATGAGGTGTGATGGATCTTTGAATAGGGAATATGATGTGGTTCTGGACCCTCTTGGGAATTGTCAGTATCTTCATATTTATTTTTCAGTTTTCTTTGACATTTGACACATTCTTTACCATGTCATGTTTTCTTCTTTATTTGGATATTTGACATTAATGCATTGATTATCTTGAGATATTGGTATTTTTTATGGTTATAATTAATTTATAGTTCAATTTTTTATTATTAATATGGGTGTATAACTCTTATAAAAGGTGAGGTAAAGTCTCCCTTTGATCTACTTATTAGACCCTCGCTACTATTCAGTATCCATTGGCATATGAGGAGGCGTTTATGAGGCCATTTTACTGATAAGATTGGGGCCCCATTGTGTGGAACCTGAGTCATGATGTCACATGTGTCCAACAAACCATCTATAATAACCCACTCTTCATAAAAATACATGAATCTAAATGAAATTTTTATACCAACGAATCTCTTCCACATACTTAGTTATAATAATATCAATAGATACATGATTTTTAGAGACAATATGTCCAATTAAAGAAATTTTCGTTAAAAACATTCTTATTTAAAAAATTTCATTATTTTTACTATTAATGTTTTGAATAAAATATTTATATAACTTTGAGGAACCTTGTAACATTTAGAGTGAACTATAATACCATCAAAATTCATAATAAAAATTTATCCTAATATCAATATAAATCTCAATACACAATATGAAGAAATAAAATATGTGTTTTACTCAACCCTAAGGTCCTCACCAACAATTAATAATTCCAATACCTTATAAAATAATATTCCTTCAGAAATTATATGACGTTCACTTTCATATAGTGATATTCTACCCTAATAATAATCTTTGAGAAATACTACACTTCTTTATGTTGATCTATAAAAGTCATGTTTATAGGGGAATAGATACTTGTACATGATTTTGATGTTATTGAGTGATCTATTATCAATTAAACCCCTCGTTGAACTATGCCATTTTTTTCAAAAAACCGAACAAGAGAACACAAATTTTATTTTGTTTGATGAATAAATACCTCTTCAATTAACACATATACCTTCTTTTTCAATTCATATCACTCTTATGGGGCCTGGAGATTGGGTATTTTGATACTATTTTTCTATAATATATAAATTCTATAGTAAATTCTTACTCAAAATCAATAATAACCCTATGGTAATAATAATGAAATGATCCCACATATTCATTTACAACCAGAACACATTATCATTAAAAACAACCATTTTCTAAGAATATGATTAAGAAAACATTCAATGAAATCATTAACTACATTCTATAATTCTAGAAAATTAATCATTATAATTTACCCATTATTATTTAAAAATTAAGTCCCATCCTAAAAACATAATATTACATCCTTATCTCTATACGATATCATAGAAATATAAATACAAAAATAATCTATACCCATAATAATTTAAAACCATCTATGAGAAGAAAAATTAATTATAAGAAACACTTTTTCTAAATATAATCATTGGAAGACTTCAATGAATCTATTTTCCCTTAGTACATAAACAAGGATTTTTTACATGATTTTTTCCATTCCTTAAGGTAAAATATAAATTTTATCAAAAAATTATTCAAAAATTGGAATTTATAGAGACCATATCATGAAATACTTTTTCATAATATGAATCGAAATTTCTATATATTACCACATCATTTTATGTCATACATTTAATGAGAGAGTCACACATTTTATTGAGAAACCCTTATGATTATTGTATTTAGGATTCATTCATTCTTTAAATCAATAACACATAAGAATAATGTCACATGTGGCATGAGAATAATAAGGTGGAAGATCTTCTTGTGTCGTATGTAGTTCAATGATTGGGGGTGTTTTGTTTCTACAAATCAAACTAGTTGAAACCATAGGGGGTGAATATTATTAGAGGTAATTTCCTCATATTACACTATTTTACACCCCCTAAGTCCTCTCCCTTTTCATCTTCTTCCAATCTACCATCTCTATATTTTATATATAAATAAATTATGATGATGATGATGATGATGACACATAAGCATAATTACCCATCTCATTGTGTTTTGAATATTTTACTACCTACTAATATTATTTTATTTGAAAATTACATAGATTATTTTTCAAATCTTAATATATAATATCTAACATAACCCATTATTAACTAAGTATATATTTCATTAGCCACAGACATATAATCTTTTTTCCACTCCTAATATAGGGGAAAATCCAAACATCTTATTGTGTAATTTTTTCAATATGTACTTTTCTATTTCATACCACATAGACCACTTAATTACTTTATTGATGTAAAAGTCAATAAATCTCCATATATACCATATAATAACATCATTATTAATTCTAATTTATTTTTATAATAATGAAAATACAATTATATTATAAATCTTGGATTCAATCCTATGTAAAACCATCCTATTTTACAGTGATGGTCCCAAATGGAAATTAGAGCATACATATATACTATGGTAAATTTATTTATATAAAGGGGTAAAAGAGTCCTCTACATTTTTATTCATTGAAAATATTTCCTATACATCATAGGTTAGGAAAACATAGTATAGTAATTATCTAGTAAAATAAATTTAACTATTGTTCACTCTTTAGATTCAATATCATCTCTATCTATATTATTCTTAATCAGAGACTACCACTTACTGCAGTCATAATAAAAATAATAAATGGGGAGAATTAAATTTTGAGGTTTAGAATAACCCAAATATATGAATATAATTTCTCTAGCCTTAATTAATCCAAAAAACACCACTAGATCTGATGTTATACTTAAAATTACATACATTCCAGCTTACTGATTCCGAAATTCATTATCAACCTCATTCATTTATAATACATCCTCCTTGTTTCCTCTAAAAAAATTCTTTGTGATATAGGCACATATTTTATGAATCAACATGGAACCCCAGAATGATTCCATGTTATAATATTATAAAAAATATTAACATCCATAAAAGTAGTTTCTGAATGAAATCCACGATTATATTTTTGTCTAAACCATTCTTCTATTACCCACTAAAAATATATGTAACGTCAATAATCTACAATATCTTGATTTATAATCGGATGTTCAATTTCATATACAGTGATGAAATTTCCTATTTAAGGAACTATGTAATTAATTAAAACATTTATATATCAAGCCCTTATATTATAAGGTTCAAACATACACTAAAATTCATTTTCCTATAAATAAGGATAAATATGTTTTGTCTCCGATTTCATTTAAAAAAAGTTCTATTAATTAAATTTTAGTTAATATAACAGATAATTAATCACTTATATAGTAACAAATAATATTTATTCCTAGAATTTTTTGAAACATTATATGATTATAGAAGGATCCTTAAGGGATAAGAAATGAAAAAAACAACATATCCAATTATTATAATCATGTATTCTCATTTGAAATGTTTTATTTTTAATATAATAGATATAGAGCTAAAATAATTGTTGATGTATTCATGAAATAAGATTAATTTAACATGTATTTTCACACAACACATCATAATAATTATTAAATGGAAAGTCATAATCATGATCATCAAATTTAAAACTTGGGTACTAATGAAAATATTTTCAAAAAAAAATCATCCAACAGTAAAGGGTGAAAAAGGATTCTGAAAACATATGCTCATTAGGATTCCTTTTAAAATCAAAAGAATTTCATGAATACTTGTTTTCAAGAATAGAAAAATGATTTCAGTATTTTGATAAATATATATATATATATATCACTCTTACAGTTACCTAAAATAACACTCTTATAAATGGAATACCCTACATCATTAATTCCCTAACAACTTCCCAAATTACATAATCATTAACAAATATGTTGGAGAGCTGTATCAGGCACATATGCCATTATTAACTATATAAAAAGATACTAAAATACACAAATGTCAAAATATATTACATATTGATTAAAAATTATCGAAAATTATTCCATTTAACACATATGAATAATAAATTTTTTGCATCACAAACAAATAAGGATACGAATCAATATACTTTTAAAAATCTAAAAATCAAAATATTCCAAATGAATGGAAAATTTTATTTCCATTAGAAAACATGAAAATATTTAGAAAATTTATATTATTTAAAAAAATTATTATAGAGTTAAATTACTCTATTTTTGTATATATTAAAAATTATTTCATTCGATCTTTAGTAAAAAAATTAAAAATAACCTCTTTTGAAAATGTTCAAAAGTCTTATTTTAGAACCATTATAATGTAATTCAATCACTCTTGAAAATTATATTGAAAATAAATTTTTTATATGAATAATATAATTATTAGATTGGTAATAACATATATATGGTGATATAATTGAAGAGAAAAATTAACACTTCTAAAAAAATGTTTTAATGAAAATATCTTTACTGGATTCCAACATGCCATGTACTGACATTAAATACTATATTATAAAATTATATTAATTTTCCACCTATATAATAAAATTTTTTATATATTAACTTATTATTTTCATCTTAATTTAATTTATCACTATACAGTATATGGTTATTAAGTTTGTTAAGCTCAAGTTGGATATTTTAAGGGTGTTTGGTTCATAATTCCAAAAAACCATAGAAGTTTGACCACTATCAAAGGCTTCATAATTCCATCATCTATAGAATATTTAAAAAAATTTAAATAAAATTATACATTAAATAAGGTTTTGTATCCATCCTCAAAAGTAGTAAATGAAAAATGAATCACATCACTTTAGGGAGGAGGCTGTCCTCATATCACAACCCCCTCCCAAAAAGTGTACCCCTCCTTGCCCGGTAATGGGATAATAGAGATATTTTACACTAATCCCTTCCTCTAGTAGGCCCTGAGTTTGTGACTATCACCGTGGTTATAATAAACTTGCATATGGGATGAATTACGCTATAAGAGAAACACATGCAGAAGTGAGAAATAAGACAGGAACCAACCAACACCTATTCAAGATACAATATAAATGATACCTAAATTCACATGTGTAATGCCACATAAGAACTAATAAAAAATGAAATAAAAACATGTTGTAAAATATACAATGTAAAATGATAGGTACCACGATGCCCGAACAACACATATAAAACCTCAGTCTTGTAGTAACCAGCCTGAACTACAACCTACACCTATTGACCTAAAAAAGATTTTGTATAACATAGGGTGAGTATAAAAGTACACCAATTATTATCCTCCGCCAATCGTGTATTTCACAATAAAAGAAAACATGATAAAGCATAGTGAACAAAAAGTGAAACAAAATCATCACCTAAACAGTTATACAATATTCCCAGCCTCACCATGGATACTCTCACTAATTGTATCATATAATAGTATAAAATATAATAAATAATTTAAAGGGTAACCCTGTATCACTTCCCCACTTGTTTTTCACATTTCCTCGATATCGTAAGTCCTAAGCATATCTCTCCACAAGGGTTATCCTAGAGAGACCGAGGTGGAGAACCACAACCTACACCTCATGAAATTCACAATCGCATCTACATAACCCTAAGTACTGATGTAGTTTCTAGGATCCACCAGATCCCACATAACATGCATTAAATTTCATGTATTATACCTTAAGACATCATAGCCCATACACCATGTATGGATCCTCAAACCATCACATCTTATAAACATCATACCTATAATAGTCCATATGAAATAACATCATGGATATATTTCTATTAAATAACCACAAGCCATTGCATACCTCAATACAAATATATAAGGAAAAATAACCATTATGAATACCAGCACAAGTAACTACCAAGATAAGAGAGTGGTGAAAAGGTGTAATTTTTCATCCATCTGCTTAAAGGGTTGTTGGGGAAAACAGCCTCCACCCCTAGGGCTGAGAATCTATCAGGTTTCTGTTAACCTAACTGAGAGGATATAGTATTTTATATAACACAAAAAAGTACATGATATAATATATCACAAACCCACACAATAGGAAAAACCTAGTATTAGACTCAACTGTAGAAAAGGTATCTCAGACTCCCTGCTACCACTACTAAGACTAGATATCCTATATGTACAAAACCATTAAAATAGATACATTAACTTAAATATCCATTTTTATTAGTTTATCAGTATATTAATTAATTCAGGAAGCATTAATTATCCATTATCAGTTTCCACATTACATTTCATTAGCATCACAATAATGTTTTATGCCCTCCATGAATAATCAAACCGAGTCCAAAGATTCTCGGATAAAAAACCTCATCATTTTATCCCAACAAGATCTAACACCATGGGATAAACATTTATTCATATATTTGTAACATTAACACCTCCCATATTTCTATATTTCCATGTATTTTAGGAAAACATTCTAATATTCAAAATGAAAGGGGCGCAACACAATGAGTTGATTGACCACCCATTGAGTCTTTGCTACCTATAGAAGGTGCATAGATCCATCGTCCATGAGAAGCTAAACACGTAAATATTGAGGAATAACCCACGGGTCTTCACCTCTTTTGGAAGGATGGTAATAAAGACCATGTGCATCAGGAATTGGGGAATCTAAAGTAGATAAAAAACACATTCAATAAGAATCCATCTTTAATATCAATATGTAATCCCTATATATACATGTTTCATCATCTTTAGTGTCCTCCCCAACACCCACACCTATAAACTGATGCATCTTTCCACTCTTTGCATCAACTACTGCCACAACAACATGGACTCCCCTCCCTATATACCACAACAACCATATAGGATCAACCTTCCTAGGATCATGTCATATCGCATGCAATAGGAAACAAACAAACTCAAGGATCTTGGCCCAATAACACAAAATTCATCCTTCACACAAAATGAGAGTTCATATCTCTAAAGTCTAAATCACATGGACTTTACAAGAATGTGAGTAACTCAAACCCCATAAGACATTACATTTTTCAAACAATGGGTTCTTTATTTAATCTTTAATTAACTGATTCATTACTCACATGCTCCATCTATAAGAAACCTAAGAAACAAGATATCAAAAGATATCACTATTAATTAACCTATTAATAGGATTTTCCTTTATTAATTTTATCAAAAACCATCAAAATTATTCTGGTTCATCTACCAATAAAGTTAATCATTCAAATATGCATCAATAATATTATCATAAAATTACAACAACAACGGGATTCATTATAATTCATCTTTAAAAATTTAACCAATTAATTATTAGTTAATCAAAACTTTACATGAATTACCAATTTCCATCAAGAACAACACACTAAACCAAAAAAAATCAAAGATATCACACTATCTAGTAAATCAAGAGGCAATCCTTTATCATTGTAGAAAGATTCAACATTGATAGGTGATCAATGTGAATGATTTAATCTGGCTCAAATATTTATTATGTCATTTGCATTGCAATAAAAGGGGATAAATCAGGATACCTCCATGATTTCACCTAAATAACTATAAGAGAAATGAATCCCCTACCTCACAAGGTTGACAATATTCTTCAATTGAGAACAGAAAAAACACAATGAATCTATATCACCTTTCCTACAACAACTACATCCACCCAAAGACATCATGGCACCACAATACAAATAAAAAATGAAATAAACCTGATTAGAACAATGGAGACCACATTCCCTCACATGGAAATGAGGAATAGGAGCAAACATATTTAGTAATACACAATAATAATGGTAGATCATCCCTTGAATAAGACACAGATGTAACTTCTCGGTTGCACCAGGGAAAAGGGTTATGCATGTATAAGGAAATATTCTAAGGAAATCATGAGGATAAAAAACAAGGGAAGAAGGTATCTTGGCCTTTTGAAAATATAAATGGTGCCACAATATAGATATGATTTAGATTTTCCATTAAAGGAAGATCTAGTCAAGATGAAGCATTTTGACTGAATAAGTCACATGGAACCTTATAAAAAATTATATAGGAGTAATGGGAATTGAAATCGACATTAATGCACATATAATAAGGCTTTGAATGCATTTTATGTCAAAGATAGAATCAAAGGGGAGAGACTGTAGGAAGCTGGAAATACTATTCATAACCCACCATTAGATGCCTCACCAGTACTAGAATCAATATTATGACTCATCAGTCCTAGAAAAAACTATTCATAACCTACAATTGGATGACTCACCGATCATGGAGACCCTATTCAGAACTTACCCTTAGATGAATCATGTGTCTTGGAAACACTACTCACAACATAAAATTAGATGACACACCAGTCCAGACTCATTAGTCTTAAAAACACTATTCACAATCTAACATTGGATGACTCACCAGTCCTAACTCACTAGTCCTAGAAACACTTCTCACTACCTACTGTTGGATGACTCACCTATTCTGACTCACTAGTCCGGGAAACATTGTTCACAACCTACCATTAGATGACTCAATGTTACTGACTCATCGGTCTTGGAGATACTATTCACGACCTACCATTCGACGATACAACCATCATGAATCATCATTCCAAGAAACATTTTTCACAACCAACCATTAGATGACTCACCGGTCTAGACACACAACCATGGAAATTTTAGAAATGTCTTAGAATAAGTCTCTTTGGCCTTTCAGAACACCTCAAACACCATATATTTACAAATTAATGAATCAAAGAGGTCCATTACATTACATCAGATACCTCACAAACTATTATCTACCTCATGAATACATAACCAACCTAGAGAGGAAACGTAAAAATGGGTATGAACAACCACCCTACGAGATACATCTCGAAAGTCGTTCCACCAGAAGAGCTCAAATTCTTCATCTAAAAATAACATGAAACCATGTGACTACCAAAACCAACCCATGTACTATCTCCCATATGAGATACCTATAAAAAGAGAGGAGTCCACAAAAAAACAACAATATAAAGTCATATCATAAATGGAGAGGGTCTACATCCACAAAATGAATAATGCAATAAGATAAGAGCTAAACATCAAATAGCTCAGGGGTATTGAGCATGCATCAGTTACACAAATTCCAAGGTACTCTTCTCCATTCCACTATACTGAAACAATACCCGAACTATGGTGATTGCACACCCATGAAACACCTTCTTCTAGTGGTCCTAGATATTTACTGGTCGCTACTCAAGGTTCACATCATCGGCAATTTTGATATCTCCCCAATCAATGATGTCTGAGTCAACATGAAGGGTACGACATAGCTATGACATTTCAAAAATAGAATGCAATGGTCTCATCTTTGGGGATGTTCTACAGGATACTCCAAAGATCTGACATGATCCAATACCTTGAATGGCCCAACATACAGGGGAGAAATAATACTCCCAAAACTAAACCTTCACTGCCCATGATGGGGAGTCACACTCAGAATCATGTGATCCCCAATTCTGAACTCTAAATGTATCCTCCTATGATCAGAATAGGACTTATGATGATCATGCTTTTCCTTCATCCTCTAATTAGTCACCTTATTCAGGCACTACAACCCTATGTGACTTATTTCTCAGCGCGTCATCTACAAAATTCTCCTATCTATGTGTGTATGAAATTTCGAAGTTGTAGTCCTGTAAGAACTCCATCCACCAAAAATTTCGATAGTTCAAGTAACAATGATAGAAACCAAACTTCAAGATTTTATGATTAATGAATACCACAAAGCACTCGTAGAAGAGGTAATGTGTCCACAATATTAGGGATAACAGTACTCCCAACAACTCTAGATAATGGGTGGAATAGTTATACTCATGGAGACATAACTTATGAGAATCATAAAAAACAACCGATCTTTGCTTCCTAAAAACACAAACAAACCATAAATGAAGTATAACATTAATCCTTAAACAGAAATCTTTTGGTTAGTAGACACATAATTGTAGTACTGTCCAAATTTTCCCTCTAATTATCGAAGGATACCTGAAACTGACCAGTCTACACAAATTCCTAATAATTTTTAGGCAATTCTATCAAGGGAGTCACATCCCAAGATAAATTGGCTACGAACATAATATAATAGCCTAAAATACCAAGGAAATATCACACCACTGCAACTATATTGGGGGATTCCCAAGATATAATATCTTCTATATTTGATGGTTCCACAACTACTCCCAACTAGGATACAACATGCCTCAAGAAACCAACATCTCAATCCCAAAACTAACCCTTTGAAAACTTCCAAAACATATTCTCATTGAAAATAACTCCCAAAACATCACACAGATGACCTGAAATCTCCTCCTATGAAACATATTACACAAGTATGTTTTCAATGAAAACAATGAAGAACATATCCAAGAACTCATGGAACATTGAAGTCATTAACACCATGAAAACATCTGGGGAATTCTTTACATCAAAGGGAATAAAAATGGATTCATAATTCCCATGATTAAAATGAAAATCAGTATTCAAGATATCCCCATCCTTTACACTTGTCTGATGATACAATATCTACAAATTGATATTTGGGAACATTCATTCACCCTTCAGTCGATTAAATTAATAATAAATCGGTATAAGAGGACAATGGATCCTTACAATAACTTAGTTCAAGTGATGATAATTGACACAAAACTGCAACTACACTCATCCTTCTTCATGAAAAAAAATTGGTGCACCACCCTGTTACAAATTTAGCTAAAAAAACAGCACCACAATAGTCCATCAACATGTATTTATAGATCTTTCAGCTCATAAGGTTCCATCCTCTATAGAGACATCGAGATAGGAGACACACCTAGTTGTATATTTATTATGAATTTGATCTCCCATGGATGGGGTGACACTACAACCTCTTTTAGAAATACATCAAGGTACTCTTCCACGCCATTGAGAAACATTCACTAATAAACATCCAAAAACTGTATAACATCTTAGACATCAAGGATAACAAGGATGAAACATGCCTTTGACCCATATCATGGTATCTCTATCCAATAAACACTAATAGATCTCCATCAGCATCGAAAAACACCACTATACTCTAGAAAAATCCATGACATCTTACTCCAAAATAAACCAATCCATTCCACGGATGACACCATATGGTTGTATTTGTAAACATAAAAAATCTTCACAAGAGAGATGTTAACCTATAACAAACTCACAATATTTACAAACATCAATCATGTTAGCTTGACCTCCAACTTCCATAGTCAATGCCAAGGGAACTGGAAGCCTATCTACCTAATTTCCTATGTCATGGACAAGTGAGGGTGATATGAAGGAGTGCATCTATCCAAAATAAAATAACTTATGAACCGAAGTAGAAAACAAGCAAAGGGTACTTCAAAAGACATCAAGCACACCTAGAATTTGAAACACAATATAATGAAGCTTACCACGACCTTCTTCACAACCTCTTTGACCTAGTTGATGACCATGTCAATGGATTCCCTCAACTCTCTATGGATGGGGAGCATCCTAGGGTTGTACTCTTCTTTTCCTATTTTTCGATGCTGATCTAAAACTAGTGAAACCTTTTTCTACAACATTGGATTGAACTACCTCAATTGATGATGATAGTGTGTAACACCTGGTACACGCATGCTACAGAGAATGTCCGACAACTCATGTTATTGATGACCTCATCCCCCACATGAAAAACATGTGTCTGATCCCTTTTCAAAGTCTTTAGAGTCACCGCCCCTATGAAAATGAGGGATTGAGTATATGGACCTACCCCCTAACGAACATAAACACTTACAAAAAAATAAACATGGAATCCTAAACCACAACTCTTCTTCACGAGGAATCTTGATGACTCTTCTATCGTCATGATCCATTTCTGTAGAACATCATCTCGAAGACCTCTTCCCTCACTATCAACTTGATAAATTTCATCAGCATTAACAGGTTGACCTGGAGCTGGAACTCTTGACACAAAGCCTCCTCTAAATGCCTCACCCAAGAATCCTCATCTACAAACTGGTATAAAGCATATCACATAATGTTCTGGAAAATTATCTCGAACTCTCACACACTAGAGCTACACTACCAAAGGGTAAGTATCCCGTGGTGACTATATAACATTTTAGTGGCAGAAATAATCTCGGATATGAAATTATCTCAGAACATATCTCATGTGGCAGCCAACTCCTTGTGATCACTAAGGAACAAGAACCACCACTGCCTCACTTCCCCATTCTATATCATTACAACCAATGATACCCATCACTCCTTCCTATAACAGATCAAACTGAAGGCTATATCGACCTCCTCCTACCAGTCTTCTATGGATATATCTAAAATAGATACCTCATACTTCTGTATAATTTGAGGCTGAAACACTCAGAGTGTCCTCCTTCATGTGTCATTGTCATCGACCTCTACTCTTCAGTGATCTACTAGCGCAACCACTGAACAAACAGTTATATATCACAAACATGTCATATGGAATACTTTAACATTAACTAAATGTTCTATTTTCTTATTTTTAGGTTAAAATATCCCATGGTCTACCCATTAAAACATAATCACATAGAAGAATGATGCAAGTTACTTTTTTATGTCTCTATCTTATAATAAGTATCACCTCACCTTGTAGCCACTGTAAATGTAAAGGTCTATTCATCAGATCACATGGGTCCATAAATACACATGTCGTAGCTGGTCTCCAGTGTTCACAATGCTTTATTGACATTACTAACACTATATCCCTACTAACCCATGCAGCCTCACATTTTATAAAATCCTATGTCTATCATATCTCAAAAATTGTATCTGATACCACTGTTTCCGGAACACCTCCCCATAAAGCTTACCCCTCCTGAGACAACAATAGGAGAAGAGAGAAATTAACACCTTAGTCCTACCTCTAGTAGGCCCTGGGTTTGTGACATTAACCTAGTGTAAATCATACATAATGATTGGTGTCATTACCCTATATAAGAAACACATAACAAAGTGAGAGATAAGACAAACACCAACCAACTCCTATTAAAATTACAATATAAAAGAAAACAATGGTCAAATATGTAATTTCATGAATGAACTACATAAACTAAAATAGAAAATATCATGTACAAAATATTGAAAAATGGTAGTGACCATGAAATCCAAACAACCTCTAAAAACCCCGATCTAGTAATCACCAACCTAATCTACAACCAGATCAATGTGACCTAAAAACAGTTTATATAACTTAGGTTGAGAATAACTTTATACTATATAGGATCCTCTATGGGGCCTTTTATATAGAAGTAAATAACGAATGCTAATGCACAGTGAAGAAAAAATGAATCTAACTCATCACCTAAGTAGTTATACTATGATCCCAGCCTCACCATGGATACTCTCATCATGTATCACATACAAGGTTATATAAAATTATAAGAAATATCATGGGTACCATGCTACAAATTCCCCAATATTTTTCTATTTTCCCTAACATCGCATGTCATGAGAATGTCTCTCCAATAAGGCTATCCCAAAGACACCAAGGACAAGCACTACAACATGAACCTCATACAACTCACCACCGCATCCACATAACCAAAATTAACCATGTAGTTCCAGGGATCCACCACATCCCACATAACATGTATAAAATTTAGGTTATTAATTTTTGAGCCATCACATCCCATATAGAGAGTAATAATCATCAATATATCATAACATATAACCTTCATACTCATAGTAGTCCATAGAAAACTATATCCAAAATATATGTGTGTAAAATAACCACAATCCATTACACCCCGCTACATACATATATTGCGAAAATTAACTATTTTTATACCAACACAAGTAACTACCAAGAGAATATAGTTGGGAAAAGGGGGTATTCAGCCATCAATCCTCCCACTAGGGGGTTTGGGAAAATACCCCTAGATCAAAATCCCCGAGATGTAAGTTTCGCTAACCAATTGGGTGGATTAGTGTATAGGACACAAAAATTAAATGATATAATATAGATCACAACCACACTCTTGTAAAATCCTCATATTCGAATCAACTACAACTAACGTCTCTTGGAATCTCAATTGCCACTGCTATGAATAGATATCCTATATGCACAAAACCATTCAACGAGATACATTATGTTACATATCCATTTTTATCAGTTGCAATTTATGTTAATTAATTCTTGAAATATTAATTAAAAATTATCAATTTTCACATTACATTTCATTAGAATCATAAAAAAGTTCCTTTCCTCTAGGCATAACCAAACCAAATCCACAGTTTCTCTGATACAAACCATCAACACAACATCCCAGCAAGCTACAACCCCATTGTTTAAACATTTATCGATTTATTAAAAACATTAACACTTTCCATATTTCCATAATTCTTTGTACTCTAGGAATAATTTCTATGCAACCAAATTCCAGGGGCTCGATATGGTTAGTAGATGAACTACCTATTAAGTCCTTTCCACCAAACAAAGAGAAAAGAACCATCCGTCCTTGAGAAGCTAAACATGGAAGGAACATAGAATACCATGTGAATCTACCCCTATTTTCGATAGAGTGTAAAAAAAGAATCTACATTATTCTATGGGGAAAGTAAAAAAGATATACAAACAACAGACTCAACAAGCATCCAAATTCTACATCAACTAGTATTCCTTGCTTCAACCCATTCCATCATATCGAGTGTCCTCCCCAAAAACCACATGCATAAACTGAGGCATTTCACCAATATATGAATCAAATGATTCCACAACCACATGGCCTCTTTGACCCACACAAAACCACATCAATCAATGCTCATCCATCCCAAACTCACATCATATCAAAAGAAACTAGAAACAAACAGATATCGGGATATTTGCCCTAAAACAAGGAATTCATCCTTAAACCACAATGATCTCTCAAAAATACAATTCATACGAAACATTGAATTTTTAAGCAAGTTGGTAAATCAGACCCCATATGGAATTACATTTATCACACAACTGGTTCTTTATTCCATGTTGAATAAACCGATTCATTATTCATTGTTTCCAACTATGGGAAACCTAAGAAAAAATCTATCAAAAGATATCACAATTAATTAAACAATTAATTTGACATTACATTAATAATTTAAAAAAAACAATATTCATAATGTTCATAAACCAATTCAGTAAAACAAGAATATCTGCATCAATTTGATTACAAAATAATTACAACAACTGGATTTATTAACATTCCTCTTTAAACATTGATCCAATTTGATATCACTTAACTATGGATTTATCTTTTTTTACCAATTTATATCAAGAACAACATGAAAAACCATGAATAGTATATATATCACGCAATCTGGAAAATCAAGAGGCAAACTATTATCATGGTACAAAGTAGAATCATTTCAATATGATAGATGAAAATTAATTATTCAGGTTTAAATATTTATTATGTCAATTACATTTTGATCTAAGATAATAAATCCTGATAAAACAATATATGCACATAAATTACTATATTAACAACAAATCCCCTGCCGCAAAAGGTCATCAACTTTCTCCAATTGAGAATGTATCAACACAACATATCCCGATCACCTTTCCCATAACAACTGCATCCACCTAGGGATGTTGTGACACCACCACCCCAACATAAACTGATAGAAACTATATTATAACCATGGAGATCAAGTTACAACACATGGAAAGGAGTAAATGGAGGAAATTGATAAAGTATTCTACATGAAAAATTTATATCATACCTTGTAAGAATAGATAAGTGGAACTTCCTAGTTGAATCAAAACAGGGGGAAACATGCAAGAGGAAAAAATCCACGAGAAACATGAGAAGAAAGAACAAGGGTAGAAGGTATCTCGTCCCTTTAAAAATAATAATAGAGCATTAGTTTTGATATGTTATACTTTTTTCATTAAATGGGTATCCGTTAAAGATTACATGTTTTGACAGAGTAATGCACCCATACCCTTAGGGAAAAATGGCTAGGAGTTATGTGATTTGAATCGACCTAAAATACATTTAAATAAGGCTCTAAATTCTCTTTACATCAAAGAAAACATCAAAGGGTGAAACTTTAAGAAGAGAGAAACAATGATCACAACCAATCGTTAAATGCCTCACCAATCCTAGCAACACTATTCCGACTCACTGGTCCTGGAAACACTATACACATCCTACAAATGGATGACTCAGCAGTCCTAAAAACACTTTTCACAACCTACTATTAGAAAACTCACTGATCATAGAAACCCTATTCACAAAAAACCATTGGATGACTCATCAATTCTGAAAACAATATTGACAATATTCCATTTGGTGATCACTGGTCTTGGAACCACTGTTCATAACCTACCATTGGATGACTCACCAAACATAACTCACTACTCATGGAAACACAATAAAAAACCTACCACTGTACGACTCACCAGTACAGACTCACCAATCATTTAAACACTATTCAAAACCTACCATTGGACGAATAACCAGTCCTGGCTCACCAGTCCTAAAAATACTTTTCACAATCTACCACTGGATGACTCGTCAGTCCTTACTCACTGGTCTTGGAATCATTGTTCAGAAGCTACGATTTGATGACTCACTGGTCCTGACTCACACATCCTGGAAACATTGTTCACATCCTTGTAATGTTTTGTAATGTGTTATAATTTGTCCCCTTGACCTCCCATAACAACTAAAACACCGGATTTTTTCAATGTAATTACTTGGAGTGGTCCGGGCCATTACACCTCATGTATGCATGAGTGATGTTATCATTTTCCAAAACAATGTAATGATACTGAGGTATATAATATAAAGTAATTCAAGATTCATAATTATTTATTGAATATCATTTATATTTGTCAAATTTATTATACAATTAAATTAAATTATATAGTATTTATAAAAGTAATTACATAAAAATAAAATATTGAATATTATTCTATAAAATAAAATCGTGAATATTACTATGATATCAAATTCATTTATTATTAATATTTACATTATTTTAAAACAAAAAGTTTATATGTTTTTATCTAAATAACTCTATATAACCTTGGAGATCCAAATCATATCTATTTATTCCATAAAAGATAAATTTCCTAAAAATATAATTGATCCACTCAATATGAACTAATAAAAACTGATTAAATCAAAATAAATCATGTATAATTGAAATCCATATCTTGTACTAGAAAACATCTCTGGAATATCGATGTTTGGTCAAGGAATGATGTTATATGATGTTTTATAGTCAATAAAATCCAATCATTTTTTTGGTATTTCAAATGACACTTTTAAAGGTAATTGGGAAACGAAACTATTACAACAAAGTAACACCATTAAAAGGTAGAAGAAATTAAAATCAAGACTATTAGAAGATGCCTCTCCCTAGAACCTACAACAATAAAACAAACCTCTACCTCTGTATGGAAGCACAGCTAGCTCTCCCGTGCAGGGTTGCACGAGCCTGGAACCGATGGTAAGAGCCATACCCTCCCATACATGCAAAACTGAATGGTTGTGTGCTGGTGGATGCTTCCTTCTCCGAAACCACATCCGAGGTAGAACCTCACAGAATGATTTAATAATTACACATAGAAAAACTATAACAATATAACCCATAGAAAAATAAAACTCTCACTAATTCAAGGAAAGGTAACATAAAAACATCACTTGGAACATTTTCTAACGTAACTTCTCGTGTACATTCAGTTCCACAAGTCCTCAAGTTCCATCTTCTTGACTCGTCCCCTTAGGGATATGGGAGAAAAATTGGAAATATTTAGGATACGGTCACATAAATGTGGACACACCTTGTTACTAGAACATAATAGATGAGTGGAAAAACCACCACCCAAGATGGGTGGATCATTGGACGTTTCATTACTTGCTGTATTTTCTATTTAATTGGGTGGTCAAGAAAGACTCCCTACAAAAGACCCAACCTTCCCAGCTTGGGGGAGTATTCCTTGAGAATTTTTTTCCACCTTCCTTTATATAGTGCCAATCCATCCCCATTAACCACCACCTGTTAACCATTCTTCATAGGAGAACTACAAGTTTTCTTCTCAGCCGAAACAACAACAGCAGGCATCATATAGGGGAGTACCTCTCTGATACCAGTACATGATGAATGCATATCCCTACTTGGACAAGGGGAGGTCGGGGCAATGCGCACCCTCAGAGCCCCTTTATTAGGAAGAACCACAGGCTGATCAGCCTTCAGTAGGGCATTTGGAGAGATAGGAAACACCCGAACCGGCGCATGACAGGAGGAAAGAGTTGGCATCTCAATAGAGGGAGGCAAAATAGGTTCCATGATCGCGAAGGGAGGCTTATCCACTTGAGTATCTTTGGGGAACCTCTTCGATGACAACCTCTACGGCTTTGGAATCAGGTTCTCGAGTTTCCTTTACAAATTTAGTTCGAACAAAAACCGACAACCCCTGTATTAATCCCTCATAATTTTCTATTTGATTTCCATATTTCAATGGGCTGAAAATTAGTTATGTTGAATCAACATCACTTAAGCTAGGGATTATTTTTTCAGAAGAAATATAAACTAAATGAATAAAAATAAAATTTCCAGATTATGGGACATCACATCCCATTAAAAATTAGTTTTAAAAAATCAAATACCAATCGTAGAATAATAAAAATTAAATAAAACTACACCATAAAAAATCAATTGGTAAACTAATATTCCAATGTATAAAAAATATGAGATGAAAGGATGTTTTGTGTGTTTCAATATACAACATTATTAATTTGTATTAATTGTTTTAAGTTCTAAATATATTTTCTAAATCCACTATATACCAGAGAAGTCCAAGAGCCGGTCAAAAATGGTCCGAAGAAAAAATTATTATTAAACAAAATAAAATAGAGTTAGACAACAACATGATTATTACAAGAATGAGATCGCATAGCACCATACATATCTGCCTCCACAAGTGGAGAGCAATAGACAGGGGTCGTAAAAGACCATCCCATATCCATTGTCATGATTGCCTTATTAGACAAAGCGTCTACCACCTGATTGACCTCTCTGAAGGCATGCGAGATAAACATATTCATGCGACTAACCTGATTGATACATTGAACCTACTATAGAAGTATCCACCAAGGTACATTCCAAGTTCTTGTTTGTAAGGATTGAACTACAAGTTGGGAGTCCAATTCAATCCATATCATATTCCAATTATAAATAGTAGCATGCCAGATCGCATGAACAACCGCCCATAACTCAGCTTCAAAAGCAATACCAATGCCAGTGAAATGATAGAAACACCCTTTCACAAAGCCACGGTATGTACGAAATACACCACCACACCCCGATAGACCAGGTGCGCCAGAAGCAGCTCCATCCACATTAACTTTGACCCATGGACTGATCGGAGGAATCCAACAGATAAACCTGGTCATTTTCGGCTTCCAGGGCTGCCAAGAGACCCCAAGAGATAGCAAAATCTGCAAGTCCGAAATAGTGTTAGACATCGCATCCGATTGAACCTTTGAGGAAGCAAACAACTCCTGTTGAATCGCCATCATAGCAGCCCGTATGGGAGACATTCTACCTTCAAAAGATGCATCGTTCCGAGCATTCCATATGGCTGTAATTACAACCTCAACAGCCGCCAAAATAAAATTCTGTACCTGTTCACTGCAGCGGATCTCAGACAGCATTGCCAACATTTCCATCAGAGGTTGGTGCTGCACTTGCAGCTCAAACAGGTCACCCATATAACCCCAATGCCGCTAAAAATATGCACATTCCATGAACAAATGCTGGACATCCTCTTCGGCAGACATGTAGAGATGGCAGGGAGATGCAAATATGACACTGGACCGCTTAAGCTGGTCATGAGTAGGAACCCTGTTTTTCCAAATGCGCCATATAAGAAGGAAGAGAGAGGGATGAATGAAGGAGGATCCGTATTTCTTGAGCCATGTAGGTGAGTTACAGGATCCCCCACAAGCCACATGATAATGATCCCTACTATTAAACTGACCATTCCTGTTATGCTTCCATATTAATGTGTCACAATTCATAAACTCATAAGCCTGAATTTCCATCTCAACCTAAGAAGTTATTATGCTGTCAAATAAATTCCTATGAGATGAAAAATCAGCAATGAAGAGATGCCCCGCACCATGAGGGATTTCAATAATGTCTTGAATTGTTCGATCAAGCCAGTTCGTGTGCCAAAAATTCAGTTTAGATTCGCAACAGACTAACCACTTTGAATCAGTCATAATCTATGTGAAGGCTCTCTTGAGAGAACCCACACAGATGAAGAAAGATAGTACTTGTAACCATTCATTAGCCTGCCTTTGAATCGGTTAACTAAAAACTCATTCGAATTATCTTTGGAGAAAAGACCCCAAGTGAACTTCCCAATGAGGCCATCATTAAAAATCCTTAGATCCTTGACCCCAAGACCCCCATGTTCAACAGGCTTGATACAGTCCTTACATGAAATAGTAATGAGCTTGCACTCATGAATTGAGCCTGTCCAGATAATGTTTCTAATCAAACATTTCAGCTCCTTAATGAGTCCCCTAGGCCACCGATACAGAGAGAAGGAATACACAAACATAGATGTGATCACTGATTTGACAAGACATATCCTTCCAGCCATGGACATTACCTTCCCTTTCCAACTAGCAAGTTGATTGATAATTCCATACAAAATCCCCTCCAAATATTGCCGTTTCACCTTTCCTAAGAATAAGGGAACACCATAATATTGAAAGGGCAATGACCCTTTTTTAACTCCAAGGGAGCTAATGACCCTATTCTTCTTTCCAACCGTGACACCATTACCAAAGACAATAGATGAAGTTATAGAGTTCATAATATTAGTATACATAATATTTTTTATACTTTTTTATTTATTCTGAATATAGATATAACATATATATGATTAAGATTAATTTATCAGTAACTAGAATGTAATATTACTATAAAAATGGAAATATTTCAATAAGAGAATTTGATAGTTTAGGGTAAATTCAAAGGGGTTAAATCTTAATTTTGTTTTTTTTCAAATAACCTAATAAAATAAAAATTACAATTACATTTTATCAAATTATAAACCACTATATTTACATTTACATGAAGAAAAGTATTCATATAGATCTAAGAACAATAATCATCCCATTCTATCTCTATTGTTAGTGGAAAGGAACACTTCTCAGCTGATAGAGTGAACATAATCACAAATATGGTTGTGACCACAATCTATTTGTCCAATAAAACTAGAAAACATTATTGGTATGAGGTGAGATAATATTTTAGGGAGGAATTAAAATTAAGTAGGTTTGTAAATTGTTGTATATATGATTGTTAATTTAGAAATGAATACCACTCCCACTCTTTACAATGTCATCTATATACTAAAAGTGATATATATTAGGATTTAAAATAAAATAAATAAATGTTACACATTTTCATTCTCTTTGAATAACCCATAATGGTTTATCCCTTGTCATTCATGAAGCTTGAAGATCAAAATTATATTATTATTGTTGCTAAAACATAAAAAAACTTGGGGTTATAAGACTGTATAACGAATAGATGATTAATGAAATGTTATTATTGAACAGAATGAATTACAAGAAAAATCAGTCTATTTTCAAACCCATGGTCTTGAATATAATTCAAAATATATAGGGTTAAATATTTATTATCATATTAATACATTTTCTACCTTCTACTAGTCTTCATTCTAATAAATCCCAATATTCTTCTTCTTCTATATTGGTTCCATATTTTTAGTTCATGGTTGTATATTTCATTTGGACGCTCCCAACGAATCTATCTTTATCATAACATCTTCCCACTGTCGTTTTTTCGTTAGTTCATTGGATGATCTCAATATCAAACCATCATAGAAATCATTATAAGTTTTTTAATAGCATATAAATTTAATAATATTTTAGTTCATTCATGATTCATTTTTATAAATGTGAATTTTAATTCTGTTTTCCAATATGTGTAAAATTCCAATGGAATTATGTATTCTAATATATTATAAAGTAGACCAAAAAATCATATGAATAAACTAATTCCTTATACCCTTTTTAAGTTTTACGTGGAAAGTATAATGTGATAGAATGAGAATTATTTATCTCAATAATGTCTTAAATTCACTTGATGCAGCACATTGAATTTCTGTATTTTGGTAAAAATAATGCTTCATAAAAAGATAGATAATTAAAAAATGTCACTTTATAATTTAAATCCATAAATCCAAATTCCAATGAATAAATAATAATTTCTTGGTAAATAATGAATTATTCAGTTTTGAAGAGTCCCCATAAATCAATAAATCATGAAAATAAAAAACATATTACATGATATATTCATCACTATAAATAATTGATATAAAATGTATAAATTAGAAGTAATACAAATTAAAATGGTTTAAACCCCATAAACCAATCTAGTTATTTTTATGTAATCCTCATGAAATGAAAATAACATTAAAAATCTAGAAATTATAAATTTTGGAATCCATGTATTGATTTACTAATGTAGAAAAAATTATGTTGATTTTATTTTTGTTAACATTTTTTTAAATCTATGAAATATAAATTTTTTGGGAAATTAATGGATTTCATTACACCCCGACACATATAGTTCTTCACCCTTAGTAAATACAAAAAAATTACCACTAAAACATTATCCAAATTAATTACAAACACAAATAATAGAAATAAAAAATACAAAGACAAATTTTATATTGAAAATTTCATCCCACCATTATGAATATATCCAATTATCCATATCCATTAAAACTATGGTTCTACTTCCATGATTTTAAAAAAAATATGATTTTTTAAAATTATATTTTATATAGGTATAAATGCCAAAATAATTATTTCCCATGAACAGAAGGTGTGTTTCAAACTTTTTTTATAAATCATTAATGACATTTTTATACGTCAATTTCCACCGTTTACAAATAGGATTTGTATTCCCATCACCTTAATATTTTACTTTTGTAAAATTAGAATTTAATTTATATTTTTTAATCAATGTTTGGGGAAAAACTATTCAATTCACATACATATTTCTATATTACTCACACAACATGAGCATAATTATGTCATAATACCGAATGTGACCCAAATTTCATATTTTATACTAAATTCAAATTACATAATTGAATTAATATTATGTCATCTCCCTTAGGTGATCATTTTAGTAATGTCTATTTTACATAAGTTCAAAATATCATTTTCCATATTTTATGAATTTGATTCGATTTAAATACATTATATTCCACTTCATTTCATTTTTTTAAAAAAAATTATGAAGATAGTGGCAAAACACTGTAATAAATAATTTATATTTTTAAATTTGGAAGTCAATTACATCCCTCAAAACATGAATGGTATTTGTTAATAGACATGAAAATTTTCAATCCTCAATTTCCAAGCCTCAAATTACATTAATAAGTGGTAAAATAATATAAAATATAATATGGAATAAGAAAACATATGTTAATAATGAGATCCTAGAAAGGACTCTAGAACTATTTAAATCATTTTTAATGACCCTATCCCCCACCCCCACCACACAAACTTATCACATATTGATCACCTATGATATTGTATAATGTATATAATCATAGTTTTTAAAATGATGCAAAACTACAGAAACATACTCATTATCGTAGATGGGAAGCTTTCAATTATTTCCCATTTTCGAACAATGCACCACCCCTTTGAAAAAAACAAACACAAAATCAAATGAAATATAATTATTTTATAAAAAAATAGGAAATTTATAATAATGATATAATGGAAAGTGTATTAGTTTATCCCTCCCATTGAGGGCTCTATTTTGGTTTTCAATATGTGTAATATATTTCCCTCATATCTAGACCTAGGGGGATCAATTTTTATTAATTGGAACCACTGAAACATTGGGATTATCTTGCGAAAAAAAAATTAATCAACAGTTTATCATCCTATTTTTAAAATATCCTCTATATATGCAATTAATGAATTCTTATACTGATTGGAATGAGGGGTGGAAGGAGGATATATGAGGCCTCTTACTCAAAAAAAAATTATTTAGAGTGGTTTCTTCTAGTAGGTTCATTACTATTCTGAGATGCGACTTCTCATATGGTTACTTGTGTTCATGTTGGTTTCTTCTTTAGTAATTCATTATACTATCTTCAAATTATATGGTAGTGGTCTAAAATAACTCTCCCCTATTAAATATTAAAAAAAATCATCATATCCTATTGAATTATCATTAATCTCCTCCTAGATGGATTTAAAAATAATATACAATTTGTCTTTATCTTACACATTTAAAAATTTGGGAACCTATAGTAAACCAATTGAGTATTTATATTTAACACCATAAGGTTTATTTTTATATAGTTTCTCTCAAATGAATTTTCTAGTATATAGGGGAATGGTTTTTACAAATCCATTTTGAATCATAGTAGATAGCTAGAGTAATTATTTATTTCTCTCTTCGAAACATCTTCTTCTTTAACAGAAGTAACTATATGTTTTCTTCAATGTGAAATTCCATAATAATGGAAATTATGATGTGGTAAATGGTAAATTTTATTTTAATGAGATTTATTTAAATTATATTAATCTCTATATTTTATTTCAATTTAGTTTTATTACTATTCCAAAAACTAACGTGGGATATTACTTTTATTGCATGTGGGCCACATTTCCATAGGTTTTTTACTCAAAACAGCAGCTATCCCGAGTGATGTCCACATCATCTATGATTAAAAATATATGAGTTAAATAAATAAAATTATCACAAAATATCTCAATAGATATTTCATCTAATAAATTATTATATTTAATAGACACTATATTAGTGGCATCCCCATATTTTATTTTAGTATGTAGTGTTTTCTCTTAAGTAAATTTCTATTGAATGTATCCTAATATGGATATACGAACTAATGGATCAACAAAAATTTCTTCAAATTAAAACTCATTTGTTCCAAATCAACCTTAATTAAATTGAGAAAATACCAAAAATATTGAATCTATATCATTAAAATAGATTGGTTTGGTTTTCAAATAAAATTATATATAAGTTAAAATCAATATGATTATTGAGTTATGTGATGTAAAACATATTAAAATGACGATATTACCATTTCTATTCAACCAAAGATCATATAAATTTCATTCTAACTCATTATCTATTTTATAATTTCTTTAGAATAATAAAAAAATTAAAATAAAAAATCTATAGGGATGTCAAATAAACTTTTTATATAAAAATTATTAACAATGTTTTGTATTTCAATGTACATGGCCTATGGAACTCAATATTCCAAAATTTATAAATGTTTCTTTTTATAATATTATTTAAAAATATACAATCATTGAATAATTTTTGTTTTATAATTTTCAAATATTAATATAGAAATTTAAATAAAAAAATACATGATGTTAGCATCTGAATGTCATGGTACTATGGTGAATTCTAGTGGGTTTAACCAAAATTACCATTTTTATAAATCAACTTATCCAATAAATAGGCTCAATACCATTTATCATCTCAATTAGTTTTATTTTTACATATATGAACATACATATCATCTAAAGAATCCTAAATATCTCCCAACCTCTATTTTACAAATTATTTAATGGGAATGGATACTTAGAAACTATGAAAATGAACCTAATAACACACTATGTCATTACAAAAGACCATTCAACCCCATAAAATAAATATTATTTATGGTATGAATTTTTATATGATGGGATTTATGATTTTAAGTTCAGATATATTGAATAATATACGTTCAAATTATTGATGATAGAGTTTTTATTGGCTCCCCCAGTCTTTAAAAATGATACTATATAGAACTACAAAAATAGTCCGAGAACTAAAATACATAAATTCAGGAATAAAAATTATAATTCCCATCAGATCACTATTAATTGTTTATCAATTTATGATCATTATGATGGGAGGTTATGGGTATATCATATGTCATTAAATTCATAATGAAACTTTTGAATTGAATAAGATATAAAAACAAATTAATAGAATATAATTAGTATTGAACTATAGGTACTATAAAAAACATTCCATTCCATTGTTATGTCAATGGAATATAGTTTTTTAAAAAATGAGTATGGTTATATATATTAGAATTTGACATCTTTCAAACACATTATATAATTTTATGTGGTGTATGCCACAATTTATTCAATAATTTGGTTGGATAACATGTGTTAATTAAAGGGGATAAAATTTCATCAAACTACTACCTCATGAGTCTTCCTGCATCATAATGCCTGATCACTAGTATATTTTTCATTATCTTACAATATGACCACCATGTACAATCATAAAAGTATTATTTCTTATTTTTGTTGACCATAACAATGAAATATTATTTTATATGTCCACCTATTTATATTGTCAAATTTAAATTTTATTTACCATATAAATATTTTAGAATTATCTAAAGTCATACACCTAGGAAATATTATATGAACTGGCATAATGATTTATATCAATATACTAATTACTTATTCAATATCATAGTCCTACATGAAAATTATTACATGTAAGAATGATTCTTATTTATTCAACAATATAATACATTCTTAAGATTCATATTATTCCACATCCTGATTTTGTGAAATGATAATGTCTTAGATGCTATGAAATTATGAAAAAAACATAGTTTAAATTTCCATAAATATATCATAATTCATATGAAGTGAATCAAAATTCGTATGAAATTAAGACAAGTAAATTTTTCTTATTTCATTTGAAATATGAATATTATTAAAAAATAAGACATAATATAATATATATTCAAGTCACTCATTAGTTAATTTAAAACATCAATAGTCAAAATTAAAATAATTCAAAATACCTTAAACCATGAAACATAAATCAAAGTATTTATTCTATGTTAATTACAATAAAAGCCTAAAACCACAAAAAAATTGTTTATACGTAAACAAATTCAACATAGATTTACAATTTTTAAAAAAATTAGATGATTTCAGAGTTTTATAATATTTTTTGAATTTTTTATATTTCAAAACATATTAAAATATTAAATATATTTTCTCACATCACTCAACCAAACATATACTATTGAACTCCATGGAAATAAATATAATTTTTTGGAAAAAAATTACATTCAAATTAAAGACAATAAAATAATAAAATTGAAACATGTTGATTCATTCATTATCAAATATACGATGCCTCTTTTATGAATCGAACCCAATTTCATTTAACATTTATAAACTATGTTTAATTTTATTTTTAAAAAAAATTTAATAAATTAAAATTAAAATTTTCCAATCATAAAATTCATAAATCCTTTACTTCTAATTTTCATAATCCCATGGTATATTTCTAACTTCCCTAATTTAATCCACATTAAATTATTAATATAAAATTTCCCTATTTTACATTTATGATCAGAATTCCCTCACATAAAAACATATTCTTTTTAAATTTATGCAATTAATTAAACTTCCACATGAGTGGAATATGAAATGAAACTATTCAAAATACAAAGGGATCATTGTATCAATCACCCACCATGTTTCCAATTATCTCAAAACATCACGTGGGACTCTAATTACACATTTTTTCTCCAATTTCAAAAGAATTATATGAATTTCATTTATGTTGAATACATGATTTGTTCAATTCAAAAAATAAATGTCACCTAACATAAATTTCCAATATCTATATACAACATATTCTATTTCTTATTTCATAAAAATAATTTTTTAAACTCATAGGATAGTTTCTGAAAAATTCCAAAAAATAGGGATAAAACATGATCAAAATTCATTAAAACTCATGAATTTAAATATCATATAAATATATAAAAATAAGAAAAATATTTTGGTGTTTTTAAAACATAATATAAATCTAATTATCTGATAATAAAAACACATAAAAATTTGAAAATAGAAAAAAGAACTATGAATAATTTTAAAACAGACCACTAAAAATATTTCAAAAATTTCCCCAAAAAAATGTTCTAAAAAGATTTTAATTCCATACCCGATATAGAATGTTTTTTTAAATCCTTTTGATAATTCCCATCATCATCCACAAATTTATTGTCCTCTTTAATAATCTATATGAAAAACATAATTACAAATAATTATTTTAGTCTTTATAAAGAATTTAATAATAGAGAGAATAGGGATGGTGTCCTAGCTTATCTCTATTTAGAGGGGATTTTATTTGGAAATATATAGTTTTTAAGAATTACAATCATCTATACTGTAAATGGGGCTCATTATAACATAATTGGAATCACTATATAATTTTAGTTCTCTCATACTTCTCTATATCCTACTACTCATGGAGTTCCCATTTGAAATATTACTTTATATCAACCCCCATAGAATTTTTATATTTGTTACACATAAGTGGTAAAAAGATGATATACGATGCCTCATATTATACTTATTTATGAGGAGTAGTGGATAATATGTATGGTATTTCATATCCATGATTTGGATCCTCTTCTTATTATATGTTATTAAGATAATTTTTCTTTAATAAATCTCTATATCATCATCTACTGGTATAGTTTAAGCACACTCATTACTCTTAAAAATTATATCAACATATTTAACCACCATTATTATGAAATTTCCTTAAAACTAATATAGATAATATTTTATAATATTTAAGTACACTCATATATTCATGAGAATTAATATCTATTCCAATTACAAAATCAATACGATAAGGTGACCTGATTTATTCTTCATATCCATATTTCACATCCTCTTCATTATCTAAAAGGGTAAGGGAATGTTTAATCTTATATGAAATGTTATTATAATAGAAATCAAAATTCAGTTCATTTTTTGCATAATTTGGATAAAATATATGCCTGATTTATTTCATATTTTATTTCTTTCAGTTGAAGAACCACCTCTGGTATATCACATTCATTTCATGTAGATTGTTTGTCCTAAATTATATCATAAGAATATATTTATCCATTGTGTCTTCATCATAATTCAATATTGGATTTATTTTTTCTGAATATATAAAATTAAAACTAGGGATATTAATGTATATATATCCTATAAGATAATAGGATAAAATTGGTCATATTTAGTTGTATCTATATAATTAGTTTCATAAATCACTTATATCCATGATGGTAATGTTATTTGGATGATTGTTAAAGTGTATAGGGTTAGTGATGGGTCTTCAAGGCTTCAAAATAATAGAACCTATCAATTCAATATTTTTCTTAAATATACTATAAGAACTTTAATTTTTTTATCCAATATCAATAATTGGATAACCTATGTCTTTTTTTATGAAATAAAACATGTAAAAACACTATTAAGATAGTGAGTTATATGATTTACAAAAAAATTGAAATTATTTTTTAATTGATTATAATTCACCCTAAGACCATGTAACACCCTGACCCTTCCTTGTTGTCTTGAGGAGGCGGTGAGGGTTACTTGGCCTTAAGCAATGTTCCCAAGGCGCCAAAGGCTGGAAATAAATGCCAAGGGCTCCGAGAAAAAATTGTGGAACGATTTTCCCTTAAGACAAAACCAACAAATCTTACCACAACTATATGATGGATGTCAACAAGAACAACCAACCTCATACATTACCAAAGACAACCGGATAATCCATAACGATATCACATGTCAACACAACCCAAAACAACATCAGAGTAATATTCTGAAGACCAAACAAGAAAACACAGCCCACCCCTACCTCATTGACTTGTGGAGGCGGTGAGGGTTACTTGGCCTTAAGCGACGTTTCCAGGGCACCAAAGGCTAGAAATAAATGTCTAGGGATCTGAGAACAAATTACGGAATTATTTTCCCTTAAGCCAAAAACAACCAAACGATCCACAACTATATGATGCATCTCAACAAAAACAACCAACCTCATACATTACAAAAGACAACCAGATAATCCATAATGATCTCACATGTCAACACAACCCAAAACAACATTAGAGTACTATGCGGAAGACCAAACAAGAAAACACCATGATCCATGACACCACCATAGCTCCACACGAAGATCCAAGCTCCATGCTCCACCAAGAAATCACAACGCACCACTAAAGGAGGTTGATGCCTTACCTTTTCCCACGTCATGGTACACAACATCTGCAAGGACCCCACAGTGCCAAAGCAGGGGGTGAGTACTCAAACTCAGTAGGATTTCCCCATATGAATTCCCTACACACGCCACTTGGATAAATCCGTTAGAAAATTTATATAAAAGTATTTATAAAAAATAATCACAAAGGCACTACCATCTTGCAATGAAATGCACAAAAATACAACCATAACGGTGGAGATTCTGTCCGACCCGTTCATTCATTCACTATTAGTGGCACTTCCCATCCTCTTATCATTAGATGGTGGCCCATCCATCCACTATCCATCCCCTTTTTGAAGTGGTACTTCTCGCCATGTCCACACTACATCCCAACCAATCACAACCCAGCATATAACCAGTTAAATTCACAACAATGTCATGTAATCAACCCATTCCATTCCACGTCATTCCACTTCAATAAATCACCCAGTTATTGAAAACCATTTTTCTATGCCAAGCCCATTTCAATAAAAAAACATTTTTATTTGAATACCATCTCCATCAGTCATTTCACAAATCAATCATATCCTCCCATTTTAAAATCCTCATTTTAAAATCAGCATTTTAGCATCTCACCATAAAATCCAATTTTCCCCAAAAATCCCCAAATGGATTTTCAACCAACATTGCACATCCAAACACTATTAATTTCGAGAGAAAAAAATTAATCGTAATGAAAACCATTTTCTCTAACCATGTGGAGTCGAGAGAGAATCCATCTACCTTTAGGGTTCCCGAGAAATCGACCCACGAACAACCCACCTCAAATCCGGCGAACGCACCACCAAAACCTCTCTAGAACCCTTTCCCTAACATCCACAAGACTTAATATTAACATCCATGGAAAACACAGCCCTAGATCTACACAATACAAGTGTATATCTAGAAAACCAAGAAAGAGAGGGATGTATATCTAGAGGAAAACACAAGAGAAGCAAGAGGAGAGACATACCCGGAAGCAATCACCTTCAAACCACCTTGAACCCTCTTTCAAAACCCTTCCAAGATGAGTGGGAGAGCACCCTTAACCCTTGAGAACCCAAAATACCGAGTGAGGATCGAGTGGGAGGAAGAGAGGACTGAAATGAGGCAATCCTGAGTGAGACCGAGTTTTAAAATGCTAACTTTAAGTGGCAACACGGTTAGCTCGGATGGTTTGGAAAACCCTGCTCTAACCGTGCGCAAGCGACTGCCTTGAGATCCAGGGTCTGCACGGTTTCCTCGCACGTTTTGGCAAACCGTGCGCAGGCCATGTGAGGCCTACTATCTCGAGAACAAGGGTCCACACAGTTTCTTGTGGAATCCGCACGGTTTCAACTAACCGTACTTAAACCGTGCACCCATTTAAAATCCTCTAAACTTATTCAAAACCATTACAAACTCTCCCAAAATATTCCCAACTCATCCCATGAACATTAAACACATAAAAAACATAAACAAGGTCACATAACTCAAACCGGAGGTGCTACATTCTCCCAACCATGGGACTTTCCATCCTTGGAAAGCAGCGAACCCTCTCGTTGACGAAAGAGCTTGGGCCACTGCTCAATCATCTCTTTCTCCCACTCCCAAGTCTCCTATTGAATCTGACCATGTTGCCACAAAACTAGAACTAAACTGATTCTTTTACCATGGAATACTTTCTATTTCCTATCCACAACCCGCACTAGCACGTGCACCAATGAAGCATCCAGTTCTAGCTCAACATGATTCCACTGAATCACCTGGTCACGATCCGGCTGATACTTTTTCAACTACGACACATGAAACACATTTTGCACCGCACTGAACCTAGGTGGAAAATCCAAATGAAATGCCACCTCACCAACCCACTCAAGAACCTCAAAAGGTCCAATATACCTCAGAGATAGCATTCCCTGCATCCCAAACTGACGATGTCCCAACCTAGGAGAGATCCTTAAGAACACATGATCACTCACCTTGAACGACCACAGCTGTCGACGATGATCCGCATACGATTTCTTGATGACTCTGAGCCGTCTCCATACTCTTGCTGATAAACTTGATCTTCTCCATAGTCTCCTGGACAAGACTCGGTCTAACCATTGAGGACTCACCAGTTTCCACCCAACATAGTGGAAAACGACACGACCGCCCATTCAATGCTTCAAACGGAGCCATCTGTATGGATGCCTGATAACTGTTATTGTACGAGAACTCAACCAACAAAAAGTGCTCCTCCCATGAGCCACCAAAATCCATGACACAATCCTGAAACATATCCTACAGAGTATGTATCATCCTCCCGGAGTGTCCATCCGTCTGAGGGTGATACACCATGATCATTGTCAAATGTGTCCCAAGGGCTTGCTGTAAGGATTTCCAGAAATGAAATGTAATCCTCGGATCTCTATCAGATAAAATCGAAACTGGAACACCAGGCCTCTTTACCACCTCCCAGATATAGATTTTGTATAGATCCTCCACCGTATGAGATTCACGAATCGGGATGAAATGGGCTGACATCGTCAGCCGATCCACTATCACCAAAATTGCATCGTTCTTCTTCACCGTTCTTGGGAGAACTGTGACAAAATCAATCCGTATATGATCCCACTTCCAAACAGGTATTGGTAAAGACTGCAACATTACTGATGTCCTCTGATGCTCTTCCTTGACCAGCTGACAAGTCAAGCATCTCGAAACAAACTTATCCCCACTTATTTTCATACCAGCCCACCAGAACTGCTCCTTCAGTGCTTTATACATTTTCATCATGCCAAGATAAACAACCAAACTAGAATGATGATATGCCCAGAGAAGATCTTCCTAAAAAAAAACCGGTACAACCATCCGATTCCGAAAACACAAAACTGAATCTCCATTTAGTTTCTAACCCTCAATTGTCTACCCACCATTGAGTCTCGACCCCATGGTCACACACTCGGAATCAGATATTTGTACCTCTCTAACCAGGCCAACCAAGTCAGGAATCAACAAAACTGAAAAGAAGATTGCTCTATCACCCTGGTCGTCACATTCCAACCGCATATTGGCTATAACCGACATCAACTGCCACTGGTCTAGTCCCTGTTTTACCACCTGAGTATATAATTTTCTACTTAATGAATCCTCCACCGAATTTCCCTTAAATGGTGTGTACATCAAGTCAAAATCAAACATCTAGAGATATTCCATCCATATCCTTTGACTCAAGTAAAAATCCCTTTGTGAGAAAATATTTTTCAAGCTCTTGTGATCTGTATATACTGTGAATTTCTCACCGAAGAGATAATGACATCATAATTTCAAAGCATAGACCACTGCTGCCAACTCCAAATCATGATTTGGGAAGTTCTTATCATTCACTCTCAACTCCCATGATCCATATTCAACCACATGATTCCCTTGCTTGAGAATGCACCCCAACCCTGATCTCGATGCATCGCAATACACCACATACCATTTTCTTGATTCTGGAAAAACCAAGATTGGTGCTGATGTAAGGCGACAGTTTAACTCTTCGAAACACTACTGAAACTGTTTATTCCAATAGAATGGAACATTATTTCTTGTCAAATATGTCATCAGCGAAGCCAAACGTGAAACATCATGAACAAAACACTGATAATACCCATCTAGACTAAGGAAACTCCGTATCTCAAACACATTCATTGGCTGTTTCCATGAGATGACAACCTCTACCTTTTTAGGATCCACTGAAACTCCTATTTCATAAATCATGTGGCCATGATAATGAACTTCTTATATCAAAAAGTCACACTTTGAAAATTTGAAATACAACTGATGATACCTCTAGATCCCCAACATTGTCGCCTAGTGCTGCTCTTTCTCCACCCTTGTCTTTGAATACACCAGAATATAATCCACAATCACCACCACATATGAATATAGATATCTCTGAAATATCTGATTCATCAATTCCATAAACACTGCTGGCACATTTGTTAGACTAATGGGAATAACCACATATTCATAATGGCCACATCTACTTCTGAAGGCTGTTTTAGGAATATGCTCCTTCTTTACCCACAATTGACGATATCTCGACCTCAGTTCAATCTTGGAGAACCACTGTTCTCCCCTCAACTAGTCGAACAAATCATCAATTCATGGAAGTGGATATCTATTCTTTATCATAACATGGTTCTGTCTATGATAATCAACACATAGACTCAAAGTTCCATCTTCATTTTTCACAAACAACATCGGCTCTGCCCACGAAGGCCTACTAGGCTGGATAAACTTTTTGTTTTATAGCTCTTCCAACTGGAATTTCAATTCCCGAAATTTAGTTAGTGCCATCCGATAAGACGGAAGTGAGATAGGACTGGTCCCCGGGAGTTGATCAATCGTAATCTCCAATTCTCTTACAAGAGGTAACCCAGGGAATTCTTCAGGAAAAACATCCATGAACTGGTCCACCACTACCGGAGGAACACTCTTCTCAACACCGTTTACCGATTTCAATGACAACACTGTCAACAGATACGATAATGTGCCCACTACTGGTGCCAACAAACCCGTTTCACCCCACCGTTCATGCCTCTCTCCTCTAAAGAGATGTCTAACTTCATCTTGTGTTGTAAAACCCACTGTCCGCGCATCACAATTGATGTGGGCCTTAAACGCCACCAGCCAATCCATTCCCAGGATTACATCATACCCATCCATCTCAAGCATTGAGAAAATCCACTCTATCACAACCTCTCCCACAACGATACAACATTCTCTACACAAGAAGGATCGACACCCTCTTCGACCTAAAGGATTTTGAAGTTTCAAAACTGAGGGCATAATTTCTACCCTTAAACCCAGAAAATCAACCACACGTGCAGCAATAAAAGAGTGTGAAGAACTCATATAAAACAACACTTGCATCCAGGTAGAATTTAAAAGAATAGTACCTCACACCGTGGATGATCCTGACTAATCATCCACCACAAACTGTTCAGCTCCAAACACATGCTTGATTGCCACACTCTGCTCTATATTTATTTTCTGAGGCATCGTGGTATTCCGAGAATCACCATGACCCACATTACTCTGCTCCCGAGGGGTATACTGCTGCCCCCGTCCCATTTAAGCATACGACGCTTGAGATCCCTGAGGAGTGTCACACGCACCGGAACTTGGATCATTTCGACAATAATCCTGCAGATGCCCCATCTGCTTTAGGTTATGACATTCTCGAGGTTGTTCCGTACAAACCCACTTGATGTGGCTTGTGGAACCACACTGAAAACATCTCGGCTTGCTCTGGGGCTTCGGAGGACGATTTACTGATCCTGTCGTTGGATTATATGACATATTCATGCCCTGGGGATATGTGTCCCTCCTTCGCTTGAACCCAGTGTTAGTGTTCCCACTATTCCCTATGGGTACCACCATGCTTCCTCCGCTCGGATCTCCCAACAGATCCCGCTCAGCCTCCGAGGTTCTATTCACCATCTCTGTGTAATCATCTATACACAGCACTCCTATTTTTGAATGGATTTATTGCCTTAACCCCACCTCAATGATTCTTGCCTTCAACGACGTGCTACACGCCACCTCGGGTGGAAACCGTACTAAGTTCATGAACATATATGCATACTCCTTCAAAGACATAAACTCTTGTTTCAAAATGATGAAATCAGTCATACGCTGAATTCTGAACGTATGTGGGTAGAATTGTTTGTGTAACAATTCCTCAAATCCTTCCCACATCATACCCTGGTCCATCCTCAATTGGGTTACAAACTCCCACCACTGAAGGGCCAGATCTTCCAACATATATGTGGACAACATCACTTTAATCTCTACCGACATTCCCAAGAACTCAAAGATCTTGTTCATTCTATTCAAACATGCTTCTTCCCTTTATGGCTCTCAATCACCCCTGAAGATGGGTGGATTATGCCTTTGAAACAGAACCGCATGATCTATATGCCTTGGTTAATCTGTTTTATTTCCAATTCCCATAGCTTAAGAAGATTTCACTATAATTTTCACTAGATGCTGGTTCACTTGAGGATCAGGTGCAACCAAATTCTCAGCATCCTCCTCCGGTTGGTCTCTACAACACCTACCCAATGCCATTTCTATAAACAAAAAACAAACAACCATGATTCTCACTTCCATAGACATCACTAAATCCCATTTCAAATCACATTACACAACACTATCACAACAAGGCTTTCCATCAGTTCACATTTCCCATGGATCACCATTTTGAAAATCACACCATTTTCAAAATACCAGATTTATTCACATTTCAGTTTCACCCAAAATCCATTTTTTAATTCAGCTCTTAGATCATTATACCCCAATGAAATATGCATCCTAGTGGGAAGTCATTTGTACAATGCATGCCATGCTCATCTCATTGGCTACACCCACGACAATGAGATATCCAATGCCTATTAGTGTCTCCAAGACACTTGTGTACCCAACTCCCTGGTAACTTGAATTTCAGCATAAAAGGGTTACCTACGTCCTTTTATGCTATACATTCCATGTTTCAACATTCCTACGCCTTGAACCATCCCGACTCAAGGAATGCACCACAACGAATGTCAACACCAAATCTGAGAATCAACTCCAAAGGACCGAACAAACTGATACCACTTGTAACACCCCACCCCTACCTCATAGGCTTGAAGAATCAGTGAGGGTTACTTGGCCTTAAGCGATGATCCCAAGGTTCCTAAGGATGGAAACAAATGTCGAGGGCTCCGAGTAAAAATTTGGGAACGATTTTCCCTTAAGACAAAACCAACCAAATGATCCACAACTATATGATGCATGTAAACAAAAATAACCAACATCATACATTACCAAAGACAAACAGATAATCCATAACAATCTCACATGTTAACACAACCAAAAACAACATCTGAGTACTATGCGGAAGACCAAACAAGAAAACACCACCAGCCATGACACCACCATAACTCCACACCAAGATCCAAGCTCCAAGCTCCACCAAGACATCACAACGAACAACTAAAGGAGGTTTATGCCTTACCTTTGCCCATGTCATGGTACAAAACATCTGCAAGGACACCAAAGTGCCAAAGCAGGGGGTGAGTAATAAAAATCAGTAGGATTTCCCCAAATTAATTCCCTACACATGCCACTAGGATAAAACCGTTAGCACATTTATATAAAACAGTTTATAAAAAATAATCACAAAGGCAGTTCCATCTTGCAAAGTAATGATAAACAAAACAACCATAACAGTTGATCTTTTGTCTAACCCATTCAATAATTTACAATTAGTGGCACTTCCCATCCACTTATCTATAGATGGTGGCCCGTCCTTCCACTATCCATCCCCTTTTTGAAGTAGGACTTCTCGCCACATCCACACAACATCCCAACCAATCACAACCTAGCATATAACCCTATAAAGTCAAAACAATGTCATGTAATAAATACATTCCATTCCATGTCAATCCACTTCAACAAGTCACCCATTTATTGAAAACCATTTTTCCATTCCAAGCCCATTTTAATAATTTTTTTAATACCATCTCCATCAATAATTTCACAAATCAATAGTATCCTCCCATTTTTAAATCTTTATTTTGAAATCAACATTTATAGAATCTCACCATAAAACCCCATTTTCCCCAAAAAAATCCCCCAAATGGATTTTCAACCATCTTCGCACATCCAAACACAATTAATTTCAAGCAAATAAAATTAATCGTAACGAAAACCATTAGCTCTAACCAAGAGGAGTCAAAAGAGAAGCCACCTACCATTAGGGTTCCTGAGAAATCGACCAACGAACAACCGCACCTCAAATCCGGCGAATGCACCACCGAAACCTCTCTAGATCCCTTTCCCTAACATCCACATGCCTTAATATTAACATCCAAGGCCAACTCAACCCTATATGTACACACAAAAAGTGTAGATCTAGAAAACCAATAAAGATAGGGATGTAGATCTAGAGGAAAACACATGAGAAGCAAGAGGAGAGACTTACCCAGAAGCAATCACCTTCAAACCACCGTGAATCCTCTTCAAAACCCTTCCAAAACGAGTGGGAGATCAATCTTAACCCCTGAGAACCAAAAATCCTGAGTGAGGCTCGAGTGGGAGGAAGGGAGGAGTGAAATGAGGCAATCCCGTGTGGTACTAGGTTTTAAAACCCTAACTTTATGTGGTCGCACGGTTGGCCTGCACAGTTTGGCAAACCTTGCGCTAATCGTGCGCATGCCACTACCTCAAGAGCCAGGGTCCGCATGGTTTCCTCACATAGTTTGGAAATTGTGTGTAGGTCATGTGAGGCCTACTGTCTCGAGAACAAGGGTCTGCACGATTTCCTGGGGAATCCACACAGTTTCCACTAACCCTGTTTAAACCATGCACCCCATTAAAATCCCCCGAACTTATTCAAAACAATTCCAAACTCTCCCAACCTTTTCCCAACTCATCCCATGCACTTTAAACACATAAGAAACATAAAAAAAGGCCACATACCTCAAACCGGGGGTGATACAGACCATGTACATTTCATTATATGAATTTTTATGTTATCTTATCACAAAATTTTATAATTTTAAACCAAAAAACATGGGGAGGTCTCTCGATGATTAATTTAAGTCCTATATTTATAAAAAAAATATGAAATATGGTGTTTCTTTCTTGGATATAGGCATAAATTAATCACAATTATTTCCATATAATTTTTTTATATTTTTTAATACTGGAATGAATAAAAGGATATTTCGATATAAATATTTTGAAACAGAAATATAAAAATATATAGAAAAATTAAAAAATTTGACTCCCCTTGAATGTTAAACAATGATTTATCTCTTTATGATCATAAATAAATAAGTATATTAGTATGTTATAAATGTTTAAGAAACACATTGAATTTATGGTATATAATATTTTGTCATTAGAATATGTAAAGAAATTAATTAATATTAAACAAAAGGATTAAATGTAAATTTATCAAGACATATCCTTATATGGGTAATGAATTCATTAAATAATGGTGAGAGAAGTATTTATTTCCATTCTATGTCTTAATCCACCTTATTTTGTTTTACAATGTTGTAATACATGAGATCTCTCATAATATTGATGGATTCCATATGCTTATATTAATGGTCAAGATTTATTTATGTATCTCCCTCATGATTACTCAAAATTCACATTTTATTCCCAATATATTCTATTTCAAATGATTATCAGATTATCTCAACATGAATGAATGATGACTTCTATTATCGATTATGTATAACATGTAGGAAAAATTCATTTTAGGTCATTCACTATTTCTTATTGAAAATTTTAATTTTAATTATCTTCTCAATAGTTCATCACATACCACCATCTTTGTCTCTAAGAAATCATTAAAATTGGGAAAATTTAGAGACTCAAAACTTGACGTACATTGAAATTACAATACTTTTGTAGAATACTTAATACATAACAAAAACCAACACTCAAAGACCGTAATAGTATAGTTTCTTTGGAATCTCGAAACATAATCTTCTAATCAAGGTGAAAGATCTTCAACATCTTCCATAAAGATCTTCCCCTTTTGTTTTCTTACATAAAACCTTTCTTTAAATTCTGAGGAAAATAAAACATGTAAATGGTGAGCTCAAATTCTCAGTAAGGGTAAGCAAGGAGAAAATAAAACAAATCGTATACATTTGAACATAAAAACATGACCATAATGTTTAAACATTAAAATCTTGAGAAATGAGATAAAACATGGAATTACATAAGGCATAGATCATAATGGAACATCAACCATGATAAAATAGCATGGGAATAAAACTTGTAATTGTGGAAAACAATAAACACATGATATGATTTCCATAGTATCCAAGGCATTGCTGCCAAGACCATCTTAGTGGACAAAGTCCCTTTCTAAATCGAGTTCACTCCTCGTTCCAGTCCTGTAACAATGAACCGGATTAACTTACCGTTCCAGCCATGTCTATCTCATGAGATATAAATCATTAACCAATGCATTGGAGGGAGATATAGGTCCCACCCATCTCAAAATGAAATCAATCTTACTTGTGCCATAAAATAAACTTAAAACATTCATCATAACACAACGAATAAAATGGTTTTCATAAACGTCATCCCATAATAACATAATCCATATAAAACAAATGGATATAACTTCATTATAAGAGAAGTAAAACCAAGTAAATCATAGAGAAATTATACTTGAAACATGCACATATGAAATAATGTCATATTATATGGAAAATGGTTTTGATAAAACACTTGAAATGAATTCTTGAGGAAAATATCCTTTCTTCTTCAAAATAATTTTCTTTTCACAAAATGCCAAGCAATCTTAAAAGAAAAGTATTTTTTGAATATAGTCATAAAATTTTGGTCGAGGAAACTTCATTGAAATAAGTCGTAATGAAACCGTAAAAATCCATTCACGCTGTATAAGTTAAAAATAACATTCTTTTCGTACTTTTTTCGGAAAAGTAAAAATGTACCTCGTAAAAGAAATATTACTTACATACCATGTAGTAAAAGTAAAAAATGGTTAAAAAGGACATTAAACATACATGAAATGATTTTTATAAAATAGGTACATGGATGGTAAATATAACCCTAGTAAATACCTACGAATAAACAATCTCGGATAAAAATGAGATTGGAAAAGTTGTCCCATACAAAGATATTTTTGTAAATAAAATAGATCACTTATGTGTATTCCCAATAAAGACACATAGAGAAATTATAAATACATTATAATATATAAAAATTAATTTCTCACATATTCAAAAAATGACATAAACAAGAAAGAGAAGATCAACCCAAAGAACGGAAATTGGGTTAAGATGTTCCCTTACCTCGTGTCCGACTTGACTCGATCATTCATTAATATCCCGATTAATAAACAAAAGTAAATTTATACTTTCTTAAGAACCTTTTTCAAATTTATTATTCCTTTTATATAACTTATTACCATGTTATAAACATTATGTAACCATTTAATTTAATAATGTTCGTTTTGTCGAAATTTGGTACTTGAGTCAAAAATGGACTTCTTATAATTACATGTTGTTCATGTGGTCATATTTTCATTATATCAAGATTGATATTCATGATTTATATATCATATATATAATATATATCCAGCATATACATGTATTTATAATATTATATAACATATGGAGGTAAGAAATGAAATGCACCGTTCATGGAGAGGGTAAGTCGTACATACACTTGATCACTACTTTCATTTAAATTTTTTATTTTAATGGAATTAAAACATTATGATAGATAGTTATATTATTATTCTAGTATAATATCATATATAATATCATTTACTACATCCTTTATACATCCCACATAAGGCATTAACGAATCACATCACTTTGAGGGGGCGGTAGTCCGCACATCCTCAAATGAGACCATCATATTTACCCACTATGAAAACCATAAATGCTTGATATAATTGGGAATTAAATAAGCATAATGAAATAATAAACATAATATATATCATATATAAATACAGTTCCATTATAATGGAAACCATGAGAGGCGGTAGGAGAAAATCGAACAATCATCGTTTTGTGAGTCGTTAGTTTTCCATCCACAGAAACATTATGTTCTTCATCCATTAGATGGAGGTGTGTGTAAGTGTAGTTAGAATCCTCCTAATAAAATCATCATAGTATATTTAGGATACTGGTGTCGTTACAAAATAATGTATTAAAAAGAGTTTAGGGTTGGAGAAGTAGAATAAAAGAAAACAACTTAAGAGAAACTATTACATTTAATTTGGGTAACTTCCTTAGGTTTGAACCAAAAGGACTTATTGAAGTGACTTATGCCTAATTTAAGGATTCTAGGGGGAGGAGAGGGATGTAGAGAGAGTAATTTTCCAGAGTTCGGATGAGCCAAATGGCTTGATAGGTGTGTGGAATTTCATAGATGTGGTCTCCTTTTATAATGGAGAGGAGGGGATCTTTAGGAAAGTGATAGAAAATTATTTTATTATAAACTTTTATTCAGTTTCAAGAGGTCCAAAACACATTAATGTCGAAGATAAGATGACTCATATTCTAAATAAAATCATCCAATAATAATTTGATAGGTTTTTGATAAAATTTTAATAATAAAAATCTTATTTATTCAAATCATTTATTAATGAGGTAAATACTGCATCATTATTGTGTCATAAATAATTTAATTTATTTGATGTCTAAAAATTATAAAAAAATAACAACATGTAGGAAATAATTTTATATTTCTAATTAATAATTATTGTTGAAATTATAATTTATATATCCCATTATAAAAATTAATTACTAAAATATATTTGTTAATGCCAATTTTGTCTTTACATTAAATTAATTAATCTAATGTGTCATTGTCCTTCATAAGTGGCTCCATGGGGTCCCAAAATTGACCCAAGAATTCCCATGGTCGGCCATTACTAATAAAATAAGGTTTGGAAAATTGTTATGGTAATCATTGAATTATTATAATATTCTTTTTACCTTGAATTACCCTATTTACCTTTAACCACGGTAAATAAAATTCAAACTTTACTATTCACCAAAAATTATTTTCATCTTAATGAACCACATTTCACTTCTTGATAACAACCATGTTTGTTATATTTTTGAAATTCAATTCACATAATTGGTAAAATTTTATTTAAATGAAAGATTCAGTATTTTTTAACTACCACTAAGTGGTTTCACTATTCATCAAAAATTGAAGTTTTCCATAAAAATTCCAAAAATTCAGCCTAAGATATATTTGATATTCCGAATTCAACAATGATTCCAATTTTTTAAAATTCATAAAATATAAGTGGAATTAATTAATTTTAAAATTAATTTCCATTATCAAAACAAATAGCGTGTTTTTAAGAAACAATAACTATCAAAAGATAATCACTTGTTTATGTCTAATTTCAAGGTGAAATTTATTCCAATGACCAACATTGGATTAAATGGTAAAAATATATTCTAATTAAACTTTAAATCCAATTAAAATTATAATCTAACCATATAAATTATTGTGATGAATAAAGTTGTTTTTAATTAAAATTGTTCATGTTTTTATTATTCATCAAAATATGAAAGTTATGAGAATAATAAGAAAAATTTATCCAAATTAAATTTTTATATCCGGATTCCAAATAAGAATTATATTTTGTCATATTGAACTTATAAAAATGTCAAAAACTAGATTTAATGTGGGTGCACCATCAAAAGGCGGAAAAACAGCATTTTTAAAAAAATACATATTTTACCAGAAAAGTTTATTTTTTTCTCATACCATGTTCTAGAAAATATTTCAGATGAAAAATAATGTTATAAAATTCAAAATTTAGTTAGTACTATCCATAACGGCAAGTCCATATTAATATTATAACAATATATCGTTGTTTAATGAAACCCGGTATTGCGTACTACACACACTATCGAGGAAGATCGCGATTGCGTGTAATTCAAGCCAAGTCAAGGTTACATGTTGTGAAAGACTCCTTTGTGTTTCATATAACATAATCCAACCATATATCCTTTATAAATTTAATATATATATATATATATACACTCAATGTTGCGTAGAATGACTACTATCAAACGAACTTGAAATTGTGTGTAACACAATCCAAGAACAGTGTTGCGTATACTGCAGCTAATACAGTGTTGGGTATAGCACAAGATAATATTTGTGTAGAATAAAACATATGACATAAATGAAATTAAAAAGAATAATTCTAAAAAAATCTCTGGTTGTTACATTTTACCCCCCTTAAAATGAATTTCGCCCTCGAAGATCATCAGGGTTATAAATGTTTTACTACTTGAAAGTTTCATTCATAGAAACCCACATCGTAAAAAGGAATACTAAATCTTAATTTTAAAAAGGAAAGTTAGAAACATAACAGATACCCAATGTAACTCATCACTTGGGTTCCCACATGAGAGATCATAGGTGAAAATATGGATATGGAGGATAAATCTAACCATCTTATTCTGATGAAGAGTGGTAGAGAACATGTCTTTGAAAAAGCCAACAATCACAAAGACATAAATTTTTGATGATCTAAGGTTCCATATGATTCATCAGATATAAGAGCACTAGGACAACACTTTTGGTTTTCAATATCATTTCCCTAAACATGATAATTTTGAATTATAATAAATACTTATTTGATTTTGGAAAAATATCACTATTGTTCGTGCCTTGAAAAATTTCCACTTCATCTTTTAAGGAAATGAGGTTGAATTTGTTATTCGGGAAGTATTAGTACATCATGTGATAGAATGATGGGTCAATCCATCTGTTTTAAACGTAAGGTTAGAAAAATTTATCGAATATATAAGTCCATGTATGGTGAGGCTAATCAGACATGATTCCAAAAATGGACTTATACTTCCTCTATCATAGCGCTTCATAAAATAAAACTAGTTTCTACTAACCAGGGGCTTTCTGTAGGCCAGTGGTATGTGATAAAGGTCTGTCCCACTTCGGTTGTGGGTTCGATTCCCACAGCCTTGTCCGACGCGACGGGTTGTCGCCCGTCCTATAGGTTGTCCTTTTTCTGAAATGACATCATTATGACATTCCATCGATAATATCGAAAATAGTTCTAGCTTTAACCAATACTAACTTATGTCCAAAATCATCCATTTCAAATCATTAGGCTTATCCAAAATAATTCTCTCCAATATTATAGTATAAAGAAAACAATTACTAGAAATGTCATCTATCGAGCATGTGAATACCAACATTTATCCCCGATATATCTTGTTGATCATATTCCAATCATGTGAATACCTTAATCATGTATTCTCTTAAAAAATGAATACCCATTGAACCTTAGTGAAAATATGAATTCTGTCAAAAGTTAACTCTTTCCACATACCAAAATCTCAAAATTTCTATATACTCAAACCATGATATCACTTTGTCCTTATTTTAGTCATGAGCTCATGATTACTATCATATTATTTTCCCCTTATCCCTTCATTATGCGCACTATGAGAACCCTACTTTTATTACAAACTTAAACATGATTTATTACATAAAAATTCACTTGATACAACAAAAAGGATAGAGAGGTTTAGTGTATTTCATGCTCAGGATCATTACATAAAAACTTAAAACATGAAATAAAACATCTTTATTGAAAACTTTCTTTACATGACCACTACATTCCCTCGTACTTAGCATTGCATGGGATAACCTGAGGACACGGATAAGAAGAGGGTGAGCTATAAAGCCCAGTAAGGGAGTACACATGGAATAACATAAGGAGTAAAATACATGTTAGAATATGGGAATATCAATTGAGGATAAAAGAAACATGAAAATAAAGGCATGATAAATCATGATAATCATAACATTGAAATGTGGCAACAACACTTATCATGGAATTAGCATGAGCCAAGGTTCATTGCACATGGAGCATGATTAAATCCTCATTGCACATAAAGCAAGAGTAAACCATCATTTCACTTGAATTAGCATGATTCGACACTCATTGCACATGATGTATCATGATACTATACTTTACCCAATGCATTGGAGCGCTATAAAGGTGCACCCTTCTTAAACATTTCATTTCATGCATAAGTGTGCCACAGGGATCATAAAACATGGATTCATAAAACATAATCATTTATTCCACGATAAAGGAATGTTGAATTCATACATGAAGCATTACAATCAATAAGTAAATGTGCATAATGGTGAATACCCTTGATGGAGAAATGGGCATGGTATTCACTACACAATGACATTGGCTTAGAAAATCGGTGCGATTTCGGCAGCGTAACGACGTGACATAAGAATTCATAAAAATGGTTGATGAGAGATAAAGGGGTTCCTCATTATATTTACATGTAATTAAAATTAAGGAGGTCATATAGATACATGTACCAACAATTTTAATGGAATTTAGATTCATGATACAAAAGTATTACTTGAATGTAAAAGAGGAGAGAGAAGTTCCTTTCGAAATTTTAGCATAGTAACAGGTGTACATGGGAGGCATTTAATGAGAGATAAAGGGTCTACCATCATTAAAAAATAAAGAGGGACGTATGAGGGAGGTGAGAAGACATACCCCAACATTTATAATTGAAATTAAAAGGGAAAAACAACATAAAGAAAATTGGACAAAAAATGAGAAAGGAAGAAAAAAACCCTTACTTGGAAGTGTGCTTCCAAAGGCTAGAGAAAGGCTTGTGAGAGGCTTCTTGGGAGCTTGAGGCACCTTGGAAGGATTCTAGAGAGAGTATGGAAGAGGTTGGACGAACTCCAAGGGCATTTATTTAGGAGGAAGTGGGAGCCTGGGTGGGTTTATATAGGAAAGGTGAGGGAATTCTTTATTATTTAGGTTTGGGTCCCCTTACATTAAATTATTCCAAAGAACAAACCATCCCATTGTTTTTTCCCATGGTTTTTGGAAAAGGGAATATGAAAACAATATTTTATAAGGCCAATGTCCTAACTTCTTAAAATATTAGGGTTTCTTATGTGGAGGTGAGTCACACTCCCATGGAAATTAATTTAAAAAGGCAAAGTGTTGAATATGTCTTGAGGGGTCCATTAATGCTTTGAAAAGTAAGTCAAACAAACCCAAAATCACATTATTTTAATGGTAAAACATATATTGGATGAACTTAAAGATTATATTATTTTATTAAATCAATACTGGGTGATTATTATGTCATAAAACACATTATATATTTAAACGGTATTTAATTTTTACCCAAACATTTGACTATCTCAGAAAATTAAGAAAAATTCACCTTTGGATAATTTTGACTTCCTGATTCCAAAAATGACATTTATTTTATCTAAATAATTTTATAAATATGTTAATTTTTACTTTTAAAATAAAAACCGACATTTATCAGAAATTCACAGGTTTTGACAGAAATGACTTTCAAACCTTAATAAAAAAATTTAATTGCATTTATAAAATTATAAGATCATTTATATTTAATTAAAATTAATTTAATAATAATATTATTATTTTATTACAATATTATTTAATTCATAAATCCGTTAATTTAATAAAATATATTTCTTAGTTAAATAATAACTAAAAACACCATTTTTACTTTAAAAACTATTTACAATGTATCAAAAATGACTAGAAATTATATTCATTATTATATACAAAAATAATGTAAATGAACATAGTACTACTTATCTATTACATAACCCCTTAAAACAGCTGCATATGACCTAAAGGTAAGGTGTGCGATGGTGACAGACTATTGGGGTGGCTCAGATAACATTACTCGAGTGGTAATCTCTATCAACTTACACTTTTCTAGTAGACGGTCCCATTCGAGCTCGACATGGTGAAGCTCAGCTTGGGCTTGGTCAAGAGGGAAGCCCAAGGATGCCACCTATTTTCCAAGCTCTGAAAAATGGGCTTCATCTGGGGAAATTCTACTGGATGAGGTCATCACTTCCTTTTTCTGAGTAAATTGGATTTGTTAAAGTCCTATATTTATACTAATCATGTGATCACTATTCAACGACTATATTAGCAACGGTCAAAATTCTTAACATAAAACCAAAGAAGTTGACATTTTATGTAAACATAAAGAGACATTTAATTAGATCAAGAGGGATTTCCATTAATGAAACTTTGGGTCATTACAATATTCCCCCCTTAAGAAATTTCGCCCTAGAAATTTTCCTTTTCCCACAATAAAACAAATGTGGGTAACTCAGTATCATCATATCCTCTGATTCCCATGTCGCTTCTTCAAACTTGTGGTTTCTCCACAACACCTTGATGAGGGTCATTGTCTTATTTTGAACAACTTTTTCTCTACGATCTAAGATCTTCACTGGTTTCTCCTCATAAGAAAGATCATCTTCCAATTGTACCACCTCAGAAGAGAGTACATGTGAAGGGTCTGGTATGTACTTCTTTAAGAGGGATACATGAAAGACATCATGTACTTTGGACATAGTAGGTGGAAGTTCTAGTCTATAGGCCACAACCCCAACATGATCAAGAATCTCGAAGGGGCCGATGTACCTTGGACTTAACTTCCCTTTCTTTCCAAACCTCATAACCTTCTTCCACGGAGATATACGTAGAAACACCATGTCTCCAACTTTAAACCCAAGGTATCATCGATGATTATCTGCATAACTCTTCTGTCGACTCTGGGCTACCTTGATATGCTTCTGAGTGGTTTTCACCTTCTCCACCATTTCTTCGACCATTCATGGTCTAAGTAGCTTACGTTCACCAACCTCATCCCAACATGCCGGTGTTCTGCACCTTTTACCATACAGGGCTTCATATGGTGCCATTTGGATGCTCGAGTGGAAACTGTTATTATAAGATAACTCAACCAGAGGAAGATGTTGATCCCATCCTCCTTTAATGTCCATTGAGCATGCTATCAACATGTCCTCAAGTGTTTGGATAGTCCGCTCAGATTGGCCATCAGTTTGAGGATGATAGGCCGTACTGAAGTTCAATTCAGTATTCAGAGCATGTTGAAGACTCTTCCAAAACATAGTGGTGAATCTTGGATCTAGGTCAGACACAATAGATAGTGGTAATACATGAAACCTTACCACTTATCTGATATATATCCGTGCTAGTTGATCCAAAGAGAAATCCTCCCGAATATCAATGAAGTGTGAAGTCTTTGTAAGACGATCCACAACAACTCAGATTGCATTGTTTCCTTTGGATGTCCTTGGACATCTGGTGACAAAGTCCATGGTGATTTTCTCCCATTTCCATTCTGGTATGGGAAATGGTTTCATCGTCCCCTTAGACTTCTTCCTCTCGGCCTTCACTTGCTGAAACACCAGGCACTTTCATGTACATTCAGCGATCTCCTTCTTCATATTATCCCACCAAAAGTTTTCTCGGAAATCTCGATACATCTTTGTGCTCCCTGGGTGAATAGAGAAATTTGAACTATGTGCATCATCCAAAAGACCCGTCATCATCTCCGGACATGATGGAACACATCGTCTTTTCCCAAACCGCACAATTCCTTCTTCACTAACATTAAACTCTGAGGATTTCCCTTTTTTGATAGCTTCAACTTTTTCTTGAATTCCCACATCATCCATTTGAGCATCCTTTAACCATTATAGAAGAGATGGTTGAGCAATAATTTGTGAAAGGATTGATGATGTTCCCTTCTTTATGATTCCCACGTCCATCTTCATTAAGTATAAGAAGATTGGATCCTTCTCAGTTCTCATCATTGATAGAATTGATGGGTCCTTTCTACTTAGGGCATCTGCCACCTTGTTCACTTTCCCTTGGTGGTAATGTATTGAACAACCATAATCCTTGACGAGCTCTATCCATCATCTCTGGAGCATATGAAGCTCTTTCTGTTTGAATATATATTTAAGACTCTTGTGGTCAGTATATATCACACATTTCTCTCCATAGAGATAATTCCACCAGATTTTCAAGGCAAAGATCACTGCCACCAACTCCTGATCATGCGTTGGATAGTTTCTCTCATGGATTCTCAACTGCCTTGATGCATAGGATATCACATTATCAATCTGCATCAGCACACAGCCTAATCCCTTCTTTGAAGCATCACTGAATACCACAAAATGTTCCCCACTTCTGGGCAATGTGAGCATGGGCGTAGTGATAAGCCTCATTTTCCACTCCTTGAAGCTTTCTTTGCATTCATCACTCAAAGAAAAATTTACTCCCTTTTGAGTTAGCTTGGTAAGAGGGTTGGATAATCGTGACAAATTTCTCACAAATCGTCGATAATATCCATATAACCCCAAGAAGCTACGGATATCTGTTACCGATGTTGGCCTCATCCATCCCTCAATTGCATCTGTTTTGGAGGGGTCCACAGATATCTCATTGCTTGTGATGATATGGCCCAAGAATAAGACCTCCTTCAACTAGAACTCACACTTTCTGTACTTTTCATAGAGCTTCTCCTTGTGCAAAGTCTCTAGTACAGTTTTTAAATGCTCCTCACGATCATCCTTGGTTTTGGAGTGTATTAGAATATCATCTATAAAGACTACCACAAATTTGTCAAGGTAATCTCTAAAGACTCTATTATTCAATTCCATGAATATTTCTGGAGCATTGGTGAGTCCAAAAGGCATTAATATGAATTCATAGTGCCCGTATCTTGTATGAAAAGTAGTCTTGGGGACATCTTCCTTCTTCACCCTTACTTGATAATATCTCGACCCCAAATCCACCTTGGAGAAGTATTGTGCTCCATGAAGCTGATCAAACAAGTCATCGATTCTTGGGAGATGATACTTGTTCTTTATCGTGATTTTTTTAAGTTCACGATAATCGATGCAAAGTCGCATTGACCTATCCTTCTTCTTGATGAAGAGGACTGGAGCACCCCATGGTGAATCACTTGGGAGTTTAAACCCTTTATCCAGATTCTCCTGTAGTTGTTTCTTCAAATCTTCAAGCTCAACAACATCAATTTTATATAGAGTGTTGGATATTGGTAGCGCCATAGGTATAAGTTCAATTGAGAACTCAACATTACTTCTAGGAGGAAGACCAGGAAGTTCCTCGGGAAAATCTTCATCGAATTCCATCACAATAGTCGTCTCTTCAAGGTTGGTTTCTTCCTTGGACTCAATCATCTGAGCCAGATATGCATGCTCATAAGGCAGTAATATCCATGCTTGAGATGATAGAGCTAAAGGATATTCATCTTCCTCCTGGCACTTGTAAAGAATCGGGGGTCGGTTCTCCATATGTATTGTGATTTCCCTCTCCCGACAGTTTATGTTGGCTCTATATAAAGAAAGCCAATCCATGCCAAAAATTGAATCAAATTCCACCAGAGGGAGTATGACGAGGTTCTCCGGGAAATTCAATCAACATATTATAACAGGGGAGGACTTATATTAATGGGATGCAATGATTTCCCCATTTTTCGTACTCACCGATATCTTTACTTCCATGATTTGTGGTGGTGCTTGGATTATTCTACTGAACTTTCGAGATATAAATGAATGTGTAGAACTTGAGTCAAAAAGTACGTTCTCTATTATTGAATTAATAACTAGCGTACCTATCACCACTTCATTTTTGGGGTTCACTTCGGCAGAAGAGACGGAAAAAGCTTTCCTTGCTGCCTTGGAGGTTGTTGGTTGTCTCTGAAAATCCTTGGATTAGGGCACTGATTTGCAAAATGACCCGGTTCATTGAATTTGTAGCATTGAACAACGTGTTGAGGTTCGAATGGAGCGTTCCACTCCTCTGTCATTGCCATGGGTATTTCTTGCCGACAATTAACAGCTAGGTGCCCTTCTCTTATACACCTGAAGCATTTTCTCATCCCTTTAAGGCAATTTGCAGGGTGCTTCTTTCCGCACTTTTTGCAAGTGGGGTGATGGATCTTCTTAGCACCATTCGATTTATCCATCGGACAACCAGAATTGAAGTCCACCTTACGCTTCTTGTCCCCATGATACCCATGTGATTACCCGATCTCCATTTCAACCTTGAGGGCACATCAGACAATTTCCTCGTAGCTGTCGAAGTCATGGATCGATAAATCTTTCCGCAAGCTAGGATTCATCCCACCAAAGAAGCAGTCAACCTTTCATTAGGGGGTAACGACAAAGACGAAAGCATATCGTGTAAGACTCGTGAAGTATGGCTCATACCCTCCAACATATTCATTATCTTTTTGCTTGATGGAAGGGAAGTCCCTTTCCATTTTAAGTCGGAGGGTGTGCAGAAAATATTTATTGAAAAACATCTTCCGGAATTCCTTCCATTCCAACACCTCGATCTCCTCCTTATCAGCTTCATCATCCATACGATAAGCCTCCAGGAGAACCTTCTCTTGTTCGGAACATTGAAGGATGGATAAGATCTTTTTAATGGAGTTGATCCATTGTTCAGCGATCGTGGGATCAGCTGATCCACTAAAAGTAGGAGGCCTTTGTCTCATGAAGCTCTCGATAGTGACTTGTTCTTTCATAGGTGGGGTTGAACATTCATATTGACCTGTGTTTCTATTTAAAACTTGAGTCAGTTGAGAGGGAAGCGTGACAAAGTTCCCGATTCCCGCTCCCATTGGATTGGGAATCTCATTAGTACAGTCATCACACTGATCCTGACAACGGTTGTTAGCTTGAGTCCTCCTATTACCGGCCATTGGCTGGAATAAAAGGAATGTTAGAGGTAACACATAAATGGTAATCCAAAAACAAAAGTTAATGACTTATAAATAAACTTTTATTTCCTCAACTCAAGAGTCTATAGGCTTAAATCTAGGATTTTCATGATCTACTTTCTATCATATATTCATAGGAGAATTTTTTTTAATTCTCTTAATAAGGGTTCATACTAAGCTTTTGAATTTATCAAAACATATCCCCCGGGAGTGTCGTAACCAAGAGTGCAGCAAGGCCCGTTGTCGTGCACCGGTTCCCGTTCGAGTCTAGCTCAAAGCGGTGTTTTCGGGTTTTACCCCTAGGATACATCTGTGCCAGAGCCGCCTCTACCTGCTTGTATCCAGACAGGGATGTATTTGTTTGATAAACCACTTACTCAGTACTTACGAAAACTTAGGTACGTTTTTATTAAACATAGTCTTGTAACTAAGGCTTTACTAGGGTTTCCTAATCCCAAAAATAACCAAACCTATCCTCTGATACCAACTATGACAACCTTGATTTTATTAAAAACTTAAACATGATTTATTACATATTACATAACTTGATACAAAAAAGAAGATAGAGAGATTTAGTGTCTTTGGGGATTATGATAATTACATAAAAACATAAAACATGAAATACAACATATTTATTGAAAACTTCCTTTACATGACCACTACATTCCCTCATACTTAGCATTGCATGGGATAACCTGAGGACATGCATAAGAAAAGGGTGAGCTATAAAGCCCAGTAAGGGAGTACACATGGAATAACATGAGGAGTAAAATACATGTTATACAATGGGAATATCAATAGATCAGAAAAGAAACATGAACATAAAGGCATGATAAAGCATGATAGTCATAACTTTGAAATGTGGCAACAACACATATCATGGAATTAGCATGAGCCAAGGCTCATTGCACATGGAGTATGAGTAAATCCTCATTGCACATAAAGCACGAGTAAAACCTCATTACACTTGAATTAATATGAGTCAACACTCATTGCACATGAAGTATCATGATACTATACTTTACCCAATGCATTGGAGCGCTATAAGGGCACACCCTTCTTAAACATTTAATTTCATGCATAAGTGTGCCACATGGATCATAAAAAATGGATTCATAAAACATAATCATTTATTCCACGATAAAGGAATGTGGAATTCATACATGAAACTTTACAATCAATAACTAAATGTGCATAAATGTGAATACCATTTATGGATAAATGGGCATGGTATTCACTAAACAATGACATTGGCTTAGAAAATCGGTGCGATTTCGGCAGCGTAACAACGTGACATAAGAATTCATAAAAATGGTTGATGAGAGATAAAGGGGTTCCTAATAATATTTACATGTAATGGACGGTAAGGAGGTCATATAGATACATTTCCCAACAATTTTAATGGAATTTAGATTCATGATACAAAAGTATTTCCTGAATGTAAAAGAGGAGAGAGAAGTTCCTTTCGAAATTTCGGCATAGTAACAGGTGTACATGGGAGGAATTTAATGAGAGAGAAAGGGTCTCCCATCATTGAAACATAAAGAGGGTAGTATGAGGGAGGTGCGAAACCATACCCCAACATTTATAATTGAAATTAAAAGGGAAAAACAACTTATAGAAAATCGGACAAAAATGAGAAAGGAAGAAAAAAACCCTTACATGGAAGTGTGTTTCCAAAGGCTAAAGAGAGGCTTGTGAAAGGCTTCTTGGGAGCTTGGGGAACCTTGGAAGGATTCTATAGAGAGTAGGTCAGAGGTTGGACGAACTCCAAGGTCTTTTAATGAGGAGGAATTTGGTGCTTGGGTGGGTTTAAATAGGAAAGATGAGGGAATTCTTTATTATTTATGTTTGGGTCCCCTTACATTAAATTATTCCAAATCACAAACCAAACCATGGTTTTTGCCCATGGTTTTTGGAAAAGGGAAGATAAAAACAATATTTTATAAGTAAAAAGTCATAAATTCTTAAAATATTAGGGTTTCTTATGTGGAGGTGAGTCACACTCCCATGGAAATTAATTTAAAAAGGCAAGGTGTTGAATATGTCTCGAGGGGTCCATTAATGCTTTGAAATGTAAGTCAAACAGACCCAAAATCACATTATTTTAATGGTAAAACATATATTGGCCGAAAATAAAGATTATAGTATTTTATTAAATCACTATTGGGTCATTATGATGGCATAAAACACATTATATATTTAAACGGTATTTAATTTTTACCCAAAAATTTGACTATCTCAGAAAATTATGAAAAATTCACCGTTGGATAATTTCGACGTCCTGATTCCAAAAATGACATTTATTTTATCTAAATAATTTTCTAAATATGTTAATTTTCACTTTTAAAATAAAAACCGACATTTATCAGAAATTCACGGGTTTTGACAGAAATGACTTTCAAACATTAATAAAAAAATTTAATTGCATTCATAAAATTATAAGATCATTTATATTTAATTAAAATTATTTTAATAATAATATTATTATATTATTAAAATATTATTTAATTCAAAAATCCATTAATTTAATAAAATAGATTTCTTAATTAAATAATAACTAAAAACACCATTTGTACTTTAAAAACTATTTACAATGTATGAAAAATGACTAGAAATTATATTCATTATTCTATAAAAAAATAATGTACATGAACATAGAACTACTTATTTGTTACATAACCCCTTAAAACAGCCGAATAAGACCTAAGGGTAAGGTGTGCGATGGTGACAAACTCTTGGGGTGCCTCAGATATCATCGCTCGAGTGGTAATCTCTATAAACTTCCACTTTTCTCGTAGACGGTCCCGTTCGAGCTTGACATGGTGAAGCTCAACTTGGACTTGGTCAAAAGTGAAGCCCAAGGATGCCACCACTTTTCTGAGCTCTGACAAATGGGCTTTGTATGGGGCAATTCTACTGGATGAGGCCATCACTTCCTTTGTCTGAGTAAATTGGATTTGTTAAAGTCATATATATATACTAATAATGTGATAACTGTTCAACGACTATATTAACAACTGTCAAAATTCTTAACATAAAACCAACGAAGTTGACAGTTTATGTAATCATAAAGAGACATTTAATTATATCAAGAGGGATTTCCATTAATGAAACTTTGGGTCGTTACAATGTGCATATCATATGGATTCCAAAATATTTGAATCATTTTTCATGGTTACCGGTACCATATTCTTATAGAAAAACCCAATGGACCAATACACAGATATTTCAATATACTATAAAATTACATCAACAACATTATTATTGAATTCCAATACATAATCCCTTCAATCCATCCTCTTCAATTATTGGAATGGAATAGGTCCTTCCTCGATTTAGAAGTAACTTCTTAGGTCAGGGCATTGAGTTGGGTAATGCCCATGTTCTCCACAGATAATACATTGGACTCCGTAACAGTCTGTCAATCTATAACCCATTTTTCTACATAGATAACTTCTTCCACTCCATTTGAGGTATTCCTCAAGGTTCTTCTTCCATTATTTAGAAATATCAATCTTCCTTTCTCTATGCTCCTCAACATGCGAACATGCATAAAATTTCATCTTCCTCTTATTTGATGACATAATATTACAACTAAAGATCACCTTGTTAATCAAATATCGAGATGACTGATTCAGAATAATAAAAATATCGTTCTCTCCTGGCGTTATATAATTTCTTTGATTATAGTCACTAATTTTTCCATTGTAATCAATGTTAACTAAATTCCTTCTCGTTCCCTCCATTGACTAAGACCAGAAACCATAGTGTAAGAAACAGTTAAAATAACGAGGAACCACATAATCATAAAAAGTCACTTATGGGATGTCTAACTTATCAAAAATTCTTTAATCCATGACCCCTTAGGTACATCCTATGTTATTCATGATCGACAACAGAATTCTAGGACTCTAACCTATACGTATACTTAACCTTATGGGCATTCCTACACATACCTTAGAAATATCTCCAGGGATTTCACTAATGTTTTCGCATCCTAGTTTCCAATGGTTATCTAAACCTTTCCTCTGATACCAACTGTAGAGACCCAAAGATTGATGTACATGGACATTACATTACTTTTTTCGGAATACTTAATACATAACAAAAACCAACACTCAAGGATCGTAATAGTTTAGTGTCTTTGGAAAATCCAAACATAATCTTCTAATCGTGGTGAAAGATCTTCAACATCTTCCATAAAGATCTTCCCCATTTGTTTGGTTTCCTAAAACCTTTCTTTAAATCCTGGGGAAAAGAAAACATATAAAGGGTGAGCTCAAAATTCTCAGTAAGGGTAAGCATGGAGAAAATAAAACAAACTGCATACATTTGAACATAAAAACATGACCATAATTTTTAAACATGAAAATCATGAGCAATGAGATAAAACATGGAAGTACATAAGGAATAGATCATAATGGAACATCATTCATGATAAAAAATCATGGTAATAAAACTTGTAATTGTGGAAAAACATTAATCACAAGTTATTATTTCCATAGTAGCCAAGGCGTTACTGCCAAGACCATCTTAGTGGACAAAGTCCCTTTCTGAATTTAGTTCACTCCTCGTTCCAGTCCTGTAACACTGAACCAGATTAACATACCATTCCAGCCATGTCTATATAATGAGATATAAATCATTACCCAATGCATTGGAGGGATATATAGGTCCCACCCATCTTATAATGAAATCATTCTTACTTGTGCCACAAAATAAACATAAAACATTCATCATAACCCAAAGAATAAAATGGGTTTCATAAACATCATCCCATCATAACATAATCCATATAAAACAAATGGATATAATTTCACCATAAGAGAAGTAAAACCATGAAAATCATAGAGACATTATACTTGAAACATGCATATATGAAATAATGTCATCTTAGATGGAAAATGGTTTTGATAAAACACATGAAATGAATTCTTGAGGAAAATATCCTTTCTTCTTCAAAATCATTTTCTTTTCACAAAATGCCATGAAATATAAAAAGAAAATTATTTTTCTGAAAATAGTAAAAAATATTTGTAGAGGAAACTTCATTGAAATAAGTCGTTATGAAACCGTAAAAATCCATTCACGCCGTATAAGTTAAAAATAACATTATTTTCGTACTTTTGTTGGAAACGTGAAAATGTACATCGTAAAAGAAAGATTACTTACATACCATGTAGTAAAATTAAAAAATGGATAAAAAGGACTTTAAACATACATGAAATCATTTTTAGAATACATGGACATGGATGATAAATATAACCCCAGTAAATACCTAAGAATAAACAATATCGGATAAAAATGAGATTGGAAAATTTGTCCCTTACAAAGATATTTTTTTTTAAAAAATAGATCACTTATGTGTATGCACTAAAAGGTAACATAAAGGAATTATAAATACAAGATAAGATATAAAAATTCATTTCTCACATAATCAAAGAACACCATAAACAATAAAGATAAGATCAACCCAAAGAACGGAAATTGGGTTAAGATGTTCCCTTACCACATGTCCGACTTGACTCGATCATTCTTTAATATCCTGAATAATAAACCAAATCTAATTTATACTTTCTCAATAACCTTTTTCAAATTCATTATTCCTTATATATCAATTATTACCATGTAATAAACATTATGTAAGCATTTAAGTTAATAATGTCCATTTTGTCGATATTTGGTACTTGAGTCAAAAATAGACTTCTTATAATTACATGTTGTTCATGTGGTCAATGTTTCATTATATACAGAATAATATTCATGATTTATATATCATATATATCATATATATCCATCATATACATGTATTTGTAATATTACATAACATATGGAGGTAAGAAATGAAATACACCGTTCATGGAGATGGTAAGTCGTACGTACACATGAACGCTACTTTCATTTCTATTTTTTTATTTTAATGGAAGTAAAACATATTTATACATAAGTATATTATTATTCCAGTATAATATCATATATAATATCATTTACTACATCCTTTATGCATCCCACATAATGCATTAACGAATCACATCACTTTGAGGGGGCGGTAGTCCGCACTTCCTCAAATGAGACCATCGTATTTAGCCACTATGGAAACCATAAAGGCCTGATATAATTGGGAAGTAAAGAAGAATATGTAAATCATAAACATACTATATATAATATATAAATACAGTGCCATCATTATGGCCACCATGAGGGGCTGTAAGAGTAAATCGAACAATCATCGTTTCGTGAGGTGTTAGTTTTCCATCCACATAAACATTATGTTATTCATCCATTAGATGGAGGTGTGTGTAAGTGTAGTTTGAATCCTCCTAATAACAACCTCATAGTATATTGAGGATACTGGTTTTGTTACAAAATAAAGGATTAAAAAGAGATTAGGGGTTGAGAAGTAGAATAAAAGAAAACAACTTAAGAGAAACTGTTACCTTCAATTTGGGTAACATCCTTTGGTTTGAACCAAAAGGACTTCTTGAAGTGACTTATTCCTAATTTAAGGCTTCTAGGGGGAGGATAGGGATGTATAGAGATTAATTTGGCAGATTTTAGATGATCCAAATGGCGTGAGAGATGTATGGAATTGCATTGAAGTGGTATCCTTTTATAATGGGGAGGAGGGGCTCTTTAGGAAAGTGTGAAAACATTATTTTATTATAAACTTATCTTTGCTTTCAAGAGGTCAAAAATTAATTAATGTCAAATATAAGATGACTAATATTCGAAATAAAATCATCCAAAAAGAATTTGGATAGATTTTGTATAATATTTTAATCATTATACTCTTATTTATTTAAATCATTTATTAATGTGGTAAATACTGCATCATTATTGTGTCATAAATAATTTAATTTATGTGATGTCCAAAAATTATAAAAAAGATACCAACATGTAGGAAATAATTTTATCTTTCCAATGAATATTTATAGTCTAAAATATAATTTATATATCCCCTTATAAAAATTAATTACTAAAAGATTTTTGTTAATGCAAATTCTGTCTTTACATTAAATTAATTAATCTAATGTGTCATTTTATTTCATAAGTGGCTCCATGGGGTCCCAAAATCGACCCAAGGATGCCCATGGTCATCCATTACTCATAAAATAAGTTTTGGACAAGTGTTGAGGTAATTTTGAATTATTATAATATTCCTTTTACCTTAATTACACTATTTACCTTTAACCGCGGTAAATAAAATTGAAAAGATACTATTCACAAAAAATTATTTTCTTCTTAATGAACCAAATTTTAATTCTTGATAATAACCATGTATGTCGGATTTTTGAAATTCAATTCTCAGAAGTGGTAAAATTTTATTTAAATGAATAATTCAGTTTTTTTAACTACCACTAAGTGGTTTCAGTATTCATAAAAAATTGAAGTTTCCCATAAAAATACCAAAAATTCTGCCTAAGCTATATTTGATATTCCGAATTAAAAAATGATGCCCATTTTTCCAAATTCAAAACATATATATGGCATTAATTAATTTTAATATTAATTCCCGTTATCAAAACAAATAGCGTGTTTTTAAGAAACAAGAACTATCAAAAGATCATCACTTGTTTGTGTCCAATTTCAAAGAGAAATTAATTCCAATGAACAAAATTGGATTAAATGGTAAAAATATAATCTAATTACACTTTAAAACCAATTACAAAGATAATATGACCATATAAATTATTTCAATGAAAAAATTTGTTTTTAATTAACATATAGCGTGATTTTACTATTCATCAAAATATGAAAGTTATCAGAATAATATTAAAATTTTTTCCAAATTAAATTTTTATTTCTTGATTCCAAGGAGGAATTTTATTTTCTCAAATTGAACTTATAAACATGTAAAAAACTATATTTAAAGTGGGTGCTCCATCAAAAGTTGGTAAAACTGAATTTTTTTAAAAATACTTATTTTACCTGAATTTTGTTTTTCTCATATCATGTTCTATAAAATATGTAAGATGAATAATAATGTTATAAAATTAAAAATATAGTTAATACTATTCATAACGACTAGTCCATAATAATATTATAATAATATATTTTTTTTAGTGAAACACGGTATTACGTACTACACACGGTTTAGAGGAAGGTTGCGATTGCGTGTAATGCATGACAAGTCAGGGTTGCGTGTTGTGCAAGACTCCTTTGTTGTTTCTTATAACATAATACAACCATATTTCATTTATAAATTGAATATATATATATACACTCAATGTTACGTAGAATGACTACTATCAAACGTACGTGAAATTGTGTGTAACACAATCCAGGAATAGTGTTGCGTATACTGCAAGCTAATACGGTGTTGCGTATAACACAAAATAATCATGGTGCAGCATAAAAAACATGACATCAATGAAATTAAAAAGAATAATTTTAATAAAATCTCGTGTTTTTACAGAGAAAATGTCTTATCTATTTATTAATGTCATATGATCTCTGAAATTCAGTTACACGTAGTCTTACAATGTAGTATGAGCCTTTTGAATTTAAAAAATCTCACACAAACAAAATTAAATACATTCCTTTCCTATATTCTAATAAATTAATATATCATGTTCATGAAGAATTTATTATGAACTATCTCATTATTATTCCTATTCAAAGATAAAAAATAAATTTGAAGTTAAAATAATATCATCTAAAAAAATTCTATTTTTCCAGTATCCTCAGATATCGAAAAATCATGAAAATCAAAAAACATACTGTATGATTTAATCATGTAATTTTAGATGTTATTTAAAATAATGAGAATCAATATTAAATGAATAATAACAAGTTTTAACATATATCATTAAAGATTTTTTTTATTTTAAATTACTCTAAAAAAAGAATAAAAACACTAAAAAGTAATACTTCATCCGTTTTTCAATTCAATTGATGATTTATAAAATTAACAATAATAAGTTGGTTAAAATAGATTAAAAATTATATGTGATTAATTATTTATTAAAAAAATTAAACATTCTAAAAATATTTTCTCTCATAAATGGTATGAAAATATATAACTAGAATAAGAAATGAAAAATTATACCAAGATACATCCACCATGTATCATATTAACACACTTCACTTACAACCTCCTTTAGAAATTTCCCAACATCCCAATGATACCAAAGATCAAAAGAACTAATCATGTCAACATTATATGATAAAAATGCTATATACACACATATTTTTTGTATGTATGGTGTGAAATAAATTACCCCAATATAACCATGTTGTTGGAGTTGGTGCCCTAGTACCAACATTTATGAAAATTATGATAACACAGATTCATGGTTTTTTAATATAAATAAACTCATTATCAAATCATAATTGTTCTTTTGTGTAACAATTAATGTGATAGGTACCCAAGTGTAGCTGAAGCACTAAAAGTACATAGAAGTTCCCCTCTATGATGAGTACCCGAAAGTGTTATGACACTATTCTTAGACATGTGTTATAGGGACATATGATATCATTTTAGGGAAACAAATTATACCATTTATCAGGTTTGGAGACTAATTGGACTTTCATGAACCCTCTCATGGTGTATTCCATAGGTAATATCATGTAGGATTTTATGAGAACGACATCCAATAAAATCAAATCTAAATTTGTATGTGTCATTGGATGTTCTTATCATTGGATTTGTGTATTTGTCCTTATACATTCAAATTCTTATTAATGGATATTATGATATAGGTTCATCGATGTATTGAAAAAAATTGTGCGGACAGATGTTCGAGGCGAGGTAGGATATGTTGTGTGCATCATGGGTAATATTGCATTAATGAGTAATGTGACCTGGGATCTATCCCTTATGCTCATTAATGAATGTTAATATCTTAGAACCTTTGATGAAAATGATATATCCTAATTAAATCGGTGGCTAATGTTTTCTCTAGGAAATATTTTTTTTTGAAACTAAAAGAAATATAAATCAATTATATAGGTTTATGGAATTGGAATGCGACATACATGATTAGATATATCGTGATAAAGGGGTATATTACACGGTAAACATTCTTATGATTTGATAAGTCATTGTGCCATTATCTTCTTTATCTATGGGTTCCTTGGCATGTTACTATATTTTACCCATTGAGATTATATTGCTCTGCATAATGCCACTAAGAAAGGTTCATAGAGGGTCAGAAACATAGTTTATCCAGAATCTTAGTTAAATAATTTATTATTTACCATGTTGAAGAAATATTATTCCCATTCATGGTTTAATAATTATTCATATATGCCTAATCACATTTGATCCATCACTAGTTATTTGATAGAATATATTATTGGACGAATAATTAATAATATTAAGGAGGATTAACAGACCAATTATAATGGTCTAGAGAGAAATAATAATATGCAATATAATTTAATTAAGTTATATTTAATTATATATCACAAGTTAGGAGCATGTCAGAAAAGAATAATAGTGTTTTTATTACCATACATGGGGGTTTCAATAGGTCAAGTAAAAAATTAAAGGATCATTTACAAAAAAAATTATTATTAATCTAGTGAAATAAATGTCTAGTTATATTATTATCTCATTAGCCAAGGGAAATCTTGGAGATTCCCATTCAGTTGTGCATAACATTTTGGAGAGAACCTCTGAATCCTATGGAGTTATTTATTCTCCAATAATTTTCTCTTGAATGAAAATGATCCTCCTTCACCAAAACAAGGAGAATGCTTTGGTTGCAGTTTTCAAGGTGATCGATGGTGGATGGCGCAATCACAATGATATTTTGAGTTATAACTCGAAGACTCCTTTGGAAATGTCTGTATATTCTTGGAAAACATGTAGATCACCACTAGAGTAGATATACCCTTGATATCTAAAACTCAATAACAGTGTGCTGCATATCTGTGGTTGAACACAACAATAATGATAGAAAAAACCATTGAGTTAATTTTGAAATAAATAATTTAAATATTAAAAATATATGTTTATCTTATCCCTTGTTCTTGTTTTCTCTTCCCTTTTCTTATTTATTTGATTAAATTCTACGTATCATAGCATTCATTTTCCCATAAATCACGGATTTTGCAATGAATATGAAAAAAATAAAAGTTGTACAACAACCCATCAACACTTCCACGATGCCCGAAAACTATAAGTGGTATCAGATTGGGCATATTATTGTTTATAATTTATTACCTTCATTGGTGATTTACACAATCATAACACATTTTATCAACTAATGTTTAGTCATTATTTTAATTTGAATTATGAGATAGGTTCTTATCTCCACCATTTCACACAGATTTAACGGAAAAAATTAATTTTTTTTATTAAAATAAAATTGAAAATCTCATTTATAGGTGCCAAATATTATATCTGGATAACACAAATATATACGTCTTGTAATCACTATTATACACCATGTAGTTTTTCTTAATGAATCAATAGATACTAAGAAATTACTCCAACCATGTGCATTAAACACATGTGATGTAGTTAATGTTTACACCGCATGATAACTAGGACAGAGTGACACATGGTCATCCAGACTACACGTCGTGCAGCCCACTGGACACGATGTGTAGTTCATTTGGGTTAGTGTCATTCCATGTATCACATACACAGCTTAGCCAACCGGTGACTATGTAAAGCATATTGAACATCGCATGTTTCCCACTGAACACATTGTGTACTCCATGAATTTCAATGTACGCCTCACACACCAAGTCCATAGGTATATACTTTGGATATATGGTGATGGCAGTACCCTCCATGTAGATTAGATCTACACACTGTGTACTATTAAAAAATCACCCAGAATTAAAATAGTAAGAGTTAAATTATGTTCATATTTGTATATCATGTATAATATATAATACATTTTTTATTTTATTTGATTTAAATCTTGACATGTTGTGAAAATTCATTTAATTCATGTAATACTCTATGAAGTACACATCAAGAAAGTTCATGAGAGGTCGTGCATTCTATCTTTCACAAACAATAAAGTGTATACAAGTATAATACATGTTGACTGAATTTGGACAGTTATTCACTGTATTACCTCTAAGGTACATTTATGTAAAAGGTAAATTTAAAATTAATATTAATTTGTTTTAAATTATAATGGATGAGAATATCAAGTAAATTTAGAAAAGGATCAAGATAATAGTATTGATTAAATAAAAATAATAATTAATCAATTTAATCCAGGTTTATCTAAAATAATAACGATTAAATAAGTGAATGTTAGTTTTCATAAATGAGTAATTCATTGCATGAATTTTGATGATCATGAGCCTGACCAGACCTTTTTATGTGATTGGTTTCCATTTAATTTTTTATTAAATTACGTTGATGGCATGAATTCCATCTCACTTCATTAATATATAGGGAATGTTTTCTCATGGTTTCTTTGATTTACACCCCCGTTTACCCCTCACTCGGGTGTCAGTAAAAGCACATATAATGGATGGATCTCCAATGCTAGTGGAGGTGATCCATGTTAGGAGTTGAGATGAAAACAATCCATTAATATTCAATGGTGGAAATGTTAAATGATATAAACAAAACCGATAAATTGATCATGTTGTTTCTACCCAAGGTCAATAGTTAGTTTATCAACCACAAGAAAACTACCCATTAGAACAATCTCACAACAAGACCGTTTTATTTCTGTAATTTGTATATTAAGTCATTGTGAATGCTTTTTCGTCGTCACATAATTAATGAATTAAGAAGAATGCAATATGCAACTAAAATAATCTTCCTTAAAAATAAATTTTATCTAAAGACATGGTCAACCAATTAATTAATCCCACTTAATATGACCAATAATATCATAAAGATAACAATTGGAAATTTACCAACAAAGGAGAAAATACCTTAAATAATATTTAGTCGTTATAGACATAAATTACATAGGTTAGAATCGATCCATTGATCATAGTTCTTGGACAACAAATTTTGGGGTGCTTTCAATTATCATAAAACTCTAACATGAGGTCTCTGGTTGACTTGACTTGGTTCACATCAAGGGTTGACTACCAATGTAGAAAATTGTGTAAATGGGTGTGAATGGTTGAGGAAATCTAAATTAATTGTTTTATAATTGGATATTCCACTAAAAAGATCAAGGAACTGTGACTTAATGAAGTTGTCTTTTGGAATACCTACCAAATACCTTCAAGTTAATTTACCAATCAATGCAGGGGTAATGATAATGGGAGTATGGATCCTTTCCACTTGAATGTCCGAGAAACAGGGTATTTTGATGCAAATGGTAACAGATATAGGGTTTAGATAAAATAGTAAAAGGATAATAAATATAATATTTATTTACTTGATTAAATTTATCAGATAAAGTACTAAAATTCGGATCATATTATCTATAGAAGAAACATAAAAAAATAACATAAAAATCATTGTGATTCATTCTTGAGAAAAAAACCTCCTCATCAGCAGTAATTCCTTACAGTGGAAAATGAACCTATGGTTCATCCTTCACCATGAAAATAAAATGTATGTGTTAAAAGAACCTTTAGTTGTTGCACCCGAAAATGAGGTGTATTATGAAGAGCTCTCTCTCTATCTCTCTATGAGAAACATCTGAATCATGAAAATGATTAATATTACTTCATTCTATCATCCTTGTCCAACAAGCTCTTAAACCAACATGAGAAAATAGAAGATTATAGTATGACATCTCACCTTTAGGATCTCTATCAAAAGAGGGAGAGACAAGGTAGACATGTGATATCCAATTCTTTGTTTATGACTACGATTGGAGAGTCTTAGCCCGATGAGCCTCATGTATTCGTGATTATCTGCCTCATTGAGCATTTAAAAATCATAGTGATAAAATTACCAGAGGAGTTGAATACATATCTTATACATTCATCACTTTTTAAGTCCTTCTCAAGTATTATTTTGATTAATAATATAAGAAATAATGAGAAGACTCTATCAAAATATCAAAAATTGATTCGCTAAGTGGACAAGGACATGGGGCGCGACAAACCCATAGTCTTTATTGTGAATAAGGAGAGGAAGGACATGTATAATGGGCCTAAGACTTTTAAACAGTCTAAATCTCCTAAGGAATGTTCGAACAAGAAGAATAAGATACAAAGGAATGGAACGGAAAATAAGGATGTATGCTTTTCATGTTGCACATCAGGACATTATAAGATGAACCGAATCCAGAGGGAAGCGTAAGGTAATGGTACCATCATTACCAAGTGAAATTTTACATTTCAACACATTGGGTATTATATATAGCATGTGGTGCACACATCTATATTTAAATGTAGTATCAATGCAGATTTAGGAATATTTCCAAAGGACAGGTGGATCTACGAGCTGCTAATGTTTTGAGGTTGGCTTCTATTTCCATTGGTGACTAACACCATTAATTTCTAAGGATAATGATTTTTTTTCATGATTTTTACTAAGTACCAACTATCACCAAAAACATAATTTATGTATCATGTTTAGATTCAAATTGGTTAATTTTCAGGTTTGGAAATAAATGTTGTTTGATTCATGAAGATAAAATATGTTATCATATGGAAAATTTAAATAAAAGTCTTCAAGTACTAATCTATGAAAACCATGTTTTTGCAATCGATCAATAAGCATGTTCACATGACTCATATAGCACCCAATTGGGGCATCACTATATTGGTCATGTAAATGATAAGTGAATGAAAGAGATCCATCAAGATGGTTATTTAGACTCTTTTGAAATAAAACCACTTGAAAGATGTCATGATTGTTTGTAATGGAAAATGAGAAAACCATATTTCAGTGGACAGGGTGAAAAGGCCACAAAGATTATAGGATTGGTATATAGTAATGTGTCTGGACCATTCCCAATATAAGATATTAGTGGGTATTCTTACTTCATAACTTATATAGATGACAATATTAGATATGTATATATCAACTTAATGAGTTCAAATTCTGAGTCCATTGAGAAATTCAAGGAATTCAAGAATGAAGCAGACAATCAGCTTCGAGAGAAGATAATGAAGCACTTATTGGATCTAGGCGGAGACTATCTTAACCAATATTTCACTGACATTATGAAAGAGTTTGGCATTACATCACAAATCAATACACTTTATACACCATATTGAAATGGTGTTAGTTAAACGAAGAATCGTACTTTTTTGTATAAGGAATGGTCGATGATGATTCATTATAATACACTGTTATCCTTTTTGGGATATGTATTATAAACTATGTAATACACATTAAACTGAGTATCGAAAAATGACAAAAAGAATTCCCATCAAGATATGGAGTGGAAGGAAACATCTTTTCACATACGCGTGTATGGGGATGTTGGCTATTTGTTAATTACTACTTAAGAAACCAACTAAAACTTCAGGGAACATTGTGTATCATTATAGGGTATCTTAATGTAATAAAGGGATACTACCAATAAATCCTAATAGATAAGAATGTGAATGTATCTATACAATCATATTTTTATTCATAGTGATAATATCCACAAAAAGGATAGTGGGAGCAACATTTTCTTCGATGATGGTGATTCTCAAGATACAGAATATTTTTTCTAGGAACAAGTTATATAGGTCCCCATGAAATAATTAGTTCTTCAAACACAAGCATTGTATAGAAGTGTAAGAGAGGCCAGGAAACTATAAAGAAATTTTTTTCTAGTCATTGAGGATGGTGACACATTATTTTTGATAATGATGAACCTCTCTCTAACATGGAAGAAGTCCCGAGCTCAGAAGATGCATGATGGAAAGAAGCTAGGAATTTTGAGATCGATTCTATGTATTAGAACCATGTTTTTGTTTTGGTCAACATGCCATTTGATGTATTTGTATTTTTTATGTAAAGTGTTATTCGAGAGGAATGATGATATGGAAGGTAATGTTACTACATATAAAGCATGGCTAGTGGCCAAAGGGTTCAAATAATTTCATGGAATTGACTAAATTGAATCCTTTTCTCTAGTTACCGATTTTAAATACAACAAAATCATAATTTACATAGAAGCTTACTAGGACAATGAGAATTATCATATCGATTTCAAAACTGAATTCCAATAAGGGATACTTTTGGAATATTTCATTATGGAACAACTAGAGGTGTTTTTGACACCAGGTGATTCCAACAAAGTTTTAAATTTTCAATCATCTATTTATGGATTTATGAAATCATCTAGGTCATGGAATATCCAATTCGATGAACCCATATGTGAATTTGGTTTCATTAAAAATGAATTGCATCCATGGGTTTACAAAAGGTGTAATGGGAATTTGGTTGTTACCTAGTTGTGTATATTAAAGACATATTACTTATTGGAAATGACATACTAGTCTTATTGTCATTTAATGATTGGTTGAACAAGTGCTTCTCCATGAAAGACAAAGGGAATAATCCTACGTTCTATGGATCCATATTGTTTGTTATGGATCCAAGAGGATACGTGGACTATTCCAAGGTATATATTTTGACTATATACTAATGTTATTTAGTAAAAAAATAAAAGAGGGGGTTGGTTCTAGTGTCAAATTATTTACATCTTTATAATAAAATGTGTTGCTAGACACAACATGAGAAAGATGGAGTGAGTATGATCCCTTGCGCTTTAGGGATATGATCTATCTTGTATTCCCTGTTATGTATTAAAGAAGATTTTGTCTATGAACTGAGAATAGAAGGAAGATATCAAGAATATTTATGAGAATATAATTGGACTACCGTATAGACTATACATAAGTATATGAGAAGAAATACGAATATATTAATGGTGGTAGGATGATATGAGTATTCTGTCATCAGATGGTATGTTGATGCTAGTTTTCCGATAGATAAAAATGATCTGAAGTCACAACCAAGATAGTTGTTCTATCTTAAGGGAGGATCTGTGAGCTGAATGTGTTTAAAGAAGTCATTTGTTGCTGATTTTACAGTTCATTGTGAGTATATAATGGATTTTGATGCATCCATGGAAGCTATTTAAATACAAAAAAAATTCCACGATCTTTATGTGGTACCCAACAGTAAATAACTTTTGACATTGCATTATGATAATATTGTAGCAGTTTCTCATGCAAAATAACAAAGGTCACATCAACAGACAGTGAATATACTCTATAATTGTCAAATCATAATGTATTTTCATTAGAGTGGTGAAGTTTTAGTAATTAGAGTATCAGTGGATGGAAATTTTGTGGAACCATTTACTAAATGCCTATCACAAAATATTCATGAGTATCATGTGAGCGCTAGTGGGCTGAAGGTTGTTAGTAGTTGTCTTTAATGAATGTGCGAGTATTTTTGATTTGGTTCCATAGAACCAATTCTATGTACATTATGATAACTTATATTCATGGTTCTTGAATATCAATAAAATCCTTATCAAATCATGATTTTTCTTCTATGTAACATTGTATGTGATAATGTCCCAAGAGTAGTTTTCACACTAAAAGGTCGTAGTAGTTACCCGCTATGATGAGAACCCATAATTTCTATGTCACTAATCTTAGACATATTTTATATGGAAGGATGATATCATTTGGGGGACAAAAATGATAAAGGCTATCAGGGGTGTAGACTAGTCGGACATTGAGAAACCTTCTCATGGTGTACCCCCATTGTAAAATAAAATAGAATATTATGAGAAATGGACATGATATTAGGAAACACACATTTATAAGTGTCATTGGATGTTCTTATCTATTCCCATGTATATTGGTCTTTAGAATTTACATTTATTATTATTGGATATTATGAGTCGTGTACTTCCATGTATTGAAAAAACTGTGATGAAAAATGTTCACAGCAAGTTAGGATACATTGGGTGTGTCACAATTAATTTTCCATTAATATATAATGGGGGAATGGATTTATCCCTTATATTCATTAATGTATGTTCATATATCATACCCTTTTATGAGAATGATATAGCTTAAATAAATCCATGAAAATGGTGTTCTATAGGAAAATTTTATTTTTGGAAATTCAATGAAACAGGTATCAAGAATATAACTTTATGGCACTGGCTTGGAACCTTCTTGATTAGAGATATTGTGTTAAAGGGATTATATTACATGCTAAAATCCGTTTGTGGTGACATGTTAATAGATCATTGACCTTTTCTATATGGGTTCCTTGGCATGTTTCTAGATTCTAACCATAGACTTTAGGTTGCTCTATTTAGTGCCACTAAGAAAGAGGCCTTAAGGGTCACACATTAAGTTTCTCTAGAATCTCAGTTTAAGAATTTATTTTTTAACAATATTAATAAATATTATTCCCAATCATGGTTTAATAATTATTCATTTATTCCTGATCAAAATTTTTCAATCAGTAGTTATTCAGTGGAATATATTTTTGGTAGAGTAATAAATAAATATTGAGGAGGAATGGAAGACCATGATTATTGTTCCAAAGAGAAATGATAATATTGAATATTATTTGATTAAAGAACATTTAATTACAACTTGAAAGTTAAGTTCATGTCAGGAAATAATAATATTGATGTTATTATTTTACATGGGGTTTTCAATTAGATTAATGAAAATATTAAGTTCACTTTTGAAAATTATTTTATTATTAACCTCGTGAAATAAATGCTTAGTTATATAATTTTTTCATTATCTAAGTGTAAGAAAAGTGATGTCGATTCAGTTGTTCACATCATTTTTGAGAAAACTACTTAAGCCTCGAGAGTTCATTATTCTCTAAAAACACTCTCACTAATAAGATTGATCCTCAAACACTAGATAAAGGATAATTCTTTGGAAGTATTTCTCGAGGATGTTAAAGTCAAAAGACACAAGCACAAAGATCATTTATGCTAGCACCAGGATACTCCTTCAGCATTGTCCAAAGATTTCAGAATCACTTGTTGATCACAACTAGATTATATCTACATGGGATATCTATAACATAATTATTGTGTATTGTAAATTTATGGTCGGACACATCAACGAAGTAATAATAAACCTTAGAGGTAATTCTTATGTAATTAAATAAATTATAAAAAATATATGTTGATCCTCTCCCTTGATCCGAGTCTCTATTATTTTTTCATATTTACAAGATTTGATATGTGGATCATAGTTTTCTTCATCACATTGATCCCTGATTTTTCATTAAATGTGAAAAAATGAAAAGTTAGGCACCGCTTCATCGCTGCTTCCACTAAACTCAGAACCTATACATTCCCAGTACACTTTCACATGACAATATTACATTAATTCCCAATGGACTATTTTAAAATAAAACATTCCAAAGTACATTTATTTCAATTATTTAAATCCAATTACAATATATGTTTCCCACGGTTTCCTCCAAAGCATGTGTTCTTCATAGGAATCACTACTTCTTAATGGTTTTAATCGGATTTATTTATGGAACCAGAAACACCCAAAGGATTTGTATTCAAATGGAATAGTATTCTAAAGAAAGGTGTTTGTTAGGCTTGTTAAACTATGATACTTATAAACTCACCTTGTTTGAAAGGATGGGAGGTTGATCACCTCACACACTTTTTGGGGGAATTATTGCCTACACCAGGACTATCTTTTAGTTTTATGATATGTTTATAATTTCTTAATAATTCACTAAGAATTATGCTGGTTTTCCTTGAAAATTAAAATCAATTATTAGCATGTGTGTATTTTAGGATCATCCATATGTATTTTAGGATCGTCATCAACAGAGATATTCATATGTATTTTATCTCTTCCATAAATGGTATCCTATTATATACTATATAGAGATTATTTATCCATTGTTACGATGATGCCAGTTTTTAATCCACTCAGGGGGAACTCTTGAATTTATGGTTATCTAAGTAGATGAAAGTTGTTTTTATTATTGAATTTTACCCTTAAATTATCTACATACATATACTCATGAAAAAAATCATAATCTTTGGATTTCAATGCCACTTAATGTGATGAATTATCCCTTTTAAAGTGATTTTATAAGGACCTAATTGTATATTTTAATGTCATGTGGTAAAAGAATCTTGGAAGAAGGTGACTAGTCCAAGCTTGGTGTGGGTATTATGACTAAGATGCCCAAGGAACCTGGAAAGGATATGAATTTCCATGTTTGACTAGAACCCACTCAGAATTTTCTCCAAGAATAACAAGATTGATTAGGAGTGTTGGGATTGAACCTCAGGGAGGCTTTCTACATATCCCACTTGTATGGGAATCAAATCCCAAATAGTTTGGTACATCTCTCAGGGGAGTATAGTCCATTGAGAGAAATATGTTGGGGATTACTCTTGAAGAGTAAGACCCTATAATAGGGTCCGTGAGAGAATTCATAACTCGTGTATATTTAAAGGGGGAATAATTTAGGTCCTATTTCTAAGATTAATTTCCCATCTACATGAATTAAGGTTAGAATCATAAGGAGGACGTTCATAGAGACGAGGCCCTAGACGAAGGCTTCCTACATATCCCAAAAACGGTTTGAATCAGAGTTCTTATAGTTCAAGATATGAGGTTTATTGTGTGGATGTGTGATCATAAAAAATCCTCTAAGACAACATGATTCATGCTAAGTGTGATAAAAAAGAGGATGAGAATGATTTAAAAAACCAGATACATTATCCACCACTAATGGAAGAGGTTGGGCCTATGGTGAAAGAAGATGGGGTGATGGTGGTTGAGGGAACAATGAAATAAACCTTTCAATGATGTTCAATAGGATCAGCATGAAAGGATATGGGTTTACACTATGAGGGATTCACTTTTGAGGATTTTTTGGTGCTTACTTATAAGGAGGATTCCCATTTGAGATTGTGTTGGGGGTTACACAAATTGAGGATTCCCAGTTAAAGATTGTTTGGGGATTACTCTTAAATGGGATTCCCAATGAGTTTTCAATGGAGATTAATTTTATGGAGGATTCCCATTGAAATGAATAGTTTGAGCTTACCCCTTAAGATGATTCATTTTTTATTGGGTTAACAAAGAATTAGTGTTAGGTGATGTGGTTTAAGAAGTATATTTAGGTTTGTATCGACTCAAGGTACATGAGCAATCCAATAGGATAAAATGAACTCATAAAACATGAAAAGAACCAAGAAATGTATGTCGAATCAAGGAATTTTTATTAGTGAGGAGTATGATCAATAATCATGATATTAATGGGGTGAATCTTGGGCCTCAAAAAGGATGAAATGGAAAAAATTCATTGAGAAGTCCCAAAAAGGTTAGGGTGTGACTCTGCTATTTTTATGGGGGTTAGTGAAGGAAGTGAAGGGACTGACCCGGAGGGCTAAGACCATAGCCCGAATGAAATCCTGAGCAGGGGTGTGGGGGAACAACCCCCATGGAATAGACCAATGGGGTCACATAGGTGCTCTTCTAAGGTGGATCACGTAGGTGTGGGTCACGTAGGTGCTCCCCAAAGGTGCTTCACAAAGGTCCTTGGATTAGGTTCTTGGCATAGGTCCTTTGCATAGGACCATCAGATATGTCCTTAGTGAATGTTAATGTTTTCTAGTCCCTGATGGGAAATCAAACCATTTTCCCCAATAATTCATTCTTCTCTCATTTTTCAATGAATTACGTGAGGGTTTATTTGGACATGGGGGATGGGGGGATATGCAATTAGAACTTTAGGGATTCTTTTAAACATTCTACCTATCAAATGGGGAGCCCGAGTGTTATATTTATAGGCAAGGAGGGGTCCTATATGAATGGATGTTATCCATATAGGTCCGCCTCATAGGTCCTATATGGAGGTCATCCACGTAGTTCCTCAATGTAGGTCCTTCGTGTAGGGCCTCTTATTAGGTCCTAAGAACAGGTCCCCCATACAGGTCCTTTGAATCTGATTATAAAACATTTTTGCCTTCTCGTTGCCCTAATTGTTTATCCATATGTAAATTTGGGATCTATGACCAGTCAAATTGATTCTCTCAAAGAGATCTACACTTCTTGATATGGTGAACACACAAAGTACTATTGAAAAAAATAGAAAACGAATGTTGATGAATAAACGCCATTGTTTCATCCATATTTGAAATTCATTTCCTACTCCTATAGAGGGGGGCCTTTTCCACATATCCCACATTGTAGAGAAGTCTCACAAAAAACGGAACTCCAACCATGAATTATATGGAAAAGTTCAGGGAACATATTCTATGGTGTCAACACCCCCCAATATAAAAACTATATATCTTTATAATGGAAATGGGAACCATATACTCTATTGAAGGAAATTAATAATCTAAAAATGAAATCCCACTTTTTAAATAAATGTTGCATGTGTATTCTAAAAATATAACATTTACCCTTGAAATAAATTTTTTAAAACAAAATTTGAGAAATTGGTTTTTAAAAAAATCATAGATAACTCATAACAATTTTATCATAAAATAAACAATTCATATGGAATGTAATTTTAAATTTCAAACTTTTATCCTTTATCTTTATAAATAAAAATAGAGATTTATCATCAAATAATATCATGGTAAATTATCCACATAAAAAATTAATTACGAGATATATCTACAAAATGATCAACTATATAAATAATAATTTATAAATAAATAATGAACATCATCGACAATCACATAAGGAACAAAATAGACATTAATCATTGAAAATAAATATTTCAACATCATAAGGCTAGTTGATGATAAGAAAATAAAATTACAACAACTTTACTCTATCTAGAATTTATAATGTGGAAAAAACTTCTTTTACATTGAATAATCTAGAGTTGAAAATTTTGGTAATGATTATTATCAACTAATGTAGTAATTTTTTCCACATAATCAATATTAATCACCAAGAACTAATTTTCAGCCTATGGTTATTGTGAATTAAATTTGGGACTTCTAAAATGTCATCTAAGGTACTATGTAATGTTTATACCATGATAGCTCATGATAGTCCCGGGATACCATGGTGTAGGTATCCTACGTCAAAAAATTATGCACTTATTGACATGGATATATATAATTTCACCTACACCCCATCATGAAGTTCACCCCCATTAAAATTTATTATATGACCCTACTACATCTCTAATATTTGAAAAATAAATTACAGGTGGACACCATTTTCCGTCAAGATACTCTTATGCCACATTTAATATACTCTCACTCTGAGGGAGTTTAGTTTTTCATGTAACTCTCTATTACAATAATATCATATCCATGTAATGACCAAAACATTCATATGATAATAATATACAAATAGGAACCTTTCAAGAAATGAATCCAGCCATTCATATTGTGATGATCACCTTATAGAAAATTGATACTTCATAGAACACTTTTTCAACCCCATTTTTATTCCCATTTATTTAAAATCCAAAACTTTCCCCACTAACACATCAAATATTCAATGAATATAATACATCACTTAATTTTAATAACCCCTTAGAAGTTTCAATAATATATACAAAACATTATATGATCTATAGTGTATTATTATTTCATTTTAATTATTTCAATATAATTTTTTGGATTTTGTAAAAATTGAAAAATTAAATAGATATTTTTTTATTAATAATATAAATTATACTAATTTTAAAATTTATATCATTAAAAAATGTTCTTATGAATTTATTAGGCTTGTAAGGAGAATTTTATAGGTTAATGTGGACTGATAAAATAAGGACCAAAAAACATCTTATAAATACTATTTAAAAATTGATAATCCCAAAATAAATATTATGACATATATATATATATATATATATATATATATATTTACTCATGACCATTTTATAAAGATGTTCTAAAAGCTTATGCAATGGAGGGGGAACCTATTATTTGAATCATGATTTTGATAAAACCTTCTCTATCTATATTCGTTTCATTCTATTATTTCAATGTAATTTTTTTGATAAAAACATTTTAATGAAATGGAACAACATTTCATAGATAAATTTATTACTCTTAAAATTGATGTACTTCATTAATTCTAACTACTTTTTCACTTATAAAAACAATTTTTATGGTTTTTTATTACACTAATTAAACATCTTATAAATACTCAATAATGTATCCCCAGTAATATGGACATTTTTTGTGAAAATATATTTTTATATAAATTTACATATTTGAACATAGAAGGAAAATCTAATCATTTTTATAGATTTATTATGTGGTATATAATAATATCATTTTATTGATTAATTTTATATCAAATTTATTTTTTATTAATAATGATCATGGAAATGCATATTAAAAAACATAGTGAAATAATGCCTCTGATTTCATTTCTTGAATAAAATGGTTTGTGTTGGAATATATAATTTTCATAAAAAAATTGTTCAGATAAAATACCATTTTATGAAATTGGTTTTATATGGAATTCTTCATGGACGTAAAAATTATAATGGTTCACAATAGTGTATTACGAGAGGGAAAAATTATGATTTTTTTAAAATATAATCTTTTATTAATATAAATGGAAATTCACTATAATTTTTGAAAAATAGTGATGTTGTTATAATCACCTAAAAATGAAGTTAGGTATAAAGAAATTTTATTTTCAAAAAATTGAATTGATAGTTTGTTAATTTAGACAATAATTAAATATAATTTATTATATAGAATCAATGTCTATTATTATTATATTGTATAACATAATTAATGTTTCACTTATTTATATATTTTTAAAAATTAATGACTATAAATTATTTATATATATCATTCATTTAATAAGTTTCATATTATTTATTATATAAAGATTTAATTTATTTCTTTAAATATGATTGACTTCCCATATTATAATTTTATATTTAAAATTTATTTTTATTTTTATTAATTTTGTGGAGTTCATTTTGAGGTGTAGTTTAGGAACAATATTGAATATTTATCTTCCTATTGTGGATCTTTTGGTATTATTTTTAAATATACTAGTTTCTCTTCCATGATTTGAATACCTAGACCTTCAATACCTTCACCAACATTGTGATCATCAGTATTTTTTTCTTATGATTACAATCTATTACATTAATGAATTTGAAAAAAAAAAATAGTGTAATTCATTTAATAATATTATGAATATTACAATTAAATTTTTAATATGTTTGAATAAATAAAATCATTTATAATATAATATTAATATATCTATAATATTGAATGATGTAAATTTTTAAAAAAATTCATTGTATGTTAGTTAACTTGTGAGATATTAGAATTATTCCGGGGAAAAAATGTATTTTGTGAACAAAATATGAACCTATAATATAAAAATGTTTTATATTTATTCTAATGTGAGAAAAAAGTCTGGAACTACATCATTTTGTACGAGTGACACTAAGTGTTATCTGACCATGGATTATAATTTCTATGAAATCAATGGTAAATACAAATAAGGATTAAAACAATGTTGGGGTAGATTTAATATACACTTGTGGGTTATGTCTTGACTTGTTTTAGGTTCTTGTTTTGGTTTTTATATATCAATAATATAGATTTCAATAAAATAAAATAGTTGTTGTCCCATAACTACAAATTTCTATTAAGGTGGCCTTTTATTTTAGGTAGGTGGTTAAAAATAGTATCCCAATTTGAGCTACAGAATTTAAATTTCAGGTTTTAGGTATTCTTCAAGAGGTTATTAGCATGGAAAATATAAATGAGTAATTTTTTTTAAAAGATGATATAAATTATGAGTTGTGTATAGTTTATCTAAACAATCCATAGTTCATATAATATTATTTAACTGATAGTGTTAAATTGATTCATGGATAGGTAGTTCATATATGTGAACTATGAATATTGAGAATATATGTATTGAAATATATGCGAGGTTTGGTTTGATGAGTTATGTTTTTGATGTAAATCAGTCATACATAAAAAAAGTTACCGAATAATTTATATGTAATTAAAATTGTCTCTAACTCACACCAAATTTCACAACTTTTATATTAGGAAATAATCATTAGGAATATTATGGGGGATTTATTTATAATTTCCATATCATTATATCATCTCTAATTTATCATCATGTGACTTAGGATCAAATAAAGGGTACATTCTCCTGGAATACTAAACTCCAAGTTTTCTTCTTGTTTCACACTTATGAAAACCCCAATAGGGGATGGTTTCCCATATCTAATTTTAGGGTTGTATTAAATATAAAAATTACTATATGTTATTACAAAAGGAAAATGATAGGATGAATCTTTAACAAATATGTATGGATTTTCATGGGTATACCATTATTTTGTGTGGATTCTTATATAAAATATTTTCTTGTGAAATACCAGTTGAACAAATATTTTATTTAATGAACATATTTTATTTAGTTAAATAATGATATATATATCATTATTGATTATTTTTAATCATGGTATGTAATTTGTTAAAATTTTATTAAAATGTAAATATGTTTTTTCATGTTATGTGTGTATTTACTTTTTAGAAACTGTGAAATTGTGATAATGTAGTATTAATTAGGGAATATTGTTATTTAAAATTTTTAAATGAATATGGATATTTGATACATAGATTGTGGTGTGAATAACATGAAAAATAGAAAGACCTCTATTATCTTGTTTCAACTTAAAATAGAGTTGTCTTATTGTATATAGGTTTATCAAAAAGTGATGATTTGGGGTAAGAGGGGTAATAGTACACTCACAAGTTGAGTTTCCCATTATGTTTATATATAGAAATTTAATCTTCTATAACCTCTAATTTTTTTAAAAAATAATTAGTTATGTGAGATAATTTGTCTATAATAATATTATTTTTTGATATATTTGGCCATTTTTTTCCTTTCATAATAGTTTTATGTATTATGATTGAATTTTTTGAATTTGCTTATAATAAATTGGGAGAAATTTTCATAAAAAATAAATTTAGATTACATTAAGTTCATTAACATTTTAAGTTGAATTTATTTTATGATATATTATAGAGACTCATTATCTATCAACTTATCTGACACTATTGTGTGAATAATTTTTATATTTTTGAAATTGTCAATGGAAAAATATCTTTCTTCATTAGTGATATATTATGGACACACAATTGGTACAATATAAATGATAAGGATTTATGGTGATGGTTTTTAAATTGTATGTTTAGGGTCACTTAGAATAGAAATGGGAGAGTCCTAACTTTTTTTATAACACCCTACAATGAGCTTTTGTAGAATCATATTTCAAAATATATCCCACCCCTTGTATTTTTAAAATTTATGATTGTTTAGGTGTCAGCTATGAAAAGAATAGTTTTTTTGGAAGATGTTCTAGGTTATAGATGGAAATTATGTTAATCTTCTCTAGAATCAATTGATGGGTGAGAGTCACACCACAACGATGGAGGAGTAGGATTCCATCACACAAAAAAAAATTGAAGGATGTCCCTTTTTTGATTCATATATCTGATTTAATAAACAATGTTTTAGAAAATGTCATGTCATGAACTAATACACTAGGAATGAAAATGTTTTTATATAATTTCAAGGTGTTGTTGAGGACAATGACATAACTGATATATTTTTAGGGTGGATGGAATTTTATTATAATAATCCCTTAGTGATTAAGGGTTAACTTTTGTGATGTGTGTGGTAAATTCCATAGAAGTGGGTTCAATGATATGATGATAAATCTTATTATTTTCACTTTGAAACCCATTCTTATTTTTCAAAGAAATCCTTAAATATTGAAATCCTTATATATCAACACCTATGTATCATATAGATAACAGTTATGTATAGTGTTTCACAGACTACAAACTAACCATTATCTATAATGTTACCCTTATGTATTAGTTGTGTGAAACTAATGTATTGTGTTTCTTGATCTGGAAAACATTATGTATCATAGACCTTATGTGTCTTCTAGAGAAACTAACATATTTACCAATTTATTATCACTAAATAAAATTATTTTTTACATTATAAAATCATATGTATAGAAGAATATTCAATTCATGGAACCAAGGCTTATGACCAAAAGGTTGGCAAGGGAGAGCTTCAAAGGAATTTGGGAACCCCATAATTTTTATTTCTATTTCCCTTTAAATAAATTTTTCCTTTGACAACATATTATAAATGTAACACTAATATAAAAATAACAATACATTACGTCATTATTTTGGTATGTATAAATAGAAAATTAATCAATTTATAAATAAATAAATGAATCATAATTAGTAAAATTACTAAATAAATGAATGCACAAGAAAATAAAACTACGATGAGGTCAGAATTCTCTTCGGAACAATATGTAATAAAAATCATAAAAACCATAATAACTATATAATAAATAACACATATTATAAATTTTATAATCATATTTATAATTTAATCAGATAATATGATGAATTATTTTATGGATTTATAAATGGCTATATATTGGAATGTAATAATGTCGTTGGAAAAAAATTTCACATGTGATCATTGGATGTAAGGTTATCAGAGATATTATTTCTATATATATTTTTATCCAGAAGATTTAATGACTCTAAATTATTGTTAGTAAAAAAATTAAATTTATAATTAAATAGTAATAAATTATTTTTGAATGAAATAAAAAATTTTATTAAAAAATTTTATTATAGTTTTATTCATTAAATGTTGTTATTAATATTATTTTTAAAGAAAAATATGTTGTGATCATAAAATGATAATAAATATTATAATACTAATTTATAGATAAAATTTCATGTTTCGAAAATGAATTCTTAAATTTAATGAGACATGATTGATATTAAATAATTGTAGTCTTATTTTTTAAAGAAATATGTTTTTAAATGTATGTTGTTTTTTTATAAAAAAATTAATTGAAAATTTATAAAGGATAGCTCTTAAAAATGTATTGTTTAAATTTATGAAATAATTTATTAACAATAATTTATTTAAAAATTTATTAAAAATATTATTAAAAAACAAATTATTTAAAAAAAATCAGTGATTTAATTTTTTTCCACATATTTTATATTTTCAATTAAAATATAATTTTAATATACATTAAAATTGATTTATATTAAATTGTTTCTCAATTCATAGTTTATATATCAGAATTATATAGGAGGGTGATTTATTATGAATAAAAATAATATATTGATGTCAATATTGTGTGACCACAATAATGGTAAATGTTGTAAATTATATCAAATAATGGGCAATGAATTATGAAATTATAAAAAATAATCTCAAATTTATAAAATGAGGGTTTTCATGAACAATATCTATTATTATCATATTTGAATCCATATTACTTGTAAAAATAAATTCCTTACAAATAAAATAATTGATTTTTTGAAAAATTACACTAAATTTCATCTATAAGATTATTCAAACTCACCCCACCACATACCAGTACATTTTTTTTATTTTTAATTTTAAATTCCAAGTGTAAGGGAAAAATATGGTTAATTTATATTTTAAAAATAGCCTGTAAGAAACACGATTTTCCCACAATTATTAAGACTAGTACCCCCCTCCAAATTAGAATTAAAGGATAACGAAAATAATCATGGGGAAGCTTCAATTTTACATAATTCACGTGGATAATTATAATTTAAAGGGGAATAAAATATAGACTAGTTAGGCACCATACACATATTGTGATCTTCTTATATTTCACTTTTGAGTGGATTCACTATCCCTATATGTTTACAACCCTCATAAAAAATAATAAATTACATATATAATTAACCTAAATAACTCCATGCCTCTTGAAGTGTTATATTTTTGATCTTCAGAAACCAATAGTGTGTTCAAACCATTAGGGGTATATCAATTATTTTCTACATTAATCCGTGTATAAACTCCACAATCTTATAATGATAATAGACTACTATATCTCTCTTCCTAATATTCCCTCTCACATATCAAATTTTTTCCCTCTCATCTTCCAATCTAACCCTATCATAATCCACGATTTCTCTTTAAAATTTTCAAATATAAAGATATCTGTTTTCTGTCACCAAAAAATTGATCGGATTTCCTATTAATAATTCATCACAACACCTTAATTAATTTTGAAGAAATACCTAAAATATATTTTATAATTTTAAGACAAGACCTCCCATTAAATTCTTTAAATTACCTATTTAAATATGTGAAATAAAAATCTAAATATCTACAAACTCAACATCATCACTGTATAACTATAATTTTCATTAATTGAACACATTCAATACATAAATATAAACTTTTATATAGAGATTCTAAATGGACTTATACTCTACCACATCATGGATGTAACACCCTAGGATCTAGGAAAAGTTTTTTATCATAAAACAATTTTATATTCTTTCAATGGAATTTAAATTCTTCTTAAAAATAAATCATTAAACATTTTAATCAAACTTGAACCCAATTATTCTTTTATAATGTAACATTAAAATATAACTATATTAAAATAATTATTACATATTAGGGATTACTACATATGATTATGTATTAAAATAATAAAAAGGGGATTACCAATTTCATTTAGGAAATCCCACAGTTCATCTTCATCCTTGAAATTCCCCATTAGTTCAAAAATTCCTACAGTGATAGAAAACATCATATGTGGATAAATCATGTTGTAAAATTGAATTTAAAATTAATACAAGGATATTTATCTTCATAATGTGATAATTGAATATAGTAATAGTAATTAATAGGGGTAACATTTCCCTCATTTGACTGTTAAAAAGGGATATATTGTATTTTGGTGTAAATATAATAAACATGTTAAAACTTTGGGATATTTAGTAAATTTTTAATATAGATACACAATATTATATATTAAAAATGTAAATTTTTAATCTTAAACAATTTATTTGATTTAAAAAGTATTATTTTTAGAATTTTTGGACTCCAATTCACCTATTAAAATACTATTTTCTTTTTGAAAAATAATTTCGTCAATGTGTATTAAAATTACTATCATTATCTTAGAATAATGATTTCAATAAATTGGATTAATAAAATGATTGACCAAAAAAATAGAATAATTAACTTATAATAAATAAATATGAATTAACATATTAAAATAATTTATTCATTTTCCTCTAAATCAAAATATATTGGAAGAAACAAAATTATGATATATTAATTTTATTAAATGATAGAGAAATTTATAAATTTATACTATTAAAATAAATTATTTATACGTAATAATATATATATATATATCAATTATTATTGAAAAATTGATTATAAATTGGTTATAAAAGAAGAATAAATTATTTAATGGTTAAAAGGGATAGGTAAAAAAGATTCTTTTCGATGATATTAGTGTTATCATATTAAAAAGAATAAGTTTTCCATACTAGAGAAGTATTATTATAAAGTATACTTTTTAAAAATTCATGTAATTTTTATTAAAATAAAATAAACAGTAAATTAATTATGTGCTTTAAAATAATTTTCTAAAATTGTAAAACTATAATATGAGTTCATATATTACCATTATTTTTTCATCAATTTTGGAAATTGAAAAAAGAAAATATTTCATGATTCGTGTATGAATTTAAAAATTATGTAATATTTGGAATTTCATTTTTAATTTTTAAAATTAATGTAGTGGGGTAAAAAGTTATCCCCTTTTTAACTAAAAAACATTTTTAAAGGGTGTTTAAATAATTATAAAATATAGTAAATTTAGAGAAACTTGGTTTATAAATGTGTGGATTAGAAAACTCATGACTTATCCTCATCCCATGTGCATTATTGATCTAAATTCATTTAAAATTTCATTACAATCACATTGCCGAATGAGTATTTGAAAAACACTCGTAAATACTATAAACAACCCATGAATACCATACTATTATGAAAATATAAATCCTTTCCTACAATTTATATATCCTCACATCCATATAGGGAAGAATAAATCAAACATTTTGATAGAACCCAAATTGAGAATGATCGAATTTATCATTGTACTTAGTTCTTGACTATCTTTTTCAACAAATATTTAAAAAAATATTTATAACATGTTTTAATGTTCTAATGATGTTTTGGTAACATCACTATACTTATTATCAAATTATATAATTATTATATAACTATACCATTTTTCTTATTCATTAGTATAGTGTGTTTTTGTTTTCATATATTCATCCACCTGCATTAATAATGACAAATTATCTTAACTATTCCACACATGAATGAGTATCTAAAAATTAATAATGTTAATATATGAAAATAATTAATACTTTATGTCATGAATATGGTTTTTAAGTTTGAATCAAAATAAAACTAATAGTCATCATAAAGTAACTTGTTGTTTTTAGAAACATAATGACACATGCATGTTATTGAACTAATATTGTAGAACTATATGAAACTCACAAATAAAATGAACCAAAACAACATAAATACTGATGAAAATTCAATTTTAGAATCTATATTAATATGAATATGAACAAATTATGATAATTTAATGATGATCAAGTCCACCATACCAAAATAGTTAATGATTAATTGAAATTATTTACTCCGAATGGTCTATATAAACTGAAAAATTATTAATGACAATGTAATAAATTAATATAAAATATTATAATAAACATTAATATAAATCAATAAGATTATAAAATTTATTATAATATAGTATTAGATTATTATAAAGGAATATAATATTCTATCATTTAATTGAGGATTCATGGTGAGTTTTTTCCCATCCATATTTTCTATCATTATGATATATTCAATGTGTAGAACAATCTTTCCATATGTGGTTTATATACTACCCCAATAATTTCTTATAAAATATTTCTCTATTATTTAATATTATTTAAAAAACCATATCATGTTATTTTATTCATTGGTTATCTTTTTGAATGTTACAATAGCGATATGGTTTCATTTTCCAATCTCAATTTCGAATTGATGTTTTTTTGTCTAAACTATGAATTGATAAATTTTGATTATTAATAATTAAAAACAAATATATTCTTTTATTATAATTATTTTATTGATTTTAGGTGACATATTTCATGTTTAAATCCTTTTGTTACCTAATTCGACCGAAAGGAAGTTTTCATGTTGAGTTATCCCAATATTTTCATTTTCGCCAGAAATATTTCTCTTCCAGGACTGTATTAATTCTGTTAACATGTAAATTTACATATTGACTTCTATGATATCTTATATTTTTTTAGGGGAAATTAATTTATTTTAAATTGTATTATTTTTTAATAATTTATTATGTTAATATTTAACCTATTTTCTCCTTTTTCTAAAGATTTTAAAATAAATTAATTTTTACTTGAGTTTTTAGGATCTTTTATTCTAATTATTTTATTTTATTTTTATCATCTGTTTTCATGTTTTAAAATTTTTTAAAATGTAATTTATTTTCCCATTTTTTTATAAATTATTTTATTATAAAATTTAATTTTTTAAATTAAAACGTTATTTCATATCCTTTTTCAATAAAATTCTATAATTATCAGAGAAAATTATTGCTGAACTATGCCAAAATCTGTTATTTTTTATTTTTATTCACATCGAAAGAACTATAATGTTATAAATATCCACCTTCTTATAAATGGAATATGATATTATCATTTTGAGGATATCATGAAACTCATTTCATTCAAATATGTTAATTATGTTGTTATGGTATTATATCAGATTTTAGGATATTATTTAAAACATGTCTATTATTTAACATTATCATTGAAGTGTCTTTACAAACCCCATTTAATTAATCACAAAACATTTTAAAAATCACAAGTTAATAAGGTTGTGTCGAGATTGCTCAGGTATCTAAGTTCACATGTTTTTTATTGGAGATAATCGTAGGTATATTTTTTCAAAAGATGGTTATTGGATATAGTTATAGGTAGTTAAATTCATAAGATAGCACATTAAGATGACTATGAGTATCTCTGATCATATGTTTTGGTGTGGACACGATTTTAAGTATATATATTCACAAGTATGTCGGTTGAAATGATTTTGGGTAGCTATACTAACATTTTGGTGAGGGTACATTACTTCAAATGTTAATTTTAAAATGTTTGTTTATATAAATTATTGTAGTTAGTAATGAAGAAAGTGAAATGACTTATAATTTTTCTTTATATACAACATTATTAAGATTAATTTTGTCCCTAAATATTATACCATGCTTCTGAATGCATATTAGTCATGTCTTATGTTATTCCATGAGTCTTGACTAATGATATATGTTTTCTAGAATTATTCTCATTATTTATGTCCGTACACAATAATAATGTTATTATAAACATATTCTCTTGTTGTAATCGCATATGTGCTTGGATTTTAACCTCTTATGATTACCCATACAGAGCATCTGATCATTCCCCTTTCTTATTTTTAAAATATCAATGATATGGGGAAGAGTGTTATGTATGACATGTTTCTAATGGGATTAATTAGGGTGATGATATGGATAAATATTAATAGTATTTTAAAATATTTTTTATTTAACTGATATCTTGTGAAATTACACTATTGGGATTTAGGATAATTTTAATTTATCATATTAAATATTTAAAATAATAAAATGATTGAAAAATTATTTGTTCCCATTTGGGTCATAAAACTCTGTTACAATTCAAAATTGTAACTTTTATGCTTCTAAGATTAAATTTCAGAGTGTGGTTCTGAGTCACTTTAACAAACACCTTCAAAATAGAAGATCCATTGAAATATTACTTATCCCCTTCATGAAATAGTAATAAAATCATTTTCTTAACATGTTTCCATCCCAATTTTCAATAAATAAATAATATTATGTATACACACTACTATTAAAAAAATAATATTTCGCACTAAGGGACATTGTCAAAATTACATCTTTGTATCCCCGAATCATGAAATGCATTCCCCGATGCAGTTTCATGCATAAATATATCCCAACATTTGGGAGCCCTATATAAAATGGGGCCCATCAGGGATTTATTCTTGATATTGATTCAATCTTTTAAAACTATCTCCTCTGTTTGAGCTGAGTCCTGACATTCCCTAAGATTTCATGGATTTTCTATTATTATTCCTCCAATTATATTGGGTAAAACCTCACATAATATTTAAAATACTCTTTCATATAAATCCAAATACTATTTTGTATATTGAGATATCAAGTCCATTTTATTTTTTGCAATAATTATTTCATGGAATGAAATATGGTTTCATCGTCTATCTATTATCCTTTAGACCAAAAATCACACCATTTCTGTCATGTTTCTTATAAACACCCTTTATCATTTCTAAAAAACATGTAAACAATATTGAATCTTCACAATATTTTCATATTCATAAAAAATATTAATAATTAACAGGAAATTTAAAACAATCTTTCCTATTGTATTTGCCGATGTCTCTTTAAAAATAGATTCAACATAATCTCATTATAAATCATCAGAGCTACCCCTCTCTAAATTCCAATCCCCTTAAAATTTAGATAGTGAGTCAACGATTCAATAAATTATAAATGTATTATGAAATCTAAAAATATCATTGGTAGAAAGAAATGTTAAATGAAAAGTTCAACATCAAATCAATTACCTTGATTGAAATGTTTCCCTACACATCAAATCTATTTCTATAATGATTCTCCCCCAAAATATTAATTATGGAACTTTTTACTTTTCCGTAATAAATTTCATTTCATGTATCAAACTTTTCAAACAATAAGAAACACTCACTACATCATTCATCATCATTACATGTACAAATCCACCAATCCTATTCTTGTAAAGAATCTCCCATTTCGTCAATATATCCATGTATCAAATATTTGAATGATCACAAGTGGGATTTATAAATGAAACATGTAATTTAGTATAGTGTTTTCTCAATTTTGTGTAAAAAACCGTCTGAGGAATTTGGGATTTTCTACAAGCCACATGGTGGGATGGAGATAGTTCTGCTCCAAGAGATAATTTAGGCCTCTAAAACTCAACTTTTCAAATTTTATTTTTTATGATTTCTAAAATAACATTTCTTGTTAAATCATAACATCAATTAAATAAACTATTCTGAAATTTCCCCATGATGAATTGATAATTTATCTCAATGTCTTATTTCATGGAATAATTGGTAGAATTTCATTATGAATAATAGAACCTGAGCGATAAAACCTTTTTTCAAGAGTGGGTTTCATATCAACATTTAGATCATCAAATAGTTTCTTTAACCATATAAGATGAGTATATGAATTTGTGAAATATATAAATATATATATATATATGTCATCCATTATATGATGATAGATTCTTCCCTACTTCATTATTATACAATAAATTCAAAAGTATCCACGATATAATAAAACACCAATTGTAATAAAATAATGATATTTTTATCTAGATCAATACATATTATTGTTACATAGTAACTCATTATAATATATTATATTACAAAAAAATAAAATCCACCATGTTATTGATAGAAAAAGACTAATTTTTTTTCAGTATAATTATATTTCCATGGGAAACACTGGGTGTGGTGTGGATCAAAATTTTTCCAAGAAACAGATGGGTCATGTAACTATTAGGTACCCTATGATTTAAATGGTTTGCCAATGTTATATTACATCAACATTATAGTCATCATAATCTCTTAGAAAATGAATTCTTATATCTTTTGGTGTAGTCATTGGCCTAGAATAATTAATTCCAAAATATTTTCGGATCCTTTAAGAATATTATAATGAAGATAAAAAAGGAATTATACCTTTCATGAGTAACATAAACACATATGAAAATTTTTACCTCCCTAATCATGTGAATTTCATACTCAAACCACCTTTATTATACAAATAGGGTGAATTTTTCTTCAACCACTCCCCCCGAAATTTTGTCCGTAAAACAAATGGCCACAATATCCATTAATTATTCTCATTATTTTAGTCAAAAATGTAATAAGTCCACCTCACTAGACTCAAATTTATATCTAGTATAGATCTTTCAAAAAATATTAAGAGCATGATTCTAACATAGCCTCAAAAAAGAAAACCTAAATTGGACTACACTTCCCTATTAATTGTCTATATTATGTTTATCATTTTCATAAATTCACACTTAATCTTAAAGAACTCCACTAATGAATATTTATTTTATATACATTTTGTACACCATGAATCCACTTTCCACTAACAATAAAAAGAAATATAAAATTTTTTCCAACAATGTTATAGGTGAAACATTCCCATCCATATTAATTCCCCAAATTTCGAAATACCTTTTAAAACCTATTTATGAATGATTGTGTGTCTTCTAAAAATATTCATTACTTTTTTATAGGATACCCACTAGGTTATTATGAAACTGTTTTCCTATATACTTTAGAAAATTTCACATGTTTCATTATTTACATTCAACTTAGGATTTTAAGGCATTTATTTATCCCAATTACAATTATTTTGTTCCCTTTAATACACATTGGTTGTAGTTGATATGATATAGAGATTTTCTATTTAGTATTTATTTTTATATTTTAGAAATACTATTTTCAATTAATAGACTATATTTCTCTCATTGAATTCAGTACTGATTCTTAATTTCATTGCTTATATAGATCATGTTATAGTCTCATCATCATTAGTGTATTATTTTAAATCCATTCCAACCCCATTTTATCACCCACATTCAATAGTTACTTTATAATAAATCACATCTATGATTTAATCTCTACATTATTGTGAATTTTTTTATTTTGGAATCTAATCATCTTATAAAAACAATACAACCTAATATTAATAAATTTTCCCTTTCATTTTTTGTAAAATTTTTATTCCTTTATTTTAATTAAAAATTTATATCATCTTAATGAGCTTCAACAATTTTATTATTATCTATTTTGAAAAATAATTACTTACATCAAATAACATTCAATCACATTAGTGGAGGAGTCGTCATATAACACACCTCATATGGTGTATTTTCATTATTTAGATAGAGTAATGGTCGGTGTGAGATATAAATTAATGTCATAATTTTTTTATTCTAATATGTATCTAGTAGATTTATTTCAATAATAATATTTCATACCACACTTTTAAAAATAAGATTCTTCCCATCAATAAAACTATTTTAATAAGGATTCATCGCCACTAGAACATGGTTCTTTTTTGATTTATTCCACAAACATTCATCCACCTTATTATTAATTGATTTTTTAATTTTTAATCTAGAACATAAAAGTTTTCATCGCAATAATCTTTCCCAACAATCTATGGAATCTTCTAGTGAATTTGAACACATTATTTTTTAATAGATTGATATCATCCAATACAACTTACAACAATCATCAATTAATTGAACATAATACCTATTTCAATCCATTAAAATGGGGGATGTTATTCTATAAACATTATTATTACCCATATTAAGAAATATCATTGACTTATTATCCTTTAAATTATATATCATCTAAATTATTTCCTCTTTCGAGAATATACCACAAACATTAGTATGATCTTGTGGAGTATTACTGGTATATTGGGATTCCGAATTCCTTACAAAATCTTATTACATATGTCAACTCTTCTAGCTATTCCTCTTTTTTCATACCATATTCACTACATTCATAGAAAGTGATGACATCTCATCTCCTCAAATAAATGGATGAAATTCCATTTTATAGTATTCCCTTTTATCATAACCAAAAAACTTCATCAATTGTTGAAAATATTATTCCTCTTGAATTTTACCACCTTCTAGGATATATATATAGTTACATATTAAATAGCAAATTTTGATGAAATACTTCATCCACTAAGTCATCTTTATACCTAAAATCATTTCCTCTTATTTTTTATTTTCTAGATACAATGATCATCAAACCCTCATCATTTCGAAAACAAAATATCCCTTCATTATCACTTTTTATTCTTATGGAAATATTTTAATTTTATTGAGTTTATTTAGGTTTTTTCCCATCTATGATCTATAAAATATTATGTAGGCTCTAAAACTACTAATTTTTATTCACCAATGTATTTATTTATGGATATCATTTTATTGTTATTGCAATGGTATTTTTGTTCTTAAAAAGTTACCTCAATGCTGTAATTGGAATAACATCATCTTTTCATAATCTTTTGATTGTGATATATATATTGTTTTTATATATTCACTTATCTATTTGCTGGTAAAATTATTTCTTATAATAACATTGAATGCACCTTATATTTTATTAAATATTGTGTGTGTTCATTAATTTTTAAAATGTTATTTCATGGGGGTGTAGTTTTACGTGGATATGTTCAATGGGGTGGATTTTTTTTTAATAAATATAAATGGAATATTTTCTAGTATAAATATATTGGGATATAAATATTATTTTTATTAAATATAAAGTGATGAATAATGGGGAATATAAATTTTTTTATAAGAAATTAGTAGGGTTAACTCAAATTTCACTATCCTATACATGATTTATAATAACTGTGATTTCAAAACTAAATCAAAAAAATGATTAAACTCATTAAATTATATGGGACGATGATTGTAATGAATAATTGTTTCCATTTATAGAGGTTTTTTTTAAATTGGGTTATAAAGAGGTAAAATAATTGAAGATGAACTCAATTTCTTCAACAATATATATATATAGTTACAGTTTGCGAAAGTGAAAAATATAGATCTTGAGTAGGAATTTTTTTTGCTATAATATCTCCCAATGTCTTGGAATTGAACTATCTCTACTATGAGAATAATAATTTGAATAAATTACCTAATATAAATGGATTTTAGACTCCAAAACTAGAATGATGAGATTCATTTGAAAGAATAATATGTATCTTCCCAATACTCTAATAGTTTGTATGAAATTATAGAATCCAAAGTATAAAAATGAATTTGAAAATTGATTCGAAGAATACTTTGAAGTAAAAGAATATATTCATATCACTAACCTATTTTTTGGCATTATGGTATAAAATCTATTATATATACTAAACTTGGATTCTTTAAGATCATGGGTCACCTTCCAAAACAACCATTTCACCTCCAGATCTCAAATCCTCCTCCACCTTTCGGTCATCTAATGACTGGCTATGCGTATTCTGTGAAAATCCTCAACCCATCACTCTTGTTTAGGGTTTCATCTGTGCATCTATTTTATTCTACAATCAACAAATCTTCCTCCCTTCTCCTCCCTCTATTTTCGGCAGTTCCTCCTTGAGTTTCCAGTTTACTCCGCGCGACATAAAAAATTTCGATGAAGCTTACGGTATCATTCTTCATTCGGTGGGGTTTGCGATCTACTAATCTTATAAACTCATTTCTTCCCATATGTTTTCTCTTAGATCTCACTATAGTCCCTATATTCTGTCGGTTTTATGGAATCTGAGCATCAGTATTTCCACGTATCTACAATCTCTCAAATCTCATGGGAGCTACCTCTTTGCCTTTATTTCCACCTAATTCATCAACACGCGCATACAATTACCCACTCATCATCCCCTGGGATGGCTGCTGAGTCCTTCAGCTCGCGTGTCTATCTTTTGAAAGTTCATCGACTATATATCTTGTGGTGTTCTACTACTAAAGCAAGAGGTCAAATTATCTCCATCCATTACAAAACCATCTTTTAGCTATAACACCAGGAAACTACCCAATCTTGAAAAACTACTTCTACTGTTGTTAGCTAATACTACCACCAAAAAAAACTTCCATTTTATTCATATTCCATGAACATGAAAACCTTCGAAAAACAATTCCAGTCTATGAAATTTGATGTTACTGCTGGTTACTGCTATAACAAACCATAGAATAGGCAAACCCTATTTCTATTGTTTCAAAAGTATACTATAAATACAATATTATTAGGCATATCCTATTGATATCCCTATATTATAAATCCACTTTATGTTTCAGGTAGAATACCTCCCTATTACACATCAGAGCATATTTTCTTCCCATGCATCATACAGAAATAGAATCTAAGGCACATCAATCAATTCTGTCCAAAATTATTTAAGGGGTAAAGAAATTTAAAATTTATCTGACAACGTAGTTCACAACATTATTACAGCTACCTAAAAATAACTCACATGAATCGATGCGTTTTTTAATATGTCCTCTATTGAATCAGCAAGAAAAAATTTCACAATATCTCTTCACTGTCTAACAAGCCTTACCTGGTAGACATTTCAATTACAAAAAATATGTTGAAATATATTTTTGCAAGATATACAATTTTCTTCCAATTTCACTTTTAATTTAATCTAACTACCCATAAACATAGAATGTATTCCTTCCAAAAGATAATGATTCAAAAAAAGGAAACCAATACAAAGATTTCAACACTATCATTATTGAGAGATGCAAGGTTGCAAAGGAGACTACGTATGAGGGAAAGAGAAAAAGGAAGACAACGAATGTAACTTCTAACAATCTATCCATAATGTTAGATACTCTTTTACAAATTCATACATTTCTAAGAAATTAACCTACTAACTAACATCACTTATGTTCTAATACAATTTATGAAGAAGTACAACTGAGTTCCAATTTTAATTGAGGAGCACACATACCACTGTCGCCTTTATCTACCAATGGTGAATTCAATTTCAATTTACCATAAATTTGAAATACAATCGATATGTTACTTCTAAATAATGTTGAATACTTTAATTATTCTACTATTGAATTCATAGTGCCTTATGAATGTAGAACTTCAACACCAATATCTAGTACAACAATAAATATAAAAGGATTTTATTACAAAATTAAAAGTACTTGAAATAAATATTGCTTCTATTCATTCTTTAAATACATTTGTTTACAATATTGAAATTCTAAACATGTACTGGCTATTTACCCATGGACTATACTAACCTATTTTGAACTAAATCATCTGAACCACTACAATATATTTTCACCACCAAAGGAGGAGCATGCATATATTTGTCACCTATATCTTTGAATGGTGAATTCTATTTCAACGTCATAGTACATTGAATATCAATATTAATTTTATTGTTTTGTAACTTTTATTAGTTAGTTAACTATTATATTTCATAGATATATAATCATGACTATGCAGCTTCATCATCAAAATCAGCGTGATGTGTCAATAGAAAAAAAATATGTGAATTCAATGTTTAAAATTATGTCCCCTTTGGTGAATATTCTGTCAAATATTTCTTGTGAACAACATTCCAGTTACATCTCCCTTCTACAAAAGAGTTTATTATAACTTCATTACATATGCTAGCTCTAACGACCGATATAGGAATTATTATTTACCAATCGCCTACCACTTTATCATAGTGATAACCAGTCATATCTTCAAATTCTTTTTAATTTTCAAATAATGTAATTTGTTGAATTCTCCGTTTACAATAGATACTATTTTACTTCTTCAACTACTGGAAATGAAGGTAATTTTCTTGATACAGGTGTGTTGTAAAGTGTAAACACACATTCTTATTAGTTTCTATATATTAATAAATATCGTCATGGTTTTAGAATTAAATAGTAGTTTTAATGCAGATTCTACCCAAGAACCAGCACTGTAAACTACATTGAATCATATAAGATCTGAAGGACATGAAACAATAACTGTAGAAACACATGCTGAAAGAAATCACACAGGAGGCTTTTCAGGTATGAGTTACTACACATTCATTTGTTAGTGTATAATTATTTTGGATGAATTATCTTACTAACTTTAGTAAATAATGTGTCAAAAAGAACACAACTACTACAACAGGAAGAAAATGCAGGTCAATATATTTTTTAAACCTATCTGTATACTACTACTCAATTCATGAAACATTTATGAAATTCATAGTGCCTATTTAATTTTCCTAGAACAGGTGGGTTGTAAAGTGTAATCACACTTTATAAATAATTTGTATGTATTCATAGATATATTCAAGATTTCAGAATTCAATAGTTGTTTAAATGCATATTCGAACCAAGAACCAGAAGTGTCAACTACATTGACTTATGTTACATCAGAAAGACATGAAACAATAAATGAAGAAATACATGATGAAAGAAATCATGTAGGATACTTTTCAGGTTTTAGTTACTACACGTTCATTTGTTAGTGAACATATATTTCAGATGAATTGTCTTACTATCATTTTTATATACTATTATAGAAATAACACAACTACTACAACAGGAAAGAAATACATGTCCCTATATTATTTTAACCTATTAGTATATTGTGACTCAATTTATTAAAAATTTATGAAATTTATAGTGCATGTTTTATTAAAACCTTTTATTTAGTCATTAGTCACCTATAGATTATTTGAATAGTAGAGATCTTTCAAATGTATGTCAGTACTGTGGTTCTATTTTTTGATTTGAGGAGAGAAATAAAATGGCAGTACCAATGAGAACCCATGATACACTCTATGTTGCTCGATCAGAAAAATTTCTTTGGAATTACTCTCATCATGTCCTTAATACCATAGAACGTTAGTTTTCAATTGCAACTCCATGGAGGAAAGATCATTCCCAGAAAATATAATTATTTACAATAATATTTTATCATTCGCTTAAATAGATGGGAAGATTGAATGGTCACTAAATAATGGTAGATCACCAAATATATTCATATAGAATGGGAAAAACTTCCATCGCATAGGTAGTTTGTCTCCTCCTAAGGGACAACAACCAAGGATTTCCTAGTTGTATGTGTATGATATAGCTAATGAGTCCAAAAATAGGATTTGAAACATCAGCTAGTATTTATAGTCATAATTTATCAAATTGACCTGATGGTGATGTTTTCACTTCATTTTAAATTTAATTTACTATGTAGTTATGATAGAGTGAATTCAAACACAACGGTATACATTAATATGATTTTCAACCAGAAAAATATGATTCATGAAACAAATGATTTAGCTTGTCATTTTAGAAGTGAACATGATGTTATCGATCATCAAGAAATTCCAAATTTAAATTTTCAATCACTTAAGGTAAGAAAAATAAATGGAGTGACATACAACATTCCAACTACTTCTGAGATTGTTATACTTATTGTCTGTGACATTGAAGATCTCAACTGTGAAAGATATATTATCATTCAATGAAAAAGTGGTAAATTATATCAGATTGATGAGCTTCATCCCTTGTATCTTCCATTTCAATATAAACTAATTTTCACAGGTGGTCAAGATGGATTCGTTGACAACAATACACATCAATCTATATCATTCAGTGAAAGTACAAAGATTCGGATGGTTAAAATGTGAGAATACTTCTCCTATCACTTACAGTGTCATTCCAATGATAGTTCAACATTACAAGATTCAAGAAGATTATTGAAAAAATTTATTGTCGATTCTTAAACAATGATATAGTCTCGGATACATCATTTCATTTGCATCAATCAAAAACGCCTTAGGGTTGAGTTGTACAATGGGTTGAAAATTTCTTTTCTTCTAGGTGACCGTGATGGGTACCCATGCGAGAAGAATATTATTTTACCGTCTATATTTACTGGTGGTCCCTGGTATATGCTTCAAAATTACCATGATTCTATGTCAATATGTAATTGGGTAGGATATCACGATTTTTTTAAAGTTTACATGCAATCCACTATGGCATGAAATCAGTAGATTTTTTTTACATTACAATCATTGTCCATCAGACAATCCACACATTGTATCTATAATTTTTAATATTAAGGTTTATCAGTTAATGAAATATTTATAAGATGAGCGTTTCATTGGGAAGTCACAAGTCGGTAACTAACATCATACCAATCTGTTTTTCAGTTATAAATTTTCTTATTTAATTTATTAACAATTGAAATGTGTCATTAACTTCAGAATTTTCCATGTAGTTGTTCGTCCCGTGGAAATTCAAAATCGTGGACTACCTCATATACACATTTTACTATTTTTATGTCAAGAGAACAAAATAACTACTCCTATTTGAATTGAAAAAATTGTTTGTTTTGAAGTTCCAAATCAAGGTGACATACCAAATCTTCAGGAAGTTGTTAGAAGGTTTATGATACATGGACCTTATGAAGATACAAATCGTAACTCACATTTTTTGAAGAATGGAAATTGTACTATATTTTTTCAAAAAAATAGTTGATAGTAAAATAGTTGATGATGGGTTTGTTCTATATCGATGAAGAAATGATGGAATCGCTATCGTAAAAAATTGAGTCCCTTTGGATAATTAGTTTTTTGTAACATATAATACTTTTTTTCTAATGAAGTATCAAGCTCATATGAATATAGTAGATTGAAATCAATCAACTTCCATCCAATATATGTTTAATTATATTATCAAAGGTAACAATCATGTTTCAAAAACATTGTATGATACCAACAATAAAGAGTCTTCGGGAAATAATAGTGATGAGATTAAGATGTATTATGGTTGACGGTACATCTCTCCTTGAGAGTCTTCCTGAAGGCTATTTTCTTATGATATCCAATATAGATATCCTCCAGTATAAAGGCTTCATTTCCATTTACCAGGAAAAAATAGTGTTATGTACACTGACACTGATCATATTGAGGATGTCTTTAGTAAGGGTAACATTTCTGAATCAATTATTACAGTGGGTTTTGAAGCTAATGATGTATAAAAGGAAGGTATATTTCTCAAATAGTAAGAATTTACAACAATATATGTATTCCACCAATGAGATAAAATGGTATCCATGAATGTAGGGGTTCAGTATTGATAGACTTTACTATGTTCCACCAACAACTGGAGCGCTATATTACCTGTGACTAATGTTCACAAAGATTAAAGGTGAAACATCATTTGATAGTATTAAAAGTGTTAACAACATTACTCATGGGACTTTTCGAGGGTCATGTTCTACATTGGGACTTCATGCTAATGACATAGAATTTATTGAAGCAGTAAAACAAATATATAAATGGGCTATATGAAAGTCTATGAAAAAACTTTTTTCCATCATTTTGTTCTCAAGAAATATGTCTCGACCAGACATTGTGTGGAATGAAACCTATAAGATCCTCAGTGAAGACATTATTTATAAGAAATAATTGATTCAACAAATTCCATGTATAAATTCAAACAGTTTATTCTTTGGCTTCTTAAAAATGTAATTGTTAATTCAGTTAACTATAATTGATTTAATAAAACAATCTAATAATTATGCAACACTATTTTGGAATTTCATTTACATTTGAACCTAATCGATTTTCTAAAACTGTTGTATGAATTTCTTTATATAGAATACCATCTTGAAATGAATGGTAGATATCTTCATTTTTATCCACCCATGCTTGTACAAGATTCTGAAATTGTTTCTCAATGAAATTAGTTGGTAGCAGATGAACTAAACTAAAGTAGAGAAAGCCTTAGGAATGAGTTTCTGACATTGCAGAGTAAGCTTACATAAGAACAGAAAGATGTGATGACTATCATTATGTCTTGATTAACTACATGTGATGGTGGTTTCTTTTTCTTGCATGGACATGGAGGCACAGGTAAAAGCTTAATATGGAATGTATTGACATCTCTAGTATGGTTGGAAGGTAATATCATTCTAGAAGTTTCATCCATTGGAATTACATCATTACTGCTACCTGGTGGGAGGAAATCTCAATCCAAATTTCATATTCCTATATCTAATTCAGATAACTTTGTTTTCTATATTCAACAAGAGAGTTATGTCGTAGATCTTCTACTATTAACAAAGGTAATTAATTGAGATGAGGAACCTATGATTCATAAGTACATTTTTGAAACTCCTGACCTTGAATAAAAATATATAATGTTAGAAAAAAGTTAAAATGCTTCAAACTTACCATTTGGGGGTATAAAAGTTGTCTTAGGAGGGGATTTCAGGCAAATACTACATGTAATATTGGGTAGTAATAGAAATAAAATAGTGTTCACAAGTGTAGTATCTTCATTCTTGTAGAATCATTGTCCTATTCTAACACTAACAATGAACATGTGATTTAATTAAAATTCTTCTAAAATTTCAGATGACGTTCGGGACTTTGCTAAACAGACATTAGATATTAGTGAAGGTCGCATTGGAGAGAAAAATGATAGTGAAGCTATAATTCAAATTCCATCAGCATATCTTCTTGCTTGGACTACAAATATTATTTCTGCAGTTGTTGAACATACTTATCCCAATTTCATGGGTAACAATACTGATGTAAATTATTTTAAATACCATGACATCATATCTCAAACTCATGATATTGATGAAGAAGTAAATGATTACATGATGTCTCTCACATATTCTAAAGGAAATGCTTATTTCAACTCCGATTCAGTTTGTGATGCATGTTTTGATAGAGACATGACACAAAACATTTACACATCTAATATTTTAAATGGGATTAATGTTTCAGGGATGCCTACCCCTAAAATATCACTCAAAATAGGGGTTCTTGTCTTGTTGCTTCGAAATGTAGATCAATATATAATATTATGTAGTTGGATGGGAGCATGAATTTTATGTGGCTGTAATTATGGATATCATGAATTCATTCCAAGATTAAAGATGACACACTCCAATTGTCAATATCCCTTGAAAATACAAAGAAAAAAATATCCTTTGATTATTTATTATGTTATGGCTATTAACAAAAGACAAGGACAATCACTGTCTTATGTTTGGTTGAATATTCAGAAAACTGTGCATTGTCATGGTCAATTATATGATGATGTATCTAGAGTCACATTACCATTATGTTTGAAAAGAGTACTTATGGATAATAATCCCACAAACTATGAATCGAAACAAAATATTGTCTACAAGGAAAAAATTGATTGATTGTGTTAGGTATATCTTAAATTAGATGTTAAATTGTCAGTGTTAAAGTTTTTGTTCTTATATTTCTAGGATTTAATAAATATCAATGTTTGTAAATATGATATCTTTGTATACACATTCAAAGGGTACGGATTATCCAACATGTCATGAACTTTACCCCTTCAAATGATATCACACCTAAGACCGATGAGACATTAAAGATAAAAGAGCATATTTTGAATCTATGGTGCAACACAACATCAAAGTAATCCAATGATGTCGTTGCCACTGATATGATTCTAGGGGATCAATAGGGGACTTCAGATTAAAAATATACTACGTTTTTGGTTTTGTGTGCTGTATTTATCTTTTCATTTTAACTATGTAAAAAAATTATTAACATGATTTATCTATTTTTCAATTATTAAAAATCAAAGAAAAATAATTCTACATGGGACAAAGATGCATTGTACTATTACTAGTCGTCAAAATCTCTCTATGTTCAAAATTCTGTTGTGTGATGGAATATTCTATTTTATAGAAAACATCCAAATAGCTGCTAATCAAGGTAGATACGTAGGAAATAGACATGATTTTCAAATACTGTTCACATCAATAATGCATGTCCTTCCATGTGATTCACTACTGCCACATTTTTATTTCTATATTACTTCTTTTGAAGACATAAATCAGAGAAGGGTTCCAGAGCATCATTTAATAGGTACATATTTATTTAAGTTTTTGTAAAATTTAATAATGATTACAAAGTTCTTCTCTAGATCATTATATAAATTAACGAAATAATTTCAACGTTCTATAAGTTACATTACATTACATTTTGTTCCATCTAATATGTTTTAGAAATAATTGGACATTTAAATTGGTCACATCTTCTTGAAACATTGGGTAATTCTAATTTTAAGACACTAATTGTCTTATAGTATGAAAGGTTAGTCATTATGGTCTTTCATAATATCTGAGCAGCTATTTACATTTAACATTATTTTTCACATATATTCATATAGTCGGTTACAAGTTAAATTCAGTTTATGAGGTGACTATGCAAATCAAATGTCACGTTACTTGGAAGACAATGTTGGGTCAGAAACTCTTTCAATAATGCATCTTTTTAGAGTGAATAAATTGAATAATAATATTATAAATAACAAAATTCCTAACTACCCTTTCAGTTATTCATTATTTTTTATGTTATTAACTAGTTTTCCCTATAAATTGACTTTAAAAAAATTTCAGGATCTATTATAATTACAACTTCTATTATTAGGAAAGAAATACTTTTTAACCTTGAAATTGAAGATGTATAAAAATTCTGAAAAATTATGTCTATATACTTAATGGAACTGTGACTTTTATATCTGATGTCTAATGTGTACTGTATCATTAATGTACAGACTCTCTTTCATAGTTGACTTGTATTTTTCATTACACTGCTATGGTTTTATAATGGAATCATAGAATCATAGTCCAACACCAATGTATCTAACTTCTACCTCTTCATCAATGATTTATTGAGAAAAAAACCATTTCTGAAGTCAAGAATTGTGAACAGGTATGAAATATATGGTCAAATTTTAAATTTAATTATGCACATTATTATATTGGATGTAACAGTAATGTACTGTAAAAATTAATTAACTACTGTATTCCCAATGTTCCACATCCTAGAAAATGCATAATTTTAGTTATAATATATAAAATTCAAACCACTTACAATTGGTACTTTGAATCAAGAAATTATTGAATGATAATATTTTAGAATGTTGATTAAAATATTTTGTGCCCCAGTTGCAAAATTTCTCCAAATTACACTACTCCAAGGTTATTTTTTTCTCCTAAAAGATTTTTAGTCATTTAATATTTTGAAAATACTGAATAATTTTACTAATCTATAATCCCTTAGTAATCACATTTTTAAATAAAAATATTTATAGTGAAGCAGCTTGTGATTGATATCATTGACTCCTTCTCAGAAGTCCAATTTGATAAACAAGCAATGCAATTTGTAAGCAAAACAAATACATATTTGAGATAAACATTGATACAGGTATTACTAAAATGTAAAAAAGCACGATGAAAAAATATATTCTATTTATTTTAACTAATAGTTACATTCATTTTCTAATTAGGATGATGATGAGTACGGTTTCCCTACAGAATTAACAGTTTTCAAAAATAAAAAAGTTTGGCTATCAATTGAAATATCAAATTTTAATATTCAAAATCATCATTGTTCAAAAGAACAAAACACATACAAGGTAATATTAATTAGTGAAAATGAAAACTACATCATCAATTTCAATGATAGCTTCGCAAAAAATTAGGTATTGTCTATTATATATTACTAATTTCATTAATATGGGAAATCTGCAAAGTGTTAATCATATTATTATTTTTATATAGGATCATCAGAGTAATGGATGTACTAATGTAAGTAGTGGGTATGAGTAGACTTAGGTACAATATATTCCATTATATTCATTTTAATTTCTCTCCTTATAAATTACATGTAAATAATCTAATCATTTTATCATTCCATCATAGGATCATCAGAGTGTTGAATCTTTTCAACTCAGTGAAAAGGATGACTCGGGATTTGTTACATCATCTATGGTTTTATGAACAATTCAGGTATATGTATTTTATCTTTTATATGTTTTCTTTACCAATCCATATTTCTAAACATTCAATTAAGTTGCTTTGAGAACCACTATTTCAGTTAACTACATTCTATATGAAGAAAAACCTACTAACTGAATTTTTTAGTGAAGATGTTTTTGAAAAATATAATCATTTACCACATGATTTCATGGGTAGAACATGCTGGAAAAGAATATGGAAATCTGAATTAAGGATTTATTAAAAGACAAAACAAAAATGAATGACTGATATTTTTTGCAGATATGGAAGGTAATACAATATCATCGATTTCTTTGTTCCATTTTCTTATATGTAATAAGATTTAATATTACATTCAAATATAGTATTTCTCATCGTATTTCAAAATACCATTAAATTAAATCAAATCTTTACAAATCATACGTGGAGTGATACGTGTTCAATAACACTATAAAAATTATATGATGTGCACCACATATAGTTGTTGTTTTATAATGTCAATTGTATATAACGCTATTGTTTTCATATTCATAATACACTCTTATAGTTATACTGATTAACAATTTTTATAAATTATTTATATTTTATGTAATAAATATTAATTCTGGGTATCGTGACTGTCATTATTGCAACAGGGATTACCGTATCTTCATTTCAGAGATAAAAAACTTCTTTCGAATGGAGAAGATCTAAGGGGATGCAAGAGCTATGGAACTTTTTTTAATTTTTTTGTCATTAGTTTCTTCTAACATTATTACATATGAATCGTTAATCATTTATTTCAAAACTATACCATTATCTTTTACATGATTGATCAACCCTCTTAACTAAGGGTTTCATATTTCTTGCTTTTCATTTGTTAAATCACCCTTTTAAGGTGTAGTTGACCATTTGACAATGTTCAGTACTCTTCCTTCCTATTTTTATACATGTATACCTTACATTTTACATTTTCCCACATCCATGTATGTCTATATTACTATGTATATTGAAGTAGTTTTCATATGTATGTATTCTTACTACTATTATATATGTTCAACTAAATTAATGTTATCCGGCCTCTTTTCATACATGTATAACATACAATTTATAATTTCCCACATACATATATGTGTGTATTTCTGTATATATTGATGAAACATTTAGTTGTAGGTAGTCTTGCTGCCTATTAATTTTTCCAGCTTCAATACAGTGATCCTACCTCTTTTCATGCAGGTATATTTTAAAATTATAATTTTTTCACATCCATGTATGTATGTATTTCTACTTATATTGAAGTTGATTTTATTTACAGTCGGTTTTACTACCTCTAAATGTTCTCAATTTCATTACAGTGATCCTGCCTCTTTTCATGTAGATATAGATTACATTTTTCATTTACCGGTATCTATGTATGTTTATTTTTGTTTATGTTGAATAAAATTTCAGTTTTGAGCAGTATTAATGCCTCTAAATGTATTCAACATCATTCCAATGATGCTGACTCTTATCATGTAGGTATAGGTTACTAATATCATTATCCCATGTCCATGTTTCTGGGTATATTTGTTTATGTTGAACCAAAAATTCAGTTGCAGGTACTCTTACTGACTCTAAAATTTTTATTTTTTAATGTATTCATTCTTTTTTTTATTTTTTTTATTTTTACATATTCTTTTATAAAAAGAACATGTTAAACATGTTTTGTATGCCCGAATTTTCCTGTTTTTAATCAGCTTAATAAAATCATTTATCTTTGAAAATTTATAACTATCTTGATTTTTCTTTAATCATTTTTAGATGTGATAGGAGTTCATTCTTTATTGTGGAGTTTTTTTCCCCAATCGTGAAATTTCATTTGAGAAAAGTATTATTTTTTGAGAAGTAGATCATTTAAATTAATTATATTTTAGTAATCAGTTTGTTTTACAATAAATTTTCTTCTACAGTTTATTCCTTCACATATTTATGTTATGTATCTTGAATCATTGACTTTATTTCACCAACATAATCATGAAGAAATACTTCTTTGATAATACATAATAATATAAAATTTGAATCACTGCAACACATTCATTCATATTCATCATTAATATCAATGTAACATATAAAAATTAATTTTTTACTTGAAACATGCTATCATAATGTGATTGAAATGAAGATATCAATTTAATAAAATGTATTGAACCTTGAGAAATAGGAAGAACAATTATTATAACATAAACACTACTCATACATTAATGCCAGGATGAAATTGTATTTTTTAAAGGGTGTCATAACAGGTTTAGATATACATAAATGTTTCTAATTTATTAGACATAGAAGTAACATTATTAGTCAGACTTTTTTCACATACTTCTTCCTTCTTCAGACAGGGGAAAGATAGAAGAGGATATATTTACATGGCATAACCCCTCTCCATCCCATAATTGCATGTATGCATCTATTAAGGTTTGGTTTTTCAAAAACCTTCTCTACTATTAACTGTTGATTTAATCTGTGTGTTTTCATTTATATCCATTGTGTTGTAACCAACGATTCACTTATGTGATTACAAGGGTGTTTAAGTGCATGGCTTAATGATTTTGTAAATCGAAGGTGTCTTGTTGATGCAATTTTTTTCCAATAGAATTCCAGAGATGCCCCATCAAAATATATGTACACGATATTGAACTTGAATGCATCTCTAGAAAAATGACTTAACTACCCCTTCTAAAGGCACCTACTATTTCTGGGTTCTAGAGTACCATGGAATATTCATCCAATTTGATGTTTCCAAATACAACATTTTTCAGTTGAACATATTTACATTTCTAGAAAATGTCATGATTTTTTTGTTTCTCATTAAAAATAATTTCTACTTATGTGAGAATATTGACCATTTATATATTATTTATGTTTATATTAGAAAATTAATTTTGTTACCATTATGATGATCTTGGAAAGACCTTGTCATAGTTTGGGTGACCCTTACATAGATGTAGATTTCCAGTTATGTGATCAACGTTACCCTTATGTGAGATGTGATATCTTTCATGTAGGTTCTTATCGACCATTATAAAACTCAATATGACTTTTAAATTCCACAATAATTACCCAAATATACGGTTTACTACCCTTACATGAATCAAGAGTATCATTTATACAGAAAATTAAAACCAACCTTACTCTTACCTGAACTTATAATACCCATCACTGAGTTTATTTATCCTCACAAGATCCATGATTTAGATTTCATTAATGGATTAAAATCAGGCATACAGTTTTCTAACATAAAAGACCCTTACGTGAGGTAGTGTTAACTCTCTTAAATAATATATTTATCTTATCTAAATAAATTCTATTATGTATAAGAAAAAATAATATGAAAATTATTGAAACATACCCAACCATGATATGTGTCATTAACTCACACTATTCTAATTATCACTACTATTAAGTTGTTCTATTGTAGGTCTCTTGTTATTTTTTCATAATAATATCGGTCATTTTCTCATATTCAATTTTAATTACATATTGCAGGGATCAAAATAGTTGTCTACCGGTTGGCTACTGCTATGTTGACTCTAATACATAATCCATATGCAGGGAATTTCCTTTTCATTACTAGGTGTTGTGTAATTTTGACGGTTTCATCATCCAAGGTCTACAATGATTCCCCACCTCTACCAGATATGTTGGATGGTTCATCATGTGTGGGATCCATCTCTGAGCAGTGGTACGTGCTAAAGAGGATTGATAAAAAAAGTGAACATCTTCACCTCCTCAAGACAACAACATCATACGATCCATACTTCATCAAAACTAGCCTGCGGGAAAACAACATGCTGGAAACCATCCTCGTCTCCGAAAAAATACACAATGTGGGCTCAAACCACCATTAAAGAAGAACACCGTCAAACACTGCTGAATACAAAATTCAAGTCATCTTGAACTAAAAATGATATCTAGAGACACAGAATAAAACCAACAAATCTTCACCGATGGAAATGGAAGAAACACCCAATAAAATAGGCAATACATAAACTATAATGAGATGAAGATGATTCTGACTCGTGCTCTGAACCATCTTCAAATGGATTCGCTTTTGGAGTGTCGCCGTCCACTGAACCAAACACCCAAAAACCCTTCATTACCACAACACCGAGTCCACCTTGGATATGCGCATAGGATCTAGAGATCAGAGCAACTAATGGGCGGTCAAGGGCTCCAAAAGCGCATCATCGACGAGGCCAAAAAAACCAGATCCAACAAAACAAAACCAAGAAGACTCTGGAAGTGCCTGAAAACCTTCAACCACAAGACCTCAAATCCCAAAACCTCGTTGTATCCACTGCTGAAAATCCAAAATGGAGAGCCGACGTGGATCGTGAGGCTAGGGCAGCAGATGAGTGAATCAGGTCTTCGACACGAACTTCATTAGTTCCGAAAATCTACCAAAGAAAGAAGATGATGCCGGAAGAACTAGAGCACCAACACACAAGCGATCACAGAAGACACCGCTGAAGACTAAACCGGAGAGGAAAACAAGTGAGATGCGGACCAGCCACGATAGAGAGATGGGGGAAGATCCTGTGAAGAAGCCACACGACGGGGCAGGAAGAAGGCAGGGCATGAGAAAATAGGGCAAGACAAGAAGAGAGGTCTAAAGGGACGATGCAAAGATGTGAAGCTGGACCAGTAGCGAAGGGTTTCAGAGGGAAACCCTAGGTGAAACCGAGAATCTGAGGCCGAGTGCGGGAGGGGGGGATCCCGGGATAGAAAGGATCTATATTTGGGATCCAAGAATAAGGATGATACCCAAAGAAGATATTATTATATTATGGATGAAACTTCATTTTCATTGGATATATATAAGGAGATCGACATTGAAAATCTAGTTGGTATAATCATGGATGAAAACCGTCACCTAGTATACATGTTGAATAAAAAATATATGTTTTTAAATATTTCTCATCATTAAGGTTTGGATGATTTGAAGAATTATAGTGTAACCATACATCTATATAGGTACATTAATAAATATAAAGAGGTCTGTGTATTTTTATAGATGACCCATTATTGAACCCTAGAAGTTGAATTTGATGTGGTGTATTTTTATGTATTATCCATCTGTAAAAAATATTTTTAGTCTACGCAACATAGACTAATGAAATTAGAAATTCAAAAAAAATAGTTTATGAAATTATAATTGATATTTTGGATAAGATTATATGTGTTCTAGATAACTATATAGAGCATGCAGAAATGTGAATTTAGATTTTACCATTTAACACATTCTAGTAAAAAGATTTTTTGTATTTAAAATTATGTACATATTTTAATCCTAATGGCATAGAATTTAATGTTTTATATTTTAAGCTTTTGGAAAACCATATTCAAATGTTTCATTATAGATAAATGTATTTTTTTCTCAAAATAATTTTAAATTAGTTAACCGTATATGAATTTTTGGATTTGAGGAAATGTTTTCTATTGAATACATAGATATATTATAATTTTGATATACACTATGTTGAAGAAATCACTATAGATATTTGATGATATGGAGATAAGTAATACCAAAAATATTATGCTATATTTAGTGGGAATTATCATTGGATTGGTATTTATTGTAATAATTTTTATACATCTTAAATATATTTAAATCAATATTATCTTCATGATGTTAGACTCTCATATTATCCATGTAAATATGTGTTGTTGTTTTCTATGGCTTTATTTTGATTATAGTATTTGAATACACTAGTAAATGTCTATTTCAAGTGGTATTTATTCTTTAGTTTATAAACAAAGGTGTAGTTTATTCAATGTTCCCAACATATTTTATATACATAGGTGTGATTTATTTTATAGATTTTCAATGTAGATCTCCTTATCTATGTCCATAGAAAGTAATTTTGTCATTATATGAAACTGTTAAATATGAAAACTCGACTTAGAAACTAGTATTATTATCATACAAATATATTTATATTTAGATGAAAATACAATGATCTCAAATATATATATACAGTTTATTTAATAAAAATCTTTTAGGTCAAGCAATGTCTAGTATCTTTTACTCGATTCCACTTTCAGTATCACTTGATACAAACATTTCTTATACTGTTTCTTCCTTGATTTAATCTCTATAAGATTCAATTTTATTTATACATGGAGAGGATAACTATTGAATCTCACGGAAAACACCCACCAATTGGGTTTTATTATATTTTTATCCACTTCCTTGAATGTTTTTTCTACTCCATCAACATAAATCATGAATGGAAAATCACCACCCTTGCACTATATATGTTAACATACTATATTAGATCTCAATAACTCCCCATGAAAATATATCATACATTCAGTAACTCCCATGATGTATAATGGCCCTTACATTTGTAATTTGGCCCAAATAATGACAAAAAATAATATTTTTTATGCACTATCTTTGAATGCACTAAAAACCTATATTAGAAAACTGTTTAGTAAAAATTATTTTTTCCTCAATCCTATCTTCTATTATATTCCCATAAATTGAAAAATAGTTATATTCATATTCTATATGGATAATTTACCCTTTCTAACAATATCGTGTCTCAAAAAATTAAAAATATTAATAATTCCACATGTTTCATAATTATTCGTTACCATACATCCCCTTTTTTGGATTGAGTGAGATGATTTATAGATTCTATATTCCATGATTCATGTGAACTGACAACATATAACAATAAAAAAATTATCTTCTGTGAAAATATTCATATATCCAATTCACATAATATATCTTTCGGAAGTCATTAGTTTTTCATTTCTATCCTTCTATAGGTGAAACTAGTACTCCGCCCATGCATTTTCAAGGCAGTATAATTTAATTTTTATTATAAATAATAGAATACAATTTATGGAATATAAATTCAAAATAATATTGAAAATATTTAAAAAAATGACATACAGAATCAAGTTATAATACTAATATGTTATTAATTTTTGGACTGAAGGTTTGGATAGGGTTGTGTGTTTTTAGTATTAATAGAGCATTTTGTAGAGTTCATTTTCAAGGAGTGATGACATATCATGAAAAAACAGTCTGTAACCTGGATAAAGGTATATATTCCAACTAGAAAATGAAATATTGAACAATAACTTCCATTCAAGTCAGTGTTTTGGTGTTAAAACGGATATGTTATTAATATAACTGCTACTGATAGGTTATAAATATATGAAGAGGCACATAAAAAATAAATAAATTTGAGTAAGTATGCAATAATCCCAGAAATAGAATAGCCTATTGGTCAGGATGTGGCAACATTCCAATGTTTTAAAAATGAAGTAGACAGATACCGGAGAAATCTATCCATGGAATGATTTTAAATCGTAATTGATTATGGATAAGAAATCACTAAATATCTTATAATAAAAACTGTGAAGAAGTATTAATTCTACAACATAGCCCAAAATGTCTGAAATCATTCCATTCTATGATTAAAAATAATTTTAGTTATCCAAATAACTAAAATAGGAACCAAAATTATCAGTCATAATTTGAGACATAAGGATGGATAACATTACTATTTGTTAGGAATAAGACATAGCACGTACAAGTCATTAGATGTTGATGTGAATAGCATCCAAGATTTTTTTGGGACAGTCCAAAATTGAGCACTCTGCCTTAGAACATACCACTTCTTAGAGCTGGATTCCACACTTGATAAAGCATCCAAAAAATCTAGTGGAGGTGGGGCATCATTATAGACCTTGGATGATGAAGCCACCAAAATTACACAACAACCAGCAATGAAAAGGAAATTCCATGCACAAGGATTATGAATTGGAGTCAACATGTCAGCCGCCAACTAGTAGACAACTTTTTTTATCCCTGCAATATGTAATTAAAATTGAATGTGAGTAAATGACAGATATTATTATGAAAAAAGAACAAGAGACTTGAAAGAGATCAGGTTAATAGTAGAGACAATCAGAATAGTGTGAGTTAATGACACATATTATGGTTGTGTATGATTCAATATTTGTCATATTACTCTGGCATATACAGAATAGTCTTCATTTCGATAAGAGAAATATGCTATTTTAGAGAGTTAACTCTGCCTCTTGTACGTGTATTCTATGTTAGAAAAAGTGTAATCTCGATTTTAATGCATTAATAAAATAAAAATTATGAATCATGGGAGGCTAATGAAACTCATCTATGGTTATTATAGGTTTATGTAGGATTAAGGTTGGTTTTAATCTGCTTTATAAATGATAATCTTGATTCATGTATGGGTAGTAAAACTCATTTCAAGGTCATTATTGTGGCATGTAAATGTCATAGTATGTTTCATAAAGGTCAATCCAAACCTACCAGAAATATATCACATCTCACCTAAGGGTAAAATAGATTGCATAGCTAGTAATCCCCATCTATGTAAGGGTCACCCAGATCATGTCAAGGTCTTTCTAGGATCATCGTAATGGGAACAAAATTAATCCAATAATGTAAACATGACTATTCTATTAATGGTCAATCTTCTCTCTTATGGAGAAATTAGTTTTAATTAGAAACAAAAAATTGTGACATATCCTAGAAGTGTACATATGTTCAATTGGAAAATGTGTTATTGGGAAACATCCAATTGGATGAATATTCCATGGTACTAAAGAACCCAGAAATAGTAGGTACCTTTAAAAGGTATAATTTAGGAGTTTTTGTGGAGATGCATTCCAGTTCAATATCATGTCACTAGTGGAAAAAATGTTTAACACGTTGGAATTTTTCACGTATGTTATATATAACTGACATGAAAAGATATAATGATAAATAGATCATGTTGGTTATTTTATAACTGAGGTGATATATCGATCAAGATCCATATTTTACGTCAGTTATTTTATAACTGACGTAAAATATTCGGATATTTACTTTTTTACGTCGATTATTGCATAACTGACATGAAAATCGAATCTGGAATGCTTTATCACGTCAGTTATTTTATATCCGATGTGATAAAGGAAAGCTTGGTGCTTTACCACATCGGTTATAAAAAACCGACATGATAAACCCAATCTCAGCAATTTATCACGTCAGTAAAAAGGGACATATATCACGTCATTTATAAAATAACCAACGTGATAAATTGTTTTTTACGTCAGTTATTAAATAACAGATGTTAGAAACATTAAAAAAATTGTTTACCACATTGGTTATTAAATAACAGACATGATAAATCTTTTAAATGATTTATCACACCCCTTATTCAGTCATTCTGTTTTATTCGATCGGGCGACCAGCGACTCGTCTCTCTCGCACGAAAAACCTTGAACCGATTCATCGAATTCGTTCCCTACAACCTAGTTTTCCAACATCATTATTCATATTTATTATAATAAGATCTATCAGGTCGACTCACAACACTCAATAATCCTCACACTACTCCTTTTCAGTTTTTTTCCACGAATCCCTAAACTAAATTTTTGAGATGTTATTTTTCATTGTTCTTGCTATCATGTTTAGTTTAATAGTGTTCATATATACCATGATAAATTCTTTTATGGTAAAATAAACCTATGGAAGTGATATCATTCAAGTTTACGATTATTGTGGGTTCTATCAAGTGTGTGTGCGCTTACAGGTGGTTTCCAAGAGGGTGGGGGGTTGTGCAAGTGGATGGGGGTGTCCAGGGGGTTGGGTGGGCTGTCCAGTTGATTGGGGGTTTCAAAGGGGGTGGGGTGGTTTCCAGGGGGTGTGGGGGTGTCCAAGGGGGTTGGGGTGTCCAAGGGGGTGTTGGGGATGTCAAAGGGGGTGGGGGTGGTGTCGAGGGGATGCAGGGGCAGTCCAAGGGGGTGGGGTGTTGTCCAGAGGGTTATGGGGGCCGTCCAGAGGGTTGGGGGCTATCCAGGGTTTCCATGGAAGTGGGAGGGGGGGGGGTCAGTACAGGGGTGTGGGGGGGGGGGGGGGGATCTAAGGGGGTGGGGGTGTCGAAGGGGGTGGGGGCTGTCAAAGGGTGTGGGTGGGTGGGGGGGTTGTCTGGAGGGTTGGGGTGTACAGGGGGTGTCCAAGGGGTTGGGGTGGGGTGGTGTCTAAGAGGGGTGGGGTGTTTAGGGGGTGATGGGGCTGCTAGAGGGTTGGGGTTGTATAGGGTGTGGGGGCTGTCCAGAGGGGGGGGGGTGTTGTCCAAGGGGGTGGTGGTTTCCAGGGGGTGTCCAAGGGGGTGGGGGAGGTGTCCAGAGGGTTCAGGGGGCTGGATAGAGGGTTGGGGTGTCCACTGTGTCTATGGAGGGGGGGGGGGGGCAGTCCTTGGTTGTGGGGGGGGGGGGGGTTCAGTCCATGGGTGTGTGGGGGGTCCAAGTGGGTGGGGGTGTTGAAGGGGTTTGGGGCCATCAAAGGGGGTTGGGGCCTATCCAGAGGGTTTGGGAGTTATCTGAGGGCTTTCTAGAGGGATGGGGGTGTCCAAGGGGGTGTCCAAGGGGGTAGGTGGGGGGGTGGTGTCCAGGATGGGTGGGGTGTCCAAGGGGGTGGTGGTTGTCTAGAGGTGTGGGGGGATGTCCATGGGGAGGGGGGGTTGTGCCGAGGGGTGGGGGCTGTCCAAGGGGGTGTCCAAGGGGGTGGGGTGGTGTCAAGGGGGTGGGGGGATGTCTAGGGGGTGGGGTACATGGGGGTCTCTAAGGGGGTGGGGTGGTGTCCAAGGGGGTGGGGGATAAATGTTTGTTGGGATTGGATATTTCATCATGGTTTGTGATATTATGACAAGATGGTTGAATTATTTAATGGATATTAGGCTATAATTTATTAGTGTTGTTTAAGGGGGTGGGGTGGTTTCCAAGTTTGTGAGGGTGGTGTCCAAGGGGGTCGGTACAGTCTTTGTTTGAGGTTTCCACCTTGATTTTTAGGGATTCGAGCATTATGAAAAGATGAGGGGTGTTGCAATATGATTCTATTTTGTTATATATTTTTTGACTAGTCATTGACTATGAGAAAATTATGGGTTATGGGGGATACCATGTCGTGGTTTCCAAGAACACATTTGTTATATATTTTTTATATATATTTTGACTAGTCATTGATTCTATTTTGATTCTCAGGTTTACTCCATTTTCTCCAATTTTCAATCAATAATTAGACGCCCTAGGGTTTTCTTGGATTCCATGGAATTTCCTTAAATAAATTACTTATTCAATGTTCTTCTTCTTATATTGTTTGTTTATTTTTTTCTTCATCTTCCACTTCTTCTACTCCTTCATTCCTTCTTTTATTAGGGATATTTGGTCATTTTTTAATTTGACGGTTTAATAGTAATAAACGTGTTCATGGATTATTAGGAGGGTTGGGGTTGTCCAAGGGGGTGGGGGGGGGCTGTCCAGATGGGTGCAGGGCTGTCCAGGCGGTGGGGGTGTCCAGGGGGTGGGGGATTTACAGAGGAGTGGGGGGCTATCTAATGGGGAGGTGGTGTATAGGGGGTGTCCAAAGGGGTGAGGTGGTGTCCAGAGGGTTTGGGGTGTTGTCCAGAGGGTTGGGAGGTGTCCAGGGTGTCCATGGAGGTACGAGGCAGTCTGGGGGTGTGTGGGTTGGGGGTCCAAGGGGGGGGGGGTGTCGAAGGCTGTGGGGGCTGTCCAAGGGGTTGAGTGGGTGGGGGTGTCCAAGGGTGTGGGGGAATGTCTAGATGGTTTGGGGGGTTGTCTGGGGGGGGGGCTTTCTAGAGGGTTGGGTGGTGTCCATGGGGGTGTCTAAGGGGGTAGGAGGTGGGGGTGGTGTCCAGGAGGGGTGGGGTGTCCAAGGGTGTGGGGGTTTCTAGAGGTGTGGGGGTTGTCCAGGGGGTGGGGGCTGTCCAGAGGGGTGGGGGGTTGTCCAAGGGGGATGTGGTGTCAAAGGGGTGTCCAAGGGGGTGGGTGGTGGTGTCCAGAGGGTTTGGGGGGTTGTCCAGAGGGTTGGGGGTGTCTAGGGTGTCCATAAAGGTGGGGGGGGGGGGGGGTGGAGTCTAGGGGTGTGTGTGTGGTGTGGGGGTACATGGGGGTGGGGGTGTCTAAGGGGGGGGGGGACTGTCCAAGGTGGTGGGGGCATGTCTTGAGGGTTTGGGGGGGTTGTTCGGGTGGAGTTGTTTAGATGGTTGGGGGTATCCAGGGGGTGTCCAAGGGGTAGGAGGGGGGGGGGGGGGTTGTTTCTAATAAGGGCGAGGGGTTTCCAAGGGGGTGGGGGCTATCTAGAGGTGGGGGGTTCTATCCAGGGGTGGGGGATGTCCAGAGGGGTGGGGGTTGTGCAAGGGGGTGGTGGTGTCTAGGGGGTGTCCAAGGGGGTGGGGGTGTGTCCAGGGGTTGGGGGGGTTGTCCAAGGGGTTGGTGGTGTCCAAGGGGTGTCCATGGTGGTGGGAGTGGTGTCATGGGGGTGGGGGATAAATGTCATTTGGGATTTACTATTACATCGCGGTATAAGATATTATTAAATGATGATTGTATTGTTTCATGTATATTGGGCTATAATTTATTAGTGTTGTTTAAGGGGGTGTGGGGTGGTGTCCAAGGTGGTGGGGGTGGTCTCCAAGGGGGTCGGTACAATCTATGTTTAGGGTTTACACTATGATTTTTTGTGATTCAAGAAATATTAACAGATTAAGGGTGTTGCAATATGATTCTATTTGGTTATATATATTTTAACCAGTCATTGACAATGAGAGAATTATGGGTTATGGGGGAGACCATGTTGTGGTTTTCAAAGATGCACAGTTATCCTAACCCCATTATGTCGTGATGATAAGAATTACACTATGATTTTCCCATCCGATTTTTTAGTTTAGATTTGATTTGATTCTCAAGTCTACTCCATTTTATCTAATTTTCTTTCAACCATTGGAGGCCCCATGGTTTTCTTGGATTCCCTGGAATTTCTTTAAATAAGTTATTTATTTCATTTTCTTCTTCCATTATTCATTGTTTCTTAATTTCTTCTTCTTCCACTTCTTCTTCACATTCATTCCTTATATTATTAGGGATATTTTGTAATTTTTAAATTGAGAGTTTAATTGTAATCGATGTGTTGTAGGTTTATTAGGAGTGGTGGGGTGTCCAAGGGGGTGGGGGCTGTCCATAGTGGAGCAGGGCTGTCCAAGGGGGTGGTGGTGTCCAAGGGGTGTCTAAGGGGGTGGGGTGGTTTTCATAGGGTTCGGGGGGCTGTCCAGAGGGTTGGGGGTGTCCAGGGTGTCCATGGAGGTGGGGGGGGGGGGGGTAGTCCATGGGTGTGTGTGGGGGGGGGGGGGGGTTGTCCAAGGGGTTGGGGTGTCGAAGGGGGTGGGGGCTGTCCAAGGGGGTGGTTGGGTGGTGGATGTCCAAGGGGGTGGGGGCCTATCCAGTGGGTTGGGGGGTTGTCCGGAGGGGGCGGTCCAGATGGTTGGGGGTGTCCAAGGGGGTAAGAGGTGGGGGTTGGGGTCAAGGAGGGGTGGGGGTTTTTAATGGGGGGGGGGGGGGCTATCTAGATGTGGGGGGGGGGGGGGGGGCTGTCCAAGGGGTTGGGGGTTGTCCAGAGGGGTGGGGGTCTATCCAAGGGGGATGTGGTGTCTAGGGGGTGTCCAAGGGGGTGGTGGTGTCCAGGGGGTGTCGAAGGGGGTGGTGGTGTCCCGGGGGTTTCCAAGGGGTGGGGGTGGTGTCCAAGGGGGTGGGGGATAAGTGTCAGTTGGGATTGAATATAGCATCGTGGTTTGTGAGATTATGACATGATGATTGTATTGTTTCTAGTTATTAGGAAATAATTTATTAGTGTTGTTTAAGGGGGTGGGGGTGGTGTCCAAGGTGGTGGGGGTGGTGTTCAGGGGGATCAATATAGTCGATGTTTGTGGTTTCTACTTTTATTTTTAGGGATTCAAGCATTATGAAAAGATGAGGGGTGTTGCAATATTATTCTTTTTGGTTATATATATTTTGACCAGTCATTGACTCTGAAAAAATAATGTGTTGTGGGGGATACCATGTATTGTTTTCCAAAGATCTGCAGATTTGCTGACCCCATTGTGCCATGATGATAGGCTTTACACTGTGATTTTATCCATCTGAGTTTTTATTTTAAATTTGATTTTATTCTCAGATTTACTCCATTTTTTCTAATTTTTTACCAAACATTGGAGGACCCATGGTTTTCTTGGATTCCATGTAATTTCCTTAAATAATTTTCTTATTACCTGTTCTTCATCCTTTATTCTTTTTTCTTTTTTTCTTCTTCGTCCACTTCTTCTTCTCCTTCATTCCTTCTATTATTAGGGATGTTTGTTCATTTTTAAATTTACTTTTTAATATTAATCGATTTGTTATAGGGTTATTAGGAGGGGTAGGGGTGTCCAAATGGTGGGGGGCTGTCTAGTGGGGTGGGGGTTGTCCAGGGGGTGGGGGCTGTTAAGAGGGGTGGGGGATGTCCAAGGGGGATGTGGTGTCTAGGAGTGTCCAAGGGGATGGGGGTGGTGTCCAAGGGGGTGGGCGTATCCAGGGGGTTGTGGGTGTCAATGGGGGGTGTCCAAGGGGGTAGGGGTGGGGGTGTCCAAGGGGTTGGGGGTGTCCAAGGGGTAGGGGTGGGGGTGGTGTCCAGGAGGGGTGGGGGTGTCCAAGGGGGGGGGGGTCTAGAGGTGTGTGGGGGGGGGGTGTCCAGGGGGTGAGGGGCTATCTAGAGGGGTGGGGGTTTCCAAGGAGGTGGTGGTGTCAAGTGGGTGTCCAAGGGTGTGGGGGTGGTGTCTAGGGGGTGGGGGCTGTCCAAGGGGGTGGTGGTGTCCAGGGGGTGTCCAAGGGGGTGGGGGTGGTGTCCAAGGGTGTTGGGGTGGTGTCCAAAGGGTGGGGGTGTTGTCCAAGGGGGTGGGGGTGTCTAGGGGGTGGGGGTGTGGTCCAAGGGGGTGGGGGTGATGTCCAGGGGTGGGGGTGGTGTCCAGGGGGTGGGGGGCTGTGCAAAGGCATGGGGATCTATCCAATGGTTTAAAATCATTAGGATCTATGTAATTTTTAGTAGTGAATGTATGCATATTTTAATATTTATACGTCATATTTCTTTTTTACGGAAGGGTGAATTCGGTATCTAGTTGCACCAGGATGCATTCTTTGTGAACCTTATGAAGAAAGGATCCAAGATGAATTTAATATTTTTATATGTAACTATATTTTCTTTTTAAAATCATATTCCATCATATTTTTATAAATACACATAGATTTGTTTTATATTTCAATCTTTTTGTACTTTAAAATTATGATTTTATTCATATAAACATATATTTTTCTTATCTTAAAATGATGTATAATTTTGATATTTGTTATAGGTAATGATGTGTCGATGTTGGATTATGGCACATTGAATGAGCAATGATTATGAGGAAGGTTTTGATTCCTTTTTGGAATTTTCAAAATGAAATGTTCCAAGTAGTGAAAGTTTTTTCTGTTTATGCCTGAAATGTTTGAATCTGAAGATGTTGAAAAGTAGAGAGATAAAAATTCATCTAATTTTTCATGGTTTTAATCTGAGTTACAACACTTGGATTTGGCAAGGTGAAACTGGACAGAGTGTCACTGATTATGATGATTCGCAAAATGGTAACTCCAATAGAATTGAAGAAATGATTCACGATATTGCAGCAGAACAAAAGTAGATAGAACCGACAGTTGCACCCTTATATGGTGATGCTGAAAACCATTATATCCTGGTTGTACAGATTTTAGGGTTTTTTCAGCAGTGTTAATATTGATTAACCTTAAGGAGAAACATGGATGGAGTGATAGAAGTTTTTGAAGAGATTCTACAATTGATGAAAGACAATCTCCAAAAAGATAATGATCTTCCAGATTCATGTTAGAAGGCCAAGAAAATATTATGCCTAATGGGATTGGGATACAATAAAATACATTCTTGTCCGAATGACTATATTATATATAGAAAGGAATATGAATTTCTGTTAGTGTCCTAAATGTGGGACATCACGGTATAAGTTGGAAGAAAAACCACAGGCTGATGTAGAGATTACAAAGATCCCTTCGAAGGTATTTTGGTATCTTCCAATAATTCATCATTTCCAACATTTATTTGCTAAATCACATGATGGATAAAGGTTAAGATGTCACACTGATGAGCAGTTATGTGATGAAAAAATACGTCATCTAGCTGATTGTCCACAATGGAAGAAAATTGATGACCAATATCCTAAATTTTGAAATGAAATTAGAAATCTCATACTAGGGTTGGGAAAAGATAGAATGAATTCATACCGAACCCTCAGTAGCACACATAGTTCATGGCCAGTTTTATTGGTAATTTACAACCTCTCTCATGAGGTTTTTATGAAGCACAAATATTTGATGTTGAGTATAATGATCTCTGGTCCGAAGCAACCCGGCAATCATATTGATGTCTTTTTTCACCATTGATTGATGATTTGAATCTTTTATGGGAGGATGGTATTAGGGTGTATGATTCTTATAAAATGGAATATTTTCTACTGCATGCAGTGCTTTTGTTCACTATAAATGACTTCCCAGCATATGTAAATTTGTCTGGATACAATTTTAAAGGACATAAATCATCTCCAATTTGCAAACAAAAAACATCATATTGACAATTTCATCATGGGAGGAAAACAGTGTACATGGGTCATCGAAAGTTTTTTCCTATGGATCACTCTTATATAAGACAAAAAAAAGGAATTCAATGGCTTGCAAGAATTTGATATTTCTCAAAACCTTTATACCCTGATTTGTATTTTGAGGGGGTGGAAAACCTTGATGTGACATTGGGAAAGACATAGAAATCTCGAAATGATGGACATATTTGGAGGAAAATGTCAATATTTTTTGAGCTACCATATTGGATATATCATGAAGTCAAATAGAATATTGATGTCATGCACATGGAGAAGAATATCGGTGATAGTTTGATTAGAACATTGTTATATATTAAAGGTAATAGAAAATATGGGTTAAATGCTAGACTAAACTTACTATCATTGGGAATACGTTTGGAGTTAGATCCCACTCCTAATGGAAGATGAACATTTCTTCCCCCAGCTTGTCATACATTATCGAAGAGGGAGAAAATTATATTTTTTTAGTGTCTTCATGATATCAAAGTGCCTCAATGTTATTCATCAAATGTAATTTTTTTTGTCTCATTCAAGGACATTAAGTTTATAGGTATGAAATCACATGATTGTCGAATCACGATGCAATAACTTCTACCAGTTTCATTGGGTGGAATATTCCCCATTAGTGTCAGAAAGACAATAATGAAGTTGTGTAATTTTTTCAATTCAATTTGTAATAAGGTGTTTTATGTTAATGCCTTGAATATTCTGGAAAATGATGCAATTTGTATAATTTGTCAATTTGAAATGTATTTTCTTCCAAATTTTTTTTATATAATGGTGCATTTAATGATTCATATGGTTCGAGAAATAAATATTTGTGGACCTTTATATCTTATTTGGATGTATCCTTTTGAATGATATATGAAAATATTGAAGGGGTATGTTAAGAATCCAGATCAAACCGAAGACGACATTATAGAAAAGTATATTTCTGAGGAGGTAGAAAAGTTTTTTACGAGAAAATTGGCTATGGTGTAGCACATAGGTGTGCCTCCATCTTACCATGAACAAGTTCATAATGAGAGAAATGGGATTCGTGGATTTAAAGTAAAATCGTTGTCAGCTGAACAAATGAAGAATTTATAATTATACAACTTGAATAACATAGCTGATGCTCAACCGTATATCACATTGCATATTAATGAGTTGAAATAATGTCATCCAAAGAAGAATGAAATGTGGATTTTCAATGATCACAACAAAACAATTTTGTCATGGTTTAAAAAGACCATTCTTGGTAGATCAGATGTATTAGGGACATTAAAATGGGTAGTGGGTTGTCCATGATTAAATGATATAACATGTTCTAGTAATGATATTTAATGGCTATACATTTCATATGAAAGCTCAGGACAATAGAAGTGCAACTTAGAATAGTGGTGTATTTGTGTTTATAGAAGCAATGCAATTTTCAATTGTTAAAGCCAAAACCCTAATTTCTGCATCAAGTGCATATTACGGAGTGATTTAAGCCATATGGGAGGTTTATTACTATAAAATTGAAGTTCAAGTTTTTAACTATAAATGTTTTATCGGTATAAATAGTTTCAAACACGTTGAATTTGGAATGACAATCGTAAACTTGAATAGATTGGAAGACACAACTGAATCTTTTATAATGGAAACACATGAAAAACAAATTTTCAATGTCGTAGATCAACCAGATATGAAGTGGGTTGTTGTTTTACCAGGGAAAACACAATATGTGGGTGAGGATGAACTTGATGAAGATGCTGATTTATGTAAGATATCTACTTCTATGGAAATATTAACAGAACATAATTATGAGCATGTTGAAGAGATGGATTTTTCTATAAGTAACGATCACGATGAAGGAATTTGGGAAAATAATCCATTTGTACATTCCTAAAATTACAGGTAACATTTTTTTATTTATTTTTTACATTTATTACTTCCATAAAATGTTAGGTATTGTATGTTTTTTCTGTATTAAAACATGTATTAAAACAAAATAATTATAAGTTTTTGTTTGTTTTAATTTTGTTTAGTTTACATTATCTTGTTTACCATTATTTAAAATATATATCTATTATTTTTGTTTAGTAAAAATTACTTTACCATCTTTACCATGTATACCAGGTTTACCACGTTTATCATATTTACCATATTTACCATCTTTAACATTATTTAACATGCTTTCCATATTAACCATGTTTACTGTTACGTATCGTAGTAAAATTTTGTTTTTTCTGTTTTCAATAGTATTGTAATATTTGAATTTGTATATTTTTTAACTAATGTTGGTTCTTTTGATTTGAAGAATAACGACAGATCAATCATTTGATCAACCACATGATTCTAGAGATGAGCATATTAGTCATACCTCTAGGGTGGAACATTAACATGAACCTCTTGATGTTCCCCAATCATCTCATATGCTCCCATATGACATAGAGTTCAAGAGTTGGTAAACGTGGGTGCCCACATTTACCAAAACTAACACTTTCCCGTACGCAGGATCAGAGGATACTCGTTGAGTTTAATGAGGATGATATTCTTAGAGGTCCAAATGCAAAAGATTTTAAGAGTATTGTATCAACTCAGGGTAAAAGAAAATTAAGAGTTTTGTATGATGACTTGAGAAGTGTGGACAAAGTGATAATCTCTCAGTTGTGGGAGACAATTTTGGCGTGTTCTTTTGGTACTATTTTCCTATTCATTAAATGTTTCTAGTATATATAATATGTTTAACCTCTTCTTTATCTGATGAAATTTTATATTCTTGACACTGGAGGAGTCAAGAAATAATGCTTATCGATGGCTACCAGGAGATGAAGGGATTTCAAATCAACCCTCTCATCTGATTTCATTTTTGGTCATAGGCATCATGAAAATTCAGTTCATATATATCATTTCCTAGATGAAGACACATGGAGACAGTTTGTTTAAAGTAGAATAAAAGAATATTTTTTGGTAAGGGAAAGGTAAAATTTTATAATCTTTCTTATATAAATGATCTTATTAATTTTTTACTAATGATTTATTATTCTTAATTTATAGTAAACAAGGAAATCTCATCAGGATATCCAATTTAACAATGTATACCCTCATAGTTTAACTCAGGGAGGGTATACATTATTGGAAGAACAAATGATGAAGAAAAAATTACAAAAAATAAGCGCAGAGTCTTCATGATTTGGAGAGGTGGCCCCTCCATCCCCTACATATAGACATGAAAGATGGAATAGAGCTCAGATGGGAAAAAAATGGCAATATCAATTGGAAGTTTCGAGAATCATAACTGAGAGGATTGTAAGATATCTATTTTATTTATTTAAGTTAACTATTTTCTTCATATAATTTCAATCATTACAAAAATGTTCAATTAATTAATACAGGATTCCCTTGTGGACCAAAGCTCACATTGGGTATTTACAGCTACTAGGAGGTAAGATATTTTATCTGTAGCATTGGGAAAGCTTGAACATCCTTGTCATGTACGAGGATATTCAGAAGGTGTATAGGTAAGAAAAGTGTTGCAACATTCTTCATCTTTTTACATTGAGGGTGTTTATAAAAAAATCGAATCCTTCGAGGCTGAAGTTCATAATATTAATGCGACGATGGAGGAAATGATTAGCATGTCGGAATAGTCTATGTTTTCAGACATGAAAAGATAATTTTAGACTGAAGCTCCCACTCATACACCTCCCCCAGAAGACTCCATTATTTATCCTCCACCTCCACCAGTAGCTCTCACTCCCCACATCATCCTGCAGACCACATTTTTTATCATACTGCTCCTCCACAGTTTTCTACTTATTGTGAGTTGTATGTTGATGATCCTCAACATCATATAGTTTCATATGGGTTGGTATATTGTATAAGAGATATATTTCATCATCAGCAATTAGAGGTTGAGAATCAGAGGGTCACTATACAGGATATTATAGATAGATCATATCGAGTACCATTACCTACCAATGAGGTGACTACAGTTGGACATAATATCAGCCATTTTTTTATTTGGCCATCCGAACTTCATCGACTCATTACTATAATGATATGTATGTTATATCTTCTATTTTATTTTTATCGAAGTTGTTTTATCATTTGAAAACTAATATATATTTCTATTTATTTTTATAGGAATACATCAATGGTAAATAAATATTGTATAGTCATTAACAAAGTCAAATGGAAATGACATCAGATACAAATTCTTGTAGTCTTGACAGATTGTCAAGATATTCATATTTGTTGGTAGATCATTATGAGTTTCCAAAGGATGATCATGTTTGTAGACCGAAAATAACTATGGGGATTTTGAGAACTGATATCATGGAGCTTGTTACTGGAGATAAGTTGGGCATAAACGTGGTACATATTTATTCCATGTAAGTCATAACACCTTTTCCCTACGTTATATTTATTAAAAATATATACTTATGTCTATTTTGTATTAGGTATATTTATACCATTTTTGGGAAGAATGAGCAGACAAATGTATATGGATTCATGGACCTACATTTGATTTCCCCTGAAGCATGTTCATTGGATGAGGAACAAAGAATTCTTTATATTTCTGAAAGACTTGAACAGAATATGGTCACACAATGTAGGATGATGCCTTTTTTGTGATAGGTATGAAACACATCTATCTTAAAGAGTTCATTATCATTTAACAAAAAAACCACTAACCATAAATTTTCTTTTATCATTGTTGATTTGATGTTATGGGTTTTTTTCCCAAGGGAGAAAAAATATTATTGGATATTCTCTTTCCATGGTGATGTGTGGGAAAGTTTTATGAAAATGTTGGAAAAGTAAATTTCAATTTATCAATAGTTTTATATATTATAAGGAATATTAAATTTTTCCCATTGATATTATTTTCTAACAGAGGATGGCTCTACTTTCGAAAAAAGACAAAGAAAAGGAGTGTGAAGATAAAATATGTAAATGTAAAGGAAAATATCCATTTATAATTTGTACTTTTTGATTTACTACATAAAAATAATATATTTAATTTACAGTCATTCAAATAGAATTTTCATGAACAATAAGGCATCATCGAATGAAAATATTATATGTTAAGATTTATGTATGAAATAATAACAATAAGGATAGTTGTGAACTTTTACCTGGTAATATTTCCTTTTAAAAATTTCATTAATATTTCAATTGATTTATTCATTATACATGTTAACAACTATTTATTTAATTTGTATCTATTTGATGACTCTCAAAACTGTAGTGCTCAAGACTTCAAACACTTACAAGTGGAATGGTCAAATTATTTTACAGGTTTGATTGAATTTTAGTTGTTTGTATTATAAAATGTAATTTTCATTATTGTCATTGTAATTGTGCATTTGGGAGTTTTTTAGGTTGGATTTAGTTTATTTTAAGTTGAAATTGTATGTTTTGAATGTTATATATTTGAATGTTTAATTTTTCTCTACTTCTTGTTTTGGTCTACTTGTGATGGTTTTTCTGGTATGGATTCTGGTCTAGGGGAGGGGTTCCAAGGGTGTGGGGGTGTTCAGTAGAGTGGGGTATTTAGGGGTGTGGGAGATCTGTTCGGTGGGGTGGGGGGGGGTGTCCTGGGTGTCCATGAGATTGAGGGAAACCCAGGGTGTGGGAGTTTTTTCAGGACGGTTGAAGGGATGTCCGGGGGAGTGGCGGGATGTCTAGGGGTGTGGGGTTGTCCTGCGGGTTGTGGGGGGTTTCTAGGGATGTGGGAGGGCTGTCCTGTAGGGGGGGGGGGGGTCCAGGGTGTCCATTGGGATAGGGGGAAGTCCAGGGTGTGGGAGAGGAGGTGCTACCATCCCTCGGGGGGCTGAACGCCACTGGAATGTACTCATCACGCTCACATGAGAAGCTTGATCTCTCAAAATGTTTCAACAATGATTTCTTCCCCTGTAAACATCATTCATTACATCAATATGATGCTAGTGTAAATATGGGAAATTATATCATGTGTGACGTTGTTTTCCACCTGTTTATACTGGCCTCAATGCGATTGAATGAATGATGTTTACTGGGGAAGAAAGCATTCGTGAAACATTTTGAGAGCAGAAGCTTCGTATGTGGGAGTGATGAGTACCTTCAAGTGGAATTCAGCCCCCCGAGGGATGGAGGTGACTCCCCTCCCAACAGTAGCTGTCCAGGGGCTGTCTAGGGGGTCAGGGGGTTCTGTTCTGTTTTTGGTTAGTTTTGGGTTAGTTTTTGTTCTGGGGGTGTCTACTGAGTTGGGGGTGTCCAAGGGTGTGGTGGGGGCTGTCTAGTGTGGTCGGAGAGTGTCCAAAAGTATGGGAAGGATGTCCAGGCATGTGGGGGGTGTCCAGGGGGTTTCCAATGGTGTGGGGGATGTCCCAGGGGTGGGGTCAGTCTAGGGGTGTGGGGGGATGTCCAGGGGTGGTAGTCTAGGGGTGTGGGGGTGTCCATGGGTGTGGTGTGGGCTATCTAGTGGGGTGGGAGGGTGGTGAGTTTTGCTATGTTTTGATCTATTTTTGGTAACTTTTTGGTTTGTTTCAGTGGTGTGGGAGGGCTGTCTAGGGGTGTGGGAGTGTTGTACAGGGGGTGGGGGTATACAAAAGGATGGGGGTTGTCCAGGGGGGGCTGTCCAGGAGGTGGGGGCAGTCCAGGGGTGTGGGGGATGTCTAGGAGGGTGAGTGGGTGTTCAATAGGGTGGGGGTTGTCCAGGGTTGTGTGGGGTTGTCCAAGGGGTGGGGGCTATCCAGGGGTGTGGGGGGGATCCAGGATGGTGGGGGTTGTCCAGGGGTGTGGGGGGATTTCAAGGGGGTGGGGGCATTCCAGGGGTGTGGGGGTGGAGTGTCCAAGGGTGTGGTGGGAGATGTCTAGTGGGGTGGGAGGGGGTGGTTATGGTCGGTTTTTGGAAACTTTTTGGTCTGTTTCAGTGGTGTGGGACGACTGTCCAAGGGTGTGGGAGTTCTTTACAGAGGATGGAGGGTATACAAGAGGGTGGGGGTTGTCCATGGGTGTGGGGGGCTGTCCAAGGGGTGGGGGATGTCCAGGAGTGTGTGTGTTTGGGGGGGGGGGGTCCAGGAGTGTGGGGGTTGTCCAAGGGTGTGGGGGATGTCTAGTGGGTGGGGGTAGTCCAGGGGTGTGGGGGGTGTCCAGAAGGGTGGGGGTGGTTGTCCAGGGGTGTGATGGGCTGTCCAGGGGGTGGTGGCAGTCCATGGGTGTGTGTGGGGGGGGTGTCCAGGGGTGTGGTGGGGGCTATCCAGTGGGGGTGGGGGGGGGGGGGTTCTTGTCTGTTTTGGTAACATTTAAGTAAGTTTTAGGGGTGTGGGAGGGCTGTCCAGGGTTATGGGAGTGATGTTCAGGGGTGGGGGTATACAAGAATGTGGGGTGGTTGTATAGGGGTGTGGGGGGTTATCCAAGTGGTGGTGGGGTAGTCCAGGTGTGTGGGGGTGTCCAGGGGTGTGGTGGGGGCTGTCCAGTGGGGTGGGGGGGTCCATTCTGTTTTAGGGGTGCGAGAGGGTTTTCCAGGGGTGTTGGAGTGCTCTCTAGGGGATGGGGGTATACAGGAGGGTGGGGGATGTCTAGGGGTGTGGTGGATGTCTAGTGGTGGTGGGGTAGTCTAGGGGTGTGTGGGGGGGGGGTGTCCAAGAGGGTGGGGTTGTCAAGGGGTTTGGGGGATGTTTACGGTGTGGGGGAAGTCCATTGGTGTGGTGGTGTGCAAGCGTGTGGTGGGGGCTATTTAGTGGGGGGGTTCTATTTAATTTTGGTCTGTTTGTGGTATCCTTTTGGTCTATTTCAGGTAATTTGGATAGGTATAGAAGTGGTTTGGTTTTATTAAAAAATGAAATTGTTTTTTTACATCGGTTATTTCATAACCAACATAAAAAATGCATTGGGATTAGTTTTAATGTCCATTTTTTGGAATCTGATGTAATAACATCATGGGAAATGGTTTTTACGTCGGTTATTTCATAACTAACTTAATAAATTGAAATGGATAGTCTTTTATGTCGGTTATTTTATAACCGAAGTCGTAGATATGTTTTTACGTCGGTTATTATATAACCGACGTTGGAAACCGCCTGGCAGAAAGGTTTATCACGTCTGTTATAAAAATAAACGATGTGATAAATGCTTCAGAGGAGTGCTTTATGACATCAGTTATTATATAAATGATGTGAAATTGTATATACAACGTTAGTTATTATGTATCTGATGTAATAAACCAAGACTCTAATGTGTTTTTTCACATCATTTTTTTATTAACCGATGTGAAAAATGATTCGAATTTGTGTTTTATACGTCAGTTGTAAAATAACCAATGTAAAAAACTATGTTTATAAAGTCTCCTGTAATAACGTTGGCCAAAATCCGATGTTAAAAATAAAAAATAACCACCGTAAAAAATCATGTTCTTCCCTAGTGTGTACAAATATTTTAAGGGGGATGTTTAGGCATTCTTGTGGAAAAATATGGCATTCGCAAGACACCTTATATTTCCAAAATAATTAATCCATGCACATAAACACCCTTAGAATCACATTATTGAATCACTAGTTATAGGATAGTGGTCGTCAATGAACACACACAGATTAAATCAACAGTTTATAGTATATCATGTTTTAGAAAAAGTGTATCTAGATAGATGCAGACATGAAATTATGGGATAGAAATAGGTCATGCCAAGCAAGGATCTCCTCTTCTATCATGCCCCGGTCTGAAAAAAAAAGCTATAAGTGAAATGATTAAAGAAAATCTTGGATAGTTATGAATTTTCAAAGATAAAATATTTCATTAAGATGATTAAATATATGAAAATGTGGGCTTACCAAACCTGTTTATAGTGTACTTTTTATAACAAAATATATAAAAATTTAAAAAAATCCATAAACATAATAAATTAATTAAAATATTGAAAATTTTAGAGTCAGTACGAGTACATACAACTGAAATACTCTTAAACATAATCAAATATACCCACAAACATGGATGTGTAAAAACTGAAATTTGTAACCTATACCTGCATGATAAGAGTCAGTATTACTGTAATGATGTTGAACGCATTTAGCATAATTAAGACTACCTGCAACTAAACTTTTCCTCAATATAAACATAAATACACATACATAGAAATGTGTAACTGAAAAATGTTATCTATAGCTGTATGAAAAGAGGTAGGATCATTGTAATAAAATTGATCACATTTAGAGGAAGTATGACCGACTACAACTAAAATCTACGTAAATAAAAATATAAATACATACATTCATGGATGTTAGAAAATTATAATTGTAAGCTATACCTGCATAAAAATAGGCAGGATCACTGTATTGAAGCTTAACACATTTAGAGGTAGTAAGGCTGCCTACAATTGAACTCAACTTCATCATAAACACAAATACAAACATACAAGGTTTTAGAAAATTATAAATTGTAATGTATACATATATGAAAAGAGACAGGATAACAGTAATGTAGTTGAACACATATAATGGATGTAAGTCTACCTACAACTGAAAACTGCTCCAACATAAACAAAAATACAGACATTCATGGATGTGGAAAAATAAAAAATATAAGGTATACCTATATGAAAATAGGAAAGATGAGTACTGAACATTTTTAAAAGGTAAAATAGACCTTCAAAAGGGTGATTTAACATATTAAAAGAATGAAATATAAATACCTTAGATTAGAAGGTTGATTAGTCTTGTAAAAGCTAATGGTTTAGTTTTTAAATACATAATTGATGATTGATATGTAATACAAGTAGAATAAACTAATGACAGAAACATTTGAAAAAGTTCGAAAGCTCGTGCATCCCCACATAGCTTGTCTATTCCATGAAGTTGTATATCTAAAAAATTAAGATACAGTAATCGTTGTTGTTACAATTGTAGTCATGATACCCTGAATTAATATTTATTACATAGAATGTAAATAAATGATAAAAATGATAAACAATATAACTATAAGTGTGAATTATAAATATTCAAAAAATTATTTTATATATAGTTGACTAAATTAAACAACAACAATATATGGTGTACATCCTATAATTTTTGTACTATTGTCGAACACATATCACTCAATATATGATTTATGAAGATTTGATTTAATTTAATGGTATTGTGAAATACAAAGATAAATACTAAATTTTAATGTAATATTAAATCTTACTTCATAAAAGAAAATGGAATAAATAAATTGCTGATATTGTATTACCTTCTATATCTTTAGAAAATATTAGTCATTCTTTTCTGTTTTCTCTTTTAATTTCTCCTTGATTCAGATTTCTAGTATTTTTTCAGGCATGTTCTACCCAGGCTATCGTGTGGTAAATGATGAGATTTCTTAAAAACATATTCACTAAGAAATTAAGTGATTAGTTTTTTCTACATATATAATCTAGTTAAATGAAATAATGTTCCTTGAAGCAACTGTATTAATGGTTTCAAATAAAGGATTTTTAAACACAACATATGGAAGATAACATATATATGCCTGAATTGTTGATAAAACCATTGACAATGTAACAAATCCCTAGTCGACCATTGCAATGAGTTGAAAAGATTCATCACTTTTAAGATCCTATGATGGAACAATAAAAACAACAGCCTATTTACATGTAATTTACAGGAAACTGATAGAAAATGAAGATAATGGAATATATTGTTCTTGAAGATGCTCAAACCCACTACATATATTTGTACAAAAACTACTCTGATGATCCTATATAAAAATACTAATACTAATAACACTTTGGATATTTTCCTGATTAATGAAATTAGGAATATATAATAGACAATACATGATTTTTTGTAAAGCAGTTATTGAAATTGTATATGTAGTTTTCATTTTCGCTAATGAATGTTACCTTGCATGAATTTGGTTTTTTTGAACAGTGATGATTTTGAATATTAAAATTTTATACTTGAATTGATAGAAAAATATTTTTATATTTGAAAAAATTAAATTCTATCAGAAAACTATATTAATTATAATCCTAATTCAAAAATTATCTTAACTATAAGTTCAAAAAAAGAGAGCATTTTTTGTCATCACACTATTTTATTTTGATGTAATACATATGTCAATGTTTCTCTCAAATTTTAGTTGTTTTTCTTAAAAATTGTATTATTTGTTTATCAACTAGGACTACAGAGAAGGAGACAGTGATATCCATCAAAAGCAGATGCACTCTAAATTTGTTGATTTATAAATGTGATTACTATGGGATTACAGATTAGTAAAATAAATTAGTAAATTTAAAATATCAAATGACTAATAAAATTTTAAGAGAACAAAAAGACATGGGAGTAGTGAAATTTGGAGAAATTTTGAAACTGTTGCACCAAATATTTCAATCAACATTCTGAACTTTTTACATGCAAGAATTTGATGATTCCTAGAACCAGTTGTGACTGGTTCGAGTTTTTGTATTGTGACTGAAATTAATCATTTTGTAGGTTGAGGAACATTGAGAATACAATAGTTAATTAATTTGTACAATATATTACTGGTACATAAAATATAATAAAGTGCATAATTAAATTTATAATTTGACCATATATTACATACCTTCTCACAATTCCTGAAATTTGAAATGGTTTTTTATTTTCCCAATAAAGCATTGATGAAGAGGAAGAAGTTGTGTATGTTAGTGTTGGACTACAATTATATAATTCCATTATAAAACTACATCTAAATAATGAAAAATACAAGTCAACTGTGATATATAATATGTACATTAATGATATTGTACACATTGGATCACAGATAAAAAATTCAAAGTTCCATTATGTATTGAGAGAACCTTTTTTTAATTTTTTCTACATCTTCAATATCTTGGTAGAAAAGGATTTTTGTTGCATTAATCACTACTACAAAAACGAGCAAGGGAAGTGCTACCCGTTTATTAGTGATAAAAAAATGCTGATAAAGCCCCCCCCCCCCCCCCTTATTAGCGATTTTTTTGAGCGCAGATAAAGGGGAACCCTTTATCAGTGCTTCTTTTAGTAGCACTGATAAAGGGGGGATTTATCAACATTGAAAAAATTATATTTAAAAAAAAACATGAAAAATAAATTATTGTTATATAAGTATATTTATTCGTATATTAATATAATATATATTTATTAAATATGTTTTATATATGTATTAATATAATATTACATCTAATATATAAGAAATTTAGTGAAAATGGCATTAAAATATTTTCAAAAATATATTATTAATTAATAATTTGGTAATTATTATAGAATAAAAATTATTTAATAACAATTTGAAGACACAAAAAATCAAAACAATTAATAAAAGATATAAAATAAGTTGAAAATGTACCTCAATCTTCAAACGACCATACCTTTTGATCCTGGTGTCTGTTTGGGCTCTACAACATATCAAATCGAAGCCTATGACGAGCTCTATGCACTTGTGACTGAAGAAAAGCTTCTATCATATTTTTCGAGCCCAAAATAGCCCCAAAATTCCTCCATAATTTAGATTTTAGTCGGGATACCCCGATTTGTTAACTTTAAAACACGTATAAATTCTGATCTGAATGTCTGTTATCCCGGTAGCACATATCGTATCAAAGAATGTTTCATTTTCATCCATTTTACTGGTTGTGGAGTTGAAACGTGATTCTGGATTATAAGTTATGATCGTTTTAAAATTCTATGACTTTTCAAATACACGTATATATGTATTTATTCGTAAATATATGTGTGTGTGTGTGTGTTGTATATATGTATGTATTTATTTATATATTTAATTATAAACACACATAGAAAACATATTTCATAACTGTATTTAAAATTAATATTATAAGTATATATTAATATACAAATAAATATACGATTAACAGATTAATACTAATAATATATAAATAAATAAATATATATATATATATATATTAATATACGAATGAATATATATATATACTAATACATGAATAAATATCTTTATATTAATATAAATCTATATCAATAAATGAATAAATATAACTATATATATATATAAAGTGATATATCATTAAATATAGTAAAAAATGAAATAGCATTGTGGTAATGGCGCCACCGCAATAGGGGGAGGTAGCGGGTTCGAGTTTGGGTGGAGGAAAAGGTGGTGCGCGCATGTGAGGATGTTCAAGAAGGGCAGTGCGCGGGAGACCTCCTAGCGCTGATAAAGGGGTGTTCAAGCACTGACAAAAGCTCTACCCATGCATTTTTTAATTTTAATGTTTTCTATTGATTATTTTTTGACTTATATCAACTCTTTTTAAAAAGCACTGATAAAGGCCCATTTTATCAGCGCTTAAAAACGGGCTGAAAATGGGTTCATTTATCAGCGCTTTTTTTAGTTCTTATAAAAGTGCCCCTTATCAGCGCTTTTCTGAGCGCTTATAAATGGGACCCCCCCTATTTTAGCGCTGAGCTTTACAGTGCTTTTTTAGCCATGTAAAAGACCATTTTGAGGGTTGATATATGTCGTTTTTGTAGTAGTGAATGGATGTTTTTATTATTACAAAGCCTGAAAATTGTTTTGAACCAAATTCAGAGGGAAAATTAGTTTATAACATTAAAAAGTAATGAATAATAGAAAGGTTAGTATGTCATTTTTTTATTTAAAAGCTTACAATTTAATTTTTCACACTGACAATTTGTAGTATTAAAATAGTTGATCACCCAACATTGTGTTCCTTGTAAAATGACATCTAGTTTGCATATTCACCCTATAAAGTTCATTTTACTTGAAACCGACTGTATGAAAATAAGTACAATATAATGTTAAATGTAAATAGCTGCTCAGATATACTGAAAGGGAATAATAACTAATCATTAATCCTCTAAGACAATCTACATTTTAAAATTTGAATTACCAAATTTTTCAAGAGTTTGTGACCAATGTAAATGTCCAATTATTTCTAAAACGGATAACAAAAAACAAAATGTAATTTAATTTAATCTATAGTTAGTGGAATGAATTTCATTAATTTAAATAATGATCTAGATAAGAACTTTTTAAACATTCTAAAACTTTTATAAAAACATAAATTAATATGTACCTATTAAATGTTACTCTAGAACCCTTCTCTGATTTATGTCTTCAAATGATGTAAAATTGAAACAAAAATGTGGCAGCACTGCATCACATGCTTTGACATGCATTGTTTATGTGAACAATATTCGACAAGTATGTCTAGTTCCTATGTAGCTACCTTGATTAGTAGATATTTTGAAGTTTTTTTTATAAAACTTAATATTCCCTCACAAATCTTTTTTTGAACATATTGAGAATTTGATGACCAATAATAGTTCAATGTATCATTTGTCTCTTCATAATGGATTTTCTAAGATTTTTAATAATTGAAAAACAGAAAAATAATGTTAACAATGATGTTTTAAAGTTAAAATGGAAAGCAAAATACAATACAAGAAACAAAAACATAGTTTATTTTTAATCTGAAGTCAAATGTTGATCTCCAAGAATCATATCAATGGAAACAAAATCATTGGAGTACCTGGATGATGTGTTTCACCACGGATTCAAAATATGCACTTGTATCTTAAATGTCTCATTAGTCTCAGGTTTGATATCATAAAATGGGTAATAAATCGCGACATGTTGTATAATCTGTACTTTTTTTATTTTTGTACAGTGATATTATATTTACTGACATTTATAATCATGAAATCATAGATAAATAAGAACAACCAACCCCACACTGACAACTTAACTCTTAATTTATGATATACCTAACACAATATATCAAATATTCCCTTGTAGAAAATATTTTGTGTCGATTTATAGGTTGTGGGATTATTATCACCTAGTACTATTTTCAAACATAATGGTGATGTGACTCTAGATACAACCACATATAGTTAACCATGACAGAACACAGGTTTTCGAAGATACAACCCAATAGAAGACATTGATTTTCCTTGACTTTTGTTAAAATTCATAGCCTAAGAAAAAATCAAGGAATATTTTCTTATTTGTAGTTTTAAAGGCCATCAACAATCGGAGTGTGTCATATTTAATCATGGAATGGATGCAAGATATACATAATTATAACAACATAAAATTATTTCTCCGATGAAAAGTCACCCATGTGTGTAACAATCAATAGAGTCCCATTATATAATCCAACAGATAGATTTAAATTTCAAATAAACATGATGGTCATCACTTTTTTGAGTGTAATTTTCTGGTCAGGAATCCCTAAAACATTAATACCTTTTAACATATCAAATGTGTAAATATTTTGTGGCCTATCAATATCCAAACTTGCATCACAAACTGAATCTAATATGAAAAAATATTTGCCTTGAGAACATGTGATAGACATCATGTACTCATTTACTTCTTCCTCAATATCTCGAGTTGGAGATAAGATGTCACTGTCATTAAGATAATTTACATCAGTAATGTTACCTAAGAAATTGGGATATGTATGTTCAAAAACTACAGTAGTTGGATATATAGTCCAAGAAAGAAGATATAATGATGGAATAGGAATTATAGTTTCACCATCATTTGGCATTCCAATGCCACCACCACCAATATCTAATGTCTATTTTGAAATGTCAGGAACATCATCTGACATTTTAGAATAATTTTAATGCAATCTAATGTTCTTTGTTAGTGATAGAACATGATAATGCTGACACCAGTATGAAAATGATGTAATTGTGAACACTATGTATTTTTTTTACCACCCAGTACTACAAGAAGTATTTTCCTGAAATCCCCTCCCAAGACAACTTTTATACCACCAATTGGTAAGTTTTAAGCATTTTCACTTTTTACTGACATTATATCTTTTAATATCCCATTAAGATCATCAAAAAATGACTTATGAATCATCGTTTCCTCATCCCAAAAAAATATATTTGTTAACTATAAAAGATCTACGACATTACTCCCTTGTTGAATATTGCAAAAAAAGTTATCTAAAATAGATACCAGAATTCAAAAATTGGAATGTTTTGTCCTCCCACCAGGAAGAAGAAATGATTCAATTCCACTAGATGCAACTGCTAGTTTGATATTACCTCTTGAACATAGTAGAGAAGTGAATAAAGTCAAAATGAAGGTCTTACATGTGCCTCCATGTCCATGCAAGAATAAAAAAGCCACCATCACATTTAGTTAATAAAGACATAATGATAGTCATCATGTAATTCTGTTCATCTGTAAGCTTACTATACATATTCAGATACTCATTCCAAAGGTTGTCTCTGTTATAGTTTACTTCATATGCTACCAACTAATTTCATTGAGAAACAATTTCAAAATCTGGAATCGGCATTGGTGGATAAGAATGTGTAGATCTACCATTCCTCTGAAGACGTTTTCCTATATCAAGGAAAGAATATATATGTTTTGGATCATCCATGAGTGTCAAATCTAAATGAAATTCTGGAATAGCATTTCATAATTATTATAATGGTTTACTAAATCTGTTATATTTAACAGAATGAACAATTACATCGGTAAGAAGCTAAAGAATCAATATTTAAAATTTATACCTGGCATTTTTAGCCACTATTGTTGTGCATAAAGAATTTATTCACTGAGGATGTTCTAGGTTTCATTCCACACAATGTCTGGTCAGGGAATATTATTTTAGAACAAAATTATGGAAACAATTATGCACCTAGACTGTCCTGTAGCCCAATTTGAATCCTCTTTTATTACTTCAATAAATTCCATGTCATCAGCAAGAAGTCCCAATGCAAAACATGCCTCCTGAAAAGTACCATGAGTAATGTTGTTCACACATTTAATAATATCAAATTAATTTTCACCTCGTATCATTGAGATCATTAGTTGTAGGTAATATAGCTCTCCAGTTGTTGGCGGCAAATAGTAATGTCGACCAATATTGTACCCTTTCTTTCTTGGATACCATTTTTTCGTTGGTGGAATAAAATTCTTTTTGTAAATTATGCATATATGGGACATATACCTTCCTAGTAAGCAACATTAGCATCAAACCACGTCGTATGAATTTATTCATAAATGTTACCCTTACTCAAGAAATTCTCAATATGATTGGTTTTAGTGTATGTAACACTATTTTTTCCTTGTAATTAGAAATATAGCCTTTATACTAGAGGATATCTATAGTGAATTTCACAATGAAATATCCTCTAGGAAGCCTCGCAAGGATAGACATACTGGAAATAATAATACATCTTAATCTCATCGCCATTATTTTATGAAACCTCTTTATTGTTAGTCTGATACCAATTTTGTGTAAGATGATCAATAACTTTTCTAATATTAATAAATAGATATTTTATGGAATCTTATTGATTACAAACATCAATATTCATATGGGATTGATACTTCATTAGCAACAAAGGATTATATGGTATAACAAACCAATTATCCAAAGGGACACCATTATTCATGACAGCGCATCCATCATTTCTTCATCGGTATAGAACATACCCATCATCGTCAACTATTGTACTATCAAAAAAATTTGGAAAAAAATTGGTACATTTTCCATTCATCATACATGGTGAGTTACGATTTGCATCTCCACAATGCCCATGTATGATAAACCTTTTAACAGCTTCCTGATGACTTGGGATTTCACATTGATTAGGAAGATTAGTACAAACATTTTTGTCAATGCACACATGAGTAGTTATTTTTTTCACGATATAAAAATAGAAAAATATGTACATGAGGCAGTCCATGTTTTTTAAATTCCACTGTATGATCAACTACACAAAAAATCCTAAGGATAATGACATAGTACAATGATTGATACATTATATAAGAAAATGTATAACTCGACAACTAATTGGTATGATGTTAGTTACATTCTCGTGACTTCCCAAAAAAACACCTTTCTCGTAAATCTTTCATTAACTGATAAACCTTAATATTGAAAATTCTAGATAAAATGTGCAGACCGCCTGATGGATGAAGATTTTAATTTGAAACAAATCATCTGATTTTAGGCCATTGTGTATTGCATGTAAATGTTAAAAAAATCTTTATGTCCTTCCCATTTACCTATTTACATAGAATCTTGGTAATTTTAATGCATATATCTATGACCACTGGTAAATATAGATGGTAAAATAATTTTTTCCTGCATGTGTACCCATCACGGTCACCTTGAAAAAAATCATCTTGCAACCCATTGTACAACTCAACCCTCAAGAGTTTTATTATTGATTATAATGAAAGAAAGACTCTGAGATTGTATCATTTTATAAGCATCCAAAATAAATTATTTTAGTATTATTCTTGAATGTTGTAATTTGGATGAATCATTGAAACAACACCGAATGTGATAGGAGTATAATTCTAACATTATAAACTTCCAAATCTTTGTACTTGTACTCAAAGAAGTAGAACGATGTGTAATGTTATCAACGTAGACATCTTGACCAGCTGTGAAAATCAGTGGATATTACAATGGAAGATATGATGGATTAATCTCATCAATCCGCTGAAATTCACCACTTTTGCATTGAATGATAATATCTCTTTCATAGTTGATATCTTCAATGTCATCAACAATAAGCATAGTAATCTCAGACGTAGTAGAAAATTTGTATGTCACAATATTTTTGTTTCTTCTCTTAAGTAGTCACAAATTTAAATTTAAAATTTCTTGAAGATCAAGAACATACCGTGAACTTCTAAAATGACAATCTAAAGCATTTCTTTTATGAATCATATTTTGTTGGTTGAAAAAAATATTTAAATATACCACTATGTTGGAATTTGTTCTGTCATAACTAAATAGTAAATAAAATTTAAAATGAAGTGAAAACATATATATCACGTCAATGTAATTACTTATGGCTATAAATATTACATGATGTTCCGAATCCCGTTTTCGGACTCATTAGTAGTATCATACACATATAGCTGGGAAAACCATGGTGGTTGTCCCTCAAGAGGACACAAACTCCCTATACGATGGTATTCTTTCCCATTCAACTTGAATATCTTTGGTGCTCTACCATTATTGAGTGACCAATCAACCTTCCCACCAATTGAGGTGAATGAAAACATATAATTGTAAAGATGCATACCTTCCTGGAATGCTCTTGCCTTCATGAAGATGCGATTAAACACTAACGTTCTAAGGTATTGAGGACATGATGGGAGTAATTCCAAATAAATTCTACCAAGCGAGCATCAGAGAGCATATTTTTGGTTTTCTTTGGTACATAATTTTTGATTTCCCTCATCAAACCAAAATATATAACCACTGTACTGACATACTTTAAAAGGATCTCTTGTATTCAAATAATCTGTATGTAAATATTGATTAAATAGAAGGTGTTAATAAAACAAGCAATATAAATTTCATAAATGTGTAATGAATTGAATCTTAGTATACTAATAGATAAAAATAATATAGTGACCTTCATTTTCTGCTTATTATAGTAGTTGTGTTCTTTTTGCATCTGTATTAACTATAGTTAGTAGGATAATTCCTCTGAAATAATTGTACACTAAAAAATGAATATGTAGTAACTAAAACATGAAAAGTATCTTCCATGATTTATTTTAGTATGTATTTCTATAGTCACTGTTTCATTTATTTTTTATCTAACATGAGTCAATGTAGATGACACCTCTAGTTCATGGGTCAAATTTTCATTTAAAATACTATTTGATTCTGATAGCATGAATATATCTATGAATAAATACAAATAAATAATAAAGCATGATTATACATTACAACACACCTATTCTAGGCTAACAAAATAGGCCCTATAAATTTCATAAATGTGTCATAAATTGAATAGTAGTGTTCTTATTGGCAAAAATAACATACATACCAACATTTTCTACCTATAGTCGTAGTTCTGTTCATTCTTTGGAAATATTTTCTAATGTTATAAAGATAATTCAACAAAAATAATTATACACTAACAAATAAATGTGTAGTAACTCATACCTGAAAAGTCCCCTACATGATTTATTTCATCATGTATTTCCACAATTATTTTATCAAACCATTCTGATTATAAATGATTCAATGTAGTTTTCACCTCTGGTTCTTTGGTAGAATCTGCATTTAAACTTTTATTAAATTCCGAAATCTTGAAGATATTTACCTATACATACACATTAATAAGAAATCATGTTTACACATTACAACACACATGTACCAGGAAAATTAGCTTTATTGTTAGTAGTTGAAGAAATAAAACTGTATCTGTTGTAAACAGAGAATGAAAAAAAATTAAATTTTGTGAAAATTGAAAAGCATTTGATGTTATGATTTGTGCTCACTCTGATAAAGTGGTAGGTGATGGGTAAGTGAGAATTTCTTTCTCAGTCGTTAGAGCTTGCATATGTAATTAAAATATAGTTAACTCTTTAATAGAAGGGAGATGTAACTAGAATGTTGTTCACCAGAAAAGGTTGATAGAATCCTCACAGAAGGGGACATAATTTTCAATATTGGATTCCGATATGTGCATTATCTTGGGATATCATTAATATTTTGTTGAAAAATATTCATAATCATGATGATCTGTCAATGAAATACAATAGATAACTATCAAATAAATGTTACGGCACAATAAATTTAATATTTTTTGACAATGTACTCTAACATTGTAATGGAATTCACCATTCAATGATACATGTGACAATGATGTGTGTGCTCCTCCTTTGATGGTGAAAATACATTGTAGTGTTTCAGATGTTTTAGTACAACACAGGTTAGTATAGTCCTTATGTCAATAGCCAGTACATGTATGAAATTTCAATAAAGTAAAAATATTTATTTAAAGAATGAATAGACGAAATACTTATTTCATGTACCTTTATTTTTGTAATGATAACCTTTTATATTTCTTGTTCTAACAAATATTGGTGCTGAAGTTCCACATTCATGAGTATCTATGAAATTAACAGTTTAATAAGTAAAGTATTCGACATTATTTAGAAGTAACATATCGATTGTATTTAAAATTTATGGTTAATTGAAATTGAAATCACCATTGGAAGATAAATGCAATAGTGGTATGCATGCTCCTTTGTTCAGATTGGTACTCAGTTGTAAAACATCATTTGTTGTTGTTGAACATTGGTTATGGTAGTTAGTAGGTGAATTTCCTGGACATGTACGAATTTGTAAAATATTATCTAAATTTATGAATCGACTGGAAGATGTTACATTTTTTTCTACTTTTTTTCATTCTCTCAAACTTTGTCTCCATTGAAACCTTTCATCTCTCAATACTGATGGTGTCTACTTCTATGTATTGGTTTTATTTTTGATGAATTGCCTTGTTCTGGAAGGAATATATAGTATGTTTGTGGGTAGATAGATTAAATTAAAAATAAATTGGGAAGGAAATTGTATATCTTTCATAAATATATTTCAACATATATATTTTTTGTTATTACAATGTCTAGTAGGTAAGGCATGGTAGAAAGTGAATGCATATTGTGAAAATGTTTCTAGCTGAATCAATAAAGAAAATATTAAATAAAAGCACATCAATTCTTGCGTGTTTCTTTTTGGTAATTGCAATAAAGTTGTGAAATTGGTTGTTAGAGAAACTGTGAATTGTTTTACCTCTTAAATAATTTTAGACTGAATTAATTGAAGTACCATGGGTGCTCTTTCTGTATGTTGCATGAGAAGAATAGTTGCTCGGATGTATAATAGAGTGGTATTCCAACTAAAAAAGACATCGTATTTATAATGTATGGATAACATCCGGATAGACATAATAATATTTTATTTATAGTATAATTTTAAATCTATAGAATATGGGATTTCCAATTTTATAGTTTGTTATAGTAGTAACCAGTAGTAACATCAAATTTCATTGACCTGAATTTTTTTTGAATGTTATCATGTTCATGGAATATGACTAAAATGTAGGTGCTGGTTTATGTTAGTATTTTCTTTAAACTATAGAAATAGTTGTGAAATTTTGGTTAGTTCCTTGGTGATAAAACTAACAGCTGGTTTTGTAGTCAAGGGAGATAATTTGACTGCTGGCTTCAGCAGTCTAACACAACAGGATATATATTTGATGAAATTCTGGAGAATTGATACACAAGAAGAAGTACTCAGCGGTCGTCATAGAGGATGACGAGTGAGAAATTTTATGCACATGTTGACAATTAGGCAGCAAGAAATGCGAAGAGGTAAGTCCATCAGTTTCTGAAATATTGTAGATATGCGGACATATAGATGCAGGAAGATCGTTATTGGAATCGATGAAGCTTAATGATGCTCGAATACCATAATACCGATGATGGATTTGAACTATAGTGTGATATGCGAGAAAAGATATGGGAAGAAACCTGGTTTTAAGAGTAGTCGATTGCAAACCCTACTGAAGTACGAATGATACCGTAAGCTTTGTCGAATAATTTTAGCTGTGTGGTAGAAACTGGAAGCTTTTGGAGGGACTACCAACATTGGATGGAGGATACGGTAGGAATATTGGTTGATCACTGAATAAAACAGATGCAAAGTGGAAAACCTAAACATGAGGTTGAGGTTGAGGAATTGTAGGGAATAAGTGTAGCTTGTCACGGGACGACCGAATGGTGGAAGAGGTTTTGTGATTTGGAGGTGATGTGGTTGTTTTGGAAGGTGACACGTGATCTTGGAGAATCCATACTTATAATATAAAATAGAATAATTTATTCAATTTTCTTGACCCTATAACATATGATCATATATCAGTATATTTTTTTCCTCTTCAACCTCTACTATATATCTTCATGTTTTATTTGATTTCATAGTTGTATAAACACACAAAAAATCTTCCTAATTTTAAAACTATTTTTTTATATAGAATGTATAATTTAAAGAACATGTAATAAAAAGAGTACATATGTGATCCTTTAATAACTAAGGTAATTAAATAATTCCTAGAAGTACCTCTATCACAGAATTAAATATGTTATGATAATAATGAATGAAACAAAACTAAAAAAAATTACAATAGAAATGAAACCACATGTAAACAAAAATAAAAAGATATTTCAATTCCCCTCCTCATGATCTATTTTGGTGATCAGCCCGTGGTTTAACTAATCAATAAATACATCGCATACCATAAATAATTTTCTATAAATTCTTTTTTTGATGGGGGTAATGATTGATGTCCACTATTTTTCAACCATATATCTGCTGTCAATGTAAAAATGTATTCCATACACAATAAAGAAATGGAAGTTCTAAAAGTTCCCCTAATGCTCATGTATAAATGGGTTCTTTCTCTCCCCAATTAATTATATTATTTTACTCAAATATTTTCAATATTAATTTCATAGATTCACACCCTAATAGGATTCTCTGGTGTTCGGTAACCTTTATTCACAATAATGTATCTAAAAGGTGACATTTCCTAGAGGTTATCTAAGAGAATATTAAATTATATTATGCCAGTGATATCCTCTTTTTAATCATTCATCTATGTTTCCATATCCTCCACATAATAAATAATATTTTTCAAAATGAAAACATATTTCTAAAATCATAATGTTTCTATAAGATTGATATTGTTGTTAAAAATTAGTCTCATTTCAAATGTTATTCATGTAAAGCTAGGGGAGATATCATAAATAAATAACGCACTGGCAGGGGCACGAAAAGTTGTGTATTAAGAACCAATGTTATGTAGGATGATCAAAATGGTGTCTTCCAGTGGATATGTATAGACATTAGTAGCATCTAAATTCATTTGAAGGGAGAATTTTTTCATTCATTTGGGAACATTAATTAAGGCTATGAAGTGAGGATTTATCAAAAAGAGCTCTACTAATACTGATGGACTAACTGAGGAAACACAAAGTATATCGACTGTAATTTGGGATCAATATATTGATTCCCATGGAATATCAAATTTAGATTATATCAGTTCTCCAAATGAAACCCACTATAAATCAAGGGTGGGATATCCTACATTGGTGTAAATTTGACAAAGAATAACTTTTTATAACATTGATGATTACCAATGGAAATTTTATAGAATTTTTCTTCTTATGAATAAACTTTTTATTACTTTATCTCATGTTTGTAATTTAAAAATAATATTACCCTTTATAAAAGTCACTAGTTTTCATTATATTTTCAATTTCATGAATGTTTTCTGATGTGTTATTATTATTGATTTTTTAAGATGTTATGTATAATATGGTGAATAGAGATCTCAAGATTTCAATATGCTGGTACATTGTTCTCTATGGTAGATTCAAATTATAGAGGATGATTTTTTACTATATAATTTATCATATAAAGGGTAAACTATCGATCAATGGAAATTTCTTGGAGGTCTTATTCACCCAAAAGGTGATATAATAGCTTTTGATTCATACTCTTTTATAGTATAGTTAGTGTAATCTAATTATATTGAAAATATTTCCATGAAAATGTTTCTTTCTATTGGAAGTTTACTATTAGAATATGTTATATCATAGAAATAAAGAATGGGTTGGGATAAAAAGTTTTATATATCCAATTATGGATTTAGGAGGATACACATTGAATATTATCACATATAAAAAGTCTTAAAACATCCTTTTATTAGTGAAAAATTATATATTATGGGGGTATATAAATAGTAAATGTAGGATAGTAAATTTCTTTGTATTGTGATGTTAAAACTAGCCTTGAATGTGGTCTTTAAAATCAGAGTGATGAAAATAATAATCCAGTCGATGGTGGCCCTAGAAATAATGTATGCTAAATTTTTTGAACGTAAATATATGTTCCTAATGATTAATTTTTTTATAATTTGGTTATATAAAGATATATAAGCATAATCTCATGTGAATTAATTCAACATTACCCATATACATATTAAATCAATGAAGATAACATTCACAGATGATGTGAGTGTAGTTCTAATATTATAATCACATAAAACGTTGTGGGATATAATGGTAACAATATTTATAAATTCATACTAGAAAATATTCGTGGTGTGTGAGGAGTTAAAAAACATTATTTTTCAAATAATTGATACATATATATGGGATTACCAATGACCTTCCTGAAATGCATTTAATGCTAATGGAAGATGATGTTCACAAAAAAGGATAGTTCGAATGAAGAAATTGATTATTTTGTTATGTTTCAATGTCATTATAGGTTTTCAGTAAAATAAAATATGAAAATACTTAATAGACCATTATATTATTGTTGAACTGTATGTGTGAAATCTATATGTTTGGAAATTGTAATATGGAGATCTGAATCATAGCGCACCATAATATGTGTTGTCAAAGATAGAATATTAAGAGGTTCACTAGAGTAGGTGTCCTACTGTTAAGTGTCTTTTCTATTGGTTTTGGAAGGATTTGAAATTTATTATATTAATTTTCAGTGTAGAACTAAAATAACAAAAAATAAAATGGTAACACTCGTTTCCTCTGATCTAAGGGAGTCAATGATGATCAAAGAAATTGCTTTGTTTGAGTTCAATGAAATAATATTTCTAAGGGATTTTCCAAAGGGGAATAGATGTCCAAAGAACCTATAGTTATATTTTATGATGAAATAATTATATAAAATTTATTTATATCAATACTCATAAAAAGTAAATAGTTCCTTGTAGAAATTGGATATATATTTCTTATATATTTTCTCACCTATATTTAAGAAAGATACTATACTGACACAACCTATAATAAAAAATTATGATGACCTACACCATTACTATATGGATGGGAAAGTATATTTATTTATAAATATTTAGATGGGTATACTTATATAAAGAAAAAATGCCTTTCATATATCATCAAAACAAATTTATTTAGTATATACTAAAGAAAATCATTTCAAGATTGAAGTATGAATGTAAGGTCCAATCTAAATAATTACTTATTCTAGGGACATTATACTATATATCTTTATCATTACATTCCTAATGAATATTTTTGTTTTAATTTTTAAAGAATATGTAAAACCACATAAATATTAATCCCATATAATACATGTGTAAACTTATATAAAGTATCCATTTTACCCATAAAACAATAGTATTTATAATAAAACAAGATTTCTTATGATAAAGATTCTCAATTTTCTTCATAACATCATCATAATTCATACTCTCCCTTATACCCCTTTATTTTTTTTAACTAGGATAAAAACAAAAATTATTGAATGGGACATAAAAAACCCATTAGTCTCATGTAAAATATTAAAACCCATTTATTACAAAATTCTGTAAAACATACCCTTCTTCCCTAAAATGAAATAGTCATTATTTCTAATCAAATGATATTTAGATTAACTTCTGGAATCAATGACTTTCATTAAAACTCAAAAGTCAGTATAGAAAAGTCATATAGGTTTTTTGTTACATTATAATCATAAAACCATTACAAACCCATTACACTAACCATTAAAAATATTAATAAACTTACGACTAACGTCCAATATAATTCTCCAGAGAACAAAGTTAGTTCCCAATGTTTTGGAGTGATATATGGTTGAACCCAATGCAATAGTAGGATTACATGTGATCAATAATGGGGCTCAACAATTCATAAATAATTTATATTGGAATTATCATGAATAAAATCCTTGAAAATCATTTAACCCTATGTAAAAAAACATTTTCAGAAATCAGATTACCCTTTTCTTATAAAAATATCTTTTAAAATCTAACAACAATGCACACAGTAATGATATAATTTTCATTGAAATAAACTAGGAAAAAAATATAAAATACATATTAAAGCATTAATGATTCATGAAATTGGGAAATTCCACTCAAGACTTATATATTAAAAAACATTTCTTTTGGCCATTATAAAATGTGCTAAAATATGATCATTAAAAGATGATTTTTACAAGAAATACCTTTACATAAAAACTTAAAAGACACCTTTTTGAATAAAACGTGAGAGAAATTAGAAAATTAAAATTTTAATATATATATTTAAATATATATAAATGAATTAAAATATTTCGAAAAAAAATTTCTAGAGGATATTTCTATAAAAACCAAGTCATTAAAACATTTAAAATATGGTCTTTTAGTTGAAGACTCTCGTAAATTGAGTCCCGCTCTCCATGTGAGATTTTTAACATTATGAATAATTAAAATATTTTAATTCATATAATAATTTATAACCATTTTTTATCTTATTATTTCTTTTATATAACTTATTAAAATAATATGAGAAATAATTTATTATTTCTGTTCATGTAGGATTCTTTGACGATATTCATTATTTTGGACCAAACTTACATTATTATAACGTATATAGTCAATGTGGTTGTAATTACATCATCTCAAAAATTATATTAAATAAAATTATTTATATTATACCTAAATTATACTTTTAAATTCATCCATTAGTAATGGTTAAGAAAAATGAACTACGTTAAAATCATGGAGACGGTAGGCCATACACACGCAAGAGTAAATTCTTTTTCAATGATCATTAAAAAAATAAGGTAAGTTTTATTTTATATATATGAATTGATAATAATATATATAATAATATATTAATAATTAAGATATACTGATATCTATCATTAAATTTATGGGGTGATGAAAAATAATCACATCAATTTATGTAGGTGATTATTCAATCATACGCATGAACGATGGTATTGTTTTTATGAGAATGTACATCTATGAATGATTATGATAAAAAATATTTTATTGATTATAAATATTCCATTAATTTAATATATGAAAATTAATTCAATCATTATAACCAGTCTTGAGATACACTGATGGAAAAAAAATTACAGCGGTTCGTGAGGTGGTTGTTCACCGTACAAAGAGACGATTAATTATTTTATAATTTGATATAATAGGATATTAATATGGATCATGAAACTCACATAATAATATCTATGTATATGTATTATATTGGATATATTATTTTATCAATTTTTAATTTGGTTTGAGTGATGTGGATGATTAAACAACATAGAAACACTTGAATAAAAATGATACCTCTTCTTCAGGAGATCTTCTTTTTCATAACACCTTAACACCCCTAAGGGTGGCACCATACCTAAAATAATACCTCTATAATGTGTGTATGGAATAAATTAATGAATTTTTTAGATATTATTGGAACCAAATATGTTTTTATGTGTATTTAGAATAAAATAAGGGGTTCTCTTTTGTAGGACAGGGAACGAGCACTCTTTGAATTTATTAAATATAAAATTAATATAAATTATTTATAATTGAAAATGGATATAACATATTAATTTTTATGATAATATAATTTTGGGTCATAATAATTTCATTAATAATATCAAGATATGTTTTGACTAAATTTCTCCACTTATATTTTGGTTTTTACCATTAGATAACCCCTCTAATTCTTACCATGAGAACATTTTTAACCTACCATTACCATTTAATCATGTACATTCTTAAACTAAACATGGTGTTACCATATTTTTAGATTGGTTGGATACGTATAATTGTGAATTCAGATTTTTTTGGAATTTCAACTTTAAGCAGTCTTTTTTGTAGGATGTACGAAGAATTCACACTGTGTAACGGGGATACATGTCGTGTAATTGTTATTGGGCATAATACTTGAAAGGGGTTCAAGATGTGAAATATTACAGATTGTGAATGGTGATTTCGTGTCACTAATGTTTTATATATGGGATTTTTAATCTATTTTGATGGATTTTTTTGTATATTTGTACACAACATATTAAAAAACATCAAGCTATATTACACTTCATAAAATGACCCGTATCTAGATTTTGAAGTGGTGAGCATATTTTTTTTCATGGATCTTACGAATGTACTCTTGAATCTCAAAATGAGCCTCTTTCTATGAGATTTTCCTAGAAACTTCTACTCCTAGATCGATTTTTTTGGCATTGGATATCTATTGTTGATGTGGTGCATCTCTCCAGGTAAGAGACCTTTCCAATTTTCCATCTCTATTGATCACAGTATCACCATTGGGTGTAATATTTGGATTTGTTGGCCTATGATGGTGTTTTCACCACGGTTTCTCTTATATCCATTGTATAATATCATTCTAGAGGCCTTTTTCGTTGTTGTTCGTGGTGTATAATGCATTTCTATTGGAGGTGTAGATAATTCCTCTATTTCGTAAAACCTTATCTTATAAATTGAATCAATCTTGATGTGGATTTGATTAATTCTCATTCGTTGATGTTGTTGGGTTTCATTGATTTTGGATTCCATTATGGGAGTGTGAGACCTGAGTTTTGATGTAGGTGGTTCTATCTCTCACATATGATATTAGATCTTGTTTTTTATATTTACAAAGTGATTCATAATGAAATATTGACATGACTGTATTTGGTGTGTTGAAGAGGGTTTCTAATGAAAAATGGCTTTTCAGTAGTTATTGATGAATGAAGAGAAAAGGGGTATTTTCAATGTGTTGAAATAGAATTCATGAAATTGGTTTGAAATTATTTTCAAAGAATTCAAATGAATTTTCAATTGGAGTACATGGGTTTCCATGTGTACTTAGGTTGAAGGTATAACATAGTTCCATAATCTATTACTTTTTTATTATCGAGGTGGTTTGTCTAGGGTATTTCCTCTGTTTCATATAATAATTATTATATGGGACCAATATTGAGATTCTTGGGGGCTGTACTCATGGGGAATTCCTTTTCTTCCTTGGTCAATTGTTCTAGGAAATGGTTTGTGCACATGATTATTATGGCATGCGTATTCTACATTCTGGACCTGTAGAATTCCTTGATGTTGTAATATTTATGCTTTATTTATTTATTTCCATTCTATGTTAGCCATGATATGTATGTTTATTCTTGTAAAATATGATTTGGAAAATGTGATTTGAAATTGATATTCCTTTTTTTAGAATTGTTTAAAAATGGAAATGTTTACTATGTTTTCCATAATTATTCTTTACTGCTAGCTCACACCCTACACACCACTATAGTGGTGCATAAAATTTATTTTTCTTCTAGTGTAGGGAAAGGAAAGAAGTCATAGTGAGGTGGTGAGGTTCATGTTAGCTAGTTGTGTAGCTTGTGGTGAGATTGTGGGAGTTTGTCCATGCCATCATTTGGAGTATTTGTTTGTCTTGGGTCCTTGGTAGTTGGACATTTCCTTCTGAGTTTTTAAGCTACATTCTTTGTTATATGATTCCATTGTTTTATAACATAATGGCATATATATCTTCCTAATCTTCCAATTTTCCATTTTTTAATACATATACTAAATGTCTTTGTTCAAGTTGGGTGAAATCATTCCCTTTATTGTGCCATTCGATGGCTGGGTGCTTTTCTACGACCTATACGGATTGCGAATGCCCTTCGAGTATGTGAAAGAACAGGTCAGGTGTTCGGTTTGGGGGAAACCTGGTTCATTTCATTTCAATTTTGTATCATAGAAGATATTTTCTCAAGATTCCATGTCATGGGACTTCTCTTGGAAAGAAGATAATATTTTTGGGACATTATAGGATGTTGCAATAAGTTATTTTCCATCTCTTCTTGTAATGAGATTCAAATTCCCATGGGATTTTAGGATTTTTTTCTCTAGTGTTGGGTTTTTGTTTCAAAATATCGGTTTTTTATTTTTGGGTTTTTAGTTTTGGATTAGATTTGTTCTGTTTTGTGATCATTCTTATCTTTCGGTGCGTAGAAATATGCCTCTGAGATGTCTTCCATGGGTTCCTTTGGATGGTTTAGCTAATTCCTTTAAAGGTAACCCTCTAATAGATCAGAATATCTTCGAAACTATCATAGGTGTAGTCCATTATTTTAATCAAGATGTACCACATGTTTAAAATACTATTGTTTAGGTATAACTTTGAGATGGAGGAGAGGGAGAACAATCATGTGAGTTATTGTGTAAGTATCCACTATCAATTAAATGGATTTCTAAACCTCAAGAGGTAGAGGACTTGCTAGAAAGGATCGATCAAATCATCAACTTTCTAGAGACACGTAAGGGAGTCATGGTGAAGTGTGTAGCATTTAGACTCGTGGGGTCCGGAAAGGGATTGTTGGATTCTATGGTCCAGGAAGATATGCACCTGGACTTGTAATGGAAGAATTTGAGAAACCTATTATTTCTATAGTTTTTTCCATAGTCCATGATGTTATAAAAGTCTATAGAGTTTATATCTATGTAATAGAAATTTAATTTGATGTTGGAATATTAAAATCATTTTTTTGTTCTTTTCCAATTTTCTTCGGACGTGTTGGTGAGTGAAAAAGCGAAGGATCAGAAGTACATGTAGGGTTTTTGAATAGAACTAACATCACATGTGTTTATATTGAATACTTAAACCTATGTAGAGATGGTAGATAAATCTATGATGGTAGAAATGATTCTGGAAATCAAGGTTTGATTTTCCACCTCATCTCTTTAATAAGTTAGATGGTTCAGTGATGCATTTGGGATGAAGTGGAAGTGGCAAGATCATTATAGGAGTAGTGGATGGGTGTCTCAGTAGTGAGCCTCCTATTCACTATCTATTACTGTGGGTAATGTGCCTCTGAATTTATATAATTATAGAAATGGCGATCACACTTGATGTTCTTGTACTATTAGCATGACGATGTGCAATAGTTGTGGTAATGTGGGTCACTTGCAATGCTTCATTCAGGATATGATTGCACCTAGTTATTGTAAGGGTTCAGCAACTCCTAAGACTATTATAGTGTAGTCAAAAGCATCAATGACTATAGGGATCTATCCAATGGACTATAGAGTGAAGTCTTTTCATGTAGCAGATGAGTGTTCAACAGAAGTTGACAAAAGTCCATCTATAGTGGTAGGTACTATCCTTATGGCATATTCTGTAGAAATTTCATTATTTTATATTGGTTCCACCCACAAGTTAATATATTCATGTTTAGTATATGTTATTATACTTATAATGGATGTTATTTCATTTAAAATGGAGTTAGTATCACCTCTGAGTAAGAGGAAATACCATGGGATTCTGAGTCCTTATTATTCATTAAAAATAATAGATATGGAGTTGGTCTCTGATTTTCTCTTTATTGATCACGATCTATTTGACCTAATCATCGGTATGTATTATCTTGTCACTCATCAAAATGATTTTTATTATCATAATTGGTGTGTTTCATTTCGTTATGCCAATGGGAGCTCTTGTGTGTTTCATGGGGAGTGGGACCCAACGTCAAGATGTTCAAGACCTTGAAGCCTAGTTCTCAAGAGTTTGTTGGTTTCTTTTTTGTTTGAACCTGATTACATTTCTTTTGTTAATGTTCTTCATGTTGTTGTAAAATATTTTCATAAAAGTTTCTTAAAATATTTCTCTAGTAATCCTCTAGAGAGAGAGGTATATTTGAAAATTTATTTGGTTTCAAGTACATATTTGATATTGATACCTTCATATTGTATGGAGCCAGTAGAGCCAAAAGAGATCAATATCTAGTTGGAAAACCTATTTAAAAACGTTTTCATTCGACCTTGTGTTTCAACTTCAGAAGCCCACATTCTAGATTCTATGAATGTAGATGGTTCACATTAGTTATGTATGGACTATCAGATGTTAAACCAAGTAACAGTTAAGTAAAAAATATTTTCCCTTTAGTGGATGATCTATTTGATCAGTTAATTAGTGAAAAGTGTTTTTAAAATATTAATCTCTGGTCGGTTTAACATCTTCTCAGATTATAGAATTCTAATATACCAAAGATAGAATTCAAGAGAAGGTATGGGAATTATGAAAATCTATTGATCCATTTTTGTATGACAAAAGAACTTGTAATTTTTATTGCCCTGATGAATTGGATATTCCATTAATACCATCACACTTTTGTGGTTGTTTTCAGGGATGATATTCTAGTTTACTCATAGTTAGATCATGACTATGAAAACCATAAGTATTTGGTTCTGAAATATTTTAGAAGTCAGCATTTGTATGGAATGATTTTAAATTTTGGTTTCTGGATTCATGTATTGAAATTCTAGGTGTAAATAATTCCCAAACATGTCTTATCAGTTGATCTAGAGAAGGTAATGGATGTTCATTATTTGAAGGAACCATGGATTATCCTTAAGATAAAAATATTCTGTGGCCTTTCTAGAAACTACTAATAGTTTTTCAAGGTTTTCTCTAAGTAGTTATCACAATTCACTACTCCAACTAGTAAAGTAGTGAAATTCAATAGGGATAAAATGTGTTAGTATTATTTTGATGAATTGAAATGACATATTAATATAAATTTTATTCTAATTTTACATGGGTAAAAAAATTGATATGAGGTGTTTTGTGAATCTTTGGGTGATGGATTGGGATGTGTTCTTATGTAGGAAGACCATGTGGTATCTTACGACTCTCATCAGCTCTGACCGTATGAGAAGAATTTCCCCACACATGATTTTGATATTTCCATAGTCATGAATGTACTTTAATGTTGGTGGCACAATCATTTTGGGTAAAAGTTCATAGTCTTCTCTAATCATAAGATTTTGAGTTATATATTTTATTAAAAGGAATATAATTTTAGATAGAGATGATGGGTAGAATAACTAAATACATTTGAAATAGATATAAACTACACCCCGGGGAAAGGAAATGTTTTTGTAGACTCTCTTAGATGGAAAGTATAATCACATGCTATTTTGGAATCAAAGCATCAATGGAACCTTATAATACTTTTTCTCACTTGCATCTGGATGCTCAGAAAGTTGTTTCACGTATAGTTCTGACCAGTGTTCAGTTATCAACATCTACCCTAATGTCTACTTTGTAGAGTGAGTAGTAGTATGATGAGGATTAGAAGACTTGATAAAGACTTTGTGGTGGAGATACTATTTTTATGTTATTTTATCTCTTTAGATGGAATTATTCACTTCATGAAACAGGTTGTTGTCCCAACATTTATGTGGAGTTTATTTCTGTTTGATTGTCACATATCATCATGGGACATTCATTTAGGGACTAAAAACATGTATTATGAAATTAGGCGGTGGTTCTAGTGGCTGGGTATGAAACATGACATCGCAGAATTAATGTGTCACTATTACACCTTTCAACGGGTAAAGGTAGATCACTTAAAACCTTCTAGTTTTCTTTATCCACTTCTGGTGTTGATCTATAAATGGGATGAGGTATCCATGTATATTGTTTCTGGATTACCACAAACTCCCCGCGAGAAGAATTCTATCTGGGTGGTTGTTGATCTATTGATGAAGAATGATCAATTCATTATGATCAAAGATACTACTACTATTGAAGATATAGGTAAGATGTATGTATAAGAGATTGTGAGATTTCATGGGATTCCTTATTTTATTGTTTCGGATATGGATCCAAGGTTTTCCCCGAGATTTAAGATGAGTCTCCAAGAGGTCATGGGAACTTAGGTCAGGTTCAACACAACTTACCATCCACTAACAGATGGTCAAACAGATAAACTAAATTGGATTCTAGAGGATATGATCTCTGCTTGTGTCTTAGACTTCAAAGGATCATAGGATATCTATCTGTGACTAATTGAGTTTGTTTACAACAATAACTATCATTTATTAGTAAGAATGTCTACCTTTGAGGCGTTATATGGTTTCCAATGTAGATCACCTCTTTGTTGGGATGAGGTGGGATTTGTATCTTTTGTTGGAACAAGTTTGGTTCAAAAACATTTAATGAAGATTTCGGGCGTACATCAATGTTTTGTTACAACATTGAATCAATAGAAATCAAATGTGGATTGGTGGCATTGACCATTGTATTTTTTCTTTAGGTGACTAGTTTTTCTTGATATTTTCTCCTCAGTTGGGTCACCATCAACATAGAAAGTATGGAATGTTGTCATTGATATATTCTTAACCAGTTGAGCTCATTATTCATCTTGTACAAGTTTCTTATCAGTTATCATTCCCAATTTCGATTACTAGTTTTCATGATGTTTTCTATATATATCATCTTGGGAAATATCACTATGATCCCTCTCAGATTCTGAGTTGGGAATAAATTAAGTTTGAGATTTTTTTTATATTTTGGAGAAACTATTTGATATCATTATGTATCTTGTGAAAGTTTTTAATGGGATATTGATTTAGTTATTCATATTTCTATAGAAACAAGGATCATATTCTAATGAGACTTGGGAATGAAAATCACAATTGAGCTAGCAGTATCCTCATCTTTTTCTTGGCATTACATATTATACATCACTTACTAGGGAAACAAAGTTATTGTGGTGGGGATTTTTTAACATTTTGTTACCATTTTATCAGGTATTCCCTTAACTTCATCATGGTTTCACCATCCTTTAATGTTGGGAGGATACCTCAAATGGTGAAGTCGTAGTTTTATTGGTCTTTCAACTTGAACCATGCATTTTTGTAGGATGTATAAACATTTCACACTATTTAACTGGGTTACATGCCATGTAATTATGGTGGGGATCAAGCCATGACAGGGGATTCATTCAGTAAAATATTAAATGGCTAGAATGGTGGTCTCACATAGTGAATGTTTTAAATAGTATATTATTAATCTGAGGTGATGGATTTTTTCAGCGTATTTTTACCTTGTTGATTTCACAGCGTGTAACTATATTAAACATCGTGAAATAGAATGAGTATAGATTTTAAATTTGGGTGTTTATTTTTTTTTGGATCATTCTACGGACCTATGGGATCTCAAATTAAGGCTCTTCCTAGGTGATTTTTTGGAGACACCTCTCCTCCTAGATTGATCCATTCAGCATTGGACATCTGATTCAGTTGTACTGCATCTCTCTGGGTAGGAAACCTTTTCATTTCTTTATTTATTTGGTTTGTGATATCATTGAGGGGTGGTTTATTTTGATATATTGGTTTATTATGGTGTTATCTTCTTGGTTTCTCCTAGATTTGTTTTGTTATCTCATTCTGAATGCCTTCTTCTTCATTGGTCGTGGTGGAATGAAATTTTTCTTTGAGGTATTAGGTCTCATCTATGGATCCAACCCCTATCTTCTAAATTGAAGCATTATTGATATGTATTTGATTCTAGGGACGTCATTGAAATTATTGGGTTTCATTGAGGTAGGATTCCATTACGGGCTTGTGTGAACCGAGTTTTGAGGTAGGTGCTTCCGTATCAAGCCTATGATAATAGATCTTGTGGTTTTTCATAGAAAAATGATTAATAATGATATATTTGCATAATTTTTTGTGTTTTTTGAAAAGCGTTTTTAATGACAAATATTTTTTGTGGTTTCTGATAAATGGATAAAAAATGGGTTTTTATTGTTTTGAAATGGAATTCTTTAAATAGTCTTGAAAAGTTTTTAAAATCATTGAATTGAATTGTAAAAAATAGAACACAAGTTAACTTGGGTAGTTTGTTGGAATGTTTATATTGGTGCCATTGTCCATTGTTTTTTGGTTATCTGTGAGGTTTTTCTTGGGACTCTCCTATGTTTCTAAGGCCCACTGTTCTAGGGGACTGATATTTACAAAGTTAAGGGGTTTACTCATGGTGTATTCCTCTTCTACCTAAGCCCATTGTTCTAAAAACTGGTTTTTTCACTTGATTACTATGGTATGAGTAGTTTGTGGAATGTATCTATAGTATTCCTTGTTGTTTTAATAACTATTAATTTTTTACTATTTATTTTTTTTGAGTTATCCATGATATTTTTGTTTATACTTGTGATAAGTGATGTGAAAAATGTGATTTAAAATTAACAAACCTACTTCTCTTTAGAACAGTGGTAAAAGTGAAATATTTTCAATATTTTCTATAAAACACCTTTACTACTTATCAAGACTTGTTTTTACTTAAAATTTACATATAGGATTATATATATAGAGACATTACAGGGAACACCTATGTGAGATCCTACTTAGACTATTAGCTCACACCCTATGCACCTCTTCAGTGTTGCATTGGCCTTTGTTTGTCTCCCAATGTAGGGAAACACAAGGCCCTGTAGTGAGTCAGTGAGGTTCGTGTCTACTGGTAGGGTTTCTAGTTGTGATATAGTGGGATTCTGTCCATGCCATTATTTGGAGTAGTTGTTTGTATTGGGTTCTTTACATTTAGACTATCCCATTTGAGTTTTTTTGGCATTCATTATTGTTTGTTTCAAATTTTATCTTAAATTTGTGGCATATATATCTTTTTCTCCTTTCGTTGTTCCTTTTTTTGTTACATATATTCCAAGTGGTTTTTCAGGTTGGGTGAAATATTTTCCTCGATTATGTCATTCGATGCATGGGTTCATTTTTCCAGCCTGTGGGGTCAGAAATTCCCTTCAGGTATATGACTGAACGGGTTGGGTGCTAGGTTTGAGGGCAACATTCATAATTTTATTACAACATTGATGTTTACCTATTTAGGATTAATATAGTTACTATAAAATGTCAGTTGGCCAATAAATGAATTGTTGGTGACATTTTAAAACATATCCAAATGTTTTTTTTCTAATTTCGTATTTCTTGTAATTTAATATCATTTAATAAAATATTTTTTATTTAAAAATATAATTATTGTCAATTTGGACAGTATTCATTAAATTGACTTATAAAAATATAAATATAATCACTCAACGTCAATAAAATTATATTAATACATCACTAAAATTTAAATGTAATCTATGAAAATTATTTAACACATTAATTATGTCAAATTATATTTATTTTATTAATTTTTGTTACATTTATTTGATATTTTAATTAATTTTACAATTATTCAATCATCAATGCAAAATTCATTAAGGTAATTATTTCTTATTTAATAAATTAAAAAAACTCCATGACGGAGATAATTATTATTTTTAATTCAAAAATAATATTTATAGAAGGTCATATGATGTGAATGACCTGATATAATAATTTTGAACTTATTAAAAACATGATTGTGATGACCTTTACATTTCATAAAATAAAATATTATAAAGGGATTAATGTCATCTGAGTTTCTTAATGTGTCCACAAATTCAATTTAATAATTATTATGATCTAAAGTAACTCATTTAATAAATCTAGGACTGGTTTTAGTGTAGGTTTCTAATCCTTATCATAAATATTTTTATCAATAATTACATGATTTACTATAAATAGTGGTAATAAAAATTATGATGTTTACTATCCATATTGTCAAAAAATAAAATGGGACTACTTAATAAATTTGAACCCTCAAATTCCAAATACATAATAATTTTTTAAAATATCAAAATAGATATGATAATAAATAAAAGTTAAGAATAATCTCATAGATAAGGAAAGAGAGCAGGTTTTTAAAATGAACATGTTTAAAAGTTTACTAAGTTTGTATATGTAAATTAAATATAAAAATGATTCCAAAGATCTAATTTTGATTAATATATTCATTATTGATCGAATTTTAAATTAAAAAATTTAAAATTTAATTTACCATTATAAATTATTTTGACTAGAAGTCAGTTTGCAATTAAAAGTTAGTAGTATTCAGTATTCCTTAGAACTAAATAATTCAAAAAAAATCCACAAATGAAAATTTTAACATTCATATTTTAAAAATGATGATTATTTTTTAAATAATTTTTTTTTTCAAATTACCAAATTTTATTTTTAAAACTAGTTTTCCATTAAAATGTGGAAAAACTATCATTTTGAAAAATATATATTTCTGATGTGAAATTCAATTTTTTCTTATAAATTCAAATGATATTTTTTAAAGAATGTCAAAAATAAAATTTAACACATGTAAATATAATAAAATTAGTCCTATTTAGACCCTCTAATATAACAAATAGGCAATACCTTCAATATTAAATAATAATATTTAGTTCTTAATTAATGCTCGATGTGGTATATATTGTACACTACTAGACATAATGTTTCATTTTATATTTTTAGGATACAGGATGTTAAATTATCCCAACCACCTCCCAATAAATTTCATCCTCATAAATTTGAATTCGATTATAAATTATGGGTTAGAATTTCTAAAATGACCATGAGGAAATCCCATATCAAAAAACTATTTAATAAAACCTCATGTCTAAAATAAATAAAGAGATGTATAAAGTTAAACTAGAATAACATATATCCATATTTATTTGTCAAAAATGAAAAAGAATGAGATAATAAAACACCCATTTACAAATAGAGTGATAGAGAACATGGTCATGAGAATGTGAACATTCACAAAACCTTAAATCAATGATGGGTTAAAAGGTCATTGATATCCTAGAAAGAAATGTAAATAGATAATGTTTTTTATTTCAAAATCCATATCCAAGAGTTAAGGAATTTAATTACTTCCCCACATTAGATAATAAGAATATAAATTTACTTTAAAAGTATTATTTCATCATTTAATCAATTTCCACCAAAATCCCATATATTATTTTGTAAACAATGAGTATTTAGGATTATCTTATCATGCATTAATCATTACAATCAACATTTATATGTCAATAAATTCAAAAAATGATGAAAATATATTCATTAAATATTTATAATTATATAAATATTAAATAATTTCGATAATATAAGATATTTCCCCATGAAAAGTATTAATCATTATTCTGACATGCCAATTTCATAAAAGAAAACATTGTATTTGATAGTATACAAGATACACCACATCGATATTAAATGAACAAGACAATATTAATATTTAAATGTTACCATTATAACATAATCATCAGACTGAAAGGAATGAACAATATTAACTGGATAAACAAAATTGATTACACACACATATATATAATTAATTATTTGGTGAACAATTAATTATAAATGAATATAAGAATAATTTTTAAAATAAAAGGAATTTTTTTCAAAAAAAAACTAATTAAATGTGAACATCTATATTATATACAAATAAGTTAATAAATCTCTATTTCTTGATTATATTAATCACAGATATTGAAATTATTTTTTTTAGTTCATTTCATATGTTTTCGGTAAATTATATAATAAAAAATCTAATTTTACACAAGGAAAATGTATTTCTCAAAAAAGACAGTTTTACCACCTTTTGATGGAGAACCCATTTTAAATATTTTCATTACACATTTAAAAGTTATTTTTGGAAAAAGAAACTTATTAATTGAAATATTAGTATCATAATTTACATTTTATTATTTTTTTGTATTTTTTGATAAGAGTAATTTTGTGATTAACTGTTAAATAATACTTCATTCTAATTGAAAAACTAATTTTTCATAAAATTTATTTATACTATTATATTATATTTTTGAATAGTTTTAAAGTATAATTATATAATTTTTTTGTTAATCCAATTTTATTCAATCTAATCAATTTCACATTGAAATTAGATATAAAAACATTGTGAAAATTGGAACATTTTTAATTTAAAAACATGTTTCCTAATTCGATAAATGATATTAATTTTAGACATAACCTTTAAATATCATTGTATTGAATTTTGAAAAATATAAATACATGGTTTTAATTTTTTTGGACCTTTTTATCTAACAAGAACAACTCAATTTATGGTGAAAAGTAACTTTAATATATATTTTTACCATGGTTAATGATAAATCGAGTAATTAAGGATAAAAATAATATTATAAGAGTAATAAAGTTACCCTAACACTTTCCGTAAATTATTTTTATGAGAATTTTTAGGACAAAATAATCTTATTGTCGATTTTGGGTCTACTTCTATCCATATTGATGACATTAATAAATTTTTAATATTATATTTAAAAAAAAGAATTTTTGTTATACAATTGTTTTTAATAAGAAAATTATTTTTAATATGGGGATATATATGGGAACACATAAAATATAAATATTATTTAGAAATATAAAATTATTACTTAATCCATTTTTATGAATTCATAATTTTTATGGAAAAATTATTAAGTTAAATGCTTGCACATTGATCATGCAGTAATTGTTTAATTACTAGAAGATTCAAATGAATGATATTAAAAATGTTGAATTAATATAATATGATATAATTTATGTCATAAATGAATTGTTTTGATGAGTTTTACATATTATGGATGTTTTAATGGTTTTTTTTAATGTTATAAGTTTGTAATTATATTTTTAAAATGTCAAGTATTGAATAGTGTCAGAGTTGACAATATTTTTAAAATAGAAAATCATTTATTAAATGATATTGAATTTATAAAAATATAAGATACTTAACATATTAGAGATAAGACTTATAATGTTATAAATTTGTCATTTATTTTTCATTTGACATGTTATAGTTATTATATTTAACGTCAAAGATTAAATTACATGATATCATGGTAATGATTATAATGGTTAATTTAGGTTTAAAACAAAAATATAAGTATTAAAAAATAATCAAATAGGTATAATTTTTATTATACTAAGGTTAATCAACCCAAAATCATCTTATATACAAAATAATTTAATTTTTAGCCATTTGGGATTAAATATTAATTTATTATTTTATATATTTTGGTGGGTGCACCACCCATCTCTTATAAAAAAGAAACAATTTCTTCAATTCTTTACACCTCAAAACAAATTTATATCATCCAATATCTAAAAAAATACCTTCCTACAATCCCTCCCCAAATTCTAGAGGCCGTATTCTAGGCATAAAACCCAAATTATTGGGGTTATGTTTTTAATCAAAGTTGGTCGTCTGAAGGAGAGTTGTCATTTTTAATTAAGCGTTTATATTTTATTTATTCTTACACTTCTTTAAAACATTATTTATCTTTGTTGAAATTTTAATTCCAATATCCTAAATTTTTTTATAAGTTATTATTTAAATATCATCACCTAATTCCATCTCAATTTTCATCAAATGTGAAAATAATTAATCGTATGTGCATATGTGTGAACTATTACCTCCACGAACAGATATAATTAATTTCACATTAACATCACTAAATAGTGGTTATAGTGATATAATAAATTTTTATATATTATATTCATCACATATTTATCATTATATGAGAACAATATATCAATTTTCTTCTAACCATAAATTCATTGAAAAATGATATCATCGTTCATGCGTATGTGTGTACTATGAAGTCCATAAAGTTAGGTGATTCCTTTTGCTTCACCACATCACATTTATAAATTATATAACTATATATTAATTATTAGTATAATATTATTATCATTAGGTAAGTATTTAATATTAATAATCTTTTTCCATAATGATCAAAGAAAAATGGAAACGTTATTCATGTGTACGTACGACCCCCAGAATCCCAGATTATAACATTGTTAATTTTATATAAATATAGATAAATCGTTTTATATAAATGTATAACTGATTTTCAATTTTGATAATTATGTCAATAATATTATTCTTGAGATGATTTAATTTTTACCATTTTCAATATATAAATAATTTTGATGTAATTTTTGACTTGAGTACCAAATATCCACAAAGAGCTTGATATGATCATAAATAATTAAGTAATTGTTATAACATTATAATAAGTCAAATAAAATGAATAATTAAATTAAAAAATTTCCCTACAATGTAAATAATTAATCAATGTTTTTTATTAAGGAATATAATGATATCACGTGATGAGATAGGCACAAGGAAAGGGACTTTGCCACAATCTTCTTTCATTGAGGCAGAGTTTAATATTACAAATCCCCATTTTTTGAGGTGTATATATAGGACCATTGATATATCATAATATTAATGTATTTATTATAAACACATATAATTTTTTGGAATTTATTTTACTTTCATTGGGGTTTTAATTTAATTGTTCAATGTGGTATAGGAATCTTTCAATGTTTAAAGAATTAAACCTTTTCAATTTAAATATTCTTGATATTATTTTTCATATTTATTTATATGGATATAAAAATATTATAAATAAAAATTTCTGTGTATTTTCATGTTCATTAAGTTGTTTTTTAAAATGAATCTTTTTAGGGTTCTATGTAAGGTACTATCTTTTAAACTCCTCTTTAATGGTTTCTCTTTTAACTATATTTACAAAATCCTAAAGGAATTTGTTTATCTTATATGAAATTAAATTTTTTTTCCTATATTATGTATCATTAATGTTTTCATTTTTCCTTTATAGTTTTACTATTTTAATTTCAAATAATTTGTTTTAATTTATTAGATGACGACATTGTAAAAATCAATTGTGAATCCAATGTGGAAATGTTATTTTTCTTTTCTCATTGTTTAATTAGTTATGATTATGTCATGGTTCATGGAAATAGTTTATGAATATGTGTGGTTCAATGATAAAATGTGGGTGGGTGATCTTGTGATAGATCTCCAATGCATTGGGTAATGATATAGAGTTAAACAATAGGATTTATTCAAAGATATCAAGGGAATATAACACGGTGGATATTCTAAAGGTAACCATGAAGGTTTCTCCCTCTATAGCTATAAATTCTACAACGTAAGAATGAAATGGATTCTAAAATTTACCTTTATGATTCTTTTTTTATTGATATTTATAGGATTATTTGGATTTCATAAGGTAACCTAAAGAGTTTAGGTTTTAAGGTGAAAAAATATAATGTTATGAAATTTTTTTCATGAGTTTGTAAGTTTTCATGGACTAATGGTTTAATTTTTTATTTTATTGACCTTACTGTGATTTTTTCAACTCATACCATGTTTTTAAAATGTTTTTTCGGGGCATAAGATACTTATGTACAAATAAGATATCATGGTGAAAGTATTAAAGATGTATCTTCAAAATAAGTCATGTATTTAAAGGTCTTCCTTCAGAGAAAAAAGGATACTGAGAATAAGTGTCCACATGTAATGTATGCGTTTACATTGAAATATGTTTTCCTAATTATCTAATACTATGAACCAAAAAGTTCCATGAATGTGATTTCAAGTTATAAAACACTAGAATAAGTTATGTTTAATGATGAAACCTTAAACATGGTATCAAATGGAGGTTTGGAAAGCATTATGAATTTTGATGTTTTATTTTTATAAATAGATGTCATCATTTACATATAATTTTTAAGATGATCATTAGTTAATTCTCTTAGAAATCCCATTTTATGATTTTAGTTATAAAACATTTTGGTGAAAAATGATATTTTTGGAGAAAACCATTTTAAAGGTAATTATGGGTTATTACTTTTTTTGATGAAAATATAAATACATGAGATAAAATTTAAAGTTAAATCATGTAATTGTTATTTTTGAGGACTTTATCACATTTTGGTAGTATTATAATAATTATATTATATTTATAAAAAGGAAACCCCATTGGATGGGTTAAAACCTTTCACGACCATCAAGGCCACAATAATTGAACCCACAACCGAAGGGCGATAAGGGTGACTTTGCAAATAGAGGCCCACATTATTTCTTGGTTAGTATGAATTTTTATTTTTAGTTATATGATTTGATGGATTTAGGATAATATGAATTGTTGAACATAATTTTATCCAATATATAACCTTCTGATTGAAAATTGATTTGGTGATTAAGTGATTAAATTGATATTAGAATACATTCACTATTATTGGATCTTTATGTGATCAGTGTAAGTAGAATGCAATGGTATTTAATTTAATAAAAAAAGGTTAAGGTATATCCTCCCCAAGTTATATGTGGGATAGGTTATGGGGTGTCGGTCAAGGGGTTGATTCTACGGACCATTTTTCATGTATCATGTGTATTAATGGAACCCACCTTTTAAACTCTAAGTTATATTTTTGAATAATATCTATTTATATTTTTTTCTTATGATGAAATGGTTTACTTATGTAAATGGTTAGGTTATATTGAGGATTTCTAGGGTAATTACTTTTTGTTATAGGACTTCAAGAATAATTGATGTCATTTGGGGATAATTCTTAAAATTTGTCTTCGAAGCCTATGTTATCAAATAATTTTGAATTATCTGTTCCAATATTATTTTGTATTTTTTGGACTAATTTTATAGATAGTAATTTTTTGAATGGTTTATGTTGAACTTTTGTGTATTACTATTGCGTTTTGGGGACTAAAAGTTGTTTTTCAACATAAAATGGTTTATTCTATTGAGATAATTGTTTTATCTTATCTTATATATTTTGTTTTTCGGAAAATATATAAAGGTGGGATGAATATATAGTTAATGTTTTATCAATTATTTGATCATATAGAAGTTGATTATGGTGCATTAGATGTGAATCTTTTATCTTGAATACTCATCGTTTGGAGAAAATATTGATTTTGTGCTAGAATATGATGAATCTATAATTTTCATGTAACTATATTTACTTATATAATTAGTCTTCGTAGTAAATGAATTAATCATACCTTAGAATATAATCATAAAATAAAAATTTTATTTGTTTAATCTGATTACCAAAAAATCGGTGACCTTTTAATCGATAACACATTTACAATTATGTGATTGTTAACATTCTAATGAACATGTCCATTTAAAATCTCCATCAAAACATGATAGTTGGATTTTTATTCCATATCCATGTTTTCCTATGTGGAACCCTATAATGTGCTATCTCAAATGACCTTCATACATTCATTTCTTCTTTTAAATTGGAAGTATTATTAACACTTTTTATGATGTGGGATTTCAATAAGATTTTTTTTTTAAAAAACCCCTAGTTTTCAACAATGAGTTCAAATTGTGAGGAATAAAATTATTGATGGGAGGAATGTAACATCATGTGTTTCTAAAAGTAAGCACTATGTTTGATATCATACATGATATACCACATTAATATTAATAGAACAACTGAATATTTATTATTAAATGTTTCCATTATAACATAGACATTAGAATGACAGGATTGAACAATATTAAATAAATTAAGAAAATATGGTTTACACACACATATATATATAATTTTTTCATTGGTTAACTAATAATTATTAATAAATATAATACCTTTTAAAAAAAATAAATGTTTTTTTGGAAATACTATTTAAATGTGAAAAATTATACTTTATAAAAATAAGTTGATATGTAACTATTTTTTTATTATATTATTGAAATATATTTGAAATATATATAATTTATTGATTGAATTTTATTTTATGTGTTTTATATAAATTATATAATAACAAATCCAATTTTACACATAAAATATGTATTTCTCAAAAAAGTGTTTTTTACATCCTTTTGATGGGGAACTCGTTATAATATATTTTTTGACACTTTTATAAGTTCTATACAACAAAATAAATTTTTTCTTTCAAATTTGTTTATCAATATTTACTTTGGAATAATTTTTTTTACTTTTTCAAAAGATTAATTTTTTGATGTATAGGGAAATCATACAGCATTTTAATTGAAAACTAATTTTTCAAAAAATTTATATATAATGATAATTTTATATTATATTTTTTTTAAATTATTAATAGATAATTTTTTTCCTTCATTCCAATTTAGTTCATTGGATTCAATTTCATATTGAAATTTGATATAAAAACATTGTGACCATTTGAACATTATTACATTAAAAACATGTTTCCTAAATCCGTCAACATGATTAATTTTAAACAAAATTTTTACACTACAATGAATTTAATTGTTAATAACAAAAATAAATATTTTAAATTAGAATGAAATTTTTGTTATAATATTAAGAACTCAATTTATGTTAAATAGTAACTTTAGTATTTTTTACCACGGTTAAGCGTAAAACTGGTAATTATGGGTAAAAAAATATTATAAGCTTTTTAAAATTACCCTTACACATTCCCTAACTTAATTGAATGAGTGAATTTTGACTTAAATCATCATTATGTTGATTTTGGTACCACATGGATCCACATTGATTACTTCAATTCAGTTATTAAATTATATTCAAAGAAAATATGATTTCTGTTACACCATTGTTTTTTAAAATTAAATTATTTTTATTATTGGTTTATAAAGGTTAAATCATTAACTATAATTTTTATTTATAAATTCAAAATTATTACCTACATCATGGTAATTTATGTATAATATCTAATTTACAAATACATTAGTTAAATGGGTTCACAATGATGATGCAATAATTTTTTAATTAATAAAAGAATCAAATAAATAATATTGAAAATGTTAAAATAAATATTGTTCGATAAAATTGATTACATATAATAATTGTTTCAATTAATTTAAAATTATATGGAGTTTTTAATGTATTTTTTTCAAAGATATCAGGTTTTTATTATATTTTTAAAAAGCCAAACTTTCAATAATGTCAAAATTGACACTAATGATTTTTTAAAATATAAAATATTTTATTAAGTGATAAATAATTTGTAATAAAAATAATATTCAGAAAAAAAGTCTGGATAATTAATAGAAATTCATAAATGATTCATTTATGTAGACTTTTTCATGTTATAGTAATTATATTTTCATTCAATTTTAACATTAAAATATATCATTGTTAGAGTTAAAAGTGTTAATTAAGGTTTAAAACAAAAAAAATAAGGATTAAAAAAGTAGGGAAACATGTCTAACATTCATTGTATGAAGGGTAATCGTCCCCAAATTATCCTAGAATAAAAATAAATCAATTTGGACCCAATTTGGTATATAATATTAATTTATATTAATTTACCATTATAAATATTTCCTTGTGTAACTTTTCACTCTCCTTTAAAGGGAACTCATTCTTCTATATTATTCACACCATACAACCTATTTGGATCATCCATTACTAGAAAAATACTTTCCTTGAATCCATCCACATATTATTATGGAATTAGTTTATTCATTAAATCCTCCTTAAAGGTGATATGTTTTTAATCAAATGAAGTCTTTCAAAGGGGAGGTATCATTTTTAATTAAGTGTTTCAACTTCATATATTTTTCCACATCCATCAAATATTCTTCAACCATGATAAAATAATTACTCCAGTATACTAATATAATTGTATTTTATAATGTTATCATCATCACATAAATCCATCTGTATTTCAATATAATGGGGAAATAATTCATAGTTCGTGTGGACATGTGAACTATATTCTCCACAAACTAATATATTTCATCTTCTATTAACATCTATCAAGAAATATTATAATGATGGAATTGATGTTTATATATGATATTCATGTAAGATTTTTAATTATTGGTGAATAATATATCATTTATGTCCTTATTATTCAATAAACATAAAAATGATATCGTCGTTTGGGTGTACATGTGAACTATGACCTCTACAAAGGTATATGATTCATTTTCCTTCACCAAATTAAATTTATTATGTATATAAGTATATTTAAATTATTAATATAATATTTTTGATATTATTATCATTTTATAATTATAAAATAATATTTACTTTCTTCCTATAAATGGCAATAAAAATGGAAATGGTACTCATTCATATGTACGACCTACAATCTCCATGATTATAATATTGTTTATTTTTCATAACCATACATAAATGGTTTGATTTAAATTTATAAATTATTTATAAAAGTATTTATTATGTCATGATTGTTATTCTAGAAATGATTGAATTGTGACCATTTTGAATATAGACATCATTTCAATTTCACTATTGACACGGGTACCGAATATTAACAAAGCTCCAGATGTGAACATAAATAGTTAAGTAATTCTTATAACATGATAAAAAGTAATATAAATGAAATAATAAAAATTAAAAAGGTTCTCAATAAACTAAATAATTAACCCAAGTTTATTATTCTAGAACATAAAAATGTCTCTTGATGAGTTTGATTCAAGGTAAGGGACTTCGTCTCAATCTTCTTTCATTGAGGCATAGTTTGATATTATACACCCACCTTATTTTATGTCTCATATATTCAACCCATTGGACTTATCATATAGTAAATTAATTTTTTATAAAGATATTTAATGTTTTTGATAAAAATTATTCTTTCATTGGGATTATGATTTAAATGTTCAAAGAGAAAAGGGAATCATTGAATGGTACACCGTATGTAGTCATGAAAGATAACATGTATGAAGGATATGGATCCCACAAATTACCATTATAATTTTTTTCAATATATTTTTATAGGATTCTTATTATTTTATGAGATATCTTAAATAAATTATAATTTATGCATAAAAATTATAACTTTTAGAAAAAAATTTCGTGCGATTATATGTTTTCATTGAATAATGATATCATTATTTATTTTATGTACTATACAATGATTTGGGTGATCATAATATGGTTATAAAATGTTTTTCCCAGGTCTGGAGATTCATAAAGACAATGAAGTTTTCATTATGAAAGTATTGATCATGCGTCATTATTATAAGTCTTATTTTTATGGGTTTCCATTGGTGTAAAAAAATTATAATAAGAATAAGTGTCAAAAGATAATGTATGGGTCTAATTTGTAAGAGTGTTTCTTTACATAATAAAACTCTCAATTAAAAAGATCCAATAATGTGAATTAGAGTTCAAAAAAACCATAATATATTATATATAATACCTATACCTTATTATTAAATGATTAAAAATGATTTAATATCCAAAATTAAACACTAATAAATAATGTTCTGAATAGATCATTTGATTGATTATTATCCTTAAAATTCAAGTAAATAGTACAGAATATGATGGAAACCCAAAATTAATATTTTTTTTATTACATAGTCTTAAAATATAATTTTTATATTTATATAAAACTAACATCATTTACTCTCATAAAAAAAATTATATTCCCAAATCAGGTAATCTCTATGACATAATAATAATTTCCATAAATATCCTTAATCATTGTTAATCCATAATAAAATCAATATTCTTCCAAAATATAATCCAAACATTATTCATCAAATAATATTTCATAGTATTATGTTTACTGTAATCATGTATTATTAACAAGAAAAGTAAATGTATTATTAAATAAAATAATAACTTAATCACTAAATTATATTTCGATCGCATGAAAATATATTCGACAATAAATATATTAAAAAAATAATTTTATTCTTCATCCTTCAAAACATTTAACTCAAAATTTAAATTTTGTACAAACCTCAATATTATATAGTATACTGTTAGGAAACTCAACCTTGTCCCCCCTTTTATTGTGTGTTCAATTCCTACGGCCTGGTCAGATGCGAAAGGTTGTCACTGATCCATCATGTTATCATGTTCGTAAAATGATATTAATATAATATTTACAATAAGACCATTACTTTTTTAAGCATCCTCAAAAATAAATTAGGTCTTTTTACCTCAACATTTATCTCAATCCTTTAATTTTCCATCACTAAATTTCAAAATCCATAATTACCTCAAAGATAAATTTCCCAAAAAATACCATTATTCGCATAAAAATGTATTAAATAAAGAAAAAAATGATTTCAAAGACACCAAACCTAGGATAAAACATAAAATTATAATCCCATTATAACGTCCATAAACAATTATAATTACATATTCTAGTGGGATTAAACTAGTATTATTATTCTTGTATTATAAAAGATCATTAGGTCTTAGAGATTTATAGAATTAGGATAGAAATATACATATTGATCCCATAAAATACATGTGTAAAATTCAATATAGTATCATTTTTCTCATAAAACTATAGAATTTAAAATAAAACATGATTTATAATGATAATTCATCAATATTTTCTTCATGGACAAATCATTGTTCTTACTCTCACATAAACCCTATGGAAAAAAATTAAAATATGAGGTTATCACAAAACACATAGTATGGGATATAAAAAGAAGAAACCCATTATTCCAGTGAAAGAATATTAATCCTATGAAAAATACATTTCTAATAAAACTACCATTTTAATGTAAAAGGATGTAATAATATTTTTGACCAAAAAAATTTATCTTTCATTTTGAAATCAAGGATTTTTCTGAAACAAATAAAAAATATCATATGGTTTATATTGGATATCATCATAAAACCCTTTTAAACCCTTACAATAACCCTTATAAATTTCAATAATTATATGACCATCTTCCAATATAATTTTCCGGAGAACAAAATCAGTACCCAATGCATTGGAGCACTATATCAGCACAAAAAAAGCTATATAAGGCTCGATAATTATCTACAAAAGGTATAACCCATTGAATAATGTATAATGAACATATCATGAAAATAATCCTTGAAAAATATTTTAAGCCCATGTGAAAAAGGCATTAAGAAATCTAAAATCCTATTTCATGTAAGAGTCACTTTTGATATCTTAAAACCATGCACGTAGAAATGAGACCATTTTCTTTGAAAAAAAATATGAAAAATTTATAAAGGAAACATTACGAAATTTCATATCAATTAAATTAGGAAATTATTTTCATTCAATGTATTTAAAAAAAATTATCTTCTCTTTCATAAAAAAAGATTAAATATGAATCATTAAAGATGATTTTAAAAAAAAAAGTCATTTACATAAGACATTAAAAATATTCCATTTTTTAAATAATTGGGATAAATCTACAAATTCCATTATGGAAAATTATATGGATTTATTAATATATTAATACTAATTATTTTAATTATTTAGACATAATGGATAATGGTTTTGAAAATAAATCGTTAAACCTTTTTAAAGAAGGATTTTTATTTAAGGACTCTCTTACATTGATTCTGAATAACCACATAAGATCATTATCATCATGAATAATATTAATATATAAATTATTTACTAAAATCAGAACCTTTTTCATTTTTAATATTCTTTTCATTTTACTTATTACTATGTAATAGTAACTAAATAATTATTTATGATTACACTGTACGCTTTGGTGATATTCAGTACTTGATTTAAAAATTAATTTAGTAATACTTCTCAAGTTATAATGGCCATTATGACATAGCATATATAATAATATACATAAAATTATATTCATTATTAAACTTAACTTATACTTTTCAATCCATCCATAAATAATGGTTATTAAAAATGAACTACAATACAATCAAATAGACGATAGGTTCTATGGTTGCTTGAGTAAAATTTTCATTTATTAATGATCATTATAGAAAGAAAGTAAGTATTATTATTTCATTAAATATTTATTATAATATCATTAATATCATATTTATAATTTTAATATACTTATAAATGTCCTTTCTCTGATGTGTTGATGAATAAAAATTACATTGCCTCATAGAAGGTTATAATTCACTTATACGCACAAACACCATTATCATTTTATTTTTCATGGATTGTAAGAATGTAACTTTTATAATATATTTTTATAATGAATAATTTTTTAGAAATATCACAAATAAACAATAATTCCATCATCATTAAAATCCTTCGGTGATAGTGATTAAAAATGAATTGCATTGGTCTGCAAAGCGGCATCCCACCAGACACATAAATGATTACTTATTATCTATTTTAATAGAATATGTGATTGATATGGATCATGAAATTAAAATAATAAAATATATTAATATTTATTATTATGTATTTTTTAAATTTATAATTTATTTATATGTTTTTAGGGATGTGTAATAATTATGAAAATTGAAATACTCGATTAAAACTAATACCTCTTTTTCAAATGCTCCCTTTTACATCAAACCATTAGACCACAAAGGGTACTCTTCGGACCAGAAAAATATTTAGAGAATTTTTGGATAGATTATAGGAAAGGATTTGGGGAGATATTGTTTGATCCAAATATTTTTTAATGTATTTTTAAAAGCGAAGAAATGTTTCCCATTATTTTAAGAGGAATGGAATACCATTAAAATTTATAAAAATAATAATCTAATATAAATTAATTTTCAATTTAAAATTTATAAATATATTTTAATTTAAAAGGTAAGATATCATTGGGTTGAAATGATTTCATAAAATAATATTTATATTTGTTAAGACTAAATTTATTCCCATATCTTTTCGCTCTAACACTTATTTAACTCCATTAATTCTTATTGTGGCAACATCAATTTATACTCTGTGAAGGTTAATATTTTTACTATATGATTCCAAATGAAATATAAATGAATCATTATTAACATTATCTACCTTATCCAATTTATTTTGGATGAATTTTATATTTTAAAGATTTTCATATCATTTAATATAATATCATTTATTTAAAAATACAATTAATTTCAATTTTGACAAAAATCATTACATTGAAATTTAAGAATATCGATATAAAAATATTACAAATAATTAAATCATATAATAAATTATTATCATGTAGGATTCATCTGTAAATTTTTCCTATTACATTAATTATATCTAGTTATATGTATTTTAATATTTATATAAACATTTATTATATATTTCCATTACATTAATAATTATTGATTCAATGTTGTCAAAGAAATTAAGGTAACTATTTAATCCCTACAGATTAAAATAAGTTACCATGTTGAATATAATTATTTTATCTTAAAAATTTATATTTATTATAAATCATTGTTTTTGGTTGACTGTATATTAATTAATTTTTACTTATTAAAAACATTAGTGTGATATTTTTGACGTGTCTTAAAATAATATAATATAAGTTTAAAAATGAAATCCATATAGATATAAGAGGATTTAAATTCGTATATAGAATGTCTTTTTCTCTAACATCACTCATCTAAAAAAATTATAACATGTTTTTGGGTTATTTTCTAATCGTTAGGATAATTATTTTTACCCCTAATTATATGATTTACCCTAAAATGTGGTAATGAAAATTACTATGTTTACTATTCATATTTCACAAATATAATATATCACAATTTAATAAATTTTTTAATTTATTATTCAAAACAATGAGTCCATTTTAAAAAATTCAAAACATAGTGTTACTAAAATTAATTTTAAATTAATCCCATATATTGGGAATGAAAGAATGATTTTAAAGTGAAAATGTTCATGCATTTACTAATTTTTATATGTAAATTCAAAATAAATTTTTTTCCAATGATATAAATTTGGATAATATAATTTTAATTTGTCATGTTTTATTTTAAATAAAATTTAAAATTTAATTTAACAATATAAATTATTGACATGAAAAGTCATCTTTATATAATAATATGGAATTTTTAAATATTTATTAAAACAATTATACATCACATAAAAATAAACTAAATTAATGTAATGTAAATTTTGATATTATTCATTAAAATTAGATGTTTTTTTAAAAAATAGTCTAAAAGTTTCTAAATTTATTTTTAAAACATGTTCACCGTTAAAAATAGAAAAAATTTCCTTTTAGAAAAATATATATTTTATACAAAAACTTTTATTTTTTTCATCTTATACCGATAAATTCTATTAAATGAATGTAAAAAACGTTTATTACACTTCTAAAAACATAATATATGTATTAATATTCAAAACCACAAATAAAATTTAAATGAAATAACTACAATATGAAATAATAATATTCAGTTTTTCACTTATGCTTGAAGTGGAGTTTACTGTACTCTATATAACAAACTATTACATTTCAAAATCTTGTGATGTCATAAGAAACCCTGAAAATGGATCCCATAGTGTTATGGTCTTGTGATTTTAAAAATGGGCCATGAAAATATACATATACCATTTCTTATACATAAATATGTGGGGCCGACGATGTTATATTATATTTCTTTCATACATGGATGTATATTTTGTTGTTGTAGATGACAATTCTAGTATCCAGAAGCTAAAATATTATTTTGTGGATGTTTTAAGATAGAATATATTAGATATTCCAATAATATTTCTAAACTATCAGCTGAGAGTGATATAAATCCTATAAAATTGGTGATATATAAAAAACAATATATATAAAAGATAATAAAGTGGAATAGGATGAAACGATTTAATCCAATTTCAACTTTATTATTTTTAAAATCATGTTGTCCAAGGGAAATTAATGGGGCATAAAAATGGTAGCTTTATTTGTGGTGACATTTCTATTGGAATTAATTGATTGTGTATCTATGTATTTTATCATTTTAATATGGATGAACATTTCCTTTATAGTGATTCAATTTATTCATTTAATATCATTCAATGAGATAAATACCATGAATATATAAAATGGATCCAAAATTACATAATTAAATCTAGAGATACATCAGTTTTCATTTTCTACGATTCCCCACTAATGGTAATTATTGATGAAGAAATTACTGGAGGTTCAGTTACCCCGAAAAGTATACCATTATTAATGTTTACCTATAGATGAATGATAGTTTGTATCATGTATCGATTATAATTGTTGATTAATATGTCTACCATAGAAGCCAAATATGTTTCAGTAATAGAATCAATAATGTAATAGATATGGTTTGTGAAACTATATATCTACCCTGAATGATGTAAGGAGGATGGAGTTATCAATTGTGATAGTCAGCGTTTGATTCACCTAGTAGAGAATCATGTGTCTCTTTCAAGGGTGAATGATAAAGACTATAAATTACATTTCATTTGATTTTTTTTGTAATTTAAAATTCTAGAGTAATAGAATATTTTTGAGAAAAATATTTTATTGTAGTTTTCAAAAATGTATCGATATAGGAACACCTGAGGAGACATTTTTCCTCATAAGGAATAGGGTGATGGTATCAAAAGGGGAAAATTTCTCGATTTTAACAGACGGATGTATATCGTAATATTTGCAGTGATATAGATTTCTATGTTGATCCTTGAAATATCCTTCTAGTGGGAGATTGTATGTAAATAATACCATCTTTGATTTCATTCTAGTTTAACCAAATTATGAAATCAGTAATTTATAAGAACATATTTGTGGTTATGTTAGTGCTCATTAAAAATCTAGTGGTGTTCCGATTAATCAGAATGGTTTATTTCGATGTATTTTTTCACACTACATCAACTAAAACATTTATAATTTAAATTCTCTTCTCGATAATTAAAATTTTATATGATAATTTAAAATAAAACTCATGAATTATGTTATATTTTTTATTTTTCGTACATTATAAATTATTTCTATATTATTTCGTTCAGTATTTGAAGACCATTAGTAATTAAAAATTTGATAATATATTTGTTTTTATTTTAGACGTTATTATGAGTACTTATTAATAGATATAATTAAATCTAAATGACCGAGAATGAAGAAGTGATATCCTAGACTGTATGATCATTCCATATAAATCCCATTTTGGGATTTGGGATCAATGGGAATTGTATATTTCCAAAACTAAGAGGATATTTAACATCTAATGAAAAACTCAAATTAGTTGCAGGAGAAGTTCAAGATTATTGAAATCATTATTGAAACAATGTTCCTAGAATGACCACATGAAATTACTAGCATCGTAATCTATACCATTAGGTAATACACTGGTGTATTAAAGGGTTATGTATCTAGAACCTAGTAGTATAAACTGTATCACCCCGACCCCAGTTACCCAGAGTCAGTGCATTATTACATAACATTGGCATGATCACAAAAGATCAAGTCTCGAAAGACTGTTTAGTTTAATAGCCTTGGAAGTACTAGATACATTCATAAGTTTTACATTACATTATAAAATGAAAAACTAAAACCTCATTGTTTCCATAGACCACACTCATATCCCCTAAGACTATCCCTACAGGTCAGTTATAAAATATTTCTTCGCAACATGTAAAAAATAAAATATAAAAAGGGGTGAGCTCCGATGCTCAGTAAGGATATCAATATAGCGGAAACCTTTATAGATACACATAATCATTTAAGGAAATGTATAAGACTGAAAAAATACCTTTTAAACATGAACATCATCATAATATGGAAAAGATAAAATCAAATAATTCCATTTACTTACTCACTTGAATATTCTACTAGTTCAATAATCACGTGCAATATCATTAGCCACATTCATAATGATAGAATGCATAATGTCATAATTTCATAACCACATAGTCAAGGCCTTGTGGAAATACTACAAATAATATTTGACCAAGGCCATGTACCGAGACACAAGTTTGTCTCATGAGACCTACCAATGCATCGAGGAGATATAGCGGGCTCCACCCATCACCTATTAAGTCCAATGCATTCCACATATGAAAAGGTTTAAACATAACATAAAAATTCATATTAAAACTAAAATATGAAATGTCAATACTTTATCCATAAACCATGAAAGGTATAAAAATAAAATATTTATAGCATCCCGCCTTTTTATCACATAATCTTTCATTACATTTTACAAAACCGAGGATCTTTAAGGTTTAGTGTCTTGGAAATCAGGAACTTTAAACATGAAAATATAAAAGATTCTTCTTAAACACTTGAAAGGATTCTCCTCATGTTCATCCTAGGTTCATTACTGCATCTCATAACCTGGGGACATACATCAAAATAAAGGGTGAGCAGAAGGCCCACTAAGGGAAACAAGAGAAACATTTTATATGTGAACTTGAGATACTTCAATAAGGTCATGAAAAGAACATTAAGGCATGAGAAAGAAATTACGAGGCATGTCATAATAAAAATAACATTTTTCATAAATTGAAGATGTGGCTGCATCATTTAACATAGACAATCATGAACATATCACCAAGGTCCATCCCCAAGGTGTCATTTGAAAATTACCAAGGTTATTCACCAAGGTATCATGAAAAGTATAATCTCTAGTTGTTACATCATTACCCAATGCATTGGAGCGCTATCAGGGCGCACCCTTAAATTTTCCTTTATTATCATGTGATCCACATATATCATCATCAAACATTTCATAAATGACCCATATAGCATAAAATAAATGAGTTTCATTTCATTATCATAACGTTTTAAAAACTTCTTTAAAGACATGATCTTTACGTCACTTTAAACCCACGAAAAAGGAAAGCGGGTTTCATGTATGTAAATCCCAGAATTTAAAATAGAACAACTTGTTATATATGTGAATACCCATATAGAAGGTAGAGCTTTGAGTATTCACTTAATAAAATAAAATATCTTTAGAAAAAAGAGATAGACATTTTGAGACGAAAATTCTCCAGCATAACGGCTATGTTACAAGGTTTTTAGAAAACATTGAAAAGAGAGGGTACATGGGTCAAAAATTCATAAATGACCCATAAATCAGTAGAGGGAACGAATATAAGGTATTTAAGAACATGGTATTGAAATTTGAAAATATACCATATGAAATGAAGAACATGAAAGGAAGACAAAAATAAGATTTCTCTTATGAAAATTCGGCAGCCTAACAGCGTTACATAAACTTCAACCAAAAATGAATTGATGAGATCAAATAGGGTCTCTCATCATATGAACATAAAAGATCAGTATGATATATATAGAGATCATACCCCAACATAATAAAAAGGAACTTGAAAGACTTTACATGGAATTAGAACTTTGAAAAGGGAGAAAGGTGCAAGGACCACGTAAAAATTCAGCAGCCTAACGACGCCACTTAAATATCAAAATACTGAATTGAAGAGATAAAATGGGGTCTCTCATCATATGGTCATAAAATATCAGTATGATAGATATAGATATCATACCCCAACATAACAAAAAGGATCTTGAAAAAATTGAAATGGAAGTAGAACTTCAAAACGAGAAGGGTGAAGAACCACTTAAAAATTCGGCAGCCCAATTGCGCCACTAAAAACTTCAAAATACTGAATTGAAGAGATCAAATGGGGTCTCTCAAAATATGGTAATAAAATATCAGTATGATAGATATAGAGATCATACCCCATCATAACAAAAAGGAACTTGAAATAATTGAAATGAAAGTAGAACTTCAAAATGAGAAGGGTGAAGAACCACTTAAAAATTCGGCAGCCTAACGGCGCCACTTAAACTACAAAATACTGAATTGAAGAGATAAAATGGGGTCTCTAATAATATGGTCATAAAATATCAGTATGATAGACATAGATATCATACCCCAACATAACAAAACGGAACTTGATAGAATTTACCTGAAAGTAGAACTTCAAAACGAGAAGGGTGAAGAACCACTTAAAAATTCGGCAGCCTAATGGCGCCACTTAAAACTTCAAAATAATGAATTGAAGAGATAAAATGGGGTATCTCAACATATGGTCACAAAAGATCAGTTTGATAGATATAGAGATCATACCCCAACATAACAAAAAGGAACGTGAAATAATTGACATGAAAGTAGAACTTCAAAACGAGAAGGGTGAAGAACCACTTAAAAATTCGGCAGCCTAACGACGCCACTTAAAACATCATAAAACGAAATAATGAGAGTAAGAGGGGATCTCTCATTTTATGAACATGAAAAGGGAAGTAAGAGGAGTATAAAATAACATCATTTAACATAATAACATGGAGTAAAAAAAGAAATTTTATAAAAGAGATCTCTTGAAAAGAAAGAGAGAGATCAGATCCCTTACCTTAAAAAGTAACTCTTAAAACTCAAAGGTTGGGACCTTGAGGGCTTGGGGGCACCTTGGGAGGACTTCTTGGGAGGTAATGAGACCAGAACTTCGTTGGGGAAGAGTGGGGAGTCGAATGGATGAGAGGATGGCTTGGTGTTTATAGGGAAAGTGAGGGGACAAGGCATTAATGGCCAAGGGACACCTCATTAGTGGTTTTGACAAAACCATGGGCTTTCCCATGGTATTTTCCCATGGTATTGGCCACGTGGGACACCTCATACCTTATATTACTATTCATAATCCGACCATATTGATTTCATACTTAATACATCATTTAATGATGTCATTAAACACCCGTAACTTAAAAACTGTATTTTCACTATTCATCAAAAATTCAACTTTCTCATAATAATCCCAAAATCTCACCTTAACCAAATATAAATGCTCTGATTTCAAAAATGAACTCCATTTTATAAAAATAACTTTATAAATATTTTTTATTTATTTTTTTAAATAAATACACTATTCACCGAAAATTCAGTTTTTTTCAGAAAAAACCCCAAAAATTACCATAACATAATATCGGTGTTCTGAGTTCAAAAATGAAATCCATTTTATAAAAATATTTTTTTAAATATTTTTAATTCAAAAAACACTATTCACTTGAAAAAACTAATACTTGAATAATAATTTATGAAATCGTTATTTAACCATTTTATTGAATCACATTACTTAATCAAGGTGCCTAGATTATATTAACACTTTCTTTAAGTGAGATTACTAATCCATTTGGACACATTACTAATCCTAATCATAAAATCACTATTCATAATTTACTATTCATCAAAAATTAAGTTGATGTTATTAGAATCTAAATTTCGTACTGGGCATAATTGTAGAAGACCATTTTTTGAATATCATTACACATTTTTAATTATTTAAGGATTACATAAACATTTTTAAAATATCCTTTTTCTAAAATTCATCAAAAATATGCATTCCATATTTATCCAGTCATTTGAAAATTCATAAACTTCATCATAAGAAGAAATCCCAATTTTTATTTAAAACAAAGGATTACACAAGGCAGTTACGGTCTCCTTACATAGCCCCTTATCACACCCGCATAGAACCTAAGTGTAAGGTGTGCTAAGGTGAGAGAATCTGAGGGAGGCTCGGCTAACATTGCACGAGTAGTAATTTCTATCAGTTTGAACTTCTCGCAAAGGCGATTCCGTTCTAGCTTCACACGATGAAGTTCGGCTTGGGTTTGGTCCAGAGCAAAGCCCAGTGGTGCTACCTCCTTCCCAAGTTCTGTTAGATGGGCTTCGATCGGTCCAAGGCTACTGGGTGAGGCCATCAAATCTTCTTTCTATAATAATTAACCAAGATTACTTTTATTTAGAGACAATAATAAAAACTTTTAGTTTCCAGTGGTCATATTGGCCAATGGTCATATAACAGTCAAAGCCCAACGGTCTCATTTTAATTATACTCATGTTATCAAATGAAACATTTTTGTTGAGTATAAAAATAAAATAAAATAACACACAAAATTAGGAAACAATATTTATTCAAAATTTCGGGTCGTTAAAATCTTCCCCCCTTAAGAAATTGCGTCCTCGCAATTTTTTTAAAATTGGGTTTTGAAATTTCATTGAAAGTCCCACATCGGAAAAGGAGTCAGAAAAACTATTACTTTAAAAGAAAGGAAGGGAAGTACAAAGGTCACCCGAGTTAAACCATACTAGGATTCCATGGAGGAAAACATGGATATGGAAGAAAAAACAAAGGGTCAAGTTCTAGGGGAGAGTGATAGAAAACATGATTAGGAGAAAGTTATCCATAAGAAAATCCCAAACATACAATCTGTGTAAACGGTCTTTGATTACCTAGTAGGAAACGTAAACCAACAAAATTTTTGTTTTACATTCCTTTTAATAATTTTGAGGAATTCATTTACTACATAGAACAAAAACATAATAAAATATACTTACCTTCATGTAGAGATTTATCCTTTAATAAGTTTCTACCAAAACTAATCTTTTCTCCAAACGATGAGAATTCAAAATTACTTGGTCTCATCAAAACACAAGATTCATCTTCTAAATAATCACATAATCCACAAAGTATTAACTATCTATTTCTTCTATCTTTAAACATTATCCCAAAAATAAAAAGGGTAGGGTAAAACATCTCTTCAAAAAGAAATAATCCCATAGGAATGGAAACTACTTTTAAATCTTCAATGTTCCATGGTACTACCCAAAGTTCATCATAGTCCTTTCCATAAATAACGGTCCTTAAAATTCCTCAAAATAAACCAAACTAAGATTGAAACCCAAATACAAGACGGATTTGATAACATAGTCTTCCAAAATAAACTATATTGTTCATCTACAAACAACATCAACCAATCCTACCATCTTATAACAAAAGTATCTAACCTAATCATATTTTAACCAAGATAGGTTAATCATTCGCATAAGTAACCTAAATTACTATAAGTCCACCTTAAATTCATCGATTCTTCAAAATATAAGTCAACCTTACATATCAATGAAAATACCGTAGTAATCTAATTAACTCGATCATATAGGGTCCCCAAAATAGTGAATGTCTTCCAAAATAATAATCATATTTTAATCCCCTAATCATCCCTGTCATATTAATACGACAATCAGCGCATTTCCCATCGCATTGGTTGTTGGGACATGTTCTTCCATTTCCCTCCATTAACTATGAAAACAAAATACAACTAAGGGCTTGAATACTTATCCAATAATCATGAAAAGGAACTTAAAACATATAAGGATAAATTGTATAAGAAAAGTATACCCTAACTTGTTATCCCATAGGTTCCCATCTAGGTTATCCATGATCATATATTCATATGTGAATATTTATTTTATTTTATCTTTGTTCCTTTAACAATGGTTCATACTAAGCTTATGAGTTTACCAAAGCATATCCCCCAGGAGTGTCGTAACCAAGAGTGCAGCAAGGCCCATTGTTGTGTAACGGTTCCCGTTCGAGTCTATCTCAAAGCGATGTTTTCGGGGTTTACCCATATATAAATCTGTTCCAGAGCCACCTCTACCTACTCGTATCCAGACATGGATGTATTTTCTTGGAAACCCCTTACTCAATACTCACCAAAATACCAGGAAGATTTCCTATATTTAAACTTTTCTATAGGATTCTTCCTAGAGTTTTCATATCTTAATTTCCACAAATAACTAAACCATCCTTTGATACCAACTATAGCATCCCGCCTTTTTATCACATAAAAATTCATTACATTTTACAAAACCAAGGATATTTAAGGTTTAGTGTCTTGGAAACCAGGAACTTTAAACATGAAAACATAAAAGATTCTTCTTAAACACTTGAAAGGCTTCTCCTCATGTTAATCCAAGGTTAATTACTACATCTCATAACCTGGGGACATACATCAAAAGAAATGGTGAGCAGAAGGCCCAGTAAGGGAAACAAGAGAAACATTTTATATGTGAACTTGAGATACTTCAATAAGGTCATGAAAAAAACATTAAGGCATGAGAAAGAAATCATGAGGCATATCATAATAAAAATAACATTTTTCATAACTCGAAGATGTGGCTGCATAATTTAACATATAAAATCATGAACATATCACCAAGGTCCATCCCCAAAGTTTCATTTGAATATTACCAAGGTTATTCACCAAGGTATTGTGAAAATTGTAATCTCTAGTGGTTACATCATTACCCAATGCATTGGAGTGCTATCAGGGCGCACCCTTAAATTTGCCTTTATTATCATGTGAGCCACATATATCATCATCAAAGATTTCATAAATGACCCATATAGCATAAAATAAATGGGTTTCATTTCATAATCATAACGTTTTAAAAACTGCTTTAAAGACATGATCTTAACGTCACTTTAAACCCACGAAATGGGAAAGAAGGTTTAATGTATGTAAATCCGAGAATTTAAAATATAACAACTTGGTATATATGTGAAAACCCACATAGAAGGTAGAGCTTTGAGTATTCACTTAATAAAATAAAATATCTTTAGAAAAAAGAGAGAGACATTTTGAGACGAAAATTCTGCAGCATAACGGCTATGTTACAAGGTTTTTAGAAAACATTGAAAAGAGAGGGGACATGGGTAAAACATTCATAAATGACCCATAAAACAGTAGAGGGACAGAATATAAGGGATTTAAGAACATGGTAATGAAATTTGAAAATATATCATATGAAATGAAGAACATGAAAGGAAGAAAAAAATAAGATTTCTCTTATGAAAATTCGGCAGCCTAACAGCGTTACATAAACTTCAAACAAAAATGAATTGATGAGATCAAATAGGGTCTCTCATCATATGAAGTTAAAATATAAGTGTGATAGATATAGAGATCATACCCCAACATAATAAAAAGGAACATTCAATACTTGAAATGGAATTAGAACTTTGAAAAGGGAGAAAGGTGCAAAGACCACTTAAAAATTCAGCAGCCTAACGACGCCACTTAAACATCAAAATACTGAATTGAAGAGATAAAATTGGGTCTCTCATCATATGGTCATAAAAAATCAGTATGATAGATATAGAGATAATACCCCAACATAACAAAAAGGAACATGAAAGAATTTACATGAAAGTAGAACTTCAAAACGAGAAAGGTGAAGAACTACTTAAAAATTCGACAGCCTAATGGCGCCACATAAAACTTCAAAATACTGAATTGAAGAGATAAAATGGGGTCTCTCAACATATGGTCATAAAAGATCAGTATGATAGATATAGAGAACATACCCCATAATAACAAAAAAAAACTTGAAATAATTGACATGAAAGTAGAACTTCAAAACGAGAAGGGTGAAGAACCACTTAAAAATTCGGCAGCCTAACGACGCCACATAAACTTCAAAATACTGAATTGAAGAGATAAAATGGGGTCTCTCATCATATGGTCATAAAAGATCAGTATGATAGATATAGAGATCATACCCCAACATAACAAAAAGGAACTTGAAATAATTAACATGAAAGTAGAATTTCAAAACGAGAAGGGTGAAGAACCACTTAAAAATTCTGCAGCCTAATGGCGCCACTTAAAACATCAAAATAATGAATTGAAGAGATCAAATGGGGTCTCTCAACATATGGTCATAAAAGATCAGTATGATAGATATAGAGATCATTCCCCAACATTACAAAAAGGAACATGAAATAATTGACATGAAAGTAGAACTTCAAAACGAGAAGGGTGAAGAACCACTTAAAATGTTTGCAGCCTAACGGCACCACTTAAAACATCATAAAACGAAATAATGAGAGTAAGAAGGGATCTCTCATTTTATGAACATGAAAAGGGAATTAATAGGAGTATAAAAAACATCCTTTAACATAAGAACATGGAGTACAAAATGGAATTTCATAAAAGAGATTTCTTGAAAAGAAAGAGAGAGATCGGATCCCTTACCTTAAAACGTAACACTTAAAACTCAAAGGTTGGGACCTTGAGGGCTTGGGGCACCTTGGGATGACTCCTTGGGAGGTAATTAGACCAGAACATCGTTGGGGGAGTGTGGGGAGTCGAATGGATGAGAGGATGGCTTGGTATTTATAGGGAAAGTGAGGGGACAAGGCATTAATGGCCAAGGGACACCTCATTAGTGGTTTTGGCAAAACCATGGGCTTGCCCATGGTATTTGCCCATGGTATTGGCCACTTGTGACACCTCATACCTTATCTTACTATTCATAAGCCGAACATATTGATTACATACTTAATACATCATTTAATGATGTCATTAATCACCCGTAACTTAAAAACTGTATTTTCACTATTCATCAAAAATTCAACTTTCTCAGAATAATCCCAAAATCTCACCTTTACCAAATATCAATGCTCTGATTTCAAATATGATCTCCATTTTATAGAAATACCTTTATAAATATTTTTAATTAATTTTTTTAAATAAATACACTATTCACCGAAAATTACTTTTTTTTCAGAAAAAATCCCAAAAATTACCATAACATAATATCGGTGTTCTGAGTTCAAAAATGAAATCCATTTTATAAAAATAATTTTTTAAATATTTTTAATTTAATTTTTAATTAAAAAAACACTATTGACTCGAAAAAACTAATACTTGAATAATAATTTATGAAATCGTTATTTAACCATTTTACTGAATCACATTACTTAATCAAGGTGCCTAGATTATATTAATACTTTCTTTAAGTGAGATTAATAATCCATTTGGACACATTACTAATCCTAATCATAAAATCACTATTCCTAATTTACTATTCATCAAAAATTATGTTGATGTTATTAGACTCTAAATTTTGTACTTAGCATAATTGTAGAAGACCATTTTTTGAATATCATTACACATTTTTAATTATTTAAGGTTTACATAAACATTTTTAAAATATCCTTTTTCTAAAATTAATAAAAAATATGCATACTATATTTATCCGGTCATTTGAAAATTCATAAACTTCATCATAAGAAGAAATCCCAATTTTTATTGAAAACAAAGGATTACCAAGGTAGTTACGGTCTCCTTATATAGCCCCTTATCACACCAGCATTGGACCTAAGTGTAAGGTGTGCTAAGGTGAGAGAATCTGAGGGAGGCTCGGCTAACATCACACGAGTAGTAATTTCTATCAGTTTGAACTTCTCTCAAAGGCGATTCCGTTATATCTTTACACGATAAAGTTCAGCTTGGGTTTGGTCTAGAGCAAAGCCCAATGGTGCTACCTCCTTCCCAAGTTCTGTTAGATGGGCTTCGATCGGTCCAAGACTACTGGGTGAGGCCATCAAATCTTCTTTCTATAATAATTAACCAAGATTACTTGTATTTAGAGACAATAATCAAAACGTTTAGTTTCCAGTGGTCATATTGGCCAATGGTCATATAACAGTCAAAGCCCAACGGTCTCATTTTAATTATACTCATGTTATCAAATGAAACATTTTTGTTGAGTATAAAAATAAAATAAAATAACACAAAAAATTAGGAAACAATAATTATTCAAAATTTCGGGTCGTTACAACATCCATAGTCAAGCATATCACACAACCTTCAATACAATATGGAAGTTTTATATCAGAATAAATAAACTTCAAATAAACTTAAAATCCATCAAAGCATTGTTGACATAGGTGAAATCAAACCCCTTTTTAGAGAAATATCTCTTTCTATTTTGAAATCAATTAAATTTAAAATAATTATAAAATTAAAGATTTATTTTGGAAGTATTCTTATAATCATGTAAGGGAATCTTTGATGATGTTATAATGACGGAAAATAGCTTTACCCGCCGTATAAATTAAAAAAACATTCTTACAGTAAATTTTTCGAAAAGGTAAAAAGTACCTTATTTGGAAAATGACAGAAAGATTCCATTCAAAACATATAATGTCAAATAAGGGTATAAATTAATTTTTCCTATTTTCTAGAAATATTTAAAAAAAATTAGAAATATATTTTTAAGCAACGTGGATGTGGATGATAAAGAGGTTCTAGTAGATAATTACGTATATACAACCACGAATAATGAAGAGATTGTAAAATTAACCCTTACCTTGTAATTTTACTTGGTCGAGGGTAGGTTAATCTCTTGTATAATGGTAAAATAATTTTTATTAATTTAAACAAGAATCATATACATTAATATAATATCATATATGATCTTTTAACATTGCTTGGTTAATAATATCTTAGTATTATCGTCGTTTTGGGTATTAAAAAATATGTTCTCCTTTATATTATTTGTCATATGTGTCATATTGTTTATGGATGGGATGTATATTATTCATATCCAGAATGATATAATGTCTTCAAATATTATTTTTAATCATAAAATAAAAAATAGACTTGAATGGATACAATGGGAAAGAATCGCATCGCGTTCGTGGAGACGGTAATCCGTATGTACGCACGAGTGAAAATAACAATCTTTTGATATTAAAATAATATATAATTGGATGGTATATCATATATAAAAATCATAATAATTTTTTATTTATTATTTACATCAATTAGACATCGTTAGTATACCCATACAAATAATAATGTATTGAATAACAATTACACCACAACGTGGAGATGGTAATCCGTACGCACACACGTATAGTGACGTGTCATTCAAAGGATGGATAGAATAATGAATATGGTTGTACCATATTCATAATAACATCATAGTATATAGAAGATACTAGAGTTATTATTTTATAATGGAAACAACAAAAAAGATGAAGTGGAAGAAGAAAGAAACTTGAAAGAGGTGATGAAATATTTACCTCTTCTTCGGGTTCTTCCTTTTTATTTTATCAAAAGGGCTCCTTAGTTTGGCTTTCTGACTAAAGTAAGTCCTCAAAGATGAGGGGAGGAAAACTTAGAGGGTATTTGGGGAGGGTTTGGCCGGGCCAAATGGCTAATAAGGTGTGTATTAGAGAAAAGGGTTGGTGCCCTTTTATAAGAGTGGTGAGGGGAACCTTAGGAAAAGCTAGAAATATTATTTTATAATAAAATAATTTTAGGATTCAAATGTCTCCAAAATGGATTATTTAAAGGCTAAGATGGGGATGGGTCGAAAACCACCCAACCAATAGGTTTTAGACAGGTTTGGTTCAATATATTAACTTTATCTTTTAGATTTAACTCTAAGTTAAATAGTTTGACTTTTACTATGTCTCTTTGTATTTTTATATTTTATGGTAAATAAACATAATATGTACTTCCAAGAGAACCCCAAGTGGTTCATTAATTATACACCTATCATTGAATATGTCCTTTGGCCAAAACATAGATTTTTATGAATAGAATATCAATTAATAATATAATATTTGTTTTTAAAACTCTTGTATGTCAATTTTGATACTATTTGGTATTTTGTTTTCGGTAAATTAATAACAGCATTATTACTTAGAAAAAAATTCATCAGACTAACTCTATCATGTCATATTAACCTAGAAAATTATTTTAATTCATAAAAAGTCTCAGATTACATTTATTTGGATATTTATAATATCAATTATTTTAATATTTCATTAATTAGGTAATAATTGCATCATCATTGTGTCATAAATAAATGAAATTATTAAATGTCTAAAAAATATATATAAAATTCCATTATGTAGGAAATCATTTTAAATTGATAATTAATATTTATAATCTAATTTATCTTATTTTTATCCCTATATTAAAAAATTTTAGTTATTAAACATTGATTTTAACTCTTTTGACTCATCTTTAAATAAAATAATAATAAGTGTCCTAATATAATCCAAGTGGACCTAAAGGGTCATAGATTATTCATAATTATGTTTTTGGTCGAATTACACTTATACAATTGAATTAGGACATGTGTTAGGGTAATAATAATATCATTTTTACTCTTAATTACCATATTTACTTTTAACCGTGGTAAATAAAAGTAAAAAGTTACTATTAAACAAAAAATATTTTAACCTTATAGAACCACATTTTTCTTACAGATATCAACCGTGTCTCTCATTTTTTTAATTCTAATCATAGAAGTGGTAAAATTACGTTTTATGAGAATTTGAAAATTTTCCTAGTAGGTGGGTAAAAGACGGTGAAAAGTTCAATAAAATTGTTATATATCTAAAATTATTATAAACTGACTACAATGAATTACATTGAACTTATATAGGAATTATTTACCTATTTTGACCTAAAATAAATTTAAATAATATAAAAAATTATTTAAATAAAAATTCAGTTTTAAACTACAACTCAGTGTTTTTCACTATTCATCAAAAATTGAAAGTTTTCAGAAAAATACAACAAATTCACCTTAAGCTAATTTTGATATTCCGAATCAAAAAATGAAGTCCATTTTGAAAGATAAAATTTATAAAATTTCAAAATGTTGTTATTACTATTCCTAACAGCTAGTTTGATTGGTTTTGGTGTGATAAACCTCGAAGTTACATACAACACACGCTATTGTATTATTCAATGAGAAGCGTACCGTGGAAGCATGGGGTGTTACATTATCCCCTCCATCAAATAATTTTATCCCCGAAATTTCTAGAGTTTTACTATGTAAAAAGACTCGGGTGGTTCTTCATCATAAGTTCCTCGGGTTTCCATGTTACCTCTTCAATCTTATGGTTTCTCCATAGAACTTTTACCAGACGAGTCGACCAGTTTCTCAGCACTTGTTCTCTTGTACCAAGAATCTTGATAGGCTCTTCGCAATAAGATAGACCGGGTTCCAGTTCTAATTCCTTATAGGTGAGTACATGCGTTGGGTTAGGCATGTATTTTCTCAACAGTGATACATGGAACACATCATGAACTTTGGAGAGACATGGAGGCATTTCCAAATGGTAAGCTATAACCCCAATTCATTCTAGAATTTTGAATGGTCTGATGTACCTATGGATCAATTTACCCATCTTACCGAAACATATAACACCCTTCCATGTAGATAGCTTCAATAGAACATTATCTCCTACATGAAATTTATATCCTTCCTTCAGTTATCAGTATAGATATTCTCCCAACATTGAGCTAACACGATGTGGTTTGGATTACCTTCACTTTTTCCATCCTTTCCTCTACAAGTTCTGGGCCTATGAGTTTTCTTTCACCAACATCTTCACAACAGGTTGATGTGCGACATCTCTTTTAGTATAACGCTTCATATGGTACCAAGTGATTACTTGAATGGAAGCTATTGTTATAAGAAAATTCTACCACGGGTTAATATTGGTCCCACATAACTTGGAAGTCAAGTGAGCATGATATCAACATGTCTTCTATGGTTTGAATAGTCCATTATGATTGTCCATCAGTTTGGGGGTGGTAGGCAGTGCTCAAAATAAGTTTTGTATCCAGGGATATCTGATGAATTTTCCAGAATCATGATGTAAAAAGGGGATCACGAACAGAAACAACCGATAGTGGTACTCCATGAAGTCTTACAACTTAATTAATATATAGTCTTGCTAAACATTCAAGTGGTAAATCTTCTCTTATATCAAGAAAATGTACTGAATTGTTATGATGGTAATTAATGACCCATATTGCATTGTTCCTTCTAGGAGTCTTTGGTTATCCCATGACAAATTCCATCATAATATTATCCCATTTCCACTCTGGTATGGGAAGAGGTTGCAAGAATCCTCTATGTTGTTTCCTTACAGCATTAACTTGTTGACAAACCATACATCTTGACACAAAATCAACAATCTCCCTATTCATGTTGTCCCACCAAAATGGTTCCTTCAAATATCTATACATTTTGGTCCTACCAGGGTGTATAGAGAAACTGGAACTATGAGCATCATCTAACAATTCCCTTTTTAGATCTGGTATATTGGGAACACAAAGTCTCTTCCCAAATTTCAAAATTACATCTTCAAACACCAAGTAATTCAATCTCCCGTCATTCATAGCTTTAGTATTCTTTTGAAACACTTCATCATTGGTCTAATAACTCATTATCCTTTCTAGAAAAAATGTTTTGGAAACCGTTTGAAAAAGTATTGATGTTTCACCTTTCATCATGATTCCCATATCCATCTTTACTAGATACATGTATATAGGATCCTTTTAAACTCCCATCTTGTTCAAAACTCAATGATCCTTTCTACTCAAAGCATCTGCCACCATATTTACCTTCCTCGGGTGGTATTGTATAGTGAAATCATAATCCTTGAGTAGTTCAAGACAATGCCTTTTCCTCATGTTGAGTTCTTTTTGTGAGAAAATATACTTAAAACTCCTGTGATCGGTATATATCTCACATTTTTCACCATAGAGATAGTGTCACCAAATCTTCAAAGAAAACATTACGTCTCCTAACTCTAGATCATGAGTATGATAGTTTTTCTCAAAAAAATTTAACTGTCGTGATGTATAGAAAATAACCCTATCATTCCGAATAAGGACACTACCAACTTCTTTCATTGAAGCATCACTATAAATAATAAACCCATCACTCCCTGATGGTAGAGTCAATATAAGAGCATTGACTAATCTTGTATTCAGTTCAAAAAAACATTCATCACACTCTTTTTTCCAAAAAGATTTAACCCATTTTGGTGTGAGCAATGTTAATGGGTTATCCAACCGAGAAAATTTATAGATGAAATGTAAATAATGTCCTGCTAAACCAATAAAACTGTGTACCTCGGTTATACTCATTAGTGCTGGCCACTCTTGGATTGCTCTTGTCTTAGAAATATCAATAGAGATTCCAACCTTAGAGACAATATGTCAAAGAAAATAAATATTCAGAAGCCAGAATTTACACTTTCTAAACTTCCCATATAATTTATTTCTTCTAAGAGTCTTCAGGATAATGCACAAGTGATTTTCATGATCTTCATATCTTTTTGAGTATACCAATATATCATCAATAAATACCACTACAAATTCATCAAGATATTCCTTGAAAACACTATTCATTAGATCCATGAAGGTATAGGTTTCATTAGTCAATCCAAAAGGAATTATTGTAAACTCGTAATGCTCGTACCTGGTTCAAATGTTGTTTTTGGAATGTCTTCCTTCTTCACACAAAACTGATGATATCCAGATTGAAGGTCAATCTTTGAAAAGTACTGAGCTACATGAAGTTGTTAAAATAAATCATCAATGAGAGTTATGGGATAGTTTTTCTTTTTTTTATAGCATTGATCTCCCTATAGTCAATGCACAACCCCATAGAACCATCATTCATCTTAACAAAAAGAACAGGGGCTCCCCATGGAGGAACACTAGGGAGAATAAATCCCTTATTACTCAATTCATCTAGTTGTTTCTTTAGATCCACTAATTCCACTGTGGCCATTCTATAAGGGGACTTCGATATGGGCCATGAACCAAGAATTAATTCAATGTAAAAACCAATTTTTCGTTCTGGAGGATGTCCAGGTAAATGTTCTGGAACACATAAACATATTCTTTCACAGTAGGCACATCCTCTATTTGAACATTCCATTCCTCACCCTTATTTATTTCATCCTCTTCCACCCCAATAATTGAATTTAGTTGAGATACTGGGGGTGGATCTAGATAAGAATTTTGTGGTGACGTTTCTGCTCTAAAGAAAAGGTACTCATTATCATCATCATCAAGTATTGTAACCTCCTTCTTCTAACAATAAATCTTTACATCATGGTCTGAAAAAAATCCTTAACGAGGATTATATCAAATTGAATCATGGGTATGACGATGATATCAGCAGATAAGGAACATTTATATGCCCGAATGGGGACTAATTCAAAAAAACATTGTTGCAATGATACCTCCATTAACAGTTTTTACTGACAACTACCTTGTTAAATAAAATTGATAATATCTAATTTTATTATCAATCTGGAAAGATATGAAACAATTTGATGATATATAATCAAATAAAGAATTTTCTAATATTGAGAAAACCTTAAATTACATGCCACCATGTCTTTCAGAGCTTCAAACTCAGTAGTAGTGATAACATAAGATTGGATTTAATCCCGTGGCCTTTTTTGAGTTAAATTCCCCTAGAGCATAGTAAATTCATTCACATAATGTCCCTTTTCTCAACAATTGTATCATTCAACATCAATATCCTCTTTCTTCCCCTTGCAATCATGAGTTTGGTGGCCTTTTTCAACACACTTGTAACAAACTCCCATTCTCTTCAGGAATGTACCAGTGAGTTTCTAACCACACTTACTACATGATGGATATTCAACTTTTCCCTTATTCCTGTTATTTCTATTTCCAGAGTGTTCAACAGATCTCTTCTTCTCTTTCTTTTCATTAAAGTCATAATATTTAGAGAATTCTTTTTCTATCTTGATATTACATGAGACAATATCTTCATATGACGAGAAGGATTGTGAGACTAATGCTTGACAGAGAAACAATTTTAACCCATCAAAGAGAAGATCAATCTTACTTCTTGGGATACATATATAATCTGCAACATGCCTCGCTATCCTTGTAAGGTTAGCATCAACCATTGCGACATTCTTATCATCCATTTTCCTCAGAATTAGAAATTGTCTTTCCATATCTGCTCGATGGTCATGAGGAAATTATTTTTCTATGAAAATTTCTTTAAACTCCCTCCATTCCATATTTGATATTTCATTATCTTACTTTGTGTTTTGAATCAATTCCCACCATTGATCAACATCTCCAGTGATGCGGTAAACTCCCATGACAACTTTTTCCCATTCACCACACCCCATGGAGTGGAATATATTTTCTATGGAATATATCCATTGCTCAGCTACTAGTGGATTTTTACCCCCATTGAATGTTGGTGGTTTCTGCCTCATGAAGAAATCTAACATTGATCCTCCATGTTGTGGATTAGGGTGCTCTATACAGGTATGGTTTTTATTCTTAACCTGAGTGAGTTGTCCCAGCACGGTGATTAGCTGATTAGCACCAGTTGCATCACCAACTCCACTATAATTATCTTGAGTAGGAGGGAAATCCCTACATTGAGTGTGTGAATTGATATGGTTTCCATTCCTTCCACTGGGCTCCATTTCTAAACAATGGCCTAAACTAGATTAGTTTATGAATCTCACTACATAAATCCAAACATGTAATATACATAACATAAATCGAACAATTTATGTATATAATCTATAATCATAAAAATGATTTCTTTAAGGATGTATATAGTCATAAACCATTCATAATGGTTTGTAAATAAAAATAGAATTATCCTAAGAATATCCACCAGGAGTGTCGTAACCAAGATTATAGCATGGTCCATTGTCGTGCACCAGTTCTCGTTCGAGTCTATCTCAAAGTGGTGTTTTCGGGTTTTAACCCTAGGTACATATGTTTCAGAGCTACCTCTGCCTGCTCGTATCTAGATAGGGATGTATTTATTGGAAAACACACAAAATATATACAATACCAAAATTTGAGGAAGTTCTTCTATAATAATCCTCAAAGTATATCTTAGGGTAATGTGTTGTAATCAGAGTTTATCTAAATCTATATTCCAAGGTTTGTTCTAAAAATCCTCTGATACCTACTGTAACGCCTCGAACCCAATTATCCAGAGTCGGTGCATTATTACATAACATTGGCATGATCACAAAAGTTCAAGTATTGAAATACCAAATAGTTTAGTAGCCCAGGAATGACTAGATAAATTCATAATGTTTACATTACATTATAAAATGAAAAACTACTAAAACATTGTTTACATAGACCGCACTCATATCCCTTCAGACTATCCCTGCAAGTCAGTCATAAAATATTTCATTGCAACCTTGGAAAAATAAAACATAGAAAGGGGTGAGCTCACATACTCAGTTAGGATAGTAATATAGTGGAAACTTTCATAAATAAGCATAAACATTTTAGGCAATGTATAAGACTAAAAAAAGGCTTTTAAACATTAACATAACAATAATATGGAAAAGATAAAATCAAATAATTCCATTTACTTAATCACATGTATATTCTACTAGTAAAAAATTCACATGCAATATCGATAGCCACTTTCATAATGATGGAATGAATAATGCAAGACTTTCATAACAACATAGTCAAGGCCTTGGGAATATTTTACAAATAAGATTTTGTCAAGGCCTTGTGCCAAGAAACTAGTTTGTCTCATGAGACCTACCGATGCATCTAGAAGGTATAGTGGGCTCCACCGGTCACATACTAAGTGCAATGCATTCCTCATTTTAAAAGGTTTAAACATAACATAAAAATTCATATTAAAACTAGCATATGAAATGTCAATACGTTATCCATAAAGCATGAATGGTATAAAAATAAAACATCCACAGTCAAACATTTCACAAAACCTTCAATAAAATATGGATGTTTTGTATAATAATAAATCAACTTCAAATAAACTTATAATCCATCAAAGGATTGTTCACATAGATGAAATCAAAACCCTTTTTAGTGAGATATCTCTTTCTATTTTGAAATCTTTTTGAAGTCATATAATAATGAAAGAAAACATTTATTTTGGAAATATTCTTATAATCTTATAAGGGAAGATTTGATGATGTTATAACGGCAGAAAATTTCTGCACCTTCCGTATTAGTTAAAAAATATATTTCTACATTTGATTTTTCGAAAAGGTAAAAAAGTACCTTGTTTGGAAAACGACGGAAAGATTCCATCCAAAACATATAAGGTCAAATAAGGGTATAAATGACTTTAACCGATTGTCTAGTAAATAGTAAAAATAATTTGAAATACATTTTTATGAAACAAGGATGTGGATGATAAAGTGGTCCCCTTAGATAATTACGTATAAAGAACCTCGTATAATGAAGAGATCGTGAAATTAACCCTTAACTTGTACATTTCCTTGGTCGAGTGAAAGTAAAACTCATGTATAATGGTGAAATAATTGATATTAATTAATACAAGAATTATATACATTAATATGATATCATATATGATCTTTTATCATTGCTTTGTTAATAATATCTTAGTATTATCATCATTTTGGGTGTTAATGGATTTGTTTTCCTTTATATTCATTATTATGTGAGTCATATTTTTTATGTATGGGATGTATCCTATTCTTATCCATAATGATATAAAGTCTATAAATATTATTTTTAATCCTTAGTCTTTAATGGATACGATGGGGAACGAATCACATCGCGTTCGTGCAGACGGTAATCCGTACATACACACGAGCGACAATATCATTATTTTGATATTAAAATAATATATAAATGGATGGTATATCGTATATACAGAATCATAATTATGTTATATTTACTATATACATCAATTACACATCATTATTATAACCATCGAACTAATAATGTATTGAATAACAATTACACCACAACGTAGAGACGATAATCCGTACATACGCACCTATAGTGACATGTCATTAAAAGGGTGGATAAAATAATGAATATGGTTGTACCATATTCATAATAACATAATAGTATATACAAGATACTGGATTTATTATTTTATAATTTAAACAACAATGATAGAGGAAGTGGAAGAAGAAAGGAACTCGAAAGAGGTGATGAAATATTTATCTCTTCTTCGAGTTCTTCCTTTTGATTTGATCAAAAGGGCTCCTTAGATTGGCTTTATGACTAAAGTAAGGCCTCTAGGATGAATGGAGGAAAATTTAGAGGGTATTTGGGCTAGGTTTGTCTGATCCAAATGGCTTTGAAAGTGTGAATTAGAGTGAAGGGTGAGTGCCCTTTTATAAGTGGTGTGAGCGGCACCTTAGGAAAAGCTAGAAATATTATTTTATAATAAAATCATTTTCGGTTTCTAATGGCTCTAAAATGGATTATATAAAGTCTAAGGTGGGGATGGATCGACAAACACTCATATAATTTGTTTTATACTGGTTTGGGTCACTATATTAACCTTATCTTTTAGATTTAACTCTTAGTTAAATAGTTTGACATTTACCATGTCTCTTTGTATTTTTATATTATATGGTTAAAAACATAATATATACTACCAAGAGAAACCCAAGTGATTCATTAATGACAAAACTATCATTAAATAAGTCCCTTGGCTGAACCTTGTATTTTTAGGAAAAAAATATCAATTAATAATATAATATTTGTTTTAAAAACACTTTTTTGTCAATTTTGACACTATTTAGTATTTTTTTGATAAATTCATAACAGAATTTTTACTTCAAAAAAATAATCTAACTAACCCTAAAAAGACATATTAACATAGAAAATTAGTTTAATTCATACATAGTGTAAATTTACATTTATTTGGATATTTATAATATCGATTATTTTAACATTTCATTAATTAGGTAATTACTGCATCATCATTGTATCATAAATAATTTAAATTATTAAATGTATAAAAAATATAAATAAAATATCATTATGTTTGAAATATTTTTGGATTTCTTATGAATATTTATAGTCTAATTTATCTTTTGGTTAACCCTATATTAAAAATGGTTTTGTTTTTAAACATTGATTTTTACTCTTTTAACTCTTCTTTAAATAAAATAATAATAACTGTCCTATTCTAATACAAGGGGACCTAAAGGGTCATATTTTATTCCTAAGGTTGTTTTTTGTCGAATTACACATATCAAATAGATTTAAGACATGTTTTAAGGTAATAATAATAACATTTTTATCCTTAATTACCCTATTTACTTTTAACTGTGGTAAATAAAAGTAAAATGTTACTATTCACCAAAAATTATTTTCATCTTATTGAACCGAATTTTTCTTACTAATATCAATCGTGTCTCTCATTTTTTTTGAAATTACACTCACAGAAGTGGAAGAATTATGTTTTATTTGAATTTTCCAATTCTCCTAGGAGGTTGGTAAAAGACGGTGAAAAGTTCAATAGAATTTTTATATATCTAAAATTATTATAAACTGAATCCAATGAATTACATTAAACTTATATAGGAATTATGTATATATTTTGACATAAAATAAATTCAAATGAAATAATTAAATATTTAAATATAAATTCGGATTTAAACTATAACTTAGTGTTTTTCACTATTCATCAAAAATTGAATGTTTTTAGAAAAATACCAAAAAGTCACCATAAACTAATTTTGATATTATGAATCCAAAATTGATGTCCATTTCGATAGATAAAATTTATAAAATTTCCAAAAGTGGGTATTACTATCCATAACTGCTAGTTTGATTGGTTATGGTGTGTTAGAACTTGAAGTTTCATACAATAAACACACGCTATTGTATTATTCAAAGAGAAGCGTACCATGGAAGCTTGGGGTGTTACATAAATTTTCAAATTTCATTTTTGTAAAAAATAATTATATTTATCCCTATTAATTGTTACAATTTATATAAATATGATTATTTATTTATTTTGATAAAATTACAACTTTATTTTAAGATTGAGTAAATTTATTTTTTGGGAAATAATTAATTAATGATAAAACACTAATATTGATAAATTCAAAAAATTTGTTATCAATTTTATTTTTATGATGTTGTATTATTAAATTATATTTATTTTTCTACAATATATAATATAATTTATTTAATTGTACAATTATTTTTATAAGGGTCGAACAATTGTTCATATATTTAAAACTCATTTTTTCTAAGAAATAATGATTTAAATTTACAATACTAAATTTATAAATTTATAAATATATCTTGGTAAAATAAGTATCATTTATTAGATAAGTAACTCAGAATTATATAATGGTTATATATTATTAGTTTAAGGAGACAAATGATGTTTTTACAAATAATTAAATATAGTATAAATATATACTATGTCTTAGAACTTCATCATGGAACACAATTAATGTAATAAAGAAAATAAATGTAATCCATGAAAAAAATTAGATTTCTCTTTTAAAATAATTTTTCATTTCATGTTAATTTATATATATATACACATAGAAAATGAATCCACAAAAAACCTTTATATATTTAATGGTTTTAAAATTAATAAATTTTCATCATGAATTGTGTATGCACCATTATAATTATTATTTTAATGATTCATTATTATAAAATAATAATATTATAAATCCCAACCCTATATGGTGGAATCATTGGGAAAATCCATAATAGAACTTTTTGTTTTTGGTATTTTATTACAAGGATTCCAAACTAGTGTTTTGGAATAAATACAGAATTCCCCTCTATTTTAATATAAATATCCACCCAACATCAATTTCATATTTATCCAAAACCCATCTAAAATGAATTTAATCTCACTCTATCTCTCCCCCCTTACTATACAAATCTCTCCCATAGTATCCCCATCCTCTTAATAAGCTCCTCACAATCATTTAGAAGCATCCACTATTGGTAATGGGTTCTCTTTGCATCAATTTTATTCATGTACATTCTTCGATCAAAGAAAATTGTTTGATAAGTATTCATGTTATAATGTGTTTTTACCCCTCCATATATTGTACTTTTAAATACCATATATCTAGATACCAAATTTCACTCTCATTAATCAATTTTATCAATCATTATGTACAAATTTTATTTTTCCAAAATTGTTACATGATTTTCCATGATATAATATTATAATGTGAATACCTATCTATATTTCCACTAAAGTGTATTCATATGGGTGTAACCATGATTCAATTATTAGGGAAATATATATATGTAACCCACATTATTTAATCATGGGTTTAAATATTTTAAATTTCTTTTTATATTTTATGATCAATTTCACACACAAATGAATATACTTAATTTGATATTGACTGGTGGGCATGAAATTACAAATATCTACAGTATTTTTTGTACTGTTTTTATCTCATCAGATACAACATATAGTGTATGGGAGGTCAGCTAATTTCGCATTGTGTTGTGATGTCTCATCACTAATCCTTAACTTATGAATTTTATTTCATGTTTTATATTGTTGGTACATTCAAATTAATCATTGATTTTATCATCATGTACAATGATTCAATGTTCAGGATTATAAATATCACATTTCTATTATTCCTCTTGACTAACTTTTATAATAATACATTATTAAATTCATTGATTTTATCCTTATTCGAATTTATAGATCACCACTTTTTTATGTATATCACCATGTTATCCTCTGAAATATTAGAGGACTAATGATATTTAATGGGAATTTACAGTGTGTAAAATAAATTTTTTGTAACAATATTTCAATTTTTTGTGAAATATACCTAATGACTCAATGGAACTAAGACATTATTTCTTTTTAGATTTTTTGAATTCTATGTTAATTTAATAAATCATGAAATATATGCTTTAAAATTTATGTTTTCTCAATTATATAATTATTTAATATTGCAGTTATTTTTGGGGTAATATTATAAAAACATAGTGAAAACCACGGGGTTAATACTATACATTAAAAAACATCCACAATTTTTAATAATATATAGATTTGTTCGTTTTATAATAAAATGAATCCTTATATTAATATTGGTAATTGAATGTAGTTTTGAAACAAATATACCTAGGGTTAAAAATTCTGTAAGGGCTCATTGGGTATTTACTCCACTCATGCCCGCTTCCCAAAAAATTCATAAAACTACTAACACATACAAACATCCCCATAAGATATACTTTGGTTGATTATGTGATTTTTACCAACCATTTTCAATGTAACACAAATTCCTATAATTTCTAATGTTATTAAACATGTTTTCGATAAAATAGATTGAATCCTAAATATCATAGCTTTAGTAATACATGTTATTGATTGGTTATACTGTTAATATTCATTTATTCTCTTATATGTGTTTTAAATTTGGAAAATTATCTTTTAAGTTTTGATATTATTTTATTTGAATCATTTTAAAATGAATAAATTTTTGAAATGAAATGATAATATCGATTCATGAATTTCAAATTTTCTATGTGAACGTAGTTCTATGAATTCATTCATGTTCCACATGTTAAGTAGAACTATTCAAATTCCACCAAAAAATATTTATGTCTAGTTATGTTTCCATATTGAAAATTGGTACTTTATTGCAACCCAAGTATAAAACATCTCAATTGTCAATACTTTTGGGATGAACATCTCATCAAACCTATACTTTATTTAGCTCAATCATTGGTATTCTAGGTGTGGAATACCTTTTCTTGTATATAGCCATAATATGATGTCCCTATATGGAAATCACCCTATATGTAGTAAATCACACTCTAATTCTATAAATTTGTACGCATAGGATTGATTTAATTTTGAATCGTCGTCTCTATAATGTACATTACTTCCCTATAATAAATCATATCTTGAAAATATTATTAAGACTAAGGGAAATATCATCCTTGATGACATGCCCATTATATGAGAATGTGATAATTTTTTCCCTAAATAATTTTCTATACTTCCTCCTATTATAGATGTTTATTTTACAATAAAACTTATTCCTTGTTATTTTCGAACAACCATGAATCTATATTGAACAAACACTATTGATATTGCAGAGTAAATGAAAAACCCAAAAAAAATATACATAAATGGATTATATACCTAAGTGAATAACCATGGGGTGATTCAACACTTTTACTCATGAATAAGGATAGATCAGTTCTCCTCTAAATTGATTGTCATGAACTCAAAAAGATCATGATATCAAAAAGTATTAATTAAGATAGATTTATGACATGTTAAATCAGTAACATGGTTCCTATCACTTCTCTGTGGTGGTTCATGGGGAAGGATATTATCCTATAAAGGAGATTTATGAAGATACCTAAAAGACTACTTGTCATACTAGTAATTGGAAAAATGAGTTCATAGTGATACCTTTTGGATGGATTAGTTCTACAACTATAATCATGAAACTAATGAATAATTTCTTTAGATAGTTCTTCAATAAATTTTTTGTTTTGATTATTAAATATATTTGTACCTTCTCTATTTTCGAGGAGGAACATGGGGAGTATTAATTTTTTACTAATGTATTTTTCAATGGAAACAATATATATGATGTGTTTTAAATGTTCAGTCTAGATGGGATAAGTAACATTACTAGGTAATGAAACCACTATTAATTTTATATCCATGTATTATTCAAAGACAATGGTAATTATTTGATTGGTCAAGAAAACATCTACGATGGATATCCATAAATTCCATTGATTATTTTATTACTATCGTCTACCTATTCACAAATTCTCACCATTTTAAAATCCACTAAACCAGTTCAATAAAAATGATGTAAACTATAAATCTAATAATGAATGTAATGATATAAATAATGAGATAAATAAGATGATAATAAATAAACCACAACTAAAATTACACAATTTTGGTTAAACATTTTGATATATAGCAACAGATCCGAAAATGACCTACCTTGTGTATTGATGAAAAATGAAAAGGTGACAACCTATGAGACCATATAAACAAATACCCATGATCAAATGTCGCTTATGTATGATCTGTAATTGGATTCATTGATCTTCACTTGGATTATTTTCATAAGTATCTCTACAAGGATAAGTGTGGAAAATATACATATCATAAAAATCCATAAGAATATATTCACAAAAAATATAACAATAGGTTACATATATGGTGGTTATTAATGATCATAAACTATTACTATACAGTCCATTACTAACATGGGATGGAAAATAATGTAGCAGATGTTTGAGAATAACTGATCAACTCCATCCATGATAAGGAATCCATGATTATGAATAAATGTGATACAATCAACTTAGTCATGCAATGAATAGAAATTTGAATCATAAAAGGGACTTCATCCTACCATTCTCAAATAATTTCACAATCATCTATTAAAGAGAGAACCGAGGAGACTCTATAAGATAATTATGATCTAGATAGATAATTATTGAATATTCTACTGTTCAAAATTGAAAAATATGGTGTTATAATTATTTGAAACTAGATATGTATCCTTTAACAAATAGAGTTAAAGTGGTAACTTCTTGAGGATATGCCTAACTCATCCTTCTATATTCATACATGAATAAATAAAATGTTTTGTTGTCATTAGAAAATATTTTCCTGGGATAAAAAGTATGGGGAATTATATAATTTTTATACTAATTATTGGAATGCCAATAATTTGAGGATAAATGATATAAGTCAAGGGTAAAATGAAACCATTTACCATACTAGTATGTTAATAGAAAAATATCATCATGAATTTTATTATTGGAATTCCTATTATATCTATGGAAACTAAGGCTTTTTTGGTATTTGATCACCTCACTATTTCAACATATTTTATTTCTATCAAGGAGTATTTCTAAATTATAACAAATCACTTAAATGTGCATTTAATATGTATAAGAACTATGTTGAGGTACCCTCCCCATTGTATTTGATAAATATCTGATGATTACATCACTGTTATGGAGATTGCTTCATCAGGAAATAGATACAGAGTTGAGTTTCAGTTATTCTTATAACCCTTATATGGAAGGAAGGTATAAAATAGAAATTTCAAATCGATAACACATGATGATAACTTATTAAATATATTTTCAAAGATGTGAGGATCCAAAAATTCTTCAAGTTGTGTTCTCATAAAATAATATTTTTCATTATATCCTTTAAATGAAACCTTATGAGGCTCTACATGTGAAGAGGTGTCAGACTACAACATGTTGGGATAGATTTGCACAGTGGAAGCTAATGAGACCTGATATTATCCAAAACATGATAAATAATCTTAAACCAATTCAATATCAAATTAAATCTTCCCATAGATGAATGAGAAACTGTATAATTAATCAATGATGATACCAAGAGTTGGGGAATCTCTTTCATATATTTATCATCCCCTTTATGGTCATTGATCAAATCAAATATGTGGAATATTTACTAGCAATCCCACCAAACCATTATCTAGTATATATTTCCATACATGTCTTCCAATTAATAAAATAAATACTAGATCTATCACATGTATTAAATTAATAGATTTTAAATATAGAGGTTGATCATTCTTATGAGGAGTATTCTGTGTAGATTTAAATCATATAGAAATACATGTATAAAACAATTAAATAACCTAGTGAATGTGTTGTGGGGAAACCACATGATTGGGGAGGCATTATAGAAATTAGGAGATGGGATAAAATAGTTGCTGCCCCATCTCATTTCTTGTATGAAATTAACTTTGGGGTTGAAAATTTAGAATCAGGTAATAATGTAACAACCCATAATTTAATAAATTAAATTTCATTATAAATTAATAAATTCTGTATTATGGGATGTTTTTATAAAACACATATAAAATTAATTTAATATTTTATTTTGGAACATAATAAAATATATCCATAGAATGTCTATGATGCTTAAATGACCATTACGCTTTATAACCATTGATAATATAGTGATCAATAGTTACTACTAATATTTTTAAATTTTAAGGCTTAAAATAAAATATAACTAACTATGAAGAAAAAAAGTGATGTCCTTGACTAATATGATTGTCCCCGATTAATCCCATTTTTTATAGCATCTAATGATGATGGAATCTTAGGGAATTACACTTGACCAATAACAAGATATGATTGAAAAAATGAATAATGATCCATTATAGATATAGAATACAATCGAGAATGCCGTGATCACCACCCCAAATTGGTTTATCAACCCAAAATAAGAAAAATCACACATCATACACATTACCATTATGCATTGTGCTGGTATAATGGGGAGTTATATGTCTATAAACTTGTTATAAAATTTTTTATATTGTTTTCATAAAATAATAAATATAGTTATCACATAAAAATATTATATATATATATATACAATATTATATATTGATTTTGGAAAAAATATTATTTTCATAAAAATAAACAAAAATTTAATTTTTGGGGACATATTTAGTTTCAATTACAATGTCCATGTTGATAAATTGTATGAATTTTTTTTTTAAAAAGTAAATATTATTATTAAATAATATCTATATAAATATAATAGAAAATATAATTTAATTAATTTCAATCAAATTTTTTAAATGGTTGAAATTTATTCTATGTCATGAAAACATGACTTATTTTTAATAAATATGTATTTTAATTAATATTATAAATTACTATATTTTGAAAATTATTTTTTAAAATAAATATATAATTTAAAATCAATATGTCACAGTCAAAAATATTAAATTTTTTACAATTTTATTGGACATAAATGTGTTTGGGTAAAAATTAAATATGGCATAAATATAGAGTATGTACCACGAAATCATAAATTGCATATAGTGAAGTAATAAATACAATAAAATAAATCCATGAAAATAAATACTAACCCATTAGTGAAATTTTATTTTAAAGTTATTTGATTAATTTTTATTACCTTTATTGAGTCCAAAAAAATATATCATACATTCAATGTTTTAAAAATTAATTTTTATGAACATGAATTACATCCATAACATAAAGGTTATTATTTACATATTTCAATTCATTGAATAATATAATATTTATAATCAATACAATTTTTTACATTCCATGGGAAAACCATGGGATAGTTATTATTGTTTTTATTAAATAAAGTCCTAAACCAATGTTTACAATTTAATGAAGATTCACAATCTGGTTTTTTTATAAATACTCATCAATCAACTCGTTACCCTTCACTCAAAACATACAATGAATAATTATTCTCACCATTTATCTCTATAATTACCTCCTAAGGTGTTAAAATTATATAGAGAACATTCCATATGGATTTTTTAATAAACCAATCATGGTATGGGATTATATCCTATATCTTTTTACTCATATAATTTTTGTGTACCCAGACATTTTATTCCCATTTTTTCACAGTGTAATGTGTTTTTACACATCCCCTTACCATAATTATGATTAGCAAGTCAATATGGGCCACATTTTCTATCTTTAAACCCTTACTTGACACATTTAGTACACCCATGATTCTTCAAAAATTGTCCATTTGTTTTTCATTCCAAATATTTATGTTATATAAACCATTTTTTCATATCCGCTAATGAATATTCAACTAAATGAACATATCCTTCATTTATTAGGGACATACATATTTTTAACCCACAAACCATAACCATGGGATTAAATCTTATGAATAAAGTTATTATATTTTATGATCTATGTGGAACAAAAATTCATTTACATAATCTGAATGTGATAGGTGGGCATCGATTGATATTACCCTCCCATGAATTAGGTATTGTTTTTATCTCAATAGATTCCATGTATATCTCTATATCATTTTTCCTTAAAAAACTATTTTATGTTTCATATGTGGTTATCCTTGAGTTTTACATATGATTAAATTTTTAATTTTTTTTGGAATTCATATGATGCTACTAGGATATCATCTTATACCTTGTTTGGATGTTCAAGACTGTTATTTTCACCATTATATTATTTCTCTTCAATGAAAATTTATACATTACATTATTATTTGATTTTATTATTCCCAAACATGGATATATAATTAATTCATTTTATATTTACATCCCTAGTTAGCCTCATGTAGTATTATAGGATCAATATGAACATGACATATTGTTATGGTGAATTAAATAATATCATCATATCCATGTTTTGTGTTATTTTTCAATGTATAAGAGAACAAAATGTTACTTGTCCTCTCAAACGTGTTAAATATTGTTAGATGAATATTAATGTTTAAAATCATTAAATAATGTCTATATGTGATATGGGATTTCATAAAAACAATGGTATATAGTGACTTCCCTATAATGGACAAAAAGAAAAAAAAGTGTCAAAAATTCATGTAGGTATTCAATGATGGTATAAAATAAGATGTTATGTTACGGTTGACAATTCGGATGAGGAAATCCATAGTGTTTTACTAATCATATGATTTCTTTTGATGGAAAACCATATAATAAAATGTCAGTTCAACTAGATTACTAGAGATCCCAACTACGATGTTTTTCTCAAAGGATCGTTATAGTTGTGTATGAAATGGGAAACTAAAAAGAAAATCATAATGGAATAAGTCATTTTGTGCATCATGTTTTTTGAGATGAAGAGGAAAACTGGTACATGAGTGTGGATAAATCTATGTTTGAGGATTCTTTCTCTAAGTGAATAGCTATAAAGTATTACATGGACTATATTTTATTGATGGTCTAATGTAGTTCCCTACACAAACATTTTTTTTACATACCATGACATGATATTTGATGTACTAGAGGTAATGAGAAGTTTTTTTTGTTTTTTTTACTCCTTTAAGTGTTCGGCAGTAATAACTTGAACATCAACAACCCAAAATGATTTTGAATTATTGAGATATGAAACATCATGAGCCAGACCTCTGAAACCCAACGAATCACCAGTTCAAGCCTATGACTGGGCCCGAAGATCACCTCCATGAAATCTAGAGTTTTCTTATTACCGATGAAGTCCATACGATATTCAATTTGGAGAATACTCCTCTTGTATTAGGGTGAAATAACATACGAATTAGACAAAAGACCAACACATCTTGAAATATATTTCATAGTTCATATAATAAATTATTGAAATAAAAAAAATGAAATTAACAAAAATAAAAACTCGTGGTCATTCTTGAACACATCAACTGATCATCCACTAGGCCAACAATATATAAAATTAAATTAAATAAAAAAAATACAATGGGCTCTACTGCCAACTATGAGTCATATCTCAATCCATGTCTATAGAAACATTTGTGTTTCTCCAACTCGATCCTCATAATCCACATTAATTTTCCCACATGATCATTCAATACTAGGTCTCCATTATGTACACTATATATCCTATATATAACCAAAGTGTATATAAAAGGGTCTACACAAAAAGAGTAGTGAATGTTTCGGTGGTGAGAAATAAGTTAGTGTAGGCCACCCTCTATGGTTAACATATAATATATTTTCATTAAAAAGTATATTCAAAGGTGGTATGACCAACATAGATGAATACTATATAACATAAAAATAAGAAAAATATAACTAATATAAAAGAGTAAAATAGAATAATATAATAACCAATAAAAACAATGAGAGTAGAGGATCCACATGAGATTGATTTACCCCACTCCTTCCAAATTCTAATGACATAGAACATGTTGATTACTATGATCTTCAACATCATTCTACTCCTACAAATAACTATGGAGTTACCTTGAATAAAACACGTCCACATGCAAGTAATATATAAGATAAGATCACTCTTTTGGATATTAAGACTAGAAACACCACTTGGGTTCTCTATGATACAAATATTATCGTCTTTATCATTGAAAAAAGATTCTAGTACATCCCAAAAATCATTCCAGGTCTCCAAAAATACTAAAAAACTAACCATTATACAACCTCAAAATTTAAATAGTCTGTAACACCCAAGGGACAAAAATCATGCATTCATGATTGTATATGAATATATAGTTATAAAACCCCAAATATCTATGGATTACAACAATATAGAGTCTAGGAAAAACTAATTCAGATAATAGTATGTGTCCTTGGGATTCCTAAGAACAAATTGAAAAAATGATTATTTATTTAAATATATAATAGGGACAAAAAAATCAAAAAATATACCAAAGAACATTTCCTGCCACTTGTCCAAAATAAGAACATCCTCAAATCAAAGTGACAACTAAAACTACTATATAAATGGTTGGCCTAACACTAACCAGTCTCCACTAATGATAAAATCAAAATTGATCCTCTCATTGTCAAACATCGCATGGTTCACCATCAGTGGCCTTACATACCTTAATAATAATAGGACACATTACATGGGGATTTTCTAGTACAATCAACCCATGGACTGAGCTCAACCTAGATTATAAGGCCCGAGCCTTAAACATTACTTAATCTTGAGATATTTCAAGAATACACATTGAGGATCTTTTCAGGTTTAGAGTTTTAGATAATTAGATCATAAAACATGCATTGCATCCCACATTTAAACAAAGTTGTAACAATAAAAGATAGTATTCATTTTTCCCATCAATAGAAACATATTTAAAATAAAACATGGATTCTTTCTTGAAACTTCCTTAACACTATCATCATATCATGTACCCTTCCCTTGACATGTTAAAAACATTTCAAAAACATGGGATGAGCATAAAAAGCTCAGTAAGGGATATAAAAATATGGAAAGGAAACATGAGTACATGTATACAAAAGAATCAAGGAAACCATACTTTACTCATAAAACATAAGAACATTAACATAACTCATCAAATCATGAATATATGATAGAAATAATTAGATATAAAGGTAACTTGAGGCATTCATAACATTCTTACGTAGGGAGTAACCCTCATGGTTACGTTTGGAATACCCATAACAGTATATTCCCTAAATCTCTTCAAAGAAACCTTAAAGTTTAACTCCTTCGCATTACCCAATTCATTGGAGAGTTATATCGGGCTCACCCTCCCTTAGTTTATCACGGAACCACCCATCATAATAACAATGCCCAAGAACCATAACATAATCGTATTACATAAAACATGCATAAAGGGAACATAACATTTCCACTTTTCAATTGCAAGATATCAATACAAGACATTGATACAAATACATTATGAAAACCATTTTCAATACCAAAATAAATGAAATGTAAAAAATGGTATTTAATTTTCATTTTAAAAAAAGTTAAGGCATGTAGAGGAAGCCGAAGCTCAAATAATGGTCATGGAGGCGGAGAAGTCATTGTCGCCGCATACGTACGACAAAAAAACATTCCTCTTGTCATTTAGTAAAATGCTTCGTATAAAAATATTCCTTTTAAATAAACGTTAAATTTAAATGGGATTATACACCGTATTAAATAAAGTTGTGTATAAAACAAAATAAGCCTCAATGAAAGAAGATTGAGACGAAGTCCCATACCTCGGGTCCGACTTGACTTGATCGTTCCTTAACTTCCTGAATAATAAACTTGAGATAACTTCTAATTTCTTAAGAGCCTTTATAAAGTTAATTATTCCTTTTATATCACTTATTACCATGTTATGAACACTATGTAATTATTTATGTTAATAATGGTCGTTTTGTCGATCCTTGGTACTTGAGTAAAAAATAAACTCTTTATAATTACAAGTTGTTAATGGGGTATTATATCCATTATAACCAGAATTATATTCATGATTTATATATCATATATATCATATATATCCAGTATATACATGCATTTTTAATATTACATAACATTTTAAGGTAAGAAATGAAATGCACCGTTCATGGAGACGGTAAACCGTACGTACGCATGAACGCTACTTCCAATTCTATTTCATATTTATTGGTATTAAAACATAATGATACATAATAGTATTATAATTCCAGTATGGTATCATATATAATATCATTAAATATATCCTTTATACATACCACATATGGTATTAACGAATCAAGTCACATTGAGGGGGTGGTAGTCCGCACTTCCTAAAATGAAGATATCACGTATACCCATAATGGAATCCATAAAGGTATGACATAAATTAAAAATACAGAAGCTTAAAGAAAAAATAAACATATTATATATCATATATAAATATAGAGGCATCTTAATGGACACCTTTGAAAGTGTTAGAAGAATATTGAACAATCATCGTTTCGTGAAGCAGAAATTCGACATCGACGGAAACAATATGTTCTTTAACCATTAGATGTATGTGTGTGTGTGTGTAGATCGAATAATTCATATAACAACATCCTAGTATATTTAAGATACTGTTTTTGTTACAAAAGAAATGAATAAAAAGAACATAGGGGTTTGGAGAAGCAAAATAAAACAAAAGAACACAAGTGAAAACATTACCTTAAAATCGGGTAACTCCCTTTGGGTTGAACCAAAAGGGTTTCTTGAAGAGCTTCGTGCCTAAGGTAAGGCTTATAGGATGAGTAGAGGGATTTGGAGAGACAAAATGAGAAGATCATGGCCGATCCAAAGGCTTGAGAGGTGTGGGTAAGGAGGTAGAGGTGGGGGCCTTTTATAAGAGGAGAGGAGGGGCACTCTTGTAAAGGTATAAAATGTTACTTTATTTTCAAATGAGTTTCAGATTTTAAAGGTCCCACATAGATGTATTTCTAGGATAAGGTGATAAGAGTTCGAAATACACCCATACAATAGGTTTTTGACTTGTATAGTTCTTAGATTGTACGTTATCTTTTAATATTATTTAAATCGTTAAATAATGAGGTAATAGCTGCATCATCATGGTATCATATATAATTTTATTTTTTTTAATGCCTATAAGTTATAAAAAAAACTGTGATGTAGGAACTCTTTTTAGAATTCCAATTATTATTTATAGTCCAAGAGATCATTTATGTAGACAAAATTAAAAATGTTTTACTCAGGTGATACATTCGTTGTTATATTTACTTTCTTTAAAAAAATAAAAAGATAATAAGTCATTATCACACAAAAGTGATTCCATGGGGTCCCCAAGTCTGGCACAATGAATCTAATGTTCAGCCATGACACAACTATTAGTATTAGGACACATGTTGGTGGCATTTTTTATTATTATTATATTATTTTATTATCCTTAACTATCTGATTACTAATTAATCAAGATAATTAACGATAATTATCGTTGTTACTATTCACAACGTCCAAAAACAAAAGAGTCTTAATTACATAATTTAGACCTTATGATTCCAAATATGGAATACATTTTACCAAATTACAAATACATAAATTTCAATAATTAATTTAAAAAATAATTCTCGTTGTCAAAAAAAATAGCGGGTTTTTTTTAAACAATAGCTATGAAAAGATTGGAATTAGTTTATGCCCAATTCCAAAGTGAAATTACTTATAATAAACACCATTGGATTAAATGGTAAAAATATATTCTCATTAAACTTTAAAATCAATTAAAATGATAATCTAATTCTATAATTAAATTAGATGAAAAAGATGTTTTCATGTAAAATGCAGTATTTTCACTATTCATTAAAAAATTAACATTGTCAAAAAAATACCAAAAAATTATCCAATGTAAATTTAAATGTCCCAATCATAATGAATAAGTTTATTTTAAAAAATAGAGCTTATAAAATTGTCAAAAGTTTGAATTAAAAATGGTTTTCTATCAAAATGCAGTAAAACAATCTTTTAAAAACATTAGTGTATTCCATGTTTAAGATTGGATTTATTCTCATTTTAAGCCTCTAAAACACTTTCTAATTCATAAATAGACATAGATAAGAATATCTATTATTAATTTCTTACTTTGGATTTTACATCCTTCCCCCCTTTAGAAAATTGTGTCCCCGCAATTTATTTACTTATCGAATAAGTGGGGGTATTTATCACTCATTGCATTTTAAGATTCACATGTTCCCTCTTCACTCATGTGGTTTTTCCACAAAACCGTTATTTGATGAATCACATTTTTCCGCAACACTTGCTCCATGTGATAAAGAATGTGGACCGGTTTTTCCTCATAAGAAAGATTCTCTTCCAGCTGAATTACCTGTGGACTCAAAACAAGAGATGGATCTTGCATGTACATCCTTAACATTGAAACATGAAAAACATTGTGTACCTAAGATAAACTCGGAGGTAAAGCCACTCGGTATGCAACTGATCCAACTCTCTCCAAAATTTCATATGGTCCAATGAACCTTGGACTCAGATTTCCTTTCTTACCAAATCGCATCACACTTTTCCATGGTGATACATTGATAAAAACCTGATCACCTACCTCAAAAGAGAGATCCTTCCTCCTGTTGTCCATATAACTCTTCTTCCTGCTCTGAGCTGTTCTAATGTGTCTCTATATTAGCTGAACGTTTTCTACCGACTCTTCTTCCAATTACGGTCCCATTAACTTCCTTTCACCCACTTCATCCAGAAAGAAGGAGTTCGACACTGCTTCCCATATAATGCCTCAAATGGTTCCATCTGTATACTGGAATGAAAACTGTTATTATAAGAAAACTCAACCAAAGAAAGATGTTGGTCCCAACTTCCCTGATAATCCATCGAACCAACACATAGCATAACTTCCAAAGTCTGAATTGTTCGTTTTGAATACCCATCTGATTGATGATGAAAATCTGTTCTAAAATTTAATTCAGTACCCAACGACTTCTTAAGGCCATTCCAAAAGTTATAAGTGAACCTGGGATCATAGTCAGATTCAATGGAGAGAGGAACTCTATGTAACCTTACAATGTATTTAAGATACAAACGGGAAAGTTGATCTAGGGAAAAAGTATCTCGTATAGAAAGGAAATGAGCAGATTTAGTCAAGTGGTCAACAATAGCCCAGATTGCATTATCACCTCGAGATGTCTTCAGCAATCCCACAATCAAGTCCATGGATATATTTTACAATTTCCACTCTGGCACTGGTAAAGGTTGAAGTATCCCTTTCAGTAACTGTCGCTCTGCTTTAACCTGTTGACAAGTCAAAAACTTCACAGTAAAATCAGAAATATCTCTTTTCATTCCATCCCACCAGTAATACTACCAAAGATCTCTATACATCTTAGTACTGCCTAGATGAACTGAAAAAGGAGAACTATGATCTTCACATAATAACTCTCTCTTCAACTGTGAATCACACGTCAACCACAATCTCTTCCCAAATCTCAAAACAAATTCATTATCAATGTTGAATTCAGGCAACTTACCCTTCTTAACCAGCTCTAACTTTTTCTGCAACTCATTGTCTTGGTTTTATACTTTCTTAATTCTTTCTGATAGAGAAGATTTCACAGATACCTGAAACAAAACAGAAGTAAATCCTACACCAACAACTTCTATGCCAAAGTTCATCAAATCCTTAACCAAAGGATCATGTTCCAAATGCTACATTGTTAATGAAGCATTACTTTTTAAACTCAAAGCATCATCCACTTTATTTTCTTTTCTCGAATGGTAATGATTTGTAGAATCATAATCCCTGATTAATTCTAGCCATATCTTTAGCCTCATGTTCAATTCTTTCTGAGTGAATATATACATTAAACTTTTGTGATCGGTATATATTTCACACTTTACTCCATACAAATGATGCCTCCAAATTTTTAAAATGAAAACAATAGCAGCTAATTCCAAATCATGTGTTGGGTAATTTACCTCATGTGTTTTCAAATGACGTGAAGCATAAGAAATTACATGATCATTCTGCATTAGGATGCAACCAAGTCCTTTCAATGAAGCATCACTGTAGATAACAAACTCACCATTCCAGGAAGGTAGTCTCAAAACTGGAGCATTCACCAATATTATTTTCAGTTCCACAAAACAATCATCACATTATTTTGTCCAGATAAACTAAAAACCCTTTTGAGTTAGCTTTGTCATTGGACTAGATAACCAGGATAAATTTCTAACAAACCGTTAGGTAATAGCCTGCCAAACCAAGGAAGCTACGAATCTCAGTTACATTTGTGGGTCTTGGCCATTATTCAACAACCTTTTTTTTTTGCAAGATCAATAGTTATTCCATATTTAGAAACAATATAACCAAGGAATGAAATTTTGTTGCAAACAAAACTCACACTTGATGAATTTCCCATACAATTTCTTTTCATTTAATGTTTTCTAAATAACTCTTAAATGTATTTCATGCACCTCTTTATGTTTAGAAAACACCAAAATATCATCAATGAAAACAACCACAAAACATATCCAAGAACTCATGGAAAATTCTATTTATTAAGTTCATGAATACATCAGGTGAATTGGTTAGCCCAAAAGGCATTACTACAATTTCAAAATGGCCATATCTTGTACGAAACACAGTCTATGGAATATCTGCTTCCTTTACCTTCAACTGATGGTACTCTATTCTCAGGTCAATCTTTGAAAAATACTGAGCTCCCTGGAGCTGATCAAACAAATCATCGATATGAGGAAAATTATATTTTTTCTTAATAGTGATGTTATTCAATGCTTTATAATAAATGAAAAGTCTCAAAGAACCATCTTTATTTTTAACAAATAAAACAGGAGCACCCCATTGTGATGTGATAGGTCGAATAAAACCTTTCTCTAATAAATCTTTCAATTACTCCTTCAACTCTAAAAGTTCAATTTGAGCCATTCGATAAGGGGGTTTTGAAATTGGCTTAGCATCAAGAACTAAGTCAACATTAAACTCAACATCTCGATCTGGTATTATTCCAGACAACTCATTATGAAAAACATCAGGATACTCATTTACCACAGCCACATCATTAATTTGAATAGTTCCTTTGTTTTCAACAATATGTGAAAGGTAATATTCATTTCCATCTTTTACAAGTTTCTCATCCTCTTGATATGTTATCAACAGTAAGGGTTCATTCTTGTACACAAACTGAAATACTTTCTGAAAATAATCCTCTTTATCTCTACAGTAAATATTAGCATGGTAAATAGAGAGCCAGTCCATACCCATGATAACATCAAACACTACTATAGGTAAAATAATAAGGTTTGCAAGTAGGTTCTTTCCACAGATAAGGATATGAAGATTCTTATAAATTCTTTTTGCCTAATAATTTCCCCCAGGTGTTTTTACCATAGGTTTAGGAGTCATTTCTTGAGATGGTATTCGCATTTTACTAGAAATGTTTTCAGAGATGAAGGAATGTGTAGACCCCGAATCAAACAACACACTAGCATAATCTGAAAAAAACAATCAAAGTACTTGATACCACTTCATTCGATGGCCTAAAATCTTCTGAAGTAGTTGCAAAGGATTTCACCACCCCTTTCTGCTTGTTGTCTAACTGTTTCCCATCACTCTAGCTCTTTCTCGTACACTCATTTGAATAGTGACCCATCTCATTGCACTTGAAACATTTCACTAACTGTAAATCAAATTTGGTCTTACCATCACTATAATATTTTTCAGTGCAATCACGAGCCTTATGTCCCATATTACCACATCGGTAGAACTTTCTAGAATTCAGAAGACATTCCCCAACATGCCTTTTACCACATTTATCACAAACTAGAAACTTAGTTTTCTTACCATCAGTCCTTTTTGAAGAATTCTTCCCTTTCTCCTACCACCTCGGTCTCTTCTTCTGTTGGTTTTTATAGAACACTTGATCATAGGAAAACTCCATTTCCACCTTCTCAGCACATCGAACAAGCTTTTCATAACTTTTGAACTCACTAGAAGCCAATTCCCTTTGATATTTTGGCTTTAATCCTGAGTAAAAATGATTGATTTTACTATCAAGGTCTCAGATAATATTTTGAGAATACCTATCCAATAGAGTGAACCTTTCTTCATAGGCAGCCACTAAGTCTTCCTCTTGCCTCAATTCCAAGAATTGTTTTGCCATCCTATGTCGAACAGCCTTAGGAAAATACTTTTCAAGAAACATACCTTTGAATTCATCCCAGTCGAGAGAATCAATCTCATCAGCGTCCCTGATATTTTTAACCATTGACCACCGCTGATCTGCTTCACCCTCCAAACGGTAAATAGCAAGACTAACCTTTTGATTGTCTGAACACCCCATGACATCAAAAATCTTCTCCAGTGCTTTAATCCACCCTTTAGCTAGCACATGGTCAGATGATCCTCCGAATGATGGGGGATGTTGCCTCATGAAATGTTCCACCACTGACATGTTCCTCTGCGGTTGATCTGGCTGATCTCGTGCATGGATACCACCACCAGTTATCGCTTGATTCAACTGCTCTATTACTGCAACAAATTGTTCAGTTCCAATTCTTACCATCTCAGGATGCTGATTCGAAAGTTTATTTCCTTTTGTATGCTTTCTTAGAACAACATCCCTGTTTCCTCTGTAGAAAACCATTCTGAACAAACATGTCTTAGATGAAGCAACATGGTAATATTCAAATGCTATATCATTTCAATTTGAGCATAAACAAATATTTTTGGATAATCATTTAATATAATTATAACTCCTAAAGTTATATAAACCTCCCTTTGATACCAACTATAAGTCCCCAAAATTTAACATTACTTAATCTTGATATATTTCAAGAATAAACATTGAGGATCTTTTCAAGTTTAGATTTTTAGAGAATTAGATCATAAAACATGCATTACATACCACATTTAAACAAAGTGGTTACAATAAAAGATAGTATTAATTTTTCCCATCAACGGAAACATATTTAAAATAAAAAATGGATTCTTTCTTGACACTTCCTTGACACTATCATCATATCATGTACCTTTCTCTTGACCTGTGAAAAACATTTCAAAAACATGGGATGAGCATAAAAAGTTCAGTAAAGGATATAAAAATATGGAGAGGAAACATGAGTACATGTATACATAATAATCAATGAAATTATACTTTACTCATAAAACATAAAAACATTAACATACCTCATAAAATCATGAATAAATCATAGAAATCAAAAGACATAAAGATAACTTGAGGCATTCATAACATTATTACGTAGGAAGTAACCCTCTTGGTTATGTTTGGAAGACCCATCAAAGTATATTCCCTAAATCTCTTTGGATAAACCTTAATGTTTAACTCCTTCGCATTACCCAATGCATTAGAGAGCTATATCGGGCTCACCCACCATTAGTTTATTACGGAACCAACCATATTCATAACAATTCCCAAGAACCATAACATAATCGTATCACATAAAACATGTATAAAGGAAACATAACATTTCCACTTTTCAATAGCAAGATATCAATAAAACACAATGATATAAAAACATTATGAAAACCATTTTCCATACCAAAATAAAAGAAAAGAAAAACCTTGTATTTATTTTTAATTTAAAAAAAAGTTATGGCTTGTAGTAGGCGAAGCACGAATAATGGTCATGGCAGCGGAGAAGTTGTTGTCACTGCATATGTACGACAAAAAAACATTCCTTTTGTCGTTTAGTAAAACGCTTCGTATAAAAATATTCCTTTTGAATAAACGTAAAAGCCAAAGGGGTTTATACCCCGTATAAAATAAAGTTGTGTATAAAAAAAATATGCCTCAATGAAAGGATATTGAGATGAGGTCCCATACCTTGGGTCCGACTTTACTTGATCATTCTTTAACTTCCTGAATAATAAACCTCAGTTAATTTCTACTTTCTTAAGAACCATTTTCAAGTTGTTCATGGGGTATCATATATAATTTAATTTATTTAATGTCTAAAAATTATTAAAAAAATACTTTGATGTAGGAAATCATTTTAGCTTTCCAATGACTATTTATAGTCCACGAGATCATTTATGTAGACAAAAATAAAAATGTTTTACTCAGATGATACATTCTTTGTTATATTTACTTTCTTTAAAAAAATAAAAAGATAAAAAGTCATTATCACACAAAAGTGATTCCATGGGGTCCTCAAGTTTGGCACAAGGAATCCCATGGTTGGCCATGACACAACCAGTAGTATTAGGACACATTTTTATGTCATTTTGATTATTATTATGATATTATTTTATTATCCTTAACTACACGATTACTAATTAATCATGATAAATAACGATAATTACCGTCATTACTATTCACAAAGTCCAAATAAAAAGTATTAATTACATAATTTGGACCTTATTATTCGAAAAAGGGAATCCATTTTACCAAATTACAAACACATAAATTGCAATAATTAATTTAAAAAATAATTCTCGTTGTCAAAACAAATAGTGGGTTTTTTTTAAACAATATCTATGAAACCTTTGGCATTAGTTTATGCCAAATTCCAAAGTGAAATTAATTATAATAACCACCACTGGATTAAATGGTAAAAATATATTCTAATTACACTTTAAAACCAATTAAAAAGATAATATAACGATATAATTAAATTAGATGAAAAAGCAGTTTTGATGTAAAATGCAGTATTTTTCACTATTCATTAAAAAATGAAAATTGTCAAAAAAATACAAAAAAAATATCCAATGTAAATTTCAATGTCCAAATCATAAGAAATAATTTTATTTTGACAAATAGAGCTTATAAAATTTTCAAAAGTTTGATTTAAAAATGGTTTTCCATCAATATCCAGTAAAATAATCTTTTAAAAATATTAGTGTATTCCATGTTTATGATTGGATTTATTCTCATTTTAAGCCTCTAAAACACTATCTAATTATTAAATAGATATAGATAAGAATATATATCATTCATTACATACTTGGGATGTTTCATAGATGATCCCCATCTAGCTTCTCCTATATGGAACCCGTCCTTCATCATCTCCCCATTCGAAATTGACTCCTTGAATAGCAACTTGGGTTTCTCAACACTTCTAATCCTCTTCCAAATGGCTCATATACGTTCTAAATTAAAAAATGTGTCTTATAACAACAATGTCTATAAATGATGAAAATATCATGAAAATGGACTATTGATCTCATTCAAAAAAAATACTTGATCCCACCTTCCAGGAACCATATTAAATTCCCCTAATTAACATACATGAAGTACTCAAGATCCAAAAATATTAATAATCTCCAATATTCTCACAGCAAACCTCATGTAACTCAAGAGGTTTATTTATCAATACCACAAGATAAACTATATGGTAAAATGAAAAATTTCTATGACCATACGTCAAGTATTTACTCACACTAAGGAAAAAACAAAAGCATACAATATATAAAAACACTAATTTTGTATTACCTAATTTTTTAATTAAGAATAATTTATACAATGAACATGTGAAACAACTTCGAGGGAAAATATATTATGTGTTCTTCATGTACATGGCATGTACCATAAGCATCAAGCCATGGTCATATACCATAACTCAATAAGGATTCTACTTACCAAGTACACAGTGTTTATCATTAAAACCTGGTGTCAAATACGAATATGGAACATACCCTTGTACCCCATATGTAGAAAATATAGGTACTCCAAATCCATTCATTCCATGTATTCTACATGATATATGGCCTTGGATTCTATACAACCATGTCCCCCCACACATTTTTTAACATGTGTATCTGTCGACACCATGAATGGATATATACTATGTATCCTAAAGAGGCCTGTCTTTCTTCCCTTATCTTCTACCCTAATACAAAACTAATAAAAAAAAGGAGTGTTCTCATAAATTCAACATCGTGTGATCATGTCATTCAAACTAAAAACAATTTCAAAGTAAAAGAATCCATACCTTCCCCAAAAAATAGCATAGTGAGGCTATAATTGCATTCCTATCAATACCAAAACACTATTTAATTAGAAAAACAATACAAGAATATGTGAAAATATAGAACACTTATTCTACATCTGGGTAACAAATTTGGATTTCCTACTATTATATCTGTGATTTAAACTCCTCATGTCTAGATCGATCTCCTCAGACAAACTCTATTGGTGATATGATATTTCAAATCATTTTCTTTGTCATTAGAAAATATAAATTAGGTGATTACCTATATTGGTTATGAATATTTCTTTTAGGATAATGAATTTAATTTAAATAATGAAACAAATGAAAAATAGAGTAAATGAAAAATGAAATAGTATTGGGCTCAGGACAATAAACCGATATGATTTTATGACCTTCCCAAGCATAAACCCTAATTCCAAACTCAAAATAAAAACTAAAATTAAAATCCATGTATCTATTAAAATAATATAAATGAGAGAAAATAATTAATTAAATAGTATTTAATAAATTAAATATTTAATATTCCACAAAAATATGATTGGATTATATTTCCACCAAACATCTACCCATGGGTGAACATAATATTGTGGAACCAATGAACCAGTTAGAAAATATTATCTAACATCATCCAATTAATGAAATTACTATTTTCCACTAAATATATCCCTATAATAAATATTAAATATTCCCTATGTTTTCTCTTCCCATTACGATATTCTTCCTCACAGACTCCCCACCATTACTCTTCTCCACTCAAAGAATCCAAACTGGTCAACCAGCAACCATGTTTTCAACTTGGAACACAATGCATCTTTTTCCTAACCAATCATCCCCTGATTGGTCCCACAGAACCAATTACTCTTCAAATTTATATAAAATCAATTTTTTTCAGATAAGAAACTCCACACTATAGGATTACCCATGTCGTTTATCCATTACCAAAACAAAAAAACCAATGACCCACTATTTTACCATCACCAAATACAATGAAATTACATGACTATCTAGGTCATGCAAGAGGACCAAAGAAAAACACATACCATCACTTATTCAAGGATCACTCTAAATGATGAACCACACTCTCCACATTAAGCTTATAAAAAAGTCCAAAACCATTAATGGATAATGATTTTCTCCCCATTGTATATATTCCCTATAAAAAGAACTCGCTTTAATAAAAAATTAATGCCATACAAAACTCTCCTCATCATTGTAGATTAATTCTATAAGAAACTCTTATAGGATATCAAGAACTATCATATCTATACCCATAAAGAAAGAATCATTTAATTCCATTATACACAGTAATGACATAATAAGAATCACAATCACATGGGAGAAGCCTCATTGAACCATGCCTAATACACCTTAAACATTGAGAATGATATTTTATCCTATAAGCTTCAATAATAAAGAACATCGTCAACCCTCAAGATGATAAAAACCTCATTCGTAAACTAAGGATAACTACATGACCACTCACCACATAGGTATCGATCCATAGAAAAACTATATTGACCATTCTACAACTATTCCCCCTGAAGTGGAACTATAGCTAGATGAACCAACAATACCGAATAAAAAACATTCCCTTCAAGCCGAATATGAAACAAAGACCATATCAAGTGGACTATATATAAATCCCATAGAATATCAATCACTAATAACAACCCTTTATAGAAACTATATTCTGAATGTAACTTGATCCCACTATAAAAATAAATTACATATCCATTCCATTATATTTTGCAAAATCGGTAACCAAAAGTCGGCTTCAATCTATTAAGGTCACTATAAATTATTCACATATTGGTTTTTGTTTCCACCATCAATGAATATCTCAGCAAAATATCCATTGTTAGTATTAACTATAGAAAATTATAACTATTTATTTTCATTATAATTCCACCAAAAATATATATAAGATAGAAAATATTGGTTATTTATAACTCTTTTAACAATCATACTTTGATTGTCATTGAAATTAGAAACAAATGGGAAAATATCATCTGAATCCAATCTAAAAAACATAATGCATTTACATAAGAATAACTACAATTGGCCAAGATCCAAAATCTATAAAATCATAATCCTAGAAATGAAATTGCATTCTACAAGGGGAAATAATTAAATGTATACATTGAAAACCAAGAACAACAATCTTATAAACTAGTATCCTAAACATACTATTGGAAATGCATCCTTGATGCACCATTCCAACATTCATCATAATCCCTCGCATATTTTAATAAAATGAATCTAAAATCTCTCAAATAATAATATAAAATTAAATAATGTTCAAATATAATTTTTTTTGATCGTCTTGGGTTGACCATATTGTTCACCTATTCTTGATCATGAAAAAGCATCAAACATGCCTCTGGTTATGACCAAGGAAGCCAATTAGTAGGGAGGTTCTAGACATATAATTTTGGGTAGATCATATCCTCATATAATAGTTTTTTAATTGTTAATTTAATCCAAATGAGTGTACATTTTTAAAGATACATCAAATTCTGATATATAAATGGCTAAAATAAGAGGCCTCTATATCAAATTGGATTTTGAAACCCAAAACCATAGTCATGAAAGAATAAATCAATAAAATATCCCACTAGGTTGGCCAAATACATGAAATAAATAATATAAGTAAAAATAAAAAAAATCTATATATCAAATAATGAGTTTACCTCAACTTAAGTCTAAAAAACTCTTGGGCTTCTCTAGCGCGATCCTAAAACTCTATATGAGTTTTGCAACTCAATAGTGCAATGTATGACCTATTAAAGATCCAAAATGTATCTTGATATAAATTTTATATAATATATATAGTTATAAATATATACAAAAGTTAATGTAATGGATTTTAGAAATAAATATTTTTAGTCTACCCTAATGATAAACCCATAAACTTTTATCATATATATGTGCATGCACAAATGATATACTCTAGCTCGTTGAATACTATTAAGAATCAAAATATATGGGAATATTGATGATTTTAAAAGATGATATAAAATTATCAAAATACTATAATTAACCATAGTATCAAATACCCCCACCCAATATTTTTAAAACCCCAAAATTCTAAATTAGGAATATTGTATTTGATAGCATGAGTGACACGCAACCCAAAGCGCGTATGGGAATATAATATCCATATATACTAATATATTTTTAATATTTTAGATTAATTAAATATATGATATTTCATTCAATACATGTAATATAATGTTACTATATGTCACATGATATAACAGTTTTCTTCAAAGACTTGTGTTATATGTAAGAACGAGTTTTACTAAACAACAATGTATTGTTAAATTATTATTATTTAACATAATAAGACTTATCCTAGATGTGAAATTATTATTTATATATAGTATTAACTAACATATTAAAATATATGGTTTTTTAAAATATGAAAATAATTCATTTCTTTCAAATAATTTTGAAATTAATATAAGAACCAATTGAATATAAATGGAATATTTTTATAGAAAACTACTCTTATGTTCACAAAAATGTTTTATATAAATAAATAAAATTAATAAAAATTAGAGAATTATACTAATGAAGTATATATTTTATATATTTAATAAAATATTTTTACATTTATCCAATATATATGATTGACATAATATAATGATAAACCAAATATTACACATAAAAATCTATATTTTTATTAAGGCACTTTTTCTGCCTTTTAAAGGAGAACTAATTTTAAATCATTTTTTTGAATTTTTAAAAATATTATACATCACAATAAACTTAATTTTTTACATATTAACATAAATAATATGTTAGGATGAATTTTTGGATTATTTTCTATGAAGTCCGATTTTTTTAACGAACAATGAACATAATGAATTTAAATTCGAAACTACTTTTTATTCCAATTTACTTATAAGATTAAGTAATATTTTCAATTTTTTGTATGTTTAATTAGATTAATTTTATATAAATAATAAAATTATGTAATTCTGATCCATTTAACTTTGAAATTGAATATAAAGACATAGCAATCATTAGAACATTTTTCTTCAAAAACCCACTTTGTCATCCCATATGTGGGATTAAATTTAAATTAATATATTCCCATTATATGAATTGAATTTGATAATATGTATTATATATTTGGAATCATAATAATTTATATTTTCTACTATATTAATCTTTTTTTATATAACATTATTATTGAAAGTAATTAAAATTATTTACAATGATTAAGAGAAAAAATAGCTTAACAATGGACTCTACCTTAAACATAAGGGTCAAAATGGCCTAGAAACATTTCTAAAATCTATTTTCTTGTCATATTTAGACCCTATAATACCTTTGATATACATTTTTCATTATTGTATAAACTATTCATAGGTAAAACGTGGGTGTAATTCCCTTTAAAAAATTTACATGTGTTCCACTCCTACTCCACCATAAAATGGCACTCAAGCCTCGCAAATCCTAACATCTCCCAAGATACCTTGTATCCACCAATATATCCCAATTAGCTCTTAAAAATCTCTTCAACAATCCTATTAACCTTTAATTTTTAATAAATCCATCAATTGATTAAATTTGGTGAAAACCAAAAGGAGTTACCCAAATATGTTGTAACATCCTTCCACATGCTCCTTTATTTAATTTTCATTCACAGCCCTCTAAAAATTTCTCTTTCCATTTTTATGTAAGTAAAATATTATAAATAATTTATTTATATTTTTTATGATATGGTTCATAATTACACTTACACAGACTTCCATCTAATGGGTAGTGAATATACCATTTATGTGTATAGTGAACTACCACCTCATTAAATGATTATTATTCATTCTTATTTTACCACCTCTCATAGTGAGAATTATGATGAAAGAATTGTTTATATATTATATATACTATATTCATACATTATTTATAATTATTTAATTTTTATATATAGAAAAGCATTATTCTTTATATTTTTTGTATATATGATAACATCATTTGTGTAAGTGTAGACTACTACCTCCTAAAATCCATGTGATTCAATCACATGATACATGGAATGAAAAACATATGTTTTTAATTTAACATATGTGACAAAAAAATATGCATGATATTAATTACACAAAATAAATTCCACAAATATATATATATATATATATATATTCTTCTCTGGCTACATGATACACTTTAAAAATGATAACGATGTTCGTGGGAGTGTGGACTATTGACTCCCTGACATAATGTGATTACCTATCCATAAAAATAATTCTCTATATAAGAATATATGATTAAATAATATGGTATTTTTTTACAATGATCATTCATTAATGATTAATTTTACTTACCTTCTTTCCATAATGATCATTGAAAAATTGGAACGTTATTAATGTGTGCGTACGACCTACCCTCTCCATGGTGGTAATGTTGGTTATTTTTTCATAAACATATTTTATAATTTGTTTTAAAAGTATAATTGATGTATAATTATTATAATTATATATTTTTATTATTCTGTACATATTTTATAATGACCCCTTCGACATTAGTTTACCTACCAAAGTTGTTTTTGATATATAAACTGATTTTCATCAAAACCCCTGACAAAAAATTAATTGTTTAAGTAATTGTATAAAACATGGTAATAAGTGAAATAAAAGATATGATGAACATGAAAAATGTTCTCAAGAATTTAAATAATTTTTATATGTTTATTATTATAAAATATAAATACACAAGACACAATTCAAACTCAAGGTATGATTTTTTCATCTCAATTTTTACATCTATCAGATAAATTTCATATTCACTAATTCTTTTTTGTGGTGTATCTATAGAACCATTTGATATATTTTATAACAAATAATTTTATAATCATGTTATTTTAATCTTTCTTTTAAAATTATTCCTTTATGATAGGTATGATATGAAAAAAATTTAAAGTGGTATGGGATGTTATGGAATGTTTAGTGATTATTTTTCTCAACCACAATTTTAATGACATTTCATTTATAATAGATGATATTATAAGTCCATTTTTCAATTAACACATGAAATTTTTTATATTTAACTAATTCATTACATTTTTAATAAATTGGTACCATTTTTCAACTCTTGGGTACTGAAAATGTTTTACAAGAAGATTTTTCAAAAACCCAACTTCAATTATCTCTTTATCCAGAGATCTTATTTTCTTCTGAAACCCATGTTTTATTAAAATGTTTAAAATTGTGCATTTACCCTTTCAATATGACATAATAATATATGTTTTTCCATTATTATCGTTTACTATTTTTTTTCAAACAAATCATCTTGTCTATTTCCAAAAAATTCTTTTTTCAAACATTTTTATTGTGCCAAAAGAATTTTCTTTTTACCTCATATGAAATGTTAAAATTTACACACCATAATTTCATAGGAGTATACTATACATGACATAAAAAATTATTTTCAAAGAACTTGTTTTTATAAAGTGATTTTTAAGGATAATTATTTTCAAAATGAATTTGAAAAAGAAAATGATATTTTCCACAATAATGTTTTTAAAAGATATTCTATTTATATTACATAATGACTAAACCCCTTTATTTTTACTATATATAGGAGAAATTTTTTTGATACCATCCATATTAATCCACTAATTTATTTTTTATTTATTTTTCAATGCACACTATTAACATTAACGGTCTTTGATTCTTTCTTTCCCATTGAAAATTTTAATTTTTTATGACAATTGAACATTGAATTTCCTCTAATTATCCATATAATGTTTCATGGATATGTTTATTTACTAAAGGTATATAAATTTTACATATGATGTTAACCCTAACATGTTATCTAATGAATCTTCTTATTCACATGATATTATCAGTTTCATTTATTGTTATTACTTCAAGCGGATTACGATTCAAATGATTCAGAGTGGTATGGGTGACTTTGGAATGTTAAAGATTATTTTACTCAAGAATACGTTAATTGATCTTTCAATGGTATTTAAACTCATTAAAATAAACAAACCTTATTATTAATTAAGCTCCAATTTTAAATTATTTAAAAAAAATTATGTTATATTCAATATAGTGATTTTATAATGCCTATGATTTATTTTAATTTTTCAATATTATCATTACATTGGACATGTTCTCCATGGGTGCGTCCCAATTATAGAGTTCTCCTTGATGCATCAGTAGTCTCCTAATATGAATTTGTTGCACAAATTATCTGTATTTATACATGATATTCTAAACTATCTTGTGAAAGTTATTGATATTAATTGTTCCATGTACTTAGAAAACGTGGCCTCAAACAATTATGCATTTACTTCATTTAGTTTTAGTTATTATTATTCCATGACATTTTTAATTGACATATCTATGGATACATTTCATTTGTAATTCATTTAATAAGTGAAAAATTCTTTAGTTTCATACCATTGCAAATTTATTTTTCATTATATATTTATTTGAATGCAATGTGTTTCCATTTATTACGTTTACATAATGTTTATTCACATAATTATCATTGTTTTACTACATGGTATGCTTGTTAATTTATTTATCATGACATTAATATTATTCTCATTAATTCCTTATTTTTTATGGTATAATTTACCCTTACAAAGAATTTTATCTCACCCTTGTTTTTTCCTTTCTCCAGGAATCCAAGAAGTGTACTATGAAAGATATGTAACGATATAATATATGGAATAAAAATATACTAAAAAGAAAAAAAATTAATATATGCATTAATTTGTATTAAAAGACTCATGTTTGTATATGTTTTACAAATACAACAAAAATTATTGGTTTTTTAGGACTTGATTCCTTGTAATAATGGGAATGTAATGGTAGTGGAAACCTAATTCAGGCTTTTTGGGTTTTGGTAACTGCAATATTGATCTACAAAACTCTGGAAAATGCTGTAACACATTGAAAAAGTAACAACCCAAAATTTTAGCAATGAAAATTCTCTTATTATAAATATTCCATATAGTTTAAATCACATAAAATCACATAGATCACATAATAATAACATTATAAATGAAGAATGAATGGTAAAATAGGTATTTCTAGATTTTAAGGAACATATACTGATGTAAAAATAACTTAAACTTTAGCATAGTAATTTGTCTATTATGAATAGTAAATCAAGAAACGGAACAGTATCCTTAACCATTGAAGTATAAATAAAATATTACAATTTTATAAATGGTAATATTATATAATTATGTCATTGTATAAGAAAATTAATGTATTATAAGATATTAATTAAATATTGGTATTTATGTATAGTATAAATATATAATTAATATTTAATAATTTATATAATTATATAAATTAAAATTCATTTTCATAAAAAAAGTATAAATTAATATTTTTGTGTCTTATGATTTTAAGATAATTTTATGAGAACTTAATTATTTTTTAAAAGTTCGATAAAATTAGTTATAATTTTAAGTTTTGTTTTTGATTATAAATGGGAATTTTAATTAAAAATTAAATTTCTCGTTCATAGAAAATCATTTTTATAAAATGGAGTACATTTTTAGATTATATACATAAAAAATGGTTAGGGAGAATATTTTGTATTTTTCTAAAATACATGAATACTTGGTGAATAGTAAAATATGATAATTTATAGTATATGTATATTGCAAGTTAATTCACTATTACATGAGTCATTGATGATTTGAGAACCATAATCTCAAATCCCCCTTCTTTAATTTAATATATTTTTGGATAATTCTTAAATTATTCAATTTCATCATCCAAAAAAATAAACTAAAAATAAAATAAATAGAAACACCCCAATAAATATCACCCCGACCACCTCTTCTCCTCAGACTATACAAGCATTATTCCATGTTCATATTCTTTCCAATACTCTTCTCAATTAAATAATCCATGTCTTGGATCTCATTGAATAATCAAAATACCAAACCCTTTTACGTAACTTGTTTCTCAAGGAGATGGATAGAATAGGTTAAATCCTATTTTTTCCTTTTAATTTATTTTCACGTTTTTTTCTTTTATTTTCTTTACCAGAACTCCCCTAATAGAAATCGAAATATAACTGATGTGCCTTACATACAGAAATTTTAGAATTATAGTAGAATAATCCATCATTAGTCCCCTTATCATGTTCCTTTTATGCTTAAAATGAAAGCATCATCTATGATGTGTTTATTTACCACCTTTGAGGATGACATGTTTTCATTTTCCTGTACCTCATTTTTGAATAGACATGAAACCATTTTAATATTTAAAAACTATTTTATATAATATTTTATTACCTCACTTTATGTTATTGATGTAAAATATTTAATTAATAAAAATTTATAACAGAAAATGAGTTCATTAGGATCAAAAAACAACTGTAATAATCAAAATTATTATCACTATGGACTTTTCTAATGATTCATCCCCATATCATATAACCATATAATATATATATATCCATATAAAAATATTTTTTATCATTAATAACCCATAATTAAAATTATGGATCATTATTTGAATTGCATATGAATTCCCATATTAATATACAAGTGAACCAATCATGTAAAACAAGTAAACAAACACTCCTGAATGATAAAATTGATATATATAAATTACTAAAAATCCCATTAATGAAATTAATAAAACTATAATGAATAAAATAAATTTATAAAAGGTTATTAATTTTTAAATTAATCAATTTAATTTTATTATCCATGAAATTATTCGGAATAATGCATTTAGACAAAAGGAAATAGGAATTCTCGAACCCAACTCTCATTCTTTGGGATTTACCTATTTCACTCCATTTTAAAAATGGATTTTAAATTAATTCTTTATAAATATAATATCTTTTTCATTCCATTTTTATTCCAAGGAAATATTTATTTCTAATATTTTATTATGAAAATTTTAGGACTCTTCAAAAATAACTCTTCTATCTAGAAAAAAACTTATTTTAATTATTGTGAGATTGTTTCATCATTCACTGAAAATTGATGATTATTATTCAATGTAAATTATTCCCTACTTAATTTGCTGACCCCAAATTTTATTCATGAATGTATTCTTTTTGAAATTAAACCCATTCCTATCCATTTGTTACTTTATGTTCAACATTGAAAGATGTTCTATGTGTCATGTATGATAATGTAAATGTTATGATTTGATGGATGTGATTGGAATTATATAGAACATATAAATATAATTATTTGATTGTGTACAAACCCATTTCTTTCCTTTTAAGACAATGGAATATTTCTATATATATATATACAAAGCTAGGCGCGAAGACAGTGTGTTATTCTTATGCCCAATGTTCCCATAATAAATTATACAAATGTAATTAGTTTATTTTATACTAGGCATTTGATAGAAATGGGAAACCTCTCAAATTTTTTCTTGAATTAGAAATTTTACTCCACAGTTGAGACTAGAGCATGGCGTTTACCGTAGGCGGGACATAACTTTTATCGGTGCATGCCTTCTATAGAAAATACAATTGAGGACATAACCATAAATTAAATAATTAAATAATTTTATTTTCTCTCAAACGTTAGTTCAAATAAATATTTAAAAAATACCCATATTAGAAATATGAGACCACTGTTGAGTTCATAATGGGTTGTTTACCCTAGGGTCGACCTCATGTGAGAGGGTGTGGGAGGTTCAGATTCCTTGACTGATGGAAGTTCCCTATAAATAACCATTTATGAAATAATAAATGGGTTTTCTCATTTTTTTAAACACTAGAAATGCTCCATCCTCCCCTTCCAATAGATATTCAACACTAAATTCTTGGTGGATCATGATGAATCTTAATATCTGAGTAGATCAGAGCATAGTGAACGTAATGGCGGATTGAAAATAAAGGTTGGATTCTTCTATCAGATTTTTCAAACCCTGATTGATGTTTTGGGTTAATAATTTGATTTTTGGTCATCATTGCTACTTTGAAATCCACTTTTGATAGCCAAACTAATAACGAACATTTCCCATTTCAACTGTGGATCATTCATTCTTCGTGTTATTCGTGTGTTCGTCGAGTTTTTCATCGAAAAAATTATTGACACATCAAAACATAACTTAATCATCTATATGAGCATGGATCAAGAAAGTCCATGATCTAGGGATTACAGATCAATGACGGTGATGACTTTCGGGCACCGGAGTTGGTGCGATAGTTAGCAGAAGATGCTGCCAACCTTTCATCACATCGAAACAAGGACAAAACGTTTATGGGAGAACATGGCCGTGTAGATCGAGATCCAAGAATCCAAGATATGGCATCAGAATAATTTTTTCACCACCAGGTTGTTCCTAGTGGTCTGTTGAAGGACCACCAGTGCGTGTTCACTGGAAGAGATGCTCGAGGTACCTATAGATCCTCATGGTGGTAGTGTGGTGTGAGGACAATGGTGGCACGCGGTGGAACTCGTATGAGTTTCAAGTTCACGCGAGGTGTCATAGGGGTGCCCTAGAAATGGTGCGGTGGGGTGGCAGAGCCATATTAGGCTGCAGCAGAGCGGGCTAGGCCCAGACGGCTGAGCCAAGCCAAGGTAGCAGGACCAAGTCAGAGTGGTCCGAGAAATTGGATTTCAGCTTCAAATCACCATAACTCTAAAAATGATAATCTGATTCGTGTCCATCTATGGACACACATTCTTATCATCGTGAAGAACCTATTTAGACTGGTTTGTGATTTTTATTTTTCATTTCATGGATTGGGACACCAAATCACAACATTAATAATAATATATTATTATTATAAAATATTTGACCGCCTTGACTCTTTCATATGACATTTTATTGATAAACTGCTAGAGGTGATGTCACTCTTTATTTAAGATGCTCTATTCAAGGATAATGTTGGATTTTGATTTTTTATTCCTAGGTTGGGTCCACAGAACACCCAATAATATTCTTATTATTTTTGTAGTTATTTCAGAATCTTTCATTTGTCATAACTATTCCGTACGATATCAGATCAAAAAGCCATCAGTGATGTCATGACCATGAATGTGAGGTAGAAGATTCCAGATCAATCTGATATGATTTAAATGAAATCAGTATGAGTCCCCCATGAAGAATGTATCAGGCATGTTGGGTGAAGTGTGAATTTTTCAAAGTGTGTCTGTTTTGGACAAATGAATTGCGAATCTTGTGTGTTTTTCTGTGTGGATCACAAAAGTGAGATCTATATAATGTGTCTCAGGATCGATACATGATCCCCACGATGATATGTTCATATAAGTTTCTTTGGAATGTTGCTTCTTCATTCGGAGTCTGATTTGGGTGAATGAATAGTTGATCATGTGCACTTTTCTGCAACGATTACAAAAGTAAGATTTGATTGTTCATCTTATGCCATATCAGGAGGAATGAATGTAAAAGTTTGTTTTCTCCCTTTAGACCAATAATGAGAATATTGCACTTTTCCTCCTTTTGGATAGAGGTTCCAGGTACTATGGGAGTACACTAGCACATCATGGGGTACTTGTTCATAGTTTAGTACCTAGGTATGGCTATGTACACGACTAGACAATGAGGCGGGGTCACACATCATGTGGTCCCCACAGACAATGTGTACCACTTTAGGGATCTTAAACCTATCGTATCTCTTTCTTGGGACTCGAATACCATCCCTCAGGTATCATATCAAAAGTTTCTTCCTCATAAAATCTGATGGTGCCCAATTTAGTGGATTTTGACTTATGATGTGAGAGATTCCGAGCACCAAGACTGTTTGAGGTGACACTCAATAGTTGATATAATTATAGTTGAATCCCCCAGACACACTAAGGAATGGGTCCTATTCAGTTACTTCTTAGTGGAATCCCCCTGACACAATAGGGTGTGGGTCCTAAAGGATCTAGAGTGGAATCCCCCATCGGCATGGGTGTGGGTCCTCTATAGTTACTTCTGAGTGGAATCCCCCATCATCATGGGAGTGGGACCTTGACAATTACATCTGATTAGAATCCCCTTGACACATGACGGTGAGGGTCCTCAATGATATAGAGTGGATTCCCCCATCAGAATGGGTGGGGGTCCACTGCAGTTACATCCGAGTGAAATCCCCATGACGCACTAGGGTTTTGATCCGAGAAATCCTGTTTAAACCATCCAGCTACATATCAGTGACGAGACATGTTTTGACATACCATTAGACTAATGAGAAAGAAGGACACTTTTCACACTGAGATGCCTCCTTATGACATGTACTAAAACCATGTGGGTGACATAGAGCTACCCAAACTGGATAGTATCAAGGTGTGATGATTGAGTCCCATTGACTTGCGTGTTCAGGGAATTTGTGAGGGAACATGGGCATCATAAGTGGTTAAATCTATAACTTTTTTCTACTCTTCATCGTGGGATGATATATGAGATATAGATCCCATTACTCTCTCATTTGGGTTTCTTTATCTCAGAATAAATTTATATTCTGCTTTTTAGTATCCAGTCTTTTGGATTTCCATACTCTCCGTCCAAGAGAGATGATGACACATGGGGTATGCCACATGATTTCCATGTCTAGATTCTCATGGTTATAAGAGTCTACTCTCTTACTATAGGTAGTGAAGACTCAATGTGAAGTTCAACTTCTCTCTATTTCATAGACATTGTGTTTGGATGAGCTTACTTCACTATCATGTTGGGATGATCTGTACTCATTGTTTAATATCCTTGTCCTATCTATTTCTTTCCTCTTTAGTGTATCTTTTACTACTCACGCTTCCCATTTTCGTGAAATCCTACTATGTTTTTCTATACTCACTCCTATAAGGCCTTTTCCCACACATGTCATTTCATATACAAAATTTGGAAAGTTTGATCATGACTTCAGATGATCATAGGAATACGAGTTCCTGGATAGCATATAGTAGTTGTATCACAGGATTTTTGAGAAGTTCTCCCTCAAATGTTTAACTTTTTTTGTCACTACTAGGTTGTGTCACTTTTATGTTTGGTCATGTATTTTTTCCATTTTTCCATTTTTTTACTTTACAACACTTTTACTTGTACTACTTTGAGGTAGATGCATGTTTGTGGTATATATAAAGCAATGTTGTATCTTGTTTTCATTTCACTCTTCACATTATCATTGAGTTGGATATGTTTGTGTGTGTATAGGTACATAGGAAAAGGCCTCCTTGAGATTGGTGTTCCTTCGGTGCTTGTCGCCACCGGCTTGTCTATAGTGGTGAGCTTTAGGTAGTTGTAGCTTGAGCTTCAACATGTGTCGGGTTGTGAAAAAGTTGTATCAGAGTGGGTTCGACCCTTGGGACATTTCCCAGACATTTCTCTAAAAATTACAAGGGTGGGTTTAGGTTAATAGTTTCAATGTGTCTTGAGATCATCTCTCTAGCCATGGAGTCCATGGATGGTGCATCGGCCGAAAAATCCATTCACTCGGACCCTGACTACCCACTTGTCAACTCATTATGATGAGATAGTTGTTGTAGGGAATTTTGGTACAGGCATCATATATGATTGAGTAATCGGAAGTCTTTCATAAGCCATATCCTCATTATTATATATATATTTTTATATACACATTTAATCTTGGTACTCCTTGATAAGTTTCAATATGCCTCGAAAACAACAACAATCCAACATACTCTCTACAGTTCGTGACAGCGATGAGGCCACAGTTTGTCTTCTATCTCGTGATCACCTTCCTCAAGGTGGGTAGGTAGCAGAATCTCCACCTATTGAGAAGTAGTTAGTCCCAGAAAAGTGTGCTGGGTATGTGTGTTATATGATCACACTCCAAGTGTTACAACATGAGATACAGTTGAGGTTTTGCGGTGATCATGATCCTCAGGTAGTGGAGGTTTGTCTAGAGTCAGTGGTCCACTTCTTCAGTCTTGTTCAAAAACAGATGGATTAGATGGTGAATTTTACAGGTTGACTTTTCCATGGAGTAGCATGATATTGGTGGATTCTGTTTACTCAGAAGCATGATGAGTTGGTCCTCTCATGGTATGACTTCCAACATCTATTTCACAATGATTACTACACCTCCGTACACTCTTTTTTGTATTCATGAGATTATACAGCTTTACCAGGGAGGGATGATGGTGACAGAGTACATGGCTAGGTTTATAACCCTTACTTGGAACAATTTTGAAATTATTTATGATGATAAATTCTCAGGCCTGAAGACTGATCTGGGTCTCTATAAAGATATCCATGTTGACGTAGTTCTCTTTAGCATCCCCACCTATGTCGGGGTGCTGGAGTAGGCCCTAGTGATAGAGAAATTTCTATCATAAGAATGTCAATTAGAAGGGACTTGACGCAATAATCCTCCCCTTGATCAGACTTAAGAACATGGTCAGGGTAAAATATAGGGCACCGAGACATCCCATAATGGTATGTTTTTATTCTAGTGAAGGGTGAGGTCATAGGGAATAATAATGCCCGACTATAACTGTCCATATTCCTAGGTAGTTGGTAGATGAGTTTCCACTAAAGAGGTAGTGTCTTGATCAGGGATCTCCCAATTGAGTTCAAGATTATACCAAGGGAGGCGATGCTCGAAAATGAGTAGGAAAAACTGTGGTTCGTGTACAATGATGCAATGTCCCTCCACCACTATCGGGTTTCCCATATCCATCTTTGGGAGCTTATAGTCGGGGCTACTTGGAGTTGCAAGTTATGGATATCTATAATTTTGCAAAAAATTAAATGATACGGGGTAAACTCTTTGTATATTATACCATTTCTAGTAAACATTTTTGACCACTGGACGAGTTACTCTTTTCTCTATGTTTCATTCTTGATGTTTTACCTGAGTGACACAGGTTGTTGGTGTAACCTTATGTCGATGTTGATCGATGTAACAACGAATGCCTGAGGGAGAGGGGTCCTTCCCCCACAGAGAATTTTTTTTGACATGATCAAAACCATGATGAAGAGTCAGTGCTTCCCAATGTGAATAGTATCAAGGTGTGGTGGATGTTTCCCTTGGATATTTCCATTCATAGAAAGGATTTATAGTGGAGTGTTATAGGGGGTACTGTCATTGTTAGTGGGGTCTTTCTGCTTGACCTATTTTCCATTGAAGTGACATTAGTTGGAGCAGTGGCATACCTAGTATGGGGATTACTCTTCTACCAATGGTGGAGAAGACCCATAGGGTATTCCACAAGCTTTTTGAGTCTATATTTTTTTAGTTGGAGGAGTTTAATCACCTACCCTATTCATTGGTACCTTGAGTGCTCTGTATCAATCTGGATACTACTATTTTCAAGTATAGGTCGAGGTGATGTAGAACCTATGAATAAAACTATGTGATGAACTACGTCATGCTGGAAGTGTTATTCTCCTTTTTATTAATGTGGATACGTTAAATTCTATGATAAATCTAGGTGCTTTGCATAGAACAACATAGTCTTAGGTGTGTCTTCACCCAGAGAGACATGGACCTGAGGCGGTGATGCTGTTTGAACATCATATGGTACAATGAATTTTAGATAGTGTGTACACTAGAAAAAGGGAAATGTTATAGAAAATTACCTTATTAGGAAATCCCAGGCTCACCTAGTGTGAGATGTTTTGGAACAGTTAGATTCCCTACAGCTAACCCTAGTAGAGCATTAGGGTTTAGTTATTCTTCATCCAATAGTTTTAGGTCCATCACTTCTCGAGCATGTTAAGGAGTCTCAGTGGTGATGAATCGTTGGTGAAATATTGTGTGACCATAAATACATAGGTGATTCACTAGATGGATATTATGAATGAGGGAATTGTGAGACCATTTTCAAGGAAAGAAAAATTGTTTGGTCACATTGAGGGAGTTCCACACATTACCTTTGACTCCACATCCCGATGTGAGGAATATGTACATTGTTCTCCAATGGTAGTTTTAGGTGGTCTGGCATGAGATGAAGCATAGCTAAGTTTATATAACGATTCCTCACTTATCAGTAGGTGATGTCTGAGAACTAATCTCTATTGTTTTTTTGTAGCCTCTTGAAATGCCAGAGTAGAAATGGGATAAAATATCCATGGATTTTGTTAAAAGTGTTCAGCGCACAGTGAAGGTCCATGATTCCATCTGGGTTATTTCAGACTAACTCAAAAAGTTGGGGCACTTAATTTCTATCAGGGATAGTAGATCATGGTTTTTTTTTGAGAAGTTTTATGTGGGAGTGATCATCCTTATTCATAGGATACCCTTGACGACTATCTCTGACATTGACGTGTGGTTTATGACATGATTGTCGAGAGGCCTATACATTAAGTCCCAACTACAGATGAGTATAGCCTTTCACACATAGACTGATGGGTAGACCCAGTGTACAGTCCATGAGTTTGAGGAAATGATGAGGGCTTGAGTTTTAGGTTTCTCCAAGAAGGAAAGAAATACTCGTGGTTCACCAGGTTATTGGAGATCATGTAGAGGGATGGTGAGATTGATTATCGTCTTGCCCTATCCCATCCGCAAGAGTATGTGCTTGATGTTTTCAAAATGTCATAGTTGAGGATATATGATCATGATCCTACACACATCATCAAAAAATAGAGAACTATATGTGGTTGGATCATCCCTTTGGTTCGTTTGTTGCACCAGCACAAAAATGTGAAAGAGTTTCCTCTATGAATGAGAGCCATGTGTGAGTTCAGTATCCCATGTTATATCCTTATTATTTATTTTAGGGATGAAAATATTGAAGCATGTAATGATAGAGAGAACATGTTCCTTTCCATTTATGAATTTTGAATATTTATACAGATATTTCTAGATCTAGTTTTACAGAACATGTGAGATTTTGAGGCCCGGTGTTCCAAAAATAAATTATAACAAAATATTTAGTATATTTTATAATATGAACCTGATGTAAATGTGATATCTCTAAAATATTAGGTCAGATCAAAAATCTGATTCCATGGTAGATTTCGTAGTGTAGAATTTACCATAGGGGGCATAACATTAGTTTGCACGAGCCTTCTATAAAAAACATAATGGAGTATATAACTTTAAATAAAATAATTATTTTATTTTATATTATCTCAAATAAAAATTTGAATAAATCTTGAACAAAGACATGGATTTGAAATCTGAGACCACTGTAGAGTTTGTAATGAGGTGTTTACCCTAAGGTAAACCTCATGTTAGAGGGTGAAGGAGGATCAAAATCTATTTCCGCTAGCAGTTTCATATAAATAAGTGTTTAATGAGATGATAAAGGGTTTGTCTCATTTCCTCTTGGAATCAGTGAAGATCCATCCTTCCCTTTCTATGGAGATTTGAAATTGATTTCTTGGAGGATCTTGATGACACTATATATCTATGTTGATCTAAGGATATCAAATACAATGAAAAATACAAAATCTAGATAGGATTATTCTTCAAATTCTACATTCCCAGATTGACGTTTGGGTTGTCCAATTTGATTTATGGTCATATTAGTTGTTTTTAAATTCCATGTTAATGGCCAAACTAACAACAAACATCACCCATTTCAACTATTCACCACTCCTTCTTTGTGTTATTTGTCTGTTCTTTGCATTCTATGTCGATAAAATTTTCAACACATTAAAAAAAATCAAATCCTTGATATGGGAATGGATCTGGGAAGGTTGTGATCCTAGAATTCAGGATCTATGATGGTTTTGTGTTTTTGGTAATAGAGTAGGAGAATGTATGATCAGAAGAGGTCACCTACTTTTCATCATGTATGATGATGGATGGAACTTCGAGTAAGGGACACAGTAGTGTAGATCAGGAACTGAGGGTCATAGATCTGGTCTCAGAATCATTTACTAAGCACCATTATGTTAATGATGGTCCATAGAAGGATGACTAGTACATGGTGGTCAGTAGCCCCAGGGTGGCCGATGGTGGTCGGCGATGTGGAGGCAGAGCCTCACAGCAGTTGTGGGCAAAGAGGCTGGTGGTCTCCCATGGCGGAACATGTAAGGGTTGTGGATTCAGGCAGGGAGGTTCAAGGTTGTGTATATGGAAACCTAGTGAGGAAATGGGGGTGTGGAAGGCCATAAGAGATTAGATTGGCCTTTGATAGAGCAGGTCGGGCCACATTGACTGGGATATTCTAAGCTGGTTGGATCTTGCAGAGTGGGTCGTGTCTTCAGATTTCGAATTCAAATCACCATAATTACAAAATGAAAACTTCTAAATTATGTTTCCATTGGGTCCACATGTTCTTATCATCAAGACAACCCTTTATCGACCAGTTTGAGAGTTTTATATTTCGGTTTGTGAATCGGGCCCCTGAAATTCTTAATTAATAATAATATATTATTATTATTTAATTTTTTTCCCGCCATAACTCCTAGAGATGATGTCTGATTGATATAACATCAATAGTGGAATAACTCTATCTCTGAGATGATTGATTCAATGATAATTTTGGATTTTTATTTATAGTGCATGGTTTGGGTCCACATAACACCCAATAATAATATTTTTATTATTATTACTTCATAATATTGCAGCAATCATAACTCTTACATACACAAACAGATCGACATTCCACAATTGGCATCATGACCCTGAATTTGAGGTGTACATTTCAAGAATGATTCCATGTGCTTAAACCAAAATCGAGGTATGGTACCCATGAATCTCATCTTGGGCATGTCGGTTGAAATGTGGCCTTTTCACCTGGTGTCCATTTTTCACCAGGTGTCCATTTTTCTTCACATGTCCGTTTGAGGAGGCATGATTGTAAAAGTATTTTTTCCCTTTTGACCAATGACCAGAATCGTGCGCTCATTAGTCTTTTTGATATGGGTTCCATGTACACTATGAGTACACTGGAATTATTAGGGGTACTTGTTAATATTTTAATACATAATAATGGATAGGTATAGGGCCATGCGATGAGGCGAGGTCACATATCGGGTGGGGCCCACATGCACTGTGTACCACTTTGTGGACCTTCTACCTCTCGTATTTAATTCTTCTGGACTTATATATCGAACCTTGAGTAGCCTATACTGAGTGTTTTACTCAATAGAATGTAAAGGTTTCCTCTATAGTGGATTCTATGATACAATTTTAGAGGTGTCGAGTGTTTTTCCAATCTGAGTTGATTCTCGATGATGGTTTCAATTATAGTGGAATACCCATAACACACTAGTGCATGGGTCCTCCATAGTTACCTTTGATTGGAATCCCCCTGATTCACTAGGGTGTGGTTCCTCAATGATTTATTGTAGATTCCCCCATCGTCATGGGAGAGGGTCCACTACGGTTACATCTAAGTGGAATCCCCTGACGCACTAGGGGGTGGGTCCTCGATTATCTGGAGTGGAATCCCCCTTTGGTATGAGTGTGTTTCCTCAATAGTTATTTTCGAGTGGAATCCCCCTGATGCACTAGGGTGAGGATCCATGACTTCGATTTTACACCATCCAAGTACAGATTTGTGATGAGACATGTTTTGACATACCACTGTACTCATGAAAATGAGGGACGATTTTTCCAAAGAGATGCATCATTGTGACATGAACTGAAACTTTGCGAGAAAGACAGATCCACCAAAAGTGGATAGTATCAAGGTATGGTGATTAATTCCCTTTAACCTGCATGTTCATGGAAGACATGAAGGATGTTTGGCATCGTAGGTGGTTACTTATGGAACTGTTGGTGACAATTCTTCATAGGATGATTTGAAAGATATAGATCCCCTTACTCTCTCATTTGTGTTTCTTTGACTGAATATATATTTATATTCTATTTTTTAGTACCCACTCCATTGGATTTCATTATGCTCCTTTCAAGAGAGGTGAAGATGCATGGGTATGAAACATTCTTTTCCATGTCTACATTATTATGGTTAGACGATTCTACTCTCCTACTATAGGTAGTAAAGACTCAATGAGATGTTCATCTTATCACCCTTTCTATCATCATTTTTTTTGGATGAACATACTTCACCCTCTTGATGGGTTGTATTATACTATGTTATACTATACCTTGTCTTATCTACTACCTTCCTCTTCATTTTGTCTATTATTTCTCCCCCTACTCTATTTTGGGGTGTCTTACTGAGTATTTTTATACTCACCCCTACATCGAATTTTCCAGAACAAGTTGTGTCATATGTAGATGACAGATAGGTTGATCATTACATAAGAGAATCTTTGGTATATGAGTTCGTGGAATACGTAAGGAGTTCATAGCTTGGGATTCTAGAGCAGGTCTCTCTCACCTATTTTACATTTTCAGTTACTGCCAGGTTGTGTCACATTGCTAGTTAGGCATGTATTTTACACATTTTCCTTTCATTCTACTTTACTACACATATAAATGTACTATTTATAGGCTTATGCATGTTTGTGGTTTAAATATAGCAGTTTTGTATCTTGTTTTCCATTCCCTATTCACTTTTTCAATGATTTGGTTACATGTGTGTGTGTAGGTACTTAGGAAAATGCCTCTTCAATATTTTTTTGCTTTCACCAATTGTCTCTACACCCTAGTCTATAGAGGCAGGATTGGGGTAGTTGTGTCTCTAAACCCATCGTGTGTTGGAATGTGAAAGATGCGTTCTCATGAAATTATATAGAACTCTAATTCATTGGGTAATTTAATGTATCTCACTATATAATGTGAGATATGTGTGAATAGGATGCTTCATTTTTTCACAACAATGTATGGTATTTGAATAATATGACATGATGTTTCACTTTTATGCATTTCCACATTCTATTCCATTATTTAATGTATCCCCCCGTGATTATCGTTATGATCCTTTTCCTACATTATGATGATGATTACTATTCTCACCACTGTTTCTTTTATCTTATTCATCTTATTACTTGGATTTTAGATCACCACTTATTTTGATGAATATCATCAGGTGAATACTTGTTATAAGGATAATTTGGAAGACATATAAAGCTATAAAAAATTATTTTATAACTTTTTATGTTTTATTATGTAAAATTTATGCATGGAATTAATTTTAACAAGAACCTTGACAATTGGATCCTATATTTGTAATTGTATTATGTTGTTTATCATAAAAATGATGTAATAGTAATGTAAGAAAAATATGGGTTAATATAGTTGGTATCAGAGCACTGTTTAGTTGATTTTTTAATTAGGATAATAGAACCATAGTGAAGCCCCACCATATGAGACTACGTATATGTAATCACCAAAGAAGATTTGTTATAGGAAAATGTTAAAAATATAGATCCCCCAAGATATTCCTTCTGGATTAATTATATATAGGAATAAACTATCTATTCATGAAGTTTTGACTTCTGTTTTTTTCTAACATTTTCTATTTTGGAAAATGGTGGGTACTAAGAGAGACCATGCCAATAAAACATGCAAATGATAATACAATAATATCATGAATGACATCCCCAATGATTTCGGAGGCAGGTTTCAAAATTTCATAGTGATTCTCAACCACCCATCTCATGATATGAATAATAACCTGAATAATGTGGAACATACTCCTTCACTAACTAGGGAGAATCTTTTTGTCGAGTATTTTATGAGGAAATGACCACTCATATTTTGTGGGTCTTCTTTTCCAATAGTTGTGGAATAGTGGGTAAATACAATGGATAATATAATTTCTATACATCACTACTCTAAGATGGAGATGGTGAATCTAACTTTTTATTATCTATATGGAGAGTCCGACTATGGTGGTATTTTAATAAGAACACTAAAAATTAAAAAATTTAATAGATTGAGTTTTCAGTAATTAAGATAATGTTTCAAACCAAGTATTCCCCTCCAACTCTTCTTAAAATGATGGAGAGAGAGTTCATAGAAATACAGTAAAATAAATTTGAATCTATCATAGGCTACGATGAAAATTTCACAAGGATTGATAAGTATGGTTCATATTTTTTATCAAAACTGATAGCGTGACTTTTAAATTCATTAGTGTTTTAAAATGAAAACATTGAATGAATCTAGAAATTAGAGACATTAGGAGTTACGATGAAGTTGATTGATGTGATATTAATGTGAAACTGGTGTTTTTAGAATGGACCCACAACTATGGATATATTAAATGAATGATGGAGTTTCAATCTAGTTAATCTAATGAGAAAGTATGAAAGAAAACTAAAACACACACATGTAAAAATGTGGTAAGTAGAATCATGGGAATTGCCACGAAGTGAAAGGGAAATTATAAAAGAGTGGGGTAGAAGGTCACCAAGCTCATGAATGTCTAAGAGACATGAGGATGTTGGATAATGTGTGGGAGAAAATCATAGCACCACCTATTGTGTAATTCAACAAGTGTATGTCACAATTGATCTATGCATGCCACTTCACTAAACCTTGAGTCATAAATGGTAGTCATCGTCATTAGCCGCTAAATCCAAGTGAGAAAGGGATGTATTATGCCACCACTATTGATAAGGTGTATCATAAAAATTATTTGGTGACAGGTACTCTCATTAATCATTCCAGAATAAGAATCATACTATTTGATTATGGTTCTATTCATTCTTCCATTTGATACATGTTTAGTAAAACTATTCAAACACCACCTCAAAATATAGAGGTTGAGCTATCTATGAGAATAGTAAATGGGGAAATTATGGCCCCATATGTATATAACTCTACCCTATTTAATTTTTGTGGACTGAGCCTCTTAGAAAATATTTTCAGACATCATTTAGTGGAGTTTTATGTTATATAGGGCATGGATTGGAAATATTTATAAAATTACAACATCAACTATTTTTAAATGGATATCACTCTTCACATCCTTAAGAATCCCCCCATTATTTATAAGTGTAAAGTGGAGTATTAATCTTCTTCATACCCAAAATCACTTGTGTGGATATTATTTCATTATGAGCATGCATAACTAGCTCAAATTATTGATTAAAAGAAGAGAATAATAATCGAATACATTCCTGTTGTGAGGGAATACACTGATGTGTTCCATGAAGAATGTTCTTTTTTTCCTAATGATTGAGTGGTTGAGTTCTCAATTAAACATATTTCAGGATCAATACATTTATCAAAGAATCCATATAAAATGGACACCATTGAGTTGTAATAATTAAACAATTAGTTACGAGAGAATCTAGACAATGGTTTGATACACACAACGACATCACTATGGGGTGAACCTATCTTCTTCGACAAGAAGAAGGATGCATCAATAATTATATACATTGATTTTAATGAGATTATAAAATAATGATAAATAACAAGTATTCCCTTCCATGGAAAAATTGTTTGATCAACTCTGTGGATCCATGTATTTCTCTATGTTGTACCTTCAATTTGAATATCACCAATTAAATGTGATGAAAGAAGATATTCCAAATAATTCCTTTTGAATATGGTGTAGACAATGTGAGTTAATGGTTATTATATTTTAACTCACTAATGCACCAAAATATTCATCCATATAATTAATAGAGTATTTAGAAATTACATTGAATTTTTTTATAGTCTTTATTAATGATATTCTGACATACTCCACGAGCAGGGAGGAACATGAGGAGTATTTGATTACCATGAAAAAGTTATTGTGATGGTAGAAATATTATGAAATGTAATGTAATTGATGGTTCTTTATGGGGAAAGTATCATTCCTTAGGTATGTTATAATCATCAAAAGAATATTTTTGGAACCTTCCAAGACAAAGGAAATCGAGGAGTGGCCCAGAACAACAAATATAACAGATATCCTTAGTTTCAATGGTCTAGCTGGGTATTATTTGAGATTTATGAAGAATGTATCATTATTGAAAAATCCACTAAAGAAAATGAATCATAAGGGAGAAAAAATATATAGACTAGTGAATGTGAATACTTCTTCAAAGAGAAAAAAGAGGACTATCAATACTCTATTACTAACACTTCTAGAATGTGGGGACATATTGGTTGATATATAGCTGCATTAACAAAGTTATTAAGTTTTTTATTGATGAAAATATATAAATTGATATCCTACAACTAATAAAAATTAAAATTTCATTGGTAATACTATGCTACACATGATATGCAGTTTCATGTTATGATCTTTGAATTGAAAATTTGGAATCATTGTATTTCTGGGGAGAAGTGTCAAATATTTATTTTTTACAATAGAAACAGATATATATATTCCCATAAAAGGATCTTAATATGCACTAGTGAAGGTGGTTACAACTCATCAGCGATTACGACTGATCAATCCACTACCATCATTGTAAGGCATATAAACTAGTGGATTCTCAAAGTAAAAAATGATCCAACAACATTATCAATGATGATAATTCATAAGAAACAAATATTATAAGATTTTCAATTGATCGAAATGGAAATAGATAAGTATAAATATCATTATTCTCTCAAATGACTGCTCAACCATCCCTTGTGGAAAATATAACAGTTTCTCGCAGAAATGATATAGAAATTTAGAATAAGTTTGAAGCTATGACCAAGGGGAAATCATTCTAATTGAAAATTGATGAGGATGGATTTGTAACATTTAGGTCAATACTATGTGTACCATCCAATTAAAATATAAATAAGGAGATTTTAAAATATACACTTAGATTAGCCTTCTCTATTCACTTATGGTGCACAATGGTGTATCAAAATTGTTGGTTGTACTATTGGTGGGACAATATAAAAAAGGAGATTGTTGAATATCCATAAAAGTGCCTAGTATGTCAGAAAGAGAAGGATGGATGAATAAATTCTGAGGGTATGATGTAATCATTAATGATACAAACACGGAAATGTGAAAACACGACCATAGACTATGTCAATTTAAATCTAAATACATCCATAGGAAACAATTCTATATGGGTTGTTGAGGATATTCTTAAAAATAAAAATCACTTTATTTCAATATGAAAGGTATTCTCACTCGATCAACTTGAATGGATATATATCAGAGAAGTGGTAAGGTTACATGGAGAACAACTATCAATTGTATCATACTGAGATCTAAGATTCACCTCCAAGTTCGCAAAATGTCTCCATCCTAATCTAAACACTGAGTTGGAAATCAGTATGGATTACCATCTTCAAAATTATGGGCATTCTGAATGAACAATTCAAACCCTAAAATATATGTTTAGGGCATATTATATGGTCTTTAAAGGAGGATGGGACCAACATCTACCTATATTCAAGGTCTCTTACCACAATAGATTCCACTCGAGCATCCATATGGATCCATATGAATCCCTTTATGGGATAAGGTGTAGAACATCATCATTTTGGGTTGAAGTTGGTGAATGACTACTATTAGGACAAAAAATTGTCAAAGAAATAGTGAGGAAGTAAAAACCATTCACAAACACATCAAGGTATCACAATATTTATTGAATATATGTATAGGAAATCTTTGACAACACGTTGAGATTATGGTTGGAGACATGGTATTCCTCTAAATATCTCCAGTGAAGAGGATCATGTGATTTCTGAAGAATGGAATGGTGGCTCCCAGGTATATCGGCCCCTTCTAGATCCATGATCTAGTCAGTTAGTTATTGTCTATCAACAAGAACATCCACCGAACATGTCTCAATTTCCTGATGTATTCTATGTATCCCTCTTGAGGTAGTACATTTTGCATCAATCACATTTACTGAATGTAAATGTGGTATAGTTGTATGATTATATCTACCATAAGGATAAGCCAGTGAATATATTGGATCATAGATATAAAGTTCAACGAAACAAGATTAATCCCCTATCCAATGTGATGTGGTGGAACTATATGTTCAAAGTGGCAACATGGGAACCGTATGAGGTGATTATGGAGAAGTACCCTCACTTGTTTTCACCATAGTATGTTAAATGAAATTTTGAGGGAGAAATTTCATAATGTGGGATAATGTAATGACCCCACATTTTATCAAATATAATTCCTTACATATAACTATTTTATATAGTGAAAATAACATAAAATCACTTGCAGAACAAAATAAAAACATTATAAATGAAGAATGAATTATATAATAGGTATTTATAGAAGTTATAAAACTAATACAAATGTAATAGTCTTGTGATATTTGGAATATTAATATGAAACATATGAATAGTAAACTAGATAATAGAATATTATCCACACCTATGAATGTATAATTAAAATTTAGTCATAATATAAATTGTAATATGGTATAATTATACCATAGTATATGTGACTAAATATATTAGATATTGTTAATAAATTTATTTAATTTTTTTAAGTCATAAATATTGAATTAAAATTTTATAATTAATATAATGATATAAAAGAATAAATATTTTTATAAAATGTATTTATAGATTTTTATTTGGTTTTCTTATGATTTTAATATAATTTTATGAGACCTTCTTTAATTTTTCAATGGGTTATAAAATTAGATAAAATTATAATGTCAATATTTTCCAAGAAAATGATGCTTTTAATTAAAAATCAATCTTCTCATAATAAATAAATTATTTTCATAAACTAGAGTTCATTTTTAAATTATACACTTTGCAAAATGGTTAGGGTGAATTTTTTGTATTTTATAGAAAAACATGAATTTTGGTGAGTAGTAAAATATTATAATTAAAAATATATATACATTACAAGTTAAGTACACTATTCCTTATGTAATATCTAATATAATAACCCTAATATTGATCTCCCATTATTTATTTTTATATATTTGGTGATAATTATCAAATAATTATTTTCCATCGTCAAAAAAATGTCTAATAATTAAAATAATGAGAAATACCCATCTCTTCACCAATAAATATCACCCATCACCACCTATTCTCCTCACACCTTACAAGATTTCAGGCTTTACAAATTATACCCAGTAATCTTCTTAATACCCTCCTCTATATATAGGAACTCTTGGTCTCATCAAAATACCAAACCCTTTTCCATAAGGTGTTTCTCAAGGAGAAGTATACAAGAGGTAAAATCCTCTTGATTTGCTCTTAATTTCATTTTATGTTATTTTCTTTTATAATTCTCGCCTCAGCTCCTCTCATCCAAATGAAATGATTATTATAGTACATTACATACTATCATTTTATTATCATATTGTAACAATAGATCATCAAACCCCCTCACATTTTCCTTTTATTCTTTAAAATGAAAGCATCTTCCATTAGGTGTTGATTTGAAATTATCCCAACTATACATGAATATCCAGACTTATATACAAGTAAAACGATATTGAAATCCATGAAAACAAACACTATTGAATGATAAAATTGATCTCCATAACTAATCAATAATTCAATAAATGGACACAATAAAACTATAAGAATCAAATTCATGTATAAAACATTCTATATTTTAAAATTAATTACATTAAATTTATTATCCACAATTTTATAGTGAAGAAATCATTCAGACAGAGTATAAGGGGAATTCTCGAACCCAACTCTCTTTCTTTGGGTTTTACCTTTCTCAATCCATTTTCATGATGATTGTTCCATTACTGTTCCTTAAATATCATTTCTCTCTTCTATCCATTTTATTTTCTAAGATATAAATATATATAATATGATTTCATGAAAAATGAAATAACTTCTCAAAAAATAACTTCTTTTTAAAAAACATAATTTACTTGTCATGGGATTCTTACTTCTTCAGTAAATATTGATGATTCTTATACAAATTATTGTATTTCATCATTAATCTATGAAACCGAGTGATTATTCATGAATTTATTATTTATGATATTAATCCATTTTCTATCCATTGGTTATTTTATATCCATGATTTATATACATTCTATGTGGAATTCATGATAATGTAAATGTTATTATGTGATAGGTGTGGCCAAAATTTTATAGTACAAGGTAATGTTACAATAAGATGGATGGTCCCTGATTTATATATAACTCCAATTAATTTGGTAATGTGATGAATTTCGTGAGATAAATTGAAATCTGAATAAAAATGATTTAATATTTGATCCAAACTATATAGGGTATTTGACCACTAAGCCATGATGTTTCATTTTTATGCATTTCCAAATTACATGCCTTTATCTAATTTTTTCTCCCATGATTATAGATATGATCATTTTATTGTTTTATGATGATGGAAACTAGGCCCACCCATGTTTCATGAATATTATTCATCCTGTTATTGGTCTCTTAGCTTACTCCTTCTTTTGATTTATATCCTTTGGTAAATAATTGTACTAGGGAAAACACGAGGGCCAATGAGAAGCTTGAGAAGAAGGAATTAAATAAATTTTTATTTTTTTATTATGGAAAATTTATATACATAAATAATTTTCACATGGAATTAACCCTTTGGATACTATATTTTTTAAACTATTATTTTCTTATCTTTAAAACTATGTAATAGTGATGTAAGAGAATGTAGTGTTGGTATAGAAAATGTTTCTCACTATGTCGTGCTACATCAAGAATGTCCTCCAGACTCTTAGGTCCCACGTAAACATTTAACACATCGACATAATTGATATCCAGACCCTAATATCCTTAAATTTGTGTTCAAGAAATAAAAACAAGACAATATGGAACAAGGATGGTAATTAAATGTTCTAAACTAGTGATAGGAACTTTAGGTTTTCCGAAACACCCTACTAAGTTCCCAGAGGACCTATAAATATAAATAGAATATGATCATATTTTTTTGTATAGCACATAATCTTGAGGAACCAAATTCAACTTCCTATAGTGAAGAAACATCTTCTGTTATAGAGAACCTTTATCTAGGGTTTCTTAATAAACATGGAATGGGTATAACTTCTCAATATCAATCAATATCTCTGAATCCCTTCCAAAAAACTTGCTAATTAAGGTAATAATTATATCAATATATGGGACAAGACCATATCAATTTACATCCAAAAGGACCCAAGATATCTCCATTACTAAATATGAAAAACCTAAATATTAACACCACATATAAAAGAAGAATACCATGTTTTATCCTACAGTTGAACCCATCATTATATATAATAAAAATATAACTAAGAATCACATCATTGAACATCATGTGAGGAAACCTGAACAATCCCCTAATCCCCAATAAGAATATGATTACCTATTATGGGGATCTTATTGAATAACCCAACATAGTCTAACCCATTATAAAATATTGTTAAATATAATTTAAACGATAAAATTGTATCCTTGATCATCACCTCACCTCTAGGGTCATCCTTGAACAATATCATGGCTCCCTCGAAAGAATATAAACAACATCCCAATGGAAACCCACCAAAGCAAAAACACAATAATTTCTTATGATATCAATAGATCTAAAATAACAAAAGCTAATGGGACTTGAATAAAGATCCATTCCAAATTACTACTCAATTCCACTGTTGAGGAAACATTCAAAAGAACCCAAAATAACCCACTTGGAATTATCAAGCTATGTCAACTGACAAGATCATAACTCTTTCCAAGGCTGACATAACACCATATATCCATTAGGGGATTAAAAATAAATACATGTAACATCCTGACCCGAGTGACATGCCCTAGTGTAATGAGTCGGACCACCACATGACCTCATGTGTGCCTCCCCATACACCACAATATATTGACTACCAATGAGGGTCTAATATCTATTAGGGGGAGACTATACCCTCTTTTTTCTTTTTTCTGAGTAATACACCGGTGGAAATAATAAATGAATAATAGAAATGATATAACATATCTGGAATAATATCAACATCACAAGATGACCCAAAAATGGAAAGACAATATAAAAACTAAATAGTTGAAATGACATGCTAATGAATGTGTCAAGTGTCTAAAATGAAACTAAAAAGAAAGACACTTCCAACACCCAAGTGGGTACCAACCAATATCTTGTCCCTTTATCCATGATCCATCCCCAAACTAGATATCCAACATGGGGCCTTTTCCCATAACCTTCCCTAAAATCATGTAATCTATTTGGGTACCCATCAGGAAGACCAGATAGGGAGTGTGTACGAATCAGTAGGCCACCACCAACAGTGTCTAAAATAATCTCGACCAAAAAAATAGTGTATATAATTGTATACAGAAATAATTACACTACATATTTAAATAGTTATCACATTATCAATTAATCTTTATTTTAACACCTAAACCTCCAGTTCTTGAAGATACCCTGACCTCAATACCTACTTTGGACCATCTCAGAATCTGAACTCTCGCTGCAGGATGTCATGATTCTGAATGTCTATGTTATTATTATTAGTTTTACAAATGAATGTCCATGGTACCAGTCATTAATGAATAAAATTGAATGACCTCATTACAATTCTTTATTTAAAAAATTAATTACCATGTAACCATTCATTAATTCTATCAATAGAATGAATATGTTACCATTCATTATTTTAAAAATAAATTACATTGTTACCATTAATTAATTATCACAATTTATAGACCATGTCACCATTCATTATTTCATAGCTGAATATTTGTGTTACCATTCACTTTTTAATGAAGCATAATTTAATGATCATGTATCCATTCATAATACTTGTTTTAATATCTATGTTGCAATCCAATGTTTAATAACACACAATTTAATGAGCATGTTACCATTCATAATACTTGGCTGAATGTTCATGTTACCATTAAAAATTTAACAATACATAATTAATTCAATAATTAATTGTTTATACCAATTCCAATACTAATTATTAATTTAGTTAAATACAAAAAATACCAGTAGATAACTAAACTATTAAATAATCACCTAAATAACATAAATTAATTAAACAATTAAATAATCAAATCAACTTCTATAGTCAATTCAACTATTAACTAATCACATTGATTATTGTAGTTAATTAAAAAAATTAAATAATCACATTGATAATATTAATTTATTTGAAACATAATTAATCACATCAAATAAATTTATAAATTCAACAATTAGCTAATTACTTCAATTCTAAAAGTCAATTAAAAAATTAAATATGGATATAAACTTCATTAATAATTAAAATTATTAGTTTGTCACAAAGATAACTTTAATGAATTTTCCTAATTAATTAATTATGTTAGTACCGTGAACTAATTATTCAATTAATTAATTAACTTTCTAAAACTAAAAACCCCATTTTAAGTCCCATAATTAATTATCTCACTAACAGTCTCAGTATTCCATAATTGATTCTATAATAAATTATTTCTATTTTCAAATATCAATATCTCATAATTATTTCTGCGTATAATAATCATTCATTTGCAATAACATTAAATTACCCACTAATTAGTTCTCTAGTTCATAAATTTTACTCATTAAACTACATTAACATTAAAACCCCCATTAATTAATTAATGAATTAGTTGATCTAACTCATTCATTTTTCTTAACAAAAAGTCCCCATTAATTAATACAATATTAAATAATCACATTCAATCCCTTCAAATAACAAATCTATTAATTTATCCCAGCAATCCTATTATTTAATTCATCAACTAGATAATCCCAATTCTCCTTGTTAATTAATTCTTCAATTAATTAATCCTTTTATATAACTCAAAAATTAAATAGTCACAATGATCCTCGTTAGTTAATTCACCAATTAAATAATCCCTTTCTTTAATTGAATAATTAAATACTCACATAAATCCCATTAATTAATACATCAATTAAATAATCCATTTATTTGATTACTCATTTAAATAATCACATTACTCCCATTGATTAATTCACCAATTAATTAATCCATTTGTTTACTTAAATAACTAAATAATCACAGAACTCCAATTAATTATTTAATTAATTAATCAGTCCCTTTATTTAATTCAACAATTAAACAATCACATATCACCTATTAATTTATTCACCAATAAATTAATCTCTTTATTAAATTCAAAACATAATAGTCACATAACTCTTATTAATTAATTCTTAAATTAACTAATCCTATTATTTAATCAATTAATTAAATTATCACATAACTCCCATTAGTTCATTAATCAATTAATTAATCCCTTTATTTAATTCAATAATTAAATAATCATATAAATCCCATTAGTTAATTCATCAATTAATTAATCCCTTAACATAAATCAATAACTAAATTATCACATAACTCCCATTAATTAATTTATTAATTAATTAATCACTTTATTTAATTCAATAATTAAATATTTACCTAAATTCCCTTAATTAATTAATAAATTTATTAATCCATTTATTTTATTAAATAATTAAATAATCACATAAATCTAATTAATTAATTAATCAATTAATTGTTCTATCTCAATATATTTAAAATCCTTAATTAATTCCCCAATTAATTATTCCACGTCAATATCATTAAAATTTAACAATTAGTCTATCGCATCAATATACTTAATTAATTACCTAATTAATTAATCACACTGAACCCATTGATTAATTTTCCAATTAATTAATTTGTATCCATAACCTAATATCATATAATTTTTTGTACAATTAATTTTCTATTTCAACCACAGTATCTCATAATAAATTTTCAAATTAATTATCTCATTCAACAATAAAATGTTTTTCTAATTAAATCTATAATTAATTATCTCCAAATCAGCCATCTTAATTTCCGTATAATTTGGTTAACGATTATTTATTCATGTCCTAGAATCCTAATATCCCAATTTCATATTTTCATTAATTAAATAATTAATCAAATACTATAATTTAATGATAATTATAATTGTTGAAAATCTAATATGAATTCTAAAATTATATACACATAATTGAAATCAATTCTATGGTATTTAAATTTTAGACCACTAACCTCAAGAACGACGATGACCAATTGAAAACAAATATCCCCAATTTCAGGTGGAATGATCAAGGATGTAACAAAGAGCACGATCTAGATCTGAAACCTAAATCCAAAATCAAAAGAATAAAGATTAATAATCTCAAGATCTAGATCCAACAATAATAGATATAGATCCCCCATGTATGGATATAGATCTAATTATACATAGGACAACATCCCTTAATAAATTGACGGATAACCGAAGTGATGTGAGAAATTAATATAAAAGAAACCACATATATGGAGAGATGAAGATATGAGAACCAAGCATTGAATTTCTTAAAATGGAGGACAATAGCCTTAGGAATCCATCTGGGTGCCTCTAAGAAGGAGGTAAATCAGTTTTGGGAATGTTTGGGTTGAATAGGGGTGAAAATAGCGGGGTGTAATAATTTAATTCTAAATTTCATAGGACTTTAATTCCTGAGCACGATTTCCTAGGTAATGGAGTATGGTTTACCATATCCATGCACCAACTATGCACCAATTATTTGAGGAGTTCACAACTACTATATTATGGGTTCATGGTTTTCCAAGCCATGAAAAACCTCATTGTCTAGGGTTTCACTATTTTCTAGGATGGGAAGCATGGTTTTCTCTAATAGTGCACCAGTTATACACAACCATATTTCCTTCAATTTTCTAAAATATCCACCCAAACACTTCCTAATAAATAACCTAAAAGAAAGGTTCTCATAATAAGGAAAAATAGTACCTATAAATGATCCTAAGAAAACTCTAGAGAAGTCTGGATCATATAATCTCCACACCATATAAAATCCCATCATTGAGATATACTCCCAAGTATCACAAAGATTCTGAGTCAACAGGTTGGGAAATAGTTCCCTCTTATCCACGTCTATTTTCCATGTTTACTCATGAACCCATCCATTTTTCGTCATTATCATATCTAGTTTTCCTCAATATACATACTATCATAATGTTCGTTCTCTATAAAAAATTTTCGCCGTGATTTAACTAAAATATCATATACTCTTCAAGGATACATCGGTATCAAGATCAACTTTTAGAATACACCTGACGTGTTTCGCAGCTCACTATTCCAAAAATCCATAAGAATCCACTATACATTTCTACATTTTATGACAATAAAAAACACAAGTAAAGGACCCACCTCCACCACCTCCAAATATCTTGTTCCCTTTCATTGATGAATTCAAACATACATCCAAAAATTTCCTTATTGGAATTCTGATTCCACCACTTCCTACCCATGGTTTTCTCTAAGAACCCTTAATAAAATATTACTCCCCACCTTTGAAGTTTCGTTAATCAATCTTGGTAAGAAACGCAACCACCATGGTATTCATCAACTTCTTCTTCATCCTGAAAACCTCTTCATTAAACTGTCTATGGTGTACCTTCCAAAATCTAGATCCACAAATACTACGTCATAATAATGTCCTATAAGGTTCCCCATATCCAACCATAAAAAATTTAGATAGCTAGGCCAAAACCTAGAGATTTATCATTACATTTGGGATGATGTCAAGGATCGCCACTAATTAAAAGTACTTCAAGGCGTCATCAGTGAAAACAACCACAAATCCTCCATCACCGATGTTAACTCCCACTATATACACACCATAATATTTAGAATTTATCTTGGTTACCTTACATCCAAAATCTCACCACACTTATCCAAAACTAGACGGTCCCTCCCAAAACTCACAATCTAGTTCTCAAATTAAGGCATTCTCACTACCCAAACAACCCACAATAAAGGCCAAATGAAAAAAACAAAGGATTCTTATTTAAAAAAATTAACACATTTTAGAATAAATATTTACAAGAAACCAAATCATTTCATTCCCACTTTTTCCAACCACGTGGTCAAAACTGAGGCACTGTCTCTACCCTTAACAATCCTACATTTAATTCCATGTTAATAGGGGTAAAAACATTATCATTATTCTAGTTTCTCATTTAAAAACCAATTTATTCTCATTTTTCATAATATTATAATCATTATCAATTTTTTTGTTAGGAACCGTTATGTTTTAAATTTCAGAAGAAATGATAAAGAGTTGATCTTCAAAAACATATCCATAAGCCGTTTTCCTATGCATACCTAAAATGAGGCATGTCACAATAACCCTTGGTACCTAAAATGATGCCTAAAAACTCAAATCATTTATCTTATCGATCCACGAGTCAAACATAAAAAATCCACATAAATAATTACAACACACAACTAGTTCATCACCAAAGGTGATAAAATATTCATCTATAAAAAAACAACAATAACAACAATCCCACCCTCAGTACTTGGGTTCTCCCCTTTATATGGGTTAGTTAACCCCATGTATGAACTCCTAACCAAGGAATGTCTCATCCTATTCTCTAGTATATCTTTTACAAATAGTAACACAAAAGAAAAAGAAATGATACCCCTTTAAGAACACTTTATAACATCATGAACCAAGTGACACACCTAAGTGCCCTGAGTCAGACCACTACATGACCTCAAGTATACATCCATGTAAACCAAAGGTTTTTGACTACCAGTGAGGGTCTAATAATGATCATGGGGAGACTATAACTTCTTCATAAATTTATTAGATTAATACATCTCTAGAAGTAAAAAAAATAACATATCTAGAATAATATCAACATCACAAGATTCCCTAAAAATGTAAATACAATATCAAAATTGAATAATAGATATGCAATGCTAATGTGAGGCTATTGTTTCTAAAATGAAACTTAAAAGAAATAAAATGTTGACTCCGAAGGAGGTCCAAAACAAAGTATGGTTGCCTCCTTAATTCTCCATCTCTAAATCAGTTTTATAACATGGGTTCTGTTTCCTTAACATGTCCTGCATTAATGTAATCTATTTTGTTAACGATTATGAAGTCTGATTAGGGTGTGAGTACGACACATTAGGCCACCACTTACCATGTTTAAAAGAATATATAGTCAAAAACAGTTTATGAAGTTGTATAAAGATAAAATTTCAATGCATAATTAAAGAGTTATCACATTATCAATTAATCATTATTTAACCACATAAACCTCGAGTTCCTGTAGAAACTCATGCCTCATTAACTACTTCTAACCATTCCAAAATATGACCTATCCCTGAGGGATATCACATGTCTAAACTTCTATGTTAGGATTATTATTTTCACAAATTAATGACCATTTTACCATTCATTATTTCACACAATTAAATGAACATGTTACCAATCATTATTTCACAAATGAATGACCACATTACCATTCATTAATTAACACAATTGAATAACCATTTTACCTTTCGTTATTTCATAATTGAATAACCATATTAGCATTCATTAATTATGAAAATTGAATGACCATGTTACAATTATTTAGTTAATTTAAGAATTTCCATGCTACCATTCATCGTTTAATACCATGTAATTTATTGATAATGTTACCATTAACAATACTTTTTTGAATTTCTATGTTTCTATTCACTGTTTATTAACACGTAATATGATGAGCAAGTAACCATTCATAATGCATGGTAAAATTTCAATGTTACCACTCAGAATTTAACAATACATAATTAACTAAACAATTAATATTTTACACCAATTACATTACTAATTCAATAATTAGTTAAAGATATAAATTTCATTAGTTCAATAAAAAATTAAATAATCACATCATTTTCTCTAGTTAATTTAATAACTAACTAATCACATCAATTTTTATAATTAATTAAAAAATTAACTAATCATATCAATAATATTAATTAATTTTAAAATTAATTAATCACATAAAATACATTAATTAATTCAACAATTAATATTTTACATAAATTTTATTAGTCAATTATACAATTAACTAAACAAATCAATTATATTACTACTTCAATAATTTCTTTGTCACATCAATCCCCTTAAATAATATCGTCAATTTCTTATGTATGTATATCCCATTAACTAATTCATCAATTAATGAATAAATACTCACAAACACAAAATCCCATAATTAATCCCATAATTAATTATCTCACTCATAATCTGAATATGTCATAATTAATTCAAAAATTAATTTTCTCAATTATCAAATATCAATGTCACGTAATTAATTCATTAATTAATTATCTATCCATTTGAAATTACATAATATTACCCATTAATTAATTCTCAAACTAATATATTTAACTCATTTAATTAAATTACTATAACAAACCTCATTGATTAATTCACCAATTAAATAATACTACTCATTAAATTAAATTAACATAACAAAACCCCATTAATTAATTCATAATTAACTATTCACATTAAATCCCTTAAATTAATTCATCAATTAATTAACTCCATCAATCCTATTAGATAATCTATTAATTAAATAATTTCAATGCTCTTCATTAATTAATTTATCAATTAATTAATACCATTATTTAAATCAAAAATTAAATAATCCCAATTTTAGTAATTATTTTAATCATCAATTAATTAATCCATTTATTAAATTCAATAACTAATCAATAACATATCACTCATTAATTAATTCATAAATTATTTAATCACATTATTTAATTGAATAGTTAAACAATCACATAACTCCCACTAATGAATTCATCACTTAATTAATCCATTTATTATGTTCAAAAATTAAATAATAACATAACCCCAATTAATTAATCTTCTAATAAATTAATCCATTTATAAAATTCAACAATTAAATAATAACATAACCCCCATTAATTAATTCATCCATTAATTAATATTATTATATAATTCATCAATTAAATATTTACTAACCCTCATTAATTAATTAGTCCATTTATTTAATTCAACTATAAAATTATCTCACAACACCAATTAATTAATTCATCAATGAATTAATCCCATAATTTACTATGAAATTTAAATAATCACATAACTATCATTATTTAATTAAATAATTAATTAATCAATTTATCTAATTAATCAATTAAATTATATCATAACACCCATTAATTAATACATTAATTAATTAATCCTTTTATTTTTTTCAGTAAATAAATAATTACATAACTCTTTTTAATTTATTTGACAATTTATAAATCCCTTTATTTAATTCTACAATTAAATAGAAACATAACTCTCATTAGTTAATTCCTCAATTAAATGTTTAATCTAAATCTATTTAATATCTGAAATTAATTAGGCAATTAATTTCTCAAACTCAATATCCATACTAATTTAACAATTAGTCAATCACATCAATATCCTTAATTACTTCCCCAATTAATTAATCACACAAAATCTATTAGTGAACTGAACAATTAATTTGTTATTATCCCAAACATAATATCCTATAAGTTAATCTACAATTAATTATATAATTCAACATCAATGTATCTTAATTAATATAACAACTAATTATCTCAATCAACAAAACCATTTTTCGATAAATTAATAAATAATTAAATATCTCAAAATTAATTATCTGAATTTACTCATAATTAACTTAATAATTAATTATTCATGAGCTGAAATCCCTATATCCCAATTCAATTAAATAATTAATTCATAAAATTTAGTAATTTAATCATGAATGACATTTCTAAACATTAATATAAATTGTATTATTAAATAAAAATAATTTTAATAAATATCATGCGATCTTAATTTTAGACCACCTACCTCATGAATAGTTATTAGCAATAACCAATAGATATCCCCAATTTCAAACGAAACAATCGATAATTCATTTAAGAACATGATCGAGAACTAAAATATGCATCCAAAATCATTGGAATCATGATATATTATCTCTATATCTATTTCTAACAATCTAAGATCTAGATCTCCCAAATATGGATCGAGATAAAATAAAATAGAGGATTTTTTCTCTTAAGGATTGAGAGGAGAATGAAAGTGAGGCATGAAATTGATCGAGATAAAATCACATTCTCATAGTGATGAAAATATATGAACTAGGATTCAAATCACCAAGAACGAAGGTCAGGAGACTTAGGAAACCTTCTGGGAGACTCTATGAATGACATAAATTAGATTGAATTGTTTTGGGGTAAAATAGGGACTAAAATAGGGGGTACGAGAAATTAAATTCTAATTTTTGGGGTCTATAATTCATGTCCATGTTATCATAAGAAGGGGAACATGTTTTGTCAAAACTATATCCAACTGTGTTTAGGTTAATTTAAGGGTTATTTTTAATCCTTTTATTGCATACAAGTTGAAAAACTATGCACTATCCATGTGTACCACCACCTTTTAGAGTTTCATAGTTTTCTAATATGGGGAACACTGTTTTCATTAAACAAGTTCCAAACATGCACAACACTATTTACTTCAATTTTTTAACATTTCCACCAAATAAATCTCTAATAAATAATCCAAACAAAATGTACTCACAATGAGGATAAAATACTACTTGTAAACGATCTTGAGAGAACTCCAGAAAAGTTGGGATCTTAAGATACCATAATGGGAATCCTCCCAATACACATTTAACTATCCAAAATGATATCATCAGGGCGTATAATCATCTCAAAAACCAAAAAATAGTGTTCTAAATTAAAAAACCCTCATAATGGACTACCTACATGTCTAATTTTTATGAATTATCATAATAAAGAAGAAACACGTTTAATAGGGAAATTCATGATGCGTAACTACGAACTTGTTCTGTTCCCCCTAAATTCACCCTTGGTCATGTACCATATCTCATTCTACATGAATTCCTGATGTTAGTAGTGTTATATTTGAATGTATTTTATAAAGTATTAACACACATGGCCTTTAGTTAGATGAAATAATTTTCTTTAATCCTTTTACACTACATAGGATCTTTCTTGTATTATAAATACCTACATACAAACGTATATGGTGTCTAGATATGCACCCAGCCACACCATAAGTGTAGATTTATTGAATTTCATGAACACAACCACCTTGTATGGTCATATTCTATAGCATTCAAAAAATTATGAAACATTTTGTGTGTTCTTCAATCACTTGTCATGTAATTAGTTTTTACTAAATTTAAATAAACATTGAAAGCCTGGAATCACATTATTATAAAAAACACACTCCATGGAGACTCTCATGGATCTCCCAAAAAATATTAAATTATAAAAGAAAAATGAAATGGTATTGGAAAAAACATATAACAATTATCTATTAAAAGGTGTCTAATGTTTTAGTATTGATATTAGATCAACATTTTGTAGTCAATGTGCCTCATTCCAAGTCCTTAGATGAACACTGGTGGTGATCCCCCATACTTATTCAATTTTATTTTTTGATAAACACATGATAAATAAAGGGGTTCCTACTTCCTGTATTGATAAATCCATAAGGTGGAGGAAATAAAATTGAATAAGGAAAATGAATAGAAAAGAAAAAATGAATAAGATAAATTGACTTCGAACGATGGAAAAATGAGATTTATGTCGTACCTTAGAAAAGCGCCTTTTTCGTACTCAACCATGAAGTCCAAATTTATATTTTAGGATCTTTTAAATATATATCACTGAGAAAAAAAATGTAATCAATTTAATTTTAATTAGGTAAATATTATCCATTACATAAAAATATGACCTCAAAATTCCATCAAACACCTACACTTGTGTAAACATACTATTCCTGAACCAAATGAGTAGTCAAAAATATAAATATAATCCTAAGATAGATTTTTTTTTTCATTTTTACCTTAAAAAACCAAAAAATAATATTCCAATTCCCCAGTATTCTAAACTTATTATGATGAGGTTCATTACATCCATGGAGATTAAAGGATGTATAACATCCAAGAACCTACAGTCACAGATCCGGTTTGGAAATAAAAAACATAACATTTAATGCTTTGATCCAATAATTGTGACTCAATTTCTCCCATACAATACATATAAATCCATATAAAAAATAGTGGCACTTATATTCTGATGGACCTTTTAGGTTTAGAGGTCATGAAAATCAGAAGAAACTCCTACATAAATAGTACCCATGTAATTAACTGAGACATCACTCCCATTTAACTCAAATTTTTTAATTTCACATTATGTCATCATCATCATCCATTTAAAATCCATTAATGGAATAATTCATTCAACATGAATCCTTATGAAATGGTGGAAAAGGAAACCCAATAAGCATGTGATAAAATTATACAGAATTGAAAACATATTAATTAAAAATTTATTACCATCAATTAGAATAAGAAATGCATAATGGTATGATGAAATAATCGGAGGTGATGAGATAATCGTTAATGAAATCATAACCATCAATGCATGTATCATCAATCCTGAAAATTTGATTAAGGATTTTAGAAAAATGACGAGTGATAAATTTCAATAATCATGGGCCATATGATATCAATAATTATCAAAGGAAAAAATATACTCTTATGGAATGTATATATAAAACATGTTGGTATCTCGGAACACAATTATCATAGAAAAAATAAAAAACCATTTCAATTGGAATAAATTTAAGGAGGAATTTCAAAATAATTCTATAGTGACCATAATCATTACACAATGTATTTTAGGGTATTCTAGGAACACCCATCGTATAATCTATAATGATCTCACCTAGAACTATCTATAAGAATTCATTGTGTATAAAGTACAATAACAATAAATAAATTAAATATAGCTTTAAATTTAGAATAAAAATAATATAAATTGTCATTATTTTTTTTATAACATGATTATCCCATAGAAAATAAGGTGGTTCCCTAAATATCTACTTGAATCATGATTCTCCAATCCATTTTTTTAATAAAAATCCTCTTTAAGGCTGAGTGGGAACCGTGCAGACATAACCTCAATAAGCATGGAGCCACGAGCCGCCACCTACTTCCCATCAGAACCGCATCATCCATCATGCCAATATTCCCATAAAAATCACCATCATCATCAACCATGTCAATCGAGTCCCATCACCATCCATCATCATCATCAGAACCACAGTCGACATCTCCGTCCTCTACACACCGTACGAAGCCACACCAGTCACCAAAGACCATCAGAGCTCGTTGTAACCATCGAAAAACACAATAACCATTCCCTCACGAATCAAAAACATCCAAACCACACAAAGTAGATCTACAAGAAGTTTATTTTAATACTCCAAACCCATTCATAACACCCCATTACTGGATCCAAAAAATCCTCCAACATTTTCAGGTCCAGCTCACTGCTTACTTACCCACAAAACAACTCAACAGTCATGAGGTTCAAGAACCACGAACCAATTATCCAAAATCACAAACCACAAGACAAGAAGAATATAAATGAATAACCTTGAAGAACACCGCAAAACCCAAAAAAATTATCAAAACCCATAAAACTATCAAAGAATTGAAGAATCAAATATTGTTAACTTACCCATCCACCTGAATGCCATCATGTTGGAAAATGATCAAAGTCGCATGCCTGATCCGCAATCTCGTCGACACCTCCATAATAACACTCAATTCCCACAACGAACCTTCATACGCACCCATCGTTGACATGAATTCGAGGCTGTGAAAAATCGGACTCGAAAAAAAACCTATACCATGCAGTCGTGAAATGCGCAAACATATTCAGGGTAACACAAAAAAGAGGCAAACAACATTTGAAATATTGGGTCAAGGCCACAAATTTCCAAGCCACTCTCCAGACGCCGCCAAAAAAGAATGTTGAGGAGGGGAATCCACTGATCTGAGACTAAGAGGATGAAGGCGATGACAGGGGAAAACCAAAACATCACAGATCCCCTTACGTGATCATCCTCTCCACTTTGAATCATGATTAACCGATGTAAGAACAAGTTTTTAGACTATATCATTTAAAAAATAATAATCTAATCAATAGAATAATAATTATGGAATCCTTAAAAAATGCCTCTAATGGAGAATAAGTCAAAAAGGGTAGTCGACTTTATTAAATGTAAATACCATTATAATATCATTAGAAACTTTTTAAAAAAATCATACTTTTCTTTTGTAATCTATTTTAAAAAGATCAGAAATCATATAGTATTATAATAATATATTCCTTTTTAAAACCCCAAGTAAACCTAATAAATAAGTTTAATAATCATTTAAAATATTTCATGATGAAAATATTTTGTCTTGTTAGATATTTTTTGAAAAAATAAACTATTTTAAAATCCTTCTCTAGAAAAAAACTTTTAAAAAACAATGAAGTTACAAAATATTAAAATAATATTTTCTCTAAAAAGGTCCTTGTAAAAATATAATGGAAGCTTCAATGAATTTTTTTAGGATGGATTATATTTCCATACATTCCATACAAGATAAAAAGAGCATTCCTTTTTTCCTAAAAAGGAAATAAATGTTCATTTTTATAAAATTATTGTCTGATTCCATTCACAATTTCAGAAAAAAGACAAAAGGGAATTATTCCTAAAATGAGATTAATATTACTTTCTATAAATTTTATATGAAATAAAAAAATGGATAAAAATTTATTTTAATAAAAATAATTGGGAAATAATAAATGATTTTAGAAATTGTTTTCTGAAATCATTATTTTCGATATAAAATATATTTCCAACCAAATAGGGAAATGATGACTGATTTATTTTAAAAATCTCAACTAATTAAATTATACAAGAGTTAAAAATTGGGATATTTTTTCAAATATCATGAATAACAATATGATAAAAAAATTTATGTTTTCATGAGATCTGGATCATAATATCAATCATAATCCATCCCAGGTACCCTAGTAACCTAATAACTAATCCAGTCCTGACAGATCCCAAAGGGTGTTCCCGATCCCCGTAGGGTGGAAACTAGAACCTGGAATCATAAAAAATTCTTGTGTTAATGAATATTCCACAAACATTGTGGGATGAAGATAAAAATATAGTGTTAATATAAAATCTTGATAGGAAGAAGTGTACCATAAGTCTAAAACATATAAAACAACCAATGTAATATATAAAAGTACTATAAAATTATAATGTACATCCCAGGTCCTAATGGACCCGACTCTCTGAGTCCACATATCAATAGCTTGAACAACATTCAATTTGTGATTTAACCCTACTAAAGCCTTCGGGATATAAACAAAAAACACCAATGTCATAGGTAGGGTGTGAGATAAAATATTAGTATGAAGTCATCAAGGATTCCAAAATATATTCCAACATTTAATTAACAAAATAAAAAAAATCAAATTTGAAATAAATTTTTTATTTCATTACAAAATTATATTTAAAAAAAATAATGATTTACATTTCAAATATGGTATACATTTTAGTTTATGGAAATACTTTAAACAACTGGATTAAATAATAACCCTAATAAAAAACAGATTATTTAATTTAGAAGGAAATTAAAAAAGTTCTCAATTGCTTGGATATATTCATTTTAAATACAAATAATTGAGATACATGGTCAAGTTACAAAATTTATGATTGTTTCAATCTACAGATACCCCACACTGAAGGTGACAGGACAATATCTATATATAATAACATTGAACCCATTCCAAAGAGGACTCATCACTATTACCTAGAATAAGTAATGTGATACATTTATGTTTTAGAATGGTGTAAAGCTTGAAGTTTAATCCAAATAACTCACTGAATACCTGATGATAGCATTCTCTTTGATAACAAATCAATTATTAGAAATTTACTATAGGAAACCTTAAAATTCAATTATTCATATTCTAAATTTCAAATATTCCAATTTTTCTATTTAAAAATCATAATGGGTTTTTAATCAAAACATACCTTTTTCTAGGATAAAACACAATGGTTTCAATCAATACCATTCTAATCCATTTTTATCAAATATAAATTTAAATCTATTTTATAAAATTTAATTCCATAATTTTCCATCAAACCAATTTCACAATTTGAACTCAATAATTTAAGTATCATGAATTTCCAACAATTTCTCAAATACACCATAATACACTAGAATTGGGGGTTTCTCCAGGTTTCATGACAACCCCAAATCCCTTAATTCAATGGAATTGGGTTTTTATTAAACAAAATGTATGTAGTTTTAGGAAAATTAATTTAAATCTAAAAAGTGAAGTTAAAAAAATCAATTCATGTTAAATAAAATTTTTCCATCAAAACAGAACAACCAACCTTTCCTAGAAAAAAATATCCAATAATAGAAACATGAAACTAAATTGAAGGAGTAAAAGATCTATGAACTCACCTATAAAAATGATTCAAAAATCTGAGGTTTAGATTCATAAATCCTAATATGTTCTATACAAATCAGTTGATGCTAAAATAAAAGTATCAAGAGATAGGGGGAACACTAATATAATGATTCACACTATGACCACAACATCAATCAATCATCAATCAAAACAATTACAAAGGTATTGTGGGCTCCAAAATATCTTATGAATGGATATTTGGTTAAGAGTAATGAAATATCAATAGAATGAAAACATAAATTAGCTATTATTCTTGTTAAAAACAATTGAATGGACATTATATGATGTGTATCCTAATTACACATTGTGTACATTAAAATTTACAAAATCACTGAAAAAACCAATCTTATTTTGCTAAATTTAAGATTTTATTATTATTAGAACATACATGTTGTGTAACCAAATTATATGGCTTGTATTTTTCTGGATGGTTACATATCCAATTGGATTCTGTTCTGAGAATCCAACAAACCTCTAACTTCACCCTTATAGGTATCCTCCCAATTCCTTCTTAACCCTTCACAGATATTGAAATAGTATAACCATGACAAGGTTTTAAATGTACCTTTTAAAAGAGTAATAAGATATTACTCCCTCCCCGGCCTAAAAAGTTTATACCACCAAAAAGCATGTCAAGATGCTTCTATATCAAAAAGGTGATTTCACTTCACTCTCATCAGTGCCTCATGCCCCAATTTACCTTGATAATTAGAACATTTCGACCATATAAAACATGAAAAATTTATCTCCATCCCACAAAGTAAATCAGTTTTAAAATCCACTATCCTAAATGGTTGTTAAATCGTTGATAAATCCTTCTCAACCTCAACATCACTCCAGTTGAGAACATGATATAGATCAAATAGATACTTATTGAGAAAATATATATGGAATACACTATATATTCATGTTATTTATGGTGGAAGCACTAAATGGTATGAATATTTTCCCATCCAGTCAACAACATCAACTGGTCAAAAAATTAGTAGTATGCTTCCCTTTCCTCCCATGTTATCAATGACCCAACAAAGCTGAAACATTCTAGAATTCTGTGTCCCTAACTAAATATTCCAAGAATATACAGCGATGATCAACATAAGGCATAAACTAGATCTATTACATCAACATTATCTAATGAATCAAGTGAATATTTTTTGTTGTATCTTGGACCATGCTCAACCAAACCAAGGAACAGTCATTGCTCTTCGACCAACATAACAGAGATCTCCATGTCCAGCTATACTGGGCCAAAAAAATTTATTTTGATCATGGAATGTAAACTATTTTATTATAAAACTCAAACATCCAAACATGATTTTCTCAATCTACACCTTTAAGGAACCATAAATAAACATTAAAAAATATTTAATTAAATTAATAATTCATATTGAGGATCTATTCAGGTTTACATCTTCAGAGAATTAGGTCATTACATATAAATAAAAACATGAATATTAAATGAACATACATCTACTCACTATCTATTTTTGTATTAAAAAAACTCTTAAAAAGGAAAAATGTATTTTCCGTGTTTTAGACAGCATGAATTTTCCATGATCCCATCCTTGACCCTATTTATATTTATGTCCTGTGAAAAAAATTTCAAAACATGGGATAAGTATAAAAAGCTCATTAAGGGATACATAAACAAGGAAAACTGTTAGTTCTTCAAAACAACATGTAAAACATAAATACATTATCATAAAGAAATAATTTTCACCTTAAGGAAGTAGAAAAAACACTTCACATAATATAATCTTATTCCTTACCCTTTTTATAACCGAATGATTATCATAAACCCTAAAAATAAGGATATAGCTTATAAAGGTAAACTTGCGGCATAAACATATGTAAATTGAATGGCCATACGGTCAACTTCAATAAATCATTCATACAAATGGAATACCTATATCGCTGATTTCTATACCAAATGCAATTGAGGTTATAACGTAACCACCCATCCTTGGTTTATCACAGAACCACCTATCCTTTGGCTTATCACATAACCACCAATAAAATGTCTACGTACCATTATACAATCATCAAACATAAAAAATTTCAAATATTAAAATTTCAATCATGAAATGAAAATAAAAAATTTTAATATATTGAAATAGTAAATCCAGTTTTAAAACCATTTTCAATACCAAAAATTGGTAAAAGATTTATATAGTCATTATTCCCCATTTAAAATTGTCACGACTTGTTATTCCATCCAAATATAAAATAATGCTTGTGGCGGAAGAAAGGTAATTTTCATTGTATACGTTAAAAACAATCCATTTTTTATTTTGAAAAACATTTTGAAGGAAAATATTCCATTTGAATGAACATAAAAGTCAATAGGTATTATTATACACTATGTAAAACAATGAGGTGTATGTTATCAAAACATGACTCAAGGAAAGGATATTGAGACGAAGTCCCTTACCTTATTATCAACATCACTCATTTATTAATTAATATATTTAATAATAAACATATGTTAATTTATACTTTCTTCAGAACCTTTTTTATGTGTATTATTCCTTTTATATAACTTATCTCCTTGATATAAGATTCAGATAATTATTAATGTTTATATTGGTCATTTTTTGATGTTCAGTACTTGGGTAAAAAATGAGCATGTTATAATTACAAGTTGTCCATGAGGTCAAAATCCCATTATATCCAAAATTATAGTCATGATTTAAATATCATATAATATATATATATATATATAGATTATATGTATTTATTATAGTCCATATCATTTGGATATAATAAATTAAATGCACCGTTCATGGAGACGGTAAGCCTTACATACGCATGAACACTACTTTCATTTCTATTTCATATTTAAATAAATTAAAACAGAATGACACATATGTATATTATAATTCCGGTATAATATCATAATTTATATATGTTTCATAAGTTTATTACCTCCATCCTTTATATGTTCTAGGTTTGGAATGAATGGTTCGTATCACTTTGAGGTGATGTTAGTCTGCACTTCCTCATATGAAATTATCATTTTTATACAACATGGAAAGTACAAAAGTATGTTTTAAATGATAATACATACTCCTATAGATAAAATAAATATAAGTAATATCAAATATAATTACAGTGCCATCATAATGGCCACCCTGAGAGGTGGTAGGTGAAAATCAAACCATCATCGTTTCGTGAGTCAGTAGTTCACCGTACACAAAAACTGTATGTTCTTATCCATTAGATTGAGGTGTGGGTATGTTTAGTTTGAATACTTCTCATAAAAACAACCTATTATATTGATGATATTGGTTTTTTTATATAATAATAATAATAATATCATAGCTAGTGGAGAAAGAAAAATAAGGTAAAGGAACATAAAAGAAGACGTTACCTCAAATTGATTAACTTCTTTTTGATTTGAGCCAATGGGCTTTCATGAATTTCCTTATGCCATGGGTAAGGATTATAGGATTAATAGAGGGATGTTGGGACATTTTTTGGTCATAGGTTGGACTACCAAGTGAGCTTCAGAGGTTTGAGTAAGGGTTATAGGTGGTGCCCTTTTATAAGAGGGAGAAGGGGCACATTAGGAAAGTTTAAATGTATTATTTTATCATTAATTCATATTATAATTATAATAATACCAAAGTGATATATTTAGAATATAAGAAGAATAAGGGTCACAAAAGACTCATAAAATTGGTTTTAGAAAAGTTTATGTCATTAAATTAGCCTTCTCTTTTAGTTTTAACCCATAGTACACATATTTAACTTTTACCGAGTCTTCTACTATATTCATACTATATGGTTAATATAATTACTATGAAATTCTAATCGAACCTAAAATGGTTCATTAATGAAATTTCCAAACCTATATAATTCATTTATCCTAATATTATTTATTTACGACTGTTATATCATTTAATAATATAGTATTTTTTTTAAACTCATTTATGTCAATTTATATACTATTCATATCGTGACTTTTGAAAAATCCATAACAACTTGAATTTTTCAGAAAAAAATAATTAATTAAAATATAACAAGTAATAATCATCGAAAAAATTATTTTAAGGCGTACAAAATTTCAAAATAAATTCATTTTAATATTTATAATCTCATTTATTTAAATCATTTATTAATATTGTAATCATGTCATCACTATTGTGTCATAAATAAATTTATTTATTTAACCTCTAAAAATAATAAATAAAATAAAATTATTTAGGAAGTATTTTTATCATTCAAATTACTATCTATAGTCTAAAATATATCTTATATAACCCCATATATATATTGGTTTACTAAAAGATACATGTTTTGGTTATATTTTCCCTAACATTAAATTAAAAGTAATTAAATGTCATTTTCACAAAAGAAGTGGCTATATGGTGTCCTAAAATTGACCCAAGGATGAACATAGTCAGATATATTTCATAAAATATGAATAAGACATGGGTTAGGATAATTAAATATAATTATAATATTATTTTTATTTATTATTTACCAGGTTTACCCTTTAAGAAATGTAAATAAAATATTTACTAATGTTACTGTTCATAATGTCTAAAAAAATTTACCTATTAAAACAATTTGTACCTCCTAATTATAAATAGGCAATCCATTTCTACAAATTCAAAACACAGAAGTGGAAGAAATTAATTTAACTTTAATTCCCGTTTTCAAAGATAAAAAAGCATGTTTTTAATTTATAATAACTATCAAAAGATTAACATGTCTTTATGTCTAATTAAAAAGTTAAATTACATAAAATGATCGAAATTGAAATAAATTGTAAAAACATAATCTAATAACGCATTAAAACAAATTAAAATTACAATCTAAATATATAAATAAATTATATTTAAATGATGTCTTGAATTAAAATTCATTATGCTTCAATACTCATTAAAAAATGAACTTTAGCATAAAAATACAAAAATTTCATCCAAGGTAAATTTTTATTTTCCTCTTATAAATAATATTCTTATTTTTTTCAAATAAATCATATAGTGGTGTCACAAATAATATTTAAAAAGAGTTCTCCATCAAAATGCGATAAAATAGAATTTTAAACAAATACTTCTTTTATCCGAAAAAAATGAATTGATTGTTATATCATATCTAGAAAACCTATAAAAAGAATTTAAAACATTAAATTTAATATATATATATATAATATTTTTTACTAAATAAAAATCCATAAAGAGTGATATTAAAACACCATTATTGTATTTTAAATTGGTTTTCAGAAGAAACACATCCATTATATTCAATTAGTTTTTATTTCCGTTTCTAATAAATTTGGTAATCAATGAATCACCATTTAAAAATGTGTAAACCATATTTGAAAATTATGTTGATAATATTAATTCCCCCCATTCCAATGGCTAGGTGTTAACTACAACTTAAAATAATAATAATATTATTTATTATTTTTTAGTACGACCCAATGTTTTGTGCAATTTAAGATTTCAGAGAAGAACTTTGTTGCATCTTGACTACACTATCAGAAAAAGAATCCCTATTAACTTAAAATTAATATCATATTCTTATGTATCAATAGAAATCAAAATGTATTATTCTATAAATACTTGGTTTGTCCCATCCTGCCGCATTTATGGAAATTGCAATCTCACAATTTTAAAATTGGGCTCAGAAACATCATTGAAAGTCCCACATTGCTAAAGAGTAAATAAAACTATCACTTAAAAGCAATAAAAGAAGAATAAAGGTCACCAAAGAAAACACATACTAGCAATACATGAAAACAAGGGTATGGAAGAGAAAAATAACCATCATGTTCTGATAGAGAGTTATGGAAAACATGATCAGGAGAAGGTTAACCACCAGAAACACACAAACATGGGACATGGTAAATAGTCTTTAATTACCAATTAGTAAGAGTGAACATACAATGATTTCTTTTAAGTTCCCTTTCAGAAAGTTGTAGAATTTATTTTTGATATTTACTAAGAACATAAAGAAATAAAATTACTTTTCAAGTAGAGTTTCATCTTTTAATAAGTATCTACAAAAAACACATCTTTTCTCCAAACAATGAGTATTCAAGTTGCCTTGGTCACACCATCATCTCTAGAATCAACATCCATATAATAACATGATCAAAAAAGATGAACCATATATTTACTCTATATTTAAACATTATCCAAAACCAAAATAGTTTGTACAAGATTAGATAATCCCAGAAAAGGATAATCTTTTATAAAAAGAAATACTACTCTTAATCTTCAAAAATAAAAAATCAACACCCAAAGAACAAAAAAGACCATTCAATGCACAATTGTCTGTAAAATTATTAAACATAATCGGAACTAAGTTTGAAACCCAAAATTCAGAAGTATTTTTTCACATAGTCCTCCACAAAAATCTTAACATTTATCTCTAAATAACATCGGTTACTCTTAAAGTCTCAAACTGAAAAATAATTAACCTAATCACATATTCTCTAAGATAGGTTAATCATTTCCATATATTAACCAAATAACTATATGTATATAATAAAAACATATATTCTTCAAAAAATAGAATTCAACCATTACTCCTCAATTGAAATAAAAAATTATTCTACTTTCCATAGGTATATAGTGTTCCCAGAAGAGAAAATGTCTTCCCAAACAACCTTTATCACTTAATCACCAAATAATTTTCTTATAATAAGGATATCAATTTGATAAAACATAAGATCCCAAATAAAATTAATCATGATAAATAAAATAATTTAACTAAAATGAATAATATATACTAACCATGGACTTCATGTATTCTAGTGGTAGGTGATGCACCCTTGTCGCCCTTCAGTTTTTTATTCAATTTCCATGGCCTTGTCGGACATGTTGGGTTTTCACCCATCCTGTGGGTTGTCTTTTTTAGAAAACCATATCATTCATATAAGATTCTCAAAATAATATAATTTCATCAAAATTAATCACAATATTCTTTAAACTCAATGGTTATCTAATACCATTCAATTTGGATCCCAAAAATGTAATAACCATTTATCACAACAACAAAGATCATACGAACCCCTAAGGTTATCCATTAAGTCCACACATGGAAAAATAATTCTTTTTAATAACATTTTCATATATCAAACTTCAGGGTTGCACACACTAGAAAAAGACTTCAAAATTATTTCCTTCTCCAAAAGATCCATAACACTTTTAATAATTTCATCATCCTAAAATATACCATAACTCTTGAATCCATTATATATGTAGACTTCTTACTCATACAACATTATTTATGACCAATTAACCATTTTTTAACTTATTCTATAATACTTATTTTCTACAAAAAATCATGAATAAAATCCTAATATTAAATAATATCAACACATTAGCTAAGAAATAATCTACATATTTCATTGGTCATTGTCAATTTCCTCATCCTCAATTGGAATAACATTAAGTATTTGTAAAAATATAATTTTATGGTTATGATGATCCCTTCCCCAATCCATCTTTGTAGGACATCTATTTGTATAATGACAATGAACACCACGTTTAAAAAAATCAATCGATCCCTTAGAAAGAACTTCATTCCCTTTCTTAGAGTCAACTAGATTATTTATTTTTACATGGAAGGTTCTTGCTTTATGAACTTCATTACCACATCAATAGAATCTTCCTGTACCTTTGAAGACTTTTCCTGGGTGTTTCTTTCCACATCATTGACAGATTGGTTTTTGAATATACTTACCTTTATGATTATTACCTAAACTTTTGTAGGTATTTGTTTCCAACATATACGATGACTTATAAAAATCACCAAAGTTCAGGTTTTCAATAATCACTCCTGATAGTTGGTTGTAAATGACCACAAGAGTTATCACAATAGATCCTATTTCATTTGGTTTCTTATTCTGAAAACTGTCCTAGTTTTCTTCAAATCCATTATTACTTTGGTTCCTGGTATATCGATCCATTTACTAAAACCAAAATTTCAGTGTTAGTAAATCAGTAAAATAATCCTATTATATCTGATGAAGAGGTTAAATGCTAAGATATACTTATTCATGTTATATTAAACTGAATCAATTTATATTAAATAACTATGATTCCTACTAATATGGTAACCATTATGGTTATGTCACTCATTCTTAAATAACACCCTAAACTGAAAAGTTATATAAACTGACCTATGATACCAACTGTAAGGCTCCATCCTTAAACATTAAATATTATTGATTTAGGTTAACAATTAACATTAAGGATCTTTTCATGTTTATAGATTTATAGAATTAGGTCATAACTTATAACCTTGGGTACCTAAATTGATGCATGAAAACTCAAGTCACGTACCCTATCGAGCCATGAGTCAAATATCAAAAAATTCACCCACAAATAACCACAACACACAACAAGTTCATCACCAAAGGTGATAAAATATTCAACTATAACATAAAAAACAATAACAATAATCCCACCCTCAGTACTTGGATTATCCCCTATATATGGTTTAGTTAATCCCATATACGGACTCATAACCAACGCATAACCCATCCAATTCTCTAGTCTACCTTTCCCAAATAGTAAGAAAAAAGATAAACAGAATTAAACTCCTTTAATACCACTTTATAATGTCTTCAACCAAGTGAAACACATCGGTTCCCTTTGCCGGACCACCACATGACCTCAAGTGAACCTCCCTGTACACCTGAGTTTGTTGACTACTAGTGAGGGTCTAATATTGATCATGGTAAGACTATACCCTCTTCAAAAATTTATTAGAGTACTACACATCTTGAAGTAAAAAATAAATAAGAAAAATTATATAACATATGTATAATTATATCAACATCACAAGATTCCCTAAAAATGTAAGGACAATATCAAAACAAAATAATACATATTCCATAATAATTTGAATGTCTAGTTTCTAAAAATTAAACATAAAAGAATGAAAATAGTGACTCCCAAGGAGGTCCCAAACAATGTATGGTTTCCTCCTATATGATCCATCTCCAAATCAGTTTTCCATCAAGGGTTTTGTTCCCTTAACATGTCCTGCAATAATGTAATCTATTTTGGTAATGATCAGCCAATCTGAGTAGGGATTGAGTATGACTCATTGGTCCACAACCAAAAATGTTTAAAATAATATCTTGTCAATAAAATTTTGTGATGTACTATAAATAAAAAATTTCATTTCATAATTAAAGATTTGTCACATTATCAATTAATCTATATCTAACCACATAAACCTCGGGTTCCTGTAGAAACTCATACCTCAATAACTACTTCGTCCCATCCCAAAACCTGACATATCTTTGAGGGATATAACATGTCTAAAATTCTATGTTAGGATATTTATTTTCTCAAATTTAGGACCATTTTACCATTCATTATTTCACAAAATTAAATGAGCAAGTTACCAATAATTATTTCACCAATGAATGACCATGTTACCTTTTATTAATTCACACTATTAAAAGACAATGTAGCCTTTATTTATTTCATAACCGAATGACCATATTAGCATTCATTAATTCTAATAAATTAATGACCATGTTATAATTCTTTATTTCATGGAAGAATTTCCATGCTACCATTCATCGTTTAATACCACGTAATTTAATGAGCATGTTACCATTTACAATAATTTTCTGAATTTCCATGATTCTATTAACTGTTTATTAAAACATGATAGAATGTGAATGTAACCATTCATAAACATGGGCAAATTTCCATGTTACCATTCACAATTTACCAATACACAATTAATTAAATAACTAATTTTCTACACCACATACATTACTAATTCAATAATTATTTTAACATAGAAATTATATTATTTCAATCAACAATTAAATAATCACATCATTTTCTCGATTTAATTAAATAATTAAATAATCACGTAAATTATTATAGTCAATTCAACAACTAACTAATCACATCAAAAATATTTATTAATTTCAAAATTAATTAATCACATCAAATACATTAATTAATTCAACAATTAATATTTTACATCAATTCTACTAGTAGGTTAGACAATTGACTAGACAAATCAATTATATTACTAATTCAATAATTATTTTGTCGCATAAATCCCCTTAAATAATATCTTCAATTAGTTATGTATGTAAACCCCATTACCCAATTCATTAATAAATGAATAAATATCCACAAACTCAAAATCCAACAATTAATACCACTATTAATTATCTCACTCATAATCTTAGTATGTCATAATTAATTCCACAATTAATTATCTCAATTATGAAATATCAATATCACATAATTAATTCATTAATTAATTATCTATAATTTTGCAATAACACAATAGTCCCCATAAACTAATTCAAAAATTAATATAGTTCACTTGTTCAATAGAATTACCATAACAAACCCCATTAATTAATTCACCAATTAATAAATATAACTCCTTAAATTACAATAACACATTAAGACCGATTAATTAATTAATAATTAATTATTCACATTCAATACCTTCAATTAATTCATCAATTAATTAACTCCATCAATCGTATTAGTTAATCCATTAATTAAATAATCAAAATGATCTTCATTAATTAATTCATCAATTAATTAATGCCTTTATTTAATTCAAAAATTAAATAATCCCAATTCCACTCATTAATTAATTCATAAATTAATTAATCCATTTATTTAAGTCATTAATTAATTAATCACATATCACTCATTAATTATTTGTCAATTATTTGATCCCATTATTTAATTGAAAAATTAAACAATTATATAACTCCCACTAATGAATTCATCAATTAATTAGTCAATTTATTTAGTTAAAAATCTAAATAGTAACATTAACCCAATTAATTAATTTTTGAATTAATTAATCTATTTATTTACTTCAATAATTAAATAATCACATAAATATGATCAATTAAATAATCAATTAATCAATACCTTTATATAATTCAGCAATTAAATAATTACTAACTCTCATTAATTAATTAATCCCTTTATTTAATTCAAAAATTAAGTTATCACATAATACCCATTAATTAATTCATCAATTAATTAATCCCTAAATTTAATCTGAAAATTAAATAATCACATAACTATAATTAATTAATTCACCAATTAATTAATCCCTTTATCGAATTAATCAATTAAATTATAACATAACTCCCATTAATTAATATATCAGTTAATTAATCCCTTTATTTTTTTTAACAAATAAATAATTACATATCCCCTTTTAATTAATTTGACAAATTATAAATCCCTTTATTTAATTCAACAATTGAATAGTCACATAACTATCATTAATTAATTTAGGAATTAAATGTTCTATCTAAATCTATTTAATAACCCCAATAAATTACGCAATTAATTGTTCAAAGTCAATATCATTACTAATTTAATAATTAGTTAGTCACAACAATATCCTTAATTACTTCCCCAATTTATTAAAAACACTAAACCTATTAATGAAGTGAACAATTAATTAATCGGTATCTAGAACATAATATTCTATAAGCTAATCTTAAATTAATTATATAATTCAACATCAATATCTCTTAATTAATCTAACAACTAATTATCCCATTCAATAATACTATGTTTCAGTAAATAATCAAGAGTTAATTATCTCAAAACCAATTATCTCAATTTCTTCATGATTAACATAACAATTAATTATTCATTTTCTAAAATCACAATATCTCAAATCCTATAATTAATTATTTCATAAAATTTAATAAATAAATCAAGAGTGAAATTTCTAAAAATCTAATATAAATTATATATTTAAATAAATAAAAATTAATAAATATCATTGGATATTAATTTTAGACCACCTACCTCGTGAATTGTGACGAACAAAAACCAATAGATATCCCCAATTTTAGATGGAATGATTTAAAATGAAGTGAAGAACACAATCTAGAACTAAAACCTAAATCCAAAATCATACTAATCAATATAGATTATCTCTAGATCAAAATCTAACAATCCTAGATCTAGATACCCCAAATATGGATCAAGATATAATAAAAGTGATGATTTTTTCTCTAAAGGATTGTGAGGACAATGAAGGTGAGGCATGAAATCAATAGAGAAGAAAACACAATCCCATAGGGATGAAAATATATGAACTGGGCCTTGAATCACCAAGAACAATGGTTGGGAGCCTTAAGAATCATTCTGGGATCCTCCAAGAATGACATAAATTAGTTTGGGGAGATTTTTGGTAAAATAGTGAGTAAAATAGGGGGTTCGGGAAATTGAATTCCAATTTTTGTGGTCTATAATTCAAGTCCATGTTATCCTAGAAATGGGAACATGATTTGTCCAAACTATGGCCAACTGTGTTTTGCTTATTTTAAGGGTTCATGGTTACTCCTTTTATTGAATAAGGGTTGAAAAACCATGAACCATCCATGTGAACCCCCACCATCGAGGGTTGCACAGTTTTCTAGGATGGGGAAGATGGATTTAATTAATAATGTGCCAAACATGCACAACTCTCGTTCCTTCAATTTTTTAAAATTTCCACCCAAACACACCCAAATAAATAACCTAAACAAAATGTACTCACAATGGGGATAAATGATTACTTGTAAACGATCTTGATAGAACTCCAGAATAGTTGGGATCTTAAGATACCCTAATGGGAATCCTCCCAATACAAATTAATCTATCTAAAATTATATCATCAGGGCCTCTACTCACATCAAGGACCAACCAACAATTTTCCAAATTAAAAAAAATCATAATGGTCTACCTACATGTATAATATTTTATGTATTATTCTAATAAAAAATAAACACGTTTAATGGGGAAAGTCGGGTTGTGTTACAATGAACTTGTTTTGTTCCCCCTAAATATACCCTTGGTCATGTACCTTAGATAATCCCAATATGAATTTCAAATGTACATGGTGTTATATTTGAATTTATTATATAGTGGTGTAACAAACATGGCCTCTAGTTTCATGAAATACATTTCTTCAATCCATTTACAATACATAGGATCTTTCATGTATTATAAATACCTATATACCAACATATAGGGTTTATAGAGATGCACCCAGGAACACCCCATGTGGAGCTATGATAAGTTTCCTAAATACCACCACCTTGTATGCCTCATATTCTATCGTATTCCAAAAATTATTACTCATTATGTGTGTTCTTCAATCACATTTCATGTATTAGTTTTTACAAAATTTAAATACACTTTGAAATCCATAAGTCACGTTATTATACAAAACACACTCCATGGAGTCTCTCATGGATCTCCCAAAATATATTATATTATAAAAGAAAAAAGTTGTTATTTTAATAAATATAAAACAATAATCTATCACATGGTGTCGAATATTGTAGTATTGATATTAGATCCACATTCCACAATCACCATCCCTCATTCCAGGTCTTTAGATGAACACTAGTGGTGATCCCCCTTACATATACAATTTTCTTTTTGGTTAAAAACATGATAAAGGATGGGGTTCCCATTTCTTATGTTGATAAATCCATAGGGTGGAGGAAATAAAATTGAATAAGGAAAATGAATGGAAAAAAAGAAAATGTATAAGATAAATTTCTCATGAAAGGTGCCAAAAATGGGTTTTATGTTGTACCTTAGAAAATCCCCCTGTTTCTTACTTAACTATGAAGTCCAAATATTTATTTTAGGATCTTTTAAAAATATATCACTGATAAAACAAATGTAATTAATTTTTTTTATTAGGTAAATATTCTCTATTCCATGAAAATATTACCGACTAAAAATTCAACCAAACTCCTACACTTTTGTGAACACACTATTCAAGAACTAAATGAGTAGTCAAATATATATATATATATAATCCTAAGATAGAAAAAATATTCAGTTTTTACCTTCAAAACAGCCAAACAATAATATTCCAATTCCACCAATATTATCATCCCATTATTATAGCATTCCTTACATCTTTTGAGATGAATAAATGTATAACATCCCAGATCCTGCACTCCTAGATTTGGTGTGGAAGTCAAAAACATAACATTTAATGATTTGATCCGATAATTTTGACATAATTTTTCCCATCCAATACTTAATAAATAAAATTTAAAAATTGTATCACTTATATTCTGATAGACCTTTTATGATTAGAGTTCAATAAAACTAGAAGAAACTCCTACATAAACAGTTCCCATGTCATTAAATGAGACTTCACTCCCAGTTATCTCAAATTTTATGATTTCCCATTATGTCATCATCATCACCCATATTAAATCCCTTAAGGTCATAATTAATTCAATATAAATATCTATGACATGGTGTAAATGGATTCCTAATAATTGTGATATAAACTTCTGAGGAATTGAAAACATATTAATTGAGAATTGATTACCATTAATTATAATACGAACTGCATAAAGGTATGATGAAATAATCAGATGTGATGAGAGAATCATTAATGAACTCATAACCATCAATGCATGAATCATCAATCATGAAACTTTTATTAAGGATTTTAGAAAAAGGAAGAGTTATACAAATCTATAATCATGATCCATATGATATCAATCATTATCAAAAGAAAAGTTATAATACTATGGAATGTATAGATAAAACATGTTTGTATCTTGGAACACAATCATCATAAAAAAAATAAAAAACCCATTCAATTAGAATAACATTATGGAGAAGTTTAATATAATTATATAGTGAGCATAATCATTACCCAATGTATTTTAGTTCTATCTATGAACTCCCATTGTAAAATCTTTAATGAGATCACCCAGAACTATCTAGAAGAAATATTTTTTTATAAATTACAAGAACTAAAAATAAATTAAATATATCTTTAAATTGAAAATAAAAATCATATAAATTTTCATTATTACTTTTATAACATGATTATAAAATAGAAAAGAAAGTGGTTCCCTAAAAATCTCTTTGTTTCATGATTCTCCAATCCATTTTTTTTCTGTAAATCCACATTAAGGATGAGTAGGAACCGTACACATATAACCGCCATAATCTTGGAGCCATGTTACGCCACATACTACCCATTAGAACTGCATCATCCATCATATCATTATTCCCATTGAAATCACCACCATCATCATCCAAGTCAGTTGAGTCCTATCAAAATCCAACATCATCATCAAAACCACTGTTGAAATCGCCGTCCTCTCCACGCCATCTAAAGTCACACTAGCCAACAGAGACCATTAAAACTCCTCATAACAATCGTAAAAACTAATAACCAAGCCATTGTGAATCAAAAACAGAAAAACCACACAAATAGGATTTACAAGAAGTTGATTTGAATAACCTGAATACATTCACATCTACCCACTGTTGGATCCAAAAAATACACCAAAATTTAGAGGTCCTCCTCACCCGTTTCTTTCCCGCAGAACAACTCAATAGTCGAGAGGATCAAGAACCACAAACCAATTATCCAAAATCACAAATCCCAAGACAAGATTATTCAAACAGAATAACTGCAAAGCACACCATAAAACCTAGATCAAATTATCCAAAACTATGAAACTATCTAAGAACACAAGAATCGAATACCTTCACCATATCCATCCACACAAATTCCATCAATCTGGAAAAAGTTCCTAGTCGCAAGCCATATCTGCAATCCTATCAAAGCCTCTACAACCACAATCAAACCCCACATCGAACTTCTTTACACACCCATCGTTGAAACGGAATCGAGGCTATGAGAGACGGGACTCGACCACGAACCTTCACCAAGCCATCGTGAAACACCCTAACAGATTCTGGGTAGGGTACACATGAGGTAGCCAATAGTGGGAACGTTATGTCGAGCCCACAAAGTCTCAATCTATGCTCCAGATGCCGCCGAATAGGATAGTTGAGGAGGGTACGCCACCAAACTGAGACAGAGAGGATGAAGGCGGTTACAGGATAAAATCCTAACATCGCAGAGTCCCTTACGGGCTTATCCTCGCCACTTTGAATCATGATTAACCCATGTAAAAATAAGTTTTCATAAAATACCATTATAAAAATATTAATCTACACAAAGGAATAATAATGATGGTATCCTTAAAAAATGTTCATAATGGAGCATAATTGTAAAAGGGTATTTGACTTTATTGAATGTAAATACCTTTATAATATAATTATAAACATTTTAAAAAAAATAATTTTCATTTTGAAATCGCTTTTAAAAAGATAAGATATCATATTATATTTTAATAATATATCCCATTTGAAAACAACAAAAGAAACATAATAATTAATCTTAATAGTAATTTAAAATATAATACTATGAAAATATTCAATCATGTTAGAAATTTATTTTCAAAACAAAAACCATTTTAAAAATCCATTCCATTGAAAACCACTTTTGAAAAAACATTGACGTTCCAAAATATTAAAATAATATTTAAACTTAAAAGGTACTTGTAAAAATATATTGGAAGCTCCAATGAAATTTTTCCATGAAGGAGGATATTTCCATACATTCCATACAAAATAAAAATAACATTCATTTTTACCTAAAAAATGATAGAAAATATTATTTTTTATAAAATTATAATAGGATTCCATAAACATTTTCAGAAAAAAGACAAATGGGAATTACTCTAAAAATGAAATAAATATTTCTTTTAATAAATTTTATAAGAAGTAAAAACTTGGTTAAAAACATATTTTAAAAAAATTATTTGAAAATAATTAATGATTTTGGAAATAATTTTCTGAAATCATTATTTTTGAAATAAAATAGATTTTCAACCAAATAGGGTAATGGTGACATATTTATTTTAAAAAATCTCAAATATTTAAATTATACACGTGTAAAAATATTGGGATATTTTTAAAAAAAATCATGAATAACCATAGGATAAAAAAATTCATGTTTTTCTTGAGATATCGATCATAATATCCATCACAACCCATCCTAGGTACCATGGTAACATGATAATTTATCCATTCCTAACATAGCCCAAAGGGAGTTCCCGATCCTAATATGGTGGAAACTAGAACGTGGAATAATAAAAAATGATTATGGAAATAAATATTCCACAAACATTGCAGAATAAAGATAACAATATAGTATTCGTATAAAAATATTCATAAGGAGAAGGGTACCATAAATAAAATACATAGAAAACAACCCATTTAATATAGAAATAAACTATAAAAAGATAAAGTACATCCCAAGTCAAAAATGGACATGACTCTCTGAGTCCAAAGATCAATATCTAGAACCACCTTCAATTTGTGCTTTACCCCAACTCAAGATTTTATGATATAATAAACAAACACCCAAAGTCATAGGTCTGGTGTGAGATAAAATACATGTATCAACTCACCAAGGATTCCAAAATATATTCCAACATTTAATTAACAAAATAAAAATATTTCAATTTTAATGTAAATATTTTTTTCATTACAAATGTATATTAAAACAAAATAATTATTTACATTTAAAATGTGGAAAAAAATTTAAAGGATATAAATAATTGAAACAAATGTATTAAATATAAACCATAATAAAAATAGTTTATATAAATCAGAAGGCTTGTAAAAAAGTTTTCAATCACTCAGATATACTCATATCAAATAAAAACAAGTGAGGAACATGGTCATGTTCCAAAAGGTATGATAGTTCCAAGATAAAGGTAACCCTCACTCAAGGTGGCATGATAATATATATATATAATAACTTTAAACTCATTCCAAAGAGGACCCATCACTATCACCTACAGGATGTAACGTTCTATATTTATGTTTTGGAATGGTGTATAACCTAAAGTATCTCCCAAATAACTCACATAATACCTAAGTCTATCATTCCCTCTGATAAAAACTCAATGATTGGAAATTTAATTTAAAAAACAATAAAATACGATTAATCACATTCTCAATTTCAAATATTACATATTTTCTATTTAAAAAACATATTGGGTTTTTAATCAAAACATACCTTTTTCCAGGGTAAAACACAGTGGTTTCTATCAATACCATTCTAATCCTTTTTATGAAATATAATTTGGAATCTATTTTATAAAATTAAATTTCATAATTTTCCATCAAACTAATTTCAAAACTTAAACTCAATAATTTAAATTTCATGAAATTCCATAATTTTAGTAAACGCACCCTAATACACTAGAATTGGGGGTTTCATTAGATTTCATGCCAAACCCAAATCCCCCAATTCCATGGAATGGTGTTTTTAATAAACCAATTGTATGTAGTGTCATGAAAATTATTTTCAATCAAACAATTGAAGTTAAATCAATAAATTCGGGTTAAATAAAATTTTTACATCATAACTGAACAACCTACCTTTCCTAGAAAAAAAATCCCGAACTACAAACATCCAACTAGAATGAAGGAGTAGAAGATCTATGAACTCAACCTGGAGAAATGATTAAAAAACATGAGGGTCAAATCCAAAAATCCAAATACATTCTATAAAACTCCATGGATGATGAGATAAATGTATCAAGAGATAGGGGGAAGACATACCTAGTATGTCATGCCACAACCACAAAATCGATCAATGATAGAGAAAAACAATTTACAAAGGGAATATGGGCTCCAAAATCTTATATTAATGGATCATGGGTTAAGATTAATGGAAACTCGAGAGGATGAAATGATAAATTAGCTACGATTCTTGTTAAAAAATATGATCGGGAATTGCATGATGTATATCCTAATTACACATTGTGTTATTTAAAATTTCTGAAATCAATAAAAAATTCATCATTTGATAAAATTAAGATTTTATTATTGTTAGAACATACATGTTGTGTAATCAAATTACATGTCGTGTAATTTTCTAGTAGGTTGCAGAGCCAATTCAATTTTTTTCGGAGAAGCCGAAAAACCTCTAACTTCACCATTATAATTTTCCGATAAATTCCTTCATAACCCTTCCCATGAAATGAAAAACGATAACCATGAAATCTTTTGAAATTCACATTTTAAAAGAGTAATAAGTTGTTACACCATCCCCACAATAAAAAATATCTACCCCCCAAAATCCCGTCAAGAAGCTTCAATATCAAAAATGTGAGGTCACTTATCTCTCATCAGTGCCCCATGCTCCCATTTACAATGAGAATTAGTTCTTTTATACCATATAAAACAGGCCAAATTTTTCTCCCTCTAACAAAGTACCTTAGATTTAAAATCAACTATCCTAACTAGTTGTTCAATCATGGATAAATCATTCTCAACCACAAGATCATTCCATCTGAGCACATGATATGAATCAAATAGATATGTATAGAGCTGAGATCCATGAAATACACTATATATTCATGTTATCTAAGGTGGAAATGATAAATGGTATGAAAAATTTCCCTCATTGTCAACAAACACAAAAGGTCACAAAAAATGAGGAGTATGCTTCCATTTCCTCCCAAGCTTTTGATGACCCGACCATGGTGAAACATTCAACAATTACTCGTCCCCAACTAAATATTCCAAGTGTATATAGCAACGATCATCATAAGTCTTATACTAGCTATATGTCGTCATCATTATCCAATGAATTAACTGAATCTTTGTAGTTGTATCTTGGACCAAGCTCAGAAAAACCATGTAACATTAATTGATCTTTGACCAACATAATGGAGATATCCAAGGTCAGATATACAAGGCCTAAAAAAGTTATTTTGATCATGGAATGGTAACTATTGTTATAAAAACCTCATCCATCCCAACGTGATCATCCCAAGATCCACCTGTAATGCACGATCCATAAACATTATATAATATTGAATTAAGTTCATAATTAACATTGAGGATCTTTTCAGGTTTATGTCTTTAAAGAATTAGGTCATTACATATACATAACAACTTGAATATTACCTAAAGACACTTCTACTCACTATCCATTTTTTATAAAACAAAAACTCTTAAAGAAAGAAACATTCCTTTTTCATGTTTTAGAGAGCATGGATTTTCTTAGAACCCATCATTGACCCTATCCACTTTTAAGTCCTCTGAAAATAATTTCACAACTTGGGATGAGCATAAAAAGCTAAAAAAAGGATACAAAAAGAAAGAAAACTATTATTTTTTCAAAACAACGTGTAAACTGTAAATACATTATCATAATGTAACACTTATCACCTAAAGGAAGTAGAAAAAACACTTCACAAAATATAAGCTCATTTCTTACCCTTTTTTTAATCGAATCATTATCATAAACCCATAGAATGAAAGTTATAGCATATAAAGGTAAACTTGGGACATTAACAGACGTAAATAGAATAACCATATGGTCGACATCAATAACTCATTCTTAAAATTGGAATAGACATATGACCGACTTCCATACCCAATTTAATGGGGGTTATAATGTCACCACCCGTCCTTGGTTTATCACAGAACCACTCGTCATTTGGCTTATCATGTATCCACCCGTCAAATGTCCATGTACCATTATATAATCATCAGAAATACAATATTTAAAATATTAACAATTTAATCATGCAATCACAAGATATAATTTCAAGATATTTAAATTGTAAATCCACTTTCAAAACCATTTTCAATACCAAAATAGGTAAAAAACGTATATGGTCTTTATTTCCGATTTAAAACATCACGACATATTAAGAAATCCAAGTATAAAATATTGGTCATGGTGGTAGAAAGGTCATATTTTCTGCATACATTAAAAACACAACCTTTTCCATTTAACAAAATGTTTCATAGAAAAATATTCCTTTTGATTGAATGTAAAATTCAAAGGGTTTTATTATTGACCATGTAAAATAAGGAGGTGTATATTATCAAAACATGCCTCAACGAACAAATATTAAGATGAATTCCCTTACCTCGTGTCCATCATAACTCGTTCATTAATTAATTTCCTCAATAATAAACACAATTTAATTTATAATTTCATAAGAAGATTTTTCATGTTTATTATTACTTTTATATCACTTATCACCTTTCTATAAAAATCATATAATTATTCAATTTTATATCTGTTATTTTGACGATGTTCGATACTAGAGTCAAAAATGAACTTGTTATAATTACAAGTTGTCCATGAGGTAAACATTTCATTATCTAAAAAATTATATTGATGACATAAATATAATTTATATAATATATATCTACTGTATATGTATTTATAATAGTCCATATAATTTTGATATAATAAATGAAATTCATCGTTCATGGAGACGGTATTCCTTACGTACGCATGAACGCTACATTTATTTCTATTTCACATTTAAAGTAATAAAAACATAATGATACATAGATATATTATAATTTTATTATAATATCATATTTTATATATGTAACTCTATCCTTTATAAGTTCTATGTATGGAATGAACGAGTCATATCACTTTGAGGGTGTGGTAGTCCGCACTTCCTCAAATGAAATTATCATATATATACCACATGAAAAGCATAAAGGTATATTTTAAATGATAATTAGAGAATCCTCGAGATAAAATAAATATCATATATATCATATATAATTACATTTCTATCATAATCTTCTCCCTGATAAGTGGTAGGGGAAAATCAAACAATCATCGTTCCATGAGGCAGCAGTTCACCACACACAAAAAGAGTATGTTCTTATCCATTATATGGAGGTGTGGGTAATTTTAGTTCAAATACATATCATAAACACAACATAGTATATTTATGATGTTGGTTTTGTTATATAATCAAATAAAAAGAATAGCATTGGGAGAGGAGAAGGAAAAATAATGGAAAGGAGCTTGAGAGAAGATGTTACCTCAAATCGGGTAACATCTTTTTATTTGAGCCAAATGGCTTTCTCGAATTGCCTTATTCCATTGTTAAGGCTTCTAGTATGAATAAAGCGATGTTGGGAGATTATTTAGGCCACGTTTAGACTATCCATGTGGGATTGAGAGTGGTGAGTAAGGGTTAGAGGAGGTGATCTTTTATAAGAGGGAGGAGGGGAATGTTAGAAAAGTTTAAAAGTATTATTTTATTTTTAATTGATTATCTAATTCTAATATCACCAAAGTGATATATTTCAAAGATCATATTATTTTGGGTCCAAATATTCTTATAAAATTGGTTTTATAATTGTTTAGGTCATATAATTAACCTTATCTTTTAGCTTTAACCCTTAGTACACTTATTTTACTTCTACCATGTCTTCTTGTATACTCATACAATATGGTTAATATAATTACAATAAAATGAAAATAGAACCTCAAGTTGTTCATTAATGACATTTTAAGCCTATATAAGTAATTTATCCAAATATTATATATTTAGGAATGTTATATCAATTAATAATATAGTATTTTTTTTAAAAACTCATTTATGTCAATTTATATACTATTTATATCATGCATTTTGGAAAATACATAAAAAACTTGATTAATTCAATAAGACAAAATTAAATAAAATATAACAAATAATATTCATCAATAAAATAATTTTACGTCATAAAAAGTTTCAAAATAAATACATTTTAATATTTATAATCACATTTATTTAAAACATTTATTAATAAGGTACTCACTATATCACCGTTGTGTCATAAATAAATAAATTTATTTAATCTATATAAATTATAAATAAAATACCCTAATTTAGGAAATATCATTATCTTTCAAATGACTATTTATAGTCGAAATTTTAACTTATATAACCCCTTCTAAAAAATGATCAACTAAAAGATAAATGTTTAGGTTATATCTTCCTTAAATTTAAATGAAAAGTTATTAAATTTCATTATCAAACAAAATTAGCCTTATGGAGTCCTAAAATCTACCCAAGGATTACCATTGTCATATATATATTATATAATATGATTAGGACATTGGTTAGGGTAATTTAATATTATTATAATATTATTTTTTACAATTATTTACCAGATTTACCCTTTAAGAAATGTAAAAAAATATTTTCTAAAGTTATTGTTCATAATGTATATAAATAAAAGTTACCGATTTACAGAATTTATACCTCCTAATTCTAAATATGCAATCCATTTTTCGGAATTCATAACACAAAAGTTATAGAAATTAATTTAAAATAATTTCCCATTGTCAAAACAAAAAATCGTGTTTTTAAGAAATAATAACTATCAAAAGATTGACATGTTTTTATATCTAAAAAAAATTAAAATTACATAAAATGAAAATAAAATGGATTAAATTGTAAAAACATAATCTAATTACACTTTAAAACAAATTTAAATTACAATATATCTATATACATAAATTAGATTAAAAGGTTGTTTTGAATTAAACTACAATATGATTAATTATTCATTAAAAATGATCTTTAGCAGAAAAATACAAAAATGTCATCCAAAGAAATTTTTTATTTTCCTTTTATAATTTTTTTTATTTATTCAAATAAAAAATATAATGGTGTAAAAAACTATATTGAAAAATGGTTCTCCATCAAAAAAAGATAAAACTGCATTTTTTGAAAAATACTTTTTTAATCCAAAAAAATGAATTTATTATTATTATATCATATCTAAAAAACATAAAAATAAATTTAAAACATCAAATTTAATATATATATATATATAATATATGTTTCACTAAATAATATTTCAAATCGAGTGATATGAAAACACAATTATTTTATTTTTAATAGGCTTTCATAAAAAGAACATCCATTATATTCAATTAGTTTTTATTTCCATTTATAATAAATTAGGTAATCAATGAATCATCATTTAAACCTGTGTAAATTTGTTTCAAAATTTAGTTGTTAATATTCATTCCCCCATTGCAATAGCTAGTTGTTAACTACAATTTAAAATAATAATAATATTCTTGTATTATTTTTCAGTATAACTCAATGTTTTGTGCAATGTAAGATTTAAGATAAACTCATTGTTGCATCTCGAGTACGCTATCAGAAAAAACAACCTCTTTAACCTAAAATTAATACCTTATTCATATGTATCAATAGAAATAAAAATATATTATTCTATAAATACTTGTGTTGTTGCATCCGTCCCACCTTTAGGAAATTTTGTTCTCATAATTTTAAACATAGGCTTAAAAACATCATTGAATGTCCCACATTGCAAAGAGAGTAAATAAAACTATAAGTTTTAATGAAATAAAGAGAATTACAAATGTTATCCAAGATAAAACATATTAGGATTCCATGAAAACATGGATATGGAAAAGAAAACTAATCATCATGTTCTAATAGAGATGATATAAAACATGATCTGGAGAAAGTTAACCACCAGAAAACCACAAACTTGTGATAGGGTAAATGGTCTTTGATTACCCATTAGTAACAGTGAACAAACAATATTTTTTTTAAGATCCCATTCATAAATATAAAGAATTTATTTATGATATTTACTAAGAAAAAAAATAAATAAACTTACATTTCAAGTGAAGTTTCATCCCTAAATAAGTTTCTAAAAAAGTCATATTTTCCCCAAACAATGAGTATTCAAGATGACTAGGTCACACTGGAATCACTAACCTGATACCCAAAAGATAAACCATATATTTCCCCTATCTTCAGACATTACCCACAACCAAAATGGTTAGTACAAGATTAGATAATCCCCAAAAAGTATAATCTTTTATAATAAGAAATACTACTCATAATCTTTAAAATTGAACAAACAACAACCATTGCTCAATAATATCCATTCAATACACAATTTTCCATACAATTATTCAAAATAATCGAAACTATTTTTGAAACCCCAAATTCTGAAGGATTTGATCACATAGTATTCCAAAAAAATATTAACATTTATCTCCAAATAACACCGGATTCTCTTATAGTCTCATTCTCAAAAGTAAATAACCTAATCATATATTCTCTAAGATAGGTTATTCTTTTCAATAAATAAATCAAATCACTATATGTTCTTAATAACAACATACATTCTTAAAAAAAATTCCACCATTACTATTCTACTTTCCTTTGGCATATAGTGTTCCCAGAAGAGAAAATGTCTTTCAAAACATCCTTTATAACATAGTCACCAAATAATTTTTTTATAATAAGGATATCCCTTTGATAAAACATAATATCCCAAATCAATTTAATCTTGATCAATAAAATCATTTAACTAAAAATAATAAGTCATACTAACCAAAGACTTCACGTAGGATAGTGGTAGGTGATACACCCTTCTCACCATTTGGTTGTGGGTTCGATTCCCATGGCCTTGACGGATGTGATGGGTTTTCACCCATATTGTGGGTTTTCATTTTTACAAAACCATATCATTAATATAACATTATCATCATAATAAAATTACTTCAGAAATAACCATAATCATCTTTAAACTCAAAAGTTATCTAATACCTTTCAATTTTAATTCAAAAAAAGGTAATAACTATTTGTCACCACAAAAAAAAGATCATATGAACCCCTAAGGTTATCCATTATGTCCACACAATAAAAAATAGTTCTTTTTTGAATAAAATTTTCACATTTCAAACATCAGAGTTGCGCATACTAGATAAATTCTTCCAAAGTAATCTCATCTTCAAAAGAGCTTTAATAATTTTAATAATTTCAACATCCTAAAATATACCATAACTATTGAATCCCTTATATATAAAATAATTACTCATTAAATGTTCTTCATTACCCATTAACCATTTGTTTAACATATTCCATAACACTACATTCCTATAAATAAAATCATGAATCATATCCTAATATTCAGTAATATCAAAACATAAACTAAGAAATAATTGATATCTTTCATTGTCCTTTGTTAGTTTCCTCATCCTCACTTGGAATGGCATTAGATATTGGAAAACATATATTTGTATGGTCATCCTGATCTTATTCCCAAACCTTCTTCATAGTACATCTATTTTCATAATGAACGCGAACACCATGTTTAAAAATTTCAATTGATCCCTTGGAATGATATTCATTCCCTTTTCTGGAGTTAACTGTATGCTTCCTTTTTCCATTGTAGTTTATTGCTTTGTGACCTTCATTAGCACATCTATTAAATATTTGTGTCCTGTTGAATCATTTTCCTAGGAATTTCTTTCCACATCATTGACACATAGGGTTTTAAATATACTTACCTTTATAATTATTACTAGAACTTCAATAGGGATTTTTTTCACACGTATACGACAAATTACAAAACTCACAAAGGTTCAGGTGGTAAATCACGACTCCAAGAAGTTGGTTGAGAATATCCACAAGAGTTCTCATTGTATCTCCTATTTAATTTGGTTTCTTATTACTAAAACTATCATAGTTTTCTTCACATCAATTTTTACTTTGGTGCCTACTAGATCAATCCATTTACTAAAACCAAAATGGTCAGTGTGATAATATCAGTAAAATCATCCTATTATAACCTATGGGGAGGTTAAATAATAAGATATACTTATTCATGTTATATTAAACTCATTACATTTATCTAAAATAACAATAAATCTTTCTAATATGGTAACCATTATAGTTCTCTCACTTATTCTTAAATAACACCCTAAACTCTAAAGTTATCAAAACTGACCTATGATACCAACTATAAGGCTCCAGCCTTAAACATTAAATAATCTGGAATTATGTTAATAATTCACATTGAAGATATTTTCATGTTTATATATTTAGATAATTAGGTCATAACATATACATAACAACATGAATATTACATGTAGACACTTCTACTCACTATCCATTTTTTATAAAACAAAAAACACTTAAAAAAATAAACCTGCTGTATTCATTGTTTTAGAAAACATGAATTTTACATGATCCCATCCCTAACCTTATTCATCTTTATGTCCCGTGAAAAACTTTTCAAAACATGGGATGATCATAAAAATCTTAGTAAGGGATACATAAACAAAAAAGACTGTTAGTTTTTCAAAACAATATTTAAACGATGAATACATTATCATAACGTAATACATTTCACCTTAACGAATTTGAAGAAACACTTAATCGAATATAATCTCATTTCTAACTCTATTGAAACGAAAATATTACAATAAAACCCATTGAAATAAATATATAGAATATAATGGTAAACTTTGTACATAAGTATACTTAAATGGAATAAACATAAGGCTGACTTCCACGGATCATTATTACAAATGGAATAGACATACAACCAAATTTTATACCCAATGCATTGGAGTTTATAACGAAACCACCCATACTTGGTTTATCACAAAATCTCTCATCATTTGGTTTATCATGTAACCACCTGTCAAATTATCGAGTACCATTATATAATCATCAAACATAAAATATTGTAAATATGAACATTTTAATCATGAAATCACAAGAAATAATTTAAAGTTAAAGAAATAGTAAATAAACTTTCAAAAACAATTTTTAATACCAAAATATGTAATGAATGTATATGGTATTTATTTTCCATTTGAATACATCACAACATGTTAAGGATTCCAAATATCAAATAATGCTCGCGGTGGCAGAATGGTCATTGTCTTTCTTATGTTAAAAACATTCCTTTATTCCATTTAGTATAAACTTTTGTAGAAAAATATTCCCTTTTAATGAATGTAAAAGTAAAATGGGTTTATTATACACCATGTAAAATAAGTAGGTGTATATTATCAAAACAAGCCTCAATGAAAAAGATATTGAGGCGAAGTCCCTTATCTTATGTGCGACTTGACTCGTTCATTATTTAATTTCCTAAATAATAAAATTAAGTTAATTTTTAATTTCTTAAGAACTTTTTACATGTTTACTATTCCATTCCTATCACTTATCACCTTGTGATAACAATCATATAATTATTCATGTTCATATCGGTTGTTTTTTTTATTTTCGGTACTTGAGTCAAAAATAAAATTGTTGTAGTTACATGTTTTCCATGTGGTCAAAATTAAATTATCTCTAGGATGGTATTAATGATTTAAAAATCATATATATCATATATATATAGTGTATATGTATTTATAATAGTCCATATAATTTGGAGACAAGAAAGGAAATGTACCGTTCATTGAGACGGTAGGCCGTACATACGCATGAACACTACTTTAATTTTTAATTCATATTTAAAGGAATGAAAACATAATGATACATAGGTATATTAAAATATATTATTATATAATATTTTATATATGTTACACAATTTTATTAACTCCATCATTTATATGTTCTGTGTATGGCATGAATGGGTCATATCACTTTGAGGGGGCGGTAGTCCGCACTTCCTCAAATGAAATTATCATATTTATACAACATTAAAATAATAAAGGTATGTTTAAAATGATAATTAAAAATGAATAAAGATAAAATAAATATCTTAAATATCATATATAATTAAAGTACCATCATAAAGGCCACCATTAGAGGTGGTTGGGGAAAATTAAACAATCATCGTTTCGTGAGGTTCCAGTTCGACGTACGTTGAAACAGTATGTTCATATCCACTAGATGGACGTGTGTGTAAGTTTAGTTCAAATAATTATCATAAAAACAACCTATTATATTTTGAATGTTTTTTATATAAACAAACAATAATTAGATAATAGGGATTGGAGAAGGAAAATAATGGAAAAGAAAGTGAGAGAAGATGTTGCCAAAAATCGGGTAACTTCTTTTGATTTGAGGCAAAGGTCATTATAAATATTACTTTTATGTAGGGGAAGGATTATATATGGAATATATGGATGTTGTAAGCTTCTTTAGGATGTTTTTTTTAAGATCCATGTTGTCTTGAGAGGTGTGAGTAAGGGTTAGAGGTGGTTCTCTTTTATAATAGGAAGGAGGGGAACTTTAGGATAGTTTGATGGTATTATTTTATTATTAAGTTTTTTTCTAATTATAATAACAAAAAAGTGATATATTTATAAGCTTATATGAGTATGTGTCAAAATACTCTAATAAAATATATTTTAGACAATTTTAGATCATAAAAGTAACATTATATTTTAGCTTTAACCCATAGTAATCTTATTTAACATTTACCATGTTTCTTGTATATTCATAGTATATGGTTAATATAATTACAATAAAAGGAAAATAGAACCTCAATTGGTCCATTAATGAAATTTTCGAAATTTATCTAGGTCATTTAGAATAATCTTAGATTTTTAGAACTATTATATGATTTAATAATATAGTTTTTTTAAACTCATTTATGTCAATTTATATACTATTCATATCATGAATTTTTAAAAATACTTAACAACTTGATTCATTCGAAAAGACATCATTAATTAAAATATAACAAGTAATAATCATCCTTATAATATTTTTATAGCATAAAATGTTTCAAAATAAATTTATTTTAATATATATAATTTCATTTATTTAAATCATTCACAAATAAGGTACTCACTACATAACCATTATGTCATTTATTAATTTATATACTTAATCTCTAAAAATTAGAAATAAAATATCATGATTTAGGAAATAATACAATATTTCAAATGAAAATTTATAGTCTAAATGAGAACTTATATAACCCCATATAAAAATTGGTTTAATGAAAGATACATGTTTTGGTTATATTTTCCTTAACATTAAATCAAAAGTAATTAAATGTCATTTTCACACACAAGTGGTTCTATGGAGCCCTAAAATGGACCCAAGGATGACCCTAGTTCGATATAGCTCATAAAATATTATTAGGACACGTGTTAGGTTAATTTAATATTATTATAATATTAATTTTTACCCTTATTTACCAGATTTACCCATTGACCACGGTAAATAAAATATTTTCTCAAAAAACTATACATAACATATAAAAATGAAATTTACCTATTTACACAATTTGGACATCATGATTACAATGGAATCCATTTTTATAAATTCAAAACATGTAATTTTCATTATATAATTTAAATTAATTCCCTTTGTCAAAACCCAAAAGCGTGTTTTTAAGAAATAATAACTTTCAAAAGATTTACATGTGTTTATGTGTAATTAAAATTTGAAATTAATTAACATTAAAAAAACTGGATAAAATTGTTTAAACATAATATAATTAAGCTTTAAAACCAAATTAAAAGTACAATCTAACTATATGAATAAATTAGATTAAAAGTATGTTATGAATTAAAATGTAGTATTTTTCACTATTCATTAAAAATGAACTTTAGCAAAAATGCCAATATTTCATCCAAAATATATTTTTATGTTCTTATTCTAAATAATTCTTTTATTTTTTCAAATAAAAAATATAAAGGTTACTGAAAATATATTTAAAAAGGTTTCACCATCAAATATTAGTAAAACTGTATTATTAGAAAAATACACTTTTTATCCCAAAAAAATGATTTTATTCTTATATCATATCTAGAAATCATATAAGATGAATTTTAGAATAAAAATCATATATATTTTTCACTGAATAAAAATCCACAAATAGAGTTATTAAAACACAATAATTCCTTTTTAAACTGGTTTTCATAAAAAGAACTTCAATTATATTCAATTTGTTTTTTTTTCTATTTCTAATAAATATGATAATAAATGAATCATTATTTAAACATGTGTAAACCATATTTAAAAATTCAGTAGATACTATTAATTCCACACATTCCAATTTCTAGGCATTAACAATTATTTATAATAATAATATTATTATTGTATTATTTTTCAGTATAACTCAATATTCTGTGCAATGTAAAATTTCAGAAATGCCCATTATTGCATCTCAGGTACGCTATTACAAAAAGGATACCCTATAACATAAATTTAATATATTATTCATAAGTATAAATAGAAAAAAAAATTTGTATTATTCTATAAATACCTAGCATGTTACAACCTTCCTACCTTTTGGAAATTGTGTGCTCGCAATTTTAAAATTGGGCTCAAAAACTTCTTTGAAAGTCCTGCATCAGAAAAAGATTCAATAAACCTATCAAATTAAAACAAATAATTATAATTATAAAGGTCACACAAGACAAAACATACTAATATTCCATGAAAACATGGATATATAAGAGAAAAATAACCATCATGTTCAGATAGGGAGTGATAGAAAACATGATCACGTGAAAGTAAACCACCCGAAAACCCTAAACTTGTGATAAGTTTAACGGTATTTGATTACCCATTAAGAAAAGTGAAAGGACAATTGATTTTGTCTTATGTTCCCTTTCATATATTTACAGAATTTATTTATGATATTGACTAAAAACATAAGGAAATATATTTACTTTTCAAGTAGAGTTTCATCTTTTAATATGTTTCTACAAAAAAAATCATCCTTTCTCCAAACGATAAGTATTCAAGATGAATTGGTTACCAATGAATGGTTGAAATAAACTTATAGAGAATAACATTAAGCATAAAAGTTGAACAATATATTTCCCCTATCTTAATACATTAACCAAATCAAAATTGGTCTGTACAAGATTATATAATTCCAAAAAAGGATAATCTTTTATAAAAAGAAATACTACTCTAAATCACCAAAATTGAACAAAAAACACCCAAAGCTCAAAAAAGACCAATAAATACACAATTTTCCATAAAATTATTTGAAATAATCATAAATTAGTTTGAAACCCCTAATTCAGATGGATTTTATCACACAGTCATACATAAAAATATTAACATTTATCTCCAAATAAAAGCGGCCACTATTAATGTCTCACACTGAAAAGTAATTAACCTAATAAAATATTATCTATGATAGGTTAATAATTTACATAAATAACTCAAATCTCTATATTTCAATAATAAAAAATTATTATTCAAAAAATAAAATTCCACCACTACTTCTTAATTTAAACCTAAAAGTATTCTACTTCCCTTAGGCATATAGTGTTCCCAAAAGAGAAAATGTCTTCCGAAATAACCGTTTTCACCTAATAACCAAATCATTTTCTTATACTAAGAATATATATTTTCTAAAACATAAGACACCAATTCAAATTAATCTTTATCAATAAAATAATTTACCTAAAATAATAAGTCCTACTAACATGGGTCATCACGTAGTCCAGTGGTGGGCAATGTGTCATTGTCGCCCTTCGGTTGTGGGTTCGATTCGCATGGACTGGTCAACTTTTATTGGTTTTCACTCATCCTACGGGTTTTCCTTTTTTTTAATACCATATCATTCTTATTAAATTATCAAAATAATATAATTTCTTCAAAAATAAGCATAATCTTTTTTATACTCAAATGTTATCTAATACCTTTCATTTTTCATCCCAAAAATGTAATAACCATTTATAACCTCGAAAAATAGATCATATGAATCCCTAAGGATATCCATTATGTCCACACATGGGAAAAAATAATTCTTTTTTGAATAAAATTAGGAAATATCAAACTTCATAGTTGCACATACAAGAAAAAGTCTTCCAAAGTAATCTCATCTTCGGAAAAGCCTTAATGCTATTATGAATTTCACCATCCTAAAATCTACCATAACTCATGAATCCCTTATATTTAGACTTATTAATGATTCAAAGTTACTCATGATCCATTAACCATTATTTTCCAACTTATTTTTTTATACTAATTTTCTACAAAAAAAATCATGAATCATATCTTAAGATTCAATAATTTCAAAACATCATCTATGAAATAATCTATACCTTTCATTTGTCATTGTCAGTTTCCTCATCCTCAATTGGAATGGAAGTAGGTACTGGTAACCATATATTTTTATGGTCCTACTAATCTCATTCCCAAACCATCTACATATGACATATATTTCTTTAATGACCATGCACACCATGTTTAAAAAATTCAATTGATTCCTCAAAAGGATATTCTTTCCCCTTCCTCGACTCAACTAGATGCATCATTTTTTCATGGAAGGTTCTTGAATTATGATCTTATTTACCATATAAATAGCATCTTCCCATCCCTTTGAAGCATTTTCCTAGGTGTTTATTTCCACATTATTGACACAAATAGGTTTTTTAATATTCTTTCCTCAATGATAATTAGTTAAACTTCCATATGGATTTTTTTCTTGGATATATGATGCCTTTTAAAAATCACCAAGATTTAGGTGGTCAATCGTGACTCCAAATAGTTGGTTGAGAATAACCAAAACAGTTAAAATTGTATCTCCCATTCCATTTGGTAGCTTATTTAGAAAATCATCATAGTTTTATTCATATCCATTTTTACTTTGGTTCCTCCTAGATCAATCCAATTACCAAAACAAAAAGTGAAGTGTGAGTATATCTGTAAAATCATCATATTATACCATATGAGGAGGGTAAATACTAAGATATAATTATTCATGTTATATTAAACTCATTAAATTTATCTAAAAAAACTACGACTCTCTCTATTATGGTAACTGTTATGGTTATGTCACTTATTCTTAAATATCTCCCTAACCTCTAAAGTTATCTAAACCGACCTACGATACCAACTATAAGGCCCCGACTTTAATCATTACATAATATTGAATTATATTAATAATTCACATTGAGGATCTATTCAAGTTTACATCTTTAGAAAATTAGGTCATAAATTATACATAACAACTTGAATATTACAAGTAGACACTTCTACTCACTATCTATTTTTTATAAAACAAAACCTCTTAAAAAAGAAACATATCTTGTTGCATGTTTTAGACAACATGACATTTCCTTGATCCCATCATTGACCCTATTCATCTTTATATCCTATGAAAAACATTTCAAATATTTGGATGAGAATAAAAAACTCAATAAGGTATATATAAAGAGGGAAAATAGTTATTGTTTCAAAACAACATGTAAACCATGAATAATTTATCATAATGTCATGCTTTTCACCATAATGAAGTATCAAAAAAACTTCATAGAATATAAGATCCTTTCTCACCCTTTATGTAATCGAACGATTACCATAAACCCCATAGATAAAAATATATAGAATATAAAGGTAAACATTGGACATAATCATACTTAAATGGAAGAACCATATGGTAAATTTTGACAAATCATTATTAAAAATGGAATAGCTATATGAAAGAATACCATACCCAATGAATTGGAGGTTATAATGTAGCCACTTGTCCTTGATTTTTCATGGAACCACCCGTATTTTGGTTTATCACGTATCCACCCATCGAATTTCCAAGTACCATTAAATAATCATCACTAATAAAATATTGAAAATATCAAAATTTAAATCATGAAATCACAAGAAATAATTTCATGATACTGAAATAGTAAATCCACTTTCAAAATAATTTTAAATACCAAAATATATAAAAAATAATAATATGGTATTTATTTTCCATTTAAAACATCATGACCTGTTAAGGAATCCAAATATCAAGTAATGCTCATAATATGAGAATGTTCATTGTCTCTGTATATGTTTAAAACATTCCTTTTTCAATTTGGTAAAACATTTCATTGAAAAATATTCCCTTTGAATTAAAGTAAATGTAAAAGTGGTTTATTATACATCGTGTAAAAGAATGAGGTGTATATAAGAAAAACATGCCTCAATGAAAGGAGATTCAGATGATGTTCCTTTCCACGTGTCGGACTTGACTCGTTCGTTATTCAATTTCTTGAATAATAAAATTAGGTTAATTTATTCTTTCTTAATAACCTTTTTAAATTTTATTATTCATATTATATCACTTATCACCTTTATTTTACAATCATATAATTATTAATGTTTATATCGGTCATTTTTTTGGTGTTCGGTACTTGAGTCAAAAATGAACATGTTATAATTACAAGTAGTCCATGAGGTCAAAAGTACATTATCAATAGAATTATATTCATGATTTATATATCATATATATCATATATATCATATATATATAGTGTATATGTGTTTATAATAGTCCATATAAATTGGATATAAGAAATGAAATGCGTCCTTCATGGAGACGGTAAGCTATACACATGTATGAATGCTACATTCGTTTCTTTTTCATATTTAAAGGAATGAAAAAATAATGATACATCGGTATATTATAATTCCATTATAATATAATATTTTATATATGTTACGTAAGTTCATTAACACCATCCTTTTTACATTCCATGTATGGCATGAATGAGTCAAATCACTTTGAGGGGGCGGTAGTCCGCACTTTCTCAAATGAAATTATCGTATTAAGACAACATGAAAAGCATAGAGGTATGTACTAAATTAGAATTTAATTAAGAAACGATATAAAAATAAATATCATATATATCATATATAATAATATATCCATCATAATGGCTTCCATGACAGGTTGTAGGGGAAAATAAAACCATCATCGTTTTGTGAGGCTGTGATTTGTCATACACAGAAACTATATGTTCGTATCCATTGGATGGATGTATGTGTAATTGTAGTTTAAATAAATAACATAAAAACAACCTAGTATATTTATTATACTATCGGTTTTATATAAAATAATAATAAAAATAGCATAGGGAGTGGAGAAGGAAAAATAATGCAATGGAACTTGAGAGAAGACGTTACCTCAAATCGGATAACTTCATTTGATTTGAGCTAGAGGTATTTCTTGAATTTCCTTATTCCAAGTGTAAGGATTCTATGAGTAATAAAAAGATATTTAGAGATTATTTTGGAATAGTTTGGTTGATCCAAGGGGGCTTTAGAGGTGTGAGTACGAGTTAGAGCTGGTGCCCTTTTATAAGAGGTAAGAGTGGAACTTTAGAAATGCTTGAAAGTATTATTTTATTATTAATTGATTTTAAAATTCTAAAAACACTAAAGTGATATATTTATAATATTATATGAATATGGGTCTAAAATATTTCATCCAATGGGTTTTACACAATTTTATTTCATAAAATTAACATTATCATTTAGTTTCAACCCTTAGAAAATTTATTTAATTTTTTCCAAGTCTTCATGTATATTCATACTATATGGTTAATATAATTACAATAAAATTACAATAGAAACTCATGGGACTAATTAATGACAATTTAAACCATATATAAGTAATTTTTTAAAAATATTAATTTTTAGGAATGTTATATCATTTAATAATATAGTATTTGTTTTAAAAACTCATTTATGTCTATTTGTAAACTATTTATATCATGACATTTTAAAAAATACATAACAACATGATTAATTAAAAAAACACAATTAATTAAATTATAAAAAGTAATAATCATCCATAAAATTATTTTATGGTGTAATATGTTTCAAAACAAATTAATATAATATTTATAATCCCATTTATTTAAATCATTCATTAATTAGGTAATCACTAAATTACCATTCTGTCATAAATAAATTTATTTATTTAATCTCTTAAAATTATAAATAAATTACCATAATTTAGGAAATATTTTTATCATTATAATTACTATTTATAGTAGAAAATATATATTATATAACCCCATATAAAAATTCGTTTACTAAATGATACAGGTTTAGGTTATATTTTCCTTAACTTTAAATTAAAAGTAATTAAATGTCATCTTCACAAGCAAGTGGCTCCATGGGGTCCTCAATTAGACCCAAGGGTTCCCATACTAGTATATATATCATAAAATATGATTATTACACATGTGTTGGTAATTTAATACTATTATAATATTATTTTTTATTGTTATTTACCATATTTAACCTTTAACCATGGTAAATAAAATATTTACAGATATTATTATACATAATGTATTAAAATAAAAGTTACCTATTTACAAAATTTTGAAATCCTGATTCCAAATATTGTCCATTTTTCTAAATTCAAAACAATTAAGATTCATAAATTAATTTAATATTAATTCCCATTGTCAAAACTGAAAATCTTGTTTTTAAGAAATAATAACTCTCAAAGGATTGTCATGTGTTTATGTATAATTACAAATTAAAATTACTTATAATGAGAAATGTTGGATTAAATGGTAAAAAAATAATATAATTACAGATTAAAATCAATTTAAATTAAAACTTATCTATATAAATAAATTAGATTAAAATAGTTTTGAATTAAAATGTATTATTTTTCACTATTCATTAAAAAAACATTAGCAGAAAAATACCAAAATTTTATCCAAACTAAATTTTTATAGTCCACTTATAATTAAGAAATATATTTATATCAAATAAAACATTTAAATTTTTCAAAAACTAGATTTAAAAATTGTTCTCCATCAAAAAGCGGTAAAACTACATTTTTAGAAAATAATTCTTTTTATCCAAAAAATGAATTTATTCTTATATAATATCTATAAAACATATAAGAAAAAATTTACAAATTACAATAAATATATATATAATATTTTTCACTAAATAAAAATCCATAAATATTGATATGAAATCATAATTATTCTTTTTCAAATAGGTTTTCATAAAAACACATCCATTATATTCAGTTTTTTTTATTTCCATTTCTAATAAATTTGTTAACCAATGAATCATAATTTATACATGTGTAAACCATATTTCAAAATTCATTTGATACATTTCATTCAACCCATTCCAATAGTTTGGTGTTAAATACTATTTAAAATAATAAGAATAATATTTTATTATTTTTCCATATAACTCAATGTCATGTGCATAGTAAGATTATGGACAATCCCATTGTTGAGTTTCGAGTACGGTATCAGAAAAAAGCATCCCCTTTAACTTAAAATTAATATCTTATTCATAAGTATCAATATAAATAAAAAATTATTGTTGTATAAATACCTTGGTTGTTACCCCCACCAAATATGATAACACAAGTGAGAATATTATCCTTAAGAGTCTATATAGCTCATTCCATCTGGGCATCCAGCTACGGATGGTAAAATGTTATCAAATTGAAATGAGATCACATGGCCTTCTTAAGGAATCTTCAAAAGAAATAAGTGAACCAAGTATCCCAACCAGGATCTATTGTAGAAGTAACTCTGTGGAAATGATCAATATACTTCATAGAGATATTTTCCAACTCCTTAACATTGGTTTCTACTCTAATGGGTAAAAATTGTGATGACTTAGTCATCATGTTAATCACAACCCATGATGAATTCTTCCTTCCTTGGGCATGATGAAACCCAACCAAAAATCCCAAAGAGAAATCATCTAACATACAAGTTGGGATTGTAGGTCGTTGAAGTAAACATAAAGCTTTTGGTGCTCCTCCATAAACTTTTGGGACATATAGCATTGAGAAAAATACATAGCAATGTCTCATCTCATTCCTAGCCACTAGAACTAATGTTTCATGTCATGGAAAATCTTCATGGATACCGAGTGCACTATCCACTAAGAATTATAACAACCCCTACCACATAATTCCTAACCGCTAATGGTAAAAAATGGGTCCAAAAGTAATGAATTCCCTCTTTGGAGAAAGGGCAATCAATAATGTTCTCCCCAATAATAACAGAATCCCTAATTTCATGAAACTAATCTTCAAGATACATTTCCTTAATAATAGATTCTAGAAGAGTGAATTTCAACTAAACACCATCCACGAAAACCATTACCCCTAGTTCATGAACTCTTATATACAACTACGTAGATATATCCATCAATTTTCCACTCATCTAATGATTCATTCACAACATGGGTTAAAAGTTTCCCACTCAAAGCATCTACAACGACATTCCCTTTCCACAATGTATAGGTGATGTCAATTGAAAAATACTATATGTATTCCAGCCAATGCCTCTATAAGAGATTCAAATAATTTAAATAGATAATATAACGCAAGATCTTGTTGGATGAATACATGATAAACATTTCACCAATAACATAGTTCCACCAACTCATAGGTGCATGAATTAGTGCTTCAATTTCAAGCTCATGGATCAGATAATTATTCATGTGTGGCCAATGATGATGATATCCATTTTCAACAAACTGATCACCCTTTATGAGGATACAACCCAATCCTGAAGATGATGTATCATAAAACACAATATATCCATGCACAACCACAGAAAGAGTCAACACTAGAAAATTTGTCAAAATGATTCAGCATAGCAAAGGAACTCTTGCATTTCTCATTACAATAAAACATTAATTTCTTATGACTTAGTTCTACCATCAGAGAATTCAATATTGATAATTTCATAATGAACATCTACTAATACCTAGTTCAACCCAAGAAGATTTAAATCATGAAAGAATTTCACAGTTTTTTCCCAAGTCATACCAGCCTTCACCTTCTCAGGATAAACTAATATCCCATGTTCTGACACCAGGTGTCCCCTGAATTTCACTTCCCAAATCCAAAAAACACATTTCTAATGATTTCCAAAAAAAATTTGATTTCTCAACAACTATATAACAATTCCCAGATGATGAAAAAGATCCAATACATACTTATCAAAATCAATTATGTCATCGACAATTACTAACATAAATGCATCAAGATATTTGCAGAAAATCCCGTTCATTACAACCATTAAAACTAAATGAAAATATTTTATTCCAAAGTCCATGAAAAAGTACTCATAATTCTCATACCTTCTCTAAAAGATGGTTTTATGTATGTTATATTCATTTATCCTCAACTGATAGTAACCAGATCGATGATCAATCTTTGAGAACCACTTTTCCCCATTTAAATGAACAAACAAAACATCTTTCCAAGGCTTTGGATACTTTCTATTTTTCTTCATTCAATTGAGAATTTGATAATTAACACACTAGTGATGTGAACAGATAGTTTTCCTAGTAAATAGAATTGATACTACGCAAGGATACACACTTGGGTGTATAAATCATTTCTCAAGAAGATCATGCAATTGAGTCTTCACCTCTTTTATTTCGACTGGTTCTATATGATAAGAGGGAATAAAAAGTGGTTGAGTAACATGCACTAAATAGATAATGAACTATACCTCCCTTACAATTGTAAAACTATGGAATTCTGTAGGAAACACATTGAAAAAGAAAACAAAAACTTATAGATATCAACACTCTAAGATTCGTAGTCAATATCAAATGCAAACAATAATACCACTTTCACCAACTCTAGATAAGAAGTACCAGACCTACATGGCCTTGGGTATCATTCTACATGAGAGAATCTGAAAACACCACTGTATTTGGTAAAGGAGACACATAAAATATAACAATCAACCTGATATTTATTGGAAATTATCTAATCCATCCAGAATATGACCTGGAGTAATTTAATTTATATAATCCAAAAACACTAAACAAGATCGATATCTAATAGAGATAAAACATAAGAGGAACTATAGATAACCAACTCTCTCTTCATTCTAAGGGGTGTATTAATATCAATTGCACAAGATAAAATCTCCATAGAATGATTTAGAATATTAAACGAACATAATTAAATAAATTGATGAGATAAACCAGTATCAAACAATGGTGTCATTAATGACAAATCTATATTGATGGTACCTCACATATTCGGTAGACCCATTACTTCTTCCCCTAGAGACACTTCCACTACATGTAAAAAAATTGTTCTGGATTCCTATTGTTGGATCCCTTTTGTATTTCAATCATTTGATTGATCATTTATTTCATATGTAATTTATGATCATGTGGCACAACACAAAGTAGAAATGATATAAAATAACCTCTTTAAGTGACTTCAACATACGCATGAGCATCTATTCTTGGGTACCTCAGTGAAACCCTCTTTGAATGTCATGGTTTTCCACACTGGTAAAAAATAATAGAACCTCAAACAGGAACTGCATGTTCTTTTGAATTCCTATGTTTCCAAGAACAACCACGAGAATCATCACACTTCCTCTTTTCTTTAACAGAACCCAGGTTTCAATTGGGAGATAATGAATCTCATGATATCCTTGACTTTCTAGCCAGGTCTATTTCAACCATCAGCACTCTATTCAAAAAATCATTATAAGAAGTAATCTTCTACAAGATAACCCGAGAGGAAAAATCATATCTTAGTCCTAACTCACACCATCGATTCTTAGAATTCTCTTATCCTACTATCTTATTTGAAAATTTCACTGACATAGAAAAAATATTTTCATAATCTGTCACAATCCTATATTGATACTCATATTTAATAAACTATATATCCTTAGCTAACATCATCAAATTTGGATAGAACTAGTCAGTGAAAAGGGTTTTGAGTTTCTTCTTCTCTAATCCCACATGATTCCCTTCAATTTTCATTATGTCTCACTATATAATGTTGGTTTCTTCCAGTATGAAGGTGGCACACTTCACATTGATTTCCTCAGGTGTATCCAAGAACCAAAAAATTGTCAATACTATTAAACCATTCCTCATATTCTTGGGGATCATTCGAAACCTTTAACTTCAGTGTATTTTAGTACAGGAACTCTTTAGAATGGTTTGAAATATCATCCCTTGGAGGTTCCATAGCTAGATACTAAATAGGAACCGGTGGTGGTTCCTTTTGTCGATCATGGAAAGTATGCATAATTACTTCAACCAGACTATGTTCCAAAATTGGATCCACTTTATGGGGTTTAGTAGTATCTTCCTATTGGATCCAATTTTCACAACTTCTCGGAGGTATGATACATCACAACATTACCATAAAACAAAGAAGACATTATATTAACCAAAAAACTAAGAAAAAATTGAAAAATAAATCCTAATAGATAGACTACACGATTTTGATTTCACATTATCCAATTCAAATTAAGGGAAATTATTAAACTAATCCTCAATACGTCTTTCCCAAACCACCCCTCATGACATAATGTTCATTATGGTAAGAGATGGATATGAACTCAGTTGACACTACCTCCTATGTCCCGAGAAGAATACAAAAATGCATACTGAAATCAACATATGATATAAAACATGCACCTTTGAAATCACTTTGTCAAAAACAAACCTGGGTACCCTAGTAACCCAATAACCTATCCAGTCCAAACATATCTTGAAGGGAATTCCCATTCACCGTGGGTTAGTGACTAGCACCCATCATTATACCAAATTATTGTGGGAATGAATTTTTGAAAAACATCATAAAAGATAAACAAAATGATAGTATTCATACAAAAAAACTCCATTTGGATAAGTGTAAGAGAGTCAAATTGGTTTGAAACAGACCATTTACTACAAAAAGATACCAAAATAATGAAATAATATCCTAATTCCAAATAGACATAAATATACAAGTACACATATCATCATCTATAACCACCTCCAAGTGGTTATTTAGTGATGATCGAACCCGGAAGTAGATAATCTAATAACACTCGATGGAATTGTTAGAGTGTGAGCTACAATACATATGGGGTCTCTCCAAAGATTCCATAATATATGATAGAATTTTATTTACCAAATAAAAAGCGTTTGATTTTAAAATAAATAATTTTTTAAATTGAAAATCATATTTAAACAAAATCATACTTTACATTAAAAAGGGTGGAATATATTTGAAATTATGGAAATACATAAAAAAAATTTAATTAAAAACTTTTATATAAAATATTTATTATAAATTTTATGTCATGTAAAATAGTTCTCAGGCATTCACATATATTCAATTCACATACAACAACTGAGCAACATGGTCATGTTCCAAAAGGTACGATAGTTTTAGGATTTTGGGACCCCACATTTGAGGTGGAATTATAGTATGTACATATGTGTCTTTAAACATAGGCAAATGAGGACTCACCACCATCGCTTATGTTATGTGATATGTTGTATTTATGTTTTGGAACATTGTAAAGCATAAAGGTTCATCTTAATAACTCACTAACTACCTAAGGCGTTCATGTTCTCTAACAATAAATCATTGATTATAAATTTACTTTAATAAACCTTAAAATCCATTTCATCCCATTCTGTATTTCAAATATTTCATATTTCCTTTTAAAACCCATAATGGGGTTTTAATCAAAATATTATTTTCTCAGTGATCAAACCCAAATGATTATATCAAAACCATCTTAATCCATTTTTATAAAATTAAATCTGAAATCAATTTCAACCAATTAATTTCCAAAATTTCCAATCTTTCCAAATTAATAATATAAATTCAACATTTTAAATTTCCAAAAAATCATTAATTTTACAATCACACCCTAATTCCATAGAATTGGGGTATTTTTCGATTTCATACTAATAAAAAATTTACAAAACCAAAAACTCCAATTCAATAGAATGGGTTTGTAATAAACCAATTCATATCCATTTCAAAAAAATGATTTTAAGTAAAAAAAATTATTCTTAATCAAATAAATAAGGTTAAATCAAATTTTTCCATCATAATGGAACTACCTACCATTCACAGAAACACAATGCCTGTAATAGAAACAAAAATCTATAAATAATACTCAAAATATATAGGAACTTGATATATAAAAAAGATTCAATAAAACAATGTTTATATCCATCAATCACAAGAGGATCTATCCAACTCCAAGGAGGAAGAGAGAAAGAGATGAATAGACAGAGAGAACACATACCCAATGAGTCACACTACAACCACAATACCAATCACTTTTTAATAAAAAAACCTGAAAATGTTTTAGGGAACCAAAATTTCCTTGGAATTTCTCTTGGGTTGAGATTAATGAAAACTAGAGCGGATCAAAAGAGAAATCTTCAAGGATTCCTATTCAAAACACTTCAATCGGGACTTTAAATGATGTGTAAGCTAATTACACATCATGTAATTGAAAATTACAAAAAAAAAACACCAAAAAAACCATATAAATTGAATAAAAATAGTATTTAAATATTTTTAGAATATACACATCTATTAACAACATTACATGTAATTTAATTTTTCAACTGGCCATAGGACAAACATGATTTCATGGTTAGAATGTAACAAAACGCTAACTTCACATTTATATGTATCCTGCCAATTCAGTTCTAGACGCACCTTGATGTAGAAAAAGGAAACCCACATCAAGGATTGAAATTAACCTATAATAAGAGTAATGGTATTTTAGAATAGCTCATCATTTGAATCATAATAATAATAAAATCATGATTAATGATGAGATTGTAACATAAGACTCTTACCACTTTGGTAACTCTGAATTGAAATCCATAATAAATTATGTCATTATAGGAAATTTAAAATATCATGAGGATAAATAAATTTATTATATTACATGTTTAGTGGTTTTGATATAATCCCCATCAAATAATTTTGGTGTATAACATAATGTACATCTCAAAGAATTAAACATGAGAGAAAAAAACACTTACATATTTCATATCTTTTGATGTGTATCCCCCATGATAGTTTATTCATAAAATGGATAAGTTAATATTGAAAATTTTAATTTCAATCATCATAAAATACAATCTTGTAAGTATATAAACTACCTAAAAGAAACATGTGTTGAATATAGAATTTTTCAAATAGAAGATTAATGATAAACTAAAATCCCTTACCTCACACTTCCTTTGGGTTGAATATTGTTTAACCTCCTATATAGTGTTTTTAAAAATGTTTAATAATTTATATCATAAAATTTTAATATTAATATTATCATTTATTATCCTTCAATAATGTCATATCACTCTTTTATCAATAATCATTCTTTGTTTTCATTATTTTGGGTGTTATTCACCATGTTTTCTCATTCATTATTTATTAGAAGAGTCCTAGATCATGTAATTATAATATAGTTCTATCATATCCAAAATAATAATAATGAAATAATAATAAAATTTATACATAAATTAAACATTTAAAACTAATCATTAATGATGATTATGAAAAATTATATATGTAATGGTCATAGAGATGGTAAGTTGTGTGTACGCATCTGTAACATTTCCATTTTACAATGATAATTATTAAAGTGAGATAAATATTATAATACCATTACATAATCACAATAATGTCATATATTCCATACTATTATATTATATTAACATATATATTTAGCATCCATCTTGTTAGGTGATGAATACATTTTCATAAAGCTTCGTGAAGGTGGCAGTCCACACGTACATTATCATATTTATCGTATAAAAATTTAAGATGAAATATTATATATTCAGAATGATAAATATGTAATTATTTTAATTATGATTTATTTTTTATCACATATAATACTTAACATTGTCCTTATTAACTTCCATGTGTAGCATTAGTGAGAAAACAAATCACATCGCTTCACAAGGGGATAGTCTGCCACACCCCCAAAGAATGATATCATATCCCCTATTTAATTTAAAGTAACGAATATGAAAATTATATAATGATTAAATAGGTATAAATATATTATATATTTAAAACATATACATTATATCCATTATCATACCCAGCAATTAAAGGTGGTGATAGAAGAATGAATGACATCAGTTCCTGGGACGGTAGTTTGTCCAAAACATAATTGATGATTTCGTAACCAATATGACAGATGTAAAAATAGTTTTAGATTAAGAAATTTTTATTAATAAATAAAATTAGATTTTAGATAATGATTTTATCATATTGTTTTTTTAATAATAATTTCATTACATTGAGAAGATAAGAAAATAAAGATTCTCTTTGAAGAAAAATATCTCTTCTTCAGGTATCCTACTAAGGTTCTAACTAAGGCCTTCCTTGGATATATTTCCTCCTAAAATAATGTCTATAGGATGAGAGTCGATATTTGGTAAGTGATTAAGTATTTTAATTGTGGAATGAAATAGGTTTTAATGATTGAATAAGAGCAGAGCGGAGGTTGACTTTTAATAGTGAGGGAGAGGGAACACTTTATATATTTTTTCAAATGAATTGAGTGCTCACACATTTTTCATATGTTACAAGGGTCCAAATGGGTAATTAAATAAACTTAATGTTTTTTATGGTATTAATATGTTCATCCCATTGTTTTTATAAAATTTTATATGACATTGTTACCCTTACCTTTTTAGTTTATCCTCTAGTAAACCCATTAATACCTTATCCATGGCAATAATTTTTTTTGGTATTCTCTATAAATTTGGATTAAAAATGATGTTTACCTTATTAGATAATTTATTTTTTTCTAATACTAAATATGGAATGCATTTTCCAAATTCCATTAATGTAATTGGAAAATTATAATTTAATATTAACATCATATAGCCGATGAGAAATTGGGTTTTCAAAGTGGAGAAGTTCAAAAGTTTAAAAATTTATAATATATGATTTCAATATAAAATTTTTTTTTTACCTAAATTATATTAATATATATATAATTTTACTAAACTTACATCAAAATAAATTTATCATATGTTTTATTCTTATAACTAATTTAATCAAAAATGAAGTTATCAAATGAAATTCATTCTATTCATTATTCATCAAAAATATAATATATATTGATGGTTCTATGAAAATTTTCATAATATAATTTTGGAATTATTATTTCAAAAATTTTCAATATTTCAAATCATTTTTATAAAATTTATAAACAAATAAATTTAGAATCTAACTTTCATACATGATGAAAAAGAGGGTTTTTGAGAACTATATTTTTGAAGTACAACATTATTTTGTATTACCTATATGCATAATAATGATCATTTTATGAATCTCAATTAAAGTTTTATGATATATAAAATATACATATAATTAAAAAAAATTCATAATTAGGTATTATAGTATTTAGTTAATATATAGGTACATTATGCACTTTATACCATTTTTCAAAAAAAGACAGTTTTTAAACCCAAAATTAAAACTGTAATAAAATAAAATTTATACTTGATTCAAATGAAAATAAGTTCAATAAATATTACTAAATAATACTTATGTTAAATTCAATAATAATGGTATATCTAAATTAATTAATTTATTGAATAGAAATTATAGTTTTACTGATGTGAGTATTTTTCACTATTCAATATAATTCAATATTATCTAAAAAATGATAAAATTATAACATAAATGAATTTTAATAATAGGATTCCAAATATGAAGTTAGCTTCATCAAACTTATTTTCTAAATTTCTTAAATCTTTTCATAATACATTTTTATGAAAATTGGTAAAATCATTTTTTAAGAAGTCGTACTTTGGAAGAATAAAACTACTTTACTAATAATTGAATGATTATTTTATAAATATTAATAAATAAAAAATATTGATTGTGATATATATTAATATATTTCATATTGTATTTAATAATATTCATACATATCAATTTTATTCCTATGTTATAATTCTTATAGATGTTATCGATCATTTAAGCCTAGTGTTGTGGGTTAAATATGCTATGTAACAAAAAAATTAGGGATGTGTGTATCGTAATCTATAGAAGATATTTTATTTATTTAAAACTAAATAAATCATAACGTATCAGGTTGTTGCATTCTCTTACTTTTTATTCTTGCATGTAAGTTATGTTATACAACAAAATTTTCTTTGTTTGAAATACTTTTGTGTTACGTCATACCACTTTTATAGAAGTTTTTCTCATAATATAAAAATTATCTTGGAAATAAAGGGATGGATATTTGATTATTATTCTCTTAAAATAATATCATACAAATGGTAAATAAAAAATTTTATTGATAAAAGGTAGATCGATGTAAGAGGTTCATATTGTATAACCCATGTAAGTTTTTAAAAATAGAAAACATGGGTATGAATGAAATAATATGTAATTATTTTTAAAGGATGATTATTGTCATTGATAAAAAAATTGAATTACCCATTGAAATGAAAGTCCTTAAAAACCATAAATTTTTTATGATCTAAAAGGACATCTAATTCATCATATATGAATTTTAAATGATATTTGTTTTTAAGAAACATCACCAAGGGATTAGAAATCCTCTTACCATCTAGAAAAATAAAATATGGAAATATACTTACATGATTATTATAATTTCATCCATTAATTAAATTACAACCAAATGTCGTATTTTTATAAAATTAAAGTGTATCAGAGAAGAATTTTTAATTCCAAAAGAACTAAAATAATCATTTATTGGACGAAGAAATCCCAAAAATAACAACAATACATTCCTCATATATTTAAAAAATAACACACAAAAAATAATTAGCACAATATAAAAAATAAAAAATAAATTTACATACGTTAATATCTAAATTTCCACAGTAGTACAAAAATTACAAACCAAATTAGATAATAATTAACTATCCTAACAAATATTTAAATAATTATTAAATATGATCAAAAAATAATGATTAGAAGGACTTGATCGTATATAATTCTAAGAAAATTCAGTCATTATTCAGGAAATAAAAATCATATGTTTCCAAAATAAAAATAATATTTACCTGCAAAAAAATTAAAATTTACAATAATAATATGTAGGCCAGTGGTAGGTGATACACCTTTATCACCCTTAATGTGTTTTTGAAATCCCTATAGCCCTTCTAGATGTGATGAGTTGTAACATGCACTTTAGGTTTTTCCCATATTTGTCATTAAACCTAAATAAATACTTCCACACAAAATAACACTTCATGTTGATCCTATATGTTAAAAAACTCACCTGGGTGTCTAAACCTAAAAATGTACAATTATACTTATGATTTTTTAACTCTAAAGGTATCCATAACTCTTAATATAACCTCAAATTTAAACATTTTGATCAAAAAATTTATGGAAATGTTCCTCTGATACCAACTATAACATCTTAGAACCCACACTCGAGGATATGGTGCTAAAATAATAAAATTTATCTTTCTATATATGATACTGATAATTATGGCCCAAATTTTCACATACAAACCATACAACATCAAAAGAAAAACATGATCACATACACTCTCAATGATGTTTTATGTTTATAGTTTTTGGGAATTTAGACAAAATCCTACATGATAATTAATAATTACATTAGATGATCATCTACCCCACATAAGAAAAAAGTTAATATTTCAAAATTCATCATCATCATGATACATATTAAATATTTTATAGCCATAATTAATTCATCACTAATATTTTTAAACTGGTCTAATAGTTTATTCTAGTTGATCGAGCCTCTGAGCGGTGACCCCTTTTCTCCCTCACTCCCTAGAGTTTCTCTTACTATTTTGTTCCCTTCCCTATTTTATCATAGATCTTGCTAGGTCGGTGATGATGTCCTTATCATGGAATCAGTGGAATTAGGTGATGGCTGTAGAGGATCAATTCAACCATGTCGGCATGATGAGGGTTAAGGTGACGCTTCAGCTTTGGTTTCCGGAAGCGGTACCTCAGCGGCGTGTCGGACATGGCTTCTTCTGCCCTTGCGAAGGTTCTGGTGGAGTGCATCTGGACTTGCCTCTCCGGCTTGGCGAGTTTCAGGCATTTTTTCTCTTTAGACCTCGGTTTGGCATCAGTGGGCATTGGCTTCGGTTGGACTAGATTCATTTCGGGCATGGCTCGGTGCTGGCCCCAGTATTGCACAGAGGGGGGGATGGTCTCCAGTTTCTAGCTTCCAATTCCATGCGGATCTCCTAGAATGTTCTGGATTCCAGATTATCCTCAGAGACTACTCCATGTTGAGGTTTTGAGCTACAAGATTCCACGAGACTTATGTGTTTCATTTTTGGATGATTGAGAGGGTATGACCTTGGCAATCGGTACCATCCCATCTTTGTACGACATAGCTTGTTGTGCATGTCGGAATAGTGGAAACATGACTTAACGTTATTTATATTGGGTTGGGTCCTTTCATTGTTGATTGATCTTGTTTTTTGAATTTAGGACCATTGGAGCATGGCTTTATGTATTTTGTCGTTGAAGTCAGGTTTCATGGTATCTCACTTTTTCCTTAAATTTTTTTCTTAATAAAAAGTTAATTTTTAGTCACTTGTCATTTTAAACTCAGGGAAATGAAAAATAAAAAGTGTGGCCTGAATTTCTCAGTATGGATAAACATAAGCATTAGATGTCTAATTTCATCAATGATCATAAGAAGTTAATAAGGGATTGAAAACATAATTATAGTGAATGATTGAATCATAAAAGAACACATAAACTTAAATTATAGAATCAAAAATCCTAAAACATGGATTAAGTATTCTAAATAATGATGTGTCAAAAAAACTATAATTGGGTTTCATGTGATATAAATCTTAATTATAAAAAACATTATAATCCCATGGAATGAAATGATAAAAAATGATTGTATCATGGAACACCATCAACAAAAAAAATATTTAGGACGCTTATATAAACCATAGAACAAGAATAAACATAAAACCAACATTTAATACAATCTATCAGAAAACATAGTCATTACCCAATGCATTAGAGCATTATTTGGGTGCACCCATAGTATAAGATATAATTGGATCACTTGGTGCTATCCGAGAATACCCATCATTTATAGTGTTCAATAAACATAAATAAAAATTATAGATCATGAATTTTGGAATAAAACTCATAAAAAATAAAAATTCCTTTAATAAATTAATTAACCTGATGAAAAGATACTGGTTATATTACAATTTATTTGAAAAATTATTAACCTGTGGAAATGCAATGAAATTCGTTTTTTTTAATTTCTAGAAGCCGGTTTATGGGTTCTCAGTACCCAAAATTAGAACCACAGACATTTAAGGCAGCATAAAACAACATAGACTTACACATCATAATAACCTGATTCATCTCCACATCACAAGATGGAGTCCTCTTCACTGGTAGCCGATTCCCATTCTGAAGGCCTCCAAAAACATCCACTTTGAACCAGACTCCTTTGTTGTTCAAGAACAGATTAATCGGGGTATGCCTTGTTGATCTATCTACCATTTTTAAATTACTAAGTCACCTCATTATTCCGCTTTGATGACGATCTTGTCCACATCTGCCTCAGGAGAAATGAGTAGTCCTTCCTTGGTCTTCTTCTTGGTTTAGCAGACAAGGGTCTGTCAGTTCTATCCATCAACAGGTTCCCACTTTTGATAACATCACTAAATGAGTGACCAACTGGACCAATCACATTCTCTTTCTCTCCCCCCGAATCCTCCCTTCAATTCCATCTCGCTCCCTTAAAGAAGTAGTAGAAAACTCTGAGTTGTTCCCCAGATTCTAGACGGTAGTATTACACTCCATCAAAGGGGGCACCAATCTTTAGTGGTAGAATTATCCACAAGTGGCTTGACATTATCTCCCAGCCTCTGGTTTGTGCTCACCACCAAAGGTTTGCGCCTTGCCCCATTATGGTTGTTATCCACATCTATGACACCTTCTTCTTGCCCCAGATAATCGACCTGTTGATCCTCCCTGGCCTCTTCACTAACCGAAGTTGGATCGTGAAACCTACGTTCAACCTGCTGGTCATCTAAGGTCTCCGAACTAACATCACCTCCTACCATAACAACTTCCTCCAATAACGCGTCCAAGAAGTCTTCAGAAAGCCCTTCAAATCTGTTACTCAATGCTATAAACGGTTTGGCCAGAGGTTTAAGGATTTTAGAAGCCTTATCACTCATGGTGAAATCCTTTGCAGCACTGACCACTCTTACTTCTTCACTCTGCTCTGAACCCAGACCATCCATGGAAGCAGCAGGTACTCCCAAGTCCCTCCTTAACCCTTGGAAAACCTCAGAAACCAATGGATTATCGTGTATTGCCTTAAAAAAAGTAGCTATAGAGGTCGAGACTTCCTCAAAAGACACCCTATGAAGTCCCGAAGGATTGATAGCCCCCTCAGCACCAGAACAACGGGGACCCTATCCTTTGTCAACCTGTTCTGTAGCTCTCAAAACCAGACCCTACTTAACACCATTACAAGAACTATCCTCAGTGCTCACAAAAGCAGAATTCCCCTTACCACAAGCCTGCATCAGCCGAGACTAACGTTCACTTTGGAAAGCCTCAACCGAATTGCCCAATCTCTTGAAAGATCTACAAAACTCGGTCCAATTCCCATAAACAATATTCGGTTTGCATTGATATTCCTCACCTATAGTGATCCAAACAGAATCAAATGGGGTGCGAGACTCATCCATTTCGACACACACTTGGGGGTTCACCGGATGGAAAACTTCCTCGGTACGACTATCTGAGAAAAGGTATCTACCAATCATATTTCTTAACATGCATATAATCGAAGGATTTTGGAACGGTAAAGGAAGGGAAGGAAAAAATACCCAAACCGCAATGGAAGGTAAGTCACGGTTTATATATAAATCGAAAGACCAATGAAAAAGCAGAAAATGAGAACCATTGAAGCTGCGAGGAGCCCTCAACTAAGCTAGGATAAGGTCTTCCTCTGAATCGAACCTAATCATGATTTCCTTGCAGTCCAATAATCCAACCACTGTTGTATCTTGAAGACCCCATGCTCCGAAGACAAAGCGATTGAAATCATCAACATAATGCCTCATATGCTTGAACCGAGACACTAGGGTGAGATTCAACAGGGTCGAGGCTTCCTAAAACTCAGAAGAGGAAATATAGAGATTCGGAAAACCATCAATTAAAACAAGAACTTTAGGTTTTAAAGATGATTTCAGAAACTATGGAAGAAACTCTGGGTTTGAAAAGGGACAAAATGACCATGGTCTCCCATGAGATGACGATTCTCCCTCCCCCACTGAGGGGGAGGAGTCGGTTCAGAGGCTTCTGTTGTCACCAGAAGGGAGAATGAATCACGGAGGAAACCCTAGCATCGAACCTGTGGAAATAAAAATTGAACAATAAGAATATCATTGAAATGAAATTAATCCGTCTAAGAAAATAATGAGGATGGTTTAATTGAAATATACGCCCAATTTAAAATAAGTATCAACTTATGTTTTTGATTTCATTGAATTTAAATAACAGTATAATATCATTATTGTTTTTAAAATGGAATTTGAAAATCAGTTTTAAAAAGATAAAAGTCATAAAATATTTTGAAAATTCATTTCATTGAAAAAAAATTAATCATTTTAAGGCGTCCTAAAAAATAATTTAATAAATTTCTAGTTGAATATATTTTATTCTCTAGAAAATAATTTTTTAACAGAAAACATATTGAAACTTCTTTTCTTAAAAAAACTTTTAAAACAACTATATAGTTGTAGAATATTATCAATCCCATTTCTATTAAACATGTCATTAAAAACAAGGAAATTAAGCTTCAATGAAATTTAATTCATCATTTAGTTTAATTCCATAAATTTAATACATGTTAAAAGTAACATACATTTCATACTTTATAGTGGTTAAAAATGTTCCTTTTTCAAAAACAAAATGGATGATTCCTTTGAAATTTTAGGTCAAATCCAAACGACAATTTTTTAAAAAACAAAAGGAAGATTCCTTTTAATTTTTTTTTATAAATTTCAAATATGGTTAAAAATTAATTTTTTAATAAAATTATAGTAGACTAATAAATTATATTTCAATGAATTTTTATAAATAATTTTTTTGAAAATAAAATGAATTTCTAACCAAATATAGAAATAATATTGGATTTCCATAAATACAATTCCACAATTATTTTTGGTAAAAAAGAGTGTTAAAATTGTACTATTAATTGTATATATAAATAATAAAAATATTATTATAAAATCAATTACATTATGTAGATATGTATCATAAGATGTCATTGTTGGAAGCATAATTATAATCAATCGTGATAAAAGATAAGATTGTTACATATGACTCTTACCACTTTGGTATGAGGAAATAATAATTGCAAAAACATAATATCATTTAATCAGACATATAAAGTCATTAAGATAAATATATAATGATATTTCATGACAAATGTGTTTTACATAAATATCTTTAAAGAATATAGTTGTGTAACATAACGTATGTCGTAATAATTTTTTTTTGGGAAATATACCTTACCAATTTGGTTACTTTTAAACCATAGAACCCATAACAAATAGGTACAAAAATTTATATGTATATAATATTGATATTATTTAAAATAATTATAGCATACATTAATTTTATGTATTTAAACCATATATAAGAAACTTGTGGTGAATATGGCATTTTTCGGACAAAAAATAAAAGTAACATGTAAATCCTTTCCCTCATGATTTATATTGCTTGAACATGATTATTACTCATTTTTATAGGTTTCGATCATTATATAAACTCCTTAATTAACCATGGTAATATTTTAATATCATATATGATCTTTTTAGAACATCTTATAACCCGTTCGTTAGTGATCGTTCATTATTTTCATTGTTTCTAGTGTTATTCACCTTGTTTTCTCAACCATGCTTTTTTATAAATGTCTAGTTTCATGTGAATATAATATATTTACATCACATCCATAATAATAATAATTTAATATTTATCATATTTATATATCAATTATAGTTATAAAACCAATCATGATTGATGGTTTCGAAAAATGATGTATGGTGAATGATGGAGACAGTATGATGCACGTACACATAAGTAACATTTCTATTTTTCAATGATAATTTTGGAAAGGTGGTATGTAATATATTATTATTATATAATGGTAATAAAATTTTCTATACCATATTATCTCATTGAATATACTTACATTTATTATAGTACACATGTACATGTACAATGTTATTATATTTATTGTGTAAAGAAAAAAATATTATATATGATATTTTCTTAATGATAAATATTTAATTAATATAATAATTACTTCATTTATTTCACATAAAATTATTTAAATTTTCCTTATTACCTCCCATTAAAAGTGTTGGTGAGAAAATATATCACATCACTCCACGAGTCAGTAGTCCTCCGTACACACGAATGATGTATTCGTATCCCTGACGGAATGGAAAGTAAAAACGTTTCTCCTGATATAATTACTCCATAGGTGTAAATATTTTATAAATATATTATATTTAATTTACATCAATCTTCTTATCGAATCATGAAATGTGTGAATGGAAGAATTAATGACATTGGTTCACGAGGTGGTAGTTCACCATAGACACTAATGTTGATTTCACAACCCATTTGACGAAATTTGATATGGGTTTAGGTTATAGAAATATAATATAAATTCCCATGAAAACATTATATAATAATTTTATTGTATCATAATGTTTTAAAATAAATTTATGGAGTTTGAGACTAAAATAAAATAAGGATGCTCGTTGAAAAACATTACCTCTGTTTCTGATTTCTTCATTAGGTTTTCACTACAGCCTTAAATGGTTTGATTTAATACCAAACTAATGATTCTACGATTATGGGATTAATTTTTTAAATTTATATTAGTAGGTATTGAGTGATATAAATGGGTTTCACTATGGCAATAATATAGGACAAGGGTGGCCTTTTATAAGTGCGAAAGAGGAGAAACTTGTTATTTTTTAAAATATTTTAGTGATCCTAGGTTTGCCATAATTAAAAAGGGTAAAAAATGGTCAATTACCAAGAAATATAGGTGTAATAGTTTAAATATTTCGATAAAATGGTTTTTAGTCAATTCTATATGTCCTTTTACCATTTTTATTTTATTTTGACCCCCAATAATCTCATTTTTACCTTTACCGAACTAATTAATTTTAACTAGTTTCGCTATTCATTTTGGTCAAATTTAAATTTTTTCTTATTAGAACATATAAATTATGGTCTTTTTCTATATTTAATACATTTTTATAAATTAAATTCACATAACTATAAAATTTTATTTTAAAAATAATTCAAAATGCTTGATGAGAATGCTCGTTTCTAAAGAGATAATGATCAAATGTTTTTTATTTCATTGTATCCAATTTCAATATTAAATATATTATAACGAAATAAATTATAAAAATATATTTTTAATTAATCCAATTTTTCTTTGATAATATTAAATATAATTTAACATTATATATAATTTGAATGAAAATGTATTTTTCAATTAAAATTTAGTACTTGTAATTATTCATCAGAAAATTAATCATTTTAGAAAATTATAAAAAACAAAAATAATATATTTTTTACATTATGATTTAAAAAATTATTTTTATTTTCTAAACTAAATTTTTTAATAGTATCAACAATTAATTTTCAATCATAACCTATAGACGCGAAAGAAAAATGTGTTTTCGAAAAGTGTATTTTTCATGTACAAGATGATTTTATATTAACTAAATCTATCATAATAATAATTGTGTGAATATAAAATAAAATTTATTTATATATAATATAAATATTTAACTAAAAAGTCTTTATTATGGAGTAATTTAATTGATTAAAATGGTGAATCATTATGCATATTAAAATATATTTCATGGAAACCCCATTTTAAACAAAAAACAACTTATGTAAAAATAAAATATAATGTTGATTAAAAATATATTATGTGGATTAAATATAAATAAATAATACTTATGTTACATTTAAGAATAATGGTGCATTTTAATTAGCTAATTTATTTAAAATAAATGATAGTTATAAAAAATCAGTTCTTTCAACAATTCACAGAAAATAAATATTTTGAGAAAAACAATAAAATCTCATCCAAAGTAAATTTTGATATTAAAAAAATGAATACCTAAATTTTTTAAAATTTTATTATTATATATTTTTAATGAAAAGAAAAAAACATTTCTAATGAATCCATAATTTTTATGAATAAAATTACATTACAAAAAAATTGATTGATTGCTTGCTGAACATTTAGCAATATATTATATTGAGTGTGAAACACACACACACACTATAATGACCCGAAACCTTCCCCTGGTCCAATACATTTCCAAAAATCGGTCCCACCAAAATGGTGGCACTGGTAATGATGGCAGAATGACATTGGAACTAGTCACGGTTGCACCATGACGGTGGTACTGGTCATGACAACACCATGAAAGTGGCACCGTGACGGTGGCACCGCTTGTGGTGTCTCACCATGACGGTGGCACTGTGACGGTGTCTTACCGTGATGGTGTCTCATGGTGATGGTGGCACCATGATAGTGTCTCAATGTGACGGTGGCACCGTGATGGTCGTTCATCGAAATGGTGGCACAGCTCACGGTGTCTCACCCAACCGGTGACCCCATAAATTGTCACAGTGACTGTTGCACCGTGATGAAGACACAGTTACGGTGTCTCATCAAAACTGTGTCTCACCTTTTTTTTCTAGTTCCTCCCCCACAACATATGTTTTGACTAAGAATTGTTTAATACAACTTTTTAATCCCTTTTAAATCCCATAAATTATATCTAAAATCCATACAATTCAGGCGACCTTTGACTTACCAAAACGTGCGGCTTTTCATCAGTGTCACTCCCTCTATCCTGTACTATCCAATTCCACCCTGTTACATGTTTTCATCAATTTAAAGGAAATCCTTAACGCAACACAATTATGACCACCTCTCCGATGATAAAAATTATTTGAGAATTAATCCCATCGTGTGTAACCACCCAACCGCACGGTGAAACCACAATCCACCATTAAAGCCATTCAAGGTTTATATATCCCGTAACTCTTGGATCTCACCTTTTTATCGCATGGGGATCACTTCATGTTCTTCTTATTCTCCTTGGCTGGTCTTTTTTCCTTCATCTCATTGTTCTTGGAGTTCCACTTCTAGAGGCTTGTGGTGCGCCTTTGTTGGATCCCTCCTACTCATCCTTGGAGTCCCCAGAGTTCCTCCCCTATAAGTCATGCATCCTTAGTTCTTGGCGCGTGGAGAAAATCTTTGATCGTTGGTCATCCATGTAGGGTTCTTCCTTCTTCTCTCTTTACTGTATAACATGTGGGGCGGGTATTCTCATGTTTCTATGGGTTGGATGAAATCAAACCTTAATGAAGATAATAATCGGACTTTGAAATGATGGGGTTTGTTTGACAATTATGTTGTACAATTCTACTTTTGTTTATATGTTGTGAATTATATGTGCTTATGTCCACTGAATATTGTGGCCGTTAGTGGTCCTTCCTTGTGCACTAATGAACCCATACCTTCTCTGATGATTGAATGGTCATAATAGGTAAATTTATTAATCACTTCAACTCTGTTGATTAGATGGATGTCCAGTGAACAACAATCCATGTATGGTCACCCCAGTTAAAAAAATAATAAGAAGGAACTAAATGAACGTTGTACTTGAAGCAGGAAACTCCCTTGCTCTGTCTTGGTAGTATGTGTTGTTTTTCTTCTTGATTCTTGTGTGATGATTTGGATGGGGATGGGATCCCCTCTTGTGCTGAAATCGTTGGTTTGTGAATATAAGGCCATTTGGGACCATATATTGTGGCTTGGTTTAGTTTTATTAAATTGAGGTATCTCACAGATCGCTTTGTTATTGTGAATTTATAAGAGAACTGCGTGTGGATGCTTAAATTTCTGCTTGGATGTTTCTCTTTTCTTGGCTTGTGGCTATGCCTATTAGTTTCCCGGTAGTGAATAATTATTTAAATGGAATCAATTGAATATGAAAACAAGAATGGGAAAAATGGGGAATTGTTTCCAAGAATGAGTCGTGACTTGGTTACGGGTGTTGTTCTTCTTATGAATGAATAGTTATGACATTGTTTGTGCATGAGCTAGTTTTGGAACCCCTAGCTCAGGATCAGTGCATTTTTTACTATATTTATAATCTAGAATTTATGTTTCTTATTTTCTCCCCACCAAAGTTGAGCACTTCATGCCGAACACCCCCATTTCATTGGGGAGGGAGTTTTTTCTAACACTCCTTCGAGTTGATGGTTATTATCTCTTTTTCTTCTCCCTTTATCGGATGGACCATGACCCTTTGGGCCGTCTATGACGACATGTGGTCAATTACATCCCAAGATTTTTCGGGCAAGGTACGTGATGGGGGTTATCCCAGGTGTGTGTTGGCAGGTTGTTTCCCAAGTGTCCTTGAGATAATGCCTAGGTGTCTTCATGCATGGAAGTAGTTTTTCAGGCCCATGTGTCTTTGTGAGTGGCAAAAGTTGTTTAGTCGCTGGTGTCATCGGGTGCGGTGGTAGTTGTTCTGTCCTAGATGTCAGCGGGTGTAGTTACGTGTAGTTGTAGCCCAGGTGTTTTCAGGCAGGATGTGTTGATGTGGTAGCCCATGTTTGTGTGGGCGAGTTATGACAATGGCACTATAGTGAAAATGATGAGGAAGGTCTGACACTTTGGGTTTCATCAATAACCAGTGGTAATGTGGTGCGAGGTACACAAAAATCGATGTGTTATTATCATTATTTATTTGACTGGCCTTCTTTCGGGAGTCTACCTTGGTGAGGTTTGGGTGGATAGTTTCCTTATTAGGTGCTTAATTATCTCTTTTCTCATAGGGAATTAGAATGAATCTCCACTTATATATGAGAGAATTTGATTTTCTCGACTATGTATACTTTTATGCTCAGCCTACGTATATAAAACTGCTTTCAGGATTCCAAGAGGACATCAGGGATCATGCATGACCATACTAGTTCAGGCATTGGGACAATTTCTATGGTTGTTTTCTTTCTTTTCTTGGTACTTACCTTTGGAGTTTTCTTGTACCTTATACTATTTTCCTTTGGAACATGCATATGGGAATGGATTGTCTTTGGCTTTACTTTCCTCTGTTTTTGGTGTTGTTTGGGATTTACCATCTTATCTTCCAATACTATAAAATAAAAAGGGTAATGACTTCCATTTGGTGTGTGATTATATACCCTTGGTTCTAGTCACCACTATGGGACCTATTTAAGGCTGGTATCAGGGGTCATTATCTCTCCATCAATATAAAGAAAGACAGTTCTGGCAATCTGTTGTCCCTTCCCTCATCCTGGTGAAGGTGGGTGGGGGAATAATGGTATCAGAGGCAGATTTTGGATGAGAGATAGGAAGAAGCTCAGGGTTAGGCATAGTGATTATTGAATGGGATGGTAGGGCAACAGTATTAGGCAATCTTTGTGCATTAAATAGGTCAGGGAAGACAGGCTAGGACACGAGATTTTAGGGACCTCTGTGATTTGATGCGTGGACTCTAGGCCTACTGAACGACCAAGTGAGGCTACACTAATTGTATGGTAGAGACCCTATGAAAGGTACATGCATCATAATGACTTGTGTTATTCTATTTATTGGGTATTTTGGGGTTTTAAAATGAATAATAATTTTATGAAAAATTTAAAAGATATATCATACACTACTCGGGCATATGCATTCCTTGTTTACCTTGCAATTACAGCCCCTGGACGGTGACCACGAGTACTGTGGGAGATCGAGTCCTGGGAGGTAGACTTGGCTGATCGGTGGAGGACTGACCGAGAGGAGGAGGATGACCAATGGCTGAGGACACTCCAAGCATTTAATCAGATGACCCTTGGGATATAGATGGGTAGGGTCTCAAGCATGGAGATGGAAAGATGGCTCTGAAGAGATGGTGATAGATTTCAGCATGTTCAAAGCTCTGACTGAGTAATGGGTTCCTCTGGCTGTGAGCCAGATACGGGGAGCTACGTGTCAGTTGTGGATGCACTACCATGGGAAGAAGAGGGAGTCTGAGTTATCGTGGACTAACTTTGAGATGGAGTTTTGGGCATAATTCCTCTCTCTACAATGGAGGCTGAAAAGAGGCAGGAGCTACTCTCCCTTCAACATGGGAGTATGTCAGTGAGAGTGTTGGGGATCAAGTTCAATGATCTCCTTCATTTTTATACAGACCTTTTTCTATATGAGGAGTCTCGGGAAGACGTTTAGAGGATGAATTCCAACCTTCTATTCAATATACTATCACTCCCTTAGCACTACCAATGTACTTGAACGTCCAGAATAATTCTGAAGTGGTGGAAAGGATGCACATGCATGGAGGTGTGCAGCGAGAGGGGAGCCAGTTGGGCACGTCAACAGGAAAGGCCTTCAACAGCAGGCCTCCAGAGTTAGGTCCTTCTAGGTTTCGGCCAGTGGGGAGAAGGCCCCAGCAGTTCCATTTCTGATCTTCGGTTCTCGTCCCTTCATTGTGGGACTAGTAGTGAGATTCTTTGTCTGTGGAAGTAATTGGCACCCTTGGAATCAGTGCCCGGACCGAGTGTAGTACAGTGGAGGTGGGCCGGTGCAGCACCCACCTCAGCAGCATGGACAACAATCTCCCACTCCTCCAAGAGTAGATGTTGCGGGAGGAGGTTGACCTCAAGGCACACCTCATGTACCTCTACCACGGCGTGGTCAGGGAGATGGTCGTCAGCCGAGGAAAAGAGGTGCTAGGCTTGGGCAATTACATGCCACAGAAGCATCAGTTCTAGTAGGGCCAGAATTTATTCAAGGTACTATCAGTCTAATACTCTGGCCTATGCCTTATTGGATTCAGGAGCTTCACACTCCTTTGTTTCACCCATTCTAGCCCATGTTTTGGGTCTAGACACAGAGACACTTTTCATACCATAGGTTTTGAGTGCACTAGTCAGAGGTCAGACCAGCTTGTCTTGTGTTTTCCGAGGATGTAGACTAATGGTTAGACCACACTAATATAGTGGAGACCTCCTTTTGATGTAGATACTGCCATATGATGTCATTTTAGGTATCGAATGGCTGTTCTCAATGTGTTTCGTCATCGAGTGCTTCTGGAGAAGGGTTATTGTATCCGATGTGGGCGGTCGACGTGTGACTTTCGTCAGTGAGTGAGGTTTTCAAGAGGGCTGTCAGCGAGTGGAGAATTTTCTTTTCTTGTAAGCAAAGCTATCAGTGGATTCATCAGATATGGAGATGGTGGAAGTCCTGGTGATTTTCAGTGTGTTCCTGGACGTCTTCCCCAACGAGGTGGTGACTCTACCCCTCGACATGACGTTGAGTTTGGGATATACTTGCAACTCGGTGCCCACCAATTTCGATGGTTCCCATTCAGATGACATCTTCTGAGGTGAGGAAGATACAAATCTAGATTGATGAGATGATGAAGAGGGGTTTTGTTTGACCGAGTGCATCACCTTGGGGCATTCTAGTTTTGGTGAAAAGACAGATATTGGTCTCAAGTTATGCATAGACTACTGGAGACTAAATGAGGTAATGGTCAAGAACGTTTACCCTCTACCGAGGATAGACAATCACTTTGACCAATGGAAGGGGGAAGGTTGGTTTTCCAAGATAGACCAGTAGTTATGATATCACCATTTGAGGATGAAGGAGGGTTACATCTCAAAGACTTCATTTAGGTGCATATATGGGATCTTTGAGTTTGTAGTCATATTTTTCGGCGTTACAAATTCACCAGCCATGTTCATGGGGATTCTGAACTCCATCTTCCAGGAATACCTAGACTGGTTCGTAGTCATCTGTATTGACAACATCCTGGTCTACTCAATATCAGAGGATGATCACACCGAACACCTGATGATGGTTTTAGAGGTCCTTCGGCAACACCTTCTCTACGGGAAATTTTCAAAATGCATGTTCTGGACACGAGAAGTGCACTTCCATAGACACGTGGCGTCTGAACATGGGGTAGCGGTGGACCCATAAAAGCTCGAGGAGATTTTTTCTTGGGCGGAACCCAAGAATATGGCGGATGTTCTCAATTTCCTAGGTCTAGAAGGATACTACCGGAGATTCGTGACCAACTTCTCCCGAGTTGCAGCACCCTTGACAACCTTGACCAAGAAGGACCGAGCTTTTGTGTGGGATGGGAAATGTGAGGTATCCCTCAGTCACCTAAAGGGGAATTTGGTTAGTTCCCCAGTGTTGAGGTTTCCAGAGGATGGAGTGATGTTTGAGGAATTCTTTGAGGCCTCAGGCCCAGTATTGGGGTGTGTGCTGATGCAGAAGCATGGGTGATCTTTTATGGGACTAGGAAATTACATAACCATTTACGTAACTATTCCACCCTAGATCTGGAGCTTACAGTAGCCATGTTCACACTGGAGTTGTGGCAGCATTACCTCATTGTGGAGCACTTTTTGGTATTTACAAATAACAATATCTTGAGGTATATCTTCTCCCAGTGGTACTTAAACATGAAACAACAGAGTTGGATGGAGTTCCTTTAGGAATACGACTTCTAAATACCCTACACTGATGTTAAGGGAAATGTGGTGGCTGATGCCTTCTGCATGAAGAAAGATGTAGTTCGAGAGTTAGAAAATTCTTGGAAGGCAAAGGAGGATGTGGTTTCCTGACACTTGGATGGAAGGGTGGACGATGACAGAGGTTGTCTGTTCCAGATGACACGGGATTCCACTCAATTGCGACAGGTGTAAGAATCTCAGTGGGGGGACATAGAGGCTAATGTGATGCGTGACCATGTTAGCCAAGGTGAAGCACCAGAATGATGGTTAAAAATGGGATGAATCAGATTATGTTTCATGGGAAGTTTTCTGTTCCTGTGGAAATGATTGAGAAAGTCCTTAGTGAGTTCCACAACTCACCAATGGTGGTACAACCAAAAGATTCCAAAATGTACTCTGTCTTGATAGGTCAGTTCTGGTGGCCCGGGGCGAAGTGTTCAGTGGTAGAGTTCATGTCAAAATGCCTCACATTTGAGAAGGTGTAGGCTGAACACCACGACATGAGAGTTTTGTTACAACCCTTAGATGTCCCTGAGTGGAAGTGGGATGACATCTCGATGGACATAATCACAGGACATCCAAGGGTTCATGGAGGCTTTGATGTTGTCTGGGTAGTGGTGGACCGACTGAAAAAATCATCTCACTTCCTCAGAACGAAGGAGTCGAGTACAGCAGATGCCCTAACATAGAGGTACGTGGATGAGGTGGTGCAGTTTCATGAAGTTCCACGATCCGTATTCTCTGACTAGGATACCCAATTTACCTCATAGGTCTAGAAAGGATTGCAACATGCTTTTGGCAGCCAACTATGCCTCATCACTGCTTTCCACCCCATCCAGATGGACAGACAGATCGCACCATCTAGACCTTGGATGATGTGCTACGAGCATGTGCTTTGGACTTTGGAGGATTGTGGGTATGAGGAGAAGGTGCTTCACAGACAAACCATTCCCTTGGTTTGTGTGTTATAGAGGAATGGTGACCTCGAGGAGAGTGTGTGGGAATGGGAGGTATAGATGCGCGCCCAGTACCCAGAGTGGTTTTGAGTTTCATCTTATTTTGTTTCATACTTGTTTATGATATAATTTGTGACCAGGTTAACTGTGGAATGTGTATTAAGAGTGTCTGGAGAGTCCTAATTGTGGGGAGGGGAGGAAATGATCCCTAATAAAGACACATTAAAGTGGATGCGCTTAAATTAACTTTTGTGGGCAAGTCAATGGCACCAAAAGCGGATTGTATCTAGACATGGAGGAATGGGATCCCTAATCAATATGACTGGATGGTTTAATATTTACTATTTTGTGTGGTTTCTTGGGGGATAATAGTGGTAGGACATCTGTGATTGTTCAGGAGATAGTTGAGGAAGAGAATTTCCTTTGTGTCAAGGAGGCTTACTTTTGAGAGGTATATCTTGAAGTGGTTCTTTGGACCCATCTCTTTTCTTTCGGTCTAGTTTTTATTCTTGAGTATGAGAACAGTTTGAGAAGTATCTGATGTAATGAACCGAACCATTCCATAGTCCATTACTTTGATGAAACTCAGTCTCACCAAAATAGTGGCACTGGTCGCGGCGGCAATATGATAATGGCACCAGTCACGGTAGCACTGTGATGGTGGCATCAGTCACGGGAGCACCATGATAGTGGAAACATGATGATGGAACCTCTTACAGTGTCTCACCATGACTACAGAATCATTAAGATGTATCGCCATGATGGTGGCGTTGTGACAGTTTCACACTGAAATGGTGGCACCGCTCATGGTGTCACTGTTCACGGAGTCTCGAAAAACTGGTGACACAGTAAATTTGGCACAATGACTATGGCGTTGTGATGAAGACACCGTTACGATGTCTTACCAAAACCTAGTCTCACCCTTTTTTCCTGTTCCACCCTTGAAAGGTATCTTTTGATGAAAAATTGTTTAATACCCCCTTTTAATCTTTTTTAAATCCCATAATGATATCTAAAATCCATAAAATCTAGGGGACCATTGACTTACCAAATGTGTGGCTTTTCCTTTGTGTTACACCCTCTATCTCGTACATTCCAATTCCACCTTATTACATGTTTTCCTCAAATTAAAGGAAATCCTTTAATGCACGATAGTTATGATCACCTCTATGATGAGAATAATTACATGATAATTAATCCCATCATGTGTAACCACCCAACTGCGAGGAGAAACCATGATCCACCATTAAAGTCATTCAATATTTTGATATCCCATAACTCCTGGATATCACATTTTTGTTTCACATGGATCTCTTCTTCTTCTTCTTCTCCATGGCTGGTCTCTTTTCCTTCATCTCGTTGTGCTTGGAGTTACCCTTTCTGAGTCTTGTGGTGTGCCTGTGTTGGAGCTTACTACTCATCCTTAGAGTCCTCGAAGATCCTCCCCTGCAAACCTCACATCCCTAGTTCTTGGTGCGTGGAGAAAAACATTGATCGTTGATCCTCCAAGTCAGGTTCTCCCTTCATCTCTCTTTACTTTGTAACATTCAAGGTGAATATTTTTATGTTTCTACAGGTATGGATGAAATAAAAACTTCATAAAGATAATAAATGGAATTTTAAAATGATGGGGTGTGTTTGACAATTCTGATGTAGCCTTCTACATTTTTTATATGTTGTGAATTAAAGAGGCTTATGTCCACATAAAATCATGGTCATTGGGGGTCCTTCCATGAACACTAAAGAACCCATCTCTTCTGTGATGATTGAATTGTCGTAACATGGAAATAGGTTAATCACATATGCTCAGTTAATTAAATGCATGTCCAGTGAACAAAAATACTTTTGTGGTCACCCCAGTTAACTAAACAGAATGAAGGAACGAAATGAATGGTGTACTTGAATCTAGATACCCCCTTGCTCTATCTTGGTAGAATGTGTGGTTATTCTGCTTGATTATTGTGGGATTATGTGGATGGGGATGGGATACCCTCTTGTGGTGAAATAATTGGTTTGTGGATTTGAGGCCATATATTGGGGCTTGGTTTGGTTCTAGTACATAAAGGGAATTCACATATCCCCCTGTTGTTTTGACATTTCAAGAGAACTGGGTGTGGATGCTTAAATTGTTTCTTGAATGTTTCTCCTTTCATGGATTGTGGTTATGCCTGTTAGTTTCTCGATAGTGAATATTTATTTATATGGAATCACTTGAATATGAAAACCAGAGTGGAAAGGGTGGGGAATTGTTTCTAGGAATGAGTCTTGACTTGGTTACGGGTGTTGTGCTTCTTATGAATGAATAGGAATGATGGTGTTTGTGCATGAGCTAGTTTTGGAACCCCTAGGTCAGTATGAGTGCTTGTTTACCTATATTAATAATTTTTCTTTTTTGTTTCTTATTTTCAGCCCACCCAAGTTGATCACGTCATGCCGAACACCCCCATTTCATGGGTGAGGGTGTTTTTCCCTACACTCTTATGAGTGGCTAGTTATTAGCTCCTTTAATGATCCCTTTATAGGATGGCCCAAGACTTTTCGGGTAGGATGTGACGGCTTGTGGTCCATTATAGCCCAAGATACATCTGGCAGGTTACGTGATGGAGGTTAGCCTAGGTGTGTGTGGGATGTTAGATTCCCAAGTGTCCTCGGGATGAGGCCTAGGTGTCTTTGGGCATGGCAGTAGTTGATCAAGCCCAGGTTTCTTCGGGCCTGGTAGTAGTTCTTCAAGCCCATGTGTCTTCGGACACAGTGGTAGTAGTTCTGGCCCAGGTGTCTGTGGGAATGGTTACATGTAGTTGTGGCCCAGGTGTTTATAGGATGGATGTGTGTTTGTGGTAGCCCAGGTGTGTGCGGGCGGGGTATGGTAGTGGCCCTGTGGTGAAAATGGCTGGGAAGGTCCGATGCGTATGGTGTCTTCAATAACTAGTGGGAAAGTGGTGTGAGGTACCCAAACATCGATGTGTTATTATCATTACCTTATTTGACCTGCGTTATTTGGGGAGTGTACCTTGGTGAGGTTTGGGTGGATAGTTTCCTTCTTAGGTTCTTGGGTATCACTTTTCTCACTGGGTATTATAATTCCCCCCAACTTTTACATGAGAGATTTAAGTTTTCCCAACTGAGTATACTAGTTTGCTCACCCTACGTAAATAAAACTACTTTCATCCTTTTAGGAGGACTTCAGGGATCATTCAGCACTGTACTAGTTCGGGCATTGGGATGGTTGTTGTTGTTGTTTTCCTTCTTTTCTTGGTACTTCCCTTTGGATTTTTCTTGCACGTTGTACAATTTACATTTAGAGCATGCATATGGGAATGGTTTGTCTATGGATTTACTTTCTTCCTCTTTGGGTGTTTTTTTTGGATTTACCTTCTTATATCTTGATATTATAAAAAAAGGGTAATGCCTTCAATTTGGCGTGTGATTCTATACCCTTGGTTCTAGTAGCCACTCCGGGACCTATTGAAGGCGGGTCTCTAGGGTCATTATCTCTCCTTCAACATAAAGAAGGAAGCAACTGGAAATCTGTTGTCCCTTCAGTCATCCTATTGAATGCGGTTCGTGACACACACACCCATATATATATATATATATATATATCATAATAATGTTAATAAAATTAATTCCCACCATTTTAATGTCATTTTTATAATATTTATATAGATAATCAGTCACTTAAGGCTAGTGTTTTATGTTAAATAAGCTATCAAACATAAAAACCTTAGATTCTCAAGTACAAAAATCTGCTGAAGAAATATATTAATTTAAAAATAAATATATAACAAATTATTTTGTTGATTAATTCTAATCTATTTTCTTTTTGTGTGTTTTTTATTTTTTTGATCATAGTTTTATTCTTGTAAAATATAATGGTGTTATAAAATGCGTGTATTTTTTTAATGAGAAGTTATAAGATGTTGAAAATTTTAATTTGGAATTTTAAATTTCAAATAGTATTGTAATATTACTATCAATTCTTGATAAGTAAAATAAGAAACAATTAATAGTGTAATATTGAATATTTAAAATATAGTGATCATAGTTAATCAATAGTGTAATTTCTTGAATATATAAGTATGTGATTTGAATAATGGATAGTATAAATTCCTTGGAAGATCACTATATAAATTAAAAGAGTTATTATGAATTGATTCATTATGTTTCACCACTTAGTGATATATATTGGATTTAAACCTATATGTCTACATTATATGTTGTAACTATATATGTGTGTGTGTGTGTGTGGTGACTGCATTAGAGGAATTATTCATGGAATATGGAAGAGTATTGAGATTATCCTAGAAATTTTAATGATAATATATTTGATAGGAAACTAATTAAAATATAAAAAATCATTTTATATGTGTTCCTTGGATGTATCCCAATGTGGCTGAACCATGTAAAAATTATGTTTTAGTGCTTCATTTTAATTTTTATTATTTGGTTATTGAAAAAGGATGGTCATTATATCATATTCAGGATATAATTTATACATTGAATAAAAGGTACAATTTATCATCATAAATGGATATATTTAAATTTTTAAAAAATACCCTCATCTTATTTTGTTCACAAGGACCTCAGGGTATAAAAAGTGGAATCATTGAGATTGTTTATATATTATATAATTGATCATATATGATTTAAATGAAGAATAATATATTGAATAAAAAGTAGATTCATTAATTTGATGGAATAAATTATCAGTAGTTCTTTAATATAATGTGGTCACATTAAAAATCTCATAGTCTTGATGTTTGTGAAATAATTTTTCATTGAATTCAACAATGTGTTTCCAGAGGAATATATTTGATGGAATAACATCATAGACTATTGTATGATTATTATATTTTACATAATCATTAATATAGATCATTATTAAATTATATATACAATAATATAATATATTTTCTAGAATCTAATGGAATGGGTGGAATTCAGGTTAATATATATATATATATGAGAAAATATAGTGAAGAATATAATATAGAGACTATCACTAATTTAAAAACCAAAATATTCTACACATAAATAATTATATCATGGAGAATTTTGATTAGATGATATATTATGAAAACAAGTCACTTATGAAATGTGAGTCAAACCTGAAAGATCTTTATTATATTCAATTCTTTAAATTTTATTTACTGATATGAAGATACAACTGACCCTAGAGGATAAAATTGAATAAGGTGTAAGTATTGACTTCTTATCAATTATTTCATAAGAAATTAATTGGTTTTTAATTCATTGAACCTAGAAACTTGAAGCCAATACATTATTTCAATACATTTGCATGATTACGAGGAATCAAATCCCAAAGGACTGATCAGTTTAGAAGTCTTGGAAAATATATTACATACATGAACATTACATTACAATTTCTAATATAAAATACAGCATAGATAATCTTTTGGTAATTCCATTATTCCCCAATCCTAACCTAGCAAATCAATAATTAAACACTTATTGGCATCCTAGGAAATTAAAAAATGAGAAAAGGGTGATCTAAGATGCTAAATAAAGATTAGAATTAGAGTGGAAGCTATCAACAATAATTATAAACATTTAAGGTATAGTACAAAATTAAAACATAATCTATTTAAAACATTCTCTTTAGTATAATATAGAACAAATAAGTCAAAAAATTATATTTAGGTACTCACATTGATATTATACTAGTCGAATAATAACATTTAAAATCAATAACTAATCTCATAAGGAGGGAATGCATAATTTCTTACATCATAAACACTATATCAATGCCTAATGCCAAGACCATATAGAAATATTCTTTCAAGGCCTTGTGCGAAGACACTAGTTTGTCTCATGATACCTACTGATTCACTAAGGTGCTATAGTGGGCCATGCCCATCACTTACTAATTCTATTGAATTCCTCAGATAAAACGGTTTAAACATAACATAAACATTCATATAAAACTAGCATACAAAATGTTAATACTTTAACTGTAATCCATTAATGGTATAAGAATAACACATTAGTTGTCAAACATATCACAAAACCTTCAATAAAATAGGGAATATTGTATCAAAATAATTCAACTTCAAACAATCATAAATTACAAAAAATTATATTTTCATATATGAAAATAATTTAATAATTTCATTAAAACTCTTTGTGGGATATATTCCTTTTTTACATTAAAATTTTTCATAGTCGTGCAATTTGTAAATAAAACATTTCTTTCAAAACTAAATATGTAATATGGTAAGGGAAGATTAAAAATGGTAAGGAGACATAATGGCGGTAAATAGGCACTCGTGCTATATATGTTAAGAAAACATTTTTCCCTTAATTAGTCGAAAAGGTCATAAAGTACATATTTTAGAAAACAACTGAATGATTTCATTCAAAAAATTTAATGAAAATACAAACATAGATAAAAATGAATTAAAACATCCAATGGATTATATTAAAACATTTTATGAAAACATATTTAGATACATGTACATGGATGATAAAGATGTCTCAGTAGACACTTACCCATCAACAACCTCGAATAATAATGAGATTGTGAAATTAACCCTTACCTTATACTTTCCTTTAGTGAAGGGTGATTTATCTAACTTTATAAAGGGTTAAAATTATTATTAAATTATTCAAGGATGATAACCATATTTATGATATCATATATGATTCATTTATGAATTTATATTACATGTTTATTAATAATTTCCATATTAAAGCAACATTTCGGGTAATAATCGCTTTCTTTATCACACATGTTTTGACATGTTATTTTCGATCGTATTAATAAGAACATAATTTACATACATATTGAGTGTAAAATTTTAATTATATATCATAAATATTTTTTATATAAATATATATATTATATAGAGTAATAAAATAGAACACAACGTTTATGGAGACGGTAGGTCGTACGTACGCATGAACGTTGTTTCGATTTTCTTATCATATTGAATAGATGTATGTTAATGATATATATATATATATATACAATCCCAGTAGAATTATTATGTCATATATTTCATAATTATTAGTAATATTTATTCTTATAATCATTCTTGGATGGTTAACATGGTATATAAGTCTCATCGCGTCATCAAGATGGTAAGTCGTACGTACCCATGAGTGCTGGTATCATTTAATTAATGGTTAAATGGAATTGGATGTAATATGAATTTTACAGAAAAACTATCATGATATATTTATTATTTAAGTCCATTATATTCATATTTATACACATATAAATAAAGGGTACATGAAAAACAATTTACACCACGGCGTGGAGATGGTAAGCCTTACGTATGAACGCATAGTGATATTGTTTTTTTATGGGATGGGTAAAAGGATGAATATAGTTGTCCCATAATTACAATTACATATAAGAATTTTTATGGAACTAGATTTATTATTTTAGTGTGTAAATAACAGAGATTGTGAAATGTTGAATAATAAAAGAACTTTGAAATAGGTTATAAAACAATAAACCTTTTTCTGTTGTCTCCTTATGATTTCCCCAAAAGGACTATTTAGGATAGATTTCGTCCAAAATTTAAGACTCTAGAATGATATGAGGTATTTTTTAGTAGTAAATGGGATGTGTTTTTCCATGACAAAGTTATTTGGTGGTGTGAATTAAAGATAAGAGGAAGTGACCTTTATAAGAGAGGTGAGGGGCGCGTTTGGAAATGCTTGAAATGATAATTTGTTATAAAGTGATTTCCAGTATAAAATAGTTAAACAGAAATTAAGTTAGAGGGTATGATGAGTATGGAATGAAATATTCTTAGATAAGTATTTTTATAAATTTTTAGTTCGTGAAATTGACTTTATCTGTTGGGATTATCCATTATTCCAACAGTTTAACTCTTATCATGTCAACTTGTATTTTTATACTATAGGGTTAATTTAGTTATTATAAAACACAAAGAAAACCTAAAGTGGATTATTAATAAAAATTGTGAAATTATCTTAGTACTTTAGCTGAACATTATATTTTATGATTTTTATATCATTTAATAAAATAATATTTGTTTTAAAAACTCATTTATGTCAATTTTGACATATTTCGTAATAGATTTTTGATAAAGTCATAACAACTTTATTAATTAGAAAAAAAGAAATTTTATCATCCTAAATATGTCTATTTAATCAAAAAAATTCATGTATGGGATGAGAATAATCAAATTATATTTATTTAAATGTTTATAAATTTATATTTTCGACTCATTCATTAATAATGTAATCACTGCATCATAATTATGTTATTAATAAATATATTTAACTAATGTCTAAAAAATATAAATAAAATATCATGATGTAGGAAATATTTTTATATTTCAAATTAATATTTAAATATATATATATATCACTTATATAACCATATACTAAAATTGATTTAGTAAAAGATACATGTTTATGTTATATTTCTCTTTTCATTAAATTAAATATTCTAAAATGTCATTTTCACACCAAAGTCGCTCCCAAATGCCTAAAATTTGGAATAATGATTCTCATTAAAGAATATATCTCATCCAATAGGATTATAATAAATATTAGGTTATTATTATATTATTATAATATATTTTTTACCCTTATTTATTTGATTTACCCTTTAACCATGGTAAATAAAAATAATTACTGATGTTACTATTCGGAATGTAAAAAAATAAAAGGTTCCTCTTTAACAATTTTGGAACTTTTAATTCCAAAAATGGAATAAAATTTCCCAAAAAAAACATATATTTTGAAGAATTTAATTTGAAATTATTTCTTGTTTTCAAAACAAGAAAGTGTGTTTTTTTGAAGTAAAAACTATCAAAAAATTGACATTTTTTTATGTTCAATTTAAATGTGAAATTACTTTTAATGACAATAATTTTATTATATGATAAAAATATATTTCAATTATACTTTAAAACCATTCAAATTTATAATTTAACACTATAAATTATTTCGATTAAAATGATTTTTTCAATTAAAATTTAGTATTTGTCACTATTCATCAAAATATGAATGGTCTCAGAAAAGTACCAAAAAATAATCCAACAAAATTTTTATGTCCCTATTAAAAATATGAATTTAATTTCATCAAATTTGACATATAAAACTGTCAAATATTGTGTTAATAAAGGGTTTCCCATTAAAATGCAGAAAAATTTCTTTTTTTAAAACACATTTTTTATCTAAAAATTTGAATTTGTCCTTATATTATGTCTACAAAACACATATGATGAATATTAATAATATATGAGATATATATAAAATTCAAGATGTGGCTAATACTATTCATAAATTCTTTTTAAATGGATACATTGATAGGTCATGGGGTGCTCGAAATCAGTGTTGCATGTAGCACATGCTATTGAATTATTAATAAGAAGTGTACCATCTTTGCTTGTGGTGTTACATGGGTAAAATAAGATTTTAGTTAATATAATATCTGTCATGAATTAATTATAGAGGTATTGGTTATAATAAAATCCATTGAAAAATAATTTATTGCTAGAATAATAAGATTTAATTACAAAAAAATGAACGAAAGAATATTTCAACATGAATAAACATTAATTCTAGAATTGGAGGTGGAAAAATAAAAATAAAGGATTTATTATTAAAATATGAAGACAATACTAAGGAATATCAATAAAAAACTAAAAAAATAAGTTTATTTCAAACTAAAAATAATTTCATGATTTCTATAGAGGAGATATCAAATTCTGAAATAGAAGTGGATGATCAATTACATGGTATTGTTTTTTTGTAGGTTTAATTGGAATGTTCTCCCTAATATATTGATATTGAAATAAAAAATTACCAAAATTATTGGGTGTTTTTGAAGGAATATGTCATTTATTTTCATGATCATGAAGTATAAGATAACCATTTAGGGATAGATTTGGAATATTATTATAAAGGATGAGTTAAACATCTAAATATAGTTAACAACAGTTTCATGACTAAAGAACAGACAGAGAATATTTAAAATATCAATTTTTATGTCAATATTAAATTTAATTGGACTGAAACACTCAAATAAGAAGTTTTTATATATGATAAAGATGAAATATATTGAAATAATTATGATCAGGGAATAAACTATAATAAAGGAAATATTCAGATGAATTATTAAAAGAAATATATTTTTTATGGTAGAATTATTGTTGTGTCTTGACCTGGGTTTCCATCAAACTGATACCTATACCTGTTGCCACATGACCTCAAGCATGCCTCCCCGTATGCCAGTGGCTGCCGACTAGCAGTGAGGGTGTAAGGATATTTATTTGGGAGGTTATACCCTCATGTCAGAGTTTTCATAATAGTATAACAACATATAAATAAATAACAATAGTGGAGGGCAATAATAATATCAACTGAATATGGAAAATGGCCAATTCTAGTTTATACAATTCATCCTTGTCAAGGTGATACATATCTGAAAGAATTAAACAAAAAATATTACTTGGCATCTTAGTATAGAAATTTAAAAAAAAAGATAAATTCTTTAAGGGTAGTCTCTAAGAACATTTAGATCATCTGATCGATCCTTTGATCCTAACTCCCATGTGAAACAAATAGCTACAGTAAGGTCCACGTTCCTGAGAAGAAGATATTCTACTTGTGTTCCCTAGTGTATTGGATGCCCGAATAGGGTGTCAGATATAAATCTCAGTAGGCCAGGACCATCGGTTTTCTACATCGATATAGAAAGTTCTATAAAACAAAACAATTGTAAGGTATATTAAATCAATAATAGAATTGAATAAATAACCAACAACTCGTCCAGGATCCAAAGAGACACCTGACGGTGATACCTGCTTCGACTCGTAGCCAGAAGAACATTCTTAACATGGAATATATATATATAAATTATGTATGATAAATTATTTATCACATTATTTAATATTATTTATTTAAACATTTATTAACTCTAAGGTTTCCTTGGATACCCATACCTCAATACTAAATTTTTTCATACTGGAGGATGAAGCATTCCATATGTAATATGATATCTTAATACCTACTTCGGCTCATGCGAGAGTTGGAAATATTAATGGTTATATCTTATCTCAATACCATATTTGGCTCATGCGTGAGACTGATGTATGTAAATGTAACACCCCAGGTAAATAAAGAATATGAAATTATTATATTTATCCCTATTTGTGAATAAAATGTTAATATTAATTTAAAGGGAATGCTATGCTCAATGGATTACCCAATACGCAACAACAAGTTCCTTTGAAATCTTATGTTGCACTCCAATAATAAAATAATCTTATGTTAACACCTAGCCATTGTAATGATGGGAACTAACTAAAAAATGATTATATATGTTTTTCAAATATTTTTACTTTTTACAATAAATGATAGAGGATTAAAAATGCGAATGGATCCAATTTTAAGCATAAACATTCTAATATTCTTTAAAAGGTCGATTAACTGCCTTTTGATGGAGAACCTCTTTTAAATCCACTTTTTGACAATTTTATGTGTTATATTTGACAAAATAAAATTCTTCTTTAGGATCGGGACATCAAAATTTACTTTGTGTAAATTTTTGGTATTTTTCCGATAAAGTTCATTTTTTAATGAATAGTGAAAAATGTTGTATTTTAATTCAAAACCTCTTTTTAATCTAATTTATTTATATGATTAGATTATCTTATGAAATGGTTTTAAAGTGAAATTTGAATATATTTTTAGCATTTAATCCAATTGTGGTCACTGGAATTAATTTCTCTTTGAAATTGGACTTAAACTAGTGTCAATCTTTTAATAGATATTATTTTTTAAAAACACGCTATTTGTTTTGACAGCGGGATTTAATTATTAAATTAATTAATTCAACTTATATGATTTGAATTTTGTAAAATAGACATAATTTTTGAATTCAGAATATCAAATATATCTTAGGGTGAATTTTTTGTATTTTTCTGAAAAACATCAATTTTTAATGAATAGTGAAACCACTAAGTGATAGTTTAAAAACCGATTTTTCGTTTAAATGAAACTTTACCACTTATGTGATTTGAATTTCAAAAATCCAACATACATGGTTGTCATTTGGATTTAAAATATGGTTCAATGGGATTAAAATAATTTTGTTGATGAATAGTAACTTTTAAGTTTTAAATCGCGATTCGAGGTAATTAGTGTAATTTAAGGTAAAAATAATGTTTTAATAATAAGAAATGACATTTTCACATTTCTTAAATTTATTGGATGAATCATGGCCGACATAGACAATCCATGGGTCAACTTGGGGACCCCATGGAGCCACTTTGGTTGGAAAATGACATTAATACCTTTTTATCTAAAGTTAAAATTAAAATGTCACAAACATGCGTTGTTTCACTAAAACAATTTTTTTATGGGGTTATATAGGTAATATTTTTGAAAATAAATATTCATTAGAAATAGAAAAAAATTTCCTACATCATGATATTTTTTTATAATTTTTAGATATTAAATAAAATAATTTATTTATGACACCGTGATGATGCAATGATTACCTCATAAATGAATGATTTAAATAAAATGAGAAGATAGGGTGAAATCTAAGTCTTAAACATGTCACAAACCTATTTTATGGGTGGATTTCAAAACCTTATCACCTTATCCTCGAAATATATCCTTTTGGGGGCATTTAAATCCGAAAATCATTTTATAATAAAGTAAAATTTTATAACATTCCAAGAGTGCCCCTCCTCTCCTCTTATAAAAGGCCCCCACCTCTAACACCTTACACACACCTCTAAAGCCTTTGGCTCGGCCAACCCCTGCCCATTTCATCTCTCTACATCTCTCTCTTCATAATTGAAGCCTCACTTTGGAAATAATCATTTCCAAGGAAGCCTTTGAGCTCAAATCAAAGAGTGTTACTCGATTTAAAGGTAATGTCTTCCCTTGTGTTCTTTTGTTTTATTTTGCTTCTCCAACCCTCTAAAAAAATATTATTCCTTTCTTTTATATCAACACCTGTATCTTCAATATACTAGGATTTTTTTATGTTATGTATTAGATCTACACTTACACACACCTTCGTCTAATGGTTAAAGAACATACAGTTTCTGTGGATGGTGAATTTCTGCCTAACGAAACGATGATTTTTCAATCTTCTCTTAACACCTTTCATGGTGGCCATTATGATGTCACTATATTTTATATATGATATATATGGTATTTTATGTTTTCTATATGCTTCTGAATTTTATATTTAAAACATGCCTTTATGCTTTTCATGCTGTACAAATGCGATAATTTCATACGAGGAAGTGTCGACTACGGCCCCCTCAAGTGATGTGACTCGTTCATGCAATACATGGAATGTATAAAGAATTAAATTAATTAACATATGTGACCTATATAACATATATTTTATACTAGAATTATAATGTATATATCTCTCAATTATTTTTAATTCCATTAATATGACAAAGAAATGAAAGTAGCGTTCATGCGTACGTACGGCCTACCATCTCCAGGAACGGTGCATATCATTTCTTGTTATCTCCAAATGCTATGGATAAGTATAGAATGAATATGTAATGGATATATATTATATTTAAATCATCAATACTATTCTGGATATTATTTACTTATTACTACATGGACAATCATTTTCAAACAAGTTCATTTTTGACTCATGTACCAAACATCGACAAAAACGTCTGATATGAACTCACATTATTAACCAATTATTATAACATTATAGTATGTAATATGAACTGAATAATAATTTTTAAATGAGGTCCTTAAGAAATTATAAATTGACCAAATTTTATTATTCAGGAATATAAAGAAATAAACATGACAAGTCAGACTTGAGGAAAGGGGACCTATCCCTCTCTTTCTTTTTAAGTACACTCTTTTATGTCATTTCTTTTAAGCTCATATTTCTTATGATTGGGATGTTCATTTATATTACTATTAATATAATTTTTTTATTTTCATATGATGAGAGACCCTATTTTATCTCATCAATCCATTTTGGAAGTTTTTAGTGGTGCTGTTAGGCTGCCGAATTTTCATAAGAGATCCAACCTCTCTCTTTCTTTTTAAGAACTCTCTTTTATGTCATTTCTTTTAAGCTCATCTTTCTTATGTTTGGGGATATTATTTTATATTCCTCATACTGTACATTTTATGTTCATATTATGAGAGACCCTATTTGATCTCATAAATCCATTTTTGGATGTTTTACGTGGCGCCGTTAGGCTACCGAGTTTTGTTAAGGGATTTTTCATCTCACTTTTATTCCCGTGATATTTATCCTATGTTTGCCACAATTTCTTTTGATTGGTGTATGTACTACCCATTATTATACACTTTTTGTAGTATAATTTCATTTATGGATATTTACATCTTTATTGTATGAAACTTCTTCCATGTGGTGTACGTTTCGAAAGTTACCCAACTCGGTAAGGGGACCTTTCACCCTCCACTTTTTAAAAGACTTAATATTTTATGTCTTTTAATTCACATACTATTATGATGGGATATGATCTTCAATATCCTTATTTATCTAAATTTTATGTCAAATTGATGAGATACCATTTTCTCTCTCATCAAAAAATTTTATGAATTTTAAAGTGACACCGTTAGGCTGTTGGATTTCTGTAAGGGAACTTCTTAACCCACTTTCAATTCTTTGGGTTCAACCTATAATTCTTGATTTTTTTATGCCAAGATTATGTGTGGAATCTATATGTTTTAATTTCCACAAATCATTGTGTAGATATAGTATTTCTACACATAATTATCTCATTGATAATTTCTTACGAACTTGTATGGGAAATCATAACTCAATCTCATTTCATTGAGTTAAATATCTAGGTCATTGGTTTTGTTTTTCCAAGATTATGTGTAAATGAACTCAGATTGTTTCACACTTAATATCCACTTATATTGGGTGTATTTATATTTCTAAAACATAATTATGTGATAGATTTATCCTTAATTTAAGGATTCCATCTCTATAATGGATTTCATTTCAATTTACATTTCCATTGAGACTTCATTGTTGTTATGCACCAATTCACTCTTATATGGTGTGTATACTGTCCTTTTACATATTATATCATGAATCCCTTTATTCTCATGATATTATAAATCTCGGATTAAATGTTATTCCGCAATTATTTTTATTCAAGAGTCTATTATTTTGTTAAAAACACTTTAACGAAAATATAGTTTTAAATGTTTTAAAGATTCATTATTCTCAATATTTATCTTTAATGCCCATGTTTTCAAAATGGTTTTCAATATTTATTTATATGGTAATTAATGTTTTAAAATTATAATTCCATTAAAATCTTCAATGTGGTATGGGACACTTTGACTCAAAAATCTATTTTAAATGGTTTTTGAAAATGGAATGATTTATTCAATATCTTGGAATTACTTATTGTGATTGCAAATGAAATGTTGTTATTGAAATGTTTATGTTTTCAATATTTTAAGTGTAATGATGGTACTTGGACATTTTACGGGTGGTTACGGGATAAACCATATGATTGGTGGTGCCGTGAATACCAGGATGGGTGGTTACGTTATAACCTCCAATGCATTGGGTAAGGAAGTTGGTCGTATGGATATTCCATTATGTATGTGTGGAAGTCGACCATATGGTTATTCTATTTATATATGTTTATGTCCCAAGTTACCTTTATATGTTGTGTGTTATTTATATGGGTTTTATGGTAATCTTTTGGTTATAAAAGGGTAAGTAATGATCTTGTATTCAGTGAAGAGATGTTTACTACTTCATAAAGGTGAAAAGTATTACTTTGATAAAGTATACATAGTTTACTTGTTGTTTTGAAATACTAACAGTTTTCCTTCTTTGTGTATCCTTTATTGGGATTTTTATGCTCATCCCAAGTTTTTGAAATGTTTTCCATAGGACTTAAAGATGAATAGGGTCAAGGATGGGATCAAGGAAAGACATGCTTTCTAAAATATGGAACTAGACATGTTTCTTTTTAAGTGTTTTTTATGGAAACTAAGTAGAACTGTCTACTTTGTAATCTATTGAGATGTAATATCTATGACCCAATTCTATAAAACTCTAAACCTGAAAAGATACTCAATGTAAATTATTCATTTAATTCAATATTAAGTAAGGTTTAAGGTCTGGGCCTTATAGTTGGTATCAGAGGTTGGTTTAGATAACTTTAGAGGTTAGGGTATTCTATAAGCATAAGGGACATTACCATAATGGTTAGGATTTCAGAAAGAGTCCTAGTTTTAGATAAAGTTAATGGGTAAGTATATCTTAGTTTTTATCTTCTCCATTAGTACATTATGGTTTTTTTTGATATACCCACACTGAACTTTTTGGTTTTAGTAAATGGGTGGATCTAGGAGGCACCAAAGTAACAGTGGATGTGAAGGAAACTGTGACAGTTTTCTGAGCGAGCAACTAAATGATTTGGGAGCTGTAGTGAGAACTCTAGTTTTTATCCTCAACCAAATATCTGGAGTCATTATTGACCACCTAAACCTTGGTGATTTCTATAAGGCATCAAATATGCGAGAAACAAATACATATGGAACTACATGTAATAATCATAAAGTTAAGTGTGTTCAAAAACCTATGTGTCAAAGATGTGGAAAGAAACACCTAAGAAAATGTTTCAAAGGGACAGAAATATGCTATAGATGTGGAAATGAATGCCATAAAGCAAGAAACATCCATGGAAAAAGGAAGCATCTAGTTGACTCGAGGAAAGGGAAAGAAGTTCTTTCTGAGGGATAAATTGACTGCTTTAAATGTGGTGTGCATGGTCATTATGCAAACACATGTCCTATGAAGAATTTTCAGGAATGGGATCACCATGATTGTACAAATATTCGTTTACCAATACCTAATTCCATTCCAATTGAGGATGAAGAAACTGACAATGACCAATCAAAGGTATGGATTATTTCATAACATTTGTTTTCCTATTTTGGAATCATAGGATATGACTAATGATTTTTTCTGTTGGAAAGAAGTATTTTAGAATAAGTTGGAAAGGAATGGTTAATGGGTCATGAAGAATTTTGAATGAGTAAGAAGTCAACATATATGGGCTTCAAGAGTTATGATGAAATTCTTAAGAGTATTAAGTCTCTTTTGATGATGGGGTTACTTTAGAAGACTTTTTATAATATGTGTAAACCTGATGTTTGACATATGAAAATTTTACTCAAGGAATAGTTATCTGTTCTTTTGTGGACCTAGTTATAAAGAACCATTTGGGTTTATATGATCCTTACTTTTGAGGTAATTATGGGTTACTATATGTTATGATGGAAAGTGGAAGGCATGAGATAAAATTGAGGTTAAATTATGTTACAGTTATTTTTTATGATTTTATCTATTTTTGGGGGATGATTTGAGATATATATAGTTTGGAAAATGGAAAACACTCAGACCGTGTGACAACTGGTCGCATCAGACAAAGCTGTGGGAATCGAACCCACAACCAATCTGTGACTGGTACTTATCGCCTACCACTGGACTACGTGAAGTCCCTGGTTAGTTTGACTAATTATTTTTAGTTAGATGATTTTATCAATTAAGAGTAAGTTGATTTTGGGTTATCTATGGAAATTATTAACCTATCATGGAAGATATGTGATTTGGTTAATTACTTTTCAATACGAGACTTTAAGATCAACTGATGTTGTTTGGAGATAAATGATATGATTTAACTTGGAAGACTATGTGATTAAATCCTTCAAAAATTTGGGTTTCAATGTTAGTTTTCTTTACTTATGGTCTTCGTTGAACTTTGGGTTTTGTTGGAAAAAGTTTGGAGATTAAGAATAGATTATCTTTTTTATAAAGGGTTATCCTCTTCGGGATTATCTGATTTTGAAATAACCTTTTTGGTTTTGTTTTTGGTTAAAGTCTAAATACACGAGAAGTATATAGTTCGCTTTTGTGGATTAGCTGATTCTCTAGAATTTGATTATAGTACTCTTAATGTGAACAAGTCTTCCTAAATAATCATCATTTGGGGAAAGTATGAGTTTTTGTAAGAAATCTAGTAAAAGTTGAAAGTCAACATGAAAAGTTAGTATGTTTCCTTAAGATCAAAAATAAATTCCTCAATGAAAAGTAACTTAAAACAAAACTGTTGTCTGTTAACTTTTCTTATTGGGGAATCAAATACCGTTTAACCCATCACAAGTTTGTGATTTTGTTATGGTTAACTTTCTCCTATACATGTTTACTATCACTCTCCCTCAGAACATGACCCTTTGATTTTTCTTCCATATCCATGTTTTCCTACATGGAATCAGAGTACGGGTTAACTCGAGTGACCTATTTACTTCTCTTTAATTATTTTAAAGTGATAGTTTTACCAACTCTTGTTCTGATGTGGGACTTTCAATGATGTTTCCGAGCCCAATTTTAAAATTGCGAGGACGTAATTCCCAAAAGGGGGAAGGATGTAACACCCCAGGTAAATAAAGAATTTGAAAATTTTTTATTTATCCTTATTTGTGAATAAATGTTAATATTAATTTAAATGGAACTCTATGCTCGAGGGCTTACCCAATACGCAACAACAAGTTCCTTTGAAATCTTACGTTGTACTCCAATAATAAAATAATTTTATGTTAACACCTAGCCATTGTAATGACGGGAACTAACTAAAAAATGATTATATATGTTTGTCAAATATTTTTACATTTTAAAATAAATGTTAGAGGATTAAAAATGTGAATAAATCCAATTTTAAGCATAAACATTCTAAAATTATTTAAAAGGTCGATTAACCGCCTTTTGATGGCGAACCTCTTTTAAATCCAATTTTTGACAATTTTATGTGTTATATTAGACAAAATAAAATTATTCGGTAGGATCGGGACATCAAAATTTACTTTGTGTAAATTTTTGGTATTTTTCCAACAAAGTTCATTTTTTTAATGATTAGTGAAAAATGTTGTATTTTAATTCAAAACCTATTTTTAATATAATTTATTTATATGATTAGATTATATTTTGAATTGGTTTTAAAGTGAAATTAGAATATATTTTTACCATTTAATCCAATAGTGGTCATTGGCATTAATTTCACTTTGAAATTGGACTTAAACTAGTGTCAATATTTTAATAGATATTATTTCTTTAAAACACGCTATTTGTTTCAACAGCGGGATTTAATTATTAAATTAATTAATTCAACTTATATGATTTTAATTTTGTAAAATAGGCATCATTTTTGAATTCATAATATCAAATATAGCTTAGGTTTAATTTTTGGTATTTTCCTGAAAAACTTCAATTTTTGATTAATAGTGAAACCACTAAGTGGTAGTTTAAAAACTGATTTTTCATTTAAATGAAACTTTACCACTTATGTGATTTTAATTTCAAAAATCCGACATACATGGTTTTCATTAGGATGTAAAATGTGGTTCAATGGGATTAAAATAATTTTTTTTGGTGAATAGTGCCTTTTATGTTTTTAATCGCGATTAGAGGTAATTAGGGTAATTTAAGGTAAAAGTAATGTTTTAATAATATTAAATGACCTTGAAACATGTCCTACCCTTATTTGATGAGTCATTTCCAACCAAGAAAATCTGTGGGTCAACTTGGGGACCCCATGGAGCCACTTTGGTTGGAAAATGACATTAATACCTTTTTATTTAAAGTTAAAATTAAAATGTCACAAACATGTGTTGTTTTACTAAAACAATTTTTAGATGGGGTTATACAAGTCATATTTTTTACTATAAGTATTCATTAGAAAGCTACCTACATCATGATATTTTATTTATAATTTTTAGATATTAAATAAATTAATTTATTTAGGACACCGTGATGATGCAGTGATTACATCATAAATGAACGATTTAAATAAAATGAGAAGATAGGGTAAAATCTATGTCACAAACTTGTCACAAACCTATTGGATGGGTGGATTTCAAAACCCTATCACCTTATCCTAGAAATATATCTTTTTGGGACATTTTAAATACAAAAATCATTTTATTATAAAGTAATATTTTATATCATTCCATGAGTGCCCCTCCTCTCCTCTTATAAAAGGTCCCCACCTCTACCACCTTACACACACCTCTCAAGCCTTTTTCTCGGCCAAACCCTTCCCATTGCATCTCTCCACATCCATCTATTCATCATTGAAGCCTCACTTTGGGCAGAATTCTTTTCAAGGAAGCCTTTGAGCTCAAATCAAAGAGAGTTACCCGATTTAAAGGTAATGTCTTCCATTGTGTTCTTTTGTTTTATTTTGCTTCTCCAACCTTCTAAAATATTTTTATTCATTTCTATTGTAACAAAACCAGTATCTTCAATATACTAGTATGTTGTTATGTGAAGTATTAGAGCTACACTTACACACACCATTGTTTAATGGTTAAAGAACATACTGTTTCGGTGGATTGAGAATTTCTGCCTCACGAAACGATGATTGTTCAATATTCTCTTAACACCTTTCATGGTGGAAATTATGATGTCACTATATTTTATATATGATATATATGGTATTTATGTATTCTATACGCTTATGAATTTTATATTTAAAACATTCCTTTATGCTTTTCATGTTGTGAAAATGCGATAATTGCATACGAGGAAGTGTGGACTACCGCCCCCTCAAGTGATGTGACTTGTTCATGAAATACATGGAATTTATAAAGAATGAAATTAATGAACACATGTGACCTATATAACATATATATTATACTGGAATTATAATATATATATCTGTCAATTATTTTAAATTCCATTAATATGACAAAGAAATGAAAGTAGCGTTCATGCGTACGTACGGCCTACCGTCTCCATGAACGGTGCATTTCATCTATTTTTATCTCCAAATGTTATGGAGTAGTATAGAATGTATATTTACTGGATATATATGATATTTATATCATCAATACTATTCTGTAGAGGATTTACTTATAACTACATGGACAATCATTTTCAAACAAGTTCATTTTTGACTCATGTACCAAAAATCGACAAAAACGTCTGATATGAACTCACATTATTAACCAATTATTATAACATTATAGTATGTGATATGAACTGAATAATAATCTTTGTAAGAGGTTCTTAAGAAATTATAAATTGACCAATGTTTATTATTCAGGAATACAATGAAACAAACAAGATAAGTCGGACTTGAGGTAAGGGAACCTACCCCTCTCTTTCTTTTTAAGTACACTCTTTTATGTCGTTCCTTTTAAGCTCATATTTCTTATGATTGGGATGTTTTTTATATTACTGTTACTGTAATTTTTTTATGTTCATATGATGAGATACCCTATTTTATCTCATAAATCCATTTTGAAGGATTGGTGTGGTGCTATTAGGCTCCCGAATTTTCATAAGAGATCCAACCTCTATCTTTCTTTTTAAGTACTATCTTTTATGTCATTTCTTTTAAGATCATATTTCTTATGTTTGGGGATGTTCTTTTATATTACTCATACTATACTTTTTATGTTCATATTATGAGAGACCCTATTTTATCTCATAAATCCATTTTTGGATGTTTTACGTGGCGCTGTTAGGCTGCCGAGTTTTCGCAAGAGATTTTTCATCTCACTTTTATTCCCGTGACATTTATGCTACATTTGCCACAATTTCCTTTCAGTGGTGTATGTAATGACCATTATTATACACTTTTTTTAGTATAATTTCATTTATGGGTATTTACATCATCATTGTATGAACATTATTCCATGGGGTGTACGTTTTGAAAGTTACCCAACTCGGTAAAGGGACCTTTCACCCTCCTCTTTTTAAAAGACTTCTTCTGTTATATCGTTTAATTAACATACTATTATGTTGGAATATATTCTTATATATCCATATTTATGTAAAATTTATGTCCAAGTGATGAGATACCATTTTCTCTCTCATCAAATCATTTTCTGAATTTTAAAGTGACGTCGTTAGGCTGTCAGATTTCTGTAAGGGAACTTCTTAACTCACGTTCAATTCTTTGGGTTAAACCTCTACTTATTGATTTTATTATGAAAAGTTTATGTGTGGAATTCCTATGTTTTAGTTTCCACAAAACATTGTGTAGATATACTATTTCTATAGATAATCATCTCATTGATAAATTCTTATGAACTTGTATGGGAAATCATAACTCAATCTCATTTCATTGAGTTAAATATCTATTTCATTGGTTTTGTTTTTCCAAGATTATGTTTGAATGACCTCAGAATGTTTCACACTTAATATCCACATATATTGGGTGTATTTATATTTCTCACACATAATTATGTGATAGATTTATCCATAATTTAAGGATACCATCTTTATAATGGATTTCATCTCAATTTACATTTCCATTGAGACTTCATTGTTGTTATGCACCAATTCACTCTTATATGGTTTTTATACTGTCCTTTTACATATTATATCATGAATCCCTTTATTCTCATGATATTATAAATCTCGGATTAAATGTTATTTCGCAATTATTTGTATTCAAGAGTCTCTAATTTTGTTAATAACCCTTTAACAAAAATATCGTTTTAAATGTTTTAAAGACTCATTATTCTAAATATTTATCTTTAATGTCCATGTTTCCAAAATGGTTTTCAGTATTTATTTATATGGACATTAATTTTTTAAAATTATAATTCCATTAAAAGCTTCAAATTGGTATGGGACACTTTGATTCAGAAGTCTATTTTAAATGGTTTTTGAAAATGGATTGATTAATTCAATATCTTGGAATTACTTATTGTGATTGGAAATGAAATGTTGTTATTGAAATGTTTATGTTTTCAATATTTTATGTGTAATGATGGTACTTGGACATTTTGTGGGTGGTTACATGGTAAACCATATGACGGGTGGTGCCGTGAATACCAGGATGGGTGGTTACGTTATAAGCACCAATGCATTGGGTATGGAAGTTGGCCGTATGGATATTCCATTAAGTATGTGTGGAAGTTGACCTTATGGTTATTCCATTTAAGTATTTTTATGTCCCAAGTTACCTTTATATGTTATGAGTTATTTATATGGGTTTTATGGTAATCTTTTGGTTACAAAAGGGTAAGTAATGATCTTGTATTCAGTGAAGAGTTTTTTACTACTTTATAAAGGTGAAAAGTATTACTTTGATAAAGTATACATGGTTTACTTGTTGTTTTGAAAAACTAACAGTTTTCCTTCTTTGTGTATCATTTACTGGGATTTTTATGCTCATCCCAAGTTTTTGAAAAATGTTTTCCACAGGACTTAATGATGAATAGGGTCAAGGATGGGATCATGGAAAGACATGATTTCTAAAACATGGAAGTAGACATGTTTCTTTTTTAAGTGTTTTTTTTATTTTATGGAAACTTAGTAGAAGTTTCTATAATGTAATATTCTGAGATGTAATAGCTATGACCTAATTCTCTAAAACTCTAAACCTGAAAAGATCCTCAATGTGAATTATTCATTTAATTCAATATTAAGTAAGGTTTAAGGCCAGGGCCTTATAGTAATAATGATAATATATATTTAATGCCTTAATCTTATCAAAATAGAGACTGATGTATTAAAAAGTGATATAATATCTCAATATCTGATTTAAATCATAATGGAGTTCGCATATTCTCATGTGAGCCCATAACTCGGTGTACCTTTATTTTCATTATTTAAATTCGTAGATTAAATCAAAAGTTACCATTATCACAAATGTACATAAGATGACCATGTTACCATTATTTATCCTCAATAGAATGACTGTGTTCCTATCCTCTTTACTCATAGTGTAATGACCATGTTACCATGTATAATTATCAATTTTTAATGACCATGTTCCCATTATTTTTACTCATAATTATGAAGACCATGTTACCATTTTTACTTCTCAATTTATAATAACCATGTTCCCATTCTCTTTACTCGTATTTATGATGACAATGTTACTTTTTTACTTCTTTATTTAGAATGACTGTGTTCCCATTCTTTATCACATAATTAATTTACCAATTAATTATCTACCCCAATACAATTAATAATTCCACAATTAGTTAAATAGATCCATTCCATTAGTTAACTCCACAATTAAATATGTTCATTAAACCACTAATTAATTAATCAATTAATTAATCAATATCACAATTCATATTCCATAATTAATTTTCTAGAATAAGTTATCTCATTATAATCTCAACTTTCCATAATTAATCCCAAAATTGATTATTTGGATCATTTTATCAAAGGTACATAATTAATTCATAAATAATTATCTCAACTTATCCAGTTCAATATCTCATAATAAATCACTCGATTAATTTTTTATATTAAAATCTCAATGCACGTAATTAATTCACAACTATTCATCTCAACTCATCAACTCAATAACATATTATTACTCCCATGATTAATTATCTATATTTCAATCGCAAAGCACAAAAATTATTAATGATTAATTATCTCAATATATCCCACTCAATAACTCATAATTACCAATTAACCAAAGTGCATAAACATGTAAAGGAGAAAACACAACTCATATCTAAGAAACCAAATTACCCAATTTAAATAGCTTCCTATAACTAAGAAAGTATATAAAAACACATATCAGTAAGCTATGAAAACATGTTAGTCTAGTCACTACATTTTATCTTGAAGTTTTTCACCTCTGTTAGATGGGTTTTATTACAAAAATTTCATTTTATAATCTAAAAAACCATTTAACACAACAATCAATTGATTCTCAAAATTACAGTCAAATTTGTCAATAATGATAAATAAAAAACTACTCCATTTTATCAATTCAAAAATGTTGAGAAACCCAACTCACTAAATTGGCCAAGAAATATTTCTAACTCAAATTGAAACCCGCTCAGAAAAAGGAACATCCACGTTAATGGAAGTGCATACATGTAATTGATCGCTACACCCTAACAATAAACTTGGTTCCCAAAACTTCTGCGGAGTGGACCAACACACACCGAATTAATTAATCATAACTCATATAAACCATAAGAACCTTATTTAAGGGTTTTGGAATTAATTAACCAGAATATATAGCCTTAACCAAATATGAAAGTGGTGAACCAAATCAAGCTGAACCATGTCCCCTTCGAGGGTGGTCATTGAAACACATACTAATGGGTCCTAAGATCCCATATTCACCGACTAGAATTGGAACAATCAATGAAAACGAATTAAAACCAAATCTAGGGGGTTCAACCTAATGGAAACTAGGCTGTAGAGATCTGGAATGGAAAATTAGAATAATGAAATTCAAGGAGAAGTCATTACATTTCCGTGACAGATGACTTTCTTGAAGAGATCATGGGAAGATAGTCGTGTAATGAGGGGCCATGAGAAGGGGGTAACACACCTCACCATGGGAGAAGTGGGCTCACGCTTCGCGTAGAAGGGAGAAGAGGTGCACATCCCTCATCTTTTCTACCTCAAATTTAATTAAGAACCCTTAAAAAAGATTAATATAATATTAAAAATAATAATAACAGTCATATTATTATTATTACTATTTAATATTACACTTCTTGATAAATACCAACTCCCCATTTAATCATCAGTTAATAAAATTATTCTCAACTGAATTTAATTAAATAAATTATCTAACTCATCATCATCTAATTAAATTCTCTCAACATAAATTTAATTAAATAAATCACTTAATTCAAATCATTTAGTTAAATTCCTCTTAACCATTCATTTAATTGAATAAAACCTCCATTTCAAAACATTTAATTAAATCCCTTTTAACCTAGAATTTAATTAAATATTTTTACCCAAAACACAAAACTGGGTAAACCACACCGTTTAACTATCACAGTCTAATAGACCATGCACAGACCATGAATTTGCTACTGATTACCATGTTTTTTAAGCACGACTGACCTACAGGGTTTGACTAACCATGTGCAGTACATGCAGATGTCACAACCTGGTCTTGTGCTCCAAAAACCCATTGATCCAACTGGTAAATTCCTTAAGTCTTTAATCATGACCAATATCAACTTTTTAAATTGTATCAACTCTTCTAACATCATTCCAATGCTTTTTTTTGAATCCAACCAATCCGATAAGCAAAAAACATTGGAAACTCTCATATTTTAGTCCGATTCGAAAACATGGGACTCTATAATTACTTTTGTGTAATTTTTTATTACTCAATATTATATTTAAATGTAAAATGTGGAAATGGGATATATAAGAAAACATAAAAAGTTATCATAATTGATGTAAAAAAGTGAATAATATGAATGCAGAGAGTTCTCAAAATTTAATATGTTACTAGAAATCGAAAACATATTAAAACTCAAATTTTATTTTCATATAAGTGATATAAAATATATTTTATCTAAATACCATCAAATTTTGGGAATAATTAGGAATCAATATATTGTTTAATGGTTAATATGAATTATATTTATAAGGAAATGTAGTTATATTGTCACGAAGGAAAAAAAGAAACATATCCTTCATATCGTGATATAAAATCGCTCTATGAGTTTTGTTTTTATTGTACTATATTTATCAATAATTCCATAAGTTAGAAGAAAATATTCCGATATTTTTACTATGATTCACAAATAATAGTGTATATAATGAAATAAAATTCATTTTCTTTGAAAAATATATTTATCCACTAGATGAAAAAGTATATTATAATTTTTTCTTTGTGATGATTTAAATAAGAAGTTATTCAAATATATCTCATTCATCATGGATTTCATATGGAATAAAACAATTTAAAGGCTAAAGATAAATTTAGTCTTGTTCTTATTGACTTGAATTCATCAAGGAATAAATTAATTTTAATTCATGATGATGGTTCTCATCCTACATGATAACTAAGATTATTTGAATAATGTAAAAATTAGAGTTGATTGAACTACTCATTTATTATATGATGGTGTTTCAAAGATCAAATAGACAAATAATACTCATAAAATTAAAGATAAATTAAAGAATTCTTATGTTTTATATGTTAATTTCATATATATTTTTTGATATTAATCAGTAATGTTACTTGATTATGGAAGATATAATTAAATTAGAATGGATATAATTTCCAATTAAAAGCCTAAATTTAACTTCGAAAGGGATGGGGATTATGTGGGGACAATTACTAGGTGAACATAATAGAGAATACATATCCTTTTATATTAGTAAGAATATTTCATTTTACAGAACCATAAGCTTAGTTACGTTATTTAGAAGACTATGGAGAGACTTTCATGGTTGAAAGATGTTGTTGAGAATCCATTATTGAAAAAGAATAAAGAATATTTTTTTGATTCATTATTAATGAAAAAATATGGTGAAACAACCCAGATCATCCAAATATAAATAGTGAAATTGATTTTTTAACATGATATACATTGATATGTTGTACAATTAATTTTTCATGGACTTATAGTGGAAATTACATCATTCTATTTAGTGTGACTATATAATGAGAGGATTTGTTATGTGTATTCATTCAAAGAGTGATATATTTGAATCTATCTATAGATTATCATGATGATTTTAAATTTAAATAAGACGATTAATTAAGATTACACAATTTGAAAAAGGAAATAAATGATCTTCCATTGTAGTTGAAAATTATTTGTGGCAACATAGAATGAAGAATAATGTATCAGTACAAATGAATACTCATCAGAATAGATGTTTTAAAATAAATAACTTCATCTTAAATAATACTTCTTAAATATTATTATTAATAGTGGTATCTCTGATTAATATTGGAAAACAATTTTTTAACTCGAAATATATACTTAGATTTAAGAATTTCTTACACTAGGGAAAAAGAATTAACCATATGATATTTTTAATGGAATGAAGCCTGTAGTAATTAAACTCAATGTATTTATAAGAATGTGTTTCATTAAAAATAACGATGAAAATTAGAAAATTTATGGAGATTATACTAATGAATTTATATTTTTAATCTAATTTTAAAATATAAAATCCAATAAATTTTAACACAAAAGTATCATAAATTTATTTGAAATAACGGATTTTCAAGTCTTAGAAAAGGAATCCAAACAAAATTCTTGAAATATTATTCTTGAAAATGAAAATAATTAAATTAAAGGATATTTTATGAATTATAAGAATCTGAAAATGCATCACTGGATTATGACTTTTAGGTTCCAACATGTGTTGACAATGGTAATGAAGGGGGACAATCTGTAACTGGAAAAAGAAGAAATAGTATTGGAATTTATCCAAGAAACAATATTGGGGATATGTTTTCTCAAATAGAGACGTGTAGATTGATAATAATGGATAATATTTCTATATTATCATATGGGTGATCTAGATAGCTCAATGAATTAGATTTAGTATAATCATGGGTTCGATTCATGAAAGATGACTTGGACCAAATTGACATGAGTTAAACATGGGATATTTTTCATATAACTGCACGTCATAATGTGATTGGTACTTTTTTAATCCCATTAAATATGCTAGATGAATTGAAAATAGTGTTGTGGAAAAAAGAGAGACTATTCTATAATGGTTATATAAATGTTCAAGGATTTTATGTTGAAGAAACACTTTCTGTGATATTAGGAATAGAATAAATAAATCTATTTCTTACTAGGGACATCCATATTAAGTTTAGTTTTCATTAATTGTATGTGGAAATATTTATTTTTGGATGTAGTTGTTGAATAATATGAAATCATTAGACTACTAGAAGGATTTATTATTGGAAATATAATTCAAATTAATACATGTTTATATAATAATATTAACTCCTAAAGTCAGAACCTCATTCTTGGTATGCACAGTTGGACTCATATCTAAAAATGTTAGAGTTCAAGAGAGATTGGTTTGATCAAAAAATCAATAGGAAAAAAAACCAAATAACGAATAATTTATGGTGATTTTGTATGTTCATGATATCATATTTTGTGTAAATAAGTATACTCAAGGTAATTATTTTTCAAATTTTATGCATTAATAATTTAAATTTTTTTTAATTAGATGTATAATATAATTAAATTGTTAAAAATTAATTGATGGAAAGTCTAAAAAACTATATCTTAAAATAAATATGAAATAGATAATTAAATTAATTTTACAATGGAAGAAATAGAAACAATTTTAACATTAATATAAGTATAAATGAATATTTAAATGTATTATGGTAGCATGTGAGTAGGCTTAACATTTTACATAAAAATAATTGGATGTTTACTCTATATTAAGAAAAATATTTCAAAACATTATTATTCCATATTTTTTTATGATGTTTTAATATTTCTTCAAAATAATATCACCAATAATTAGTAAATAGGATGTTGAGATATATATAAGGAAAAATAAATTGTAATTTAGTGTTTATGTATATAATGATATATATTCAATGACTTACTATACAATTTATTGTGCTAGAGATAGTGTGGGTGGAAAATAAAAAATTAGAGATTCATTATTAAATGGAATAAATTTTTATTTTTTTAATGTGGGAAATAATAATATATATCCTTAAGAATAAAATATTTAGAATATATTTCTTCTACCATGTGTCATATCCTATTTTATGTGTATGATATAATTTACATATTAAATTGATGAATTGGTAAGGAAAACAATGTTGATTTTATGAGATAATTAGAGTACTATGAATTTATTGAAAAAATTGGTACAACACCATTTTACAATGTAAAATGATATCTTGAACCATTTTATAAAATAATTTGTTGGGAACAACATTATAAAACATGAGTTAATTGAAACAAATAAATCAAGTAATAGATATCATTACTAAATCTTTAGGTAAACATTTATCTAAAAGACATACTTTTGAACACATAAATCGACCAATAAACACAATTTATGGTTTCTTTGTATTTCCTCTACAAAAAATATATAAGTATTCACCTTTTCATCCTTTTTATATTAATTAATTATTATTCAATGAAAATAATATATTTGGTGAAGTCATTATGTATAGTGAATTAGTAGTAAAAACATATTTTACTAAATGGATATGGATAGTGAAAACGAATCTATCATCTTACCTTGTTTCATATAATGATCTCTGACTCGTATAGGATTATATAAATTTGATAACCTCCCTTTTCTAATAAAGGAACCATGAATAATTTAGAATGTTTAATGCATTCGGATCTTTAATAAAGAACTCCTTTGAATATTCATATCAATGTTGGTGAATGATTTTTAGGGGAGCGTGGTTACATGCATAGTACACTAGTGTTTTAATTATTGAATTATATTTTATATATTGGAATATCACATGGAGAATTAAGAACCAAATCCCCAATCAAGAGATTTTTAATAAGACAAGTTTTGTTATGTTGTATTTTTTATCATTTAGATGTATCATATAGGTCAAATGAAGATGATTGCGTATTATATGAATATGTGGATTTTCATAAGACTGTTAGCTTTAGAAGCATCCACAATTCCATACACTATTCAGCAGTGAATTGTTATTTTTAATATATATATATATATATATTTATGAATTTATAAATGGGTATTGTGGAGAAAGTATGGTAACATTTAATGGTGTTACAATAGGTTAATAGTTAAGATCAAAACTTTATTATTATCTACAATTTGGTTGTGATGAAAAAAACCTACACTCTTTGATAGAGTTCCCATAAATACATTCTTTAAATAACATCATTGAAATTACCCAAAAAATGATTTTAAATATCAATAATTAAAATATCACTGAAAGTTATTGAGTTAGATATATTCAATTTACCTTTTAAATTAACAATTTTATAGTGTTAAGAAATAATATTAACTATAGAAATTTGATTCATCATCATAAAATGGAAATTTTTTCCCCTATGTAATAATCTACTAAATTCATAATAATTATTAAACAGAGCTTACAATTTCTCTAAAAAATATATTCTTTATGAAATATAATGTGTAATATAGTTCTTCACAACCATGGTAAATGGATATACAAGAAGGGTAATCTAAAATTATTTGTCAGTATAAACATAATAAATAGCCGACGCATATCATAAATCGTCAATAGATGAGCATAAATGATATTTAATTAATGGATATCTAAAAAATAATTTTATTTTTGAATGAAACTATATCATAATATATCCATCGATGATAACGAAAATGAAATGATCACATGGATAAAAATAAAATTTTCCTTAATGATGAAATTATTAATGCAAGATAGTTAATTCCATAACCTAAGATAAGAAATAATGATGTTAGAAATCATGATCATATCATTGAGGATTGGTGTCGAGTAAATATATATTTTTAGGCTTACAAAATATCCTAAGATAATTTTTCTAATGAAACCTACCATTGCATTGGGGGGTTATGTAATATTGAACCCCACCCATAATACCATTATGTTTATTAAATTCATCATATGAAAAAAACAATAACAAATAAAAAAAAACATTTTTATTAATTATTATTATTCTACGAAACAATATTCCGGATGTTAATACATAATCCACCAATCGTAGTAGTAAATAATATTCCATTTTGAGGTAATAAATATATTAAATATAAAAAAGTTTCCCATTAAAAAGTAGAATTAATTTAATAAAATTTATGTAGAGAAATAATTTTCATACATAAAAAGTATCGTATCCCCTATGTAAAAAAATAATACAAATTTATTTTGACATAAATAGACTACACCCTTGAATGAATATTTCCTTGAATGGCACCACATAAAAATGGATTCAGAATTAAATTTTTGTTTGTATTGAATTCAATAAACCAACTAGATAAATATATTAACATATATCATGATAAATAATTTCAATTCGGTTGAATAATTTTGAATAATAAGATGAAAAATGGAAGTAAAAACATAATTGTTTTTAAAAGTTGTTTTTAACATTATTATGACAACATAGTTCTGGTCACTTTCTAAAGTGCTTTTCTAAAAAGTGAAGTAAAATATTTTATCAGATTTACATTTATCATATATATAAATAATTTATCACAAAAAAGTATATAACTTATATCCATTTAAATTTGTTTTGGAAGATAAAATATTCGATCATGAAAGGAAAATTTATATTTTGGAATTATATAGGTTTTAAGCCCTCATCATAAAAACATTTGTAGTAACAAGTTAATTTATATAAAAAAACTTTTAACATTGTGGAATATTTGATATCATATAAATATTTTTAGTGTTTGTTTTCCCAATCATAGAATATAGAATTTCTAGATGAAACATTATAACTCAAAACAAGTTATTTGAGTTATCAATATTCCTTTCACCCAACATACACCAAGATGATAAAAAAAATAAAAAAATATATAAATTTGGTATAAATTTCAAATTAATGGAACACCACATAATATATTCAAAGGGAATAAGGTACAAAAAATATATTTGAAATATTTTCAAAAGAATAATCATTACTCAATGAATGAATAATGGGGTACGAAATACTCTTACAGCTGGGGTAAAAATTCATTCAAAAACCATTAGATAAAAAGAAAATGACTTTCTTAGTATATCCAATTAATAGAATGGAAATAATGTTTTGAGGAATCGTGGTATAGTAAACCAATATATCATCATTTAAAAGAATCATGTTTCATAATATATAACATGTATCAAAGAATAAAAATTGTGAATTTCATAATTCATTCAGCATGTGAGCATGTATCCATTAATAATTGATTCCTATTTTTTAGATACAACCATATGAATCATATTCATCAATATTTTATTTAATATTATTTACCTATTATTATATATTATTTTTTTCTTATATATAGTACTCTTATGTTTGAGTAAAAATGTATCAAAATATACTTCAGTTATTTTAGACAAAGAAAATGATATATTAATAATAATTTATGTTTATAATATAACCTTACAAAAATCATAATCCTATAAATATTTTATTATTGAAATATCATAATATTAGTATTTAGGTTCCGATAGTCAGCTAAGATATAGTTTTTTAGCATATTTTATATAGGTTGTTGAACTTTCAGAAACAATAACAATCAATTACTTGAAGAAATAATATGGTAAAAGTTTTTTTGAATTTAATTAATATAGAAATATAGTTATATTATTTCAATTGTTTATATTGGTTATTCATATTATAAATATTTTGGATAAATAATTAAAATTGAGATGAAAAATAAAAAATATTACTTCGTGTAGACAATAGTCCGCACACCTTACAGTTGACATTATTATTTTAAAGATGATGTAAAATAAAAAATAATTATATTTCACTTAATATAATAACATAGAAATATAATATTGATTTTTTTATCAAATAAATCTATTTAAAATATATTTCAAATCAATATAATATAAATAAGTGATTATGATTGCGTAATACACACTTTTGTACAATGATCTTTCTCATGGAAGTCTACCAAAAATGAAGCCAATAGGATAAATAATTGGGAATAAAGGAATATGAGTGCTGTATAACATTATTTGAGTAAAAATTTATAAATTTTAGTAATAAATTTTTTTGAATGTGTGTGTAATGAATAGGAGGAAGTCTCCCTTTTTATAAGTAAATGAAATTGATCTTTAATGAATTCCATTTATTTTCCAATAATGAAATAACATAATTCGAAGTTAAATTGTTCCAAAATAGGTATGTTATTGATGATGTATAGATTAATACAACAAAAAAAATTTACACATGATTCAAACTGACATGATGTAATTTTTTCTATTATTTCTATTTTACCATTTTTTTCTAGTGAATGATGTTTTCCCTAATGAAGCATATATTTTACTATACATATATAATAACCCCTCATATTAAATTTTTGTGTGGTAATTATAAATTTAAAACTTCATTAATATAATAAAATTTATTACTAATATAAAAGTAAAATTAAATTTACAACATTTAATATATATGCAATAAAATTATAAACATGATGTTTTAACCATTGTGTGTTCTTCATTTTAATATAAACAAATTACTAATTAAATATGTGTTAATGAAAATATATATATGAATGTAAAACACATTATATTAATTATTCATCATATATCTATTTAATTTGTTATATATATCTCTCATGACATTAATAAAAAATTAATTGAATATAAAATTATTATCATTATCAAAGTCATTAACTTTTAAATTATTAATGATACTCTTATTCCCAAAAATTAAATTAAAATTATAAAATTAAATAATCATTTTTATCTAAATTATAAAATCCAATTCAATCAATTTAATTATAAATTTTCTTCATAACAAATTTGAATATAAATTTAGAAAAATATTTTTTCTAGAAAAACATCATTTAACATCATAAAATGCAAAACATGTTTCTTATAACATCATAAGGGAACATAAAAATTTATTTTACAACTCTTACAAATAAAATTCCATCAATAAAAAGTGTCTTGAAACATCTAGGTCGTCATTATATAATGATAAAGTAACAAAAAAAAAATTTAAACATTATTTTTCACTATTCACTTTTAACTCACCTTTTTTGGAAAAAACCCAAAAAATCTTCTTAATACAATACTTACATGATAAATCTAAAACCGATATTTATTTTTTAAAACTAATTTTATAAATTTTTATAATTTAACTACAAATTAATAATATAATTATAAAAATAAAACTATTTTGATAGCAAAATAATATTATATGTCTTAATAAATTTAACTTCTATCAATATTATTTCAGATAAATTAATCACAAAATTTCGTTTCATAGATTATTTCTATCAATAATAAATTTTATATATAATATATTCATTTTTATAAGAAAAAAAATAAGATAAAAAATTAGAAGGATACATTTATAAAAAACCAGTCTTATTAGTAATTTTTATACACGAATTGAATTTATCAATTTCATAAGTCGATAATGAGAATTATTATAACTTATATATATATTTCATTATATGGTAAAATATATTTGTACATTACATTTCAATGTATTTATGATAACAACCATAGATTGGTTTTTATGGTTTTTCTATTATTAATGTTATATGTGTCATAAGTTATCAAATACAATATTTTCTAAAAAAATAAAATATATTGTATTTAATACTTTGGTTTTCAATTCTTTCAAAAAAAAATTACCTCAAACGTAATGAAACTATTACTCTTGGAAAATATTTAACAATATCTAAATGATAAAAAATATCTAAGGATTAATTTATAAAGGGTTTAGATACAATAAAACTCATTATTCGGTATGATGAAAAACATTATAAGATTAATTTTCATACTAAGATACTAGTAAAAATTGATAGATAATCACAGGATGATTTAATAAATGTAGTGATATTTTTCAATATAAAAATTGATGTTATAACTTTGTAATTATTGGTATTCCATTCCTAATGCCACATCAAATTAATATAAAAATAGGATATATATGATGTAACATCCCATAAATAATAAATAACATTTAGTAATAATAATTCTAGAATATGATTTTACATAAAACTCGATATCCTTTAGTTGGTGAAAACATACATGTCATATGAAATTATAAAATCAATATTGTGATATCAATATTAACTTCCATAATAGTTTTTTCCTATTTTTTGGGTTCCCATATTCTATGTGGTTCATGGTAACAAATTTCAACATTTCCCATTATAAAAGTGAAGTTAATTGAATAATTCCCAATTTCCTTATAATTTATGTAATGATTTTTTATAATGTATCTCTTTAACACGATCATATGAGTTTGTGGACATTAATTTTCATATATATGTTTAATTCACATCCCATTTATGAAACACTTGATATGTTTCATAACGAATTATTGACACATTCAAAATTGAACATTCATTCCTTCGATATAATTTTCAGCCAAAAAGAAAAGAAAATTTAACCTTGCCATATTTTTTTTGGAAAATTTGTTATGTTCACACTTATAATAAATATTATTAATATCTTTTTTCCCACAATCATAGGTATTCATAATTTAATTTTTATCACATTATGTTTCCCATTCATAAACTCATTGTATTTTATATATAATTTATTTTTAAGTTGATTACTCAAGGAATTAACCGTTACATAGTATAAGAGAATTGAATATAAGCATTGAAATCTATCAGAAAATAATTTGAAGATAATTAACATCAAAATATAAAAATTTACTCTATGAAATTGTTATATTAACATTCTATTTACAAGAATATATATAAATTCATTCTATTGTTTATTCATTTAATTAATTTTATATTTCTTACATAATTCCTTAACATAATAAAGATGTCATAATAAATTTCAAATGGAATGGGATTTACCAAATCATAACCACAAGGAGTGTCTATCCAGGTTTGTATATTTGATCCCGCTAGTAGTGCAACAAAGTGAACATTCAGTTGATATTAAATCATCATTTTTATTGTGATTAGAAAATAGTGTATCTAGCCTCAAAAACCATCCACATTAATTTATATATATAGATATATAATATTTTGAATGACTGAAAAATATTTATATTATATATTTATTATGGATCTATCTTACAAATAGATTTATATCTTAAAAATACCTTTATATTTTTCACTAAATTTATCTTATCTTATTCCATAAAATAATCAATACTTCATCAACTAACTTAATGATTGTATATTAAATTTACTTTGAGGAACATCCGGATGCAGCTCTCTGACCTAGAGACGCTCTCTTCCTTTTGGTGACGATGGCGGCCACGACGCCGGTGACTCCCCCCTGATGGGGGAGGGGGATTTGCCGTCTCATGAGAGAGCTCGGTCATTCCGGCCGTTTTCTAACCCAGAATAACTTCCTTCTTTTCCAAAATCATCGATTAATCCTAAGGTGCCTGACCTAATCGATGGAACACCGAACCTTCCTCTCTCACTTTATGAGTTCATGGAGTCTTCGACATTGCTGAATCTAACCCTGGTGGCTCGTTTCAAGAACAGAAGACCTTCGGTGGATGATTTCGATCGTTTTGTATTTGGTTCATGGGATCTTCGCGAACGTGCGGTCCTGGGTCTATTGGATAGTAAGAGAATCATGATTAGATTTGAGTCTGAGGCAGACCTCATCCAGGCATGGGATAGGGAGCCTCGTAATTTCAAAGGAATCTTTTGTATGCTCTTGCGATGGTCGTTCGATCTACATATGAACTGGGACTCCCCCTCTATTGCGGTTTGGGTTAGTCTTCCTAACTTACCTCTACCTTTTCAAAATCCATTGGTTATTTTTTTACTAGGAAACATGGTTGGAAGATACCTTCGTTCCGATTACCACATGGAAGCGATCTGCCATCTGGTAAATCCAAGGGTGTGCGTTGAAATGGATTCTTCACGCGCCCCTTTTGAGTATATTTGGATTACAATTGGGGAGGAGTACAGATGTAAGCAGAGGGTTGTTTATGAAAGTTGGACAGATTGTTGTGGTTGCTGCAAGCGGTTAGGACATTTGACTGAAGTTTGTTGTGTGAGAAGGGATGGTCACAATGGGAAAGAGGTGAGGACAATCTATGAGGAGGGTATACAACACACTAAACTGGGTAATTATTCAAGGATGTGTTGGGATTCGAAGATGAAGGGGGTTGCTGAAATAGGGAGGGATCCTCGGAGGAATCAGACAGCAGGGGATCTCCTCGGCTCTGGTTCTGGTGTTATTTCCATGGAGTTTGATCAATCAATTGGAAACACTAGCATTGGGATGAACTGGGATGAGGCGGGAGCTGTTTGGTATCCTACCACCGCGGGACCTGAACATGTTGGGAAGGAGTGGGAAGACAGTACTCTAGAGGTGGTTAACATGCCCAGACCGATTAAAGTGCTGGATCCTATGGCCAAGACTTTTATGGCTTTGAATAATAGGTTTGATGTCCTAATAGAGGGTAAGGTGGATGAGGTTCTGGAGGAGGAGGCCCTTTCAGGGGGCGAGGGTGATGTTTTGTTGGAGGAGAATAAGAAGGGGGATTGTTTGGGGCTAGATCCGGTGGCAGGCCCTGAGGAAACTGCTGAGCAGGAAGGGCGGCAACACTTGGCAGAAGGTATCCATGATGAATAGCGGCTGAGCGTTTCTATTTGAAGTCCTGTTGCTGGGTTGAAGGATCAAGCCGGGGAGGGGAAGAAGAAATTATGGTGAGGAAAGGATGCTTCTTTGGAAGGCACCATGTAACCAACAGGGAAGTGATGGACCCAAAACAGTGTTGAGACATTCAGTCCCTTTGACTGTTTGGACACCATTGAATCTGTCCAGGTTGAAGGGGGTGGCCAGACTAAGGGGGGTTCTGGAGTTGACATGGTCCAGGAGGAGGAGATGTTTCCTAAGAAGAATAAAGGGAGAGAACACAAGGATTACTCATTTTTACCGAAGCCGATGGAAACACGGTCCGGTAAAAAATCTAAACTGGGTGAGATGGAAACATCATCTGACAAGGTTCTCATGGAGGAGGACCCCCAGGTTGGGTCCAAGGTGAACAATAATGGAATGAGCAGCATTTCTAAAACGAGAAAGAGCATTAAAGAACCTATCATCTACTCTGAAGAGGATATGGTAGAGCAATTTCTCTATGCCAACATCCCTCAGGAGGAGGCTGATACGGTGGGAAGACCTATCAAAGTGGAGGTCAACAACGAGCAGGCCAGGTGGATTGACAAATAGGATTTGATCCTAATGAGAGGATTCAACAACCGGAAAATCAGAAACGTTGTATATATCCGAACAAGGGACAAAATGGCTGATCGATATAAAGACATCATTGGGGAAGACCCTGATGCCAAGGTATGGATAACGAAGTGGAATCTGTATAGAGAGGAAAGCACTAACAGGATCAGATTATTCTTTGGTAATTTTTCTTATTCCTATGAGGCGTCACCTCCGGACTAATTGGGTCTATTTCTCCTATTGCTATCAAGTGTTTGGTGGTTTTTTTCTATATTTGCGGTTTGTGTGTTTTATTGGTTCGTCGTAGGATATCTTCGTTGGGATCGGTTTCTCTTCCATCATCTTTGTAGGCCATTTGCGACATGGATGTTTTGGAGGGATGGCGACATCAGGAGGGACCATGCTTGCATGGGATCGCCGAGTGTCCTGCATGGGGATGGTGGTTGATGCTGTTTCTTGAATGAGGTATCCTATTTGTTATCCTGTTTTGTTTGGGGTTGTTTGGATGTTTGCAGAACCCTTTGGTTTCTCACTTTTCCCGTAAAAGTGTTGCTATTAATAACAAAATAATAATTTTCAGTCAGTCTATTTAATTTACATAATTTAAAAAAATCTTATATAATTTTATTGAAGTTTAATTCTATTAATTAATACTCATCTAATTGAATATTGATCTATATAATTATATAACCCCTCTTTTATTCCAACCATGTCACTTGGGACCCATACCCACAAAATCCACTATGAATAAATTCTTTCATTTCATAAAAACATATGAGATGAACCAATTTTAACTATCCATAATTACAATATCACTAATAAATAGTTTTTATTGTATATTTGAATGTACATTTAAGATTAGAGTGTTAGACTATTTGAAAAAAAATTAACTAAAACATTCCATGTCAATATCATTAAAGCTACATTTTTTACAGTAAATGAAAGTCAGAAATCCATAATGTGTATTGAAAATATCCATATAATTCACTACAAAATAAATTTTATTAGACATATCATGTTCATGGAATTTCATAATAACATTTTTAAATGGATACCTAATAAGGGTGAGCCCAAATTCAACGTAGGGGAAAATGTAAATGATAGAAATAAAATATCACACTGGATCATAAGATGAGGACTCAAAGGTACATTTTTCTACTACATATAATTTTTTATAATCCATAATATTTCTTAAACATATCCCAAAAACTATCTACAAAAGAAATTCTATTAGACATATCATGGGTAAAAAAAATCATCATAACCTAAGGAAATTGAAACACAAGAACAATTAGCTCACTTTCCTAGTAATGAAAATTCGAAGGTATTGAGATAAAATATCACAAACGATCATAAGATGCTATAAATAATATGAAATGAATATAAAACAAAAAATAAAATTCCATATTCTAACTAAAATTTGTGCATAATATATTATCAGATAACAATGGAAATGAAATGATCACATTGATAATAATTACAAGTTCCTTAGAAATGAAATTTATAATTCTAGGAAAAAAATTCTATTATATTAACAAATAAATAATTATCACAATCATCTTGATCTTAATTTAATAAAACTCTATCTATGTAATACTTTTCTCTTGGTAGGAATACATAAAAATACATAAGGTAGTTCGTCTCTAGTGACCTACTAGTGCATCGAGATGATATATAATACTATACCCCACTCATGATTTCATTTAGTAAAATTCATTCAATTTATGAAAAAATTAATAAAAAACAAATAATCAACATCTCTTATAGTCATCCACATTTGAGTAATAAAAATATGGGATTTCTATACATAATCTTCCACTATAGTAATAAGTAAGAATTCGTATGGAGCTATCAAATATATGAAATGTAAAAACATTCTCCATTATATTAATAAAATGACATGATCATAATCCATCCAAAAAAATAAGTTCAATTTGGAAAAAAATTACTTATTTCCAATTTTAAAATATAAAAATATAAACATGTTTCAAAATATATGTATCATACTTACATGAAGAAGACTTCTAAAGGTGCCACTTGAGAAAGGATAATGAATTAAATTGTTTTATATCAAGGATTTTATCACCCATACATACATAATTAATAGTATACAATAGATGTTATATCGTGAAACATATGTTTTATTAGGCTATATCTTTTTTATAAGAAAATAATTATAGAACTGAAAAGGTAGTAATGTTTTCAAAAAATAATTTAAAAACTATCTCAAAGATAATGTTACAGGTTTCTTTAAAAATTCATTTTCAAAAAGGAAAAGTAAAATTTAATAAAAAAATACCTTTTAATATAATCTCTTTTTTGGGCCCTATTAAAAAGGTAAAAAATTATAATAATAAAGTTGATTTATAAGATATATCATTTTTTATGAAGGAAAATACATGATGTAATTTTAAAATTACACATATTGAATTCAAACATATGGAAGAAATGGTTGAAATAATTTAAGATAGATTAAAACATAATTTTATCATTGAGGACGATAAAATAATACATATTAGATATATTATGGTGGGTATATCCCTATGATGGATATAAATTTTCAAATTCAAAATTTATAACATATTGAAAAAAACTATCAATATCTCTAACTTGAATGTTTATAAATGAAGATTTAAAAATTTGAAAAGTTTTTTTTTATAGAAACAGAAAAAAAGTTAAAATATAAAATTATATTATAAATGTGATTAATTTACCCAAATTATTAAATAATTTAATAAGAATTATCATAACACAATGAATGAAAACTGTGTTTTGAAAAACTCTTTCTACAAGTTTAACACTTAAGAATAAATCCATTTAAAAAACCTTTTTTATACCATGAATTACATAAAAATAAATTATATAAAATTAGTTATTTATTAAATAAATAAAACTCTTAAAAAATAAACAAGTTTCCTAACATGAAACATGTCTCAAGGAATCATAATTGAGACTAAGAAAACTCTTACCGTTTTCTATATTCATTTTGTGTATATGAATAAATTCCAATATAACCAAATTAAATCTCGAAGGTTTTCATGTCCTATGCTAAGGTCAAGGCTGGAGTAATGTATTCCCTGTCTCCAAACCATTTTGCAGTATTGGAATATGAAGAGAATCCTGAGGTTGAGGTAGGGGATGAGGAGGAGGCCGATCTGGTTATGGATACTAATTCGGAGTCCCTAGAGGAGCCAATTAAAGTGGAACTGGTGGAGGATTATATCATACTTTCCTCTAAGAAAGGGAAAAACACCATAGTTGACTCAGAGGGGTTTATAAATCTCTCTTATAAGGCAAGTAAGAGGAAAAATTATTCCTTTTTTCGTATCCCTCATGTCACTAGATCCTCAAGAAAAGTCCAATTTCCCAAGCAAGTTGGTGTCCTTGGTGTTATAGATAATTACAAGGAGAACAATAATAAGGGGGCCCGATTGGTCATTAGGGATAATCATTAGGGGGATGATACAATATGGTTTACGGCTTTGATGGAGGAACGGTGGGATGTTATAATTAATTATGAGGAGGAAATGTTGGAGACAGTGGTTCCTTTCAATGCCTTAGAAGAAGATTGTGGGTAGTTGTATGAGAGAGTTCTTCGGGTGGAAACTAGCGAGGTGAAAATGGTGTGGATTGACAATAAAGATCGAATCATGGAAAGAGATTTTACTGGAGGGAATATAAACATGGAGGAGTTCTTACAGGCGTGGGATAAGTTTCTAAGCTGGTTTGAGGATCTCATTACAGAAGATCTAGACAAAGAGGTAACGGGGATTTTATGGAAGCTTTTTCAGAGAAATACTTCTAATAGGCTTAAACTTGATTTCAATGGCTCGTCTATCTCTTTTTCTATTTGATGTTGTGTTTCCTAGTTGTCCATGGATTCTTGTTTGTAAGGTTCCCACTATCCCACAAAGTAGTTTTTTGAAAATAATAAAAATATGATTATGGAAAAATTAAATTTATTAAATAAATTACAAAGGACCAAATTAATCTAAATAGAACCATAATTTTCATATATTATTTATTTAATATAGAATTTTCTCTTATTATTTTTGTGGAACTTGAATCGAGGTGAGTTTATTTTAATAATTTATAGATCAAATATTATATTTAAATAATAACTCAAATAAAAAATATAACCTATATTAAACCCCAATATATTAATTTTCATCATATTAAATAATAATAAAATTATTTTATACATTATAATTATCATCTGTGAAGTGTTTTATAAAATGATTGATAAAGGTTGTTAAACAAACCTATAAAATAATGTGATATAACTAAATGGGAGAGTATGGTGATCAAAGTGTATGATATTACTATAATATTATAATAATGATATTAAATAAATTTTTTATGTTTTTAAAATATATTTATTTGTTTGGATAAATAATAAAAATTAATATGAAAAACCAAAACCTGTTAATTCCAAGAATCGATATCATGTAAAAAGCAGGGTAAATGTTATTTTTGTTTTTCTAGGTGTATGGTAAAGAATAAATAATGGTTGTTCTATTTATATAATTTAAATTCAATATAATAATAATATTAAGTCTTGTATGTTGCGTTTGTTAGGATAGTTTTAATGGAAATAATAAAGATAAAATGACAAGTATTGCAAGATAATCACTTGGCAACATTAAATATTCACATTGAAGTCTAAATAGAAATAAAGGGGATTGGATAACTAATTTAGACAAGAAAATTTTGGAAATCAGAGAGGATTATATAAAGGTAAATATAAAATATTTTTCGTAATAAATTATAATTAATGACTACGTCATGATTTATTGGAAGTCTCACCATTTTAAATTGATGAAATGTAATTGTTTTGAAAAGTTATTATTAAAAAATAATTGAATGAGACCTTTCATAGGTCTGTGGTTCCAGAACTGATAAATAATGGATTTTGGTATATTATTATTTTATTAATCCTCAATAATGTGTTAGAAAATATCTTTCTCACATTTTTGACATCATTTGTTTTTATATTATTAATTTTACCATATTTTGTTTTTATTTGGTAAATATATTTTACTAATGTAAGATTTGTTATGGAATGTACAAAACAACCCATCTTACCGAATATTTTTTTTATAAGATAAAATGTTTTCTACAGTTAATAAAATACTATTTATAACTAACAAAAAATAAACATTTAATTTAAATGATTTTTTATATAACAACAATTATTTAATAGAAAAATTTTTGTTTAACTTTTATGTGTTCCTAATCATATTTAGGAATGATTACCAATTGATTTTTTTAATATAGTTTGATATGTGTTTAAAAATAATATCCAATTAATTAATTAAAATATATCAATTTTTTTATTAGATTAAAAGTACACAACTTTAAAAAAATTATTTTAAAATTAAAGTTTTACCTTTTATCATGTTAATAAACATTAATCATACTATTAAAAATATCTAAAAATGATAGATAACTTCTTACATAATATGATCGTGTTGATATATAATATTATATATATAGATATAGATTATACATGTGATGAATACTAATTTATAATATAAGTGAATATAAATAGTTTTTATAGGGAAGTTTTACATAAGTTCATAATATGTTATACATAATTTTTATTATTTCTGAATGGTATTTAGAGATTTATATTATTAATCTTAAAAACCACTTTGATAATGTAATTATTTTTATACACTTCAAGAACTTTATTATTTAATGATTATGTCATAAAACACACAGTATTTGTAAAAATGATACTTTTACTATTCCCCTAAAATTCAACAATTATATAAATATCCCCATTATTCACCACAGTATAATATTAAAATGATGAATCTATAAATGATTTTTATTTTATCAAATTTAGGTTATATAACTTGATAATTTAACATTAACTAATGACATGAATATATATAATGAGAACTATTTTCATAGAAAAATAATTATTTTCATAAATAATATTATCTTTTCTTATTATTATTTCCTATAAGAAAATAATAAAATTTATATTAATATATTATTCATAGAAATTTATATTTTATCCAAAAACATTTTTGTTTCTTAAAAAACACCAAAATCATTTTTTAAAATTGTTTCATTTTATAAATTAAATTAGTATTATTAGTTATTTAGATAAAAATATAATTTTATAAATTCTAGAGAATGTATAATGGTATTTATTTCTATTGGTACATATATTTCCTAATTTATTTACATCTATATTTTCATTCCAATGGTATGGACACATTTTATGATCATATATTTCTCTGCAGTTCTTTTTTGGTCTATTATTTCATATGTTATTAGTCATAAAATGCATTAGTTTATAATGAAAATAAAAAAATATATAATCAGTAATAATGGGCTATAAAAAAGGTAGATTGGATTTAAATTTATATTTTTAAATATGGGATATGGAGAAGCTTGTACATGTCTTTCATGGTGCTGTTGTATCCTTTTTGAAGGCCCTTCTGATGGATAATTCGAAAACAAGCCTTTATATATATGTATGATTCATATTCTAGGAATAGAAACCACAATGAAGAAAATGAAATGCATATGTATTATTTTTTGAGAAGTTGAATAATTTTTAATGAAATGAAAATATTAAATCTCATGTCACGATGAATCTGAGAAGGTTTTCCTGATTTTTGAAATATCCAGAATGTTAGTTTCATTGGAGGGAACAAGTATTTTTTTTAAGAATACATATAAAACATACGGAGTCCCATTTTGGACATTTTGGATGTAAATGTGAGACTCATTTTAGATTTATGGCTCAATATTTTATATTTATTTAGTAATCTTGAATGGGTGACTGAAATAGGTTACTAGAAACTACGATGCCATGGCGAGTGATCTGTTATGCTTCAATTTTCTAAAATTGAAGATATTTTTTACTTTTGAAATAATTCTGCTATTACATTTGAGAATACATGTATTTTTTGTCAAATATGGTTCCATAAATCAGAGTTTTATACAAAAAATAGTATTGATTAATAAAATTTATAGTGCATCAAAGAGTTTTTTTATTTCAAGATCCATTAACTATTTATTGGTTCTGAACCAAATTTCTACCTACAAAACTAAATTTCAATGGTTGAAATATATATGAGGATTAATCATTGGTGATACATTATTAAGTGGAATTTGTATGTTACTTAAAATATGATTTTTAAATTTCAAATTTAATACCCTCTTACTATATTCCAATAAAAAGTATAGGGAAAAAATAAGTTAGTGATAAATAGGTGGATATTAAATACCATGAAAAGGGTGAGGAGTTTGGATAATCATTGGAAACTGTTGAACATATGTAGTAATGTGTAGATAAATGGTTCTATAAGATCTAATAAATATTACTCCTTAATGTGAAATGGTAATTTTTTCTATCATTAATGATATAGAAGTGAAGAACACAAAATATTGGAGAAAACAAATTATTGTTATTGTTATAACATTGATTTTATTCATTTTCAGCTTGAACTATGTGTCGTCAAGATTATATATTATATCCCTCTTGAGAAGTAGTGAGTGGCGGAGTGGATCTCTTCAAAGACTATATATGAGAAGTAATCTTATCTTAATTAATATAGTCACAACCTAGTGGATTAGTGGTTATTTGGTATGTCAAAAAACCATTAAAATTTTCCCCTAATATCTACCCCACTACTATTGAACTATGTAAAATAATTATGTCTGTAGAGCATTATAGTCATGAAATTTAGTATTTCATGTGCATGGTCATCATAATTGATTCATAGTGTGATATAAAATGGGAAGGAAATATGCAACTTCAATTATGTAAATAAGAAATTTAAAAAAACCTCTATTTACACTCTGCCACTCATATGGAATTCCATGGGACCTCAAGGTATAACTGGTTCCCTTGACATTCATGTTTTTTCATTCCATTGATTATTTTATATATAATATGGTATTTATTCAACAATGTTTCATTACTGACATAAATTTTTTATTTTTAAATAAAATTATATCAAAATTCAAATTCACCGAATCATGGTTATGATACTCTTATAAAAAATATAAGGAAATGTTTGAATCATTTATATATCTAATAATTACAAAAAAATCTTATTGATATGGCTATAGAGATCACCTGAGTTGTGTGACCATTTATATATTGTGCGAATATGAATTACTAGTATATTTTTCAAATTATTTTTTACTCTATATTAAAAAATAATATGTGAAAGGGGAGAAGGTCGAGATAGTTTTCTTGAACTATGTGGACAATAAAAGGATCCATTTGTAATAGAATGTTTTAGTTATCCTATTCTCACTAAGTAAATCATGGAAAAATAATCTAGGGATATATTTCTTTTCATTCACCTCATATTGAATTTTTTGGTGAGTTTTAAAAAATTTTAGGCCATGTTATATTTATTGAAAGCATATCGAGTTGTATGTATAGTGATAATTGTGTGGGACGATGGGAAACCAGTGGGGGTATTGTGGTATTAATCTGTATGAAATTTTTGAAATGGGATTTAGTATGTTGTAAGATATATATTTACATCATAGGTTCTATACAATATTAATATATTGAGTCCTATTATCTATTTATGTTGAGGCAAAGGATGCTTATCCTAGGATAAAAATAAACAACAATAGGTCATTGGTTTATAGTGGGTTCTATAATGCCTCGGATTTTCTATGTATTATTTTTAAATATTATAGAGAATTATTATAAGACCAAGCACGAAGACAACACATCATTTTGAGGCCCGGTGAGCTTAGAATGGTGGTTTGAACTTTTTCTATTTTATTGGAGTCGGCATATGTGTGCGGTTGTGGACGTTTCCAAAAAGATGCATGGATTAAAAATATGAAGTCATCGTACCATCTAGGGTGACAACTTAACCTATGAAAGGGTCTATCCTCGACCGGCACGGGTCGAGGTAAAAAGTTAATTTTCGTAATTTTTTAGTAAAAATAAATAAATAAAATCAGTTTAAAAGTTTATTTTATTTTATTTAGAAATATTCGCTGCATCGCAACGACGCGAAAATATTTCTATTATTAATGTCATGCCACAATTACTAAGAAACAGCAATGTTGACTCATTAATGCCTCATCAAAATGACAGTGAGTCAGCGTAACAGAATGTTGAAACATGTTTCCCTCTTTTTATGGGTTAATCAAATGTTTCTCGTTGGCAGATGGTGGAGAGAAACTCTAGAGAATTCATAGATGTTTGGAGAAAACTCTCGGCAACAAATGACGATGAATCAAATGTGTGAATCGTTACACCAAAGAAGTTGAAGGAACTTGGTGATGATGGAAGCGCGACCCCCTTCGTCAGCGATCAATCCTTTCTCGAGGTAGGGGATGTTATTTTGATTTAATTCTTCCTCGTTCTACGATTAAATGTTGAACGCGGTTCATCCCCCGAACAGGTGGATCCATAAATTTGTAGGATCTTGTGGGATGGATATTATTGGGTTGATCTTGAGGAATTAATCCATGATATTTTATTGTTTGATTCTGGTCCGTTTGATCCTACTAACGGGATCAGATCAACGCTGCGACGAACAACTGTGGATGTTCGTTCCTCGGTTTTTTATTTGGATTTCCTTTCCCTTTTCATTTTCTCTTGCGCTCTTCGCATTCATCATGGGGCAATGAATAATGGATCATTTCACATCCATTATAAAATGATACAATCCCAAATTGGAGGATTGAAATCATGACGACCTATCAGGGGTGTGATGATGATGTCGGCAGATGAATCAACACGGTTCGGGTGTTCTTGTTCATCGAGAATTCTTCGTGCGGATGAATCAAAACGTGTTTTCAAGGTTGATAGGAGGCCCAAAAAAATGGAGATGACTTTAGGACGTCAGGGTGACCTAGAATATGATGTTACATGGAAAACAGATAGTCTGAATGATGATCGGAGGATCCTAGGAGGCCCACGATGGATGTTTGTGTTTCTGGAAATTTCCTCAATAAACGGTGTGTATCAAGATTAAAACTCAGTGTGGTACCGGCGGCGACGGATAGGGTTTCGGGTGTCAGACAGGTATCAAATGGCATGCGACCCCGATAACATGGCATGTTAGACCTTCCCCAAATCTCATCGCCTATTTTTGAATGTACACAGACATGGGTTGAACTACATGGCCTTACAACATGGCCTATAGACCATAACTGGCATAACATAGGTGGCTACGCCGGACTCGGTTTATATCCATGGGATACACAGACACGAGGTAGATTACACGGCCATGTACTCCACCACATAGATAGGCAAGGCCTATAATGCGGGTCACCCCATGTACCGTTTACAAGGGTTGGCGTACATGGGCTGAGGCCGTGTACAGACAGATGGAGAGCGAACACTGAGTGGACCCCAGATACTTTGACATGGTATGTGATCCTTTCTACATGTCATGTAGTCTCGTTTTATAAGACAATCCTTACAACAATGGTCGTTCTACACGGGAAGTACCCAAGGTTATAGGACACGACGTGTGACATATCTACTTGTCATATACTTTTCAGTACATGGCATGATCTTCTTGTCCACCATATCTTGGACATGTTTAGTTTGGGTTAGTGCACCTTTTTATCGTTCCATTGAAGGTCAGGTATCATTTCCTTCCACATGATTATGATACCATCAGCAGTACTTTCCAAGATAGAGTCATGTATCCCTATGAGAGGCTTGGAGCGAGATCTTATATCCATTCTTGACCCTAGGTAGAGTTAAGTATTAACATGACCACTTCCACAGGGCATTGATCCTCTCCCTAGAAGGTGAATCTGGATGGGTCACGGTATCCGCCATGGCCCTGGTATTGATCCTCAACTGTGTATCGTGTTCTTTCCCCACTTAAGAGTGTGTTCCCCAATAATGAGTGTATCCATCTCTTGTGGATTTTCCTGATGAATAGTACTTCTCGGATAGATGACAACAGAGGTATCATACTAGTGGAGTGAGTTCTCCCAGACGAGTGCTTCATAGAATCTTCAAATTGGATCCCTAGCAGGGGTATGCAGTTGTGTGACTTGTCTCTAGAATGTGGGTCTGGGTTTTGAGTATATCTGGTTTTTTTTCTCCTATTATATGTTCAGTATAAATATATTGTATAGATATAAAAATAACTTTTAATTATGTATTGCTTTTTGGTTTTTGGGTTCTCCTTCTGAGTATTGTTATACATACCACTGAATGATATTTTCCCGCATGTTTCATCTCTTGTGAGGTCAAGCATCATTTTGATAGAGTCTAGGGCGGACTAGGACAGGACCGTGCATTTTGAGTTCCTTATAGGTTGAGGTGTTCCTATGGCTACAAGCAGTAGTCCCAATACATCATGTGTTTACTGGTTGGACATTTTAGTTTTCAGACGCCTGTTTTTGTTGGGCTGGTATTTTGCCCCGGTTTACATTCAGTACATTACATTACATTGTACTCTGTGGTTGGATTTAGTTATATGTATGCATTTTTATTCCTTAGTGGTTTTTACATTTCAGCATTGTAGGTTTAGAGATGTGTGCATGTGTACAGGTACATAGGCATTGCCTCCCATGTAATTAATATGTCTACTCGGTGCTAGTCACTAGCCCCTAGCCTATTGGAGGATGGATTAAGGAGTTGTGGCATGGGCCCCCACTTGGATGGGTTGTGACAGAGTGGTATCAGAGGTGTTCTGTTCTACCTTAGGACCAGAAGTCTAGGAGATAGGTTTTGGGAAACAGTGTTAAGTGTTTCGAGCTCAGCTTTCAGGCTAAACACTCCAGTGTTGGTGTGGGCGGCTGACGTATCCACACACCAAGACTCTGATAACTAGTTTTCAACTCGGTACATGAAAATACAAATTTTGGGGATGTAAAATATTGGTACATGCATCATATAAGAATCGTTTGTGTTTTTTATGTCCTTTGGGTCAGATATATAGATATACTCATTGACAATGGTACATCTTGTTTCCTTACAGGATGCCTCCGTGATGCAAACCCGCTAGGATTAACTAGAGTGATCACAAGGATGGACCTCCCCCCAGTGATGAGGCTTCGATACAGGGACCAGTTCCTCAGGTGTTGCCACCAAGTGGTGCACCTACAATGCCACCACCAGTGGAGCAGCGCGAGGTACCCACAGTACCGACCGATGAGGGGAGCAGGCAGAGCGCACTCCATAAGTTCTAGAGACAGGGACCCCTCAGATTTCTAGGAGATCCAATTTTCTAGGGAGCTCAATATTGGCATGAGGCGGTGACCAGAGTTTTATTTCTAGTGTGGACAACGATAGACTAGATGGTGATCCTAGGAGAGAGCCTTCTTCAGGGTTCGGTGGGACGATGGTGGAGTCTGACCACACATCCTCATGATGAGGAGACTCATTCATGGATATAGTTTGAGATACTCTTTAGGGAGGAGTTATCTCGAGTTACGCTGAGAGTAGTGCGCATCCAAGATATTCTTCGGCTCCACTAGGATAGTTTGACGGTAGCTGACTATTCATCAAGGTTCACAAACCTCTCCATGTACTCAATGGATATGGTCAGGGATCGGTACATTAGAGCGTGGACCTTCAAGGGAGTTCTATGATGGGACATCTGATCTAGTGTTGTGCCTCTATGCATTTCATCTTATTCTATATTTCTCGAGTGAGCCAAGGGGATCGAGAGATTCTTGTCGGAGTAGAGACATCCAACGACAGTTAGCAGCAGGCAGATAGGTGCGGAGACCACAGCAGTAGGGAGTCGACATCAGGCATTGTGATCAAGACTTGGGAGACGTCATAGGAGGACCCAGGGTAGGGGATCAACAGTCCAGGGCTCTCAGACTGGATCCAATCAGCCTTAGGAGAAACGGTGCTACTCGTGCGATGGAAGGGTACACCTCAGTAGGGATTGTCTGATCTGTCGAACTACTGACAAAGAAGTAGTGGATGGACCATCGATGCTGAGGCATAGAGTGGAGCAGACAGACCCTCCAGGCGGTGGATGTGGAATAGGGGAAGGGGGAGATGCATTTGGTGGAAGACTCTTTGATTTAATTCCCCCACCACCCTCAGGAGGTCCGCACCAGGATTAGGGAGCTGGGAGACAGGGTCAGGGAAAACTTCATGTGGTTGAGGCATATGACCCAGGGACTCCAGAGATGATCTGAGGTATGATCTTTGTCTTCTCTACCTTAGTTTTCGTACTTATAGACATTAGTTCTTGTCATTCCTTCCTCTCCACATGTCTTTTCTGAAACATTCAGAATCTGGTAGATCCTTTGACTCGATCCTTACGCTTGGAGACACCTACGGGTGGAGAATTGATGATCACACGCCTTTTTAGATGGTGTGATCTTACCCTTGTAGGTGATAGATTCGGTTATAACCTCTTGCCGGTAGTATCAAGTCCTTACGAAATCATTCTCAGTATGGACTGGTTATCTTCAGTCGATGCCCAGATTGATTGTTTTAGGTGAAGAGTGTGGTTTGTCTGTGGATATGGGATGATGTTTTCATTTGTTCGAGAAAAGGAGACCCATGCAGCATAGAATGGGCTCATGCATATGTGGGTGCAGTTGATCACTCATGAATTGGATATCCTTTCCCTTGGAGTGGTAGATTTTATGAGCTCCCAGTTCCCAGTAGTAGTTGTGGAGTACGAGGACATGTTTCCAGAATAAGATCCAAGACTACCTCCTAGCCGGGAAATTGACTTATGCATTCACTTATTCCCCTGGACGGCACCATTTTCATCGCCATAATATCGGATGGATCCTACAGAGCTTCTCCAGCTGAGGGTGTAGTTGGAGGATTTTCATTGAAAGGGTTTCGTAAGGCCCACAGTTTCACCATGGGCAGCCACCGTTTTGTTTTCCAAAAAGGAAAATGGGGGTTTGAGGTTGTGTGTGGATTACTGGCACCTGAACTAGGTGACAGTGAAGATTAATTATCCACTTCCTAGGATCGACGACCTCGTCAACCAGCTGAGAGGGGAACAATGCTTCTTGAAGTTTGACCTTCGATGAGGTTATCACCAATTACAAGAATGGGACGAGGATATATCAAAGATGTAATTCAGATGCCTCTACGATCACTATGAGTACGTGTTGATTCCATTCAGCATGAAGATGTCTCTGGTAGTGTTCATGGGACTAATGGACCAGATCTTTCAATCATACTTGGACCGGTTCATAGTGGTCTTCATTGACGAAATCCGTGTGTAGTCACCATCTGAGGAGGAGAGCGTGAGACCCCTACAGATGGTTCAATACATAATTCGGGAGAACAAATTTTATGGGAATCTCTCAAAGATCCAGTAATGGATTCAAGAGGTCCACTTTCTAGGACATTTCATCTCAGTAGATGGAGTAGTTATGGACCCAGACAAGGTAGAGGCAGTGTTAGCATGGAAGCCTCCTTGGAGTATGACATAGGTGCGGAGCTTCCTTGGGATGGTAGGATATTACCATATATTCATTCCTAATTTCCCCCAAATATCATCACTGATGATGGCCTTGACTAAGAAGTGGAAACCCTTCATGGGGACAGAGAAGTTCCAGCATGCTTTTGAGCAGTTGAGGCAGATTTTGACGAGCGCCCTGGTTTTGAGATTGCCTAAGGAGGGTGTCGAGTACATAGTTTTTTGTGATGCATCAGGAACTGATCTTGGATGTGTCTTGATGCAGATATGGGCAATGATTGCTTATGGATTACACCATCTTAGGCCACATGATCAGAAATATGTGACCCATGATCTCAAGTTGGCAGCGGTAGTTTTTGCATTGAAGATGTGGCGACACTACCTTATGGCAAGCAATTCATCACCTACTATGAACACATAAGCCTCAAGTACTTATTCTCACAAGAGAATATAGATCCGAGATAGAGGAGTTGGATAGAGTTCCACTAGGACTATGATTTCAAGATCATCTATACTCCTGGAAAGGTGAACAAGGTGGCAGATGCTCTTAGCAAAAGGTCAAGCTTGCAGATGTTGAGTGAGATGATAGAGCGGTTAGCCACGTTGCAGTTATACTTTGTGGATAGAGAGGATGTATCTTACCTAAATTTAATGGTTTTCACCCTCCCACTCATATAGAGGTTTAGGGAGGCACAACGTGGGGATGTTGACTGTGAGTCTTTACGTGCTTAGTTGTCCACAAGACATGCTCGTGATGGATATTCACAAGTTTGGGAGCACGTACTTATTTTCAGAGGACACAATGTTGTACAAGTGGCGTTGTGGGAAGAGGCCCTAATGGAGTTTCATACATCCCCCATGGTGGTAAATCATGGAATGGGGATGATGTACCATGATCTCCGACAACAGTTATGGTGTTGAGGCATGAATAAGGAAGTAGAAGAGTTCGTTTCCCGATGCCTTACATGCCAGCAGGTGAAGGCTGAGCACCAGGTTCTAGCAGGATTATATTACCCCTAGAAGTCACAGAGTGGAAGTTGTATGAAATATCAATGGGCTTCGCGACATGATTACCTGGGACGCCCAAGGGGAATGATTCTATCTGGGTGATCATTGGCCGACTAACCAAGTCAGCCCACTTCTTAGTTATCAGGCAGATTTTGGACTCAGCTACGCTTCAACACACCATTCCATCCCTAGACTGATCGTCAGATGGAGAGGACCATTTAGTTCCTACTGGATATGTTTCGGTCTTGTATCATGGACTTTGGTCACAGTTGGGAGGACCAACTACTACTAGTGGATTTTACGTACAACAATAGCTACCAATCCACCATTGGTATGGCACCTTTTGAGAATTTATATGGGAGACCCTTTCTGTCTCCACTTTGCTGGACCGACCCCAGAGAGTCAGCACTTGTGGGACCAGAGTTGGTGTAAGCTACCACTGAAAGGTGCAGGTCATCAAAGAGTAGATGAAGATTACACGGAGCTCGTAGAAGTCTTATGCTGAAAGATGATGGAGACCTCTAGAGTTCGAGGAGGGAGACCACGTAATTCTTCAGGTCTCACCTCGATGGGGGTTATGGAGATTTGGTAGGGGCGACAAGATATCCCCATGGTTCCTCATACCATTCCTAATACTACACAGAGTTGACGAGGTGGCGTACCGCCTAGCTCTATTGCCACAGTTTAATTGAGTTCATGATGTCTTCCCTATGTCGCAGATGAGGAGGTATGTGCATGACAGATCACATGTCATCGACTGGGGCGAGCTAGACATCGAGGATGAAGTGACCTTTGCTGATTACCCAGTGAAGATCGAGGATATATAGGAGAGGATCTTTCATGTGAGATCATTTCCCTTGGTGTGTGTTTGGTGGCAGCACATGAATCTTTAGGATAACACATTTGAGTGGAAGGCTTAGATCTATTCCCACTAACCACAAGTTTTTTAGTAGCCTTTTTTGGCTTTTCGGGGACGTCAAGCCCCTAGGTGGGGAGAATTTAGTATCTTGTATCTTTTGTGTATTGTTTTTAAATATTATATGGAATTATTACGAGACCAAGTCTGGAGACAACACATATTTCCAAGGCCCTGTGTTCCCAGAATGGTGGTTTTTACCTTTTTTCTGTTATGTGAGTCGACATATGTTCACGATTGTGACAATTTCCAAACAGATTCCCGGATTAAAAATTGGAGGGAACCGTAGCATCCGAGATGATGACATTACCTAAGAACTGGTCTAACCTAGACTAGTGCAGGTCGAGGGAAAAAGTTAATTTTTTGAAATTTTTAGAAAAATAAAATAAAATAAAATAAAATAATTCAAGAGGTTTATTTTATTTTATTTGTAAACATTTATTGTAGTGAAGTGACGAGGTAGCTGTTTCGATAATTAATGCCATGCCATAATCACTCTAAAACAACTACGATGACTCATTAATGTCACATCATAATAATGTGACTCAGCATAACAGGAAGCTAAAACATGTTTCCTCCTTTTTATGGGTTAATTGAAGGTTGCTCATTGGAAGAAGGTGGAGGGAAAATCTAGAGAATTCTTAGAGATTTGGAGAAAACTCTCAGTGTTGAACAATGACGAATCAAAGGTGTGTATCATTGCGCCAATGAAGTTGAAGGATCTTGGTGACGACGGCAGACCGACCCCTTCATCAGCGATCAATCCTTTCTCGATGTAGGGGTTGTAATTTCGATTTAATTCTTCCCCATTATTCGATTAAATGATGAACGTGGATCATGCCACGAACATGTTGATCCGCAAAATCATATAATCTTGTGGGAGGGTATTTATTGGGTTGATCTCAGGTAATTAATCCATGTCAGTTTATTGTTTGATTCTACTTCGCTTGATCCTACTAATGGGAGTGGATCACCGCTTTGAAGATTGACGGTGGAGGTTTGTTCCTTGGTTTTTTTGAATTTCCTTTTCCTTTTATTTTTATCTTTCGTTCTTCACATTCGTCATGGGGAGAAAAACAAAGGATCATTTTGCATCCGTTATGTAACTCAATGATTGCAAAAATAGATGATAGAAATTATGACGACCTGGAGGAGGTGCGACGGTGATGGAGGCGGACGAATCGATTTGTTTCGGAAGTTCTTGTTCTTCGAGTGTTCTTCATGTGGGTGAATCAGAACATGTTTTCAAGGCTAATCGGAGGCCCAAAAACAATGGAGAAGACATTGGGAGATCGAGGAAATCTAGAATCTGAAGTTCCATGAAAAATGGATCATTTGAATGAATATTGGAGGATCACGGGAGGCGTACGGGGGAGGTTCGTGTTTCTGGGAATTTACGCCATTGACGGGGTGTATCACAATGAAAACGAAATGTGGTATCGGCGGTGATGGCTTGGGTTTCAAGTGTTAGAAAGGTATCACATGGCGTGTGACCCCGATCACAAGTCATGTTAGTCCTTCCCCAAAGCTCAGCTTCTATTTGGAAATTAAAAGGACACGGGATGAACTACACGACATTACAACACAGCATGTAGACCCTGCGCGGCATAACAGAGGCGACTACGTGGGACTTATCATGTATCCCAGGGATACACAGACACGACGTGCAGTACACGACCATGTACTCCACCACATGTCTAGGAAAGGCCAGTAACGCAGGTCACCTTAGGTACCGATTACGTGGTTTGGCGTACATGGGTTGAGGCCTTGTACGGGCATATTTCCAGCGTACACGGAGTGGACCCCGGATACTTTGACACGGCGTGTGATCCTTTCCACATGCCATGTAGTCTCGTTTTACATGACAAGCCTTACAACACAGGTTTTTGTACATGGGTATTACCTGGGGTCAGAGGACACGGTGTGTGACATATCTACACTCCATGTACTTTTCAGTACATGGCTTCATATTCATGTACATAGTATCATGGGCATGTTTCATTTGGGTTAGTGCCCCTTTTTCTTATTCCCTTGAAGTTCAGGTATCATTTACTTCCATATTAGTGTGATCACTTCATCAAGACATTCAGAGATAGAGTCAGGTATACCTATGAGAGGCCAGAAGCGAGATCCTATATCCATTACTAACCTTACGTAGAGTCAAGTATCGATGTGTCCACTTCCACAAAGCGCTGATACTCGATGTTTCAAGTGAATCCAGTTGAGTCACAGTATCCGCCATGTCCCTGGTAGTGATCCTCATCTATGTATCATTATCTTTTCTCACTTAGGAGTGTGTTCTCCCATAATGAGTGTATCAATATCTCGTGGCTTTTCCCGATGAGAATTACTTCTCGGACAGATGACATTAGTGGTATTTGACTCGTTGAGTGAGTTCTCCCAGATGTGTGCTTTGTGGAATCTTCAATCTGGATCCCTAGGGGGGTATGCAGTTTTGTGACTTGTCTCTAGACTACGGGTCTGGGTTTTCAGTATATATGGTTTGTGTTCTCCTAATGTATGTTAAGTAGACATATATTCTGTAGAGCTGATTGCACATTTCCATTGCGTATTACATTCTAGTTTTCGAGGTCTCCTACAGAGTACTGTTATACTCACCCCTGCACGGGATTTCCCTACACGTGTCATGTCTTGTGTAGACAATAATCCTTTTGACAGTTTCCAGGGAGGACTTGGATAGGACCGAGCTTTCTGAGTTTCTTATAGGCCAAGGTGTTCCTACGGCTATGAGCAGTATTCCCAGTACCTATTGTCTTTACATGTTGGACTTTGTAGTTTTCAGACTCTTTTCTTTTGGTGGGCTTGTATTCTGGCCTAGTTTACTTTCAGTACTTTACTTTCTGTCATACTCTATAGTTGTATTTAGTTATATGCATTAATTTTTGTTCTTTAGTTCATTTCAGAATTATGGTCTTGGAGATGTGTGTCTGTGTCCATGTACTTAGGCAATGCCTCCCATGTAAGTAATATGACTACTCAGTGCTAGTCACCAGCCCCTAGCCAATTGTAGGTGGGATTGGGGAGTCATGGAATGGGCCCCACTGCGATGGGTCGTGATAGATTCGAGCAAAACATTGAGACTGAGGATTGGGAAATTTTAATTTTATTGATACATCACTTGATAAACATAATTCTATTACATTTATGGTTCGCGGTGATATTTCATTATCGTCTACCGCATCATCCACTTCATTCAATATTGGTGAATAAAAATCATTCAATTCTTGCTAATTAATTAAATGTCGGGGGTTATAAAAAATGTATCTATAATGGATAAGATTGATAGATATTCTATTTAGGGTGTTATTTGAGGATATTTATAGGAGTCAAGAGTTTTTTTATTGGGATTGAATATTTTAGATTTTACAAGATTTATTTATATTAGAGATGATAATATTTAATATGATCATTAAAATGGATTAGAAGACATGTTAATTCTCCCACATCAACATCTATCATTGATGGGTATCCTCCAAGGGCTCTAAGGGTGATTGTTATTATTATTTCTTTGAATGAAATCTATTGGAAAGCTATGTGGGACATGAAATTTAATAGTTTGGTGGGATCAAAACCATGTATTCTAGTATTATTCTATATGATGGATAGATGAGTCATATGGCCCTTACTCCTGCAGTTTTCATTTTTTAAGATGTACATCATGAGGATTTAGGGTGGATTTAACCAGAGATTGTGATTGAGTTATTTATTGATGTTTTTCAATAAAAACCCTAAATATAGTCCACCATACAAGATAGATTGTATAATTATTCAACATAAAAAATCTTAATTAGTTGATTTTGAAGTGATTTAGGTTATAAAATCTAGTACATATTATTATGGTGGTTCAGTCTTGTTTTTCAACAAGGTCAATTGTTCTTTGAGATTATGGGTTTTATCAAAAGTTGAACCTAGTTTATCTCAAGATCTACAATACACATCTCTATATCAATATCCAATTTGACTATTTGATATAAGATATAGTGTAATACGTTGTTGAATTCAAATAACTCTTTCAATAGTTGAGTGTGATAGATTTTAACTTAACTCATACTATGCTTAGATGAATGTATGGATTCCATGGAAACATTTGGATGAATTTAGATTTGATGTGTTCACCATCATTGTAAATAGACATTATGAATCATTTATTATATCCTTACATTGTTTATTTCAAATTCATGTCTTCCAAATACATTCTCATATACTCCTGGTTAAGAGAGGAGAATTATATATGTTTGGAGACAGATTTGGGTATGACTATAGAGAATTAATTATATTTCATTATCTTAACGTGTCATTTTTTAAATAAGAAGTTTCACTTCATGGGGAACATTAAATTTTAAACTGATGTGTTAGATAGACATTGAGATGGTCATGTTTTTAATTTATTAGTATTGGCTGAAGAACATATACGATATCTACAGGTTCTTGTAATTTCTATTTTTTTATATGTTCTTAATACAAGGTTTCTCCAAATAATGAAGAAATAATGATGAACCTTTCATTTATTGGGTAAGATTCATCAGGTTATTTGATTATTAGATATACTTCCATGATTTAAAAGGGTGGTCATCTGCACTATCTATCCTGATCATACATGATTTGGGTAAGGATTATAGGTTGTATTGCCATGCATTAGGATTTGGTCTTGGAGAGGTTCTGATATAGAATGGTCTTGTAGTTTCTTATGGGTCCTGGTAATTAAGGAACCAAGAGTATAAATATATCATAGATGAACTATATTCCGTTGAATTTTTTCATTCCCCCAAATTTTGGAAGCTAAAACAATCCAAAATTTTATAAATGAACTTCTATTCGAATGTTTCAATTTCTTATTATGTAATATAATCAAGGAAACACATTCACTAATTTGTTTTATTATAGACCATTATATAGCATGGAATATTTAATATATAGTTATACATAATTACCACTGACAATATTTCCATTATATTGTGACAATAAAGATTATTATATTATAAGGGTTATGCTAAAATCTAATTGAACTAAAAAGAAGAATTGATGGACTTGGACAATATGATCATACCCTTTGAAGCCCATTTATTAGAGATTATAGGTAAGATTATATTTATTGTATTTTACAATAACCAATCCCAAGAATAAATTACACAAAAGAAGCCATAGATAAACAATTTATTCGAGATGTGAATGGTTATTGATATCACAGCCCAAATAATGTTCACTTAAGCCTCAATAAAATCACCACTATCACACACATTACCATTAGTGAATGCAATGGTGTAATAAGGGGTTAGGTTTCTATAACCTTATAACATAAACTATTATGTTACTATTTTTTATTAAATAATGATCATATTTACCCTTTTTATTATTGGATGAAAAATTAAAAGTTATTCAGTTTGATAAAAAAATATATTTCGATACAACAAAATCAGAATATTATATTCGAGAAATATATACTCTCAATTAAGAAACTATCTTCAAATTTTTTTGATTTTTTTAATAAATTTTATTTTAATAAAATATTATTATATTATAATACAAATATTAATATAAATTATAAATTAATTTAATAAATTAAAATGTTAGTTTTATAATCATTATAAATTTTTCTTTATCTAGAAAAATTTTATTTCATTAAATGGAAATTCAATTTAAATATCGAATTTCATATTTTTATGATTTAATTTTATTAAATATGTAATATTGTTGAAATGGACTATTTGAAATTATTTAATTATACTTTTCTTATAATTTTAAATGCATTAGAATTTTTGGGTAGAATAAAAAATGGTATAAATATATTGTTTTTTGTTATGAAATTATAGTATCTTGAAATTAATGTAAAAATTCCCTAAAGTAAATCCTTTTCCAAATATATATTTTTCAAATTATGATATTATATTATTTAATTAAATTAATAATTCATTATTTAATCATGCAAAACCTAAATTATTTTTAGATATTCTAAAATTAATTTTTTATGCATGGCACAAAATTCCAAATTACCAATTGTATTATTTTAACAATTTTAGCAATATGACTTTAATGTTTTTTGGAAACCACTCATATTTGGTAGATACCATGGGAAAACCATGGGAAAGTTTGTTGTTTTGATTATTTTAACATATATAATTTAAATTTTTTTTTATAAATTAGTAAATAATTACCCTCACTTTTTAAATAAATATCCACACTACCTCCCACTCCTCTTTCATAAAAGAGCATTTATTATGATATTCCTCTACCTATTTCACTCTAAATCACACAAAACATGTTACCATTATTTTAAAAATCTACTACTAAATATTTCTAAGTTCCTTATCACTATAAGGGATTCTCTCTACCACCACTTTAGTCTATGATATTAATTATATCATTCCATTTTATTTTCAGTTTTTTTATAGGAATGTGTTTTTAAGAAAACCATACACTATTTGTGTGATATTAAATTAATGAGAGGAAAACATTCAATATCATTAAACCATATCATGAATCATTATGTAAACCCATTATTCTATCAAAATTATCCTTTGATATTTTCATGAAAATCATTTTTGTAGTGAATACACTTACCCATTACCTCTCAAGGGTATTAAACTATTTGAATTATGATTCATTGATTGGGAAATTACATTTTTATTTCCCACACTATTTAATCCTGAGATAAAATTTGATTAAAGTTTTTATTCTATTGTATGATCTATGTGGGAAAATAGTTCTTTTACATGGTAGGAATGTGATAGACAGGCTCAATTTTATAGCCATATAATGAATTGGGTAATGTTTTTATCTCATGGTATACCATATATGGTTCCGGGAACTGTTTCCTAATAATTATATATTAGGATGAATTTGTGGATAATATTGACTTATTCTTATGATTCCATGTGTTATTGTTCTCCACATTCTTGTGTTTCCACAAGGTTATGATCTTATATCATGAATTAATGTTCATGTTTATAATTATCAACGCTTTTATGTCGACATCATATTATTATTGACTAACTTGTATTAATTTAATCATTTTATTCCTTTATTATTTTCATAATCATAATTTCAACTTGTCCATTTCATATGAAAATCCCCAAGTTATCCCATGTAGTTTTAGAAAAGCAATGGAATTTTAAGAGAGGGTTTTGTAGTTTAAAATAATACTATTTTGTCTACATTAAATGCTATAATATTAGGTATCTAATTACCCAAAAACATTCATTTAAATATTTTATGATTGTATAATAAGTTTCAATATGTATTAAGTCTTGAATTAAGGTTTATTAAATATATGGTTTGTTCTATACGCACAATATTATGTGTGGAATCTTTAAGGTCTATAATTTTTTTTAAAATGAAATATAAATTCTCAAAATTTGACCTAAATCATTATAACTGAGGGTTCCCCGTGTGCATAAAGACTTTATATTTTTCTAGGATCTACTCCCAATGTAAGTGGAGTGTTATTTTTTATCCATGTAATAGGAATAATTAGTCATTCGCGGGGACTAATTCATTTACAAAGTGTAATATGATATCCCTTCTTACAATACTGTGTCTTGATGTCGATAAGTATTAATATTGAGTGTCTTTAATGCCACTTACCATCACTTTGTCACTAATCTTGAGGGTTAAGGAAGGATTTTCATTATATTTAGACAATTTGGTGATAAGGTAATGTATTAGAAACCTCTCAGGTATTGTGAGATTTTTATACAATAGGTGTGGACTCCGATCAAGGGAAACTATTTAGAATATTGAGATATTATAAGATAACATTAATTTTATTACAATGTTTGATAGTGTTTCTGAGGTTTATATTTAATTTTTCTAATGTTTTATCTTTGTTAGTATATATGTTTTATTTATTGATAATAATGTTTAAGAAGTTTAATGGAACAAAGAATGAAAACATAATGATTAAATTTTTGATGAAAATAATGTGACAACACATGGAGGAGTTATTAGGATAATATATAAATTCCAAAAGACATGGGTTATAGATCTAGAAGTATCTCAGATTAGATATGAGTGAACATAAAAAATATAGAAAATTTTACAAGTACCCATATATGGGATTTCCCACATAAAAATCTTCAAAAAAGGACTATACACATGAAATCAATTTTGTAGTATTTCTCTGTTAAGGAATATGGTTGGGGTAATAAAACACAGCATACCTTATTCTATGGGGTAATAAAATCTAGCTATATTATTCATGTCATACACATAATATCTAGTGACATAGTTCACTGATAGAGACAAATGTTTTTCAATAATGTAATAGAATATGGATATGAATGAAAATTTGGCTACCTTGGGAATCATGCAAATTAATTTTTTAATAAGATGGTTTTAGGTAGGCCCAAACCATATATGGGATTTCACATAAAAACATTATAACCTATGGTTTATATATTTTAATGGAATAATGTACTATATTAATTTGGAACATATATAATTTATTTTATGATTATTTGGGATCAACAGTTATTAGTGAAATAACATCAATAAATGGGAGAACAATTCCATAGTATTCGAAAAATCTTGTAACTTCAAGAGTGAACTATGATTAATGATGAATTTAAGAGATAATTTTGGATTTGATGTGATGCATTAAATGAAAAATATATTATTTTCCTATAGTGTTTCACGATTCAAGAAATGAGTATTCAATATATATAGAAGTCTGATTGTATGATGATTTAGTATATTATTTTGGTTATTCTAGTTGAAAATATTAGAAATATTATTATAATGGGAGATCGTAGATACATATTATATTTAGTCTATTGAAGAAATTTTAATATGAAAAAGGAGAGCGGATATGTGGAAGTTGCATCCATCATCATTTTCATTTATTTTCAATACATGTTTTGGTTTTAATTGGGGAATTAGGATAGATAATTTAAAACAAGGGATTTACAAAAATACATTTTTCTAGAAACTATCTCCTTTTTTCAGTTTTTGAATAATGAAAATACCATCTCATTGATATCATTGGAAATATGACTCAAAAAGAAGGAGAATACATCAATGGTGGTATTTTTTCTTCGAAAATAGAAGAGTATAATGGTTTGGGAAATAATGTTCCCACATGGATCGATATAATACCTATATATTCAGAATAGATAAATCCTATATATTCATCTAATGATCATATATTTGAGATAAGGAGAGGAACCTTCAATCACCTTAATGATTTGATTTTTAGGAAGGGGAAGAAGTTCTGTCTTACACTATAATGAGTGAACATGGAAAGCCAACCGAAGATAATATGATAAAGGCACTCGAACACATAAGTGTCGTGTATCTACATAAAATAAAAAGGAAATTTATGTTATATATAATTTATTGAATGAAAAATATATATTATACGATATTCACCTCATCCTATAAATAAATAGAAATGGATATCAATGGGGTATCTATATATGTTAAATATATCCCAATTGAAACAAATTAAGCGACCTACTATTCCATAAATTGACTGGTAGAATTACCTTAGACTAGTATATGAATTATGAGGAAGAAGAACTATTCCTTTAGAGGTAGTAATCCATGGGTGGTAGTGAGAAAACCCATAACAAAAATTGAAATGATCCATATGTGGTAGTGGGTTATCCCATAAACATTTAAGTGCAGTGATACAAGATGTTAAGTGACAAAATTTTATAACCACTTAATGTAATTACCCTATTTATCAGTTGTTGAATAGACATAATTTCAATAAAATAATCATTTAAATGTCCTAGTGTGGGTAAACCATGTTAAAAAAGTTTTCTACCTAACATGCATAAGATATATGTATTTATATTTCAATTAAATGCGATTTGTAGTAATCTAAATAGACAAACACATTTACTAAACTTGTGGGAATATAAACTAAAAAATAAAATCATTATTGTGGGTTAGAATGAATTAAATTGGGAACACCCTGAATAAATCCCCCATAAATATTTCTAATTAGGATTGAAAAATTGGTACTAAGTCCCATGTCTCTAACTATGTGTTAAAAATAATAGGAATATTTTTAAGTAATTTACCATGTGCAGGAAATGGTATATCCAACAAATTTATTATAATTAATTTCTATATGTGGGAAGAGGAGTTTCAAGTATAAATGATGGGTTCTATTAGAGTCCCGTGATATTTGTTTTATATAAGGTATTTTTCTTGTGAGATGACATTGAGTCATATTTGAGTTAGATAAATGGACTCGTGATATTTATTCCCCTATCAAGAATTTATTAAAGTTACAATTAAAAGAATATTTACTCAAAATGATTTATCATTGTGTGATATCTAATGATATATTTATTATTATATAATATTTATTTTTCAAATAACATAATTTAGATAAAATCTCTCCTAGGTTAGTGGGATATAGGAATTATCATAAGTGGTAGTTGAAGGACCCCAGACCACACTGAGAGGGGGGTGAAAAGGGGTGTCACCTTTCCTCTTTAAACAAATGGATCTCATTCCCACATTGGTAGGAACTTATTTTACTCTATAAGATGGATATGTGAATTAACTAAAACATTCACTAGTAGAAGGAAAACATAGCACTTTTACTTGGTTCACTACTAAGGGCCACATCCAAGGAGCATACACCAATAGGTTGTTGGTCATACCAAATTATACTAATCTTTACAATTTTTAGATTACAATGGTACGAGCACAGTCACTTTATCCTTGTAACACTAACTTTATAAAAGATCAGGGATAGGTCACTACTTCCTTCAGATCACTTCTATTGAATCCCCCTAGCTTACTACCTTGGATGATGTCTGACTCAGTTTATCAACTTGAAGGTATCTTCAACAGATTGCCTTGGGATTATTTGTCTTTGTTGAGAATGAGACACTACCTTAACAGAAGTCCCTAACTGACACCATTTAATATTTAGTTCTCTCCTTCAGTACAATTACTAAATGCACTAAAAAATCTTCTTCATTTCTTCAAGAATAACAAGTGACTTTGTGACTATTCAGGAAATGAAGATCATCTCATTAGGCATCATCAAAATCAGCTTCTTCTTCTTCTTTCTTTTTCATAATGATCATGATATCAACCAAGTATCATTTAAATTTACTCCTCAATGTCTATTATGTATTCTTCTTCCTCACATACGTGCACTCATGGTTGTGGATTTTTTGTTAAATTTCTTCATATATGCACACAATCATACAAATGTTCCCCACCATTTAATCCATATTTCTTCACAAATGAACAAACATGATACCTTGAATTTATTCAAATGATAATTGAATGCATGTGCGTACTTTCCATTGTCTTCCCAAGATCACACCCAAATACATATTTTTTCATTCTATTTGATGTTTCATGTATAGTTTTATCCGCTTATCATCTTCAAAACTGAATGGGGATAGTCCACTTTTCATTTAATTCTTTCACATTTGGGAGTCTCAAATCATGCATATGATTTTCATTTTCATCATTCATGTGATATCCTCTATTATTTAAACACTCATACCACCTCGGGTTTATTATGTTGTTCGTGTTTTACTTTTTCACACCGGGTTATGGAGTTATTCTTTTCCCAGAGTGTGCAATCCTCCTTCATAAAACATGGATGGTTCATGGATCCTCATGAACGAGATGCGTGGAACTCCTACGCACAGAGAGTACGTACATCCCTGACATACCAAGCAGTATCTGGTTCTTACGAGTGGTGTGAAGATCTCGTTTATAGAACCAAATGGTATGAGGATCACTATTGTGAACCAAGTGGTACTCAGCTCAACTTCTTCGCTAGACCAGAACAGTTCTAGATATCACTTCCTCGAGAAACCAGAACAGTACGTAGTTCCTTGATTCGTGAAATAGAGTATTATGAGGAACTTATTCTCCCTGTTGAACTAGAGTGGTTTGTGGTTCACACTTCACGAACCCATAATGGTTCGTGAAACCAGATTTCCCCTCACAAACTATAAGATTGGAGATACTTTGTTTCTCAAAATAGGGGTTCTCAAAATCTTGGGAGTAGCAGTCACTTCTCAGATTGGTGGTTCTATTTTTATAAGAAGAGATCAAATCTTTTCTTTGTTCAAATTCTTCTAGATGTGTTATAAAGATCGTGGTTTTAAAATCTTCAAACTGTGGGTATGAGATACACAAGGATTCATTGTTGTTTCCTTTTAATGCACCTAGCCTTCTCCTTTCACATGAAAAAACCTCATATATGCAATGAGAATCTCATGAATGCCTTAATATAGAAAACTTAATCTCCCATGATGTGGCCTCGTAGATTCTCCTACTTCATCTATGCTCAAATTTGATTATTTCATTTCATGAATGAAAATGAAATTTCATGCATGATATCGCGACTTACTTATGACCATGATACTGTTCTTTAAATCATCAACTATGGATGGTTGGTTGATCATGTAGGTACGGTTGCGTCATCAACAGGCTTTGGCATTGATATCCCTTCAAGGGTCCTGAGGTTGAAGAAGATGGAACAGGCTCTCCTCGGTCATTAGATCAACTCAGATCAGGCGTGGATGATGACTATTAGATCACAATCCACTAGATGAAGAAAGTGTCCAAGATTGCATGTGGGATATGATGGACGACTGAGATTATTTTGGAAATTAAAATAATCGTCCCACATCGAAACACAGATGTGGTAACTCCGCGGTTTATGTATCAACTCGCTCCGTCCTTGGCCCATAATTCTCCTCCCCTCTCATATGTATCACCACATATCTTGTTCTATAGGGTCAAACTATGACCAACCTATGCATCCTTGCCTCCCTGCCACCCCTCATAGTGGTGTTCTTCCTGTGGGAAGTCTCTGTTCCCAAGCTCTTCCATGCGCCCCTCGACCTTGGCTTGTCTATGCAGACTACAAGGCTGGGGTCAAGCTCCACAACTTAAATTGTGGTGTGAGCTGTTTCCCTGGTTGGTTGGGAAGTTGGTTGGCTTTAGGCCCGTATTTTTTTAAGTCCAATAAAAAATAATTAATATAAAACTAAGTATGTACTAAAATTCATGTCCACTATTATGCACAAACCAACCCCTTCATTGTAACTTTTTTTAATGTTGTTGTAGACAATGTATCAACTGTGATAGACATTCTTTGATGTTTGAGTTTAGTGAATCAATAATCTAATTGTACTTTCTACAATAAAATTGGTCTTTGGATATCCCTTTCTTCATATTGATCATCATAGACATCTTTGATAACATGTAAAACTCAATACACTAAAATGGTCCTAACAATATCCCCTTTTTTATTTTGTTTCCAATACGTCAAAATTTCAAATTTCGTTCAAATGAATGTTTCAATGTAAAAGTGATATTCATACCTCTCCTCTTACTTATATTTCCCTCTCCATTTTATTTCAATTTATATCCCCTTTATTTAAAAGAAATACAAATTTCATTGTAGACAGGGTATTTGTCCATAATTAAACAGTGTGCCCTCAATCATTTCACTCTATGTCTACATGAGTAATTCTAAGTGCAGAAAAAAAGTGGATTTGATTTAGATAACAAAGTTATCCATTATCCATTAATCATGATACCTCATGATATGATAATTCATGTAATTGTCTTAAAGGGTCATCCACATTCATTCTCAGATGATGATCATATGTATGATATGAGATTATCAACCTAAAACTCTTTTTTAATGAAATTAAATTCAAATAATCTTTAGAGTAGTTGAATTTTATAACAACTTAAGTTAATAATAGTTGAACTAATACCTATGGTATCTTCTTCATGTGTCTCCCCTCAAGGGAACACTGCTGATTCTCAGGTTCTCCCCCTACGAGCTAGCTTCACATTTAATTACCTATATGATAAGAACAAATATAATACACAAATATTTAAGGGAATAAGGTGGATCCTCCTTGATTATTCTATGTGAGTAGGGAGGCTGAGATTATTTCTCAACCAAGATTCTCCATTTTCTCCACTCCACACACTTTCACATTTGATCTTCAGTTTTTAATCTTATTGTGTGTATCTAAATATTTCTTCATTCTATTTATGTTTGTCTTCCTTATTCAATAGATTTAAAAGGACTATAATCTCATAGTGCAACTTTAATCTTCTTGAATCTTTATTTTTTTTCACAAAGAGTCACAATATTTGTTCTTATTGCATGTTTCATCCAAATTTAATAACTTGGCTACAATTCACTTTTTCATCCCATGTTTAAATAAACTTATTTTTTCTTTCAGAGACTTATTGACTCCCTATTTCTCATGAAAGACTTCAATTTATCTAGAGAGCATTAAAAATTCAATAATTTTGTCTTCCAAGAGCTTTTCCAAATTATCAGCTCCACTTTACAGTCGGGTGATCTCAACCTGCATATATTGAAATATTCTACAAACAACATCAACTCTTTCTTTTAGAATATCCTAATGATACGTTCATAATTTTATTTGGTCGGTTTAAAATGAGATAGAAGAGTCTTCCTTTCCTTTGTTAGAAAATTAAACCACCTTATCCTTACTCTCCAAGCATGATATATCTTCATTATTGGAAGGGCATGGTGTGTTGGACACTGCATCATCTTTGGATATGAGGGAGTTATTCAAGTTCTTATTATCTTTATTTTTCCTATTTTTCATGGTCTTGTTGGATATAGATGTTTTCTCAGATGTGATTGAATCTTCATCAAAACTATACTTCATTGTTGACTTTTGGAAAGACACTAAAATACACTTCTAAATATAATTACTACAGAGCATCCAAAATAAGTGATCCTTCCTTTGAAAAAAATCATATGACCCCAGACCACCCTGAGAGGGTGTTGAATCAGGGTTTCACATTTTTTACATTAAACTAATGTATCTTTTTCCCATGTTAATGGGAACATATTTAACTCTATATGATATATATTTGTTGTAACTAAAACATTCACAAACAGAAGGAAAACACAACACTTTTACATGGTTAACCACTACGGACTACATCCTAGGACTATACACTGACAGGTTGTTGTTCTTACCAAATTCCACAAATCATCACTAGTTCTGTATTACAAAGGTTTGGGAATAGTCACTCTATCCTAGGAACACTGCCTTTACCACGGTTCAAAGATATCTCACTACTTCCCTCAGATCACATTCATTAACTCCCCTAGATTTCTACCCTAGATAAAGTCTCACTCAATTTATCAATATGAAGGTATGTTCAATAGATTGTTTTGTAAGTCTTTGTATATGTTATTTTTGAGACACTGCCTCCATCAATGTCCTGAATTGATTCTCTTTTATATTTAGTTCTCGTCTTTAGTGAAATTACTAAATGTACAATAAATTCTTTTTCTTTTCATCTATAATGACAAGTTCCTTTGTGATAGTTCAAATAATGAATATCATGTCACTAGGCATCATTATAATCTATTTCTTCCTCTTTATTCTTCACATGTATGCATGATATCATGCATGTAGCATTTACATTAACTCCTCCATTTCTTTTACATCTTCTTCTTCACACACGTGCACCCATGGTTGGGGATTTTTCTTTAAAAGTATTCACATATTAATACAAGAATACAAAATCTCTCCACATTTTAATTATTCTTTATTCACTAATGCACACCCACGCTTCCTTGAAATTATTTAAAACATAAGTGAATGAATGTATATACTTTCCTTTTTCTTTTTCTCAAGCACAGAAACAAATTATTTTTTAGTTCATTAAATTTAATGTGACTTGTATATATTTATCCATGAATCTTCAACAATCATGAATGGGGGTATTCAACTATTTGGTTTATTCTTGCATACATGGGAGTCTAAAATCACACATATAATTTCATGTGCCTAATTCATGTGATCCCCACTATTCTTCAAACACACATACTACCTCATATTTATTAAGGTATTCATGTTTTACATTTTCAAAGTGAGGGTATGAAGTTCTTATTTGCACAGAGTGTGAAATCCTCATTCACAAACCAGGATGGTTCATGTCTCCTCATCATTCACGGGATGTGTGGAACACATATACACACAGAGTCCATACCTCCTTCATGGACCAAGTTGTTCGTTGTTCTCCTGAGTGGTGTGCGACTCTCCTCTTCTGAACCATATGGTATGCATTTTACCTTCACAAACCATGTTGTACACAATTAACCTTCTTCGCGCGACCAAAACAATACACGGTATACCTTCTTCATGAAACCAAAATAGTATGTGGTTCCTTGATTCGTGAACTCGTGTGGTATGTATAAATTCTTCTCTTCGCAAGAACATATTTGTTCATGGTTCAACCTTCACAATCATAGAACGGTTCGAGGAACTTTCTTTTCCCTCACAAACTAAAAGATTGTAGAGACTCTGCTTCTGAAAAAATGGGATCGTGAAATCTTGGGAGTAGCATCCACTTCTCGGATTGGTGGTTCTCTTTTTATAAGAAGAGATCAAATATATTATGTGTTCAAATACTTCTAGATATGTCATGAAGATCGTAGTTTTAAAATCTTCAAACCACAGGTTTGAGATACATCGAGATTCATTGTTTTTTCCTTTTTATGCACGTGACCTTCTCCTTTCATGTTAAAACATCTTGTGCATGAACTAAGAATCACATACAAGCCTTAATCATGAGAACCTGAGCTCCCATGATGTGTCCTAATAGCTTCTCATGTATCATCCATGCTTAAAAATCATTATTTCATTGCATCCATGAAAATGAAATTGCATTCCTGATATCATGGAATCCTTACGACCATAATACAGTGGTTTCACACATCAACTATGACGGGATGGTTGATAAAGGAGGTACCACTTCATATTCGGTAGACTATGGCATCGAGAGACCATTGAGTGTTTAGAGGTTGAAGATGATGGCACAATCTCTCCTTGGTAATTGGATCAACTCAAATCAGGTGTCGATGGAGGCAATTAGACAAATGGTTGTGGGATGTGGTGTGTGACCAAGATGGCTCGTGCGATCTGATGGATGGATGATATTACATTGGACATTAAAAAATCTGTCCCACATCGAAATATAAATATAGAAACCCTATGTTTTAATTATCAACTCTCTCCATCCCTGGCTCCAAAATCTCCGCCCCTCTCCACGATACCACCCCGTATAGTGTTTTTCGGGCATGATTTGCGCCAACCCTATGCATCCATGCCTCTGTGACTTCGCACACATTATTGTGCTCCCTACAGGTTCTCTTTGTCCCCATAATCTTACATGCACCCCTCATCATTGTCTTGTTCATGATGGATGTCCAGTTGTGGTCATGCTCTGCCACCCACACTATGGTGTGAGCTGCATCCGTGGCTAGATTTCTAGTTGGTTATATTTTGGTCACTTTGTTTTGTTAAGGATATTCAAATATAATTAGAAGTAAACTAATTATATACTAAAATCAATGGCCTATATTAATTAAAAATCAACCCTTGCATTGCCACCTTTCTTTTCTGTTATTTCAGACAATGTGTCAACTATGATACACATTCATTGAACTTTAAGATTAGTGAATCAATTTTCTAATATTCCATTATCCATTAAATTTGTACTTAGGAGATATATTTACCCATATTTATCATCATTAACATCTTTGATAATAAATAAAAATCTATACACTAAATTGGTCCCAACATAAGTATCCCAAGAGGACAAGCTCTTCAACCAAGGTAATATCTTTAACCATACTATAATATCTCTTTTAAACTCACGTTTAGGGAGGAAAATTGGAATCAACTTAGAAAATCTTTCTTAGATCTAAAAATTAGACATGGAACTAGACATGTGGAAAAATCATTAATATTTCTACCTAGGGAGTGTGTATGCATCACTAAGAAGTTGTAGAAAATATTAAATATCAGTATAATGTATACATTTCATTCTTGGATGATTTAGTCATTGAATATAAAATATTAAAAATAACTGATTACCCCATGAAAATTAACATCAATATGATGAGTCAATGGTCAAAAATACATAATTTTTTTCATTAATATATTTACTAATAAGACCAGATGAAAATTTCAATAGAAACATCGGTAAAAATAAACATCATTTTTTTAAGACTCTTCTGGATGAAAGAAGTTTATTCAATAAAGAATATATGGACATACTAATGTGAATGAATTTATAGGTGAACGAAATGGAATAAAAAATCAAGGATATTTAGTGGAGGATTAATAAAAAATGATATGATAATGATCCCACCAAACATAGTGTCAAAATTATAGATAAATTTAATCATGTTTTGAAATATATAAAAATATATTAAATTATAAAAATATGATTTGAATATAAATAAACTATATTATATTGAAAAATCATGAATAAAAAAGTTATATAAGATGTTATCAATTAAATTATACATTTTTGGGTAACAAAAACATATTATGAGCATGTGTATTGATGAAAAAATCCCACAAGTGAGAGGAAATTTTCTACCATGACATCATCAAAAAGAGATTAATATAATGATATATAATCTCTATGTAAAATGTATTATTTGTTACAAATATGGTCATATGTATATTCATTTTAGTTTATTTAATTACTATATGGTAAAATATTCTATTATGGTACAATCTAATATGTAAAATTCAAGGAAACTATTTATGAAAAAAAGTATCATATTGTGCTGGAAAAAAGGTTTAAGGATTTGGAAGAATTAAAAAATGATTAAAAATGGTTTCAATAACAACCAATATTAATATTTTTATATAAGGCCTCCGCAAAATATATAAGAAGTGTTGATGAATTAGAATGAGTTTTTTCTCACTATAAAAAATGTAGAAGAATAATAAAATATGAATCTCTTGAGAAATGAGAAGTTTGAAGAAAATCTAATGGTCATCAATCGTGTGAAACAAGATCCATGAATGTGTTGTCTCACAATAACCAATATTACACATTAATTTAATATTATTGTGACTATTATTGAATGGAAAATAAAAATAATTATGAAGGTGGTGGAAAGGCCACAGAGATGAAAAGGTGAAAAAGTTGAATCTTTATAACAATAAAAATGTTGTGTAATATGAAAAAGAATATTATCACCATATATTATGATCCATTGGATGAAACAATATATTAGGTAATAAAATTAAACTACATGTATATGAATAAGTAATATAGAAATATTTATTTAAATTTTTTGTTTTAATCCAACCATCATCACTACAAAACATGATGATGTGTTTCAAACCCAACTCACCATGAAATAAAAATTATTCTAACTTTTTGTATGTGGGGTCATCATATCGGGAGAAAAAATACATATGGTTATTTTTATAGAAAATCACATATTTGGAGGTTAATTCCATAAATGCTTGAATCTTGTAATTAAAAATAGTGAGTGCCAGTCAGGAGAAAAACAAGATTGAATCTATTTCATTCATAATGAAAATTTCAAGGTTGAAATTGACTAATATAATTCATACTGGAATCAATTTTTTCACATAAAATTAAAGCAAGATGTTCTGTACTTGAAGAAAAAATCAAAATTGGATTAAAAATCATCACATGAAATGTACGATTTAGTATCGAGAAATAAGAATGAAATGAAGATAAAAGAGCTTCAAAATATACATTTCATTTAAAAATATTATATCAAGGATAATTAAAGAAATTTTTAGTGGTTTTAGGTTTTGAAATGAGCGTTTGTATGACATTAATATTATATCACTAGACAAAAATACTACTATATATGTGAAATTATTTTCTGGATTAATTTTTATTTTTTTTAAATACTTTTTATCAACTATATACTATTTATATGATAGACATTACTGTAGACCAAGATAATTTTTCCTTAAAATTGGAACACCTAAATTTAACAACAAAAAATGGTGTCAAAATATAAAGTCACAATAAAATATGGTAATTTAAATTAATATATTTAATATCTCATTCTCTCAATTATAAATCATATGAAGGGATGTATTCATAAACATCAAGTGCTTTCACATTGTTATTTTTAAAAAGTGGAACCAATTTTGATTCTAGGTGGCACTTATCACACACAATTTCTATAATATATATATACTAAATATTTGGTCTGAATGGTTTTGGAAGGTCATAGGTTTCTAATTTGGGAAAGTAAAAATAAATTAAATTGATGAATATTATTTCATTTTATTGAAAAGATGAGTGATATAGAAAACTTATTTATTCTATACAGAAAAACTTATTTTCTACACTGTCATAAGGCTTCGTCAATTTATTCGATTTTTTCATCCAATTTTAATGTTAAAAAAACAATCAAATGTTTTCATAGTATATTAATATTTTTAGTTAATTTTAAGAATATATAATGGGAATCCCAAATATAAATTTTGGAAAAGTGGTTCAAAAATCCAATGGACAAAGTTGATCGATAAAGGGTGACATAGAAAGAGTTGTAGAAGTATCCCAATCAATGTATATTATAAACAATACCATGAAGAACCGCTCTTTTAAAAATAATGATTTGGAAAATTTTGGAGTTTATTCTCATACATAAAAGGGGGAAAAATATTAAAGAGGCTTAGTAATGAAAATGGGGATATCAATCTCTCTCTATTTGAAGTTGGAAGGAATGGACATGCCCATTTAAAGAGTGTATTTGAGTTGAAAATGGAGAACCCCATTTTGAAGGTGGATTAGACCCAATAACGACCTAAATAAGAGAAAAAGGATGGTCACATATTTTCAATGTCGGTCACTTTTTATTTTAGAGGCAATGGGATAGATGATTCCTCTTGGAGTGCCTTGTCAAAAAAATATTATATAGGGGTTTTTGAACAACACTTGAACTTTTTTATTTTTTGAAAATATTTATGGACATGATTTAGAGAAATATATTAAAAATAATGTGATATTTTTATATATGAGTTTTTGGATTTTAATTTCGGATAATGTGGCTAATGTGATTTTTTAGTTTTTTGACGGATGGAGAATGGTTGACATATATTTTTATATTTCATTAAAAAGAGCATGAATGATGATGAATGGTTATAAAATTATTATATCTTGGCAGAAATCTATATGATATCCCATAAAAAATATCATGGGGTGATCCATAAAGGTAATATGTCATGGGAATGTAATCTATAACTATCTTAGATCACATCAAGAATAATAGTTGATTTTTGAAAAATTTTCTTAGTGAACACATAAGATATTTCTCTCATATGTTATTCAAGAAAATTACCACATAAATGAAATTAGATTCAAAGTGGTTCAAAATATGGGAGTTTATTTTACTTGAATGATTTCTTCATTACATTTTCCCTAGAAAAAGACTATTAGGATACATGATGGATGTCACATTTGTAATGTTCAATGATATAGGAGATTGATGGTGATGTAAGGTTTTTCACAATGTAAGGGGATTTTATAACATTGTTGAATCGAGATATGTGAGGAATCACATAATAAAATATGGTTACATGATGGTTTCATGTAGAAGAAAAACAACATAATTTAATTTATGAATTCATTTTCATAAAATATAGTCCATGTAACTAGGTGGCCTAATATAGGGTATTCATAGTTATATAATCATATTTCATCTACAAATTTATGGGAATTTAAATCATTAGTGAAATATGATTTGGTGATGTAATAAAACATCAAAACTATTCCAAATATCCTATAACATCTGGTATGCTACATTATTCAATCCAATATGAATAAAAGAGTTTTGGGTGCTATAGAATATTTAATTGAAAAAATATTTTTAATACAATTAGTGTTTCAAACTATAATCATAGAATGATATTTCCATGAAATTTTCGTGGAATATTTAACATGAGGATACTATTTAGTTTATAATATATGGCTTCCTATAATGATTTTTGTGATGGGTGTAGTAGATATGGAAGATATAAGGGTTATAGACACAACACCCTAATAAAAAGAGATAATGTTAACATGTAAGTTACATCAATCGTGAAATATTTGTATTTTCAAAAAAGATATTTTCTATCCTATGTAATGATGTAAAAATATTTTTAAATATGGGATTTATAGATTGTTTTTTTACTGTGTGTCATCTCATATTTCTGTCTATGGAACATGGAAAATAACCCCTCCTTGACACATTTTGAAAGAATATAGAGATAGCTCGATTTGATCTTGGAGGATATATTGTGTATTAAAAGTTATAATATCATAACTAGGAAGAATAATTTTAGATTATGTGGAAGAAATATATATTTATTTGTAAATATGAGAGACTTATTTGTTTTTCAATAGAAGATCAGAGAACCAATAGAAAGCAAGAGGCTTTAACTCACTTTTAATATCTAATTTCAAATAAGTATATGATGTTCATATCTCATTCTATAATAAATATACCTAAAAAAGGAACAAAAGAGTAGATCAATATTGATTCTATATATATGAAATAGCTAATACATATGTGTAGATGAAAATGAATATACCTTTTATTTAAAAAATATTTAGGAGTCCAACAAGGGGGTAGTGCATGGAAGAATAAAGTACTAATTCTACTTCATAGTTTAGTGAGGCTTGGGGGTAGAGAGCTTCACTAGAACCTATAATTGATGTGGTCCTTCTATAACTATGATCCAACCTAAATCCTTTTAATTATAGGTATAATATGGTTAGAATTACCACATACTTGAGACCTTAAAATTTTGTGACCCTATTCATAAATCGGTACATCAAAACAATATCCAAAGCATTCCCCATAGGGAATCCCTATGTATTTAAATTAGGCAAGCATTTTTTTTCTATATATGAATTTTATTTCAAAATTTATATATCAATTAATTAATTAAAAGTTTTAAGTGAATAGTAAGACATAGTAACTAAAATTTTCATAATAAAATATCTAAAAAAAATATGTAATTACATTAAAAAAAGATTAAATTAGGATAATCTTGATCCACCCTTCTCACAGGGCCCCTAAACGTGACATCATATACATTATCTAGGTGTAGATCTTTCATTATAATAATCACCTAATTCCAATTAAACAATTTATGTGTGAGGTCAGGATTTTTTCCCTAAGAGTATTAGTGTGGTTTTTATGAGCAAATTATGTTCCTCGTGATGGTTTATTAACCTATAACATACCACGATGAACAATGATATCGCAAACAATATTCTTGTCCAATTATTAATTCGAATATGTTAGGTTTTTCCCAAGATTCTCCTCATTATTGTTGTTGGATCATGAGCACCAATTTCAATTTATCTTACCTTATTATTATAGGCAATCCACTATAATAGGGATTATTTTACAATGCTATTTGTGAAATTATTATCAATGAAATCCAGAGGAAGTGATTTTTTTTGTTGACAAATTGACTAAGGTCTCTCATTTTATATTGATTTGAGAGACATTCAATAATAATGATCTTGGAATGATCTATACATAGGAGAAATTTAATCTATATTGGGTTTCTATGGGAATAATTTAATATCAATATTCCCATTATACATCTTGAATATTGCAGAGGTCATTAAATAAGCATGACATATAAGTGCACCTGAGCACTATATACCATCCTCAAATATATGGACAGTCTGAGTGTACCATCCAACTATTATAGGATGTTTTGTGGGTATATGTTTTTTAATTAGGAGGATTATGTGATATATTCCTAATTGTTGAACATTTTCACTACAAATACCATTAATGTTTATAAAATTTTTAGACCATATGTATTCATTCTAGGGAAGAAATGTTAGTCAAATCTATTTTGGATAGAGTATAGAGAGTTAGTAGTAATTTGGTTGTGTATAATTTATAAGACATTTTATCAAACCATAATGATAACTGTTTATTTAGTAATAAACTAAAGTGAATAAGAAAAGTTCATATACTGACTGATTATGATTTCTATTTGAGTTTGAGGAGGGTGACTAGGAATTCATATGACTATCACTTAGAATAGATATTAATCATATTCAGAGACAAGGAAAATCATTACATTAGTTTGTGGAACTATTTATATTTATTTAGGGAATTACTATATTATAATTTAGGTTAGTTGTATCACTATATTTTGGAACCATTCATTATGGGTTTCATGTATCTCAATTTCAGTTATAACATCCCAACCCTTCCCGTATGATCAGTACATATGATGTCTGTCCCAAGGATGATGGGTGATTGGAGGAGAGTTATGTTTCTCTTGTGAATTAGTGTTAGAAGACTATGCATGGGGAGATTTATCCCCTTCTATTAGTATAGTGGATGTATGCATATATAAAGGAATAAATGATGGAGAAGATGTCTAGTATGTGGTTGCAGTTAAAGGAGTTTTTCACTAATTAGGCTAGGTGATTTCTAGCGCTGAAATCTAGAATAAGTAGTAATATATTGGTTCTATTATTAAAATCATGTACCATTTTATGGAATAAACATTTTTAAATTGTTTTCAAATATATTTTCTTTTTATCCTTTATGAACATTGTAGTATTTTCCATGATTTTTTGAGTGTTTTCTAGGAGTTGGGATAAGGTCACAACCTTAAACATAAAATTTGATTTAATTGTTAGTCAAGAATGGATTCTCATTAATTTGTGGTTCGTTTCAGGTTTTTAGTTTTAGATAATTATATTCTAACTCATACATAACAATACCCTATAAATCAAAGTTTACACTTCTAATCTGTATCCATTTTATTCATCATAAAAAAATTATAGCAAAACATGATTTAACTTCGTGAATACTAATCAAGACATTAAACTAAGCCTCTTCCTTACCCATAACCATATATATATTGTGAATTATTTTTAAATGTGGATGAGAACAATATGCTTTGTAATGAGCATAAAAAGATGAAAACCATTAGTCTAGTGAAAAACCAGAAAATCCAAGAAAAAAAATCTCATTAAAACATAACCTTTAACCTAGAAAGAAATTATCCTTCCTTTAAAAACATTATTTATGATACATTTGGAGAAAAATTGATTTCCATGAAAACTAATTTGAAATTATAGAAAATATATGTTGGTTACATGGGAAATAATCTCATAGAACCCTTATAGAACCCTAAAAAATAGAAGTAATCATAAGGTCAAGTACCATTAGTATAATTTGAGGAAAAAATCATTTCTCAATGCATTGGACAACTATATAGGATTACCATTCATATATTATATGATGGCATCACCGAGTTAAATCTATTCACATACATAGTTAACAATTTAAATGACCCATATCAATAATAAAGTATTTTATGTGTACATATTTTCATCATAAAACACTTTGAATAACACTTTCTAACACACATGAAAAACCTTCTCAAATATTAAAATAAAATTTTATATATATGACCATTTTCTTTAAAAAAATCTTATAAAATAGTAAGATGGTTTTTCATTTAAGGAAACAGTATTTATTGAAATATATCCTTTAAATTAAATAAAAATCATATGTTTAAGAAAAATTATTTTCACCTTATTCGTTAATAATGTAACATTCCATTTATATTTTATCAAAACATTCTATAAAAAATGTAAAAATATCCCTTTTTAAAACATATATATAATGTATAAAAGAGATATAAAATTAAATTTCTAAATATTTTGTTTCCATATAAATACATTCCAAATATAATTTCAAAAACATGGTTATGAAAGCGAAATAGAGTTTGAAGGAAAACATTTAAATATATTTCTTCAAATAAAATCCTCTAATGAATTTTGAAAATTTATAATCATTATCCTCGTGAAATCAAAACATTAAAAATGTTAAATACCATTAAAATAGGAAAATTAGTTCTATAACACTTACTATATTCTATATATATAACCAGTAAATTAATACAAGGTCATAACATGAAAATATGACTAAATAAAAAGAAAATGAGATGTTGTCCCTTACCTCGGGTATCATTCATCACATATATTCATTATATTTATGAATATTAAATTAAATTTAAATATTTAAATTATTAAAAACCATTATCATGTTTATTATCCCATTTTACTTATTACTGTGTTATATATGATTATTTAATCATTTAGTTTTATGTTTGATGTTATGACCATATTCAACTTAGGTGTGAAAAATGATTTTGGTATGTTAACTATAGTCAAATAAGTCATTATTGAAAAACCTAAATAATAATAGTCATGAAATAATTTTCATATTAATACATAAATTTTACCATCCTTAATAATTAGGAAATATGTTAATGAAAAATGGGCTATGTTTCAATCATGAAGATGGAAGACCGTACGTACACGTGTGTAATGTTTTTATTTTTCAACGATCACTATGGAGTAGAGTTAAGAAATATTTTTCCTTTACATAATTATCGTAATATCATATATATATATATTATTTATTTAGATATACTTACTTTTATCATCTATGTTGATATATTAGGAAAAGGGATTCACGTCGCTTCAGGAATGCGGTAGTAAATACATTAACAAATTACATTTTAACTTTTTAGTGAGTTAAAAGGTAAGAATAAAAATGATGTATTATCTTTAAAAATGATAAAAATGAAATTAATACCACAATTATATCATCTATATCACTTATATTCTTTAAATATATCCTCATTTAATTTCATGTATTGTGTTAGTGAAAGAAATCACATCACTTCGGGAGGCAGTAGTACTCCATACACATGAGAAAAGTTTTTGTATACCACATGGAATGAAAAATAAAATGGTAAAAGGGATCTCAAAAATCATTAAGTATAAATATATTAAAATTATCATATATATATATATATACTATAAATACATCATTTCACAAAACCTTGAGAGTTGATGAAGGAAAATCAGTGACCTTGGTTTGTGAGGCGATAGTTCTCTGTAAAAATGAATGATAATTTTTTATTCCAATTGATGGAATATGAGAAGGATTTTTTTAAATTAATATAATAATATTTATTTATATATTACATATAATTGTTATAAGATTATCATATATGAATAATATTTTAATGTGTTTGAAGAAGAAATTAAAAAAACATAGTTATGATAATTATCTCTTCTCAGACTACTTCTTTAGGATTGCTGCTAAAGTATTAAATCAGTGGATTTATAAAAAATGAATACTTCTATGTTGAGGGTGTAAAATTTGGGAAGTTAATTTATGAACCAAAATAGATTTCTGTTTAGAATAAGATGTGATAGTGGGTAGCCTTTTATAATTGAGTTCACTGGTACACTATTTATAGTTTAAGCGAAAAATGGTTTGAACACATTTTCATAATAAAAAAGCATAAATATATATTATTATACATATTTATAAATTATAAGGTATAATTATGTCATTAAAAAATATGTTAAACAAGTTTTAGTTCATTTTCACATTTATATTTTCATTTTAACCCCAGGTAAATCCATTTTTACCTTAACCATTATAATTATGTGATAATGGTATAGTCAAATATTAAATTTATATTATAAAATAATATAAATTACATTTATTCAAAATATTGAATCAATTTAACTAAATTAAATTCACATAAGTAGTAAATTTTAATTTAACACAAAACATACAGACCATATTAAAAGGGCATTTTCAAGAATTTTATTTTTCAAGAAAATGATGACATTATATTACTTCTATGAACAAAATAATTAATTTATGAATAATTATCTTTTTTAATAGATACATTATATATAACTTTTGTTGAAAATATTTCACATTTTTCATTATATTATTGAAAAAAAGTAGAACCATTGATAACAATGAAATAGTTTTCAAAAAAACCAATTTTTAAACACCAAAAGAATGATATACTAAATTCCAATATAAATTTGATTGGAAATAATTATGTGGTTTAAATATAAAAAATAATATTTATGTTAATTAATATAATTTTAAAAAGATAATAGGACTTTAAAATTACTTGATTTATTTAGAAGATAAGTCATTTTTTACCAAAAATTAATATTTTCATTTTTCACTAAAAATAAATACCTTTTGAAAATAAGAAAAATCAACATTTTAATAATTTGATATACTAATTTAAAAATTGATGGAAATATTTTGAAATTAAAATTATAATATTTATAAATTGAACATTATAATAAGAGAATGTGAAAATTAGTTTAGTTAAAACTATTTCATTTTTTAATTTAAAATTTAAATAATATTTTTATGACAAATAATAACATGGAAAAGATTTATTCAAAATTTATGTAGTTTATTAAATTCATTATCCCGCTTGTAAATTTTCTCCTCGCAATTCTATTTAGGTGGATAATGTAACATCCCAAAATCTCATACCTAATATAAATGTTATATTAAATGGATTAATTTTTAGTTAAATGAATCAAAGAATGTATTTATTTTAATTTTTATTGAAAATAGCGACTGAAATTAATTATTTTAGTTAATTAAATTAAAAATTTTATATCTTTTTGAATTTGAAAAAAACATATTTTCCAACAAAAAAATATTTAAATAAAATCTTTTAAATGAATTTACTATTATAATTATTTTGATAAATAATAAATTTTGTTAAAAATATAGTTTCACTATTAGTGTTTACATTATAATATATACTAATAATTATTTAATCTGAGATCTGAATAATTATGTTGTTATAAAATTGAGAGGGTTTTATTTTCAAAAATAATATATATATATATAATTATTATTATTATTTTTAAATTATAAACATTTATTATAATATTTTTTAATAACATTATTAATTTTGTTTAATGTAATTATATTTTCAATATTGAATAAGATATTTTTTTTTAAAAATATTATGTCTATAATAAGAGTATTAATAAATAATGAATATTATTATTTTGAATAATAAAAATTTTAATTTAATTTGGTTTTAAAATAAAATATTAAATATTATATAATGTTTACCTTTACTGAATAAATTAATTGGATAATAATAATAAATTAATTGTAATAAAAGATGAAAACAAACAAACAGGAAAATGCGGGTTTCCTCTTAGGGATTGACTGCGTCGACCCAAGGGCATGGAAGTGGTTTGAATTGGGGAGAATGCGGAGGAATCCGAAGACATGGAAGAAGGTATTGTCTGCGAGCGCATGGGGAGTTGATCCAAGCTAAGCTGAGTTTCAAGAGTCCTATATAGGCCATGCGACATTAATGAGTCTAAGCACATTTTAGGGTCGCAATCGATGGATGAGGATTGAGCAAAATTGAGATCCCATTATTAAATTCTTCTTATTCACGGATTGAAAAATCTATAGGTAGGTATCTTAATTGATATTAGATTATTAATTTACCAATTTTCTTTTACTCTTTTTTCATCACTGGATGTCATAGATTCTCTGTTCTAAGTATTTTTATGATTATTCATTGTCAATTATCCTCATCGATTCCTTTTCACATTCTTTCTTATCAATTTTTGTGGATCAATCGAAGTATTTACCTATTAAGGGGTATAATGAAACCAATTTTTGTACATGGGTGTCTATGAAGATTTATGATGAAGCTGATAAATTCATTTTTAAAATGAAAAAAATTATTAATCAAGTTTAAACTAAGTTTACTACTGTAAACAATAGGACCAATGAATATAAATTCTACCTCCATGACTGGAATGATATGCTTCGAGATAGTATTTTTATTATATTTTCTATCCTTGTAGAAGATTTAAACCCCAGAAATGACATTAAAATTTTCAAATGGTTACATATTAACCATTTGAAAAATATACTGTGAATTTTGGTCTTTAAATAAGTGTGTCTGTTGGGAGAAATAGAGAGCAATTCATGCATACTATTTTCTGTATGACATAATATCTAGCGAAGAAAAATAAGTTAATTGAAAATCAGATGGAGGAAACCATACTATCTTTTCCATGTGTGATTTATGGTTTGGAAATTATGAGAAACAGGGTATTAGAGGTTGTGTGTTCTATCTACAATAATGGAAGGTATTTTCAATGAAATTGGAAAGTGGATTTAATTTAGTTTGAAAATAATATTTTATTTGTTTTACACTATGTATTAAAGGATAGTCATGTTACCTGTTTAAAATTTATGTTTTTATTTCTCTATAAGTGATATACATCCCTTTTTCAGCTATTGATATATATATTATTATTTTTTAATGGGAAGATAAATATTTTTTCACTGATTTTGTTTTGAAAATCCAATATTAATAGAATTAAAAGTTTGGAATTATTTCATTCTTTGAGATTTTATTTTTAAGGTATTGTTCAATTTTATGAGAACATCTGTATATAAAACAAATCATATTTTTTATAATAATATTTGGTTATAATTTTTAATGTATATTTATATTATTACAAAATTATTTGTTGATGTTCATTTTTCATAAAAAAATCTTCTGGATGTAAAATATAATTCTTCAAATTAATAATATATTTTTCCATAAAAATAAACACTATTTTGGATTTATAAATTTAAAAATATTATTATTTTAAATTTTATAGTATAATTAATTTTAATGAAACTTTATGTGTAATGACCCAGATTTCCCTAAGCACTTTTTTTGTGTAAATCCAATGTTTAGAGTGTTCTGTGAGGCAATGGTGGCTCTTTTCAATAGTTTTCCAAATTTTAAATTTTTGGGTCGGCATGTCAGTGTTTCAACATGTCATTACATCTCTATGTCAGTGCATCATCATGTTAGTGCATCATCATCAGTGAGTCAAAGGGCGTCATCATCGGTAGATCGAGGGCGTCAGTGTCGATGAGTCAAATGTGTCGGTGTCAATTTTTCAAGTTGTCGATAAGTCAGTAAATCGGTAGGTTGAGATTTCGGTGAGTCAAGGGAATCAATGTTGGTAGGTCTTCACGTCAGTAGCTCACCCATCAATGGATTAGTGTCAGTGACTCAATTCCAGTTTTCCAGTTTTTTCCTAGTTTTTCTAGTTTCGCCCCTATTATATTTTTATCTCATTGAAATGGTATATTATCTACTAAAAATCATGAACCGGTCTTTATCAACCATTTATAATGTAAATTATCAATTTGTTTATATCTTGTAACATCCCATCATCCTTATAACTATCGAGCATCAAGTCCAAACCACGACCAGATTTTCAAGTACATTGAAATTGTCTCCCTAATTTTTAGGATCTCTCTCTTTCATAAACTAAGATATCTTATTTCCTTATTCATTTCAATTTTCTGTGGTATTCCTTGAGCCTTCCTCCCTATCCATTTCATGTGCCTATACCAGAGCTCTTCTTCTCTGTTTTCTTGAAGATCTTTCTTACAACTTGCACGATCCCATGTTCTTTGTGCAAGGAGGAACATTGACCCTATGATCATTCAAGTAGGTATTTCCTTCACTTCCTTTTAATTTTTCATCATACTTAGTGGGTTTGATAATGACACCTTGTGAGGAACTATATTGAACATTATTAAAAATAAGAAATAGATAAGAATTGGATTTGATTAAAAGATAACATGGGTAAATAATATAACAGGAAGAGTGTAGTTCGATGTTGATAGACTATTTTATTTGTTAACTTTGATTAGGATATGGTTGTCATGTCGATATTAAATCTAAAAATCATGGTCATTGGCGGTCTTAGTTTCACACATGTTGTGCACTATTTTTTGATATTCTTAAACAACGACTGCAACATTAAATATTCTTAATCACGTATACTCAGTTAAATAAATGAATTCCCAGGAAAAATCCTATCATGTGATCACTCTGGTTGTAATGAAGTGGAATTAAGGAAACTCTGCAAATTAAATCTGAATCTGTAAACGTCTTGTTGATATGTGTTCCTGAGTGATGTGTTCTGTTGTGTTTTGTTACCTTCCATTTGTTGTGTGGTGCTGTTGTTGGGATCATGGTTATAAGTACAATGTTTAATAGTGGAGTTGGTTTGTAAGAAGTGAGTGGTATGGCTGTGTATCGGGGTTATGGTTAAAATTATAGATATAGTGGGATTTTCATGTGGGTTTGTTCAAGAGAGGTGTGATGGAATCTCAGTCTGATAGATTAATTGATTGTGGAATGGAAGAACTTGTAACGAGATGAACTGCCATTTTTGGTGTTATGATTGTGAAGAAACGTTAGGAAGTTGTAATACGGTGTGGTTATGGACTCACTGTATAGTGGTCTGAATTGGGGAATTGTTCGGTAAATGGGGTTGTGGGGATGGGATGTTATAAGAGGATTGTGTGGTATAATTTTGAAGAATGATTGTTGTTAAAAGGATGAATGGGTGTCTAGGAATATTTGAGTGTTTATGTAGTGGGACTACAGGTTTGGTTTTGTTTCTTGTTTTCATATGGTAATGGTAGGAAGTTTCCTTATATTACTGGAATAAATTACAGTGAACCCCATACTCAATAAATAAAATGTGGTTAAATAAAAGGGGTTGGGATCCTATTTTGTTGTGGCTGGTTGTGCATTTAAGGGTGGTAGAAATGGTGGTTTGTTTTGGTTGGTTCTTTTTCAGAAACCCATAGGTTGTAATGAGTGTTTGATTACCTATATATATATATACATATTTTAGTTCCTTTTGATTTTTTTACACAACCCTCAATTCTTGAGGACTCTATTTTTAACATATTTATTAAATAGGGGAGGGTGACTTTCCCAACATCCTAGTGGGAGGATGACTGCCTGTTTACTGACTTCTTCATCGCACACTCTTTCCGATCATACTGCTCAAGCATATCCAAGCATGTTGTAATGGATTTAGGCTTACCATAGTCCAAGATTCTTCATCCAGGGTTTGTTTTGGATGTGGTTCCCAGGTGTTTGTGGGATAGGATTTTTTCCCCAAGTATCACTAGGATGAGGCCTATGTGTCTTCAAGAGAAAGGCGTGGTTGTTGTGGCATAGGTGTACGCAGGTGAGATTGTGTGTGGTTGATGCCTAAGTGAGTACGGGCAGGTTGTGGGAGTGGGCATTAGTATGTTCCCAAACTTGTGAAGAGGTAACTTTAGTATTCTTACTTAGTATACTTGTATTCTCAACCTACGTATCTAAACTGTTTTCAGGTTTCCATGAGGACTTTGCGGACCACACTGGACCTTACTATCTTGAGCGTTAGGATTTTTTTCTATTTCTTCTTAGACTCTTTTCTTTTGGTACATTACATTGGAGTTTTTATTGTACCATGTATCAGTTTCACTTTTTAACATGCATGTGGGAATGGATTTTGGATTTTATTTTACTTTTAGTAATTGTATATGTTCAAGATTTACGATCTTATCTCCCAATATTGTTTAATAAAAATGCTAATGCCTTCAATTTTTGTATGAGATTCTATAACATTGGAGATCTTCGCCACTCTAAGGCCTATTAAATGAGGGAATTAGAGGGTCATTATCTCTAGTTCATCTTGAAAAGGTAGGGTTTGGTAGTTTTTCGTCCCTTCACTCATCTTAAGAATATTGGTTATGAAAAAAAGTATCAAAAGTAGGTTTTTTTTGGGATTTTGAGGGATATGATAGACATTGGAGAGAAGCACACTAAAGATTGTATGGGATGGTATGGAAATAGTGTTCGACAACCTTTTTATATGATATAGGCTAGCGAATACTTTCTAGGACATAGGATTTTAGGGGCCCCTGTGATCCGATGCAAGGAATCTAGGCCAACCGAACGACCAAGAGAGGAAACACCAATTCCAAGGTAGACATCCTAGGGAATATACATGCATCATAATGACTTGTGTTCTTATATGACCTTACAATTTTGGGATTTTAAAATAAATAAAGAGTTAAAACAAAATTTTAAAAAAATATCAAACTTCCCAAGATTAGGAGTACCTTGTTTCTCATTTTAGCTATGGCACTCAGACATCACCCTTCTGTGATATGATCAGTAGAGGCCCAACAAGTTGGCCCAGTTGATCAGTGGAGTGTTGATCGAGAAGAGGAGTATGACCACTGGTAGAGGACACTTTTTTCCTTCCAGCGACAGACTTTGGGAATGTATGATGGTAGAGTCTAGGACATGAAGACATATACATGGCTCGAGGAGATGGTGATCACTATCAACTTGATCTGAACTCTGAAAGAGTACTCAGTTACATTGGTAGTGATCCAGATACGAGGAGAAGTGCATTAGTGGTTGACTCATTACCTTAAAGAGAGGAATGAAACTGAGATTTTGTGGGCTGAATTTGAGAGGGAGTTCTGGGTGGAATTCCTTTCTTCCACCATGAAGGCCGAGAAGATGCAGGAACTAATCTCCCTCTAGTAGCAGAGTGTGTTGGGGAGGGAAGTAGGGGTCAAGTTGAAGAATATCCTATGCTTTGCAATAGATATCTTCCCAGATGAGGAGTCCTGAGCTAGAGGCTTAGATGAGGCACTCTGACCTTATCTTTAGTATGTTGTTACTCCTTTCACTCACCAACATACATAGAGGTTCAGCAAAAGGGAGAAGTGGTAGAGATGATGGAAACCCAAGGAGGTGTTACGTGATAGGGGATCTATCCAAGTTCATCCAAGTGAAAGGTCATTAGTAGAAGGTCTCCAGCATGATAGTCTTCCAGGTTTCTGCCAGCGGGGAGTTGGTGACAACTGTTCCAGTTTTGATCTCCTGGCCCTCTCCATTTTCTTGTGGGACTAGTACCTAGGTGATTTATATGTGGATATCATGAGAATATTCATAATTAGTTCCCAGCTCGAGCAACATACAGTTTGGGTGGGCAGGCTAGGCACCCATCCTAGAAGCAACAGTTGTTGGCCACGCCCTTCTAGAAGAAGGGGCATCGATATCTATCTCCACCAAGGGTAGATGGTGCTAGGGAAGGCCTACCCCATGCTGCTCTTCAGGGACCTCGACCAGGGTGTGGTCATGGAGGCATTCAACAGTGGAGAGGAAGATGAGTGGAGTGTGGGAATTTTCACGCTACAAAGGTAGACGTTCGAGTGGGTCCAGAGGTAATTCAAGGTATGATCATTCTTTTTAGTACTCTTGAATGTGCCTTGTTTGATTCAGGAGCCTCACAGTCCTTTTTTCACTCGGTCTATCTCATTCTCTCGGATTGGACGTTGAGATACATCCCATTACCCTAGTGTTGAGTACACCAGTTAGAGGATTGAACAATATATTTGATTTTTTTTAGGATATAGAATGATGTTAGGGTCGTATTAGTCCAGTGGAGATATTCTTATGAAAGATATACATCCATAAAATCTCATCCTATGCATCTACTAGTTGTTTTCTATTCACACTATTATGGACTGCTTCTAGAGGAGGTTCGTTTTCTTATATATGGGTGACCAACATGTAGTTTTCTTCCCCGAGTGGATTTTTCAGGTTGGCAATATGTGTGTGGAGCCTCTTCTTTCCTTTTCATCCAAGAAGTTAGTGATATCAACATATACAAAGATGTTGGATATTCTGGGGGTTGTAAGTGATTTCCTTGATGTATTCTATGAGGAGGTTTTGGTTCTACCCCCTTAGCGTGATGTTGAGTTTGGGATAGACTTGAAACCTGGTGCCCATCTTATTTTGATGGCTCCATATAGAATGGTACATTTTTATTTTAAGGAGTTTCGGATTCAGGTTAATGACCTGACGAAGAAGGGTTTAATATGACCATGTGTGTCGCTATGGGGTGCTCCAGTCTTGGTTTCAATGAAAATAGAAGGTGAATTAAGACTTTTCATAGACAACCAAGGACTAAATCAGGTTATTTTCAAGAACAGTTCCCCCTTATGTGGATCAATGATCTTTTCAACCCATTAATGGGAGCAGTCTTGTTCTATAAGATCGATCTACAGTCTGGGTATCACCTGTTGAGGGTAAAGGAGGGTGAAATCGCAAAGACTGATTTCAAGTGAAATTATGGTCACTTTGAGTATGTTGTCATGACCTTCGGTTCCAATAATGCACTAGTCGTGTTCCAGGGACTCGTGAACTCTGTTTTGTATGAGTTCCTATATTTGTATGTCATTATTTTCATTGACAACATTCTAATATACTCATGGTCAGAGGAGGAGGACGCCAGGAATCTAAGGACTATCATATACTTCCTCCAACATCACCAGATCTATGGAAAGTTGTACAAATGTATGTTCTGTACATGAGAGGTGAAATTCCTCAGACAGATAGTGTCTCCACATGGGATAGAATTGGACCCGTCAAAGTTCGAAGCCGTTGTTTCTTGGGTAGCACCCAAAAATGTGGATATGGTACATAGTTTCCTCAGTCTGGTGGGATATTACCAGAGGTTCGTACCTGACTACACTCAAGTTAAAACTCCTTTGATACCCTTTACCTGATAAGATCAAGCCTTCATATGAAGGGTGTAGTGCCAATAATATATTATCTATCTAAAAGTGTAGTTGCAATGTTCCCCAATGCATATATTTCCAGAGGAAGGGGTGATATTCGAGGTGTTTTATGACTCTTCCGGCATAATCTCGGGGTTTGTGTTAAGGTAGTAGAAGTTGTAATATCTTATGGGTCTATTCAATTACATTCTCACAAACATAATGATGCCACACATGACCTATATCTTGTAGTAATCGTGATTCCTCTAATGTTGTACCACCATTACCTCATTGGGTGTGCTTTGTAGTCTTAACAGATCATAATAGTCTGTGGTATATCTTCTCACTATGAGACCTAAACTTGAAAAAATAAAAGTGTATGGAGTTCCTCCAGGATTTTAACATTGATATCTCCTAAACCCTAGAAAATAGGAGTGTGTTGGATGATTCCTTAAGCATTAATTCACAAAACGTGATAGTTTGGGGATCCATGAATGCTTGGAAGGAAATGGAGGAGTTGGCCTCTTTGCACCTCGATGCTGGGGAGGAGAGTTGTAGGGGATATATTTTTCAATTGATAGTGTTGTATTACTTGGTGTAGTGGGTAGAGTAGTCTTAGTGGGGAGACATAGAGACTGAGGTGATTCGTGATCGTGTTGTCTAGGGTGATGCTCACGTGATATGGTCATAGGATAGAAAGAATCAGATGATGTTCTGTGGAAAGTTATTTGTCCCATTGTAATATGCAAGGTATTTATCCATGACATCCATAGCTCACCCCTCGCAATGTATCCAAGAGTCTCTAAGATGTACTGAGGTTTGAGGGAATAGTTTTGGTGTCCCTGGGTGAAGTAGGTGGTGGTGGAGTTTGTGGCAAGATTCCAAGTGTGTCAACAGGTGAAGGTTAGGCACTATGTTCCCAGCAATCGGTTGCATCCCTGGGACATTTGTGAGTGGAAGTGGGACGAAATCTGGATGGATTTCATCACAGGTTTACCCAGATATCATAGAGGATTCATTTCTCTTTGGCTAGTTGTGGATCGATTGATGAAATCATCTCACATCCTGGAAATCAAAGAGAAAAGCACAGTAGATGCCTTGGCACTGAGGTATGTGGATGAGGTGGTGTATCTCCATGGGGTTCCATGATCCATCATGTCAGATTGAGACACAGGGTTTACCTCATGAATCTTGAGGGGATTTTGTCATCCTTTTGGCACCCAGTAACAACTTAGCAATGCTTTCCTTCCTCAGACATATGGGCAGATATAGAGGACTATCCAGATGATTGAGGACATGTTGTGGACATGTGTCTTGGACTTTGGAGGATCCTGGGTATGGAAATTTTCCCTAGTAGAGTTTTCTTACAATAATATATATCAATCTACAATTTACATGGCCCCATTTGATGCCTTGTATGGAATACTGTGTTGTTACACATTTTCTAGATAGAGGAAGGGGAAATAGCTCTTCTTGGACCAGAGGTAGTTCATAGCAGAACAAAAAAGTTTCAACTTGTGTGTGAGAGGATGAAGGCGGATCATGACAAGAAGAACTTTTATTCCGATCATAGTAGGATTCCATTAGAGTTTGAGGATGGGGACCTCATTTTCATAGAGGTATCCCCTCATCATGGAAAGTGTAGGTTTGGCTGAGGGAGCATACTTTCTCCCAAGTTCATCAGACCTTTCCAAGTGTTGGAACAAGTTGGTTTGGTGGCATATCAGCTATCGTTTCCACCACAGTTAGAGAGTATTCAAGACATTTTTTATATCTCTAATATCTATACATATATACATAATTACTCCCCCATCCTAGATTAAGGATAGTCGGATATCGAGGATGATGATACGTTCATGGGGCGGCTGATAAGAATTAAGGATTATGTAGAGAAGGGGATACGTGGACAGATCATCCCCTTGTTTTGTGTTATTTGGAGGCATAGTGCCCTCGAGGGGAGTACCTAAGAACGAGAAGCACACATTCATGTCCAGTACATTGAGTTTTTATTTTTTTTTCTCTTATGATTGCTATGTTCCTTGTTTATGATGAAATGTTCGACCCTATTTTCTATATGATAAGTTGTTTTACCTATTCACTTATTTTTTTGTGAAAAGTTCTGACTATGGTCAGGGGAGATCTTTCTAACCAATCAAAAAATATCAATTTGGATTCGACTAAAATAGTTTGGGTGTCAGTCCCTTCCAAAGAGGATAATATCATGACATTGAGGAACCACCTCCCTAATCCATATTTCTAGACACCATGACATTGGGGTTTGTGTGATTTTTTGGGGATGTTAGGGGACTTAGTGTTCCATATTTCTTAGGAGATATATCTAAAGAAGGTTTCCTTGGATGTTGAGGTTTTCTCTCTATCTTTAGAATAACCCATGGTGGTTACTCTTAAGAGGTATCTTAAGGGATGGTTGTTCAGACCTCTTTTCTTCTCGGTTAGTTTAAAATTCTTGAGGGCGATAATATTTTGAGATGTATCTAATGTAATATCCCATATTACCCTAATCCCTTTACATTGTGATAATATTGTGTTTCGTGTTCTCGGGGAGGAAATGGTGGCTCATTTCAAGAGTTTTTCAAATATCTAGTTTTTCGGGACTGCAAGTCAGCGTGTCGGTATGTCTGTGCTTCATCATATCAGTGTGTCGACATCGGTGTGTCGTCATCGTTAAGGGGCATCGGCATTGGAAGATTGAGGGTGTCTGTGTGAGTGAGTAAAAGGAATCAGTGTCTGTAGTTCAAGTCATCTGTAGGTCAGGACATCAGTAGGTCAATACATAAGTGAGTTTGGGGTGTCAGTGTTAGTAGGGAATCATGTCAGTAGCTCATGATTCAGTGGTTCAGTGTCGGTGACTCAACCATCGGTGACTAATTTCCAAGTTTCCAGTTTTTACCCAGTTTTTCCAGTTTCTCCCATGTTATGTGTTTATATCCCTGAAATGCTAACTTATCATCTCAAAACCATGAAATGGTATTTATATGACATTTCTAAAAGGAATTATCCATTTCCTCATATCTTGTAACATCCCATGATCCTTGTAACTGTCGATCCTTGTGGTCAATCATTGACCCAGTTTTAAAGTACTTTGAAATCATCTCCCTAATATTTAGGATCTCAACCATTCATAAACTGTGATCTCTTCATTCCTGATTCCTTTTTGTTATCCATGGTACTCTTAGATACTTAATCCCTTTATGAGCTATGCTCCTGTACCAGAGCTCTCTTGTTCTGTTTTCATTAAGACTATCCCTGTGACTTGATAGATCCCTTTCTTCTTAGTGAAAAGAGGAACTTTGATCATTTGATCATATAAGTAGGGATTTATTTCTCTTCACTTTATTTTTGCATAATGTGGGGTGGGTTTGATAATGAAACACTATGAGGAATGGATGATTAAATTCTTAATAACCAGAAATATATAAGAATTGGATTTTATTAAAAACTAACATGGGTAAATAATATAACGAGCAGAGAGTAGTTTGAGGTTGATCACCAATTTTATTTGTTATCATTGATTCTATTATGGTTTTTTTTGGCTATATACCTTCTAAAAATCATGTTTGTTAGTGGTAGTTGTTCCACACATGTGATATTCTATTTCTTAAGATTCTTGAACAATTACTGCAACATTAAATTTTCTTCATCATGTATACATGGTTAAACAAATGTATGCCCCCGGATCAAGACTAATTTTTGATCACTCTTGTTATAATCTAGTGGAATTAAAGAACCTATGTTTAATGAATCTAAATTTATACACATCAGGTTGATATGTGTGGCTAATTGATGTGTTCTATTGAGTTTTTTAACCTTACATGAGTAGTGTGGTGCTGCTATTGGGAGCACAGATATAGGTACAAGGTTGGACTGTGGAGTTGGTTTTGTGAGAAGTGAGTGGTATGGGTGTGTAATGGGGTTTTGGTTAAAATTATAGTTATAGTGGGATTTTCATTTGGGGTGGTACAGTAGAGTTGTGATGGAATCTCAGTCTGATAGTTTGATTGATTGTGGAATGGATGAACTTTTAGGCATCTGTACTACCTTTTTGTTGTGTAATGGTCGCGAATTGACATCAAGCAGTGGGATTATAGTGTGGTTATGGACTCATTATTCAGTGTGGCCATATTGGGGAATGTTTTGGGATGTGGGGTTTCTAGAATGGGTTGTCAGAGGAGGTTTTTTTGGTAGAATTTTGAATAATGATGGTTTGAAAAGCTGAAAAGGTGTCTAGGAAGATTAGAGGGTTAGTGTAGTGGGAATGCGTGTTTGGTCTTTTTGTTTTATTATGGTTATGGTTGGTAGTTTTCCATTAGTTTTGTAATAAATTTATATGAACCCATTAAATAATAAATCGAATGTGATTAGATAAAAAGATGATGGGATCGTATTATTTTTATGGCTGGTTGTGTATTTAAGGGTGATATCAAAGGTGGTTTGTGTGGGTTGGTTGTTGTTTGGAAACCCGTTGGATGGGATGATTGTTTTATTACCTATATATATATACATTGTACTTCCTTTAATGTTATATATGCGCCCAACCCTTGTAAAGGAATATGTGCTAAAATCCTCCATTTCATGGAAGAGGGCGTCTTTCCCAACATCCCGGTGGGAGGATGGAGGGTTGGTTACTAACTTCTTCCTCGTACCCTCTCCCGGATCATGCCTCTTGGGAATATCTGGGTAGGATGTAGTGGATTGAGGAATAACATAGTTCAAGATTCTTTGTTAAAGGGGTTTTTTTGGATGAGGGGCCTAGCTGTTTGTGGGATAGTTTTGTTTTCCTATATATCATTGGGATGAGGCCCAGGTGTCTTCGGGTGAGAAACGTAGTTGTTGTTTCTCGGGTGTATATAAGCGGGATTGTATGTGGTTGAGGCCCAAGAGTGTGTGGGTAGGTTTTGGAAGTGGGAATTCATATGGTAATAGTGGTATCATCAAGATGTTAGTCGTTAGGGACAAGAAGTCGACCATTTGTAAAGTGGTGTGGGGTACCCACGTATCAATGATCTTATACTATTAAATTACTTGATTTGCTTTTTCTGGAGAGAGTTCCTTGGTGATGTTGGGCTGGATAGTATTCCTTGGTAGGTTCTTTGAGTCTCTATTATTTTTTCATAGGGGCATTAGTACGTTACACCACTTGTGCATGGGTATCTTTAGTTTTCTTACTGAGTATACTTGTATGATCATCATTTGTATATAAACTACTTTCATGTTTCTGGGGGGACATTGAGGACCGTTATAGACCGTACTTTCTTGGGCATCAATATTTGTTATTATTTGTACATCGAATATTTTGTTTTGGTACTTTAATTTGGAGTTTTTATTTTGCTTTGTATCAATTTTGCCTTTGAACATACATGTGGGGATGGATTTTGGATTCTCTTTTACTTTTAGTATTTGGAGTTATTTTGGATTTCCCATCTTATCTCTTGATATTGTTCAATAAAAAGGGTAATTCCTTCCATTTTTTGGGTGATATTCTATACCCATGGTGCTATTATCCACTCTGGGGACTATTGAAGGCGGGACACCGAGGTCATTATCTCTCCTTCGTCTTGAGAAGGGAATGTGTGACAGTTTTTCATCTCTTCCCTCATCATGAAAAAGGTGATTCAAGAGATTATGGTTAACCTTTTTATTTATATATACCTCAAAATCAAAGTATATCATTTTATTCTTATAGTTTGAAATAAATAAAAACACCAAGTTTTGTGTGCATTTACGTGTACAAACATGTATGTAATTCACACTAAGAGGTATGGCCATCATCTTAATCTATGACTTGTCATGCATATGCCTCTGTTTTATTCATGTAATATATATTTTTATGTTGTATGAAGAATATTTATGTATGTTGTACATATAATATATATATATATATATATTTATCTTTATTCATATAAAAAAATAAAACATAATTCTTTATTAAATATTTTTTAAGACTATTTTTTTGAAGGAAAATATGTATAGAAACTATCCAAATGTCATGAAAAAATATTCAATGTATGATTTGATTTATTTCTAATATAGAAGAAATATTCTTATGAATTTTTATAAATATATATATGTTTCCTTGTTCATGTTTGTGTTTATTTATAAATATATATCTGTATATGATTATAAATATATAAAAAATATTTATAAATTTTGAAAGCAAGAAAGAGCAGTGAAAAATGTACGTATACACAATGAAATATTAATTTTTTTTATAAAACCCTACACTTAAGCATTGTAAATATTGAAGGTTATTAGGCAGTGAAATCAATCCCTCGATAAGTGGGTAGGCCAATGATAGCCTTCATTGGTTCAAGTTGACACAATGTTTTCATTTTCAAAAGCTTTATTTATATTTTTTGAAATTCACTGGATTATTTTTAAATAATTTTCAAAGTGTAATATGTTCAAAGTACCATCCTTTGTAATAATATTATAAAAATATTTTTTAGAATATTTTTTTCCAAAAAAGGTATTTCAACGGCTTGAAAACACATTACTGAGAGAATGAATGCTCACCCTTTGTTTTAAAATGATTTTTCACGGCTATCTTAGAAGTTCCATTACATATGTCACCACTTTTTGAGTTAGTGTGTGTGGAAGCATAGTCAATAGTTGTTTTATTTTAGTTCAACTTAATTAAATGTTAGGTTTTTTCACGTTTTCCAAAACCAATACTACTAAATGGTCCTTATTTGGGTAAAGAGTTGTGTAATTGTTCAGTTCTTTTTATAAAAAAAATTAAACAACATTTTTAATCACTTAGTCTGAAATAGCGGGCTTGGCGAATTATAATAGGTATCAAAGGAACAGAATAGTTAAATTTGTATATTAGGTGTTTTCGGTAGTCTAAAAGTCTTTTAGTCTTAATGTTTCTCAATTCTAAAGGTGGAAATTCATAAATCTTTTTTTCTGAAAAAACAAATTCTGAGGACAGAATTCTGTTTAGGGGGATAATATAAAGACCTAGAATCTCATACCTAGAATAGATATTATATTAAATGGTTTATTTATATATAAAAAAACTATAAATTTATTTATTATAATTTTTTTGAAAATAGAAACCAAAATTAAGTATTTCAGTTAATTTAATTAAAACTTTTATTTCAACATGAATTTGAAAAACACCATTTTCTAACAAAGGGTTATTTAATGAAAATATTTTAAATGAATTGAATATTGTAATTATTTTGATAATTACTAAATTATTTTACAAATAAAATTTCACTATGAGTGTTCACATTCTAATATAGGCTAATAATTATTTAATCAAACATATGAATAATTATGTTATTATAAAATTGACAGGGATTTATTTTTGAAAATATGATATATCTATATATATGAAATTATAATTATTAGTTTTAAATTATTAACTTTTATCAGAATAACATTTTATAAAATTACTAATTTTTAAAAAAAAATTATATTTTAAATATTTAATAAGATATTTTATTTTGATAATTTTATGTTTTTAATAAGAATATTAAAAACATTAATATTATTAACTTTATTAAGAATAAATTTTAATTTCATTTGGTTTAAAAATTAAACTTTTAATATTATATATTTTTAACCTTTATTAAAGAATGTAATAAGATAATAATAATATAATAATAATAATAAAAGAAGAACAGAATTAAAAAATAGAGAAATGCGAGTTTTCTCTTAGGGGTTGACCACATGAACCCAAGGGAATGATAGAGGATTCAATTGGGAAATGTAAAGGAAGTCAAATACTGGGAATAAGGGATCATTCATGAATATCCTAGGTATTGATCCAACCTGAACTGAGTTATGATAGTCCTCTATAGTTCGCAGGACAACACTGAGTCCATGATCAGTTTACAGTTTTAACCGATGGATGAGCATTAAGTATAACAGAGATCCCAAAATTATTATCTTCCTATTCCAGTATTTTCAAATCTATTGGTAGGTGTCTAAATAGTTATTAGGTTATTAATTTTCCATATTTTTTAAAAAAACTTCTTCACTGGACAACATAGATTCTCTATTATAAGTCTTTAGAATTTTTCATCATGAATCATTATCATATGTTCCATGTTTTTTCATTCCTCTATATTTTCCTGGATCTATCAATATATTTACCTTTTGGGGGTCCAATGATAATGATTTTGTGCATGGATATCTATGATTCTTCATGATGAAGCTGGTTGATTCATTTTTAATTTGTACACCATCTTAGTCGACTTTAAATTCAGTTGGCTTACATAAAAAAGTGGAAAATTTACTAAAATTTATACCTCCTCATATTTCACAGGAAGTATCAAGATGTAGTTTATTTATATTATATATCATTGTAGAATAATTAAACCCTAAAAATCTCTTTGAAATTGTTTATCTGTTACATATCCACCACTTGAATAATATATAGTGAGTTTTGGTCTATAAATAAGTTTGTCTTTTTGGAGAAATAGAGAGAAATTCATGAAAACTATTTTCCATTTGATAAACTATCTAGCAAGGCAAAAGAAGATACTGGCACGAAAGAGGGCTGAAGCCCTATTCCCTTTTCCATATGACTTTTCTTTTTTTGAAAACATGAGAAATAGATAATGGGAGGTTTATTTTTCTTTCATAATCAATGGAATGTTTTTTTCAATGAAATTCTTAAGGAATTTATTTTAGATTGAAAATTATATTTCATTATTTTTACACTATGTATTAAGGGATAATCTAGTTATCTATTTCAAAATTGTGTTTTTTATTCCTTGTATAGGATATATTTTACTTTGATTTTCAGATAATGATCTATAATTTCATATTTTTTGAAAGGGAATGTAAATATTATTTCACTTATTCTTTTTTGAAATTATAATATTAATAGAATTATAATATTATTTTTATTCCATTCTGTGAGATTTTATTTGTAATGGATAGTTCAATTTTATGAGATCTTATGTTTATAAAACAAAAATTAATTCATAAAATTCTAATTGGTTGGAATTTTAAATATAGAATTATATTATTATGAAATTATTTGATGATATGCATTTTTCATAAAAATTATTCTGGATGTCCAAAATAATACTACAAATTAATTATATATGTTTTTTTCAAAATAAACCTAATTGTGGATTTATGAAATTGAAAATATTATTATTTTAAATATTATAGTATAATTAATATAAATGAACCTTTCTGGTAAACCTTTTTATTAATATATACTTGAAAATAAAATATATCATTTTATGCTTATAGTTTTAAATAAATAAAACTACCATGTCTTTTCTGAACTTACATATACGAACATGTATGTGATTTACATTAAGAGGTATGTCCATCATCATAATAAATGACATGTCATGCATATGCATTAGTTTTGTTAATCTAATATATATATATATGTTGTATGAATAATATTGATGTCTTTTGTATGAACAGTATATATAGGAATATAGAATGAAGAAAAAATTATTTTGTATAAATGATTTTTATATAATAATTTCTTAATGGAAAATATGTTAGACAACTATCCTCATATCATGTAAGTACAAGTCGACATATTATTTAATTTATTTTGAATCTCAAAGAAGTATTCTTGTGAAACATAATATATATATATATATATATATGTTTGTGTCTTCATAAAAATATATATATGAATATATTTATTTATTTATTTTATAACTGTATTAAAAATGCTTTCAAAATTTTAAACTAAGAAAGCCCACTGAAAATGTAAATATACATAAAGAACGATTAAAAAAACTTTCATAAAAGTCGGCACATAAACATTGAAAAAATGGTAGGGTATTGGGGAGTGATCCCAATCCCTCAACAAGTGGGTAGGCCCAAGATATCCTTCAGTGTTTCATGCTGCGTCAATTTTTTTATTTTCAAATTCATGTTTAATATTTTCTTAAATTCACTGGATTATTTTAAAATCATCTAAAAGGTTAATATTTTCAAAGTACTAGTGATGTCCATAATATTATAAAAAGTTTTTTTAGAATAATGTTTTCCCTAAAAGGTATTTATACTATTTAAAAACACCTTAATATGTAAATTAATTGTCACCCTTTATTTTAAAATGGTTTTTCATAGGTATCTTAGAAGATATATTACAAATGTCACCGCTTTTGGAGATAGCTCACGTGGAAGCATAGTAAAAAGTTGTTTTATTTTTGTTCAGCTCTGATAACTGTAAGGTGTTTTCTAATCATCCGTATCCTAGAATGGTAAAAGTTCCATGTTTGTGTAAATTTTTTTGTAGTTTTTCAATTATTCTTATAAAAAAAATTACACAGCATTTTTAAGCACTAAGTCCAGAAGAGCGGGATTAGGGAATTATAACCTAAGAATTACATGGAGATGTTGGTTGGGAATTAACTACATGTCGGTGTTGTATAAGAGATTCTGTGACCCAATTGTGGGTTCAATGGTCGATAGATATTGTAGCTCTGCAAGGAGGAAAGACCTTGAGATGTTATGATTCAGGAAAGGTACATTTGGTTGAGCTTCTTGCCGATGAGCTATCTGGGGATCGAACAATAGTAAGAGGTATTCCATGGTTGTGATGGTCTTTTTTTATTTTTTTTCCATGGAGTTTTTTGTATGGAATTAATAGTTTTGGGTGCACGAGGCTCATGTGAGATACTTTTGGACTAAACAAGTCATGGTTAGTAGGTTGTAATGGTATTAGATACATTATATATATATATATGATGTGTGTTGGTAACTCAAAACAAATGCAATGTTGGACTATTAGGGTGTTTAATGAGGCATGGGTTCTTTGAGAATTTTTTGATATGTAAGATGTTGGGAACATGTTGAGATGTGGGACCACAAAGGATCCATATGCAACATGGGAATCTGGTTTCCATATGATGACATGTGGTACTTAAGGAGCTTTATATATGTAACATTAATTACCTAAGAAAATTATGAGGTAAAGGAGTGAATATTCATCATAGGGGGAGTCATTATATGCTCAGTGGACCGTCAAAATTTTGGGGTTTGAGTTTGAAACTGACCGGGGTAGGTAACTCATAAGGTGGGGTGTTCCTTGAGAGATTAGACCAATGAAATTTATAACCAGGGTAGACCGATGTGCTTTTAAAAGTATGTGTATATTCAATACAATATTTTATTAATATATTATATCTTGAGGATGATATATGTTATGGAAGGGAGACTGTAACGACCTGGGATTTTGGAGTGTGTTGAAATCCTCAACCAATTTGATTTTTTTAGAGATTGGTGATCCTAACAACCTATTTTAGGTTCTTATGATCTTAATTCTGAGAGTTAATTTGACCTATGTATATTTTCTCATATAGGATTTGGGGCTCAATAATTTTCTCAAGGTTTATGGTGGGTTTCGGGTGCATCGGAAGATGAAAACCCTAATTTATAGGGGGGATCATTAAAAAATGCATGGTTTGGACAAACCATGAACACCCTAGGAGTAACTGTACCTCCCTCCTTATTCAAGGTGTGGTTCCTAGATAACGGGTGCCCATAGTTAGCGCATGTTTTTCCAAACTGTGATTCTATACTATAAATGTCACTTAAAAATGTGAAATTGAAAATTTTACCATCCCTTTATTTATTTTTTTCAATCCTATTTTCCTTCTCTACCCACATGAAAAGCAGAGAGAGACCACCCTCCCTCCACATAGATTTCAAGGTTTCTCCATCATCTGATATATGATCTGATCTCCTTTTGTCTCATTGTAACTTCATTGATAAGGCCCCAAATCATCTTCCATCAGTTATCATTTTCTATTTACATATGTAGTGCTAAATATATGTCAGCCATTTTTTCCTATTTATGGTATTCCATCTAATGTAGTGATTTCCAATGATGTGTCTTGAATTAAATGAAGATATCAATTGGAAAAACATATACATGTATGAGGAAGGACGTTCATCTCTTTCGCATTTATTTTACTCATGTTTTGCGGTTTTCTTCTTGATCACACCATTAGGTAGTCCAAGATATACCATAATTAATTAACATATTATATTTAAATTAATTATGAACTATTATGGGATTCCATTGGGAATGATCGATCCAAAATCATAAATGTGAGGATGGGTTAGAGGTTGTGGACCACATGGGATGATTAGGATGCGTGTATATTAATTATTTAATTTGAGTTATATTTATTTCATGTAATGGTTCTAGGAGATCAATTTGGTCTTGGCCCAATGATTGAGGTGGTGATGACCACATGTGCTATGGTGATGTCATTCATTAGGTTGGTTGAGGCTATTGTGCTATGAGTGATGTTGATAATATGAAGGGTGATGTGGATGGTTGTTTGAGGAGATGAGGTCATCATGATTGTGGGAATAGGCTATAACATTGAGATGATGTTGGCCATCAGGATGGGAGATGTGGTCAAAAGGTCATGAGATGCATTGCTGATGTGGCTTAGGTACTATGTTTGGGTTATTGCTGCTCCCCGCGATTGGAAGAAAATTTTTTGGTGTCGTGTGCATAAAACTTTTACTAATATTATGAGGTTTTTGAACCACTCATGTGGGTAGTGGACTCCATTAGTTTCTTCATAGGACGGTTTTGACTATCAGTGAGGTTTTATATGCTTTTCATTGAAACCCATGGGGTTGGTGAGGATGTATTGGTTGCAGGTGATGATACTGTATGTTGGAGGATGAGGGTTAAAATATATTAAATCTATTGGGCAGGTATAACATGGGTGGATAGACATCCCTAACCTCGGCATGTCATCTATTTAGGCGACGATGTTTATTGTTTGGAGGACATACATTGTTGTCCCTTGGACGTCTGGCTTCGAGATGATAGGGATTTTATTTTCCATTATCTAAGGGGTCAATTACATTATTGGGAATCCATTAAAGATTATGGTATTTTGATTATGAAACAAGAAGTGTCATATGGAATGAGGTGTTGGTGATACAATATAAGAGGCTCTTGAGGGATCTCGAGCATTTTACTTTTAGGGGATTTATTGGGATTTTTCAAAGGATTCTCGCAACAACATTTATATATATATTGACATGTAGGTGTATCCTAGCTATATAACTAGGGGAACATGGTATATATGGGATGTCCAAAATAGGTTATTTATATGATGTGCATGTGTTGTTTTATTTATTTTTAGAAACACATGATTTATCATGTAGATGTAATATAAGCACAAATTTTTGGTGGCCAACGGAGATTTATTCTCACACACTACATGGGACCATCGAGATGCATGTAGATTTTATTATTTTTTGATAAGGATTAGAACTAAGTTTGGAATCTTGTCCTTTGTGATGATGTCATATTTTATATCATGGGATGAATGACAAGGACCTTGGGTTCCTGTACAAGATAGAGTTTAATTTTTGTGTTTTTTTATTATTTATTTCACCGTGATTATTTTAGGTATGTATTGATGGTCTCCCATGGGAAACCCTATTGTTATCAATTTTTTATGACATGATTTGTGTTAATGTTCTACAAATGGAATCAAGTGATTTTTAATTCCTTAAATTGTGTGTTTGATCTTGTTGATTATTGCTTTGGCTGTATGTTATGCTTTCACTATTGAGAGTTACTAGTTCGACAGTTTATGGTCTTTCTTCCCCTATATTATATGCATATAGACCGTTATTATTATCACCACTATATGGTATAATCTCCGCACAATCACCTCTTTATACACTTGATGATATTAAATATCCATTTCCGTATGAGGAGTTTTATATAAGGACTAGTGGTATTGGATCCCTTATTATTGTTCAGGTGGAAAAATATGTTGGGGTTCTATAACTATATTTCATTTTAATTTACATTCCATGAAGACTCTTCAACCAATAAAATCTGAGGATCTATATTGATTTTTTTAATGGAATATTTTATATGAAAATTCTTAATATGTTATTTAAATAGAAGAATGTTACAAAATGACACTCTTATTTTTAAATATATGTTTTGTTTCTCTATTAAGAAAAAAGAAATTTTTGAATGAAGATAAATGATAATTTGTGAATAATGAAATTATATTAATGATGATAATTTATTTATTATTTTTTGTGGTTTAAAACATTTGATAAATTCATCTCCAATGCTAATACATTATATATTCAATTTATAGAAGAATAAAATACATAAATTAAAAATTGTTAAGTAATATAATTTTAGACACTAATTTTGTTCCATGGATTTTGTACATGAAGATCGAATTTTTGTGTGTGAATGAATTATATTCTCAATCCATCTTTCTATTTATTTATTTGATGGGATATTTAATAAATACTATCAAAATACAATTTAATTATATTTTATATATTTTTTTTAATTACATTATTTAAAAATAATTCCATTCTTGGATGAGTATGAATAAGATATTATATGGTCAAAAATTTCACTCATTGTCCATTTTATGAGTCAATGGTATCCTAATTTGTTAAATAATAACCCAATATGAGTGAAAATTGGGTTACCATGATGATTTTTAAAATTGGTTAATTATAGGTTAGACCAAAATATAATCTTTAAAACACCACAAAAAACTATATAATTTTTATTTTCTGATCAAATTTGTAACATATATTTCACTGCATTCAAATACCTAGAAATTTTGATAAATCGTTATTTACAATTACTTTATTAAAATTTATTATTTTATGAAATTTTAAAATCTCTCCTCATGTCATTTATAAAAGGAAACTTCCTCATACTATTTTTAGACCACATTGATCATCTTGGATCAAATAAACCCTAAAAGGTGCCTTTTAGACATACTTAACCACATAATAGAGTATCTTTTCATCTAAATAGACCAATACTATTACCCTTAAGATATGATTTAAATATTTTCTTTCAAAAGAGAGGTAATCACTTTAAACTATCACATTCTTTTTTTTCTTCTTCTTATTTTCCTCACCTAAGTCTATCGTAAATATCACATAAGACAAAATTAAATACCCTATTTTTTAGGAAATATTATTTTGATTATGAAATGTATATTACCCACCCTCTTTCACATGAAATGAGAAGTGAATTTATTTCTTGTTTATGAAAATAGCTTACTATCTCCACTTAGTTATACAATTCAATTTTTTATTCCATATTTCATGGATGGTTTCACTGTTAAATTAAAAAAAATTATAAAATAATTATACCCATATAATCAAAATATCAAATATAACTTCATAACATAAATTTTGATATTATATAGTAACGTCATGCTTGAATATATGTGGACTACCACCTTCACAATGTTATGTAATTTTTTGTTAATTTTTGTTTTAAATTTATGGTAATAAGGATGAATTTTTTAAATATATATGATAATGATAATTTAACTGACAAATAAATTTGACCATTATTTTGTTTCATCCATTGAAAAATTAAAATTTTGTTCATTCATACACATGTCCTAACGTCTCCATTAATGGTTTAATTCGTTTTTCTTTCTCTATATTATATGGATGAATATAAGTATATATATATTTAATATAAAATATTTGTGTACCAATAATATAATTCTAGAGTTGATGGAACTATAATAAAAGTATAAGTGATGGAACTGTTGAACCGAAACATACTTGAATAATAAAGCATTTAACACCATAAATAATAATAATAATTATAAAATATTATTTAAAAAATAGGTGATAAAATGTTATAAATAGATAATATATGATAATATAGATAATAATGGGGTTCTGTTATGTATTTATAATAATCTTAAAATTAGAATATAGAACATTAGAGTATATATGAGGCAATTCAAACAAGAATAAAGGGATATCATCTTATTCTACCCTCAACTGAGATATATTTGGTAGCTTACCGATATTTATTTTCTTATAGTGTATATAATGCCCAATTTAGTTGTTTCACATGAATATCCATTTGTACATAATGAATAATGTTAAATTAAAGAATTTTTTTAATATTTTATATTATTTCTACCATCTTTTCTCTTTTTTGTGCATTAATCAAGAAAAAAAATGTCCTAAGAAAACTGTTCTTATATTTATTTTTGATCAGATATATTTTAATTCAATCTATATATGGTAATTAAAATTTTATTAAGATAATTTAAAATTCTATAATGAATTATCAAATGTAATTTTTACCTATTATTTAATTTTTAAAAAATGGTTAAAAAGAAACATTTTTTCATTTTCCGAATGAGGTGTGTTTCTCAAAAAACTATGTAAGGTGCATTTTCTTTTAACATAAAAATTATAAATGAAATTAACAACTATTTTTCATCTAAATGTATAAATTCTTAATTTATAACATTAGAATTTTATTTTAAATGATTTTTTTACTAATTTATATGATATTTGAGTTCCTAAAAATTAATTTCTATTTAAAAATGATAATTTACTCAAAATATAATTGAATACACATTTATGATACTTTTATTCATAGATTATAAAAACATTTTATTTTAATTATTCACTAATGTGTATATATTTTAGTTACAACATCATTTGAAACATTCACAAAAAATGATCATTATATATTATATTCCTCTTCATTTTCTAAATTCTTTGTGTCATGGATATTATTATTACCTAAACACTATACAATTTATACATATAGTGTTATAAATTAAATGTGTTTCACTGAAAATGGAATTATTGATAAATAAATAAACATTACTCAGTATGGGTATTCATTCTCAATGCATATTTTTTTAATATTTTAATCGATCATTCTATATATGGGGAATGCATTTGATATATTCTGATGGGTGGGGATTAGAATTTTATGGCACATTGATGTTTTGAAATATATCACAAGATAAATCATTAAGATATCATTAAATTTGTTTTTTTGAATATTAAATCCCATTATTTTTAATATCTAGTGAATAATTCCTTGATGGTATATATTTCCTGATGATAGAGATCAGGAAATCCAATATTAATCATTTCCTTTGTTGATAATTAAGTTTACTTTTCTCCAATACATTACTACATTGAAATTATAAATGAATTTATTTGGTGATGAAGTTATTCATTAAATGGAATGTCTTTCTATCAATTAATTTATTCATATTGATATTTCATTATTTTATACAGGATATATTTTTAAGTATACAACCCTTACTGAGCATCTGAGATCACTCTTTTTTGTTTTCTTTTCCCTAGGATATGAATAAAGACATCATGAATAATATAAAGGATTACATATTTTTTTATACTATATATTAAATATTTCCAATGGTATATCGGAATGATTTATGTATCTAGATATTCAACAGTACTAAACTATTTTCCCTTTGGGATGTAGTATCTTTTAACTCATGAGAATATAAAAATGTAACCACCTGTTATATGATACTATGATCAGGGACATTACAATTGGTAATTGAGAATGTTTATAGGTGTAACATATCGTTACCTTTTTAGGTTTCATGATAAATTTATTTGAGTATCCAATGATTATATATATTCTCTTGTTGTTTCCAATGATTTTCAGATATTTATTATGGTTTTTGGCCCTATTAAATGCTACTGAATAGTTTTACAAACCATGCATCCAAAACATAAAACATTTCCTATAGCCAAGGTAGGTGAAAAAAGTGTTTTCATAGTGTTAATAAGGTTAGTAAAACCATAAATCATTGACATAATGGATTCTCATAGTTGATCCACAGTTAAACAACCCAAATATACTAATAGTGAAACTCTTCCAGTGGTTCTATTTTGGGCACATGGTTAGTACAAACTGAGTGACCTAACTGAGGAAACCATGTTAATGATAACTAATTCCCACCAAATATATGTTAAAACCTATAACCCCCCTCCCCCAATAATTGACCCCAAACAAATCCCACTTAGACAAATATCTAATCCGTTGGATTTTTATGTCCAAATAGTGCCATTTTGGCACTCCAAGCCTCATTTAATGGTGAATTAAAGTGTTTATCGATGCAATGGCCCACTTATAGGGAGTTAATTTCTTTTTTGTTTTTGATATATTTTTTTATTTTGATTTATTATTCACATATGTTATTTTTTATTTTTTATTAATTTCATTTAGAATGATTGATGATGATATATTAATATGGTGTCTTTATATCTCTCTTGAGATCCCTCTTTCTAAATTCCGTGATTTCCATTGGAGGTCAAACATCTTGAATCTATTGTGATTGGATTTTATATTTTAAATTTTTGTGTTGGTATTCTTATAAATTATTTTTAATGCATATCTCCATGATAATATATAGATGTATGCCTCTTTCAAACACATGTTCTATAATTATTGATCTCTAATTCCCATGAGAAATCAACATTGATTCAATTTTAAATAATTTGAACATAAAATAAATTCAATGGGAATAATATTGATATCTATCACCTTTCTGTGAATTTTTAACTCCATTTTTAATTTATTTATTTTAAAATAATATTTTCAAAAAGTATTGGTGAAATTATGGTATTTAACCCGTGTTTTTATTACAAAAATGAAAACCGTTGATTTAAATAAAATGAGATGAACTATTTCATTATGTTTTAATAGTTTTAAATGCTTGTATTTTTATATTACTAAGATCCCTCATTTAATTTTGTTCACCTTGTTATCAAAATAGGTTCTCTTTGGTGATTTTTAATGGATGATTTATTCACATCAAAAGAGGGTATAAACCCATTTTTTGAAATGTATTCAAACATTATTAAAATGTAAATATTTATTTGAATTATTTAGGTATTTTTAATAATAAAATATTTTTTAAAGGACTATTTGGACTTATGATGATGGTTTTGGAAATGAAGAAGTTATGATTACCCTTTTTAATATGGAATTGTATAAAATGTTTTAAATTTAAATTGATGATGCATGGAATCCATGATAATTTTTTTTGATAAATCTACCGTATAATAATCCTTTTTTACAACTTATTTAATTCATATACATCCAATTTTTTGGGGTTGAAAAGGGATTAATTACATTGAGGGAGTTGAGGGTGAGGGTAAGATGTGATTAGAGGGAATGATCACACGGTTGATAATGATAAGGATTCATGTGTGATCTCCATAACTAGATTATACCACTTACCTACATTGCATAGTCATGGGATCCAATATTTTTAGATAGGATTTCCAATATATATTCTTCATTAGTTAACTCACACCTAAATTAGTGGATCTATAGAAAACAGAAAAGGATCGGGCTATGAATGTGCACTCCGGAAATCTGGTGTGAGTAGAATTTTTTTCTTGAGACCTATGAGCCTAGATGTATCCCCTATGATTATTCATGATTATTTTGGATTAGATATTCTATAGTGGACTGAATATTATACCATGTTTGTACCCATACCATCCATATATTTGATACTTGGTAAAATATAGCATTCATTGTCAATACATGGCACTAGAGTTTTCTTTCTTGACTGAACTATTTATGTATATACTATAATTTCACTATATTGTATTTACACTTTCAGATGACTTAATTTTTGGGGCATGTTATTAAATTTATGTTCTCATACGACTCTAGCTTCAGAAATGTTTTTCAAAAACATTCAAGATAATTTTTAGTTTGTAAATGTTGAAATGTAAATTTTATTTTTTTGGATGATAAATGTTTTTAAATGTTTAAAATGATATTTTTAAACTAATACATGTAATAAAATTTCCATACTCTTATTTTATAATATTGTGATTACATAATGTATTAATTTCAAATAATATTTGGTGGGATCATAATGGGCTCCATATCTTACACCATACTTAAGTTATTTTTTCAGCACTTTATAATATTTTATCGAGTACTTGTTATCTCATTTTCTATTGTGAGTTTTAGTTAGGGTGACCATGTGTGGGTGAATTCGGCCTTCATGTGTGGTTGTGGACCAAAACGACTAGGTTTTTTGGGGTCTTATTTTTATTTGCAGTTTAGAATTGCCTCATTTTACAAGATATGGTTATACTAATGTATGTATCTGATGATAATTATTTATTTCACTTAGTTTATTGGAATTTTTTTGGGAGAAATAATTCCCAATTATAATTTATCGATTCCTAGTATCCTATATCTAGCCCATGGATATTGGGAATACTCTTTATGTTAGAGTAAAATTGGATTGGATATTGGTTTAAATGGTTTTTCAGGTTTTGTTAGTTAGATATGGTACCATCTAAAAACTTTCCATAACATGATTAAATTATCCTTGAAAGACCTTATGTTATTTGGGGTGAGTCATTGTTGAAAATATATTAATAATTATTTGATACCTATGATTTAGTTTATAATATGGTTCTTGATCACCGCTTCTTCATGATGAAACTTCTGTTACTAGGGATGTGTGAACTATAGTATTTCTTTTGAGTTATTAGTTTCCTTATGAAAAATGATATTAAAATTCCCAATGTAAAAATATTGGACTTGAGGAATCTCATATGGTTTTTTGAACTGAAATGCATGGATGGCTATAGTGTCACCATGTTTTAATGGTCTGGTAAACTACAAAGACACGATGTGACTAATCTGTAAATACATCCATGAATATTTTTGAATTTGTTGTGCAGTTTTCCATCCTATATGACTAATCAATTCATTATTATAAAATGTCTCTAAATATGACTACTTATCCATTTTATTCTATATGAATTAAATTATGCGATATTATTTAGAATGGTTTTATATTTGTTTTGTTTCATGTTATTGTTTGGAAATTATATCTTTAATCCTATTATTATAATTTTAAATCCCTTTATTGAATACCATTTTACTATTAAAATATTATTTGTTGAGTGCATTGAAATTTTTATTCAATTACTAATTTTTTTGTTCTTTTGAAATGTTTGTATTGGAAAACTAGTTTTAAAATACTCTGACGTGATGTGATAAATATGAGTTTTAAGAATAATTTTATTTTTTTTGGTTAAAATGGAAATGGTTTTGTTAAATGGAAAATGATATTAATGATTTTGAAACCATGGAATAATTTCAATTTGATGGTAAATCTATTTTTAAATTGTGATAGATATAAATATGGATTTATCATTTTGAAAGGAAAGTGTAATGTTTTATAAATTGGGAATTATTTTGTGTTATAACATCAATGGTAATTTGGTAATGTGTTTTATGAAATGTTTTAATGATTTTATCGTCTTTTATTATATATCAGGATCTTTGTTATGTCAGATTCGGTGAGCCGTTGTTTTATGTTGTCCAAAAATGTAACAAACTATGATATAGATGAAAGATAAAATGATTATTCATTAGTATGATTTTCTGAGTGGTCCTTCATTTTTTCTGGAAGTGTCATATCTTGTGGAATTTTCTACCCAAACTCTATATAGAGTGGTAGATCCTGAGACATTCCAACATTTGATCTAATTGCATAACTTCATGGATAGTCAAATACCATTATATAATGGTGAATGAGGTTCTCCTAAGACATTTTTGTTGCTTCATGAGGTTTATGGGTTCTTCAATTCTTTTCAAACTCTATATTATCTGATGTTCATGTATATCTCATTCTTCTTTTAGGGACTAGTCCATGATTTGCAGGAATTTACCATTCCCTCTTGTTTACCTAAACCAATGTCTTAATAATTATTCATGGGAATCTTAATTTTGTGGAAATAACCAATGAAGCTAAATAATGAGAATGTTTCATAGTTTATTTGTTTTGGTCTAAATGATCTATCAATTTTGGGGTATGAAAAGTAACACTCATATTTGGTACATTTCACACCAGGTCTTGTTGGTTATGAATTTAGTAAGTCTTATTTTTTTAAATGATATTCATCCATATACTCTAATATCCATTCTAGTGGCCTTGAGTATTTCTTATCAAAAGATTCTTGATTTAGATTTTCATCTGAATCAAATATAGTGAAATGACATGAATGGAAGGGTGAGTCATTCATTGTTGAGAAAGGGAATCCGTATACTAGAAAGAAGAGTCATCTTGATTGTTTCTAGTGTAAAATATATGGTTTTTAATAGGTTTTCATTGAAAACTATAATGGATTGTAGAGAGTGTGTCAGATTACGTAACCTTTAGAGTGTATATATGTTGGGAGACTTGAAATGGAAATTTTAGTTCATTAGATTAGCTTCTATGTTTAGGATAGTTTAGGATTCATTATAATAGTTATCCATCTACTAGCCTTAGAGTGAGGATTTTTACATAGTGTAAGATCATCAGGTTATCAGTTATTGGTTTCTAGATGTGGATAATGTCGACCAAGCTAATTTTTTATAATTTCCAAGTGGAAACTGCTCTTTATTTCCCTTATTATGGAATCTATATTTTGGAACCCTTTTTGTATATTTGTGAATGATAAATTCTATACCATGGTGTGGGATGTTTTTTGATTGATGATGTGACAATGGATTCCAATTCATGAGAACTCTATGGTTGAGCCTTATGGATGTGAACACTGGGAATATTTACCATCATTTTTAATTAATTCAGTTTCTTAAAATTCGTTATGCTCATGGGGATGTAGTCGATTCTTAAGCTGATAATCCTTGAGATTTTGGGGATTTTGGATCCATTATTTTTCTTTTTCTAGTTGATGGGTTGAGCATAATATTGATGAAATATACAATATCCCTTGTGAGAGTTGAGTTCCTTGTTATGTATAAACCAATATGTTTGAGTTCAATCAAGTTAGACTCTGATATAAATTGTTAATAGCACAAGTAACTAGGATGATGTGGATTGTTGATAGACCAAGTTCTTGAAGGTTCTAGTATTTTATTTGATGATATAATTGACGGTTGAGGCTTATTTTTTAAAATCGTATATTAATATAAATTTCTTACACATGGTAAAAATAATTTTTTAGTCCTTTTCTTTAATTGTAGAAATTTTATCTTAGATGTTTCTCTATGATGTGTGGTTAAATGCTCTTATTTAGTCAAAGTGACATACATTATTTATGTTACACCATTTTTATTAATTCATAAATGGTAGGGATACCTATGTTAGGTCTTCTATATTTATATTATTTGGATTCACATTATGATATTTCACTGTTATTCATGATGTTCTGTGTGATTTCTCGGCCTTTGGATGAGTTTCACTTATAGAAAATGGACAATACACCACATAAGATGAGTAAGGGAGTTCTTCTTATGGTGTTATGTTCTATCATTTAGTCTGGAAGCATTATTGGTAAAAAATAAAATAGTTGTGAGGTTGTAACATCACATTACTTATTTTTAGGTGTTTTAAAACATAGATTTGAGTATCCAATGATTGGATATATTCATGGGGTTTCCATCATTTTTTCAGAAATTAGTTGATGGTTTTTGGGCCTATTCATGGATGGATCTTGGTTGAATAAACTATATATCCATTCCTTGAAATATTAATATAATCCATAATAGGATAACATGGTTTTTTCATGGTTTTCACATGGTTGGAAAAAAAATATGAAACCTAGAAAAACGGGGGAGCACATTTGGTGCATGGTTAAAGTAACCATTTAGACTTTCCATTCAACTCTTATAGTGGATCTATTTGGTGATTATGGTTATGCACACACATTTTACTAATTGGTTACCTAACCTAGGAAATAGTTTCAATGGTAAATAATTCTCATAAAATAAAAATTAAGATAATAATACCTCCACTAATAAAGTCCAAACACCTCCCAGTCAAACCAAAATCCAATCCTTTTTATTTTGGGAGACATCTAGATCCATTTAGGATCTATAAAACTAATTTCACGGTGGTTCATTGTTCTAATATAAGTAATTATATTCTTACATGGATTTATATTCTTATTATTCCTTGATCTCTCTTATTTTTTCATTCCTTCTTCATAGACGTTTTGAGTGCCTTGTGTTTCATTGAATATTGAACGATTGATATTGAATTATGGATCTAGGGTATTTTCTATCTTCACTTGAGATACCTATTCAAAAATTTTGTGATCGAAATAAAGGTAACACAACTCAAATCCATTGTGGTTTGATCCTTGATATTTTATGTAACCTTCAGTTTTAAATTTAATATTCATTGATAATTTAAGGAATTATTCCTCCTTCAAACAGATGTTCTATAATTTTTCATCGTTAATTATAATGTGGAAGAATATTTTTTATTATTTTAAATAAACTGAATATGGATTTAATTAATGGATATAATCATGATCTCTTTTAACATTTAGGGAATTGAACGATTCAGTGATTATTTGTATTTATTTTCAATGAAATTTTAATGTATGTTGGAGTGATATTGAGGTCTCTGGCCTAGGTTCTTATTACTAAAATTAAATATCTTGATTCAAATGAAATTATTTGACATATTTGGTTATTTCTATAGAGTTTAAAATTATTTGATATTTAAAATTACTATGATACCACTTTGAATAAATTTAGATTTTTTTTTAAAAAAATCTCTTGGGAGATCCTAAATGTGTAATTTATTCACAATTAAAGAGGTTGTAAACCCATTTTTTAAAATGTATTTAAAACGTTTTAAATTATAAAAAATAATTTGAATTATTTAGAATTTCATTGAATGAAATTATTTTTCGTAGGAATTTTTTCCATTATTAATACAATTTTTGAAAGGAAGTATGTATGATTACCTTTTTTATTATTGGGTTCTATAATAGGATTTGAATTTAAAATAACTATTATTAATGGCCCTCTTACCATTTAATGATAATTATATCATGTAATAATTCATTATTGTTAATTTTTTTGTTCTTATGATTTTAATTTTATAGTGTTGAAAATGTATTATTTACTTTAATACATGAGGGCTTGATCGAGGGTGAGAGTGAGATGTTACATGAGGGCTTGATCCGATGATTGATATTGATATTGATCGTTGTGTGATCCTCATAATTTGATTATCGAACTCACATTTTTTTCCTAGTCTAGGTTACCTATATAGATATATGGTATGTACTAGATATATGCTTTATTACTGGAATCACACCTCATCATGTGGATTGATAGATAACATGAATGGTTCAGGTTATAGACGTGTTTTCAAGAAAGCAGGTGTGTATGGAACTGCTTTTCATGAGACCAATAAGACAAGATATGATCCCATAAATTAGTCATAACAATTTTTATTAAATATTATATGATGGAATCACAATCATACCAATGTTGAAACCAGGACATATATATATTTGACACTTCTTACATGACAGCATTCCTTGTCACTACATGGCACACAAATTTCTTTACTGGAATAATATATTCTCTGATATAATTATCTTTGGATCTTCTGTATTGACTATTCTATATCTCTTGACACCGGATTGATATGATTATATTTTTTTTGATATACGTCAAGCTAATGAAATGGTTTTCAATGATTTTCAAGAAAATATATATTTTCTAAATTGTGATATCACATGTTTTACAAATTGGGATCCTTAAATTATTTTTAAATTTTCAAAACACTATTTTTAAACTAATCCTTGTAACCCCTTTATTGTACTAATCTTTTTTCATATTTTACATTCTATAAGAAATTACATTATAAAATCTTTGGTGGAATCCTACTGAGCTCTATAGCTCAAAAACTACATATACAGTTCAATGAATATAGTTATTTATGATCTTGTAGAATTTTTTTTCTCACATATTCCTTTCTAGGTTTGAGTTATGGTGACCAATGTAAGGTGACTTGGGACATTTTTGGTGGTCATGCACTGCCAATATATGGTTATTTGGTTGGTTTTGTTATTTCATGTTTTGTATCGCCTCCTTGTACATGATATTATTATAATGTTGTATGTATCTGATGATGTTTCTACCATGTATTTTCTTTATTGAAATCATTATTTGGTAGAAATCATTCCCATTGGTTACTTCATGATGTCTAGGTTCTTATCACAAGCCCTATGATATCGGTAATTATCTTATGGTTAGTGGTGAATCTTCTTAGATATTGGGTTGGAATGAATTCTTGGTTGGTTCTTTATGAATTGTATTATATGATGTCTTTCAATGAAATGAATCACTTATCATTAAAATAAATTATGTTTTTTGGTGATTCTTGGTTAAAAAGAAGATTCATAATGTTTCGAGACTCAAGAGGTAGTTCATGAGAGGGTTCTTAATCACCACCTATTCACGATGAGACTCTTTTTACCAGGGATATTAGGACATTAATATTTATTTTGAGTTATTGTATTTCTATTAAAAATAATATTTATAGAACCAATGATAAAAACATTATTTTGGGAATTTATTATGTGTTTTGGAACTATAATGGGGAAATTAACATAGTCGCCCCACCTTTCACTGGTCTGGTAAACTATGAGGAATCAATTTGGCATATCTGAAAATTAATTCCTAAAGATTTATAAGGTTAGGTGTGGTTTACCAGTTAATTAAAATAATCCATTCAAATTTATAGAATGGTATTAAATTTTAATCCTTAACCATTTTCTTCTATGCCACTTCACGTGTGAGAGGTTAGTATAGTGGGTTATGGAAAAGATTTTTCTTATTCTCTGGTTTGGTCATTTCGTCATTAATCTGTTGTTGAAAATTTAAAATCCCTTTCTAAAAACAAAATTTTTGTTATAACATATTTTTGAGTTCAATGTAAATTTTATTCAATTACTAAAAGGTATTTTATTGTAAAATTTTTGGTTTTGAAAAATTATTTCCAAAGACTCTCATGTGATATGATTAATAAATGTTTTCAAAATAATTTTATTATGTATGGGTTTTTAAATGGAAATGGTTTTAAAAAATGGAAAATGGGATAAGTAATTTTGAATGCATGGAATAATTTCTATTTGATGGTATGTTTTTTATAAATTATGATGGACTTAAATCAAGATTTTTCATTTTGAAATGGAAGAGAAATTTTTTATTAATGTTGAAATATTGGGTGTTCTAAAATCAATAATGATTTAATATTATAGTTTATGGATTGTTTGAATGATTTTGGATTTTTATTTTATTTTTTCAGGTTCTGTGTTCTGTGGAATTTGATGATCATGTGTTTCATGATGACTAAAAATGTACCCTATGATGCTTTCTTTGAAATATTGAATATTCATTCATCTGTATGGTTTTGGGAGTTATCTGACATGTTTTCCAAAATTTTCATCCCTTTTCAATGACTACCAAGAATCCATATCGAGGGGTGGAGCATGAGAAATTCTAGCCTTTTCACCACATCTTTATATTCTTTTATTTTCATGAACCTTATTATAATGTTGGAAAAGGTTACATTGTAGTATTAAAGTGTCTTGAATAAGTTGATGGGATCTCCGATTCTCTCAAGACTCAAGATTCTATGATTGTCACCTCTATAAGAACCTTATTTGAGGGACCTAGAAAAGAGTTGTGGGAATATCTAGTTAACCCTATTATACATGAAATAATGTGTTGGGACTTATTATAGTCAATCTTAATTCATTGTAAATATCATAAGATTGTAAAAATGTATATTATCTTTCTTGTTTTTGGGTTTTGGCCAAGATGAGATAACAGTTTCGGTGTATTCTAATAAAATATCACGTTTTGTATGTTAATAGAAGTTATTATTGGTGATTTATTCAGTGTGGATATAAATTTTCGTAAAGATCTTGTCTAATAACATTATTAATCATGCCATCATCCAGGATGATTTTTTATCAGGAGTTCCTTCATATGTATTTTTCAGTTGATGTTGGCATAGTGAAATGACATGAAGTGAAGGATTCCTAATTGATTTTCTATAAATGAAAATAATCTCATGCAAATTAGAGGAATCCCATTAGTTTATAATGTAAAAATGTGGTTATTTTAATAGGTTGAGTTCAAAATAACGAATGGTTAGTGGATAGTATGAGTGTTTATATCACTATTAGGTGTTTTTTAAGTTGTGTGATCATAAAATGAAATTTTATTTGGGACCATCTTTTCAAGATAGCTAGGAAGAAGATGCTTTATGATGTTATTGATCTAGAAATTAGATCTAGAGTGACTATTTTCACACATATGAGGTTATTGTAGTTTTTAGTTTTTAGTTGACGGATCTTCTTGGTGTTGATCAAGATTCCTATTTCAATAATCCAACTGGAAAATTCTTATGTTTATTTATTTTGGAATATCTGTTTTGGATACATTTATTGGATATTTTTGAATAAAACCATGTAGATCATTTTTGGGCTATTGTGGATTGAGGAGGAGATTTTTTCCCTTCCTTCATCTCTTGGTGGTTTTTACTTATGGATGTGCACAGTTTGATTCTTATCAATCGTTTTGATTGAATTTATTTAAATGATGGCCATTTTCCTCCAAGTGATGGATTGTAATCTTATGATAAGAATACATGAATTTTTTATTATTATTTTAGTTTCCTTCTTCTATCTTCTTTTTCCATGATTGTTGAAGTGTAATATTTATGTAACAGATGATTACCATTTTGATAGTTTAGTTCTTATTGTGATCTTACTAGTATATTTGATATATTTATATTTGTACATGGATATATCAAGGTAAAGTAATCAATTAAATAAGATTATGTGGATTTATTATGAACCAGTAACCTAGAGGATCCTAAATTTTATTGGATGAGCTCATCAAAGAGTGAGGCATATTTTTTGAAAATCCTATGATGTCATCAAGTACTTACCCAGTGTAGGAATTATTATCAATTATTTTCCATTATTACGGTAATTTTATATTATATGTTTCTATTTGATGAGAGGTTATTGTCTCTTCCTTGTTAGAGGATATGCACATTTCTTATGTTACACCATTTTTATGAATTCTTAAATTGTGGGGATACCTATACTAGCTATCATGTATTTATACTATTTATAGATGGGTAGTGATCTTAAATTGTTAATATTGGAGTCCTATAAGATATTTTAGCATTTAGTTGAGTGTCTCTTCTAGACCATGGACCTTCGGCCTCAAAAGATGAGTAAGGGAGTTCTTCTTATGTCGTCATGTTATATATTTCAGAATGGAATCTTTATAGCGGTAGAATTACTATAGTGGGTAGTTGTAACATCATGTAACATCATATTATTTTTTAACCATTGATTTGAGTATACAATGATTATATATCTTCAATAAATATTCTTGGTTTTTTAGAAATTTATAAAGGATTTCCAACCATTCCACGGTCGGATAAGGGATTGAAAAACTATACATCAAATGTGTACAATATTTCCAGTACCCTAGGTAGGAGAACAAGGTTTTCACATGGTTTGGGAATGGTTTTCAAAACTTTTAAACCTAAATAGAAAGGGTGCAGATGGATGGGGTACTGTTAAACTAATTGTGCATCCTAAACATGCATCACTTCAAGTGGATCTATTTGGGGTGCATGATTAGAAGGATTATTAGTACTAATTGTGTGATCTAACCAAAGAAACAATGAATTTGATAATTAAATATCCAAAAATATTAATAATAATCTAGAAATCTATATAAATAACCCAAAATACCACCCACTGTAATCAATAATATGATCTTATGGATTTTAATATCCATCTAGAGCCATTTTGGCTCTCCAAACCTTGTTTCTTGGGGGATCAAATTGTCGATGGTTGAAGTGATCCTTATCTAGTGAGTTATTTCTTATTGTAAATTAGTATCTATTAATAATTTTGATCCTTATTCCTAGAGTTTATTGTGACCTTTTCTCATTGGATTGTGAATTATTTATGTGGAATTGTGATTATATGGTGTTTTCTATATTTTCCAGAGATCCCTCTTCTAGAATTTATTGATCCTAATCAGATGAGACATATCTAAAATCCATTGTGGTTTCATCTTTTATTTTACATGTAGGTTTATCAATTCCTTTAATTTATTTTTTAGTTAATTATTTCATGAAAAATTTATAGATGTGTTCCTTCTTCCAACACATTTTCTATAATTTTTTATCTTTTATTCCTATGAAAAATTATCTTTGATCAACTTTTAAATAAATTGAGTATAGAAGTATTTAAATTTATATAATATTGATCTCTATGCCATTTTTTTTAAATTTTTAATGAAAACATTATCTTGATTTATTTTCAATTATCCATTAATTTATGTTTTGTTGACATTTAGGTCTTTATCCTGAGATTTTATTCTTAATATGAAATTCCTTGATTAAAATGAAATGATTTGTAATATTTGATGTTTTTTAAATAGATTAAAATTCTTTAATTTGTCAAATATTTTACATCCATATTTTAATTATTTCCCCCCTTGATTAAAATAGTTCCCCTGGGGTGAAACTACTAGAAAAACTGGCTATGGTCATGGACCTATATCCAGGGTTTCAAAACCGGGGCTATAGGTCTTTTTTCATGGGTTATATCCACGGTTTATAAAACCATGGCTATAACCTGCACCTATAGCCATGGTTATGTGGCCAATATCCATGTTTTCCAAAAATATTTCTATATGCCTTTTTTAAAGGGTTATAGACACTTTGTTCAAAACCGTGGCTATAGGTCTCCCGTCCTTGCACGAGAGAAAACATTTCCCCCAAATAAATGTCTGGAAGAACTATTACCACAGTTTTCAGGAAATTTATATGATTTTTATTAGTATATAAAACATATTATATATATATATACCCACACAAAATCCTTGGTGGTGCAGTGTTTAGGGTGCCAAAAGGAGGAGGGAAGGTGTTGGGATCAAATTCGGCTAGACATGCATTATTTTTAGGCTATTGCCATATTTTTTTTATGGATATAGCCACAGTTACAACTGTGTAAATAGGCCACCTATTTCCATGATTAAATACATAGCCAGAGGTCAACATCCATGGTTGAAAATAGAGGCACATATACCACAGTTTTCTAAACTGTGGAAATAGGCCACCTATTTCTGTAGTTAAAAGTTTGGTTTTAGGTTACACCCTATTGCCATGACAATTGCACCCACAGTTGGAAACAAATGTGGCTATATCCTATGTCCACAGTTTTAAATGTGGAAATATTCTATTTTTCTTGTTGTGTAATTTGAAATTGTTGATTTATTCAAATGGGGGGTAGGAATAAACCTTTGTTTTTATATGTATTCAAAAAAATATATTAATTCATTAGAATTATATTGGGATTATATGTAAGAAATTATTTTTAAAGGCATATTTTATATTATGAAATTGATTTTTTAATATAAGTGGGTATGATTACCTTTTTAATGTTAAATTTTATAAAATGTTTTTAAATGAAATTGATATTGCTTGATGTCCCACATTGAACATTATGATAATTATCTCATGTAATACTCCCTTATTATAATTGTTTTATCCTTAACATTGTGGGGTATTGAAGAAATGATTATTTACTTTAACAAAGTTCATGGGTGAGAGATAGATGTAATTTTAGGGCATGATCCCATGGTTGATATTGTTGTGGGTCCTCATGTGATCCTCGTAACATGATTGTATCACTCACTTATTTTACTAGTCATGAAAACATGGATAGGTAGATGAGAATACAATGATATATGCTTTATTGAAAAACTCACACTCATCTAGTGGATCCATTGAGAACATGAAAAAGTTAGGCTATGAACATGTTTCCAAGAATGTGGGTGTGCAATGAACTGGTATTCTTAAGACCTGTGAGAATTCATGTAATCCTGATGATTAGTTAAGATTGTTTTTTATTATATATTCTATGTTGGACTCACTATTGTAGCTAGTTTATACCCATGAAATACATATACATGTTACTTGATACATGACAACATTCATTTTCAATATAAGAAATCAATGTTTCTTTGATTTGCTGATTTATTTTTTTATATAATTCACTTTGACTCAATTTTGTTGACTCTTGTAAAGCTCTTGATATCAGGTTAATGTTATTACATTTCTTTTCTGATATGGCTTATGATTGTGAAGTGGTTCTCAAAGAATTTCAAGAAAATGTTTAGTTTTTTAATGCTCAAATGGAATGTTTTATATTTTCAGTTTTCTAAATTATTTTTCAATTATTAAAACTATATTTATAAACTAAGCCTCAAAATCTATTTATTTTGCTCCTATTTTGTAATATTTTACATTGTTTATGTTGTGACAACATGGAATCACCGGTTTAATGATACTAAGATTTATAACTAACATATATCTTGTATCATTTGGTATTTTCAGTCCTTTTTGATCATATAGAATGTGATCGTTATCTCATATTTTTTGTTGGTTTGAGTGTGGGTGACCAGGGATAGGTGACCTAGGACAAGGTGGGTTTTCATGGACAAACATAATATGGGTTTCCTAGTAGCCTTGATTTATTTACTATTTTTTTATCATTCCCTTTTACATGATTTGATTATACTGATGTGTGTATCTGATAATTTTTATGCAATGGAAATTGTTCATTGGAATTTTTTGTGAGATAAATCATTCCCATTGGTTATTTCTTGATGAAAACATACATATATCTTGCATGTGGAGATAAGTAACACTCTTTGGGTTAGTGGTGAATCATCACAGCTATCGAGTTGGAGTGAGATTTGGGTTATTTTTTTTTGAATACAAACATTGGAAACTAGATTTAGGAAAACAAATCTTGGGGAACAAGACCATTTGATATAATTTTAGAACATTCCCCAAAGGCACTAATTTTATAATTTAGATTATTTTTGTATAATTTTTTAGTCACTGTCTGGGGTAAATATTTCTATATGGGATCATAAGTTTAATGGAATAGATATCCCTTTTATGTTTTATCTGATGGATGGATAGGATCATTAAGTGTATTTTTGGTGACCTTTATGGTAATAAAATCCTTTGATTTAGTATAAGTTTAAGTGAAAATTTTATTTGATGAATAATGGTATAAATTTTATAGATATAAGTATAAATTTATTAATAAACATTCTATTTTATGTGATCCTTAATGATGAGTTAATTATGGGAAATTAATATTTTAGAACATGTTATTTATCATATAGATTACTAAAGGATTGAAAATTGATTTTATGACAAATTTTCATTATTGAGGATTCTCATCATATTTTTGGGAATGTTATAGATATTTTATAAATATAGTGATAGAAAAAGGAAAGATCATATATTGGTAAACAAACCATTGCATCTGGTAATGTTGTGGGGCACAAAACCATAACTAATGAGTGATAAGGGTCCATCGCCTTCTATTGGTCATCATGATGTCCAAGTTAGTATTCATTTTTATTACATAAACGTTTTTAGGTATAATTATTATTAACCTTATGTGAAAAAATATATAGGATAATTTTTTTTCAAATTTTTATGATTTTTATGGGATTTTACGACATTTTGATAGGTGTTCTGTTGAGTTTATGTAAATATAATTTTTTGGTTTAACATAGAGGATTATTTAAGAGGACTACTATTATGTTTTTGGAGATGAATGTTTAAGGGTATAATATATCCTTTTAATTTAGAACTATCTTCAACATTGAGGTCATTGAAGTTATTTTGGATATAAGGTCACATATTTAAAAATGATTTATGTTAAACAATTACATATATTTTTAAATTGTGGAGATTAATGAATTATTTCATAACTAAATTATTATACATTTTTTTATTATCTTACCTTGTGGTAACCATAATAATTTTGGTAAATTTATAAAAAAATACTAATAGATTGGTATCCTTTTATGTATTATGTTATCTATTAGAAGACGATTTTACTACATTATGCATAAAAATTCATCTTGAATACATAATGTTTAGAGAAAAAGATGAGATCATGGTGAAAATTTATTAAAGGAATAAATTGTACATTTCATGTTAGTAGATTTTCAGATTTTCTTATTCTTATGTTAAAGGAATTCCAAAACTCTAGGGGAAGTATCTTTAAACAAAAATATTCTCCAATTAACTTTATGGTTTTTAGAAATTAACTTTCTTAGGATTATTCACTTTCTTCTAATCAATGATATTTGTCACTCTCCGCTATTAGTTTGACATTTTCCATTTATTCCATGTCTATATTTTTTCTTCCCACTATTTTTTCAATTTTTTGATACATAGATTTTTTTGAAAGTTTTATTTACCATTCCCTTATTTAGGAGGACGTTTTAGTAACCCCTATTATGATGTGGGTTTTCACAGAAAATAAATTTAAAATAAATACCATTGATTATCAAGAACATGTTTATACTGCCAGGAAACAATGTATTGAAATGGAAAAATATAACACCCCTTTATTTTTATAGAATAATTTTGTTCTATGTCATATAAAACACAAACCTCCAGGTATAAATAAACAATATTATACTAATAAATTATTATTATTTAATGTAACATTTATTTCCCAACTATTGAATTGGTGGGAGTGTATATTTTTAATTTAATTATTAAATATATATATATATACATATAAGACCTAGTCATCAAAATTAAATTATTAATTCCTATGAAATAAGTACCCAATTTTTAGTAAAAATTAATACTTCTAAAATGTGTTTTATTCAAATATTAATTTTATTAAATTTTTAGAGAAAATATTATAATTTTTTTCTTGAACAGAAATAAATTTTATTTTATAAATATAATATTATTTTTAAATCAACATATCAATATTATCTTTGGGATGATTTTTTCTTATATTTTTATAAAATGTTATATTTTTCAATAAATAGAGAAAATACAATTTTTTTGTTGGAAACTGTATGGTCGAAGGATTTATAATGATCCATTTACTTTTAGTATGATTTACAAATAAAATTATTTTCCTTATGTTTTTATGAATTCAATAATGTTCATTGGAATCAATATTATTTTTTACTTTTGTATAAAAACATGTTTTACACATAAAAATACATTTTTTATAATCACATTTTCATTTTATTTTTAAAATTTTAAATTTATTCAAATAAATAAATATATATATTGAATCCTGAAAAAAAGATTCCATATTTCCAATCTGTGTTTTTAAATTTTGCATATATGACACCTTCAAATGTTATCAAAATAAAAAGTAAATGCGGTAAAATATATCACCATAACAAAGGGTAAATTTGGTCGATATTAATTAAAAAAAGTGATAAGGTCATAATACATCATATTAATTTTTATTTTATAAATATAATTCTAAATTTATTATCTTAGGTTGTAAGTTGATATATTCGATTTTTTAGTGTAGATGACCAATATAATATTTAAATCAAAGAAAGTTCCAAATGTAACTCTCTTAGTTTTAAATATTTATTATGTGTCCACAATAAGGAAAAAAAATTTATTAATATAAATAAATTTTAATTTTGTGAATAATTGAACTATATATGTGATTAAAATTTATTAATAATTTTTTGTGATTAAATAATTTCCTCAAATTTGGATGCAATGCCAGGATAAATTTTTTTTAAATAAACTAAAAAATAAAATAAATGAATTTAAAATATTAATATTGATATAATTTGATAAATTTAAAGTGTTCCATTAATTTTGTGATGAATATGAAAAATTAGTATTCAATAAATTATTTATATTCAATATAAAACATTTTATTGATTCATTTGAAGGCCAATTTGATGTTAATGATCGTTTATCAGAGTAATAATTTTACTAATTTATTTAGAAATAATTTTAATATTGAAAAAATAAAAATATATAGTATATGGTTGAAAATTTCATTCTTTTCCTATTTATGACCCAATAATTACATTATATATAAAACTAAAAACCATTAAGTATGAAAAATATTTTACTTTGCTTAATGTTAAAATTGGTAAATTATGTGGTTAAACCAAACGACAAGGTTTAAAAAACCACAAAATCCAATCCAATTTTCAATTTTTGATGATATTTAAACCCTATCCTACAACATGGTTGAATAAATATCCATTTAGATGAATTTCTTAAAGAAAACTGTATTTTAATTTAATTATTTTTGATATTCCAATAGTCCCCACACCTCAATTATAAATAGCCACCAACTCTAAAAGTTCATTACACAACATTGATCCTCATATATCAACCAATACCTATCAAAATCCTTTATGAACTTCGTTTTTTCCTATTTTATATGTTCTTTTCATCCGAAAATACTAGAACAATGACCCATAATAGAATATTTAAAGGAGTACTTTATAAATAGAGTTAATCACCTTAACCAGTCACATTATTTTTAAAACTTATTTGTGATATTTAAATCTATATAAGTTCTCCTAACATAATAAATTAAGAATCCTAAATGTAAAATAATTTTAATTTTATTATAAAATTTTCATTATCCACACTCTTTACCATCAAATGGAAACGGAGGGTATCATAGGTGCATTCCAATGGATTACCATCTTATGATAGTGATACCATTCAATTCCCACCATCATATTTAATGGATGATTACTATGATATATTTAATGTATATATATGATACTAATAAAATAATTATTCCCATGTGATAATAATATCACATCTACCATCTTTCCTTCCAATCAATTGAAATATAGTAACGCCACTTAGTGTATCAGTCCATGAAAACCACCTTCATGCTATATAATTTTTTTTATTTTATGTTTTTAATTTATTGAAATAACTATATATTTGATTAATATATGTGGTAATTATTCTGGATATTATAAATATTATTTACTTATCCTTCATTTTTACCATCAAAAAATTATAATAAAATTCATCCAAACTTATGGACTACCGTCTCCATGAATGGTGTAATCAAATTTTATATCTATATATATTTGGATGAATTAAAATATATATATGATTAATATATATGAAATTAATAGAATTTATAATATTATGATTTAACTATAACAAAATTTCATGTTGTTGAACTTACGAATCAAAACTAACTTGAAAAACAATGCATTCTACATGAGAAATAATTAAAAAAATAAATCACTATTAACAAACAGGTGATAAAAGGATATAAGAAGATCATATCATATATTATATAACGAAATATTGTTTATATATGTATAATAAATTGAAATTTAAAATATTGTATTTTATATAACCTACATGGAATTTTTAACTTCTTCTTAGGAAAACCATCTCAATCTCCACTCCATTGAGACATATTTTGTTATATTCACCTAATTAATTTTTTACATGCTATATACTATCATATCTAGGTATTTAACATCAATATATGTTTATTACTAATTACTAATTTTTAATTCAAGTTTAAACATTGGATGGTTACTATATTTTCTTCTATTTATCTTCCTTTTTAGAACCTGAATCAAACATTGAAATGTTAAAAAGGAAAACTGATCATATATATATATTTTATCAGATATATTTTTATTCTATGTCCATATTTATAATAATTTTCTTCACAAATTATTTTTATATTAAAAAAATTATTAATAAAAATAAATTTTAACACATGTTTTACATTTTTAAAAAATAGTTAAAAAGGAAACATCACATCATTTTTCAAACATGGTTCTTTTCATACTAATTTTTAAAAGGAATGTATTCTTCTAATCTATATGACATGAATTTAATTTCCTACAATCCTTCCCATTCAATGTTTTGAATACTTCTATACTATTTGGAAAGTTTATTTTTAAGAGAAAAATTTCCTTAATATTTTTGAAATTTTTATTTTTTAAAAATGAATTTATTATTGAATATATTTGTTTCCATAGAAAAATTTCTTATATTTCTATCACACATTAGTTCATCATTTACAATAAACCGTTATTCTACTTATTATACATTTTTTATAATTTGTAGTGATACCAAAATTAGAAATATTATCTTACATGTGATCATTAAATATTACATTTCACAAAAATGTCAATATTCATTGTATCATGGATATGATTATTTCTTAAATGATATAAAATTTCTATGTATGGTTTTATACATTAAAATTATGTGATTAAATAGTAAATTATTGATAAATAAATATTATTTATTCAATATTTACTTTTTTTATAAGGTACATTATTCATGAATTAAATCTGGAATTCTATACGTGAGGAATGAATTGGACATGCAATGATTGGTGGTGCATAAAATTAAATTTTCCCTCCATGCATTCACAAATATTACAAGAAAATTTATTAAGATAGTCAAATATAATATTTTGGTCTATATTAATCCATATTTTTAAAAATTATTAAAATAAGGCATTAATGATATAGTTATCATAAAGTTTAAAATCATGGAATCTAATATTAAGAATTTCCTTCATTTAGAATTTAGTTATTATTTTCCATGAGATTACTAAATTTATATTAACCATGGGTTTAGTATGTGCTCAAAGTATTTATTAAATGGAATGTTTTTCCATTTATTTACCTCATCATACTCATTTTTCTTATTTAATCTTCATTTATTATGATGTACATAACCCTTACTATGTATCAGTGCTCACCCTTTTATTTTTCCCCCTGAGGAATGAAAAATAATATTTTGAATAATTTCATCGATTACATAATTTTGTTATTATAAATATTTTAAATTTCCAATTAGAGTTGAAAAATCATGTTTATATTTACTTCATTTATACTACTAAACTATTTTTCCTAATATAATGTAGTATCTTGTTTATAGTGCCTATGTAATAGAGTAACCACTGTTATTTAGAAACTGGTTTCAAAGAGATTACATTTATGAACTTTTATAACACTCTCTCTTCCTTTGGGTGTGTTGATGTTGTTCAGGAATATTCTTTCATATTACATTATTTCGAACCCCGAATCATGTTGGACCCTTTCTTCATTAACGGAAAATTATTAATTTTGGATATAAGTAACAATATGAACACAAGAAGAAATAGATATCGAGGTTAAAACTCCAAGTTAGATAATAACATATAATCATAACATAGTGATATAGTATATTATACAAAAGAGATAGCTATGAACTCACCAAAACCTACCCATCAAGACCCATACTCGACCATGATATGACTTGAAGTGTGTTCTGAAACCCCACTCGCATGAGAATTGCACTCGATAATGCAACAAAAAATAAAATAATGATTCTCCCCACATGAAATAAGATAAAATGGGTATATATATATAGCATTAAAGTAAAAATATCATAATAAAAATAAATTATAATATTGTTATAGCCAAAGGTAGTAGGATAAAAAACCAAGGTATGTATCCTCAAAAACAACTATTACAAATGAAACATCACACCATCTACCCACTAGATAACTATACCCAGCATATATAAACTTTTCTGCCTCACTCTGGTGGCTATCCCTTTCAAAAAAGAGTTAAAACATGGTATACACACCAATGAGGGAGTGTGTATAGTGTAACCTAAATTAAAATAGTAATATCTAATCCCAGAGTTCCATAAATATTTTATATACCAAAATAAAAATAATTTTAATATAAAAATAAAATGTTGAATGATAATAAATAATTAAAATATATCAAAATCATAGTAAATAGTTCCCATTTCTTAAAATATTTCACAAAATAGTTGAAACAATTTTGATAATTCATTTTAAAAAACCATTGAATATTTTGGAAGAATGAATCATATAAAAAAAATACAATCTAGTACAGGAAAAATTAAAATGGTTAACACCCTTACGATAACAAAAGTTAGCATACCCAGATCACTTGTACCATAATAAATAATCAATGACATGTGCACATTCAAGTCCCTGTATTAAATGAATACATAAAATAATGATGGATGAGAACTCTATACTATGAATCCATTATAATATAAATCATGTTACTAGATATAATATACCTATGATATAGGAATGGGGTATTACCCCAAAAAGTGAACCACCATTCTATTCATATAGATAAAGACCAATACAGAACCCTCACCTACGTACAAAGGGATAAAATGTTTGGCATATTTCAAATCATTTTAAATAGTATTATCTAAATGTAAAAATTATTCCAAATATATTTTTATTCCAAAACAAGCTTTGAACACTAATTTCAAAAGACATTTCTAATTCTTTATAGATTCATTTGTTTTACTATACGGATGTCCAAATCCATCTTTTATCAAACCCATTTTTACACATAAAAATAAATCAGCCCAGGGTTTATGCTATTTCATTTATAAAACCATTTATAAAACTATAATAATTCATATTTCATAGATCATATGCCAAATTCTGAACCACCAACCTCAAAATCGAGTCTCACAACAACATCAATTGTATCTACTCACTTTGAAAGGAATGAAATGTGTTATGAAAAATAAAAGTTCTTAGCATTGATTTGAAATATTACTATAAGGTTTTCATAAGAAAATGGGTTAGTGGTGAAGCTATATTTTCACATGAATCATTAAAAATAGGCACCAAACTACGACCCTCAATAGATTCTACCACTAGGAAACAATCAGATAAGTGTAATACAAGAGATTGAAGATAGATAATAACATGATCAATAGTTCTATGAAATACATCCCAACACTACTATAAATTAAAAAATAAAAGTAAATAATGTGTATATAATGATCACATAGACCAATAGAGTATCAAACATCCAACCTTGAGATCAAATCACCAAGTGGAGAAACCTAGATGAGATAGAATCCCATAAAATATCCTATAGAGGTCTTTGGGTTTGTAGAATATGTGGAATGTCAAATATTAGAGGGGTCGTATGCATACAATAATTAATTAATTAGAACAATCATAATTTATAGTGTGAAATATGAATTCATGACATAATCATAATGAATGGAAGATATGCTAAAAAACAAATCAACTAAACTTTAAATCTTTAAACTAGTATAAGATACGAATATTATCTCACATTGTTTACATTTTTGAAATATTGAAACCAAAAATCATGGATTATACCTAGATGTAATTCACATAATGAATATACATTCAGGGCATGAATTAGCTCATGTTCCTAGTATTTATCACAATCCAACAAAAACCCCAGATCACCTCTGACCCCCCTCCCCCCCGATACATGAATAATGGCCTTTTAAACCCAAAAGTGAATGTATCATAACTAAGACGACACACACAATTCAATCAGTATATTGATAAAAATTCTCATATATTATTTGATTATTTATAAAAAATATTAGTCAACTATAATTTACAAGGTTCATATTATTACACCAAGTTTTTTTCATAGGTTTCAAAAGTACATTAATATTAAATAAACATTTCTAAAGGATACTCCATTATTTTGAAGACATTCATCTTTTATTTTACTGAGATATTTTTTTATTCTGTCAAGTTATTATGATAAGTATTAAAATTACAATCATCATCGTTTAAATTATTTGTTTACATAGAAAAAATATATTAATATAATTTTTAAAAATATGTCTCAAAAAAAATCCATTTTTGTGATACCATTAAAAATTATTAAAACTATAAAATTAATTTTTTTGAAGATTAATTAACACAAAACATCGATTCCTTTAGTATTTTATCATTGTAATGGTGTGTTTCATTTAATAAAATCTTTTACTAAATATATTTTCTTTAATTCCAACTAGTTATTTCCATCATTATTCATATAAAATGTGACGCCCCAGGTTTTATGAACTGGTTTATGTAAGAAGTTTTATGCCTTTAGTAATGTATCTTGTCTTGTTTATTTTTGCTAATGAGGAATTAGAAATGAAATAAAACATAGAGAATAAGGTAAACTGACATTTATTAAAACATTACATTACAACAAGACCCATCTAATTAAAAGTGCCCTGCACAAGACCTAACACGGCCACAGCAAGACTACAAAGAACCACAACACGGGCAATCAGATAGTCGTCATCTTCAGGATCCAACAGTGTGAAAAGTATAACCGCCAGAATCACCGTGCACGCACTCAGCACCAGAGGTATGAGGAGAGCCATCCGCCAGGGGTCCGGTGTTTTGAAATTATAAAACAACCTACCCCTTGCTTTTATAATGGACCTCTAAGGGATATGACCGTTTTTTTGGACCGTTGGGTTCCAAGGGATAAAGTGCACCTTTTTATAAAAATTTGTCTTTATAATGCTTTTATAATATTATGGTATTTCACTTTATTTTATAAAAAAAAATATTAGATATATCTTCAAGTATTAAAAATAAAATATTATTGCAAATGAATCTATTTTTATCATGATGATATTTATGTGGTGGAAAACATGATATTTTTAAAATGTGTCGAATGGGGTATCAACAATAATTGAAAATGTATCTTTTCGGATCTCTAAAACTATGTGTTCTAAATTTGAGAAAAACTATGGTTCTTTTAAACGTAATTTTATAAATCAACGAGTTAATCATGTTATAAATTGGATTTTTTTTCATTTCTAAAGATATAGGTTCTTAATAAATGTTTAGTATGTTAATTATAGAATTTATAAGATTTATATCAAATGGTAAGGTATTTTACATAATCTAAAATGGGATTTTTAGATTTTGAATCTCTAAGTTAAAAAAAAATATTTGTTAAAAATTGTGTAAAATTTAATTTTAATGTTATATATACTTTTTTTTCCTTTAAAAGTAAACTTTCTTTAAAAAAAAAAGGGCCACGAACTGTTCCTGTTCGGCGAAGCTAATGCTGGCCGCGCAATTGTCCTCCGTCTGATCTCACTACAGCAGATCACGGCCGCTGATGTGTTTTAAACTCGCATTTCTCTTCGACCGTCCGATCTCGCGATGGCCGATCCCGACCGTCGTTTTTCTTTTCGTTCTCAGCCTTCACGTCGTCTTCAACCTTGCGTCGAGGTCCCACGAACCAGTACCGCGATTGCCGAGACGCCTCCTTCACCACTGCTCACGATGACCCTCGCACACCCCACCTACATAGGACACCTTAGGCTCGGCCTAACCTCCCTCAGATCGTTTCCCTTTAAGATCTGAAAAACTCCAGTGGAAGCAGGACCTCCGGAGCCAGCCTCGCCACTGCCTTGCCGCCGCCTCGCCGTCGCCTTGCCACCACGAACCACCTCCAGTTTCGCACCTCACCCTCACGCACGACCACACTGCTTCCGGCTCTACGCTGCTGGACACCGGGACGTCGCCTCGCAGCTTCTCCAAGTGGCCGCAACCCCACCGGACCACCACCGGCCACCAAGCTCTCCTGGTTCTCCGGCCACCCAGCAAGCATCCGGCGAGATCGTCTCTTGAACGGTAAGGGTGCCACGGATTTATATATATATTTTTTTTCCCACCCCTGGTTCTCGGTTCAATTTTTTTTGTGTATATGAGTTTATATATATATACACCTAATGGTTAAAGGTTTATATATATATAACGTTATATACATATATATTCCATGCAAACCATACAAAATTAAGATTTTAAGACTTCCTTATAATTTAGTATTTTATGATAAGAATTATGACCATGAAAGGGGTTATTTTAAAACAAGTCCTAACATGTACTATATGTAAGTAAGCCTTATATATATGTAATTATATAATTTTATTAGTTACGTAGTCCAATGAAAATCAGTTTTTGATTTTTACTTCATCTATGAATAACATTAGATGCGGACCAGGTCTTTGTTTTAAGTGCAAACATGTAATAGTTGAAGTCGAAGTTTTATGTATATTTACAGTTTCTTGAACACTAAAAACCCATAAGGTTTTGTTCATTTTCTTTTTGAATAAATGATATATTGTTAGTGGATTTAGATTTCAAGTGAACCATGTTTAATTTATGAGAAGCCCTATTCATATACATTGTGTATATATAACCCTATGTACGTATGTGTTTTTGAGATTAACATCTGAAAACCCTAGTTTCAAGAAATGGTTATGCATGTAGAATTTTAGTGCTTACCTATGCTGTTTTATTTTTGGGTCTAAGTATACAGCAATGAACTTGTTTAATGTCGCCCTTGAACTGACATGTGTGTTTTTTTTAGGATATGCTTATGCCTGTTTTAATCTCATTTTAAAAGGATATAAATTTAAGGGTTATGTTAATATGTTGAATTCCTCTATTATTTTTATACCAAACTCGTTGCAATGATTTTTAGCGGGCAGAGTGTGACATCAAATTCTATAACCAGAGAAGAATAATAATTAATGAAAGGTATTATTTTTAAAGTGGTTTATTTCCAAGTGTCGGAATTTTAAAGATTTCAAGTGTTTATTATTTTTATACCAAGCATGTCGTGGTGATTATTAGCGGATGGAGGTTTGTTGCAAGAACTATGACCTGTGAAGTACAATATTTAACGCCAAGTAGTTCTTTTCCACGCACTGGAATTTTAGAAACTCATCATTTAATAACCCTTGGGAGCAAGTCTCTCACATTCATCATTTTATGTGCTTAAATAATTGTTCTACACACATAGTATTCTTGCTTAACCATGCCTTCTTTTATTCCATATTTTCATGATTATCTGTCATATCATGTATTTGTAAACCAGTTATGTAATGGTTACCTTATTAATATTATTCATGCATATGACTCAATATGAAGAGGAACTAAGAACTAATTACCCAAAGTGGTATGGGACACCTTGGGTAATGAATGATTTCAGTAAAGAATGAACGATGTGGCTCACATGATAATAAAGGCAAATTTAAGGGTGCACCCTGATAGCGCTCCAATGCATTGGGTAATGATGTAACCACTAGAGATTACAATTTTCACGATACCTTGGTGATTAACCTTGGTAATTTTTAACGACACCTTGGGGATGGACCTTGGTGAAACGAAACGATTGTCAATATTAAAATGTTGATGCCACATAATTCAAGTCATGTAACAAGTTTTTCCAAGATAGAGTTCTTTCATGACTGATGCCTTTAATGTGTGTATAAAGTTCATAATTCCCTAGTTTTAAGCTTGAAGCATGCCTAGTGTTATCACTTAATAGAATAGTAACCAGCATATGAACTTTTAGTTGTTTCCTTGTGCGCAACTCTGATTATGCATTACTTTTAACTGTTTAAATTTTATGCTCAAGTAAATCACATGTAGTACTTTCTTATAACAACCATTATCACTCCTTCAAGAATTGACGTATTCGTTTCATGTTTTTCTTGAAAACTTTGATTAAAGAATTGTTATGTTTGGTGTGTTAAAATCTTTCTTAGCTCAAATTCTTATAAAAGAATGTTTTCAAATGTTACAGTATTTTCAATTCCTTTTAAAACCCCCCTTACTGAGTATTTCAATGCTCACCCTACGTTTTGATTTAAAATTTTCAGGTATCAGCTTTTAAAAGATGGATGGTTTCAGAAGTTTCCGGTTTCCCAGAACCCGAACCGCACACGATCCTCTGTATGGGACATGATGTGTTGCTAACAAAGTGTATTTTATTTTAAGATAACACATCATGTTCAGAAGGCACCGACTCCTATGGTTATCTGGGGTCGGGGTCTCTACAGTTGGTATCAGAGGTTCGGTTTGGATAACTCTGGAAAGCCAGAAACTGAAACAAAAATATATATGTATATGTATTTCAATTTTATTAAAAAACTTGGTTTTCTTAAATTTCAGATGGAAAATGAAGGCACAAATCTCTTATCTCTCCCCACCGAGGCCCTAGAGACCATTGTGTCTTTAGCAAGCCGTGAGGACTTTCTAAACTATGCCCATATCCGTATGAAATGCAAATACCTTTACGATGTATCCAACTCACCTCGAGTGCTTAGTCTGCACCAAGGGTTGGGATTGGATTACCTCCTTATGATAATAACCCAATTTCCCTCCTATGTACGTCGAGGAAGGTACTACGAGGGACTTTTCCGGATTTTCACGGCGGGTGAAAACTTTGGCACTATGCTCGATAACCCCTTTCAAGAAGCTGCTGCGGATGGAGACCTCCGAGCGAGCTACCTTTGTCAGATTTTAAACTATGGCTTCTGGGGTCAGTTGTTGGACATCGGAAGGCTAGAAGACGAGTCCACCCGATTGTCTTACAGACGACAAGTGTATGAAGATGTCTCTCAACTTCACATCCCCCATGCAAGACTCATAAGACGTCATAGGTGTCCTCATGAGTTTTTTTCTGAATGCTCGGCCTGTGTTTGGTTCGAGGAGTTAGGGAGTTTTGCTTCTCTGTGTGGAGTTCGTTTAGTCAATGAGTAAGAGAAACTCAAGCACTAATAATAATGAACGTATGTTTATTGAAATGTTATCTTTCTCCTTTCCTTCTCCGTACCATGTTTTTGCCCTTTTATGTCTTTCAAGTAATGGAACTCCTGTCTTTAAACTTTCAGATGGAAGGAAAAACCCACCTGTTATCTCTTCCCACCGAGATTTTGGAAATCATTGCGATCAAAACGTGTGAGGACGAGTATGACCCCTTCGCAAATTTGCGAAGAATGTGCAAGCAATGGTTTGAGATAACAAACGGTCCGGAGATTCTCCGCACTTGCCAGGGGAATGCCTCCATCTATTACCGCATCGGCTCTGCTCAGCTAGCCGGACGTGAACGACGAGGAAGTTACCACGAAGGGCTCTTTCTTTGTTTCACCCTAGGCCGAAACTTCACGGCCAGAGTGAAATTCCAGGAAGCTGCGTTAGAGGGAAATCTTTATGCAGCTTATATGCTCCAACTTCTCAGCTTTAGCCTGTTTGACCATATCTATGGCATCGATATCCTCGACCGAGACATAATTCGGAAAGTTCTTCGAACGTTGGTCTGCAAAGACATTTCAGAACTTTGTACGGTTCGAGCTTCCCTTTGGAGGCCTGAAAGCCCGGAGCATAAGTGCTACCCCTCCTGTCTTAGGTGTGTGTGGATTAGGGAGCTGGATGAAGTGAGCTTCGCTACGGGGATCCCTCTAAATAAACCTGTTGACCCTTATCATTGGTGGAGGTGGTAGGAACTTTTCTGAACCTTGTAATGTCGTGAAATAAATTGCGAGGACGCAATTTTCTAAAGGGGGGGATAATGTGACGCCCCAGGTTTTATGAACTGGTTTATGTAAGAAGTGTTATGCCTTTAGTAATGTATCTTGTCTTGTTTATTTTTGCTAATGAGGAATTAGAAATGAAATAAAACATAGAGAATAAGGTAAACTGACATTTATTAAAACATTACATTACAACAAGACCCATCTAATTAAAAGTGCCCTGCACAAGACCTAACACGGCCACAGCAAGACTACAAAGAACCACAACACGGGCAATCGGATAGTCGTCATCTTCAGGATCCAACAGTGTGAAAAGTATAACCGCCAGAATCACCGCGCACGCACTCAGCACCAGAGGTATGAGGAGAGCCATCCGCCAGGGGTCCGGTGTTTTGAAATTATTAAACAACCTACCCCTTGCTTTTATAATGGACCTCTAAGGGATATGACCGTTTTTTTTGGACCGTTGGGTTCCAAGGGATAAAGAGCACCTTTTTATAAAAATTTGTCTTTATAATGCTTTTATAATATTATGGTATTTCACTTTCTTTTATAAAAAAAAATATATTAGATATATCTTCAAGTATTAAAAATAAAATATTATTGCAACTGAATCTATTTTTATCATGATGATATTTATGTGGTGGAAAACATGATATTTTTAAAATGTGTCGAATGGGGTATCAACAATAATTGAAAATGTATCTTTTCGGATCTCTAAAACTATGTGTTCTAAATTTGAGAAAAACTATGGTTCTTTTAAGCGTAATTTTATAAATCAACGAGTTAATCATGTTATAAATTGGATTTTTTTTCATTTCTAAAGATATAGGTTCTTAATAAATGTTTAGTATGTTAATTATAGAATTTATAAGATTTATATCAAATGGTAAGGTATTTTACATAATCTAAAATGGGATTTTTAGATTTTGAATCTCTAAGTTAAAAAAAAAATATTTGTTAAAAATTGTGTAAAATTTAATTTTAATGTTATATATACTTTTTTTTCCTTTAAAAGTAAACTTTCTTTAAAAAAAAAAGGGCCACGAACTGTTCCTGTTCGGCGAAGCTAATGCTGGCCGCGCAATTGTCCTCCGTCCGATCTCACTACAGCAGATCACGGCCGCTGATGTGTTTTAAACTCGCATTTCTCTTCGACCGTCCGATATCGCGATGGCCGATCCCGACCGTCGTTTTTCTTTTCGTTCTCAGCCTTCACGTCGTCTTCAACCTTGCGTCGAGGTCCCACGAACTAGTACCGGGATTGCCGAGACGCCTCCTTCACCACTGCTCACGATGACCCTCGCAGACCCCACCTACATAGGACACCTTAGGCTCGGCCTAACCTCCCTCGGATCGTTTCCCTTTAAGATCTGAAAAACTCCAGTGGAAGCAGGACCTCCGGAGCCAGCCTCGCCACTGCCTTGCCGCCGCCTCGCCGTCGCCTTGCCACCACGAACCACCTCCAGTTTCGCACCTCACCCTCACGCACGACCACACTGCTTCCGGCACTACGCTGCTGGACACCGGGACGTCGCCTCGCAGCTTCTCCAAGTGGCCGCAACCCCACCGGACCACCACCAGCCACCAAGCTCTCCTGGTTCTCCGGCCACCCAGCAAGCATCCGGCGAGATCGTCTCTTGAACGGTAAGGGTGCCACGGATTTATATATATATATTTTTTTCCCACCCCTGGTTCTCGGTTCAAATTTTTTTGTGTATATGAGTTTATATATATATACACCTAATGGTTAAAGGTTTATATATATATAACGTTATATACATATATAATCCATCAAAACCATACAAAATTAAGATTTTAAGACTTCCTTATAATTTATTATTTTATGATAAGAATTATGACCATGAAAGGGGTTATTTTAAAACAAGTCCTAACATGTACTATATGTAAGTAAGCCTTATATATATGTAATTATATAATTTTATTAGTTACGTAGTCCAATGAAAATCAGTTTTTGATTTTTACTTCGTCTATGAATAACATTAGATGCGGACCAGGTCTTTGTTTTAAGTGCAAACATGTAATAGTTGAAGTCGAAGTTTTATGTATATTTACAGTTTCTTGAACACTAAAAACCCATAAGGTTTTGTTCATTTTCTTTTTGAATAAATGATATATTGTTAGTGGATTTAGATTTCAAGTGAACCATGTTTAATTTATGAGAAGCCCTATTCATATACATTGTGTATATATAACCCTATGTACGTATGTGTTTTTGAGATTAACATCTGAAAACCCTAGTTTCAAGAAATGGTTATGCATGTAGAATTTTAGCGCTTGCCTATGCTGTTTTATTTTTGGGTCTAAGTATACAGCAATGAACTTGTTTAATGTCGCCCTTGAACTGACATGTGTGTTTTTTTTAGGATATGCTTATGCCTGTTTTAATCTCATTTTAAAAGGATATAAATTTAAGGGTTATGTTAATATGTTGAATTCCTCTATTATTTTTATACCAAACTCGTTGCAATGATTTTTAGCGGGCAGAGTGTGACATCAAATTCTATAACCAGAGAAGAATAATAATTAATGAAAGGTATTATTTTTAAAGTGGTTTATTTCCAAGTGTCGGAATTTTAAAGATTTCAAGTGTTTATTATTTTTATACCAAGCATGTCGTGGTGATTATTAGCGGATGGAGGTTTGTTGCAAGAACTATGACCTGTGAAGTACAATATTTAATGCCAAGTAGTTCTTTTCCACGCACTGGAATTTTAGAAACTCATCATTTAATAACCCTTGGGAGCAAGTCTCTCACATTCATCATTTTATGTGCTTAAATAATTGTTCTACACACATAGTATGCTTGCTTAACCATGCCTTCTTTTATTCCATATTTTCATGATTATCTGTCATATCATGTATTTGTAAACCAGTTATGTAATGGTTACCTTATTAATATTATTCATGCATATGACTCAATATGAAGAGGAACTAAGAACTAATTACCCAAAGTGGTATGGGACACCTTGGGTAATGAATGATTTCAGTAAAGAATGAACGATGTGGCTCACATGATAATAAAGGCAAATTTAAGGGTGCGCCCTGATAGCGCTCCAATGCATTGGGTAATGATGTAACCACTAGAGATTACAATTTTCACGATACCTTGGTGATTAACCTTGGTAATTTTTAACGACACCTTGGGGATGGACCTTGGTGAAACGAAACGATTGTCAATATTAAAATGTTGATGCCACATAATTCAAGTCATGTAACAAGTTTTTCCAAGATAGAGTTCTTTCATGACTGATGCCTTTAATGTGTGTATAAAGTTCATAATTCCCTAGTTTTAAGCTTGAAGCATGCCTAGTGTTATCACTTAATAGAATAGTAACCAGCATATGAACTTTTAGTTGTTTCCTTGTGCGCAACTCTGATTATGCATTACTTTTAACTGTTTAAATTTTATGCTCAAGTAAATCACATGTAGTACTTGCTTATAACAACCATTATCACTCCTTCAAGAATTGACGTATTCGTTTCATGTTTTTCTTGAAAACTTTGATTAAAGAATTGTTATGTTTGGTGTGTTAAAATCTTTCTTAGCTCAAATTCTTATAAAAGAATGTTTTCAAATGTTACAGTATTTTCAATTCCTTTTAAAACCCCCTTTACTGAGTATTTCAATGCTCACCCTACGTTTTGATTTAAAATTTTCAGGTATCAGCTTTTAAAAGATGGATGGTTTCAGAAGTTTCCGGTTTCCCAGAACCCGAACCGCACACGATCCTCTGTATGGGACATGATGTGTTGCTAACAAAGTGTATTTTATTTTAAGATAACACATCATGTTCAGAAGGCACCGACTCCTATGGTTATCTGGGGTCGGGGTCTCTACATAAAAACCATCATCCCATAATTACATTGTTTTTTTAATTTCAAGAATCCCATCATTTGTTATACATACTATTTACTATGATAATTTTTTAATACAATTATTATTATTATCTATTATAAATTTACATTTTGTAATTTGATAAACATTTTTTAATGTTAAAATTATTACCGAAATTCTCAAAATGTATTATTTTTCACAAAACTAAATTCATTTAATAAAAATAAATTTATAATTTTTTATAAAGTACCTAGTTTATAAATTAAAACCAATTAATTATTTAAGGATTGGAACCCTTTAATTTCATTGAATTCATAACAATGATATTAATCAAATAACATACATCACAATTTAAGTCAATATTAAATTAAATTCTATTGTAAAAACATTTATAATTATTATATATTATTTTTATTTCTACAATATATCATTGAGTAATTTCATTTTTTTTCTAATGATAATTATTTAAAAAATTTCATATATTTCTAGTTGGACAAAAATCTAATTCATGTCAAAATCAGGAGTAAAAAATTTTATTATATAATTTTTTTTTCAATTCAAATGTTCAAAAAGAGAACAGGTTAAATTATATTTAGTTTGATAATAATAATTTAATTTTTCAATACTAATACAAAAATTATAGGGTTATATAAACATTTTTAAAAAAAGTACTTTATCATCAATAATGATTTTATAATTAAAGAAATATTTTTTTACTACACATCAAATAAATATCGAAATTAAATCATATATATATATATATCAATTCTAAAGTATATATATGAAAAATAATATTAATATATTAAAAATAATGATAATGATAACAATTGTAATAATTATATTACCTGTATACATTATCATTTTAATAATAACGACTTTAAAAATAATTTATAATTATATATTATAAAATATTTTAGCATTTTTCTGGATTCTTTCTAATCACTCTATACTTGTGAATGATTTTTGACCTAGGAGTTTGATTACCTTTTCATCAATTTTTTTATATTTTTATTTCGAAATAATTATAAAAAATCTAAAAGAATATTCACCTAAAAAAATTGTTTACATTTTACATCACTTGATTTACCAGTTTATCAGCTACATGAATTATAATTTCATATCCATCTTATATATATACATTTATAAGTTTAATATTTTAAAAAACATCAATAAATATTCACAAAAACCCATCTGGAAATAAAATAACGACCATACATTAATAGATTATTCTCATCATAATCAAAATTACACTATATCATTTTAATAATAATTCTCTATTATTGGATTTTATTTTAAAAAATATTAAAAATAGCATAAAAACATTCCTCGATAATATCTCTAAAACCTTATATTCTTAATCATAAAAACACATTACCAAATATTGTCTTAGAGATATAGAATTTCAATATGCATACCTTTTATCATAATTTTTAGGTTTTCACCTTCAAATCATAAAGTGGAGATTTGAATAATCAAACTTATCTCTATGCGTAACCTCAATTTATAACAATGATAGTCATCATTCCAATTTCATATGTTTATAATTATCTAATCATAAAGACTGCATGAATATCTTCAATGAATTCATCAATTAGAAAAATATAATATAGATTTTATTATAAGGTCTATTATAAGAACTCTTATTTTTTATGCATGTCCCTCTTTATGTTTTTCATTTGAGCCTTGGTGGTTGATTCTAGTTCGGAAATGGAAAGCCTTATTGGCTAAAATGACCTAATGTTCTGGGATTTTTTCTTTTTTGAATTAATGGATTCTAGGTATAAATTGGCTATGTATTAACATGGGTTCTTGTTATGTTGAGAAGCTTTAAAAGAGGTCCATGTTGTTTAAAGGGAAAATGGGTTGAAAAAAATCATAAAAATATTTATACATTGTATAAATGGATTATAAATTATATAATTGTTCATGTTTTAAAATAAAATAAATTATGAGGTCAATGGGTTTTCAGCGTATTCCATTAAAGATATTCACCATATATTTAACTAAATTATAGTCCATGTAATTCAAAAACCTATTGTGTTAAACATGTTGTGCAGATGAATTATCAAATTTTTGGCTAAAAATCATCTCTTCTCTACAATAGAGAATAATTATGGTGATTTTGGTGTGAAAACCTCCCCTCTATATTTCATGTTTGTGGGATCAATCCCTAGTACGTTTTTCTTGTAATTTTTCTCCCTTATATTACATCTTCTCAAATCATAATGGTGGAATCCCTTGACCAATTGTGTTGTTGGTTTTAATCGAGGAACCTAATTTTAATCACTCTAATCTTCTTCTTCGTGGACGTTTGTTGTTGGGATCATTGTTGGATCATCGGTTAAATTTATGTTGCCTAAATCTTAACCCTCTGGTTTGATAATTTATAAAGATTATGAAATATTGTCATTACACCAACATAATGTGAGTTTGATTCAATTAAATAATAAATGAGATTATTTCTTGAAGTCCATTTTTTTAATTGGATATTTACCTGACTTATAGAGACCTGTTATGTGAGTGTACCAAAAATATAATTGAATCGGCTAATGTTGTAAAGTGTGTTTAGCATGATCTGATACCTTATATTATTTCTTGTTATATAATCCATAAAATTTTCATTAATTCTCCATGATTAAACTATTAATCAATTAAGATATAATTTCAAGTCACATATAAAATAAAAATGATAATTATCATAATTAAACATTTATAATTGTCATGTGATATTATGATATCCATGTTGTATGATAGTGATTGTGTTCCATGATGTAATGATATTATATCAGGCTCTACCCTAGTACATGCACACTTATTATTATAATGATGATATTGAGGGGGCTTTGATGATTTTTAGGGTGTAATTCTTAAAGAGAGTAGGGTATTCCTAGTCCTAAGTTCTACTGTTCGTAGAGTTTTATCCCTGATACTATAATGCTTATAGGGATTCGGCCTGTATTTTTGTGGCTATACCATAGATATATGGATGTGGTTGTCATGGTTATAATACATGCTCAGATCTGTTATAGCATGGCACTCAAGTAGGTAATTATACATTGGTTATAATGTTGTGGTTAGATTGTTTGTAATATATAGTGAGTGTTATTATTGTACAAAGATGGAGTAGTTTTTTGTTGTATTTTATTAATTTTTGAATTAATTAATACACATATTTTCTCTTTATTTCCTATACTTCCTATCAAACTGGTTTATTTTAGACATAGTATTGTTTACTTAAGGAGTCATACTCACACACTATTTGAGCCATCATTTGGTACCTAAGATAATTTCATAGATGTGGTTTTGGACAATAGAAAAGGAAGTTGTTGAATTCATGTCATTTGATGGGTTAGAGTTGGGAGATTGGACAATGTGGGATTTTATACCCAAGATATTTTCTCTTTTATTAAAGTCTTCGAGTCTGTTTCTTTTATTTTTGTATCATGACATTTAGTTACATTCTATCATTTCATTACATTATTACTTTTCAAATTATTAGATTATTAATATGGATTGTGTTATCATATTTTGATATGTCTATAATTGATTATTTCAATGTTATTATGACTTCTTTCTACTGAAATTGCCATTCATACTAAGGGGAATAGTCTCCCCACTATACATTTCACATACCTATAGCTAGTAAGTATTTTATTGTATACTGGGAGGCACACCTGATGTCTTATAAGCATCACTTTCTAAACGTGTGGGAGAGTTCCAGATTGGGGGATATTATAAAGTGGTATCAAAGGATCTGGTTTTTTATTATTTTGGTTTTCTATTTAGGGATGGTAAAAAGGATACTAGTATATGTCATAACATGGTAATGACCTGGTGCATGGGGGTAGCTAACACATGTACTAGGGACAATATGAGTGCATAGTGGATTGAATTGATGTCTGTGATGTTTTTTATTACAAATGATTTTATTTCACCTTTTTTGATTCACATGTTGTGTTAGGTTATAATTTAATGATGTCAATATTTCTTGAGGTTATCTAACATGGCCTTGTATCATGTGAGATGAGAATACATGCATCATAATAGGCACAGAGGGATATATGTTAATGCATTTTTCCTGATAGAGGTATATCTATTTTTCTTATGATATATACATTATTTTTGAACAATTATATGGGATATGTATTTCACTAATTAAAAAAATAAAATGATTTTTCAGGCTAAAACACATTAAATTCATGTCTAGGGAGACCAGGAGTTAGTGGTTCTCTATTGTAATCATCAATTGAGGTTATCTTTTTTGCTACAAAGTTTTCTAAGGTGTTTTTTTATTGTGGATAAAATGTCTCCTCGACGTATTCTACATGATTGATAGAAGATTGGAAATTAGAACACTTTTAATGTAGATGAACCGGTGATTCTTAATGTTCTTAAGGAGAATATGGATGTTCATATTCATAAAATCTTCATGAGGTTCATGTAATCCATGTAAAGGGAAATTATTTGCACCGTTACTTTGATGTAAAATCTAAAAAACTGTTTTAGATGAAGATTCCTCTAATGTTTAATGGGGAAGGAGGACCTTCATCTGATGAATTTAGGATTGAGTTAGTCCAGGAAATCATCAAACATCTCGAGAGACCCACAGATTGAAGGGTTATGTTTATTGCATATATTATTTTTAGAACTACCAAGAATTTATGGTATATTCTTCTAGAAGCTAGGTATAATGATGTGTTATCATAGAAGGAAATTAAGAGGATGTTTTTAGTCTATTTCTATCAGGGAGGGTTGAAACATATTGTGAATTCATGAATCTAATGTAGGAGGGATTGTTAGTACATGGCAATGATGGATGTTATACCGACCTATAGTTCTTTGAGCCATCTTTGGAAGATTATGAGATATACAGTGCAAGCCGATTTCAGGATGGTCTTTTCTATGAGATCATGTTGTAGAAGAACATTTTTTGTTTAGGTAACATTGAGGATCTGATGAAACAGACACTCATCATGAAATAGAAACTAAGAGATTCCTTAAGAAGCAAAAAAGTTGATTCATCAGGGTTATTAGGGAGTTATTCTATGATTATTAAGAAGAATCATTATGATATTTTCCTCCAAGTAAATAGTGGGAAGGGATGTTAGGGTAGTGGAAAACCATTTCAAGAACATGTTCTGTTCCGGTGCTATTGTTATGTCATGTTTATCCACAAGTTCCCATAATGTCCATTCCCTACAGTCAAGTTTCTTATCTATTCTAGACTAGGTCATTGTTAGACATTCTATGCAATAATTCTACATTAGACTATTGGTTTAGAATCCTGACAGGAACTGGAGTCAAAAACCGGATTTGATACTCCTCAACAACCTTGTATCTAGAGTTCCAGATGTCGTTCAAACCAATTTAAGGGATGTGGTGCCATAGTTTATGAGAAATAGTACCAAGAAATGGATGTTTCACATGGTTGTTAGACTGGAGCTCATGGAGGAGGGAAAAGTCAGTTACACATGATCAAACTACTCCAGCAAAGGTTGATGTATGGCCCTCTTCCATCATATTTAATATTATTGTATCATCTACCTTATCATGGGTTATGTTTGATATAGTATCATCCATTATTTTTTTTAAATTTTTTATTAAAATTGATTGTTCTTGGAGTTGGAAAGCATGGAGGGTTTTTTAACCATTGTCACACTGTTGGGAGTCTGACTATAGAATATCAAACATTGAATGGAATATTCTCTACATATTTGTGATTAATATTTATTTTCTGGAATTATTCATGTATGAAATGATAGATTTTGACTTTATTTTTGGTATGGATTATTTAGATTTAAACTAAGGTAATATAAACTGTTATATGAGTATATATTCCTTTCTATATCTGGAAGGAGGCAGAAATTTTCATCAATGTGAGAGGAATATTCAAGCTTATCATGAGGGACCAACTTAGTGTAGATTAGATTGTCTCGTGGATCAGATTGTGGGACTTTTTCTAGATAATATTGGAATGTAGCAGGATTGTTTTCTTCTAGTGGTAGACCCTTTTTGAAATGTTTTCCCTATTAAGTTATATGTATTATTGGATGAGAGAGAGAGATTGATTTCACAATTGACTAGGTGTCGGGAGCAGAGCCAATTTATATCCCATATTATCAGATAGTGCTAGTAATTCTTTAAGCGTTAAAAGTTCATCTTGAATAGTTGGAATCTAAAGGCTTGTTATAGACTAGTAAATCTCCTTGGGGTTCTCAAGTTCTTTTTTTCAAAAATGATTTTGGGAATTTGTGATTATGAATAGATTATTAGAGGTTGAACCAGTTGACGGGAAATAACTGGTATCCTCTTCCTCACATTTATGATTGTTTCGATCATTTAAGAGGTTCTATGATCTTATCAAAGATTTACAAGAGATCAGGATATAATTAGTTAAGGGTGAGACCATTGAACATACCTCGTACTACTTTTAGAATAGGTATGTATTGTATAAACATGATGAGATTCTATTAGGGTAGACTAATCCACCAGAGGTATTCATGTACTTAATGAATAGGATCATTAATTCATTTCTCAATCATTTTGTGCTATTTTTTTGATGATATATTATAGTTTTCCAAATCTATAGATGATCTTGTTAAACATCTTGACATTTTCAAGAGTACATTGAGAGACAATAGAATTTATCCCAAGCTAAACAACTGTATTTTCTACATTTAAAAAGTGTACCTCTTGGGTCGTGTCATCTCAAATGAAAGATTGTCAATGTACCTAGTGAAATATTCAGTCATGATATATTGGGAACATCCCATGAAAATTTGATAAAAAAATATCATTATAGATTTAGAAAGATATTACTAGAAATTTAGCCATGATATCTCTTGTTTGGTAGCACTAATGTCTAGGTTGAAAAAGAAGGGTATAAAGTTCCTTTAATTAGATGATTGAGAAATCACAATTTAGGATCTAAAAGTTATCCTGACCCTAGAACCCATCCTTGCATTACCTATGTCAGGTAAATAATATACTCTGTATTCTGACACATCAAGATTAGGACTTGATGTTGATCTAATGTAGGTGGATTGAGTGGCTTCTTATGGCTATAGGAAGCTGAGACCACATGAGAGGAATTATCTGACTCACTATCTGGGGATAGCAGCAGTGGTACATGCCCTGATAAAAAAGAGATATTATCTATTGGGTTAGAGGTTTTGGGTACACACAGACCATAAGATCCAAAAGTACATATTTTATTAGTATGGTCTGAAACATTAAGAGAGGAGGTGGATCAAGTATCTACCATATTCCGACATTGAAATGGATTATACACCTGCAGAGGCTAATGTTGTTGTCAAGGCTTGTAGCGAAAAGAAATCAACAAAGGTAGTAAATAAGTCTTGTGATGATTCAAAAATAATGAATCCTTTTTCATACATGAAACTATATGTTATGGATTATTAGGGATGAATGAATCTGACTTTGATATCTGTCATACTAGTGATTTTAGACCAAATACTGCTGATAAGTTTCGTGATCCTGAGGGATTAGTTCAGAGAGACAAATTATATAGTTTGGAGACAATAATAGGACTGTCTCACGAGATAGTAAATTTTTTTCTATTATGTGGCCAATTATGGGTTCTGATGTGCTTTTACAATGATATGATGAGGGAGTTTCATGCTTCTATATGGGTGGTACATCCTACATTGAGGAAGATGTATCACGATCTTCATATATGGAACATGTGTTCATGAATGTAGAAGGAGGTGGATAAATTTTTTCCTAGATGCTTCACTTTTCGATAGGTGAAAGAAAAGCATCAGTGACCATATGGGTTTTTCAGCCATTTCCCATTCTAGACTGGAAATGGGATTATATCATAATGGATTTTTTGATTAGATTACTCAGAAAATCCCCTAAATATGATGTTATACAGGTAACTTTGGATCTACTTACTATGTTATCACACTTCTTACCTATCAACAAAGCCTTCAAAGTTGATGATCCGAGAAATATTTATGTGCTCCAGGTTGTTAATTTTTATGGTGTTCCATTGAGTATTGTTTAGGAAAATGATCCTCATTCCACATCACATTTCTATAAGGGTCATTATAACGCTCAAGGACCTGAAGTTATTTTATGCATTTCATATCATCCATCGACTGATGGTATATTTGAGTAGATTATTCAGGTTCACGAGGATATTTCATGTGTTTTGGACTTTCATGGTTCATGGTTGAAATATATGGAAATCATGGAGTGTGCATATAATAATTCTTTCCATTAATAAATCCCAATGGAACCTTTTGAGGCATTGTAAGTAAATATGTTCTATTCACTGCTATGTTTTCTAGAGGTAGGTGAGTGAGCACTGGATAGAAATAGTCTCAAGTAGAAGACGTCTGAACATGTTCAGTTGATTATAAAATGATTGGTTACCACATAGAATAGAAATAAATATTTTATTGACCATTAGACATGACATCTGGTATTTTTCATCGGTCATCATGTTTTCCTACGAGTGTCTCTATGATTGTGGAGATGTTGTATCATGAAATAAGAAAATCTAACACCTAGGTTTTTCACAATGTTTGAAATAGTGTAATGTGTTGGTCTATTGGTGTACTATCTAGGCCTTCTATATAGATATAGTTCCATGAAATAAGTGTTTCATATATCATAGTTATTGAGATATCATCTAGAACATTAACATGTGATCAGATTCATGGAGGTTGGGATTTGTGTTGATGGTTCCTTTTAGGATCATCCAATATGGGTTGTGGATCATAGTGAGAAATATCTTTGAGTTTATACAAAAATATTGGTTCGAGTGTAGTGGATGAATGGGCATGTACAAGAGGATACCAGTTAGAGGGTGTATGATATGTGAACACAGTACCTTGACCTATTTTTTGAAACCTCATAGTGACACTTGGAAAAGATTGGGGATGAGCTGTTATAAGGTGGGTTATATGTATGATCACATCTTTTTCACGGAACGTCCCACTTTGCGTCTTTCTTTTAAGCCATTGTGAATAAGTATTGTTCAGAGAAAGAGTTCCTTGCTGGAGAAAATGGCCTAAAGTTTAGGGATTTTTGGTTTTTTGAATTAATAGAATCTGGGTATAGATGGGTTTAGTGTTAACAAGGGTTCTGGTTACGTTAAAAATATTTAAAAGGAGTTCAGGTTTTTTAAATGTGAAATGGTATGAAAAACCATATGCATAATATTAAGACCTCATGTAGGGTGATTAAAAATGATGTAATTGTTTGATGGATTTAAAAAAATAGACCAAGGTGATGGGTTTTTTAGAATATTATATTAAAAATATTTATATGACGTGTAACTACATTACATGTCATGTGATTCCCTGACCTGTGGTCTTAAACATACTGTGCCGGTGAATTCTAATTTATTTTTGCTATATATCTTCTCCTCTTGACCCTAGATCATTAACCATATGATTTTGGCATTCCAACCACCCTTTTATATTTCCCATTTGTGTGAGAAAGTCATAATAGTTATTCCTGGATATGATTCTCTCTTCTTGTCCTTCTTTTACAACTGCGATAGTGAAATCCCTTGATTGGGTGAATTTTTTTATCTTTATCAGTTCTGATCTAATAACCTATTTAAAATTATTGAGACCTTCTTCCCCATGGTATTTTTCCATTGGATGTGTTGTTGGGTCATAGGTTAAATGTAGGGGGTCTAAATCTTAAACCTATGGTTTTATATTTTCCAATGTTTATGAAATATTATCTCTGTGCCAATATTATGTGCATATGAATAAAATAAATAATGAATGCAATTATTCCTAAAATTCCTTTGGTTTCAATTGCCTTCTGATCTGACTTATGGAGACCTCTTTAGTGAGAAAACCATAAATATAATTAAATTAGCTAGTGTCTTAACATGTGTTTTTCATTATTTGAGACCTTAGATGATTTCATGATATATAATCCCAAAGTTGTTGCCTTTTTCTTCTTGATATAACTATTAATAAATTAATATATTATTGAAATTGATGTATTAAATAAAAATAATAATTTGTATAACTGATCATTGATAATTGTTATGTGATATCATGGTATCCATGTTTGAGGAAAGGAATTGTGTTCCATGATGTAATGCTTATATATCGGGATTTACCCCAGCAATTTCACACTTATATGGTTTAATGGTCATATTGAGTGGGCTCAACCTAGTCCACTATTATAATTCATATAGGGAGAGGGTTATTCCCAAACCCATGTTGTATATATTATTGGGATTTCATATAATATCTCAAAATTTCGGTGTAATTTTCTTTTTTAATGGAATTATTTAGAAACAGCGAAATTCAACAACAAGTGATTCGGAGGCCTAGAGTGCCTGGAATGATCTATTGAAAAATGTTAAAATATAAACATCACGTATGAGAGGTTTTCTTGATAAATTGTAATAACTTCTAAACGAGTACTGAGATTAAAAATATGAGGGCATCATTTTGTTTAGGAAGGCGGGTTTACCATAGGTGCGACTTATGTGTAGCTAGTGCACGCCTCCAGTCAGAGAGCTCAAAAATGGCTTAACTGTAAATATGATTATGAAATAAAATTATTTTATTTTTTAAATAGTTATAACATAAAAAATGGTGACTTAGATTAAAAAAATGAAACCACCATTGAACTCATGAGGGAATTCTATCCTTAGGAAGACTCTAATATCAGCTGGCTCGGGCCAACAATGGAAGTTAGTTTATATTCGTTAATAAAATAATTTATTAATAGTTATTTTATTTTTAAATCCGTATAACTTTTAAATTTTAACTCATATTAAAATTCCTAGAGTATCGTTGAACTCATGAGGGAATGTTCCCCTTAAGGGGATCCTGTACATGACGGGCACGAGTCGAGATTGAAAGTTAATTTTTTGGAACCTTTTTTAAGGTACGTTCAGTAAACGTGAGAGCATGATTTTATATCTTCTGAACCGGTGCTCAGATTAAAAATTTTAGGGCACCATTGAATTTAGAATTCCAAGAGTTTCCTAGAAATGAATTAACTTTAGTCATCAAGGGTCGAGCGAAGAAGTTATTATTCATAATATTCCAGAAAAATAGTAAAAAAATTTAAAATATTTCTTTTATTTCTTTTCTCTCCTTTGAGTGAAAGACGATGATGCTACGGTGCAATTACAAGGTAATGACGATGAGCATTAATGAGGCTCATTAATGTCTTGTTAACCAACAGTGTAATGACTCTTTACTTAGGCTTAATAGAGATTCTTATTATTAAACAAAATTGTGTAACGACGCGACGTCGCAACATAATGGAGACGCTGTGATGTGCTCTTATTTATAGTTCTATGCGTCGGAGAAATAAGGATGAAAAATTTAGAGGATTCTCTATAGCACTTGTGACAGAATTCCACCCCAGCGAAGGACTAAGAACAGCTGTGGATCTTCATTATCAGTGACAGATTTTGAATAATGGAGCAAAGAAGCAATGTTGACATCTTAATCCCTCGAGAAATAATGTCACGACATCAGAAGTCATAAGAGGTATGGTTTTTTGATTTTATGTTCTTCACCATCCTTCTCTAAAAACAATAATCACAGACCAACCCACAAATAATTTGATCTGTGATTCATGCGTTATGGTGGAGGGTGTTTTATTCTTTGGGATATTTTATTCGGGGTTTAAATATTAGCATGGAATGATTGAACGGAAACTCCCTGAACCTCCCTCATCTTTAAACCTCTAAGGAGGTGGCCCCGATCCGACATGATCAAATCTTGATCCTCTTCACATGTTCTTTCTTGGTATTTGTATGCTCAAAATAGAGGAAATGAAGGTTTGGGATACTCACGGTGAAGACTGTGCTCCCCATAGGCCACAGACATAGACGTCTCGGAGAACAGACCATCAGAGCATGTCCAGTGGTCCGTTAAACATTCTGTTGATGCCTGCGGTGGTTGTCGATGTCGGATGCATGGAGGAGGTGGCCAACATTAGAGGGGTGCGTTAATTAGGAGACTATGGATCATTAGCCGAGGTGGCACTCTAGAGGATGCGGCGCCATATGGGGTGTCGCATGGAGGGACGACCTGCATTTGGGTTATCCAGATGAGCTGGAATCCGCGGTCCTTGACCACGGAAGAATGAGAAGTCCTGCACATATGCGCGGTATGTGGGAGGCCAAAACCCGTCATCCGAGGTAAGAGATGAATGCGACGCCATGAGGGTGTCGGGCAGGAGGTGCGGCCCGTCTCTTTCAGGCACCATGAAAGAGGTGTGGCCTGCCTCTTGCGTGCCTCATTTGGATAGTGAGGGGACTCAGCTGGTAGTTGTGTTTCAGGTGCTCACACCGACCGCACCACATAGTCGGTCCCTAACTGGCGGGCCAAGCCCCCAGCGGGTCGGACCTGGGCCCAGTGGGATAAATCACTCTCGTAGGAAGAACCTATTCTGGTGGACCAGACCCATAGTCAGTGGTCCAGAACCACACTGGAAAATCGGACCTCTGCCCACTTCAGGTCGGGCCGGACTAGACTGGGTCATCGGACGACCGAGCGAGTTGGACCCTCGCCCAACCAGGTCGGGACCAATAAGGCCTATTGGGCCTGGCCCACTGGCCATTCCAGACTAGAACGACCTCGACCAGCACCATGTCGGTTCGAGTCCATCATAATGAACTAGGGTATGTGGGACCCCCAGGCTGGGTAGGTCGAGTCAGTACGACTGGGTCAAACCGGGCCACGTCGCAACCAGTCTCCTGGTTACTAAAACTCTTGTATATTTCCAAATTTGTGTCTGATTGATGAGTTGTTTGTGGCGTTGGGATACTCTTGAAAAGGTAAATCTTTTGGCATACTCTATGGAGATTTCTTGATATTTGAGATGCAACAAATGGCTTCAGGAGTGGTTCTCCCAAGTGCACTATTTACAGAACCCTGCAACTGGCTGAGACCTGAAGACTGCTGACGTTTTCACGAGTGGGTAACACCTCTCTATGACTTGGCAAGCCTATAGTGGTAAGCACCACTTTGTGACTTTGCATGCCCATGGTAAACAATTAAGATGAGTACCTCAGTTGTCCATTACTAGTGGGAAGTACCTCGACATGACTTTTTAGGCCCACGGTACTCGTTGTGGGAGGTGTACTTATGAAGTCCAGGGTTAGTGGGTATCATGTCTTCGTGACTTGGAAGGAACACTATACTCCCTAGAGGATGAGTTCTCTAGTAGCTGAGGTGTTCTGTGATGTGACTGATGATGCAACTATTACTACCCTAGAATATACCTGGTGTGAGGTGTTTGGTGTTTCGTGGTTTATTTATAGAATTTTTGTGTGGTGTTTCTTTTTTTTGGGTACCTACTGAGTACTATGTTACTCACCCCTGCACGGGCTTCACCCGCACATGTTGTGTCTTCTGTAGATTACTGACGTTTTGATAGAGGTAATCAGGGATATGGTACTGACAGATGCTACAACGGTGGACTTGGTGGCCCAGGACTAGGTAGGCCCTAGTAGGACTGGGCGAATGTGACGTACTACTTCGTATTCCACTAGCTTCACCACTCTCACGATCATGTGGGGTTTTTTGCGGATGGCCATCAGAGTTCCATTTTTTTTTTGCTATTTTCAATTATTTGGGTTTTTATTCCCACCCACATAATTTCAAATCTACTTTCACTCATACTTATTTAGTGGTTTTCATTTTCCCCATTTCGGTGTGATCAGATATGGTTGGGCGTGTGTGTGTGCATACATGTATTCCATAAAATGCCTCCCACTTGTAGGTTGATCCTTTCGGTGCTAGTCACCATCCCCTAGACTTCGAGAGGTAGGCTTGGGGTAGTCACGACACGAGCCCTAGGGTACAGGTCAAGACAAAGTGGTATCACATGGCATTCAGTCCAACCACAAAGACTGTGATTCTGTTGTTTTTGTTTTGGGGAAACAGTGCTAAGTGTTGTGAGTTTGGATTTCAGATTCGGGGAGTCCAGTGTTGGTGTGGTAGCTGACGTATCCATACTCCAGGACCTTGAATTCTATTTTGGATCAATATATGAAAACAATGGTTTCATATGTTTCTCTTTGCCTTGAATAAGATTCATCTCACCAGGTATAACCTTTTAACCATGGTACATCTTAATCTATCCCAGGATTCTTCCACATGGATGACTGGCCAAGATCATAATACGAGGTCGTGAGGATGGCCCACCTAGCGATGAGGCATCTGTTTAGGGACCAGTGCTTGAGATGGCCCCACCAAGTGGTATACCGGATTTACTACCACATATTGATTAGCTTACAGGCCCTCCTCTAGTGGTTTAAGTGGATGCACATGGCAGACTGAGATATGGATGACTCTTTTCACACTTAGAGATGAGGTAGAGGATTTGAATGTGTGTTAGGGGAATTTGAGGCAACAATCAACTCAGATGCAGGGTCAGTAGGATCTACGGATTAGAGGTGTTCACAGTAAGCCACTGAACAAGATTGTTCATAGGAGGGAGCATGCTAGATCCCAGAAGGGCATGATTTTCTATGCTTGTCGTAAAAAAGGGATATCTCATGCGAGATTTTCTGACTATTCATGCTATAGGGAAGGAGAGGAGATAGTTATAGGATATCGAGGCTTATGACCCCATGACTCCATGGATTAATCAAGGTACGATGCGTATCTTTCTAAATTATATACAGTATTGATAGACACTTGTACTAGTGGTTTTCCATTCCTTCCACTTCATCTTGTTTGATACTTAGAGGTTCTGGATAAGAACATTCAATTGACACTCATGTTTAGAGACTCCTACTGGAGGAGACTCAATTAACACACACTGGTAATGACAATGTGAATTTAATCTTAGAGGAGAGAGTATTGATTGGGATCTCTTGGTGGTAGTGTCGAGGCCTTACGATGATAGTTTCGGTATGGACTGGTCATCCACCTTTTCATTCTCAGAGTAACTATTTTAGTAAAAAAGGATATGGTATATCTGAAGCGTTGGAATGGAGTTTTTCTTTGTTGTAAAAAATAGGCTAAACATAGGAAACACGAGATACACTCATGCATAAGAGGGTGTAGTCGATCACTCTTGAGTCGGCCGACCATGCCCTTGTGGCAGTAGATGTTTTGAGTTTTCAGTTCCCAACATTAGAGGGGGAGTGCGGGACCTTCCCTTCAAATGATGTTTCTAGGATTACCTCCCTACAAGGGGAGGGACTTCAATATCATTCCATACCCCGAGATGGCACTAATGTCCACATTAGTATATCATATGGATTTCATAGCGCTTCGTAAACAAGGGGCGTAGGTGGGGGACTTGTATAAGAAGGGCATAGTAAGACCCAGTGTGTCAGGTTATGTGTGGTTGGCCTTCACATTAATCATGTGGCCATGGAGATTGAGTACCCACTAATAAATAGTTTATTGGAAAATCAATCAATTAAAAGGGGTAGACATTCTCAGGGATGGAAAGGTGCCTGTAGGATTTTCAGAAGTTGAAACTACGGTGATGGCTAGACTTCCTTTAGATAATTGGACTCTGAGATAAACTATACTATTCAAAAAGGGAATATGGTGGCAGACATGCTTAGCAGGAGGTCTGGTTTACAATGGTTGGGTGAGGTAACATTGCATCTCACCGCGATGTAGATATCCTTGAAGGATGATGATGGAGCAGCTTAACTTCAGTCAATGACTGTCACTCCCCCACTCTTACATCGATTCATGGAGGCACAGTTCGTGAATGTAGAATGTGAGGATTGACGTACTCAATTATCCTTAGGAAAAGCTCCTGATGGGTTTTTTATAGGTGGGAAGCACATCATCATTTTCAGATGACACCTCATATTACCAGTGATGTTACGGGAGGAGGTGTTGAGGGAATTCCGTACATCACCTTTGGTGGTACGTCCTGGTGTGGCAATGATATATTAGAACCTCTGATGTTAGTACTGGTGTCCAGGAGATGGAGAACCATGGAGTTTGGGGAGGGATGCCATGTTTTCCTTTGGTTCTCACCCTGATGGAGATTAAGGAGATTTAGTAAGGGTGGAAAGTTATCTCCATGGATCATCAGAACATTCCAGGTCCTGAGAAGAGTTAGAGAGGTGGCATACAACCTATATCGTCCTCTATAGATGTAGCAGGTGCATGATGTTTCACACGTGTCACAACTGAAGATGTATGTGCATGATCCATCGAATTTTTTAGACTAGAGCAAGCTGGACATTGAGGAAGGGGTGACGTTTGCAGAGTTCTCAGTGGAGATAGAGGATTGATAGATGCAGGTCCTATGGCGGTGGTTGATTCCTCTAGTGTGTGTTCGATGGAAACATGAGAATCTCTAAGAGAGATCATAGAAGCGGGAGCCGCAAGTTCATGCATAGTCCCCCTCATCTATTTGACGAGTTTTGTTTTGGATTTCAGGGATGTAAAGCCCAAATACGGGGAGATTGTAATGAACCAAAAATTCCGTGTAATTTTGTTTTATTTTTATGGAATTATTTATAGATTGTGAAATTTTACAGCATGTGATTCTGAGGCCTAGGGTGCCTAGAATGATCCATCAATAAATGTTAATCCTTAAATATAATACATTGGCAGTTTTCATGAAAAAGTGTAATAACTCCTAAATAGGTCCTCATATTAGAAATCCAAGGGCACAATTTAATTCCAGATGGTAGTTTTACACTAGGCACGACTAAAGTGTAGTTGTCGCATGCCTCCAGTAAGAAAATTTGAAAATGGAATAACAATTAATAAAATAATTAAATAAAATTATTTTCTTTTTAAAATTCTTATAACTCACGAATGGTGACTCAGATTAAAAATATGAAACCACCACTGAACTCGTGAGGGTATTCTTTCCTTTTAAAAGCACTAATATCTGTTGGCACGAGCCAACAACGGAAGTTGGTTTTTGGTCGTGAATAAAATAATTAACAATTATTTTATTTTCAATTCAATATAACTCTTAAATGGTAACATTGATTGAAAATTTGAGAGTACAGTTGAACTTGTGGGGCCATGTTCTCCTTAAGTAGAGCCTAACATCGACAGACGTGGGTTGAGGGATAAAGATAATTTTTTTATTTTTTAAGGTACATTCAGTAAACGTGCAAGTGGGATTTTCAATATTTTCAATTGGTTCTAAGATTAAATATATGAGGGCACCGTTGATTTCAAAATGCTGGGATTCATCTAGAAATGACTTAATTTCATCCAGTAATGGCTGACCGAAAAATTTATTTTTTGTAACTTTCATGAAAAATAATAAAATAATTTAAAATAATTGTTTTATTTCCTTCCTCAACATTGAGTGGTGGGGGATGACATTGTGGGGATGCGACGAGGTGGAGATGATGCACATTATTGAGTCTCATTAATGACATGTTAACTCGCAGTTTATTAATGTTTTAATGAGTTGTAACATCAACAATGTTTCTTAAATAAAACAGTGTAATGATGCAATGTAGCATAATAATAAAGATGTCATGGTGTGTTCTTATTTATAGTTCAACGTACTTGGAAAATGAGAAATAAAAATTTGGAGAATTCTCTAGAGAACCCATGATGGAAATCCACCCCAGTGAAGAACAATAAACACCTGTGGAACTCCATCATCTTCGAAGCCTTTCGAAAAACGAAGTTGGGAAGCGACGTCGACGTCTTAATCAATCGAGGGAAAACGTCACAGCATCATACATCATAAGAGGTAGGGTTTTTCATTTGATTTTCTTCCTTGGCCTTTTCTAAAAATGAAAAACAAGGATCAACCCATGAACAGGTTGATCTGCATTTCATGAATTATGCAGGAGGGGGTTTTATTCTTGGGGTTATTTTATTAGGGGTCCAAATCATTGCATGGAATGATTGAACTGAAACTCCCTGAACCTCTCCCAACATTAAACCTCTAATGCGAAGACACCGCGTCGAAATGAACAAAGACCGAGTGACTCCGCATGTGTGTTCATGGTGGTTGTACCCTCAAAATTGGGGAAAGACAAGTTTGAGATCCTCGCGGTGAAGATGGCACTCCCTCAATGCCACAGACGTGGAAGGCTCGGAGAACGGACCACCGGAGCTTGTTTGGTGGTCAACTAAACATTCTAACGGTGTCGACATCGGTAGAAGTAGCTGTCGGCCATGCCCACCACATAAAGGAGGTGACCTTCACCGGCATGCCGTGTTGATTGGGAAACCTCATCTCATCAGCCGTGGTGGCACGTTGGAGGACATGACGCCAGGCAGGGTGCCGCGTGGAGGAACGACATGTGTCCAGCTGAGCTAGAAGTCGTGGTCATTGACCGTAGAAGACTTTAGTGCCCCGCGCTTTCATGGGGCAGGAGGTAGGTCGTGGCGCGTCGGCCGCAGCAGGAGATAGAAGCAGTGCTAAGAAGAGGCCATGTAGGTGGTGTGGCCCACCTCCAACGGGCTGCGTTCGGACAAGGAGGGGATGCAGCTTGGTGTAGTTTCCCAGGTGCTCACACCAGTTATACCACACGGCCATTCCCCAATTGGTGGGCCAAGCCCCCAGCGGGTCGGGCCAGTCCTGCTGCTTAGCGGGCCAGAACCGCGCTGTTGAGCAGGACTCACACCCAATGGTCCAGACTTGCACTGGCAGACCGTAACCATTCCCCCTTCGGGTCGATATGGACTTGACAAGGTCACCAGGTGACCCAGAGGGATGGACCAACGGCCAACCGGGCAAGGTCCAGTAAATCCAATTTCACCTATCCCACTGGCAAGGCCAGACTAGAACAACCAGGACCAACACGTGGTTGGGCCGAGTCCTTCTTAATGAATCTAGGTATGTGTGACCCCCAGGCTTTTTTGGTCGAGTCGGTCCGACCAGGTCGGACAGAGCTCCATTGCAACCAGTCCCCTGGTTACTTAAATGCACATATCATCTAAACCATGTGTCTGATTGACGTGTAGTTTACGGCATTAACATCCTCTTTATGAGGCATATCTTTTGGCATGCTCTATAGAAAATTTTGTTGTAGTTGAGATGAAACTAAAGGCTTGGGGAGAAGTTCTCCCAAGTACACTACGTACAAAACCCTATGACTGGATGAGACCAGAAGACTGGTGAATTTATTCCCAGTGTGAAGCACCTCTCTATGACATGGTAGGACAACAATGGGAAGCACCACTCTGTGACTTTTCAAGTCCCCGATACGTGATTATGATGAGTACTTCAGTTGGCCATGACTAGTGTGAATCATCTCTCTGTGACTTTGCAGGCCCATGATACGCAATGGGGGTGGAGTACCTAAGTAGTCCAAGCTTAGTGGGAAGAACCTCTTCGTGACTTGGCATACCCATTGTACTCCCTAGAGGATGAGTTCTCCAGTAGTTGAGTTGTTGAACAATATGACTGATTATGCTAGTGTTACTACCCTAGAATATTCTAGGTGTGAGATGTCTTTTGTTTCATGATTTACTTTTAGAATTGTTGTGTTGTCTCTCCATTTTGTTTTGGGGTCCCCACTGAGTAATGTGTTACTCACAACTGCATGGGATTATTCTGCACCTGTTGTGTTTGGTGAAAATGACCGACATTTCGACAGAGGTGATTTGGGAGATAGGACTGACAGATGCTATGATGGTGGACTTGGTGGCCCAAGACCAGGCGAGGCCCAGTAGGATTGGGCGGACATGACGTACTACTTCGGCTTCCAGTAGCATCACTACTCTCATTTTAGGAGGGGTTCTCTACGGATGTCTATTAGAGTTCCCTTTTTGTGTTCTTTTTTTTAGTTATTTTTAGGGTTTGTATTTTGGCCCACTTAATTTCATATGTACTTGCACTCATCTTTGTTTTAGTAGTTTTATTTTCCCCCTTTTGGTGTCTTGGAATGTGTTTGGTCATGTTTCTGCATACAAGTATTCAAGAAAATTCCTCCCACTTGAAGGTTGATGTCTTCAGTGCTAGTCACCTACACCTGGCCTTCCGGAGGTGGGCTTGGGTTAGTCACAACATGGGCTCGAGCGAACAGGTCATTACATTTCTCTTGGATTAAATAATTCTTATAGGTTTTTGACCTATATTGTTGTGATTATACCATGGTTAATGGTTTTGGATGGAATTTTTATAAGACATGCTCAAAGATATTTTGGGATGGCTGGGAAGTATGTTATTTTACATTGGTTATATGGTTGTGGTTCGAATTGTCCTAAGACCTGATCAGAGGTATTTTTTCATTGAGAAAAATATGGTTTTCATTGTATTTCATTAATTGTGGAAATTATTAAAAAACCTATATATCACTTTATTTCAAACACTTCTTATCAGACATGTTTACTATAGAAATAGTAGTTTGAACCTATTGAGTTATACTCACACCCTCTTTGGTCCATCATTTGGTACATGAGCAGAATTAATTGATACATGTTTGGATTAGGAAAAAGGACCTAGTTGTTGATTTCTAGTTTTCAGATATACCAGAGTTAGGACATGGGTCGATGTGGGGTTCCAGACCTGGGATACTATATCAATAATTTATGTCTTCTTATATTTGTATTGTATTGTTCTAGAATGAAAATTATTTTCATTCCAAAACATCATTATAGTATTCCTTATTTATTTATTGTCATATTCAATTGGATTTTATTATTTTCTTTTACTATTTATTTACTTTGATTATTTTCTTTCTATTATGATCTGTTTCTACTGCTATGAAGCTTCGTAACATGGGTATAATCACGCCAGTATACATTTAACACCCCCACTGATAGTTGGCATCCTCTAGAATATGGTGAGGTGTGCCTAAGGTCTCATAACTAACCCTTTATAACCACATGAGAGAGTGCTAGATTGGGAGATGTTGCATCTATGAATTATCAAATCTGCAATAATAGATCAAATGAAGATACTGTATTCATTATTTTTCATCCATAATATCCCACTGATCTTTGGAGTTGTCACTATATCAAGTGTATTTAAAAAACTATATCATCCTTTCATTCATTTAAAATATAAATATATATTTATATTTCTAGTATTGTATAATATTTTTAATAAAAACTAATTATTTTCATAAAATTTTATCCCCACCAAGATCTATATATATTGCATCTGAAAATTATATAAATACCATAAAAAACAACTCCTTTTTGGAATCAATGACCTAATATTTTCCTCAATATGAAACTCTAAAAGTATATATTTCATTATTTACCATTTTATATAATAAATATATTCTTTTATAACATACATGGAAACCCATTATGTCGCATAATAATTTTATTTAATGGAGTTTTTTTAATAAAACACTTAAATAGAAAACAATTCACAAGTACAATCAATTATAATGATATTCTTAGACATCCACTTGTACTATTATGTTAATGAATATTAACTTTATCCTAACATATCTAACTATCTCCCTAGTCCTCCAATATGATTTTAGTAATTTCTCCTTTTTTCATAATATAATTCTTATCCCCTTATTGTGTTAAAATAATGATGAGGGATACATTAAAATAATTATAGTTAATTTCATATTCTATCGGGTTGAGTTTTCTAATTTTAAAAAATTTGAATTCCACTTCGTGTTTGGTAAAAAAATATTTATGTTTGTTTTTTAGGATGGTTTTGGTGTATAATTCATATAAGGTTTTCTATTAAGTAACTAGGTAAATGATATCGATCCATTACATAACAACAATGTACTATTCTAAGAATATTATTATTATGTGATTGATCAATTTAACTATGTGATGGTGTGATGATATGAAAATTAAAATTATTTTAAGGATGAAATTATTTGATATATATTTATATTCTTTGTAATGTTTTGTTAAAATTATTAGATAATGTTTAAGACATTATAAAAAATATATTGGTAAAATAACATTATTTTTTAAAAAAATATTTTTAAATGATGGTTTAATGAGATAAAATACTATTTTGAAATATTTTTAAATGTTAAGGGGATGTATATTACATCTGATAATATGTTTTTTCGATAAAATAATAATATATAATGAATTAAAATATTAATTTATGAATGTATATTTTTAAAATTATTATATGAATATTGAATTAGGTTTTTGATATATAATTATTAAAATAAAATTACCTGTTATTGATTAATAATTCTGAGATATAGAAACAATTATAGTTTTAAATAATATATATTGGAATTTACATTTGATATAATTATGGTTACATGAATTTTTAAAAAATTAATGATGAGATAGTTTTTTTTGATTTCATTGTATTGAAAAGGAATGAAAACATTAGTGAACATTTTTAGTGTAATGATAGTGGTAATTCTCATAAGTTATATATTTTACAGATATAAAAAAGGAAACTAGTTAGAAATCACGTGTTTTTGAAAAACATTAAATGATTAATAAAAGGTAATTGGTTTATTCATGATAATGATATTCACTTTTTATTACTTTAGGATGATGAAGTGATTGTTTTCACATTACATATTTTGATAGAATTATGTTTTTGTTTACATTATTTTATGATCTGTTTATATTTCTTTTTGAGGTTCCCAAGATATTTGTGTTACGTGGAATGAATTAAGGTTTGTTATGGTATGAAAATTTGTTTGGTAATGTAATAGGATAATATTTATGAAATCCACTTTTATGATACCGATTTTTCCTTGGGGTACAGATCTTTTATTTTTTTTCTAAACTCATGTTCAATTTTTCTTTTTTTTCTTAAACCCTAATATGGGTTGTGGGCCAATTGGGTTTTCGTGGGAAAGAAGAGGTTGAAAGTTTGAGTACTAATTGTTGTATGACTATATGACTTGTAATGGTTTTTCTAGGAACTTTCATGGAATGTAACAAATTTTCCCTAGGAATGGAAAACTGAGCATTACATGATGTGAAGAAAAATTACATGTCATTTAATATTTAGACTATGTTTTTTAAAATAGAGGCAGGAGTCTCTATTTTCTCATAGAAGCACACATTTACCTCTATTAATGCATATGAATCCCCTTTGACACCTAAATATAGGCTTTTCTCCCAGTTGAAAATTCAGACTCCATTTATTTCATCATTAGTCTCATTGGAACCACTCCGGTAAGATCTTGATTCCTTTATAGTTGTTCATGATTCTTTATAATAATGGATTTATTGTTTGGGATTAGTATCACATGCCCTATTTTGTTGTTCTTGATCCAATCTTTAGATTTCTCCTAAAAAGAGGTGAATTAGGACATGATATAGGGTGATCACTCTACTACTGAGCTAAGGTATGTGGTATATACAATTTTTTCTATTTTTTAGGCTTTATAGATATATTCCCCCATTTTTATCCCGCCGAAAAATTCAATGCATGCCCTGTTTTGATATGTTAATATGAAATAAATAAATTATGACCTATTTGGGATTCCCCTAGGTTCCATGAGATGAATTGGCGGTTTTTTCCCCTATAGGAGGCCACCGAAGTGGTTTTCAATAACTTTACTTTGGTTTTGTCCCCTGATAAACCACCCTGAGGGTTTGTTTTTGAGTTTTCCTAGTTTAAGTGGGATTAATTGTAATTTAATCAGAATAGTTTACATGATTAGGATATTTTCTGATTCCTTGTCTTGTGTTGCCATAGTATTCCATGCTTAACTTGATTAGATGGCTTCAATGGAATTTATTAAACATGTGGCTATATTCTATGGTTGTTTTTAGATTTCTTAACTTCTTAATGGTGATAAGTGGGTGGGTATACCCATGTGGATTGATTCAAATGAAATGGATTATATGATTGGGTATAATCATATTGTTTTGAATTGTTTTGTTAATTGGTATGAAAGCATGAGAGTTTAAATAGATTCCATGGATGGCCCTCCATTGATCTAGAATGTAGTAGTAGATGACTTGGATAGTGTATGCTCCTAGGGTCTTGATTACCTGGTATTCCTTGGTCTTTACTACCCCTCGGATCTAGAATTCCTGGACTTGTATAAGACATGTCAGTATGCATGCTCCTAAGACTCAAACCATTACATATTCTGAGTTTCAATCGAGACGCTCCTAGGACTTGATTAGGATTATTGGTCATCGACATATTATATCCGGTCCTTTGGGGCCTATAATTTATTATATAGAAAGGCCATGGAAATTTTTATACACTTCATTATACAACATGGTCATGGGGTATATTACTTTGGTTATATAGCAAGGTCATATGTTTTTTATATACAATTTTTATACGGTAAGGTTGTGTGAAAAGGATATGGACGGTTGTATGGTGAGGCCATAATGTTTTTTTATATTTCTAGTAGTTTTCTTTTCTGGATATGACACTTGTTGTAGAGATCCTTGATAGGATATTTTGTATTTCCAGTTGTCGTATACATATTCTATGGGCATTCACATTTAAGTTACTACTTACTTACAGTAGTTTAGATTATTGTTTTGTGGTGATTAGAAATGTATAGATGATTTGGTGTAAACCTACTAGGAAGTTTATATCACACCCTATATTGGCCTCATTAGAGACTCAAACAGATAATATGGTTGGGGGTGATGGTATGGGAAATCATAATAGTTCTGGTTGTTGATCATTTATTTGAATTAGGGGAGCATGGGACGCAGTTGAAGAATGTGAAGCTATGGTCACTTATTGGTATATTTGTCATTTCATCTAGTTGTATTGTATTTTATTTCTATGTACATGTTTTGGCTATTTTCTAGATGCATGTTTCATCTTTATCATTTTATATGAGCCATATATTGACATTGCAATCAATTTTTTCTATGTATTTTATTGTCTATTTGTTTCACTACTTTTGTTATCTATATGTTGTTGACTTCTAATGTGATATACTATTTTAATGAGGGAATAGTCTCCCCAATGACTCACTTAGGCCCTCGCGGCTATTTGGAAGCCTCTGGTATTTTGGTATATGTTCTTGAGTCTATATATCCAACCGGGATCAAGGCACTGTTGAGTGGGATCCTGGTTTGGGATGTTATAATGTGGCATTAGAAGTAGGTTATATTATATATTTACTTACTGTTTGGTGAAAATAGATAGGTATATGAATGATATGGAACATGGTAATGAGTTTTGACCAAGTGTTGCTAACATGCATACAGGGAAAATCCAAATTACCTCAAATTGAATTGTGATTTTCTTGATGATTACGATTATGGTTGATTTGATTTCACCATTGGGTGAAGGACAAGATTTATGTTATTAATATTTATATGATTTGGTTCTATTTCAATTTCAACATGATGAGATGAGGGTATTACATCTCAATAATCATACAACAACATGTTATAAATCACATGTTATGCATATTTTCATGCCATTGAGGATGCATTATATAACTCATGGTGTTATGATATGTGTTGTGATAGTATTTATTACTATTTTGTTAAATCATGTGTAGTGGATAGAAAATTTACACCATATTTCAATTCATAAGGTGTAAAGGCCCTTATGGACAGGAAATTGGTGCACCCTTTAAAATAAATTGTTATGTGAATTTGATATGTATGGGTTATATGAGAATCAAATTCTGGTTCACGAGGTGTTATGGGACCTCATGGATCGAAACATGGTGGACCATGGGTTAAATAATTTGGACAAGTGAATATTAAATGAAACTAGTACTCGCACGTTATATTGCACGACACATTTGATTACTGGTTTTTCTTTTACTAAGAAATTAATATTTATAAATTTGGATAAGAAATAATAATGTGGAATAAATTTTAATTAAATAGTAATGGTGTAAAGAGGTATCTGAAATAAAAAGAGAAAAATAAATAAATGATAATATAGTGGTTGAAATTATAAAAATGAGAAATTTGAAAATAAATAAAATAATAATAAATTGAATGAGTGGGGTGTTTGCGAAAAAAATAAAATGGAGTGAAAATATTCATCTTGTATATGGAACAATACAGAATGAGGGGTGTAGAGATAAGAGACAAAGATGTAATGGAATATGAAATAAAATAAAATAAAAATATGAAGATAGATTGTTGACAACCACTTCATAATACATGACAACATGAAATTGAATCAAAAAAATATATGAAGACAAATTGAATATGGTTGTTTCTTCACTAAATTAAAATAGCCCCAGGTTGTTGCTTTTAAAAGCTCGATTGAATAGAGACCTTTCCTAGGTAATGGGAGGGTAAGAAGGATTTATGTTCCCTGAGTGGAGTCATTGACCCATGCCAAGAAGCTTCAACAGAGAGTCTTTAACCACTTTAGTAGACTAGGAAACATGAAATTGAATAAAATAATTAGTTGAAAATGGATTGAATCAAGATGTAGCAAGAAACCTAATATGACATTTCTATAAAAATTAGTTGTTATATACATAATAAATTCATATAGAATATGTAAAAACATATAGTATAAATCATTATGTATGAACAACTAAAAAATATGGTATGAACATATACAAATATGTCCATGAATTCACAAAAAAACATATACTAATCATCAAAGAATATTTACATATGAGCCTTAAAAATATAGAAAAATCTCACATGTCCAGTAATCATAATAAGGTTATGAATTTAATGACTTTGAGACAAAGTAGAAAAATCATTCATGAAGGTATTATTGTCCTCACCCAAAAGAGGTTACTATAAGAAGAGGATAAAAATAAAACACCATAACTTATCATAAAATTCAAAATGAAGGAAAAATTGTCAAAATATTTGGTGGCTTTATAATTAGGATTATTAAAAGGAAATTTTATACCTGATCATCAGTAGGAACCAACTCATAAAGAAAAAGAAGCAGACTATGATTTTATCTTCTCCAACCCCATAAAAAATTGGTTACTGATCAATATAATAGAATTTAATCATCAAGATCGGAAATAAAATACATGATCTATTATATTTTTTTAACACTCCAAGCATCTATGGTACACTTCTCTTTGAATAATATAGTAGCGTTTGTTGTACGCAACATTGAGTTATAACACCCCACAACCAATCAAACTTTCTGTTATGAATAATAATACCCACTTTCTGAAATTTTATAAATTTTATCTTTCAGAATGGACTTCATTTTTGGATTCGGAATATCGAAATTAGCTTAGGGTGATTTTTTTCCATTTTTCTGAAAACATTCAATTTTTGATGAATTGTGAAAGACACTGAGTTATAGTATAAAACCAAATTTTTATTTAATTAATTAATTATTTTATTTAAATTTATTTTAGGTAAAAATAGATAAATAATACCTATATAATTTCAATGTAATTCATTGGAGTAAGTTTATAATAATTTTAGATATAAATTTTTTTATTGAACTTGTCACTGTCTTTTACCCACCTCCATGTAGACTTTTCAAATTCACATAAAACTTAATTTTACCACTTCTGTGAGTGTAATTTCAAAACTCTGAGAGACATAGTTGATATCAATAAGAAAAATGTAGTTCAATAAAATGAAAATATTTTTTTATGAATAGTAACTTTTTACCTTTATATACCCCGGTTAAAAGTAAATAGGGTAATTAAAGGTTAAAATGATATTATTATTACCCTAAAACATGTCCTAATTCTATTGGATAAGTGTAATTAGACCAAAAACAACCTTAGGAATAAAATATGATTATTTTGGTCCACATTGATTGGTTTAGGACACATATTATTATTTAATTCAAAGAAGAGTTAAAAGAGTTAAAATCAATGTTTAATAACTAAAACATTTTTAATATCGGGTTACACATTAGATAAATTAGACTTTAAATATTGATTATAGAGATAAAAAATTTCAATACAAAATGGAATTTTATTTATTTTTTGTTAGACATTAAATAATTTAATTTATTTGTGACATAATAATGATGCGGTAATTACCTAATTAATGAAATTTTAAAATAATTGATATTATAAATATCCAAATAAATGTAATTTGAAGCTTTTTATAAATTCCACTAATTTTTTAAGGTTATTATGACCTGTTAGGGTTGGTTAGATAAATTATTTTAGAATTAATAATACTTTTATGAATTTATAAAAAACAAAATACCAAATAGTGTCCAAATTGACATAAAAGAGTTTTCAAAACAAATATTATATTATTAATTGATATTATATTCATAAATATTTATGTCTATGCCAAAGGAATTATATAATGATAGTTGTCTCTTTAATAAAAAAAATTTGTTCGCTTTGAAGTATATAGTATGGTTATTATCCATATAATATTAAAATATAAAGAGACATGGTAAATGTCAAACTATTTAACTAAGAGTTAAATCTAAAAGATGAAGTTAATATAGTGACCCAAACCTATCTAAACCCTATTGGTTTAGTGGCTTTATACCCATACTCACATTATGTTTTAGATAATTCATTTTTGATCCATTAGAATCTAAAAATGACTTTATTATAAAATAATATTTCTAGCTTTTCCTAAGATGCCCCTCACCCCTCTTGTAAAAGGTCACATCCTCTTCTCTCTAATTCACACCTTCAAATCCATTTGTATTGGACAAACCCTACTCAAATACCCTCTCAACTATCCTCCCTTCATCCTAGAGGCCTTCCTTTAGTAATAAAACCAACCTAAGAAGCCCTTATGGTCAAATCAAAAGAAATAACCCGAAGAAGAGGTAAATATTTCATCACCTCTTTCAAGTTTCTTTCTTCTTCCACATCCTCTTTCTTTGTTATTTCCATTATAAAATAATAACTCCCGTATCTTCTATATACTGTGCTATTATTATAAATATGGTACAACCATATTCATTCTTCTATCAATCCTTTTAATGACATGTCACCATACGTGCGTACGTATGGATTACCGTCTCCACGTTGTGGTGTAATTGTTATTCAATACATTTTTATTTGGATGGTTATAATAATGATTTTTAATTTATTTAAATAATAAATATAACATGATTATTATTTTTTTATATTATATACCATCAAATTATATATTATTTTAATATCAAAATAATGATATTTTCACTTATGCATACGTACATGTTACTGTCTCCACAATCTCAATGAGATTCATTCCCCATCATATCCAGTCAAGACTAATTTTTATTATATGATTAAAAATATTGTTTAAGGACATAATATAATTCTGAATATGAATAAGATACTTCCTATCCATAACAAACATTACTTATGTATCAAATCATATAAAGGGAAACGAATCAGTTAACACCTGAAACGATGATAATACTATGATATTATTAACAGAGCGATGTTAAATGTCCATATATGATTTCATATTAATGTATATGATTCTTGTATAATTTAATAACAATTATTTAACCATTATATAGGATTTTAACCTACCCTTGACCAAGGAAATGTACAAGTTAAGGGTTAATTTCACAATCTCTTTATTATCTGAGGTTGTTTTTACGTAAGTATCTACTGGGACCTCTTTATCATCCACATACATATTTCTTAAAAATGTATTTCAAAACATTATTACCACTTTATAGAATATGTGTTAATTTAATTTATATCCTTGTTTGAATTTTTATAAGATTTTTATAAAGGGATCTTTCCGTTGTTTTCCAAAAAAGGTCCTTTATAACATTTTCGACAAAATTAAGGTAAGAAAGTCTTCTTTTTTAACTTATATAGCGGGTGCAGCTATTTTTCGCCATTATAACTTCATCAAATCTTCCCTTACAAGCTTATAAGAATATTTCCAAAATAAGTGTTTTCTTTTATAATTATATTAGTTTTAAATGATTTCAAAATAGAAAGATATATTTATCTAAAAAAGGTTTTGATTTCATCTATGTCAACATCTATTGATGGATTTTGAGCTTATTTGATGTTGATTTATTATGATACAACTCTTCCATATTTTATTGAAGGTTATGTGATATTTTTGACTGTGGATGTGTTATTTTTATACCATTTATGGTTTATGGATCAAGTATGGACATTTTGTATGCTATTTTTAATATGAATTTTTATGTTATGTTTAAAACTTTTCATATGAAGGATGAATTAGACATAGTAAGTGATGGTTGGAGCCCTCTATAGCTCCTCGATGAGTCAGTAGGTATCATGAGACAAACTAGTGTCTTGGTAAAAGTCCTTGAAAAAATCTTATTTGTATTCTTGGCACAAGGCCTTTACTATGTGGTTATGAAAGTCTGGCACTATGCATTACATCATTATGAAAGTGGATATTGATATTGCATGTGATTATTTGACTGGTATAATATCCCTGTGAATAAGAAAATATAATTATTTGATTTTATCTTTTCCATATTATGCTAATGTTAATGTTTAAAAGGGTTTTTTTAGTCTTATACATTGCCTTAAATGTTTATGCTTATTTATGAAAGATTCTGCTATATTGTTATCCTTATTGAGCATATGAGCTTACCCATTTCTATGCTTTAAATTTCCTAGGATGCAAAGAAGTATATTATGACTGACCTGCAGGGATAGACTATAGGATGTCATTGTTGTCTATGGAAATAATGTTGTTTTAGTTTTCCATTTTGCGATGTAATGTAAACCTTATAAATGTATCTAGTACTTCCAAAGATACTAGACTAATCGGCGTTTCGAGACTTGATATTTTATGATCATGACAATGTTATGTAATAAGGAAACCACTCTCAGTAACTGGGGTCGGGGAATTACTGTTGGTATCAGAGAAAGTTTAGTACAAACCTTGGAATCTAGATTTAGATAAACTCTAATTATATCACATTACCCTAAGATAGACTTTGAGGATTAGTATAGAAGAACTTCCTAGAGTTTTGGTATTTTAGATATTTTCTGATTTTTCCAAGAAAATACATCCCTCTATGGATACGAGTAGGTAGAGACAGCTCTGGAACATTTTTACCAAGGGTTAAAACCTGAAAACACCGCTTTGAGCTAGACTCGAATGGGAACCGATGCACGACAACAGGATTTGCAATACTCTATGTTACGAAAGTCTCAGGGGGATATTCATAGGATAACTCTCAATTTCTTTAAAAAACATTTTGAAGGGTTTATAAGTATATAATTTCTCAAAGAAAACATTTTTTGATTATGGATTATATCCATACACTGTTCAATTTATGTTAAGTGTTTTACAATTTTGGATTTCTGTATAGCGATTCATAAAATAATCTAGTTTATTCCATTGTTTATAAATGATTCCTAGTGGAAGGAATTGAAATTGTATCAATGCATACACTCAATGTAGGGATTTCCCTCCGACTCAGGATAATTATAGTGGAGTTGGTGATGCAACTGGTGCTGATCAGCTAATCACCATACATGGATAACTCACTCAGGTTATAAATAATAACCTTACCCGTATGGAGCACCCTGATCCGCAGCGTGGAGGATCAATGTTAGACCAATTCATGAGGAAACAACCACCAACATTCAATGGGGGGTACAAATTTATTAGTAGCTGAGTAATGGATTAATTACATAGAGAAAATTTTTCACGCCTTGGGGAGTAGGAAAAGGGAAAAAGTTGTCATGGCAATTTACCACCTCAATGGAGATGCAGATCAATGGTGGTCAGTGATTCAAAACACAAAGGAAGATGATGAAGAATCAAATATGGAATGGAGGGAGTTTAAAGAAATTTTCATAGAAAAATACTTTCCTTGTGACCATAGAGTGGATATGGAAAAACAATTTCTATGTCTGAGGAAAAAAGAGGATGAGAATGTCACAAAGTATGAAGCTAACTTTACAAGGTTATTTTGGAATTATACATACTATATATGTAACCCAATAAGTAAGATTGATCGTTTCTTTGATGGGTTAATCCCATTTCATCGCCGAGCATTAGTTTCACAATCCCTCTCGTCGTACAAAGATATTGTCTCAGGTGCTATCAACACAGAAAAATAATTCTCTAAGTCTTTTGACTTTAAAGTAAAGAAAGAGAAGAAGAGATCTGATGAACAATCTGAAAATGGAAATAAGGAAAAGAAGGGAAAAGTAGAATATTCATCCTATAGTAAATGTGGGACGAAACACCAGGGTACTTGCCTTAAGGGAATGTGAGTATGTTACAAGTGTGGTGAAAAAGGCCACCATGATTGTGATTACAAGGGGAAGAAAGAGGTTGTCAATGTTGAATTCAACAATTTTAGAGAAATGGGGAATTATGAGAATGAATGTCCTAAGCATCCGGGGAAAATACCTCAAAAAATTCCAAGGGATCAAAGCCAAGCTTATGTTATCACTACTGCTAAGGTTAAAGCTCTGAAAGACGTTATGGTAGGTAATTTAATGGATTCCTCAAGTTTAGCCAATGCTTTATTTGATTCTGGATCATCACATTGTTTCATATCTTCCCATTTTTCTAGGAAAATAAGATATTTCCAATTTTATTTAACAAGGGAGTTATCAGTCAAAACTCCTAAGTGAAGTATCATTGCAACAATGTTTTGTGAATTGGTCCCCATTAGGTAATATAAATGTTCATTATCTACTGATATCATCATCATACCCATGATTGAATTTGATATAATCCTCAATATGGATTGGATTTCGGACCATGATGCAAAAATTAATTATAAGAAGAAAGAGGTTACAATTTTTGATGATGATAAGGAGTACCTTATCTTTAGATCAGAAACATCACCACCTAATTCTTATCTAGATCCACCCTAGTAGATCAACTATATTCAATTATTGGTGAGGAAGAGAATGAAATAATTGTTGGTTAGGAAAGGAATGTTCAAATAGAGGATGTACCTTTTGTGAAATAATGTGTTGATGTGTTTTCAAAAGATTTACCTGGACATCGTCTAGAATGAGAAATTGAGTTTTCCATTGATTTAACTCCTGGTTCTAGGCCCATATTGTATACCCCCTATATAATAGACACTATGGAATTAATGGAACTAATGAATCAACTAGAGGAATTGAGTAATAAGGGATTTATTTACCCTAGTGTTTCTCCATGGGGAGCCCCTATAGTTTTGTTAAGAAAAAAGATGGATCTATGAGGTTGTGCATTGACTATAGGGAGATCAATGCTATAATAATAAAGAACAAGTATTTAATTACTCACATTGATGATTTATTTGACAAAATTCATGGAGCTCAATACTTTTCAAAGATTGAAATTCAATCTGGATATCATCAGTAGTGTGTGAAGAAGGTATACATTCCGAAAATAGCATTCCGAACAACTTATGGGCATTACGAGTTTACAGTAATTCCTTTTGTATTGACTAATGCACCCTATGTCTTCATGGATCAAATGAATAGAGTTTTCAAGGAATATCTTGATGACTTTGTAGTGGTATTTATTGGTGATATCTTTGTATACTCTAAATGCTACTAAGATCATTAAAATCACTTGTGCATTATCATGAAGACTCTTAGAGGACATGAATTATATGGGAAGTTTAGCAAATGTGAATTATGGCTTCAGAAGATATCTTTTAATGTCCATATTGCCTCTAAGGATGTAATCTTCATTAATCCTCAAATACCTTGGCAATCCAAGAATGGAATGCATTGATGAGTATAACCGAGGTACGCAGTTTTATTGGTTTAGCAGGTTATTATCGACATTTTGTCCAGAATTCTTCCCAGTTGGCTAACCCATTAACAAAGCACACATGGAAAGGTGTTAAATTTGTTTGGACAAAAGAGTATGAAAAATGTTTTGAAGAATGGAAGAGAAGATTATTCAATGCCCATGTATTGACTCTAACATCGGGGAGTGATGGGTTTGTTATTTATAGTGATGCTTCAAAGAAAGGACTTTGTTGTGTCTTTAATCAAAATGATAGAGTTATTGCCTATGCATCACGACAGCTAAAAATTCATGAGCAAAAATATCCTTCTCATTATCTTGAGTTATCAGCGGTAATATTTTCTTTGAAGATTTGGAGACACTATCTCTATGGTGAAACATATGAGATATAATCTGATCACAAGAGTCTGAAGTATATTTTCTCATAGAAAAAACTCAACATGGGGCAAAGGAGATGGCTTGAACTACTCAAATATTATGATTTCACTATACAATACAACCCAGGGAAGGCAAATAAGGTGACAGATGCTTTGAGTAGAAAGAATCATGGTGTTTTGAACAAGATGAGAGTTGAAAGGGATCTTATTTTCATGGATCTAGTAGTGATGGATATGGGAATCACCATTGAAGGTAAAACATCAATACTTTTTCAAATGGTTTCCAAACCATATTTACTAGAAATAATAAAGAGTTCTCAAAATGATGATGAAGAGTTTCAAAAGAAGATTAAGGCTGTGAATGATGAGAGATTGAGTGACATTGTATATGAAGATGGAATTTTGAAATTTGGGAAGAGACTTTGTGTTCCCGATATACCTGATCTAAAAAGGGAATTATTGGATGATTCTCACAATTCCAATTTCTCTATATACCCTGGTAGCACGAAAATGTATAGGTATTTGAAGGAATATTTTTATTCGAACAAAATAAAGAGGGAGATTTCTAATTCTGTGTCAAGATGTATGGTTTTTCAACAGGTGAATGTTTGAAGGTAACTGCCTGCAGGAGTCATGCAACCTCTTCCCATACCCGAGTGGAAATGGGATAATTTTACGATGAACTTTTTCATGGGACTACCAAAGACTCCAAGAAGGAATAATGCAATATGGGTCATTGTTGATCGTCTTACCAATTCAGCACATTTTCTTGTAATAAGAGAAGATTTACCACTTGAACGATTAGCTAGACTATATATTAGTGATGTTTTAACACTTCCTGGAGTACCCTTATCAATTGTTTCTGATCGTGATCCCTGTTTTACATCAAGATTCTAAAAAAGTATTCAGAAAGCCCTGGATATATATCTTTGTTTGAGCACTGCCTACCACCCCCAAACTGATGGAAAATCAGAATGGGCTATTCAATCCTTAGAAGACATGTTGAGATTACGCTCACTTTACTTTCAAGGTATGGGGGATCAATATTTACCTATGGTAGAATTTTCCTATAATAATAGCTTTCAATTCAAGTATTCAGATGGCACCATATGAAGCGTTATACAGAAATAGATGTCGCACACCAACCTGTTGGGGTGATGTCAGGGAATTAAAACTTATAGGCCCATAACATATGGAGGAAATAATGGAAAAGGTGAAGGTAATCCAAAACCACATCAAGGAATCTCAAATTAGATAGAAGATCTATGATGATAACTGAAGGAAAGATTTGGAATTTCAGGAAAGAGATCATTTTTTCTTGAAGGTATGTCCATGGAAGGGTGTTAAACGTTTCGTTAAGAAGTGTAAATTAAGTCCCTGGTACATCAAACCTTTCGAAATTCTATAACGAATTGGGGATATAGCTTACCATTTGGCAATGCCTCCAAGTCTCTCAAAATTTCATGATGTTTTCCACGTATCACTATTGAGAAAATACATACCATACCCAACGCATGTACTCACCTATGAGGAATTAGAAGTGGTACCTGATTTGTCTTATTGTGAAGATCCTGTCAAGATTCTTGATACAAGAGAACAAATAAGGAGAAACCAGACTACTCATCTCGTAAAAGATCTATGGAAAACCCATAAGAATTTATAGACAATGTGGGAACCTGAGGAATATATGATGAAGATCCACATGAGTTTTTTTATGCAGTAATATTCTAGAAATTTTGAGGACAAAATTATTTGAAGGAGAGTAGAATGTAACACCCCAATCATCCAAAGTATGCTTCTCTTTTAATAATATAGTAGCGTGTGTTGTACGCAACTTTGAGTTCTAACACAAAACAACCAATCAAACAACCCGTTATGAATAGTATACCCACTTTTTGAAATTTTATAAATTTTATCATTCAAAATTGACTTCATTTTTTGATTCGGAATATTGAAATTAGCTTAGGGTGAATTTTTGGTATTTTTCTAAAAACATTCAATTTTTGATGAATAGTGAAAAACACTGAGTTATAATTTTTAACCGAATTTTTATTTAAATAATTATTTATTTTATTTAAATTTATTTTAGGTCAAAATAGATATATAATACCTAATTATGTTCAATGTAATTCGTTGGAGTTAGTTTATAATAATTTTAGATATATAAAAATTTTATTGACCTTTTCACCGTCTTTTGCCCACATCCTAGGTGAATTTTCAAATTTACATAAAACATAATTTTACCACTTCTGTGAGTAGAATTTAAAAAATCCAAGAGGCATGGTTGATATCAGTAAGAAAAATGTGGTTCAATAAGATGAAAATAATCATCGGTGAATAGTAACGTTTTACTTCTATTTACCATGGTTAAAAGTAAATATGGTAATTAAGGGTAAACATGATATTATTATTACCCTAACACATGTACTAATTTTATTGGATAAGTGTAATTCGACCAAAAACAACCTTTGGAATAAAATATGATCCTTTAGATCCACTTGGATTAGATTAGGAAACTTATTATTATTTAGTTCAAAGAAGAGTTAAAAGAGTTAAAATAAATGTTTAATAAAGAATTTTTTTAATATATGGTTAAACATAAGATAAATTTGACTATAAATATTAATTAAAAAGCTAAAAATATATCCTACATAATGGTATTTTATTTATATTTTTTAGACATTAAATAATGTAATTTACATTTGCCACAATGACGATGCAGTAATTACTGAATTAGTGAAATATTAAAAAAAATTGATATTACAAATATCCAAATAAATGTAATTTGAGACTTTTTATGAATTAAAATAATTTTATAAATTAATATGACATGTTAGGGTTGGTTAGATGAATTTTTTGTGAAGTAATAATTCTGTTATAAATTTAGAAAAAACAAAATACCAAATATTGTCAAATATGACATTAAAGAGTTGTTAAAACAAATATTATATTATTAATTGATATTCTATTCCTAAAAATCTAAATATTGGATAAAATACTTATATATTTATATTTATATAATTAATGAACCAATTTTGGTTCTCTTGGATGTATATAGTATGATTATTAACAATATAATATAAAAATACAAAGAGACATGGTAAATGTCAAACTATTTAACAAAGAGTTAAATCTAAAAAATAAACTTAATATAGTGACCCAAACCTATATAAAACCTATTTGTTGAGTGGTTTTAGACCCATACTCACCTTATCCTTTATCTAATTTATTTTGGAGACATTAGAAAACGAAAATGATTTTATTATAAAATAATATTTCTAGGTTTTCCTAAGGTGCCCCTCGCACCTCTTATAAAAGGGCACTTCCCCTTCTCTCTAATTCACACCTTCAAAGCCATTAGTCTAGGACAAACCCTACCCAAATACCCTCTCAACTTTCCTGCCTTAATCTTATAGGCCTTCCTTTATTCAGAAATCCATCTTAAGGAGCCCTTTTGATCATGTCAAAAGGAATAACCCGAAGAAGAGGTAAATCTTTCATCACCTCTTTTATGTTCCTTTCTTCTCCCACTTCCTCATTCATTGTTGTTTCCATTATAAAATAATAAATCATGTTTCTTATAAATAATATTATTTTATTTTAAATAATGTAAAATCATATTCATTATTCTATCTATCCTTTTAATGACATGTCACCAAATGTGCGTACATACGGCTTACTGTCTCCACGTCGTGGTGTAATTGTTATTAAATACATTATTATTTGGATGGGTATAATAATGATGTTAAATTTATGTAAATAGTAAATATAACATGATAATTATTCTTTATATATGATATAACATCCAATTATATATTATTTTAATATCAAAAGAATGATATTGTCGCTCGTGCATACGTACAGATTACTATCACCACGAATGCAATGATTTTAATTCCCCATCATATCCATTCAAGAATAATTTTCATTAGATGATTAAAAATAATATTTATAGACTTAATATCATTATTAATTTGAATGAGATACATCCTATCCATAAATAACATTACTTACGTAACAAAGCATATATATGAAATTGAATCAGTTAACACCCAAAACGACTATAATACTATGATATTATTAACAAAGAAATGTTAAAAGATCATATATGATATCATAGTAATGTTTATGATTATTTTATAATTTAATAAAATTTATTTCACCATTATACAGGAGGTTAACCTACCCTCGACCAAGTAAAAGTATAAGGTAAGGGTTAATTTCATAATCTCTTTATTATCCAAGGTTGTTTTTACGTAAGTATCTACTGGGACCTCTTTATCATCCACATCCATGTTTCTTAAATGTGTATTTCAAAACATTCTTACTATTTTATAGACTATGGGTTAACGTCATTTATACCCTTGTTTGACTTTTTATATGATTTTTATAAAGGAATCTTTCCATCGTTTTCCAATCAAGTCCTTTATAACCTTTTCGACAAAATTAAGGTAAGAATGTATTTTTTAAACTTATACGGTAGGTGCGGGTATTTTCTGCCATTATAACTTCTTCAAAGATTCCCTTACAATATTATAATAATATTTCCAAAATAATTGTTTCCTTTTATAATTATATTAATTTTAAATGATTTCAAAATAGAAAGAGATGTTTCTCTAAAAAATTTTTTATTTCATCTATGTCAACATCCTTTGATGGATTTTAAGCTTATTTGAAGTTGATTTATTGTGATACAAACCATCCATATTGTATTGAAGGTTTTGTGATATGTTTGACTGTGGATGTGTTATTTTTATTCCATTTATGGTTTATGGATAAATTATTGACATTTTTTATGCTATTTTAATAACTAATGTTTATGTTATATTTAATCCTTTTCATACAAGGAATGCATTGGACATAGTAAGTGACAGGTGGAGCCCGCTGTAGCTCCTCGATGAATCGGTAGGTCTCATGATACAAACTAGTGTTTTGGAACAAGGCCATGACAAAATCTTATTTTTAGTCTTGGCACAAGGCCTTGACTATGTGGTAATGTAAGTCTGGCATTATGCATTCCATCATTATGAAAGTGGCTATTGATATTTCATGTGATTATTCGACTAGTCGAATATCCATGTTAATAAGTAAATAGACATTTTATGCTTAATTTCATGTTTAAAAGGATTTTTCTTGTTTTATACATTTCCTTAAATTTTTATGCTTGTTTATGAAAGTTTCAACTGTATTGTTATCCTCACTGAGCATCTGATCTCATCCATTTCTATGTTTTATTTTTCCCTAGATGTGAAGAAGTATATTATGACTAACCAGAAGGGATAGTCTATGGGATCTCTATTTTGTCTATGGAAACAATGTTGTTGTAGTTTTCCATTTTATGATGTAATTTAAACCTTATGAATGTATCTAGAACTTCCAAGGCTACTAAACTAATCGTTCTTTTGAGACATCATCTTTTTTGATCATTCTAATGTTATATAATAATCCACTGACTCTGGGTAACTAGGTTCAGGGAGTTACATTTTTTTGGATTTAATGAAATTGAAGGTAATTAGGGACTAATTGGGATTTGATTTAGGCTAGAAAAATTAATTAAAAATATAACTATATATAAAGATAACACCATTAATATAACACAAAAGGGAAGAATCAGACGGGAGATGAAGGAAAGGTAATGGAGAAGTTTTATAAGAGGTAAAATATAAGTCCATTAGAGTAAATTGGATACCCAAAAAATAGGACAAAACTGATTGACAACTCACTGTAATACAAATCAGAATATAACAAAAAAGAAACATGTTTTAGAAACTTAACTATTAAATCTGGAACTCTTGTAACCACTACATGGGAACAACTTGAAACAGATTTTTAACCCTTCTCAATTTCCAAAGGAAAACATATATGTTTCTACTTCACCATAACTATAAAATATGGAATTCTTGAAACCATAATAGGGAATTATTCAAGTCACAGTTTTGTTCAGACATCCCAAATTATAGAAATTGCCAATTAATCTGAGCAGAAATTTTCAATCAATCAAAACATAAATTGTCTATCATCCATAACTCTCTTACAATGAGTGGTAAATTAGAGTGAAGAGAAATGAGTTTTTATATAATTACCTTAAATATTTAGAGATCCTGTTAAGGTAATGAAACTTGTTAGAAAGGTCCATTACAGTAATTGGGATACCCAAAAAACAGTCAGAAAATATAGATTGACAAGTCACTAATAAAAAATCAACTTTAAAAGAAAACATACTAGTTTAGTTCCCTTATGGTATGATTTTTGACCCATTCTAGGGATTTTTCATAACATATGTTTTTTAAAACATAACTGATTCTAGAACATCAATGCAATGAATTTATTGTAGAATTATTACACGGTATTGGAATCATGCATTGCACGATCACATTCATATTGCATGGGGCCATCCATATGTTTTTCATTCTTCTTTTGGGAATCCTCATCCATTCCATCAAACATTATTATCAAGGAATCAAGTCTTCATATAGTTTGTTTTGGTTTAAACAACCCATTCTTATTGAATTTATTAGAATCCCAGCTACAAACATATAACCCCAGTCCAAAAATCCGTCCAAACCATGTTTAATTAAAATGAATAGATGAAAAATGGTTAAAATATTATTTCAGTATAATTTCATTGCAACCAATTTAGTGAAAAAAAATTATTTTCTTGAGTTTGCATATTGGATTCAATCACATCCATGCCCACATGACCATCAATTTCCCATGTAATTTATATATTTATAGACCCAATCCACTATTGAATAGTTATAATTGAAATTTTCTACTAGAACAAAAAAAATTAGAACATAATACATGTTCAATATATCAACTAAAATAACTGAAAAAGGGCACATTTTCTATTATCTATAAATAAGAACATCATTAATATAAAAATATGTAACATTGTAACTGTTGATAAAAAATTAGAAACATATTTTCAATTGAATGTAAAAAAGAAAACAACATAAATTTTCTATTATAATTAAGTTAACTAAAATAATAAAAACTCACCCTAACCAAAAGAAAATTAACAATATGTGAAAGTACATATGTGGTGGTGTTAAATATTTTGGTAACAGCCTGTGGTTTTGTTATGAGTGGAATATTTTAAAGATATATAGTTTATTGAGAGTTCATCTGTTGCAAAAGAGTATTAATCATAATGAAAAAAATGTTAAATAATGAAAATAAATTATGGATTCATGTACCAATTCATGAATGAGTAGTTTTGAGGAAACGCCTTTCATAATCCCAAACAAAACCCACATGAAAGCTGTAACTATCTCCATTGATTTTCTGAAGATTGGAACCTAAAAGAAAGAAGACATAAAATCATCTAAAGAAGTTTTTTTTGTTTCAATTAGAAACCTGAAAAGGAAATTAGAACCTGGAGGATAAAAATATAAGCTTTCCTGTGAAGAAAAACAAAAAAACCCTAAATGATATGAACTATCACTATTATAGATATATAGATGAAAAAATTATAGATAAGAATAAAACATCTCACATGATTGTAACTCTAATTGTAAATAAGATGAGGATAAATATTTTCAAGTTTTTCAACTTGTTTCCTTTACAACTTCAATTAGAAAAAAGATAAAATAAAACAATACCATCACAGTAAACCAAAAAAATGGTGAATAAAACATAGAAACTACTATTTTGGAAAATTATTGAAGTACCAATGATAGATCTGATTCCAACATCACATATTTGTATCTAAAATCAGCAGTGAACATCCCAATATTAGCCTTCCATGTAAATAAATCTATTATCATGTGTTTATAGTTATATGTGTTCATGTGTGAGTTCCAAATCTATAGCATTGTAATCTAGACAACCTTTCATGAGCTATTCTATACTCATCTCAATCTCTTACATCAACCTTAAAAGATTTCTAATGTCATGTACTCTCCAGTAGAGTCCATCATCAGTAATCCCTTGAAATGGATTATGGAAAAAGATAAAAAATTAATCTGATAAACTAAGAGTTACAAAAAATTCAGACTTAATAGACATAATGTCATTATAAACATGTAGGGGGAAGATAGATGAAACTATTTCACTGGGAAAAGGTGTTCAATAACTGAGGTATGTTGTAAGAAGATTTATGTCAAGAAATTTTACCCAATAGATACAAAAAAGAAGATAAATTCCAATCAACTAAATTAAAAAATCATTGAATATAGAGTCAATGTTATTATTTTTTCTATTATATCCACTATAGATTTTTGTGAAATTAATGATTTAAAATGAATATGTACATAAAAAGAATATTTGAATAATTGTAAATACATTTATAGTTGTTAAATAATATACTATTTAAATTATAGAAGATAAGAATGAAATATGAAACATGAAAAATGGTTTGATAAATTTAAATAAAGGATACATACATAATAATAGGTATATACAGAAGAATGTTAATAGAAAAACAAACAGTGGTAAATGAAATAGCAGTATCAAATATTTGTTAGTCTTCTATGTGTGGATATAACAGAAAAAGTTTGGGAACTCATGTTACTAAATGCGTGGCAGATTTGTGAGTTTTTGCTAAAGTGGAGCCCCAGACCTAAATGTTGACATCACATTATAATCTACCCTTATACGAGGAAAGAAAATAAAAAAATTAAAAAAATGGAAATCACTTTTACTAGAAATGAGCATGATAAATCAGAAAATGGACAATCTATTTTCAATTGTATTAGTACAATATAATATGAGTAGAGATAAAAAAATTAAATGACATAAATAAAAAAATATATGAAAAAAATAAGATGAAATAAAAAAAAACCAGAAAATGAAATGACATGAGGAAAAACCAGTTATGATGTTTGAATTCGAGAAGGATATTAAAGAATCATAATGCACAGAAAAACTAAAAATGTATTTCAGTTCAAGGATGAAATGGAATATCATGAATAGTCTCCAGTTATTTTAGTTTTATAAAATTAGAATAACATAATTATTTACAGTAGTAAATGATGCAAAATTGGAATGTGAAGTGTTTGAAGAGAATACCCTTTGGTGATGGGCCCTGGAAACCACATGTAGTGGGGGTGCATAAGTATTAAGAGGATTTTCCTACCCTATATGGGGAATGATGTTTCTTCACATATCAATGTTGAATCCTCACACCCAATGGATTTTGGGTAAATGGGACATTCTATTATGGCATCACCATTTAGCTTGGTTACAAATTGGTTTCCTTGGGTTCTCGGATATATGTATCACATTTTGGGTGTCAAGGTCTTACCCAACATTCATAAAGGTAGTCTGGTATCATATCATGTTGGAATGATTTCATTATATTGACTTGAATACATAACTAGATATATGTATATTTACCGCCTCTATCTCAGGGCTTTTTTATAGGCAGTACTTTCGAAGGGAGATGTTCAGCCAGAACCCAAATTATTGCTAGAATTAGATTCTATGGTGCAGAATAATTACAAAAAAAAATAATACCATAGTCTAGAGAATGAGGAAACATGAAATTACTACTCCATATAATATTAAAATATTGGTTATTCTACTCACGTCCTAGTTTCAATGAAGGAAAAACCACTAGGAGGAGAGATATATACTCGAGTAGAAGATATAATCCAGTCATGATATGAAAATAACATGAAAAAATAATTTTATTTTTAGTCACAACATTTTCATGAAAATATAATTCAGTCAACATAACAGATATATACCAGACTAGAATAAATATTTATCGCTACATCTATTCCTCTTGATTGAGACAGGCTTAAAATAATAGATATACATGAAATAATAATATTTGTAGTAATTTTATCATTAATACCATTTGTATTAAAAGTATATTGTTGAATTGAAGTTAGAACCCTACATGATTAAACTTATAATAGTTATCAATAGATGAACTTCAATCAATGAGAATCACAAACACATATATATTGATAAACTGACAATTTCTTCCTCACCATATCATAATCTCATAAAATTAATATGAAAATATAAAATACCAGTCTGTACATGCCTCTTTTTTGTCCACAACCAATGAAACTATCTAGGCCTTCGTAAAAAGATAAGTAATTCTGCTATAATTGAAATTTTCATCACTTGGGTTGTCGATATCACATTTGCAAGATTCCAGCCAACATTTCTTAGCTACTGGGAATCTCTTGAAACTGGTTTAGAAAATTAGAAACCAGATTCCTGGGAAAAGTGATTTTTAACGATAAATAGAGCACAAATATAATATTCAATAGACCATGAAACAAAAACACATATGTATCACAGCAAATATATAAACAAAATCAAATATAAAAAACCATAGAAATGAATCTTTAGAAAAAAGTTAATATTAGTAAAAATTTCTGACGAATCAAATGAGTCATCCTCATAAAACCTCAAGGAAAAGATCAACTATAGATAATCTCCCTCATTCATTTGATGTAGAGGAAATACCTAGGGAAGACGACATAACAGATAGTTGAGTATCTAAATAGTTCGGATGCTACATCTAAGAATGGATTTTCCGATCAAACTCTTAAGAGGTCTTGAGAAGTATAATAAGTAGTCTAGAAAATATCTATGAATGACTATTATGGAAAAACATCAATAAGAAGTCCAGAAATATCTATGAATGAATAATAGGGAAACACTTACATGTTACTAATCTTGAAGCATTAATGATTCAACTACTTGTATGTAATTATCTAAAATTTAGATCCATCCTAATGTAGGGGCACCAAGATGCTAATTCCAAGAACTACACTTTCATAGTATGTCAAACAATACAAGGATCTCAATGGGATGGGAGTGTAACAATGTTAGTTAAACAAATATAGAAAAGAGAAAAAAAAATTCAGATTATTTGATGGGAAAACATGATCTTGAAAATAAGATGAACTGTACATCAATATAAGAAACACCCAAAACATCCTACAGAAATATCTATGAATGTCTTATAGGGAAAAAAATTCATAAAAATGATGTTGAAACATTAATGTTTCGACTACCTGCGTGTTATTATGTAAATTTCAGTGCCATATTAATGTAAGGGCACCAAGATGCTATCTCCAAGCACTACACATTCATGGTATGTTGAACCATACAGAGAAGACGGTGGGGATGTAGTCCTAACCAAGTCAGTTAAACACAAACAGAAAAGGGAAAAGGGATGGATTATTTAAAGGTCAAACAAGATATTGAAAATAAGATGAACTCTACATCCACATAAGATACACCCAAAACACACTATAGAACATATATTTTAAAGTGGTAAAACAACTAAAGAATGATTGAATCATACCTTCAGAAAAGTATATATCCATGGAATCCAATACCTGCAAACCAACTACATGTAACACCATTCGATCATGACACAAAACACATGTGAAGCTTCATTCATACATGAGATTAAAACATTTCCATGATCATTGGGTTACATAGCCAAAAAAATTGTATGGAAAACGAAATGACCAATGTATAATTCCTTATTCAACTTCTCTTATAGATAGAATGGGTATTAAGATCCATTTAATATATTGTTTCCACCAAGGATGAAAGGTCCCATGAGAAAATGAGAGAAACAAAATGTGATAATCTGTTTAACGATATTTGGGCTCGGTAAAATTAAAAATCATAAAAATATTCTTAAGCAGGGTTCCTACGCTCTACATTTATATCCAATCCTGCAAATTTGTAAGGGTGACCCATATGCATTTAAAAAACTTATAATGATTCAAATCTGAAGGCATTGAAATGTTAAAGGGAAATAGAATCTTACACTAAAATGATTTGTTTAATCTATTTTATGCTTAAAATTCTAACAACTTAAAAAAATATAAATAAACTAAAAATAATTAAACACGTGAAAAACATTTTGATAATAAATTTTTTTTTCTAAAGGTTATAGTTTAAATGAATTAATCTGTATCAACCCACAAAATATAGACCAAACATGATGTTGTGTGTAGCTGGTCAGTCGCAATTATCCAGTGATGCCCATGAAAAATATATCATTTCACATTATAGATGTATCTACTCAAAAATAAAACCTTTTGGCCTAACACATGTATGTATAATATATAGTAACGTTAAAATGGAGACAACATGTTTCATAGAATTCATGTAGTTTGAAATATATTATGGTATGGGATCTCTTTTTTTCATCCCCCAAATCATTCTCAATTGAAATGAATATGCTTCATCTTATCCATCACTATAATGAAATATGTAAGAGCCACACAAAATGATTTATGTCATACATGTAAGAATATAAAAAAACAATTACCAATGTCAGGTAGTTAGGGAAATTTTGGAACTATACTATGTTTGAAAACACATTGAAAACATTATATGTTATGAGAATGAACTGTTAAGACACATATAAAGCTGGGAACACATCATATGATCAATGAAGATATAGTGAATAAATTATTCCAATAGTGAATAGAAACCCATAGCTATTGCGGAGTGAGCAACACATAATTTGAAAATCAACTGAGAAGAAATATTATTTATAGATGTGGATTGAAATCAATAGTTTCAGGGAATCAAGAAATGAAACTCAGTGAATTTGGAGGGTACATGAGTGAAATAATTCAAGTTAGTAGAAGAATCATAAAACATAGGATGATCTGAGGGTATTCGATAGGATGAAACGTAGTACGCGTGGAAGACACCTGTGGTGTATTATCGGTACTGCATGATGATTGGAGTGGAAATTCATGTAGGAACTTTAGGAGTAATGGTGGAGGGGTGATGAGATAGGTAACCATAGGAGCATCACTAGAGTGGAAACATGATTGGTAACCTTTGAAGTAATGACAGAGGTGAAATAGGAATTAGACAAAAAATCTAGAGAGGTGATTAATAACATCGTTGGAGGAGAAGTGGGAAACCCTAGGAGTAGTGGTTGAGGTAAAACGTGAGTGGGAACCATAGGAGCATCGAGAATCCTAGCAGCAGGACAACTTGATTCAGAATTGTAGGAGCACGGGGAAATCTTGAGCAGAGGTGAAACATGAGCAGAATTAGGAGGAGGTGATGGCGGTAGATGGTGAGGAAGGAAGAAGGGATGAGAGAAATCACGAGAAGGGGAATAGGGTATAGGCAGTGAAGCTAGAGAATGATGAAACAGCGCAAATCCTATATTGGGTAGAATGAAGGAGGTGAAGGATGTTGATAGAGAAGAAGGATGATGGGGTGATCATTGGAAAATAGAAACATGGGAGAGGAAAATCATTATTGCGAGGCCGAGCGAGAGCAGGAGAAGGATAGAGAGAATGGTAGAGAAAGGGAGCAAAGGAGGGTCATGGAGGCATGGAGGCTAGACACGTAAGAAAATTAGGATGTGGAGGATAATTATAATGATACGTGGAAGATGGAAATCCAGGATTAGTATAAATAGTAGATTTAATGAAATAGAAAATTGAGACTTGACCTAGACCCAGATATTGAGTGTTCAATAGGTAGAGTTTCTAGTGGTTTGGTTATGGTTATTTATAGAGTTGTGGATTTAGGAGTAAGTTGTGGGTTATGAATTTTTTTAAGAGGGTTTTTTCTTATACTATGATTTTGAGTTGTGACACTTTGATATTGTTCTTTTTGGAGGAGAGTGTTTTGAATTGTAGAGACATTCCACCAGTACAACCACTGAGTGTACACCGTGAGGGAGTGAACGATCACTCTCCAGAGAGGGTAGGCCATGGGCTACTGGTTGATACTCCTTTAGTTCCTACTGTAGAACTAGAGGATATTCTAAACACAGGTGTTTAGGAACATTTCCATGAATAATTCTTTCACTATATACAAAATTTTCTGGGGGCACCACAACCTACCTTGTCTATGGATGAGCTATCATGGGTGTTCTAGTAGAAGAATCCTCTATTTTTTCGGGGACATAATTCCATACGATACTATGTTGTGTCTTGATACCACATTAGCTATCTTAGATCATTTGGATAATCCTTCTTGGAGGAGGGTCATGCTCGCTACTTACATGCTATGTGGAAAAGAAAATAGATGGTGGAATGTTATGAATTAGGTAGACGGGATGTGAGATATGGTTTGGAATGATTTCTAGACCCGCTTTTATGACTACTTTTACCTCCAGACTCTATAGGAATACCAGAGTATTGAGTTCAAGCTTCTGGAGCAGGGTGCGATGATGGATATAGAGTACTCAGTATGATTTATTGAGTTGTATAATTTTTAACCAATGAACCTTATTGATGAGTTATCTAGAGTGAGACTCTTCAAGAAAGGTCTCTGACATGATATAAATGTTTTGGTCAATGTGTTTAGGTTGACTATATTTCTAGAATTAAGAATCATGTGCTAATTAAAGTGCGAAAACTGAGGGAGGCTACGTATGTAGAACTGGGATGTATTGTTTCCCGACCCAGAAGATCTACATCTTCATGTAGGAAGTTATATTTTGAGGCTTCCTATGAGATGAGATACTGTCAAGATTTCCGTACATACAACTCAGTGTTTTTTAACCTGTTTGGAAGGCAAGGCCACATGAAGAATCAGTGTGACCGCTACCTTCTCGAGTGTCGATCTTGAGATAGGATAGGCCACATGAAGTGGTTTTGCAGGACCTTCCCACCAGATGCAATCGGTAGGGGCCAGTTCTGACACTAGGTTCAAGAGTAGGTTCCTCAGCTCTTTGTCAGGGTAGGGAGTTAGAGTAGTGCGGGCTGATCAAGACGAGTTATTAGTGGTTCTGGTAGAGGTATCAAGACTGAACTTACACCTAGACATCATAGTGGACCTACTCCGGGAAATGAGGTTGTGTCACATGGTCATGGTGTAAGGAAAATCTAATTTTTATAGCCTACCCCCAAGGAGCAGGATGTCAGACCATCTATGGTGAGAGGTACGATCTTAGTAGCCTCTACTATTGCATCTTCTCTTTTTGATATAGGTGCATCTCATAGTTTCATATATTTCCCTATGGTGAAAATCCTTGGGATTATTGTGTGGTATTATAAGGGACTTTTGACACACACAAAAACAATTGGGAATTAGTATGGATTGTGTGTGCCAATTTAGGGAGTTCCCCTTCTAGATTGGGGGTGTCACATTGTCTGGGATATTTAAGTCCTCAAGATGAAAAGTTTTGACATCAATCTTTGGATGGACTGGGTAGAAGCATCCCGAGCTTACATTGACTACTATCACCCAAGGGAGAATTTCATATCACAAGAGGGTGCGGTGTTTACTCACATGGGTGAATGTGATGTACAGGAAAACCAAGCTAGACCTGAGCATCATCGGTTGGGTGGGATGACAACCCATATTTCTAGTTTGTTTTTGGATGATCCGGGATTGAGTCAGGTGTACTTTCCTCTAGTGGTAGAGTGCTTCATGTATGGCTTTCCAGATAACTTTTCAAGGTTATCTCATAAAATAATGATGGATTATTCCTTCAAAATAGCTCCAAGAGCTACACTAGTATCCATTCCTCCTTATAGGATTGCTACGATGGAGTTGAAAGGGATCAAGCAACATCTATAGGATTTTTTGAAAAAGGGGTTTTATTTGACTCAGTACATCTATGTTGGGTTCGATAGTCCATTTTTGAGAAGAAGGCGTATGCTACAATTAAGCTATGTATAGATTATCAGAAACTGAACCAGCAGGCTATAAAAAACGGATATCCCTTTCTATCGATATATGATATGTTTGATCATCTTAAAGGATCCCAAGTGTTCTCAAAAATATATTTGAGGTTTAGATATCATTAGGTACATGTTCAACTAGCAGACATACCTCATACAAACATTCATATCATGTATGGTCTATATGATTATTTGGTGGGGTCGTTTCATCTCACAAGGGTACCAGTAGTTTTCATGGATTTGATGAACTGAGTGTCCCATCCATACCTATATTCTTTTGTGGTGGTTTTTATGGGAAATATCATGGTGTATTCTCACAGTTGACTCAACCATGCTATCCTTCTTGAGATCATTTTTAATACACTAAGATAGAATTAGTTATATGTTATGCTCACAAAGTGCCACTATTGGATGGACTATATTCACTTCCTAGGTCACACCATTTCGAAGACAGAATTATCAGGGGACCCATAAATGGTGACAGTTATAGTTTCCTGGGAAAATTCCAACAAAATTTTTGATATAAGATGTTTCATGGGGAAAGTTGGTTACTACATGAATTTCATATAGGAATTATCATTTTCAACAGCGTCATTTACGGGATTGACTAAGAAGGCTTTGAAGTTTGTATGGTCATATTCTTGCAAGACAACCATTTTGGAGATAAAAGGAATATTTACATCAGCACAAGTCAAGATACTGGTAGGCCAGGGAAGCATGTACATTGTATATTGCGATGAAACATGTATTAGGGTGGGGTAGTTCTGATGCATGGGGATAGAGTCATGGAGTATGGAACACAACAGTTGAGGCTACATGGGAATAATTACTCAATGTGCGATCTCGAGATAGCTATAGTTGTTCAAGCATTGCACTATGGGAGACATTATTTACTAGGAGACCGTTTTGTGGTTTATACAGACCACAAAATCCTCAAGAATATTTTTACATACAGTGATTTTAATCTAAGGCATTAGAGGTGGGTGAAGTACCTATAGTCTTTTTTCATCGATATTTCCTACATGCCTAGCAAATGAAAAGTAGTGTATGATGAACTAAGAAGGATGAATCAAATACATGTAGTGAATCATGATAGTAACAAGTGGTATCTTATGGAATTGTTCTCTAAGATTCATCAAGAGGTTCATGATAATTAGTGGCAGACATATCTATCATCCTTAGCTATGAACTATACCCTACTAGACAGAGTTAGGATGAGGCCTCTATCAGAATTCTAAGGGACTCGTCCAATGGGAGTGTGTGGTAAGTGAATATCCACCTCCTTTTTATACCATAGGTGAGGATGAGATCATGCATATCCATGGACGTGTTTGGGTTCTAGTTGATATATGCGGGGAGCTGAGGTGGGAGTCTCTCGCTTCATCTTGGGAAGTGCACCCTAAGGTCACCAATATTTACAATGACTTGAGACATCATTACCGGAGGTCAGGTATGAAGTGAGAGGAAGATGGTTTTTTTATGAGGTGTTCTACTTATTAGGAGGTGAAGGTGGAAAATCCGCATCCAACCAGTTTTTTTACAAGAAGTTAACTATTCCCAAGGGTAAATGGGATGATGTTGCAATGGATTCCATGATTGGTTTACTGAGGTCTCCTTGAGGTAACGATGGTTTGTTGGTTGTTATTGAAAGTCTTATAAAGGTTTCTTATCTCATTCAAATTTAGGAGACCATAAATGTTGATGATCTTGGAAAGATGTATATCCATAAGATAATATGACTTCATTGGGTCCCTTACACTGTTGTTTCGAATACGTATTTCCTCTTTACGTATCATTTCTGGAATACTTTTCAAAGGCTTATTGGTATATAAGTGTTTCTAGGCATATAATAAGACCCTCAAAATGATGTCCAGTTAGAGCGTATGATATAGGTGTTAGAGTACATGTTTAAATCAAGAGTCCTAGTTTTTAGGAGCTCTTAGTAGAGGCACATTCCCTTGGTTGAGTTCACCTACATTTACATATATCATGAGACAATCAAGATGGAACCTTATTAGGCTTTATATGGTTGGCCATGGTGATCACCCCTATGATATCTAGAGGCTAGTGAGCTAGCTTTACTGGGACCATGTCTCAGTAAAGAGACTTCTGAGTAGATCTAGTTTATTCAGAAACAGATGGATACTACAGAGTCCCATAAAAAATATTACACCAATCACTGTAGAAAACTTTTAGAGTTTGAGGTTGGGGATTGAGTTTTTTTCATGTTTTACCAAGGTTGGAACATAGATATATCAGGAGATAGGGTAACCATTTTCCACGATATGTCAGGCCATTTGTGATTTTGAAGAGAGTGGGGTCGGTATCCTGTCGGATTTAGTTACCTCAGAGGTACCAAGCCATGATAAACGACTTCCACATATCTCATGTGTGCCGCTTTCAATTAGAACCATCTCAAACTTTTCTTACCGAGGAGGTTAAGTTGAAGGTTGATGCATCATTTGAGTAGAATATGATTCATATCATTGGTAGGAGAACAAATGCTCTCTAAGGGTGTTCAGTTCCTCAAGTATGTTTTCTATGGATGCACAACATTTATAGGATGATACATGGGAGAAGGAAGCCGACATATGTTTTTAGTGGAAGAGTTATTTTTAGACTAATGTTGACCACCCTGGAGATGGAAATTTGGTAGCAAATTGCATTAAGGGGTTGATTTTATGAACCTAGGTTTTCCATTAGGTATGAATATTTTCATTATATCTAAATGTTTGTTAAATTTATCTTTTTGTCTTAGAACCAATGAAGGGTTGTGGTCTGATTGGGTTGTGTTGGGAAGAAATAGACTGAAAGGTTGTGTAAAGGTTACAAGCCAACCACACAATGTGTAATTGGATTACATGTCATGTTATTCGATTAAATGATGTGTAATGTCATAGAAAATGCATTTCATAGTGTGTAATGAATTTTCCATCAGATGGGAAAACCAAGAATTACACGATGTGAAAGGAAAATATGTGTTGTGTAGTTTCCCAACAAAGTATTTTAAAAATAGATGCCAGAGCCTCTATTTTTAGACAGAAGCACACCATTACATCTCTTCATGCACATGAATCCCCTTTGTGGCATAAATATATGCTTTTCTTCCAGTTGTAGATCCTAACTCTGTTTCATTCATTGTCAGTAACATTGGAATCTTTCTAGTAAGATCTTGATTACTTTTTAATCATTTTTGATTCTTACAAACAACAGATGTTCTGTTTGGGTTTAGGCTCATATGCCCTAATTTCTCGTTCATCTCATGTTCATATATTTCGTTAAAACCGAGGTGAATTAGGACTTGATACTCGATGATCACTCTACTATAGAACTAACCTTGGTGGTATATACTTTTATTCCATCATTTGTTTCTTTATAGATATATCTGTCATTTTTTCTCCCACCTTACTATTTAGCACGAGCTTGGTTATTATATGTTCTTCTGAAATATATTTAGTGGGACCTATTGGGGATTCCCTTGTATTTATTGAGATATTTGGGTCGTTGTTTTCTCCAAATAGAGGCCACCCAAGGGGTATGCCATGCATTTTCATTGGTTTTTACCTTTGATGATCCACCCAAGGGGTGTGCTTTCATGTTTTCCAAGTTTATAGAAGACCATTTCTAATTTAATGAGGTTATTTTTCATGCTTAGGAAATGTTTTTACTCCATGATTTTTTACCATACTATTACAAAATTAACTTGATTTTGTAGATTAAGTGGAATTTGTTAAATGAGTAGGTATACTCATTAGTTGTTTTTATATTTCTTAAATCGATAATGGTGATAAATGGGTGGGCAATCCCATGTGTCTTAAATTAAATGAAATGGATTATGTGATTGGGTAGACTGATATGGGTTTGAATTGTTTTGTTAAATAGTATGAATTCATTATAGTTTAAATAGATTCCATGTATGGATCTCTGTAGATTTGGAATGAGGTAGTGAAGGCCTTGGATAGAGTATTCTCTTAGGGTCTTGATTCACTAGGATGCCTTGGGATTTTATACCCCTTGAATACATATTTCTTGGAATTATGTAGGAAATGATGGTACACGTGCTCCTAGGACTCCAAATAGTGCATATACCATGTTTCCATTAAGATTATCCTTGGACTCGATGAGGATTCCTTGGCCTTTGACACCTTGGATCTAGCCCTTCATGTTCTACAATTCATTATATGGAAATGATTTGGAAATAATGATACACTTTTTATGAGGTATGGCCATGGAAATTTTGATAAACTTCATTATACGACAAGGTCATTGAATATATGACTTTGGTTATAATCAATGTTCGTGGGTTTGGTATATGGCATCTTTATACAAAAGGTTAGTTAAGATAGGATGTGGATGGTTGTACGGTGAGGCCATGTTTTTTGTTTATATTTTTTATAGATACATTGTTAGTATTTTACACTTTTTTAGGGATACTTGAGATGATTTTTGGTATTTCTAGTTTCAGTAGACATATTCCATGGGAATTTACACTTACATTATTGGTTACATACAATTTTTTAGCTTATTTAATTGTTCTTATTAGAGCTCTATAGATCATTGGGTAGAAAACTACATGGATGTTTATGATAAACATAGTTTGGGCCTCCTTGGGGTTCCAAACATATTGTATGATTATAGGTGTAGGTAGGGGCCATCACCCAAGTACTGGTTCTTGACTATTCTTTTGGGGTAATTATTTTTGTTGAATTTTCATTATTCACATATGTTATGCCATGTTAGAAGTTTATTCTATATTATTTGGTTATATTTTCTATTTATTATAGTTTTAAATTTTCTTAATAAGTTTGGTTTATATTCTTATTTGATGGTTTCTGTAATATTTTTGAATTTATTGGTTTCTTCATTATTATTAAAACTATTAACTTAGTATGTTTTATCATCCAACATACAATGTGCTCATAATGGGATTACGGGTGGGATTTATATGTTATTCATTCTTATTTAGATGAAATTATTCCCAATAGTGTGTCCATGATTCACAGGCACTATTTCCTAGTCTGTTTGAAACATCATATCCCATTGATTCATGTTAGGAGTGGGATTATATGCCGAAATCATGGGTTTTCGAGGTCTGTTCATAGTATTATTTATGCATTATGATAGATACATGGATTATGTCCCCAAATATTTAAAGTCGCATTAGTTGAATTACCCAAAATAAAATCTTATGTATGATATGGTTGGGGATATAATGAAATACTATTTGAATTAAATTTTTTGTTTGATACTTTTAGTTCATATTAAAAATAGATTTTCTAAATTATATATTTATTAGTAGGATATAAATATTAGTTAATGTATATGGAAATAGTATATTAATTAAATTTCCATGGAGATGGTGTACAAACATGGTAAGGGGAATTTTATGGTGTATGTTTTGTATTAGAAATAAAAATTTATTATTATATGGTAATCTAATAATGAATTGGAGTTCATGTTTCTCTTCTTGATATTATATCTTATAGCATTTTTAGAGTTGGGTTGTGTGGTTTTAGTATACTTGAATATAAATAAATCCTTTACAAAGTACATTAATTAGATTTAGAGTTTTGTATTATAGTGATAGGTAATTCATGGAATGATATATGGTAGGGATCAAATACCTGGTGGGACATTGGTTATTAATTCCCTTTTGTATATAAATGTGAGTCATATGGTAACATCATTTATTAAGGAACATGTGATTAAAGATTTTCATATATATAATTAGGTATATCATATTATTTTGAAAAATATATATCAAAGGGGTAATAATAAAGTTTTAGTGGTTAGTGAATTAAAGGTATATGGATGGGTTCATCATAGAATGTCATGCATTTATGTTGGGAAAGATTGTGCACCAGAGTCTAGCTAGTATATTACATTTATTTCCCATCCTAATATTGAAATCTGATTAGTTTATGATGGATATTAGGATTAATATTCTATGATAATATAAAAGATGATATTTTATTAGGGTATTGATTAATCATTTTACTAGTTTTAATTATTTCATACTAATTTGAGAGACATTTGAAATTGATGATATGGGAATGCTATATATGCATGAGATTTTCATTATTCATTGTGTCCCAAGTAGCATCATGTATGAAACATATCAATGATTCATGTTTAATTTTAAATGGGTTTAGAGATATTTTTTATTATAATGAAATTGGGTATTGTTTATTATTATCAGGCTAATAGGATTGAAATCATACTATTGAGATTTTAGATAATATATTATGAGAATTTATTCTAGACTTCAGTACAAACTGAGAAGATTATATATCTCCATTTTAGTTTCTATAATATAATATCTACTAGTAATATAGAAAACTATGAATAACATACATAAATATTATATATTTTTATATGAATATTAAATACATTACACAAACACACACATGTGGACTGTAATAGTTTAGTGTCCTTGGAGATTGGGAACAAAAACTTTAAAATGTTGTAATGATCTTAAATGTATCACATAAACATATTACCATGAATTATATTCCTCATAGAAATACCCTACATAAAACCTTTCATCATAACCAGGAGAATGGTAACATAAGAAAGGGTGAGCTTATATTCATTGTATTGGTAAATAAGGGAGACACAGAAGCATAACACGAATATAAAGTTATAATAACATGAGAATAAAATTTGAAAAATATATAAAACATTTCAAATATCATAATATCGGGTCATAGAATATTGATTGATTTCTAATAATACATGAATCATAAGGGGAAAAATATCATGATCCATGAGAGGATATCATTAGAATAAAACATCGATTTTTGTTATAAACATATCCATAGAAAATCATTTCAATTTTAGTGAATGCTCACATCCAAGGATTTAACAGTGTAATGGGCTCACTTACCAAACCGTCACAGTAGTGATGGTTTACTCCCCTGACAACCATAGTGGAAAAAATTCCCTTATTAAAATGGTTCACATTACATTCCATCCCATATATATCTTGAAATATAAATCCTTACCCAATGAATTTGATGGACATATTGGTCCCATCCTTTAAAAAAAGAAATCAAAATTTATGTATACAAAGAGATCACAATATACTCATAATATCACAACTAATTTAATAAAGATAGATAAATAAAAAATTAATCATATCATAACCTATAGAAATGTTAGAGGTCTGATAATAATTTTATCATTTGATAATAAGATAACTAGTGTAAAAATAATTGAGCTTCATAATAATTGTATCAAGGTATAACATATGGATGAAAAAAGGGTTTCATAACATTTATACCATCAGATACAATAACCATTCCGTGAAAGAATAAGAATATTATACATATATCATATCCCTATTATGGAATAGTTAACATCAACAAATTTCATCATATATGGAAAATTATTTGGAATGAAAATTTAACATATTTATTGAATGAGTTATCATTTCGGCTTTGAAAAAAAGATAAATTATTTTACAAACATTTTTTATTCAAAGTAATCTTAATGATACCAAAAGGACTTGCCAAATAAAATAATTTTCATTAGGGCGAGATGTTTTTTTCATGTCATGCAAGTTAAAAATGATTTCTTTCAAAAAAATTGTAACACCCAATTTCACATTTTTTGGAAAATGAAATGAATTTTATAATCAAAATTTTTTTAATAATGTAAATGATGTGTAAAAGTGTGTCTTATGGATAATAATATATAATTTTTGAAAATATATTCAGAACTCGTGATTTTGGAATAGAATGAATCTCTGATCGAAGAGATAAAAAATTAATTCTTTTCTTGAAAACATTTTCTAATTTTTTTAATTAAATAAGAGTGAAAATATTTTACTATTATTTTAACATACCATTAGTAACTATTAGATAATAAAATTCCTTAGTTTCAGGACATGTGCATCATAATATTTTATCGTCGAATAAATAATCAAAAAATATAAAGATTAATAATGAGATTGTAATATAAAATCATTCCCATTTGGTAATATTGAATCATAAGCCATGTGATATAATATCATAAAATGGAACATAAAATATCTTTGAGATAAATATATTCCATAATTTATATTTATAAGGTTCTGTAAATACACATATTTAAGTAAAATAGGTTTTTAATAAAATATACATCTCAATAAAAGAAAATTGACACAACAATCCATTAATTTATATCTTGAATTCTATCATACATGTTCAAACCTATTGTATAATAAATATATTTTTATTAAAAAAATATTAAAGAAATATATTTATATATATTACAATTTATTATTTTATTATTTAATTTTACTAATCATTTATTATAAATTCCTAATAAAATATATCTATCAAATAATAACCACTTTTCTCATAAATTCTTTGATTTGTTATTTATAGTCCGCTTACTTTTTTCTTGTTTCAATACTCTCTAAAATAATTATCATATTTATACATAAATTAAACTTTTAATATCAGAATTGAAATTTTGGTTTTGAGAAGTGAAGTATGTTAGGATCCAAGATATTGTCAGTCATTCAATTCATTAGTAACGTTTCAATGGTCATTATGTAAAGGATGTAAAGAATATGTTATAATTGTGGAATGATCATAATATCATAAATACCATATAATTTCATTAAATTTACTTATACATATAATACATCTGGTTTGGTGAAGAAGATAGAGACACATTTCTCTATGAAGGTAGTACTCCACATGAACATGAACGACATTATCATCTTTCAGTTAGTGAAAATGTAAGAAATAAAATGGTATATTATTTTATCATAATTATAAATATGAAATTAATATCATAATTATGTAATTTATATAATATATATTAATTAAATGTGTCTTTATGATCATCTATGTAAATATTTACTCTAAACCAATCAAACCGCTTCACGAGGAGGTTGTCTGACATATACATGAATTATATTATCATATCACCTATAAAAATGAATGTAAAAAATGGAATATATGATATAATGATAACAAAGTTATAATTATTTAATAAAAATGATATATATACTTTATATCAATCATAATAACCAACCATGAGAAGGGATAATGGATAAAAATGACTTCAGTTCACAAGATGGTATCCCTCCATTGACACAAATGATGAATTTGTAATCCATTTGATGAAATTGGGGGACGTTTTCAGTGTTAAACATAAAATAAAATCATATAAAAATATGTAATATACTATTTTTATCATATCATAATGTTTTAATGATAATTTAATGATATGGGGGAAGACATAAAATAAACATGGTCATTTAAGAATGTCACTTCTTCGTGAATCTACCTCAGGTTTTCCCCAAAATACTTTTTTACTAAGATTTCAATACAAAATATATTATCAAATATGATAGAATGTGATTTTGGAAGTGATTTGGGAAGGTTATAAACTATATAAAGTGGTTTTAATGTGTTATGTGGAGTATAGAAGGTGTGGCCTTATCTTATGGTGGTGAGTGGAAAACTTCTAATTTTTTAAAGAATGAATTCCACCTGTGTTTAATTTTATGTCACAAGGAACCAATAACAGACCATTTTCAAGAATATAACTGATAAGTTCAATATATGGATAGAAATCATTTTTTGGACATTTTTTTGGTTATTCTTAACCCTTATATTTTTTAGTTTAACTCTTCGCCCCAATAAAACAATTTTTACCATAATAGTAGTAAATAATTGTTTCTATTTCAAGTATTTATTCTGGTAAAAAAGAATTTTTTTTCTTCATTAAAAGATATAAATTATTATAATTCCAAATATTGAATCTATTTTTCAAAATTTCAATCACATCAAAGAAAATTTTATAATTTAAAATTAATCTTGCAGATGTGACATGAAAGAGGAGTTTCAAAGAAAAAATGTTCAATCAATTACAAGAATATTTATATCTTATTTAAATATTAAATAATATAGACTGGCCAAATATGAATTAATGGATACATAGTTGATATATTTTTTCTTTCAATACATTTTAAAATATATTTCATATTTAAAAATATATTAAATAAAGAGGAAGTTTAAAATTAAAATCTCATATTTTAACTATTCATTAAAAAAAATTTAGAAAATAATTATATATTTACCAAAATATAATTTTTACATCAGTATTTAGAAAATGTAGTTTCTTTCAAATAATATTTATAAATTTTTTGAAAATATAATTTAATACCAAACGTGTAGACGTGTTGAAAAAGCAGGTTTTCTAGATGTGTATTCTTTCCAGAAGAATATGATTTTATACTTACAATATATATATTCATTATCTGTAAATGATTTTAAATTAAAATATATTGATATATATCCTATATATTTTATTTAAAAAATTACTAATTATTGAATATTTTAATTAATTAAAATATAGAAACATTATTCACTTCAAATCAAATTTCAGAAAAAAACCATTTTTATTCTAAAAGGTAAACTTACACAAAAATAAATTATAAATATTATGAAAAAGATATTAAGTGGATTAAATGTTAAAATATAATAATTATGTTACTTTAAAATATAATTGGTTATTTAAATTATTTAATTAAGTTAAATTAATTAATAGGTTTACAAATAATGAGTATTTTCACTATTCACTGAAAAATTAATATTTTCCAAAAAATTACAAAAAAAATCACCTTATGATAGTATTTATATTATGAATTAAAAATTTATTTATATTTTATAAAATAAAGTTCATACATGATTTATGAATTAACTATAATATTTTTCATAAAAATAAAAAAAATCATTTTTGTGGGGAACATACTTTTGAAGAATATTACTATGTTAATAAAAACTAATTGTTACTAAGAATTTATATATAAATTAATATTGAGTTTTTAATTTATATTTATATTTCAGAGAGTAGGTGATACTATTTATACTCTCCTACTTAACATCAATGTTAGGATAATATTATTTCATGGCCCCCTGATGCTCGATGTCGCGTGTCATGCACACTATCAGTGAAACTCATTATTTTATATAAATAAATAATCATAAAATTTAAAATTAATTTTAAAAAATAATATTTCCTAAAATATCATGATGTTACATTCTGACCCGTTAAAATAAATTTCTCCACTCAAAATTCATCTTAGTCCACAAAGTTTTAAAATAAATTTTTTTTCAGAGAAACCCACATCATTAAAATGAATAATAAAACTTTCCTTAAAAAGGGAAATTTTAAAACATAACATTTATTTATAATCAATCGTAATTGGGTTTCCTCAATGGAAAACATAAGTGGTAATTGAATAATTTTACATTGAATAAAAGTGTAAAAAATTATATAGAGTCGTTGAGATCAACGATCAAAAAAATGTGGATAATAAAGACAAGGTTAATAAACAAAAAACCATAAACCAATGAGGCATTGAAAATATCATTGAAAATAAAAAATGATGATAATGTGCCAAAATTATATTTCAATACCCTATTATTAACATTATAAAGTTTTCACTATAAGATATACTTAACTTTTTTCATTCCATTTCATGAGCACAATATCACATTTTAGTTGTGCCCTAGTCAATTTCCTCTTCTTCTCATACTCTAAGAAATGACAATGAATCCATTGTGAATAATTCACTAATGGATCATATCATCCTCAAATGTAATGATCATTCATTCCATCTATCTTTATTTATCATTACAAGAATATTGTTTTCATTGGTTATCGAATATGCACAATTCATTATGTGGTGAAGTAATACCTTGATATCTAAATCCTCATCCAAAGTTCTATATAAACCATTTCATAAATGGTTAGCCTTATAAACCATTTAAAATATTAAAATACAAAATATTAGAAATATTGTTAGTAAATTTCCGAAATGAACTTATCATCCATCCCTCAAAAACATGTAGTGTGTCTCAAATATCACATTCAAAATGTGTGACTACATTAATCATGTAATCTTTTGAATCATGGTAATATCCAAACTTACCATACAATGTTATTGAAAACATATTTGCTACCTTATTCATTGAATAATGCTAAAAATTATTTAATATACTCTATAAACCCAATTTTGTAGTAAATTTTATGAATGATGACATAAACCAATTTGTCCACAAATCATTAACATATTCTAAGATCATCAAAAAAATCTTGTTTACTTTATTAATACCAATCAACTCTTTATCCATACTGAACACCATTTTATCCACATCAGAACCATATTAGGGGTTATTATTTCATAAAATAAAATTATGTTGTTCCATTAAATCACTTTTCAATGCCATCAATAACATTTAATATATTTCTTTCAATCCTTAACAAAAAACAAGTTCTGAACAATCCTTATATATTTCATAATTTAAATAACATAATTCATGAATTTAAATAAATAAATACATTAATCATCTCATTTCCTTATAAATAAATTATTTAGGAATCATCATTGTATTCCTTAATATCCCAATACTTTCATCTATTAATTGTAGTCTATTCATCATCAATAGAAAACCCATTTCTCTCACAACATTGTTGATTCACTACATGAGATTTCCCCTTAGGATATCTATTTCAAAATACCAATACATTCTATATTTTAAATATTTTACCATTGATGATATCTTAGGTAGTCCATTATTCTCATCCATTTCATTAACAAATCATTTCATTTTTTTCCATTCTATTTACTTGAATTTTTTCCTTTTCTACACCCAATAATCTTTCTCATACCTCTAATACATTCCCTTCATTGCTTCTTTCTGCATTATAATCAAATAAGAAACTTTATATTCTTTCCTCTATTAACTCCACTTCCTGAAATCTCAATGAAATGTGCACTTTTATTCGTTTTTGTGTCTAATATTTTGTTAACGCGTACAATGTTAATAATTTTGTTTGGAAAATTATTAGGAATAATCATAATATTCATCACTCCATTTATCATCCCAATTGGAATCAAATCAGTTGTTTTTTCCCCTAATCAATTTTATTCAATATCCTTTTATATCACACTATTGAATATAAAAATTCATAGTTTTTGAAACAATAATCATATTATTAAACTGCATGATCATGAAAAAACCAATTACAAGATGTATAAATCATTACTCTTTATTTTTAATCTTTTACGCCATAGGTTTATCCTATGGCATTCATATTCACCATCTCGTTAAACTTTTCACGATGGTTTATAAATATTATACAAATTTCCAAATCATATCCCATTGGAGTTTTAAACAATTTGTGTAGTGAGGCCCATTGTGATGAACCATGTGATGATCATGTCATGCATAAGGCTCTATTTTTGAAGTTATTATCCTTAGGTAGCAGTCTTCTAGAGAAACATCCTCTTATTGTTTGCAAATATGGATGAAATTTTGTGTAAACCATTTTCTCTACCCTTTACCGATATTCTAGGATATTTTCAATGCATTGAATCATCCACAGACATATCCTCAAAGACATCCATATTAATGTCAATAGAAATATCCCCAAGAGAAATTAATAAAGTTTTTTCATCCTAGTTTACAAAGGAAAACTAAACCATTCCCCTGGTAATAATTATAGATACCCAGTCATATCATATATATATATTAAAACTTAAACATTTATATTAAATACATTACACAAAAACATGCCTGAGGAACATAATAGATTAGTGTAATTATATACTAGCCAAAAAATATACAAATTTTGTAGGTTATATTCAATTAATCCCACAAATATCTTCCCATTATATAATCCGCATATAAATACCCTACATAAATCCTTCCTTCATAACATGGGGAATGAAATAATAAGACAATGTGAGCTCAACTTCCTTTTTGGAAAATCAAGAGAGATATGTGAGAATAACCTGAAAATATGGTAATTAGAACATGAGCATAAAATTTGATATTCATACCCTATATTTCAAATAATACAATATTGATTTGTTTTATAATGAGAAGAAATTTATAAGAAATGAATAATAATTGAATTAATGAATATGATCCCTGAGATCATAACATATGAAAAATACATATATTTTTTATATACACAAAACGATATATAATCATTTCAATAGTTGTAATGACTCACATAAAGTGATATAATTGGGGAATGGGTTCACTCCTAAAAACCATCATAGTAGTCAAGGATAACAACCAATAATATCATAGAAGAAGAAGTCCCTTACTAGACGAAGCTCACTCGTAGTTCTAGTCTTGTCTATCTCATGAGATGTAATTATTTACCCAATGCATTGGAGGGATATATTTGTCCAACTCATCACATAATTATATCCAAATTTATTTATTCCACAAGACCGTAAAACATTTACTATTTTATAATACATGAAATTAAATTGGTTTCATAAACATTTCATCATTTCATAACCTACATAAAAGATAAAGGTTTCATGATCATTTCATCAAAGCACAAACCATGGAAGAAGAATCATGTTTCATAAGAATTCATTCATTATATAACATTTGGAAGAGGAACAAGTTTCATAAACATCAATTAAGAATTAAAATAATACATTTAGAGAAATAATAAAAATGATATACTTGGATAATATCACATGTATAGAATAGGTAATATCAAAGATTTCATATTAGAGAGATAATTATTTTTTATAGATTATTTAAAACATTTCTTTAGGAAAATATTCTTTCCTCTTTGAAAAAAATAAATTAAAACATTAAAAAATTTAAAATTATTATTCATTAAAAATAAAATTAGAAAATATAAAGGCATCTTCAAATAAAATATTTCTTATGAGGATGTGATTTTTATTTCTTTTCATACATATTAAAACGATATTTCCTTTCATAATTTCAGTAAAACAAAAATGGGGAATATTTTGGAAAACAACGTTAAGATTACTTTCAAAAAAATTTGTACAAAAAGTAAAACAAGTGTAGAAATTTCTTTTAAGAATGATGGGAGAATAAAAAAACATTTTTGAAAACATTTTTTTGGAAGAGAAACGATTTCCAACTAAAGGCTAAAATAAATTCAGTTCATCATAATGAAAATTCTCAATTATTTTAGGTAAAAAAGTCTTGATAAATTATACTATTAGAAGAAAATATAATCAAACACCATAGGTTAAAAAAATTCTTATGTTTCATGAAAGATGAATCATAGTTTTTAACATCGTAAATATAATCATAAACAATACCTATAAATAATGAGATTGTAACATACGAACAATACCACATTTATAACATTGAATCTTAAAAACCTTGAAGGAATGAGATAAAATAGAGCATGTAATTTTTTATGGATAAGTAAATTGATGACATTAAATTTATAATTGTTACAACATGTCCCCCAGAACCCATGTTGTGACATCCACCAAGACTGCCACCCGAGGGCCAGGGGTTGGTGACTGGCACTGAAGGCATCAACCAACAAGTGTGAGACATTTGTCAGAGTACCTATACGCATGCACATGGAACCAAATCCCAAAGATGAAAAGATAAACATGCATGCCACTAAACAACCACTGAGTAAAAGTACAAATTGCAGGTCAAATGTTCTATAATAATAACACAAAAAAAGAAAAACTGAAAATAAGAAAGTATAAGGAGACCATGAATTTTGTATGCTGAAAACCCCACCAAATGGGTATGGGTAGAGTAGCTTCTAGTTGCCTTAGAAGCATGTCAAGCCTTCCCGATCTCACTGGGCACCGCCTGGTCCTAGGACACCAAGTCATCTGCCAAGTTGTTGGTCTTCTGCTTCAAAAACAACACGTGTGGGCCGAGCCTGTGTAGGGTTCTGTAAAAAATACTCAGTACAGACCCCAAAAAAACAAGGAAAGACCAAAAATAAATCCACAATAAAACTTTGAAGTATTGTCAAGAATCATGATCATGAAGAAATATAGCTCACATGAGGTATAATCAGGATTAAGGAATGTATGACCATCAATTGTATCATCGAACACCTTAGGCTGCTGGAGATATTCTCTTCTATGAGTATAGTTGGCCTACCGGGTTACACAAGGCTATATCCCAGAAACCATGGGTTGTTATGTTACTCATCCTTGATTAGTACCATGGGTAATCTAGGTCAGACAGACCTCCTCCCCACTGTGGGCCTGCCAAGTCACACATAGCGTCTTCCCACCTTAGTCATACTGAGGTACTCCTCCTATCGAGTATCATGCGTATACTGGGTCACATAGAGCTTCTCCCCACCATGGGTCTATCGGGTCACACAGATCTACTTCCCACTAGGCTATTTTAGCTAATATACACAGTTTCTCTTATCAGTAGTCTTGATGACTCAGCCAACCGCAAGGTTTTTACAAGTAGTGTGCTTGATTCTAGGAAAACCATTCCCCATGAAATTATTTGATTTTAAACTTCCATGAAATACTCCTCATATTATTCCATAAGATCTGTCTTGTCATGAGGGTTACAATGCTGAAAATAGATTGTCAATCAAACACTCACTTAGAAAGATACTTGGGTTTTAGTAAATAGGGGTTGGTTGCCTTTAAGCCCCGACCGACCTAACGAACCTTAACCAAGGTCCCCACATGACTCTGTTTAGTTTGAAAAACCTGACCGAAACCAATTTGGGTATGGGTTGGCCCGTTCCATACTGGAATGTGGCTTAGGCCCATTGGGCCTCGCTAGACCTGGCCTGGTTTGGGCAGGGGTCCAACTGGTCTGGTGGCATGGTCACTCGGTCTCATCTGGACCACTTCTCATGGTCGTGCCCTGCCCAATACACCTCTGGAAGACCATCTCTCATCATCCCAGATGAGTAGTGTGTCTGGGGTGGTGTCATGCAGTCGGTCGAACTAGGATCCTCGGGTTCCGCAGGCGGTTAGGGGACCACGTGCCAGGTGATGCTGCGGGCCGCTCCACCTACTTGTCTGAGGGGTCGCATCCCTTCACTAGCCACAGTCTCGACCAAAATCTCCTACCACTTCATCGTGACCCAAACTAGTCGTGGATTCCGCCAATGGTTTTCCATCATTGCGCACAAGGGGGTTCTTCCGTAGACCACTGGGTCCGCTCCGGTGGTCGGTTCTTCGTTCCGCTTGCGCCTATGACATCTAGTGGATTCCATCTTCTCTGCGATGGACTCAAATCCTCCTTGACTCCTCATTGAATAATTGGCCATAATGAACACAAAAAAGGTACAAAGAAGATAGGCTTCATCCTTGATCGTGTTGGACCACTCACCCTGTGTTAGAGGTTTAGAAACATGGTATATAGAATTGAAGTTATATCACAATTTCATCAATCATGATACACGAATCCCATGAAAAAGTTACACTCACACAAGAATTATTAATCCGTAGATCAACATGTTCGTGGGTTGATCTTTGTTTGTCATTTTAGAATGAAGAATAGGGTAACATAAAACAAAAAAAATAGTACCTCATTTTTTTCATCGTTGAAGTACTCCACCCATGATGGTTCAAGTCCTGTTGGCATTTGTCGCTTTCTGGTTCCCTTCTTTGAGGTGTGTACAATTCACTCGTGATTCGCTGGTGTTTTTATTTCATTTTTGTAGAGAAAATATTTTCGTTGTTTCGTCAAAATAATTCCACAAATTGGCCCTACTTTCCCCAACGTGTTAACCCATTAATAGAAAATGTGTCGCAAAATTTCTATTACATTGTGTCCTCATGTCATTATGTTGTTTCATTTATGAAACACCATATCTGTTACAATTTATTTAATGCATCATTTTGCTAAATTATTTATGATCCATTAATGAGTATCATTAATTGTGAATCATCCTCGATTTTTCTCCACACCATAGTGCCATTATTCCACTATCCAACAGTTGGGAATAATAAATAAAATAAAATATTATTTTATTTTATTGTTTTTTCCGAAAACTCTGAATATTTACTTTTCTGGTCGACCCTTTCTGGTCGAAGTTAGGTCCATTCGTGTCAAATCCCATTGTACTAACTTCAATGGTTCCTTTAGTTTTTTATCTGATCACCGTTTTGAACGTTAAAACACCACTTGAACGTTTACTTAAATAATCTTAAAAAAATGAAAATTCGTTTCCGGGCAAACCGAGCCTCGGAATCAGGTTTTGCCAAAGCATCTTGTCTTGAAATAATTTCATATAATTTAAAAACATTACACAAAATATCTAGGAATATTGATTACTCCCCACTTTTGGGCTTCATGTCCCCATAATCCAAAACAAGGCTAAACAAAAAAGGGGGTATGGAGCATGAATTTGCACCTCCTGCTCCAATGTGCTCTTTTTAAGATTTTGGTGCTTCCACCAAACATGAACCAGAGGAATTGACCATCCAGGAAGGACCCTCTCTTGTCAATCCTTTATCTCCATTAGGAACTCCGTAGATGTCACCCCATCGTCAATGTCCAGCTCACCCTAGTCAATGACCTGCGATGGATCATGTACATACCTCCTCAGTTATGACACGTGAAAACCATTGTGCACTAGGTGCATCTAAGAGGGAATAACTAGGTGGTATGCCACCTCTACAAATATGATAAGAATTTGAAAAGGTCCAATGAACCTCACAGATAACTTGCCACCCCGGCTAAATCTCCACAATCCCCATCGTGGTGAGACCCAAAGTAACACATTATCTCCCTCCTCAAACTCTAGGGGTATCAATATCTTTTTATAATATTATTTAAACCTGCTCTGTGCAGTCCTCATCCACTCTAGGATGATCCTCACCTTCTTAGTGGTTTCCCATACCAAATTTGGACCCATTAATGCCGACTCAGCTGGTTCTTTCCTACATAGAGGTGATTTGAATGGCCGCTGATACGAGGACTCAAATGATTTTATGAAAATGGTGGAGTGATAGATGTTTTTGTATGAAAACTTCACCATTGGTATGTGGCACTCCAAAAAATGACATAAATAATGGATGTAAAAACGAAGTATGTTCCCCAATTTATGTATTGTTTTCTCTCTCTAACCATCCATCTGCGTGTGAAAGGATATTCTCATGCGATGTTGAGTCTTGAACACCTCATTCAATATCTTCAACAACTGGGAGGTAAAGCATGCGTCAAGGTATGATATGATCGTCAAAATCACCCGGTGAATCTGCATTATCTATTTTTAATGGAGGTGTCCTAATCCCTCTATTGATCCCTACTTCCGGAGAAGTATGAAGTGAGCTGACTTGGTGAGTTGGTCAACAATCACCGAAATAGAATCATGTCCCCTAGATGTGTGTTGTAACCTCATCAATAATTCCATCGAGATACCATCACATTTCCACTTTGGTACCTCAAGTGGTCGTTCCAAACCTACAGGATCATGATGCTCATCCTTCATGTGCTAGAATGTGAAGAATTGTGAAATGAACTATACCACTGATTTCATCATCCCTGGAAATCTGTTCATATGTCGGAGGTCCTGGTACATCTTTTCCACACCAGTATGTATGGAACTCCCTCAGCACATCCTCCTAAAACGTCACTAGTACTATGGTTCACCCTCTAAAAAGGATGATGTGCTGCCCACCTATCAAAAATCAACCATGAGCCTCTTCTAAGGATTACTATGCATGTCGATCTTCGTAGTAAACATCCACAAGTTGTGCTTCCTTGAATCGCTATAAGACTGGAGGAGTGATTGTCATCAACTAAAGGTAAGCATCACCAATATCATCCACAAAGGATATCTACATCCTGGCTAACTGCTCTGTCACCTCAGACAAGTTCTATAAACTAGACCTCCTGTAGAGCGCGTCTTCCACAACGTTCCCCTTCCCGATAGTATAGACTATCTCAATGTCATAGTCCTGGAAAAACTCTAGCCATCTTTGATATCTCATGTTCATGCCATTCTGTGAGAAAATATTTGTGAGAATATTATGGCCGAAGTAGATGGTAAATCGTTCACCCATCAATTAGTGACACCACATATTCAATGAAAATTCCACTGTTTCTAACTTCAGGTCATGGGTCGCGTAGTTATATACATTTTTCCCAACTATAGTTAGCCGTAGAAGATTACTACTCACTCCTAAATTAGGACACAACCCATTCTGATCCCTGCTTTGTTACAAAAAATTTACATACCCAACGCCCTCCTCTAGTTGTCTCAAGATATGGGAACTATTCAGTCTCCACCTCATCTATTGGAAACTCTATTGGCACTTCATCATATAGAATAATGGTTTTCACTTCCTTGTAAAGTCAAATAAATAAGTTGTTACTCTGTAAATGTTGGGCACAATTCTCTAGTAGTATCTAGAAAACCCCAATAAACTCCTCACTTAAGTCACACTAGTTGGTCACTCCCAAGCTAGTACTACCTCTATCTTTTCCGGATCCACTACAACTCCAGCCTCAGAGATGGCATGTCCTAGAAAGTAGACCTCCCAAATCCAAAATTGGAACTTAGAGATCTTATCATAAAGCTGGTTCTCTCGGAGTGTATCCAAGACTATCTACATGTGTGTAGAATGCTCCTCCATTAATATCGAGTACACCAAGATTTTATCAATGAATACTACTAAGAAACTATTGAGGTAAGGCATGAAGATTCTATTCATGAGACCCATGAACACTACCGGGGCATGGTCACGCCTATGGACATCAGTAAGAACTCATAGTGGCCATAAGATAATCTGAAGGATCTCTTTGTTACATCCTCATCCCATACCCAAAGCTGGTTATAGCCTAATCTGAGTTATATCTTTGAGAACCACTTGGCTCCCTCTTTCTGATCAAATATATCATTAATCATCGGTAGTGGATAATAGATCTTCACTTTCACCTGGTTCTGGCACCGGAAGTCCACTCACAACCTCAAAATCATGTCTTCCTTCATGGAAAACAACCCTGGGTGTGCCCATGGAAAACATTGGGCCTCACGATTCCCTTCTACTGCAAGTCCTCCAGTTATACCCTCAACTTGTGAAACTCCATGGAAGCCATCTGATATGTTGGTGTGGATATCAGCATCATCTCGTGGTATAGATCGATGTAGAAGTTTACCTCTCTATGATGAGGTAGTCTCAAAAAATCATCAGGGAAGACTTCCTCATACTCGTCCACTGCTACAAGAAAGCGTAGACTCCCCTCATTCAACTTATCGATGGCGAGGCTTTCCAATTGGTGAGTTATTATTTACTCCCTATTTTGATAAAGTCCATCATGTGCTGCAAAAAATCCCTTCTCTATAGTGAAAGAAAAACCTAGTATCATCCTCACAAAAAAACTGCAATTTTCACCAAATACATCCTATCTGATAATTAACTATAAATAACCAGTTCGTGCCCATGATGGCATTTTATGGCCTCGATTTCACTAATAGGACATCCCAACTGAAGTTATTGCCTCATAGAGTAATCTCACATTGTTGGAACCATTTTGGAATCGCTTAATATCCTTCCATAAGAGTTTCTAATCACAGAGACAGAGGAAAGAGATCCATCAGAATCTCTGAGCATCGTACGAGGTCTGTGGAAATGAATGTGTGACTGAAACCTATGTCTGTAAGAACTGCATCGAAGGTGAAGAATACATAGATTTTACCACTAATCATCTCTTCAGCATCATGGTCATTGGCCTCTGATGCCTAAAGTTGAGCTTTCCCTTGACCACCTACTCCCTGAAGTTGTGGTAGACCACCTGGGGTTGGTGGAGGTAGACGCTAGAAACATTATTCACCACATGCTACTTGGTCTTCTCCCCTTCCACATCCTCCACCCTATGAACCTCCTCGCTCGAACCTCTACCTCTACATTAGCGGTCCCTTGATTCTCTTCTAATCATCGGTGTCATGATTTGGGCAGTCATGATCTAGGTGTCCCAATCCACCACACATGTAGCATAACATGTTCCTCTACTCTCCCCAAATGCTTCGGTTGCATCGCACCACCGATCCTGAGTCTTGGGGTCATCCTCCAAAATATCTGACCCACATCAGTCCCTACGTCAGCTGCCAGCTGCTCACCCATGAAGACTCTACCGCATGCTGCCCGGTGGTAGCTCCCACCATCGATGCATTATCTTTGGGGTAACTCTCTACAATAAGGTCTTTCTCCCACACTCCATCCTGAGTTGGGATGCTGAAGGATATCATCGACACCCTGATCTCCAATAAGAGTCCTTTATCAAAGGTTCAGTCCCTAATGAAAGGGTATCATATCATGTGCATAGAGTAGCGGGAGAGGTCTCTAAACCTTGAGGAGTACTACGCCAAAGACATGTTTCCCTCCTGAGGATGAAGCAGCATTTGTATGCGCACAGAGAGAAAAGTCACACCGAAGAAACCCTCTCCTAAAAGACCCTTGAATTCATCCCAAGAGAGGGTCTCCTCATCATGAGTATGAATCTTCAGGCTCCACCATCTGGTGATGGGGCGTTCTCAATAAGAGGAAGACCTGCATAACCACCTCCAACTAGTCCTCTACTGCCTGAGGGTCTGTCTCTCCCCAAAACTAGAGAGGTATCTATCTTTGGAACTCATGAAAGGCTCTAATCCTATGGCCATCCCCTACTGGTAACCCAGATAGTAACTACTGATAAATGGGTGGTGGTAACGATGGTTCACCACATAGCGGGTCCATCTCTAGTATTAGTCCCTAAACCAATGCCACATCACTAGGCAGGTTGTTCTCCCAATCACGCATCAGAACCCTAGCTGGATGTCTATGTGGAGGAATCTAGATAGAGATCAAAATGTACCATGGTCAATAGATTATACCTTGTGAGAAAACTCTAATTAATGAATAATGTGATGATGCACGCAATTCCATTATGATGCATGCAACTAGTGTTTTTATGTATAGATCACAAAAGCAGAATTCAAGGTCTTGTTGTATGGATATGTCTGCCACAACACAAACAATGACTAACCAAATTTGAAATTATAACTCGAAACATTTAAAATTGTTTACCAAAAAAAAAATTAGACCCCGGATATAAGGTAGAACTGGCCCCCTCTGATACCACATTGTCACGACCCATACCTCGAGGCCCATGCTATGACATCCCCAAGCCCACCTCTTGATGGACAATGGTTGGATACTAGCACCGAAGGTGTCATCCTGCATGTGGGAGGAGTTTTCCTAAGTAACTATATGCGCACACACCCAAATATGTCCCAGTGTTGAATAGACAAACATGCATGCCACTAAACAACCACCGAGTAAAAGTACAAAATGTATATCAAATGGGCCCGAATAGAAACCCAAAAAAAATTTAACTGGAAATAAGAAAGTACACAGAGACCCTGAAATCATCTGATGAAATCCCCACCTAATGGGTTATTGTAGATTATCTTATAGAAGACTTAGAATCAAGTCATTCTTTTCTGATCTCACTTGGCACCGCCTGGTCCTGGGCCACCATGTCCTCCGCCGACTCATCGGTCATCTGCACCAGACACAACGTGTGCAGTTGGTGCCCATGCAGGGGTGAATAAAAAAATATCCATAAGGGACCCCAAAACAACAAGGAATAACCACAATGTAATCCACATAGAAACTGTGAAGTATGATCACAAAGCAAGACATCTCACACCTGGAATAATCTAGATTAAGGAAAGTATCACCATCATTCGTGTCATCAAACACCTTAGGATACTGTAGATTTCATACTTTATGAGTATAGTGGGATTTCTGGGTCACATAGAGCCGCATCCCACTAACCTTCGGATGATGTGGTACCCATTCAGGATGAGTACTATGGGTATTCTAGGTCACATAGAGCTTCTCCCTATTATGGATATGTCGGGTCACACATAGCCGCTTCCCATATTGGCCATACTGAGGTACACCTCCTATCGAGTACCATAGATCTACCAGGTCACACAAAGCCTCTCCCCACTATGGGATTGCAGGCTAATACATATCTTCATCCCACTTGTCCATCATAGCTAATCCACACAAGGTCTCTTGTCAGTAGTTTTCAAGTCTCATCCAACAACTGGTTTTCGGCACGTAGTGCACTCGATTCAAGGAGAACTGCTTTCAAATCCATTTTTCCTTTTCCAACTACTATGAAATTCTCTTCATAGTATGCCAATATATTCTCCTCATTGTGAGGGTACAAATTCCACAAATGGTTCATCAAATTTTTTTCTAGTTTCAAAGATACTGGTGTTTTAGTAAACAGGGGACGGTTGCATCTGGGCTCGGTCCAACCCAACCAACCTGTTCCTGGGACCCCACATGACCCTGTTTAGGTCAACTGACCCAACCCAACCTGGTTCAAGTCTAGGTCAGATAGGTATGGCCTGGCCAATGGGACAAGCCCATTGGGCCTCACTACACCCAGCCTGGTTTGGCCGGGGTCCAGCCCGAATGGTCTCCCTGCGACCCAGTCACATTGGGTCTAGCCTGCTGGGCATGGGTCTGGCCCCCTGGGTGTAGGTTTGGACAACTGGGTGAGGTCGTGCTCAGCCCGAGCACATAGCGTGTCGAGGGTGGTGACATGGGGCCAATCGAACCCAACAGCTCAGGTTCCACATGTGGTTAGAGAAACACGTGCCACATGAAGCCCGGGCACATGGGTCTGTGATACTCCACCGACGCGGTCGAGGGGCTGCATCCCTTCATCTGTCATCAGCCCGAGCTAGCCACAATAGCTAACTCCAACGTGCCATGGTGGTGTTTTGTAGGGTTCTTCCTTGGACTACCTGGTCTGCCCCGGTGGTCTTTTCTATATTCCAATTTCTCCTTTGGCCTCTGTGGGATGCCATATTGTCTACGATGGCCTTCAATCCACCTTGTCACCACTTTGAATATGTGGGCCCAAAGAACTGACAAAATAATAAAGGATAATGGGCTCGATCCTTTTTAATGTCATCCCACACCCTCCACATTAGAGGTTATGAAACATGGGATACAGAATTCATGTTCTATCATAATTTAATCAATCCCAAAACACGAATCCTAAGAAAAAGGCACCCTCCTACCAGAATGAGCGATCTGTAGATCAGCCTATTCATGCGGTGATCTGTATTCATTATTTTAGAATTAAGAATGGGGAAATGTAAAACAAAAAAACCCTTACCTCAATGGTTTTCATCATTGAAGCATTCTTCCTGTGGGGGTTCAAGTTCTATTGACATCCATCGCTTTCTAGTTCCGTTCTTCGAGGTGCATCGAAGTTGTTGGAAATTCGATGGAGTTAATTATTCATCTTTGGAGATAAATATTATTGTAGGTTCTTTATATGAATTATAGAAATTAGTCCTACTTTAGCCAATGTTTTAACCCAATAAAAGAACACATGTCATAGTGTTTTTGTTACGCTTCATCGTCGAGTCATTACGCTGTGTCATTTATGAAAGAACATATCTATTGTGCTTTATTTCATATGTTGTTATGTTTCACGTCTATAAGAAATTAATGGGATTCATTTAATGCGACTCATCTTTGCTTTGTCATCACACCATTTCACCGTTGTGCCACCATCCAACATTTGGGAAAAACAAATAAAATAACTTTTTAATTTATTTTATTTTTTTTCAAAAGTCGGAAAATTAATTTTTTTTGTCAGCCCTTTCAGGTAAATGTTAAGTCCATTCTAGGAGAATACCTCTATTTTTATTTCAATAGTTCCCTCGTTTTTTTATCTGAACACCAGTTTAAATGTTAGAAAAAAACATGCTAACACGTTTACTTAAATAATCTTTAAAAAAGTTCAAAATTCTATTCCGGAATCATCAATCCATGAAATCAGGTGCTGCAAGATCATTTGGTCTCAAAATAATTCCATATAATTTTAAAAAAATGACATGGAATTTCTAGGATAATACAAAAAGTTTCTATATATACACCTCATTAAATAATATAGGTGTATAATATAATTTACCTCCCAGAAAAGGTAAATTGAGATAAAAAACTATTAGCTTATGTCTTCACTTCCATCAAACATGTTCAAAACTCCTGTATAATAAATATAATTTTATTATAAAACTATTTCCTACATATATGTATATGATACCATATTTTATTTTCTCTTGACCTTCTATTTCCCGTTTATTAAAAAATATATGTAAATTACACATTCAAAAATCTTTCGTGAAACATGGATTTGATAAATGAATCACATTATGATCATCTAGACGGTATGTCATACGTATACTTGAGTAATGTTTCGATTTATCAAATAACATTATGGAAATGAGGAATGTAATATATTATAATTAAATAAGTATCATAAAATCATAAACAAAAATATTATTTCATTAAATATACATATAAGTTTCATCCATGTGGGGTGGGAATAAAAAATGAGTCACATCACTTCATGAAGGTTACAGTCTACTTATACATGAATGATGTTATCATCATTTAGTCGGTGAAAGGGTAAGAAATTAAGTGTTATATAATCATTTTAAAATGGTTAATATTTCATGAATATAATAATTATGTTATATATATATTATATTTTTCCTAAATGTACCCTTAATATCTTCCATGTAAAGAGTTAGTGAAAATGAATCACATCACTTCATGAGGTGGTAGTTTGTCGTGCACATGAACAAAATTATCATATCCACTATGAAATGTGAGGTAAAAAGTCATATATTATATCATTAATTATGAGGTATAATAATTTTATAAATTCATTATATATACATTATATCCATCCTCACAACCAACCATTAGTGGTGGTAATGGAAAAATGAATGACATCAGTTTGTGAGGTTGTAGTTCATCGAACACAAGAACGATGATTACATACACAATTTTATGGAAGTGGATATGGTTTAATGTAATAAACATAACATAAAAATTATAAGTATAATTTAGATACTATGATAATTATAACATAATTGTATAATTATAAATTAATGATGTTGATGGTGAAATAAAATAAAACAGATCGTTGAAGAACGTTGCCTCCTCTTCTGGTATCCTATTTAATATTGCCCATAAATCCTTCCTAGTATGGATGTATGCCCAAAATAAGGAATATTAAATGATAGTTATGAATTTGGAAAGTCATTTTTATAGGACTTGTCCAATCCAAAATGGTGTTAAGGTGTGAAGATGAGAGGAGAAGTATTATCATTTATACGTGAGCGGAGTGGTGCACTTGTAATTCTTTCAAAATAAATAATTCCACCCTTTTTTTCCCTGACACAAGTCTCAAATAATATAACATTATCAATAAAAAAACTATATAATGTTTATATATTTCCGTAAAATGATTTTATTTTTAAGTTTTGGGGTATTTTTCAGCATTATATTATTAGTGTAACCCCTAGATAATATCATTTTAACCTTAACCACAACAATTATTTTTTACTCTATTTTATATTAATTTTTTTCAAAACATATTTTGAAAATATTATAAAATATAAATAATTTCTCTTCTAAATTTTTAATCCATTTGTACAAATAGAATTTAAAAAAAATAAAAATTTTAATTGATAATTAATCTTGTAGATGTTGTGGGAATGTGGGTTTTCAAAGAGAAAATGTCAAAATTTACAAAGTGTTTATATCCAATATCTATATAAAATTAAATAAAATGAACTAAATTGGTTAAATATAAATATAATTGAGATAAATTGTCTTTAAAAAACATAAAATATATTTATCTTTATACATACTTTAAATAATATGGTTGTACGCAGTTAAAATCCAAAATTTTTTTCACAATTAATCAAAAAATTAATATTTTCATAAAATAATAAGAATAGAACCCTAATATAATTTTTAATTGATGATTTTAAAAAAAATTAAATAAATTTTTTAAAATTGGAAAAAAAAATTAAATTTAAAACAATCACACATGTGTGATGAAAAAGCTCATATTTGATAAGTGTATTGTTCTTCAAGCACAATATGAGTTATTGTCAACTCTATCTCTAATAATATTAATTAAATAAATCTCAATTATAATTTATTGATCTATAATCCATATATTTAATTATATACATTCCCCACTAGTAAATATTATTATTAATTAAAAAGGAGAAACATTATACACTTTAAAAAAGTTTTCTGAAAAAAAGACGGTTTTTATAACAAAAATTTACTTATAATAAAATAAAATATTATGTATATTAAAAAGTAATTAATTATATTAAATATTTATAAATAATAATTATTTTATAATAAATAATAAATTTTCATTTAAAATAATTAATTTATCGCAAAGAAATGAAATTTTTTCAAAAGATAATATTTTTCACTGTTCACTAAAAATCTGTATTTTCCAAAAAAATCCAAGAATTCACCTACATTTACTTTTAGATATGACTATTTGAAAAATTAGTTTACTTTTAACAAATTTATTTTATAAAATATTTACACATAAATTATAATTTCTTAAAAAAATTTAAAAAAAAATTATTTTTGAAGAAAACATATTTTTGGAAGAAATATAATTACCCTACTAAATATTAATTGATTATTTATTATTAATTTATAAATAAATTTATATTGAGTAGGAGATAAATAATTATATTTCATTATAATTTTTAATAATATTCATACTTTTTTACCAAATGAATAGATTATTATAATATGATATCACGGTTCGCTGACGATCGATTTCACACGTCTTGCATGATATGGAAGAAAATTATTGTTTAATTTAATGCAAGATATCTAAAAATTTTAATTAATTTAAAAATATAAATATTTTTATAATATCTTGGGATGTTATAAATAATAATTTAATATAAAACTATTTTTGGATTTATATATTAGGAAATGTAGATATCCATTACACAAGTTGGAGTTCTGTAATTCATAACATTGGGGCCCAGAATTATAAAGGATACAATGGATTATTTTCATATGATCTTGGATATATTGTATATATAATAGAAAAGATATTAGTCCTATAAATATATAATTTAGTTGAATCTATAGTTTTTATTGTATATCATTTATTTTTTTAGGTTTCACAAAAAATGGGACACATAAGTCTACATAAGTATTGGATATCAGTTCCTTGTTTTGATGAACTATTTGAGATTCATAATAATTTTTTTTACATTTTATTTATTTTCCACCATGGTTTATGGGAATGCTTGATATGACTCTTGTATCGTAGTAAAGAATATATGAACTTTATCTACCTTACGTGATTCATTGTTATGATGTGGAGTTATATGTTGATTTATATTTTGTTAAGAATCCAATGTATATTGTTATTATAATGTGGAGATTCTATAAAGGACAAAATGTCTATTTTCTATGTATCTGTGTGTTTTATGGTAGTAACTTCAGGTATATTATGATATTTGGGAGAGAGTAGTGGGAATTAGGACTTAGTAGAATGATTTGTTCAATATAAAGTCTCAGTACTACATTTCTGGGATTATAGGACATATATTGGTGGGTTTTATGTTATATTAGCCTTCCCATGTCCAAGATAATCATAGTTGATTTTTTATATGTTAATTTTTCTTTACTTTTGGGGTAAAAGGATGTGTTTATTTTTAATTTTTTAGTTATATATAGATTCTTTAATGTAGTTCATAATACCACATACTCCATATGGGTACGATGGGTATTTGGTATTTAAGAACATAAATAAGCAATTATTTGGGATAACCAAGGGAAGAGAATGACTAATATAAGGTGTCTTTACCATCAGGTATCCTAGGACTATCCAATAAGTTATTTTTGGGGAAGCCTAACTATATATATAATTTCAGAAAATTTTTGTTTTAACATTTCTTGGATTTAATTTTTAGAAAAAAAAATTTGGTACATATGATTAATAGTCCAACATTAACTTCTCAAAATCTATGTGGTGATTAGTCATTCATTTCATAATGTATTTTTTTTAGAATCTTTATAGTTAGTATAATAATATCCCTTTTAAACTATTTATATGTTTTTAGTTTTAGTTTTCTATTTTCTTTTGATCAATTTGTTTATTTTATTTTAAGATAAATTATTTATTGTTGTTTTTTGAAAAAATAATTTTTTTAGAGATTTTAAGAAATTAGTGGTTATTTAACTCGTCAATTATAGAAAAAATTTATAATGAAGAAGTAATTTTTAGGTAAATATATGAATTGATTTCAACGAAATGTGTGTTTTATAGAAAACAACATCTTGGATATTTCCTATTTTCCCTTGAATTTGGTATTTCATATTAACCCATCATCTTTTGAGAATTAATTAATTGCATTAGGTAATTATCAAGAATAATTTTAATAATGACTTTATTAGGATCCCCTTGGACTAAAGTTATATATTGTTTTTAAATTCAATGACACTTCTTGTTTGAAATGTTTAGGTTTTATGAGGTGCATTGAATATATTATTTAGTGAATCTTATAGGAATGTTTTTCTTAAACAAAAACACCTTTCCTTATCTTTTTTTTCAATTTTTATTGTTTAAAGAGGAAAAAACATCATTTCATATTCTAAATTTAGGATATTTGAACAAACCATAGAGATATATATAAAATAACATCATGGTTTAGGTAAAAAAACAAGGGGTTTCTAAGGAAATATCCTAGTAAAACATAATGGATTGAGATTAAGAATTTCATTGTTTTTGGGTTATTGTTAATAGATCTAAAACATTCCAAGGATTAGGCTAACCTATCATAGATAACATTGTTAAATTTAAATTATAAATTTTGAATCACCTTTTATATCATACTCAATTTTGTAATACATTAACGACCTTAAAAAGATGAAAGAGTCTCATTGGAGATAAATTCAACATGAATTAAGGTACCCTTATACTAGATTATTCCGACTTTTATATATATATATTTTTTCAGTGTGATATATGATAATTTTATGTCATAAAAATAATGGGTTGATATTACACTTTTTTATAGAACTATTTATGATCCTTCATTGAAACATGTAGATTTAGAGCATCGGATCACATTCCTCAATGATGTGGGTATTTAATAACATGAAGAGGGTATTTAATTTAATAAAATTCCTTTTTACAATTGAGCTGTAATTATCAATATATAGGTTTCCTGATGAATTTTATGATATTTCATAAATGAAATATTATGAATTAGGAACCTATGTAGTTTGAGGTGTTACTACCATATATATGATATTTTCATTTAAAGGATCATGTATTTATCGAATGTTTAATTACATTAGTCCTAATATAAATTTTTTATTATATAGTATTTTAAATGGTGAAAAAAAATTCTAAGCTTGAAATATTTAGATGGATGAGGATATTCATTGCCATGATGCTGAATAAATGAATGAAATTAAGATGATTGTTAATATGAAATGTTGAAATTATAGAATTGATTTTTCAGTTTGATAACTAGATTATTTGGAAATAGTTAAATTATTATCAGGTGGATATATTTATATACTAACATATTAAACTAAAACTGTATGGTTGGTTTGGAAAAAATATATTTGTGATTAAATATATTGGTTCGGTTATGTGACTAAGATGTTGTATGTGATGTTTTTGGACATAAATAAATTTGGTATGATATAGAACCTATATTCAAGATATGTTAGTTTCAATATCTTTGTATATTTTTTATTTTTCTAATTATTGAGTCGAAATTATCCATTTGTACACACCACCAATTTTTTAGATAACCTATGATATACCTATGTAAATATTGGTGACACACAAACCCCTGAAATCAAGGATATAATGAAGAGCGAAATATAAATACTCACAATAAAAACATACTCTTATAGTGGTGTGATACGATTATGTAAATGATGTGATGTTGAATAGTATATTGTTATTTTATAATGGGGTTGAGTTTTGGTATGTGGAATGGGGAAGTATATGAGAGTGAGGACATATGATATTAGGATGTGAGGTTCTGAATTGACTGGTGGAATTTTGATGTGGGGTACTTTTCTAATATTTTCACGGTTTATATACCTATATATAATTTTAAATTTATAGTGTTTGTTTCTAGTGATATGTGTTCATAGATTAACTTAGATGAGATAAATTATCATTTCAATACTTCTTCCTTGAATCATTAATATGATTCCTTAATGTTAACATGAGATTTATTAGTGAGGAACCAAATGAGTATGATTAATACTCAACAAAATTTTAATATATTAGATTTTAATATTTTCAGCATGGTGTAGGATACCATATGGGTCCTTATTAGCTCATTACATTGTGATTATATAAAGTTAGATGATTCATTTATAAGTTTCCTTATGAGTTTAATTTATCTTTGTATTTACATTCATAGTTACTACGTTTATCTAGGATATATGATATTATATGAATTTTTTACATTTATGGTTAGTGTTTTGTAATATCTGTTTTTGTTTTTTATTGGTGGATTCTTACTTTTCCTTATTATATAAATGAAATTAATCAAATATTTTATTATTTATTCACTTTTTTGTCAGAACTTTTTTTTAAATTAGGTGTGATCTATTGGGATCACTCTAAATAACAAAAAAATTGAAAGGGTGTTGGTGGTTTTGGGACCTAAAAATTCATATCATATTGAATGTTTTTATATGGTGGATTTTGGATTGATAAATGGCGAGGATTCATTGGTTTAGTAATTATTTTTTCTCATTTAATCAAAGTGTATGATGAATTCTTGTTAATTATTATAAGGGAAAATATTAGACCAGATATAAAGTAAGGATTGTGTTTAGTGTATTGAATATGGTTATTAATTACTCTATAATTAACTAAGTAGTGACTTAATTGTGGTGAATCCATTCGTATTTATTATTCATATATTTTAATTTTGAGGTTTTAACAAAATTGAAAGTGTTTAATCAGAACACCATAATATAATTACATATTATGGATCTGATGAGTTTTTTAAAAAAAAATTATATACGTGGATGGTAGATGATAAGCTTATAATTGTTTCGGGAATCTTTTTGAAATATTCATAGGTTTTTCATATAAAATTTTTCTATGGATATGAAGACTTATGGGGGTATATTTAATGGTTTTCTTGTGATTGATTTTCTTGAAGTATAAAGGAAAATTTATTACCAAAACATGGAATAGGGGTTATAGAAATCATGTAATTCAATAAATATGTCTTTAGAGTGGATAATATGCATGATTCTATTTGAAGTCAAACTATTGAGAGGTGTAAATAGACAATGTTGGGTTCTTGACCATGGTGACTATGGTGGAATATAGGCCAGATTAAAGAATTTTAGGTGTTTAAAATGATACATTGCATTCTCTTGAGGCATTGAAAAGATGAAATTAATAACTAATACATGTTTTTTTAATAGAGTATATGATATTTAGGGGTTGAATTCTTGAAAATAACATTCTATTATCTAAATCTTCCTATATATTATTATATTAGATATTAAAACAATAAGTGATATCTCTATTCTAGAATCCTTTTTCAAGTCAAACCCTACCCTTATTAGCCTTTTTCTGAGGTGATTATGACAGAGGTGTTGATTGAAAATACATGATTGTAAATGAATTCACTCCAATAGGGGAATACTAAGATCATTATTAGGAGTAAATATGTGGAGAGGTTATCATATTTATTAGAATAATTGAGGTTATGACTTCTAAGTGATCACCAAGAACCCAGTTTCTCTAATTTCTCAGGATTTATTATGCCTCATTCTTCTTTGAGGTTCTCATGAAATATTTGATAATTATTTATTATATAGTAGAATGATATGTCTATATGCATTAAGTTCCATGGTTGTCATTTTAAAGTGAGGATAGTAATCTTAAATGAACATCAATTATTAAATTTCCAACTTCATCATTGGATGTATCTTTAAAACATCCATAGGAGTGGGTTCATCAATGATTTAGACTACTTATAATATATAAATATTAAATTGAAACCTGAAAAAAATACATCACCCATAGGGATGTTGTTCTAAGGTGGGATTCATAGTGCTCAATAATGTTGTTTAAGAAGTGGAGAAGTTGTAAAAAATTTAATCATATGACTGAGTTTCCTATACCCGATTTACATGAGTTTGTTTAAGGTATTATCCCCTTATATCCTACATTGGCCAATATAATGATTGAAAAAAAATCATTTAACTCCATTACCACACTATCCTTAGTTGGGGTTCTATGACATAAGGAAGATAAATTTTCAATAACCTTAGTGTTACAAATAGCTATTGGTGTCATTGTAGTTTATAAATGGTATATTATTGTGCCTAATTTGAAAAAAATGTTATATTAGTGGATTAATAAGATTTATGTTTTATATGTACAATGAAAAAATGTTGTCCCTAACATGGATTGTTTGTGCTATGTGTAATAATTCATAAATTTCTACCACATATGAGTGGTTATTACACACATTGTAATTAAAGTTGATACATTCTTTAGTGATAATATTAAATAAATTTATAAGATATTCATAGAAAATATTATGTCAGAGTTTATGGGATTACCATTCAATTTGATAGAGATTTAGGTAAAGGTGTATGTGAGGGTTTTAGATGAATACTATTTTTCCTTGAATTTCTTATAACATTTTCCCCTAGGTGTGATATTGAGTTTGGGATATCACCACGAATTTATGTTTCCATTATTTCTATATCTACTTATATTGGGATACATTCAAATCATTAAGAGATATGAATTTGGATAGATGTTTTTTTGTAGTACGGTTTCATACAACCTTATGTATCTTCTAGGGGAGATCAAATATTATTATTGAAAAAATTGGATGGTTAGATTGGAATTGATATAGAGTATAGATGGTTGAACAAAGTAATTGTGATGAATGAGTATCAATATTTGTGGATATATGACCTGTTTGATTAAATAGAGGGGACTATATGGTGATTATGCCAGCCTAACCCTTATTCCAATTTAATTTTATTAATTTAAACATATATTATCATGAAAGTAAGAATATGGATATAAGACTCAAGTGTCATTCAAATATCGGTCACATGAATTCAAAAACATTAACATAAACCACTATTTCAATTATTTGTTCTCCAAACACGGTACCTAAATCCCAATAATATTCTAATACATTATATAATAACCTAAGTATATAAATAAGTAATGGGATGACCTATAAACAACATTATGGGAATAATCAATGTACGAATGATACATATTAGACAAAAGGAATATCATGACAAAATATAAGATAATAATTTAATTAATAATGGAATTAAATGGAAAATATCATAAGATCATATCCTAAAATGAATTTTCCAACAACATAAATCCTTAAAACATAAACATATTTTAAGGCTTGGCATGAAGACAACATAACATAATGTTCTTGGATTACCGGAGGTGCACCATACAAGGTATCTCATGTGATATAAACATTACCCAATGCATATGACTACTGTCAAGGAAAACCATTAATTTCTAAAGAGTCAACATGGATATGTTTTACAGATAAATTAATCAAACATATTGACTAATAATATATAAAACTAAAGAGAAATATACGGATTTATACAATCCAGTCGTAGTGTATAATCAAATGGAATTAAATAAATATTCTCATTATACTAGTAACTAAAGAATAATTGGATGCTCTTAACAGAAATATGAATCATATGGTCCAAATTTTTATGTTTAATTGAATTCAAAAAATGAAAAAAATTAAGAAAATAATAGATAATGAATATCCAAATATGGGATTTTTTAAAATGGTAAAACTATATCAAGAGGTTAAGAGAATAATATTTTATTTAATCTATAAGTGAAAACGGATTACTATTTACAAAATATTTATCTTTAAAAAATATGGAAGGATCATATCATTTAATTTAGTGTTACAGGAACGGAGTTATGAAAGAGTGAAGTTTAATATAATCAGGTCTTCATAATGAATAATTTTCGAAGTGAACCTTAAAATGTGTATAAATTCAAAATGTTAAGGTATGTGAAACAAGTTATATGTATGAGGGGAGCATTTATACTGAATATAGAATAAATACATTAGAATAATATAGTGATAAAATAACATCTATAAAGAGAATGGACATCCCGAAATATATATTGGTGGCCTATAATTTCCTTTACATTGAGTCCATGACTTGTTTAGTATGATCATATACATTCATTAATAATAAAATTAAAATTTTTAAATACATTATTAAAATCATTTATCATATATAGATAATTTATTACCTTTATTTTATGTTTTCTTGAAATCATTTTATTATGATATCATGTTTTTTTTTCTACACTTTAGTGTATTAGTTTCATGTTTCCAATATTTCATACATTTGAAGATATTTAGGAAATTTATTTTAAAATGGGTAAAAAATATACAATTGAGATAAAATGATATTCATGTCATTAATAAAGTTAAAATGGTCCAATATATCAATATGTTATCTAAAATTAGGATGATTCATTTAGTATAATTGGTATCACTATATAGTTAGTTAATTTTTTAGGATTTATTGACCACCGTGAAATATATTATTTTTATTAAATTTAATTATTATTTATAAATTATAGATGATGAAATAATTTATAATATACTTATTTGAATAATATTTTACTATTATAATATTTATATAACAGTACATGATAGTTGTTGTGATAATGAGACATATCAACTCTGTTGGTAGTGAATAAAACAAAACAAGGTAGGCATTTTCATTTAATAATAGATGAACTGAAGTTATATAAAGGATATTATAATATTATAATAATAATTAATTATAAAAATAATATTTGTTCTTTTATAACAACATGGATGTAACAAATTTAAATAGGCATAAGAATCACGGAATTTAAGAATCTTCGGTTGAGAGTATTACCTCTTCCTATGAATGTTGACTCATATGATGCTCTTTAATCATTAATAAAATTATTTTTTGGTAAGACTGGAACACCTTTGTAATTGGAAGGATGGAAGGTTATAGGTTTACATATGTATTTGGAAGTCAAATGAGCATATAATTTTAGGAGAAGTGGGGTGGTGAAGGGTGGAATTTACAAGAGGATGTGACTGTTATTTTGATTATAATACTCATTATCTTATTATTTTTTCTCAAGTATACCATTATTAATGATTATTGTAAATATATACTATACATTTTGAATTTGTGTCAATATGATATATTTATTTCATTAATTTCCGTTCATTATTATCAGATAAAATTGGAAAGGACATGATCAGAATTAATATTAAAATAGTATAAGAAATAACACTTGTAATGGATATTTCAAGATCCAGTGGGGTAGAAAGAATTTTGAAAGCAATATCTGCACCCTGATTCACACCCCCCCAACCCCACCCCCACCCCCAACCCATCAGACTATCTAGGCCCCATTAGGACCAAACAATATGTATCAGAGTATAGGTTTCTTTAAGGAGGTTTGTTTTCTCTGCCTTGGTTTAGTTGATTGTTTATGTTAAGGATTCAGTTATAATCTTACCTTGATGTTTCATGGAAAAGGGAACAACTTCATAGAAGAATATGTCTGGTGTAATTTCTCACTATGGAAGTCTCTATAGAAAGAGCATAATTCGGTTGAAGGAAACCAACAACATACTAAATAGAGACCTAGATAAATCATAGAGTGAAACTATTCACTCATTCAATTGCGTTGAAGGAAAGAGCGAAGAACCTGATATTACAAGTTACTGATTATGAAGAAATTTAAGGAAGACCGAAATTAGATGATTTCCACTAGATAAAATAATGATATCTGAAATTGGATGAGGAAAATAAATCTAAATATATATAGATAAATGTGCTAGAAATTAAAGTTAATATTTTGAATGGTTTAAATAAAATTCTTATTGATGTGGCTACTGATCTAAGGGAGAATTTTGATTACCAATAAGAAGAACTAAAAAAATTTCCATAGAGATAGAAAACCAAAAATTTGATGATAAAGGAAATAATATGAACATATAATAAATTAAGAATCTCATATCCAAGAATGATGGTATTTCTACATAGCTATCTAAACTAGTTCTGGAGAACTAAAGGCTTCAACAAATAAATTCATGTAGTGTTGATTCTATTGTTCAAGAAAAAATTAAAGTAAAGGAGAAAGGTGAAATTGTGGATAAGATCACCCATGAATTGGAAGATGAGATGAGTAGTTTTAAAATCTCAAGAAAGAACGTAATGCTCCTCTTGAATCAAGCGATAAGAAGATTCAATAATGATGAGATGAGAATGAATTAGTGATGAAATAAGTTTAGAAATCTAATTCCAAAGGTAAGCCTAAATTTATGTATGCTTTACATTTACTATTTTATTATCCATTAGAGGGAGATGATGAAATGAGAATAAAATATGTTTTTTTTGATGAGAAGCAAGAACATATTTTCTCATCTCAAGGGTCATATAATTTTGGAAAACCTAATATTCAATTTGAGTTAACCTATCACATGCTTGAAAATATTATATTTGTTAAAATTTCATGAAATGGGAAAAATATTATATATACCGAAAAATACCTAAAAAGGTTTTATAGGAATTAATGGTAAAATGAGCCATTTTTGTTGAATTTATGGGCATAAATCAAGTTTTTTCTTAGATTACTTGGAATATATTTCATGTTGTGATGATATAAATGTTTCTAAATATGAGAATAAGAAGAAGTGTAATGAGAAATTTGAAATAATAGTCTCTCAGAATAATGTATCCATGAAATTATAATATTATGGTAGAATGGGACACACCATGAATACGTATCAAGACGTCCATGAGATGAATGTCAAAAGAATAACTATAGTTGCATTAATATCTCAGCCAAGAAAGGAAAATACGAGGTATGCGTTTAATGGAATATGTTTTATATATTTTGATCAGGGGAATTTAAAAATACATTCTACCAAGAAGTAATAAGGGAATTAAAATAAACCCATAAGGATATCCCCAACATAGACAGTGTATAATGAAAAATCTTATATCAGAATACAATATGTAAAGTTGAAAAGTAGGTTTACATCCTTGACGTAATCACAAGGATCTCTGTGAATGGCGTATCAATCACCTCCATTGTTACACTCACAATAAGTCAATTAGAATAAATGTGAACAAAATTGGAAAAAAAGTGATGATATGCTACAATTGTTATTAAAAAGTATTTAGACTTAGTGGAAGACTCAACATTGATAAGAAACCGGGGAATGATTCAGATAACTGATAAAATAAATGTGGATAATGAATTACATGAAAAATTCACATGTCATGCCATATGGTGAGAAGTGATGGAAAAATATATATCCCTCCAATGGAGGAGAAATAAAGATCATATGACTAGTGAAAAGATTTGTGCTCAAAGAAAAAGTCATGAAAAATGGCATATCATTAGATAATCAAAGAAGTAAAATTCGAAAAATGGATTTAGACCCAAAACGGTGAAAAAAAATTAAAGACTAAAGAATCCATATATCGTTATAAGAATATGAATGTGGGTAATGAGTCTTTAGTCATATGGCTAGAGATGTTGAAGTTGGCTTGGTAATTATAACATGCACAAAAATAGTATAGTTCTTTAAAAGAATGTATCAAATGTTTGATCCATCAGGATCAAACGAAATCATCATCTTGAGTATTCTTGAGATTCCCATCTCCCTATGTGTATAAATTCAATTAATTAATGTTAATGTGTTTTGGGTATAAGGGGAGATACTATCCAAGGAAAATTTGAATCAAAATATGAAAACTGGTAATGTGATATTCTCTAGAATGGAAAATGATTCAAATTAGTTAAGATAGATGAATAAGAAATCTAGAAAAATTCCTTGAAAGGATTTAATGGTTTTTGGATTCATGAGATATATGGAATTAAATGAGAGAAATGGAATGTGATGGTGTTATTAACTTTGTATCTTGATTCCTATTCTGAGTTCTGACTTAGTAGGCTTAGAGGCCTTGTTGATAGCTAATTTTTATGTGGTAAATTAACCCCATGAAATTTTGATTGAAGGATTCTAAAACTAGAAGTGGTTATTGAGCTAGAGAAGTTTCTCAATCCTGAACTCACATGTGAATAAATGATGTAAGAGAAGAAGAATTATTGTGGGTCTAAACAGTGGTTCTAACAACATGAAGTGTTGCATATCATAAGGGGAATCCTATCTCATAATCAGATGAAAGATCTAAATGATATATAAAGGAAGAATGTTTATGTTCATTAATTCACATTGTGAGACAATCAACAACATTCATGTAATTCATGATTATGTATTTTTTTCTAAAAATATTGTATTATCTGACTATTATTCGGATACCAAGAAGCAGTGATAAATGATTAAAAATTTTATCAAAAAACTGGAGTCCCAATTAATTTGAGTAATTAAACATCTATATTCATCTCAATAATTAGTATTAATCATTTTAATAATTCAAAATCTATGGATTCTTAGGGGGATATTGGGGAAAGTGCACTATGTTATATAGCTTCATCTATTAAGAAATTCAAATAATGAACTAAACAATGTCATGATTCTAGAATCTAATGAACTTTCTGTGGCTATTAAATATATGACTTGGATCTCAAAATATCTAAAAGAATAAATTTTTAAATTCATTTTTGATAAATACAGTCAATGATGAAATTTTATATAGTTGATGTGTCCTGGTGGTGTTTAAATCTCATCCTATGGTGTCCAATGATCTATAAAAAAGTACATGAATGAAGAGGAATAATAATTAATATTTATCTATATTCTAGGAGGATAATGATGATGAGGAAATCACTTCAATGGAAGGTAAAATGGAAAATGATGATTCAGAAAAATACATTGTTAATGTACAAGTAGAAGTCTAATCTATATTAAAACTAAATATGAGAATATAGTTTGTCAACTTAAGAATGTTCTAAATGGGTTGAAGTAAGCACTAAGTGTGTGGTATTAAAGGAATCATAAATTTCTTAATAACCTTGGTTTTCAGTGTGGTGGAGTTGATTACATACTATATTTATACAATGATAGTAATCAAAGGATGATAATGTTGGTGATGCTAAAAAAAAGGAAAAATCATTTCAATGTCGAAATATTCCAAGGAGGTTATGATAAGATTTATATTGGATAATTCCAAAGATATGATGACTCTAGGGGAAACCTAGATGAAACAGTCATGGGATGATAAAGTAAATGATGTTAATGTCATAGAATAAAGGAAAATCACTTGCAGTCTATTGTACTTGACAATAATAAGACCTGATATTATTTTTACCACATTCCATGTCGCATGTTATCAAAGAAATCTCGAGGAAAATGACATTATTATAGTGAAAATAAAAATTTGTTATTTTAATGTCAATGTGGATTTTTGTTTGATGTAACATGAAAAATACCAGTAAGTGTTATTTTGATATACAAATATAGATTTGGATGGTTTAGCGGATGGTAGATAATTGACATTAAGGGGAGAATTATATCTTTTAAGAGTTTGTATTTCATAGGATAAGTATGAAACATAATTTATTTTTATTGACCACCATAGAATATGAATACATTGTAGCTACTCAACCATGCATGTTGTTTTTGTGGATGAAGTAGCATCTTCGTTATATGGTAATTGAAGTGATGCCTCTGATCGGAATCCATTTCGACAATTCATGTTCTATAAATCATACCAAAAAAATAGTTCATCACCCAAGGAAAAAGCACATTGAAATTAAATATCATTTTATCAAAGAGAAGGTGGAGAAAGGGCTTGTGAGGACGGAGTATGTTCCTACAGAACAAAAATTTTCATATATTTTGACATAATTCATACCCAAATAATATTTTGAATGGAATCAACAAGATCTAGGAGTTTAGTAGACCCATCGCACTTTATACAGTGTGGATGTGGGACCCCCTCTCCCTGAGGGATGGTGTTTTTCCCTAATGTACTGATGTGTGTTCTTTACCCTATTATAGACAATGATCAAGTGACCTTTGGGTTTGTTGAAAATGGGGGGAATGTTGTGGCTATTAAAATGGAGAGAATGTATTAGTCAAGACATATATAGAAGCTTCAAGGTGGAGTAGCAAGATACGTGTAGTTAAATATATTAATAGTATCAATTAAATAAACATAATATTAAATCTAATGATGCATTAAGTAATTGACCTAAGATTATATATCAAAAATGATGAGGTACGGGATGAAAGAAGATTAGTGGTTTTTGGAATGGAACAAAGTGATTCATTGATGAAATTTTCATTATAATCTTATTTATTACACATATAATGGATCTTATGGGATTAGAGTATGCGTTGAGTAAATCCCAGATAGTTATCTTGATCGTTAGAAGGGAATTTTGGAAGAAGATGGAAGTAGACATAATGATGTTTCAAATTATAAAGAGTTGTCAAAACCCCTAAGGGTAGATTGTTGGGGGGAAAATTCATAAAGAAATCCTCTTGGTTTTTGGGTGTGATTGTGTTTTCTTCCAAATATAGATGACCACGAATGACTGTCATTGGTGTTTTTCAAAGAAGGTGTTTAAGGTGGTGTAGTTTCCTAGTGTTTGCCAAATTTTTGGGCCTCAAAATTGAGAGATTGCATTTTGTAAAATAATCATATTTCCAAAAAATACATCCCAAAATGGAAAATAAAAATCATAAATTTCAAATCCTCTACATCGAAAAACTATGTGAAGGATGGTAGGATGGTACGCCGACCGTGACATAGTACACAAACCGTGTAGTTAAAATGTTTGGTTGGAAGGCTTATTGTTCAGGAGAGGCTAGCAGTTCACAGAAGGTTTGATAGTTTGTGAACATTATCATTGTTGGTGAAATGGAGGTAGTGATTTTTGTAGTTGTGAATCATTTCATTTTCAGAAGATATCATCCACCATAGAGGGTCAAAATAGTATGCAAACTATGTAAGGAATAATTGTTTTAGGGAGAAGAAGTACACATTGAAGGTTGTACCGCAATGACGATTTGAGTCAAATGGATTAGATGATTTTGATGATCTATTTTCCTATATAAGGAACACTCATCTCATCATTGTGTAGAGAAATTTTCATTGGAAATCAATATTTCTTCAGAAGAATTTATCTAAGACCAAAAGCAGTTTGCGGGGAAGGATTCTGCAAATTGATGTGGTCTGCAAGGGAGTATTCTGTGAAGGGTGAAGCATTTTGTGGGAATAGTATGCAGAAGTTTTTTTTTCAGGGATCAGAATCTCATAAAGTAATGTGGTATTACATGTAGAAATATTTTTTAGAGTAGAATAAATTCATAGAGGTTGTTTGTAGAGTAAGTATGCAGTGGTGGTACGCGGAGGTGGTACATGAACATGGTATACAGATATAGTACGTGGAGATGGTACATGGAGGTGGTATACAGAGGTGTTATGCTGAAACATTTTGTGGAAGAGGTGGTCCGTGGAGAACTCTCAATAGGTGTTGTAGAACAGTCTACAATGGAATCAAGGATGTTCGCGGATGGACTAAAATAGTCCATGAAAGAAATTTCTGCAACCTGATAGTTTTTGGAAAAGTGGATTTCATATATGGATGATAAAGGAACTTCAACAGAGTTTCTACCTATAGTTGATAATACATTATTTTATGAAAATGAAGGGTCCTACACATCCATAAATTGTGACTGTATCCTTTCCAAGGGAATTAAGCAATGAAATTTGAATATGGTGATCTATTCCACCAGCAGTGGGCCAATGAAATAGACATATAGAATGACCCTTGGGAATATAGTGAGAAGACCCTAAATCTTGTAAAGTTATTGAGACTAGGTATAGAAGTAATCTATCCCAAACATCATTATTGGTAGTGGGCCTTAGTAAATTTGGTATAATGGGAACATTATCATTGTATACTCCTTGTATGTAGCCTAGTGAGGGTGAACCATATAAAAATCTAGGTGTCATTGTGCTTTCTTTATTTTTCTAATTATTGAGTTAAAATTATCCATTTGTACTCACCACCAATTTTTTAGATAACCTATTAGATACCTATGTAAATATTGGTGACACACAAACCCCTGAAATCTAGGATATAATGAAGAGAGAAATATAAATACTCACCATAAAAAACATACTCTTATAGTGGTGTGATACGATTATGTAAATCATGTGATGTTGAATAGTATATTGTTATTTTATAATGGGTTGAGTTTTGGTATGGGGAATGGGGAAGTATATGAGAGTGAGGACATATGATATTAGGATGTGAGGTTCTGAATAGACTGGTGGAATGTTGATGTGGGGTACTTTTCTAATATTTTCACGGTTTATATACCTATATATCATTTCAAATTTATAGTGTTTGTTTCTAGTGATATGTGTTCATAGATTAACTGGGATGAGATAAATTATCATTTCAATACTTCTTCCATGAATCATTAATATTATTTCTTAATGTTAACATGAGATTTATTAGTGCAGAACCTAATGAGTATGAGTAATAGTCAACAAAATTTTAATATATTAGATTTAAATATTTTCATCATGGTGTAGGATACCATATGGGTCCTTATTAGCTCATTACTTTGTGATTATATAAAGTTAGATGATTCATTTATAAGTTTCCTTATGAGTTTAATCTATCTTTGTATTTACATTCATAGTTACTACATTTATCTAGGATATATGATATTATATGAATTTTTTACATTTATGGTCGGTGTTTAGTAATATATGTTTTTGTTTTTTATTGGTGGATTCTTACTTTTCCTTATTATATAAATGAAATTAATCAAATATTTTATTATTTATTCACTTTATTGTCAGAACTTTTTTTCAATTAGTTGTGATCTATAGGGATCACTCTAAATAAAAAAACAAATTGAAAGGTTGTTGGTGGTTTTGGGACCTAAAAATTCATATCATATTGAACGTTTTTATAGGGTGGATTTTGGATTGAAAAATGGGGAGGATTCATTGGTTTAGTAATTATTTTTTCTCATTTAATCATAGTGTATGATTAATTCTAGTTAATTATTCTAAGGGAACATATTATTCCTAGATATAAATTAAGGATTGTGTTTAGTTTGTTGAATATGGTTATTAATTACTCTATAATTAACTAAGTAGTGACTTAATTGTTGTGAATCCATTCATATTTATTATTCATATATTTTAATTTTGAGGTTTTAACAAAATTGAAAGTGTTTAATCATAACACCATAATATAATTACATACTATGGATCTGATGAGTTTTTAAAAAAAATTATATACGTGGATGGTAGATGATAAGCTTATAATTGTTTTGGGAATCTTGTTGAAATATTCATAGGTTTTTCATAGAAAATTTTTCTATGAATATGAAGACTTATGGGGGTATATTTAATGGTGTTCTTGTGATTGATTTTCTTGAAGTATAAAGGAAATTTTCTTACAAAAACATGGAGTAGGGGTTATAGAAATCATGTAATTCAATAAATATGTCTTTAGAGTGGATAATATGAATGATTCTATTAGAAGTCAAACTATTGAGAGGTGTAAATAGACAATGTTGGGTTCTTGACCATGGTGACTATGGTGGAATATAGGTCAGATTAAAGAATTTTAGGTGTTTAAAATGATATATTGCATTCTCTTGAGGCATTGAAAAGATGAAATTAGTATCTAATATATGTTTTTTAAATAGAGTATATGATATTTAGGGGTTTAATTCTTGAAAATTACATTCTATTATCTAAATCTTCCAATATATTATTATATTAGATATTAAAACATTAAGTGATATCTCTATTCTAGGATCCTTTTTCAAGTCATACCCTACCCTTATTAGCCTTATTCTGAGGTGATTATGACAGAGGTGGGGATTGAAAATACATGATTGTAAATGAATTCACTCCAATAGGGGAATACTAAGATAATTATTAGGAGTAAATATGTGGAGAGGTTATCATATTTATTAGAATAATTGAGGTTATGACTTCTAAGTGATCACCAAGAACCCAGTTTCTCAAATTTCTCAGGATTTATTATTCCTCATTCCTCTTTGAGGATCTCATGAAGTATTTGATAATTATTTATTATATAGTAGAATGATATGACTATATGCATGAAGTTCCATGGTTGTCGTTTGAATGTGAGGATAGTAATCTTAAATGAACATCAATTGTTAAATTTTGAACTTCATAATTAGATGTATCTTTAAAACATCCATAGTATTGGGTTCATCAATGATTTAGACTACTTCTAATATATAAATATTAAATTGAAACCTGAAAAAAAATACATCACCCATAGGGATGCTGTTCTAAGGTGGGATTCATAGTGCTCAATATTGTTGTTTAAGAAGTGGAGAAGTTGTAAAAAATGTAATCAAATGACTGAGTTTCCTATACCTGATTTACATGAGTTTGTTTAAGGTATTATCCCCTTATATCCTACATTGGCCAATATAATGATTCAAAAAATTCATTTAACTCTATTACCACACTATCCTTAGTTGGGGTTCTATGACATAAGGAAGATAAATTTTCAATAACCTTAGTGTTAACAATAGCTATTGGTGTCATTATAGTTTATAAATGGTATATTACTGTGCCTGATTTGAAAAAAATGTGATATTAGTGGATTAATAAGATTTAATTTTTATATGTACAATGAAAAAATGTTGTCTCTAACATGGATTGTTTGTGCTATGTATAATAATTCATAAGTTTCTTCCACATATGAGTGGTTATTACACACATTGTAATTAAAGGCGATGCATTCATTAGTGATAATATTCAATAAATTGATATGATATTCATAGAAAATATTATGTCAGAGTTTATGGGATTACCATTCACTTTGATAGAGATTTAGGTAAAGGTGTATGTGAGGGTTGTAGATGAATACTATTTTTCCTTGAATTTCTTATAACATTTTCCCCTAGGTGTGATATTGAGTTTGGGATATCACCACGAATTTATGTTTCCATTATTTCTATATCTACTTATATTGGGATACATTCAAATCATTAAGAGATATGAATTTGGATAGATGATTTTTTGTAGTACGGTTTCATACAACCTTATGTATCTTCTAGGGGAGCTGAAATATTATTTTTGAAAAAACTGGATGGTTAGATTGGAATTGATATAGAGTATAGGTGGTTGAAAAAAGTAATTGTGATGAATGAGTATGAATATTTGTGGATATATGACCTGTTTGATTAAATAGAGGGGAGTATATGGTGATTATGCCAGCCTAACCCTTATACCAATTTAATTTTATTATCTTAAACATATATTATCATGACAGTAATAATAAGGATATAAGACTCAAGTGTTATTCAAATATCGGGCACATGAATTCAAAAACATTAACATAAACCAATATTTCGCTTATTTGTTCTCCAAACGCAGTACCTAAATCCCAATAATATTCTAATACATTATATAATAACCTAAGTATATAAATAAGTAATGGGATGACCAATAAACAACATTATGGGAATAATCAATGTAAGAATGATACTTATTAGACAAAAGGAATATCATGATAAAATAAAAGATAATAATTTAATTAATAATGGAATTAAATGGAAAATATCATAAGATCATATCCTAAAATGAATTTTCCAACAACAAAAATCCTTAAAACAAAAACATATTTTAAGGCTCAGCATGAAGACAACATAACATAATGTTCTTGGATTACCGGAGGTGCACCATACAAGGTATCTCATGTGATACAAACATTACCCAATGCATCTGACTACTGTAAAGTAAAACCATTAATTTCTAAAGAGTCTACATGGATATGTTTTACAGATAAATTAATCAAACATATTGACTAATAATATGTAAAACTAAAGAGAAATATACGGAGTTATATAATCCTGTTGTAGTGTATAATCAAATGGAATTAAATAAATATTCTCATTATACTAGTAACTAAAGAATAATTGGATGCTCTTAATAGAAATATGAATCATATGGTCCTAATTTTTATGTTTAATTGAAATAAAAAAATGAAACAAATTGAGAAAATGATAGATAATGAATCTCTAAATAGGGGATTTTTGATAATGGTAAAACTATATCAAGAGGTTAAGAGAATAATATTTTATTGAATCTATAAGTGAAAACGGATTACTATTTACAAAATATTTATCTTTAAAAAATATGGAAGGATCATATCATTTAATTTAGTGTTACATGAAAGGAGTTATGAAAGAGTGAAGTTTAATTTAATCAGGTCTTCATAACGAATAATTTTCGAAGTGAACCTTAAAATGTGTATAAATTCAAAATGTTAAGGTATGTTAAACAAGTTATATGTATGAAGGGAACATTTATACTGAATATAGAATAAGTACATTAGAATAATATAGTGATAAAATAACATCTATAAAGAGAATGGACATCCCGAAATAGATATTGGTGGCCTATAATTTCCTTTACATTGAGTCCTTGACTTGTTTAGTATGATCATATACTTTCATTAATAATAAAATTAAAATTTTTAAATACATTATTAAAATCATTTATCATATATATCTAATTTATTACCTTTATGTTATGTTTGCTTGAAATCATTTTATTATGATATCATGTTTTTTTTCTGCACTTTAGTGTATTCGTTTCATGTTTCCAATATTTCATACATTTGAAGATATTTAGGAAATTTATTTTAAAATGGGTCAAAAATATACAATTGAGATAAAATGATATTCATGTCATTAATAAAGTTTAAATGGTCCAATATATCAATATGTTATCTAAAATTTGGATGATTTATTTACTAAAATTGGTATCACTATATAGTTAGTTAATTTTTGAGGATTTATTGACCATCGTGAAATATATTATTTTTATTAAATTTAATTATTATTTATAAATTATAGATGATGATATAATTTATAATATACTTATTTGTATATTATTTTACTATTATAATATTTATATAACAGTACATGATGGTTGTTGTGAAAATGAGACATATCAACTCTTTTACTAGTGAATAAAACAAAACAAGGTAGGCATTTCAATTTAATAATAGATGAATTGAAGTTATATAAAGGATATTAAAATATTATAACAATAAATAATTTTAAAAATAATATTTATTCATTTATAACAACATGGATGTAACAAATTTAAATAGGCATAAGAATCACGGAATTTAAGAGTCTTCGGTTGAGAGTATTACCTCTTCCTATGACTGTTGACTCATATGATGCACTTTAATCATTAATAAAATATTTTTTTGGTAAGACTGGAACACCTTTGTAATTGGAAGGATGGAAGGTTAGAGGTTTACATATGTATTTGGAAGTCAAATGATCATAGAATTTAAGGAGAAGTGGGGTGGTGAAGAGTGGAATTTATAAGGGGATGAGACTGTTATTTTGATTATAATACTCATTATCTTATTATTTTTTCTCAAGTATACCATTAGTAATGATTATTGTAAATATGTACTATACATTTTAAATTTGTGTCAATATGATTTATTTATTTCATTAATTTCAGTTCATTATTATCAGATAAAATTGGAAAGGACATGATCGACATTAATATTAAAATAGTATAACAAATAACACTTGTAATGGATATTTCAAGATCCAGTGGGGTAGAAAGAATTTTGAAAGCAATATCTGCACCCTGATTCACACCCCCAACCCCACCCCCACCCCCAACCCCTCAGGCTATCTAGGCCCTATTAGGACCAAACAATACGTATCAGATTATAGGTTTCATTAAGGAGGTTTGTTTTCTCTGCCTTGGTTTAGTTGATTGTTTATGTTAAGGATTCAGTTATAATCTTACCTTCATGTTTCATGGAAAAGGGAATAACTTCATAGAAGAATATGTCTAGTGTAATTTATCACTATGGAAGTCTCTATAGAAATAGCATAATCTGTTTGAAGGAAACCAACAACATACTAAATAGAGTCCTAGATAAATCATAGAGTGAAACTATTCACTCGTTCAATTGCATTGAAGGAATGAGCGAAGAACCTGATATTACAAGTGATTTTGGCACTACTGATTATGAAGAAATTTATGGAAGACCAAAAGTAGATGATTTCCACTAGATAAAATAATGATATCTAAAAATGGATGAGGAAAATAAATTGAAAGATATATAGATAAAAGTGCTAGAAATTAAAGTAAATATTTTGAAAGGTTTAAATAAAAGTCTTATTGATGTGGCTACTGATCTAAGGGAGAAGATTGATTCCCAATAAGAAGAACTAAAAAGTTTTCCATAGAGATATAAAACCAAAAATTTGATGATAAAGGAAATAATATAAACATATAATAAATTCAGAATCTCATATCCAATAATGATGATATTTCTACATAGCTATCTGAACTAGTTCTGGAGAACTAAAGGCTTCAAGAGATAAATTCATGTAGTGTTGATTCTATTGTTCAAGAAAAAATTAATGTAAAGGAGAAAGGTGAAATTGTGGATAAGATCACCCATGAATTGGAAGATGAGATGAGTAGTTTTAAAATCTCATGAAAGAACGTAATGCACATCTTGAATCAAGAGATAAGAAGATTCAATAATGAGGAGATGAGAATGAATTAGAGATGAAATAAGTATAGAAATATAATTCCAATGGTAAGACTAAATTTATGTATTCTTTACATTTACTATTTTATTATCCATTAGAGGGAGATGATGAAATGAGAATAAAATATTTTATTTTCAATGAGAAGCAAGAACATATTTTCTCATCTCAAGGGTCATATAATTTTGGAAAAACTAATATTCAATTTTAGTTACCCTATCACATGCTTAAAAAAATTATATTTGTTAAAATTTCATGAAATGGGAAAAATATTATATATACCGAAAAATACCTAAAAAGGTTTTATAGGAATTAATGGTAAAATATGCTATTTATGTGGAATTTATTTTCCTAAATAAATTTTTTTCTTAGAGTACTTGGAATATATTTCATGTTGTGAAGATAGAAATGTTTCTAAATATGAGAATAAGAAGAAGTGTATTGAGAAATATGAAATAAAAGTCTCTCAGAATAAAGTATCCATGAAATTATAATATTATGGTAGAATGGGACACACCATGAATATGTGTCAAGACGTCCAGGAGCTGAATGTCAAAAGAATAACTCTAGTTGCATTAATATCTCAGCCAAGAATGGACGATACGAGGTATGAGTTTAATGGAATATGTTTTATATATTTTGATCAGGGGAATTTGGAAATACATTCTAGCAAGAAGTAATAAGGAAATTAAAATAAACCCATAAGGATATCCCCAACATCGAGTGTGTATAAAGAAAAATCTTATATTAGAAGAAAATATGTAAAGTTGAAAAGTATGTTTACATCCTTGACGTAATCACAAGGATCTCTGTGAATGGCGTATCAATCACCTCCATTGTTACACTCACAATAAGTCAATTAGAATAAATGTGAACAAAATTGGAAAAAAAGGGACGATATGCTTCAATTGTTATTAAAAAGTATTTAGACATAGTGGAAGACTCAACATTGATAAGAAACCGGGGAATGATTGAGATAACTGATAAAATAAATGTGGATAATGAATTATATGAAAAATTCACATGTCATGCCATATGGTGAGAAGTGATGGGAAAATAAATATCCCTCCAATGGAGGAGAAAGAAAGAGCATATGACTAGTGAAAAGATTTATGCTCAAAGAAAAAGTCAAGAAAAATGGCATATCATTAGATAATCAAAGAAGTAAAATTCGAAAAATGGATTTAAACCCAAAACGGTGAAAAAAAATTAAAGACTAATGAATCCATATATCGTTATAAGAATAGGCATGTGGGTAATGAGTCTTTAGTCATATGGACAGAGTTGTTGAAGTTGGATGGGTAATTATAACATGCACAAAAATAGTATAGTGCTTTAAAAGAATGTATCAAAGGTTTGATCCATCAGGATCAACCGAAATCATCATCTTGAGTATTCCTGAGTTTCCCATCTCCCTATGTGTATAAATTCAATTAATTGATGTTAATGTGTTTTGGGTATAAGGGGAGATACGATCCAAGGAAAAGTTGAATCAAAATATGAAAAGTGGTAATGTGATATTCTCTAGAAAGGAAAATGATTCAAATTAGTTAAGATAGATGAATAAGATATCTAGTAAAATTACTTGAAAGGATTTAATGGTTTTTGGATTCATTAGATATATTGAATTAAATGAGAGAAATGGAACGTGATGGTGTTATTAACATTGTATCTTGATTCCTATTCTGAGTTCTGACTTAGTAGGCTTAGAGGCCTTGTTGATAGATCATTTTTAAGTGTTAAATTAACCCAATGAAATTCTGATTGAAGGATTCTAAAACTAGAAGTGGTTATTGAGATAGAGAAGTTTCTCAATCCTGAATTCACATGTGAATAAATGATGTAGGAGAAGAAGAATGATTGTGGGTCTAAACAGCGGTTCTAACAACATGAAGTGATGCATATCATAAAGGGGAATCCTATCTCATAATCAGATGAAAGATCTAAATGATATATAATGGATGAATGTTTATGTTCATTAAGTCATATTGTGAGATAATCAACAACATTCATGTAATTTATGATTATCTATTTTTTTCTAAAAATATTGTATCATCTAACTATTATCAGGATACCAAGAAGCTGTGATAAATGATTAAAAATGTTATCAAAAAATTGAGTCCCAACTAATTTGAGTAATTAAACATCTATATTCATCTCAATAATTAGTATTAATCATTTTAATAATTCAAAATCTATGGATTCTCAAGGGGATATGGGGAAAGTGCACTATGTTATATAACTTCATCTATTAAGAATTTCCTATAATGAACTAAACAATTTGATGATTCTAGAATCTATTGAACTTTCTATGTCTATTAAATATATGACATAGATCTCAAAATATCTAAAAGAATAAATTTTTTAAATTCATTTTTGATAAATGCAGTCAATGGTGAAATTTTATATAGTTGATGTGTCCTGGTGGTGTTTAAATCTCATCCTATGGTGTCCAATGATCTATAAAAAAGTACATGAATGAAGAGGAATAATAATTAATATTTATCTAAATTCTAGGAGGATAGTGATGAAGAGGAAATCACTTCAAAGGAAGTTAAAATGGAAAATGATGATTCAGAAAAATACATTGTTAACGTACAAGTAGAAGTCCACTCTATATTAAAACTAAATATGAGAATATAGTTTGTCAACTAAAGAATGTTCTATATGGGTTGAAGTAAGCACTAAGTGTGTGGTATTATAGGAATCATCAATTTCTTAATAACCTTGGATTTCAGTGTGGTGGAGTTGATTACATACTATATTTATACAATGATAGTAATCAAAGGATGATAATGTTGGTGATGCTAAAAAAAGGAAAATTCATTTCAAAGTCGAAATATTTCAAGGAGGTTATGATACGATTTATATTGGATAATTCCAAGGATATGATGACTCTAGTGGAAACCTAGATGAAACAGTCATGGGATGATAAGGAAAATGATGTTAATGTCATAGAATAAAGGAAAATCACTTGCAGTCTATTGTACTTGACAATAATAAGACCTGATATTATTTTTAACACATTCCATGTCGCATGTTTTCAAAGAAATCCTGAGGAAACTGCCTATATTATAGTGAAAATAAAAATTTGTTATTTTAATGGCAAGGTGGATTTTTGTTTGATGTAACATGAAAAATATCAATAAGAGTTATTTGGATATACAAATATAGATTTGGATGGTTTAGCAGATGGTAGATAATTGACATTAAGGGGAGAATTATATCTTTTTAGAGTTTGTATTTCATAGGAAAAGTATGAAACATAATTTACTTTTATTGACCACCATAGAATATGAATACATCGTAGCTACTCAATCATGCATGTTGTTTTTGTGGATGAAGTAGAATCTTCGTTATATGGTAATTGAAGTGATGCCTCTGATCGAATCCATTTCGATAATTCATGTTCTATAAATCATAGCAAAAAAATAGTTAATCACTCAAGGACAAATCACATTGAAATTAATTATCTTTTTATCAAGGAGAAGGTGGAGAAAGAGCTTGTGAGGATGGAGTATATTCCTACAGAACAACAAGTTTCATATATTTTCACATAATACATACCCAAATAATATTTTGAATGGAATCAACAAGATCTAGGAGTTCAGTAGACCCATCTCACTATATACAGTGTGGATGTGGGACACCCTCTCCCTGAGGGGTGGTGTTTTTCCCTAATGTACTGATGTGTGTTCTTTACCCTATTATAGACAATGATCAAGTGACCTTTGGCTTTGTTGAAAATGGGGGGAATGTTGTAGCTATTAAAATGGAGAGAATGTATTAATCAAGTCATAGATAGAAGCTTCAAGGTGGAGTAGCAAGATACGTGTAGTTAAATATATTAATAGTATCAATTAAATAGGCATAATATTAAATCTAATGATACATTAAGTAATTGACCAAAGATTATATATCAAAAATGATGAGGTCAGTGATGAAAGAAGATTAGTGGTTTTTGGAATGGAACAAAGTGATTCATTGATGAAATTTTCATTATACTCTTATTTATTACACATATAATGGATCTTATGGGATTAGAGTATGCGTTGAGTAAATCCCAGACAGTTATCTTGATCGTTAGAAGGGAATTTTGGTAGAAGATGGAAGTAGCCATAATGATGTTTCAAATTATAAAGAGTTGTCAAAACCCCTAAGGGTAGATTGTTGAAAAAAAATCCATAAAGAAATCATCTTGGTGTTTTTGGGTGTGATTGTGTTTTCTTCCAAATATAGATGACCACGAATGAGTGTCATTGGTGTTTTTCAAAGAAGGAGTTTAAGGTGGTGCAGTTTCCTAGTGTTTGCCAAATTTTTGTGCCTCAAAATTGAGATATTGCTTTTTGTAAAGTAAACATATTTCCAAAACATACTTCCCAAAATGGAAAATAAAAATCATAAATATCAAATCCTCTACATAGAAAAACAATGTGAAGGATGGTAGGATGGTACGCCGACCGTGACATAGTACACAAACCGTGTAATGAAAATGGTTGGTTGGAAGGCTTATTGTTCGGGAGAGGCTAGCAATTCACAGAAGGTTTGACAGTTTGTGAAAATTATCATTGTTGGTGAAATGGAGGTAGTGATTTTTGTAGTTGTGAATCATTTCATTTTTAGAAGATATCATCCACCATAGATGGTCAAAATAGTATGCAAACTGTGTAAGTAATAATTGTTTTAGGGAGAAGAAATACACAGTGAAGGTTGTACCGCAATGAAGATTTGAGTCAAATGGATTAGATGATTTTGCAGATCTATTTTCCTATATAAGGAACACTCATCTCATCATTGTATAGAGAAATTTTCATTGGAAATCAATATTTCTTCAGAAGAATTTATCTAAGACCAAAAGCAGTTTGCGGGGAAGGATTCTACAAATTGATGTGGTCTACAAGGGAGTATTCTGTGAAGGGTGAAGCATTTTTGTGGGAATAGTATGAAGATGATTTTTTTTCAGGGATCAGAATCTCATAAAGTAATGTGGTATTACATGAAGAAATATTTTTTGGAGTAGTATAAATTCATAGAGGTTGTTTGTAGAGGCAATATGCAGTTGTGGTACGCGGAGGTGGTACATGAAGATGGTATTCAGAGATATTACGTGGAGATGGTACATGGATGTGGTATACAGAGGTGGTATGTTGACACATTTTTTGGAAGAGGTGGTCCGCGGAGCACTCTCAATAGATGTTGTAGAACAGTCTACAATGGAATCAAGGATGTTCACGGATGGACTAAAATAGTTCATGAAAGAAATTTCCGCAACTTAATAGTTTTTGGAAAAGTGTATTTCAAATATGGATGATAAAGGGACTTCAATAGAGTTTCTACCTATAGTTGATAATACATTATTTTATGAAAATTAAGGGACCTACAAGTCCATAATTGTGACTGTATCCTTTCCAAGGGAAGTGAGCAATGAAATTTGAATATGGTGATCCATTCCACCAGTAGTGAGCCAATGAAATAGACATATGGAATGACCCTTGGGAATATAGTGAGAAGACCCTAAATCTTGTAAAGTTATTGAGACTAGGTATAGAAGTAATCTATCCCAAACATCATTATTGGTAGTGGGCCTTAGTAAATTTTGTATAATGGGCACATTATCATTGTATACTCCTTGGATGTCCCCTAGTGAGGGTGAACCAAATAAAAATCTAGGTGTCATTGTGATTTATTTATTTCTTTACTTTTAGTGCGTTATCATTAGATAAAATTTGAAATGACATGATAAATAGTAGAATTAAGAGAGCATAATAAGATACCCATGTAATAAAGTGGTCAGGATCCAATGGTGTAGTAAGAAGGTTAGAAATAGTAAACATACCCTAATCCCCCACCCCTCTCATGGTATCTATGCCCCTTTTGGAACTAACACTAAGGATGATAACCCATTTATATACTTTATGGAATAAATATGAATATATTCATTTAAAATAAATTATATTATATAGGGAGAAATTATAAAGAGATTTAAAATATATCATCTCAAATCTAGAACTTCTATCACTTTATAGATATGAATGTGGTTGTAGAAAACTTCCAGTGATCAATTATACATTAGAAAAAAATTCCATACTCAAATTTATGAGAAGATAAAGAGGATGATCTATACTCTAGAGGACTAATTATGGATCTATATTGTCAATTTTTTAGGATCATTTATAGATGATTTTAAATTGGTTTATTATTCATATAATAAATTTTATCAGTAATCTATTATCATGAAACCATTTGATGATTGGTATGGAAAACCATGTAGATCAATATTGTACTATACTTTAGTCAAGAAATGGATAAAGGAATGATAAAGATGGTTTATGTGGTTTTATAATAGAGGAAATGTAAATAATATTATCTAATAATAGGTTGTATTGTTGAGGAGATCATTATATTTTGAATTTGGGGATCATGCATCAATGAAAGTCATATCTCCTTAAAATTATCTAATTTATAGTTTTCCAAATAATTACTCACGATTCAATATAATTTTATATTTATTGGATCAAATTACTAAATTGCAATTCATGTTATTCCTTCTACCACGGTTTTAAGGAGTTCATAGTATCTTTCATGTGTATCCGCATGAAAAGTACAAAAATGATGATTTTTTTATGATAAATTAGTGAATGGTAGAAATCAAGTATGATGAAAATTAATTTAACTACTCGTATCTATTTTTCAACATAAATTTGAATATATTTATGGATGATCCATTTCATTATTGTGAATTTGGTATAGTTAAAGTGGAATGAAGGAATATGTGTATAAATGAGGGTCAAATTTAGTGTTTATTATCTAGGGATTTTTAAACCATAGAATTTATAAATAAAGATGAAATTTTTATCTAGTTTTAAATTATTCATTAATTGGGTTTCTATCATATAAAATATTATGCATTTGTTTTTTATGATGAATGGACCATTTGAGATATTTCTCACATTTTTGATATGTTTTAGGGGGTTTATCATTATTTTTTGGATTTTTAAGATTCTTGAGGATGTAAATAATTTTATATGTATCTATTTTATATAGATTGAGATTATAAATTATATAAATTATGTATTTTATAGTCATTGGAGAAAGAATAAGTAGATTTAAACCCCATTTGTCAATATCTATGTTATAAAGAAAATCACATCATGGCTATTTCTTTATTAAATCATAGAAATTGTATTTCATCTTACCATATTTTCAAATGATAAATTCATCATAGTAAATATTCATATCTATAAATTGAATAATAATGATATTATTACGTTCCAAGGGTTGTAAAATTATATTGTTCTATTAAATTATATTACATGTTTTATATAAAATATTGACATTTTATTGGATGTTTTCATTATGTGCTTTGGTTGTCATAAAATAAAAAAGGGTATTAATAAATTTCATAGTTTATTATCATGTGTTTTCAAATTGATGTAGTTTTCAAATAGAATATTATAATTCCTTATCATGGTTTGGGGAAATTTGGAAACCATTTCACGGTAGATGAAATCATATAAAATTTCCAGATAAATTTCTAGGTTATAAAATAAAATTATCTCTGAAATTATATGGGATTGTGATTTTGGGTTCCATAGCTCTTATATATTAATTTTGTGTTCCAAATCATATTTTATTTTTGGGAACTATACATTGGATTGTTTAATTATTTTTAAAAATATTTTTTAACACCACAATTCTTTCTCATTTAGTGACCCAAGATTATAGAGGGATACAACTAGGATATTATGGGTTCTCTATAACAAAAGTTATAATTACTTTACAAATGAATTCATGTTGATGAAAATTAAGGTATCCCAATTCATATTCCATCCATTTTTTATCTATACTTACATTTTCATGGGAATCTATGTATAGTTTTTGATGTGATTTTTAAATGTGGGATTGATATAAAAATATTTTTTATATATTTATTGAAGATAAATCATGAGGAAATGGGAATTAATTACATGAGATATTTTTTTCCTGATGTTGTGAGGATTAAAAAAAACTAGTTAAGGTAGGAGACCTTATCAGACATTGAGATCATAATATATTACAACCGTTAAATATGCCAATGTGTTTGATGTCTTCCTCTGTACACATCACTAAACATAAACAAAACTGTGTTATATTTAGACCAAAATATAAATTATTAAGTATAACTACTAAAACATATTCATTTAATTAGAAATAATGAATATGAGTGACCAAACATAAAATTACATGTATATAAAAAATACAAGATATATTTCATATTTATGAAATTAAATTAATTTAAAAAAATTAATTAATAAGATCTTTTACTTAAATATATTTGTCTAAAAATTTTATCTTATGTGACACACATTTATATTTTATGAAATAATATTTTAATGACATGTCATGTTTTATATTAATAAATAGATTAATAAATTGTTCTTAAATGACATGAAATATGAATATTAAATGTTCATATGGAAAAATTACACTTTCAAATAGAAAAAAATCAAAAGATTTTATAAATTAAACAAAAAAAATTAATTTATAAAATTCATAATTTTAAATTAATCAAATTAATTATGTTTTATAATTATTCATATAAAAATATAATTAGTATAAATTTTTGATAATTTTCAAGAATTGAGGATTTTTTGTCGATAAATGAAACATTTCTGCAAATTATATATTCTATGATTTTATTACTATGTAAGAATAATAGTCAAAACATAAGAAATTAAATTGTTAAAATACGAAATTAAGGAATAAAATTATTCATTTTGAAATAATACATTTATATAGAAAAATTACTCTACTAATATTTAAAACTACTGTAAAATATTAATTTAATATGAAAAATGTTTTAGGTCTTCTCTTTAAAGAAATAATCATCAATGTGATTTTTGGTTTTGGATCTCCATGGAAGGTAGATAAATTTTAATTAATTCATAACTAATCAATATATATCCTAAAAATCATGAAAATTATAATTTTTTCAAAAATATTAATTTAAAATCATGATAATAGTATTTTTCAAAAAAAAAACTATTTTATGCTATTAAATGTGTTTTTTAAAAATTCATTGTTCAAATAATTAAAATTTATATTTGATAAATTTAATTTTGGATATTAAATTGGATATATCTGATTAGGTTAAATATTAAATCTTATACTTTTTGTTAAATTTAATTACAAATATTATAAATTAATCACGAAATAAATAGTAAATTAGGGTGAAAGATAAAAAGTGAAAAATCCTTAAAATACACAAAATTTTCAAAAAAAAGAATCATATGAGTTGAATATCAACCCAAAATCCTTTTCCAATCCCATTTCATCCATTTTATGGCTTTTGACGCTTCAATAGTGACATTGCATTATTAATCTTATTCGATTTACTCCGAAAACAATACCTTCATTCACCAGTAAAAGGGTAACATCTTCACCTCAATAAGAAAAACCATTAAAATGATTTTTTTCATAAACTAGTGTATTTTTAATTTTCTTAGAACCCAATACCAAGAGAATAATTCCTTATTAACTCCTTTTTAGGCTAATTATTTCAAACCTAAAGAGGCTTCTACAGATAATTAGTTTTCTTCATAATTATCTTCCTCAAAATTTATTCTATCGAAAATTATATAATTATATAATTAACATTTATATATTTATATATCTTTTACTATATGAAGTCAATTATGATTATTTATTCATATACCTCATCCATTAATTAAAATAATACCATTGTTTGTGCATTGTGAATATCACTACCTCCAAAACATAACCTGTTTCATTTCCCTTCACCTTCTTAAACTGTTTTATATAAAGATGGTATTAAATGATAACTATATTTATTATTATATCACTGTGGTTATGGTATTAAAACATTAAGAACCTATAAATTATATGATAAAAATGATCATCATTAAATTATTAATTTAAAATAATTGTACTTAGAGGATAATTGTATATTCAAATTATGTAATAATTTAATATCCATTACTTATTCATATATTCACTTAAAAATATTACATATAACAAATTGAATAAAATTATGACCATTATGATCTTGTTATATTGATATGAAAAGTAAACCATCTCATATTTATCCACTAATCATGGTTGGTTCTTGATTGGATTGATTGACTATCAAAAATTATTTACATGTATACCATGATATTAATATATAATTAATTTTTTTTAATTATAAATATTTTATACAATTATCTAATTCATCATTTAATAAAAAACCATTTCATTTGGGAAAAATCACTAAAATATTCATTTTATGGATTTCATATTGAAAGATAAAGACTATACCACTAAATAAAGAATTTTAAAGCATCATAAATATTATAAATAGTCCAAAATATTATATTTTATGTCATATTAATGATATAAATTGGATGTATAATGAATAAAAACCACACTACTAGGAATCTAGTACAAATGATCAAAATAATAGACACCCAATATGTATAATCAAAAGAATTTATATTAAGAATACCCATTAATGAAGCATAAAAATTATAATTGATATTATTAACAGTTTTAAATAATTTATTAAGATATCTATGTATATTATATTGGTGGGTAAATTAGGATCATGAAATTTATGACTATATTTAAGTGTTTCGAGATCAATTTCCTTTCATTGATACATTTTTATGATATACACCATTTTTGTTTTAATATTCTGTACATATAACCCCATTTCAATATGTATATTTTTATTCTCTTATATTTCATTAAGTTATATGTCCCTTTTCAAGTTAACTTTCTCATGGGATTCTTATTCCACTATTCTAAAAGTGGCAAGGGTTTTCATCTCAATTCGTATTCATTTTGGAAAGAATTTTATTTATGCACCAATTTTCATTTTCGTGGAGTTTTTACTTAATATTTAATATATCATGTCTCAAATTATATAGAATTCATGTAATATGAATTTTAATTTAAATCCATCCTTTTAATGGAGTTTATATTTGAATGTTTTTAAATATTTGTGTGTTTTCTTGGACTTGATTCAGATTCAATAAGGCATAATAAAAATTGTGTATTTTGATTACTTTGTATGGAGTATTTACTACCCACGGATATATTTTCCATCGTAGCCTTATATTTAATTGGATTTACAAAACATTTCATTCCTCATTATTCCAGTGTCTATTAATTAAAATATTTCCATAAAAGTGACTATTATCGGTATCTCATCATTTATTCATTGATTTTTGATCATTCACTTGAACTTATCAATCTAGAACATTATTACCATTGATTATATTTTTTCATATTCATTCAATATTTTTTGGGGATAAAAATTCCTTACATATAAAAGCATTAACAAATATTCCTCACTTCATCAGTTATTTTATTTTTAAATAATCCACATTATTTATCTAGATGGTTTATTATCATCATAGTCTAGTAATGAATTAGATGTAAAAAAATTTATATATACAATTTGATAACCACCTTTAATAGAATTCATATTATATGATATTCACCAAGAAGGGTGATATTCTATTAACATTGGGGAAATTGTTGATGTATAGTATATTTTTATTGCAACAAGGAAGATTATTTGAAAGTTTACAATGTATTTTTTTACCATCCACCTTCTTTCTTAGGATGTGTTATGATTATGTTTCACCCTTAACTAACATTATATAATTATTGATTTTTTTCATGATTATTGACTTCTAATGCATGTTGATCATGTGTTGATATTTTGAATTCATTATCATATTGATACTCATTTTTTTATTTAGTAACATATTCCTTAATGAATTATATGAAATGTATTGTTAAATATTATAGTGAATGATTTATACTTAATATTGTGATGGTTGGGGCCAAAAATTATATATCCCCTCAATTCATAATAGGTATAATGAGGGAAAAAAAGTTGGGGTTCATTTTATTACACCACCTATTACAGGATAACGACTTGGTATATGCCTTGAACTCTAAGATGTCTTAACTATCATCTCGATGAAAAGTATCTTATCTTGGAAAAAAACATTAATAAGGGGTTTTGACATCTATAATTATGCATTTCATTAGTATGTGATCATTATTATTCATAAGAATTTGTTTTAATTTTTTACTAATATATCATGAACCCATTTTAATATAGATTGTCACTACATGTTGTCTACATATTTTTCACATAATTATTATTCCATGATTGGTTCAGTTATATGTTTCCATTTCTAGTAATTTAATCCCACCCCTTTATTTTCATCCAATTCCACATGATTTGGAGAAATATATCAAACCAGACAAGTCTAGAAGGATAGTATTTGTGGATAAATATATAAGAGATATTGAATACATATAATGAATTAAATTGCTTTCATATAGTGAAAAGTATTCCATTATTTGGGAAACATAGATACTATATTACATTAGGATGTGTCCAAATTATTTAAATCTATAAAACTAAAAAAGAAACTTCGGATATTTGATATTCAAAATTCATTTTTGATTTTGTAATTATCGATAGTTACATCTATGATTTTATATCTAGTATTAAAGAAATATGTAATTTTTGGGTTTATAGGGCTAGAACTAGGACTGTGGTCATAGGGAATCATAATTTCATAATACTCATATTTTACTACTGATGATTAATTATCTTGCTTTAGGTTACTGGATTACATATATGAAATATATTAATTCCCATCAAGGGAGTTGGGAAATGTTTTGGTATGAGGGATTGTTGTATTTGTTACATTATTTTATTATTACCAATTATTTAGATATATAATATGAAATTAAAATAAAAATTAAATAAAACAATGATGATTTTCTATTCTGAATAATATAAAGGGGTTCTATGTTTGGTATCATTTGATAGACTATAATAAATTTTCCCAAGATAATATATTAATTTATTCGATGATAATGATAATCCATATGGAATACAGATCAAATAAATTATATTTAATAAGGGTTGAAATTAATTATTAATTTTGACAATTGAATTATTTATTAATTAGTAAAATATTATGATTAGAAAGGGTAATCATGGGGGATTTTTAGTCTCAAAGTGTATAAATGGTTATTGAAATTATTATTTTTAATTAGATGAAGAGGTGTGATTTTGGGACATAAATAATTAATCTAATGTGTATGGACCTAAATATCATTATGATAATATGTAAAAATGGTTTCATATGTTTTTGATTCATTATAAATTTTTATTTTTTTCATTTTATAAATTAATAATATGTAAATTAAATGTATTCCATGTCACCACATTAGATGGATACAATAACCAATTCTTATGTGAATATGGGTATTTGGAAAACAACCAAAATCAATGATAAGTGGAAAATAATAGTTAAATGATCCATAAATATTACTATCTCTTCTTGTGTTATAATTTTTTATATGTTATGGTATGATGTGGAATTGTATGGGGATATTTTGTAATGATATCTGAGTTGAGGTATGATGTGGTATGTGAAACATAGAGGGATGGGGAAACTAGGGAATATTAAATTAGAATATTACGGTTAATAGATAAGTATGCAAGTGGATTTAGAGTAGCTTCATTCATATATTATCATTATTTAATTATAATTATACTTTATTTTAGATTTTGAGCCAGTTTTTTTATAGATATAGGTTCATAGTTGATATGGAATTGGATAAGTATTAAATTGAATTATTTCTCCAATGAATCATTTATAAGCATGTTAAAAATCAAAATTATAGTTTATAGAATTGAATATAATGTCAATGAATTACAATTATCCCTACTTATATATATTATATTAATATATTCACAAAATATTGTTAAAGATCATGTTAATACTTATATGTTTGTGACATATTGATTAGAGGTCGTTGAAGGAGTAATTAATTATTTACCAAATGAGTTTTTGGTTTCATATTTTTAAACTTTAGGGTAATTTTTTATATACTAATTTTATGATATTATATTTAATTTATTAGTATATTTTCAAGGTACATCGTTATTCATCTATTAAGGAACTATATTTATTGGGGTCTTATTATTTTTTATTATCATGTGAAGGGTAACTTCTCTCATATTATGAATTACATAAATTTGTTACGGGTTATGAAACCCTGTCCTATTAATGAAGATTTTTTTGGTTGTTGATAGCCTCAACTATCGACTAAGAGGGTTTTGGGGAAGTCTATTTGTTTTACTATGTTAAATACATGTGTGGTTTTTTCATTTACAACTCTAAAGATAATCATGAGATGATTGTTATTTAAATTAACTTATAGATGTGTCTGGAAGATGGAGAGTTGGTGATTCCCTAGAAGAGAACTGGCGACGATTCCATAGCGGAGATGTCTACAGCTCTGGACCCCTCCTCCTTGGCGGGGGGAGGGGGCAAGGTATTCATCCCTGCTAATCAGCTCAGTCCTTCTCCATTTTCACGAACTCAGATTTCCTTCCCCCCTTTCTTTCTATTTTGATTTTTCCTAAGGTCTTGAACCTTCTCAATGGATTTCCCCAGCTTGTGCTTTCTACGAAGGAGTCTAATGAGGCCTCTAACCTTCACCAGTTGATTCTTTTCTCCCATTTCAGAGGTCACCATCCCTCTTTCGATGCTTTCGATCAGTTCGTATTTGATTCTTTGGATCTCCAAGAGCGCGCAGTGGTGGGTCTCATCAATCGGCGACTTCTGATGGTTCTCTTCTCCTCGTAGGATGACATGATAGTCACCTAGTCCCGAGCCCCTTGTGAAATCAATGGATGTGGTTTTTCAAATCTCCCCTGGTCTACTAAACTAATCTTGAATCACTATGCGCCCTCATCCGCTGTTTGGTTAAGATTATCACATTTAACCCTTCCTTTATAGAACTCCGCTATTATTAGGATGTTAGGAAATATCGTAGGCAGATTTAAGTGATCTGATAGTCGGACATCGGCGGTATGTCATCCGATTTCTCCTAGAGTTTCCATCGAGGTGGATGTTTCAAAGTCTCCCATGGAGTGTCTATGGTTTTTAGTTGGAGAGGAATTTCGTTGGATGCAAAGAGTTGTCTTCAAATTGTGTCCTCATTTCTGCCTGGGATGTAACAGAATAGGACACTCAGTCTCTGTCTGTCGCCATGGGCATAGGGTTCGACAAGAGGTGATCGGTGCAACTGAGGGGAATGTGGTGCTGGATGAGACTATTGAGAACCATAGGGTGAGGGATTTTGATGGTAGGGATGAGCAATAAGAGATGAATAGTGGTGATCTGGAGATGGTGGAATACTTAGGGGGTGTTGGGGTGCACAAAACAGACTTGGTACCTCCATGTCTAAGTGTAGCGGAATTCGTCACAAGGCTGTGAAGTGACTTGGCTAGTCCCCCCCCCCCCCCCCCACAAATGGACCAGGGCAGGATGCACTCAGGCTAGTGAAGTGGCTGATGGTACTCAGGACTCACTTGCTGCTCCCACTCAGGCTCCGAGGGAGGACGCAGGAGCTAAGGAAGTTGGTGGCTCAGTTTTTAGGGCTGAGCCAAGCCAAATTATCATCTCTTATGAAATGGAGGTGAGGGATGGAACTAACATGGTCTCTAGAAGGGTGTCTAATGGAAGGAACAAGTTGAAAATAAGCCATGAGTGGGAGCAGATTTCACTGGGGGGATCGCAAGACACTAGACTCCAGGAAGGGATTCAACCCGAGGGGAGTTTTTTACTGTATTTCCCTCAACAACTGGTTTGGGAGCTTGAGTAATGAGGGTGAGTTTGTGGAACACTACAGGGGTTCTTATGAGACTGAGTCTAAGAGTGATGGTCTATTTTTAGAGGACAATGGATTGGGAGGGGAGGGAAAAGACTTTCACAACCAATGATGGAAGAAAATAAACAATGAAAACAGGGACCCAGGGTGCTATATTATTTCTAGGAATCTGAAATCGAAGGGGCACAAAGGCTACTCTTTTCTACCTAGAACTATGGAGACTTGGTAAGCTAAAAAAGTGGTGAAACCCAAGGAGCTCGAGTCCCAATAAGTTGGGAGAGTGGATGGACACCCAATTTCGGACACCGAGTCACATGAGAATAAACCCTCTCAAAAAGAAGATCAGCATGAGGACGGGATCTTAGATATAGAGGTGGTGATAACAATGGTAAAGAATGATGCGTCGCCAGGTATGCATAGGGAGGTAGGAACCGGTCCAACTGACAAGATAGGTGGTGTGGAAGAGGAGTTGAAAGTGAGTAAATTATCCTCACCTCTCAAGGTGGGAGTGAAAGGGATGCATGTGGAGCAGGAAGGGGAGTCTGTAATCGGGGAAGATCCATGGGAGTTTCTATTGAATTCAGAGAAAGGGAAGGGTGAGAAGGTGGTAGACATCCATGCTTCTGTTGAGACTATGGAACGGATGAAAGCAATACTTATGCAAGTTGACACGACCAAGGAACAATGTGAGTGGATAGAAACACAAAACCAAATCCAAGTCAGAGGTTTCAACAATAAGAAAATAGATAAGGGGGAGTTCATGGAAATGTGGGGGAAGTTGGCATCCCATTTTTAAGGCATCATCAGAGATAACTCTGGCAAAGAGGTAACATCTGTCTTCTACAAATTTTTTATCAATAGTAGTTCTATTGGTTTTATGTTGGCCTTTAATAATTTTGTAATGTGCTATAGTGCTTGACAGCAAGGGTGTACTTGATGGTTTCACACTTTCTCCATAAAATTATTCTTATTTATAATAAAAATATAAATAATGATGATGATATAATAGATGTGTCTGTTTATCATTTGGTACATATAATTGACATTGTGGTCATGGGTTGGAATGAATTTGATATTTAACAGATGAATAAATGAATTAGATAAATTATTATTATTTAATTAAGTTAATTTTATATTATTTTCATCTAGAAAATAGTGTGATTGTGATTGATAGATCATTAAAACTTTGTAAATAATGAGACTGTGGGTGCACTAATGTTCTTGGATGAAAAATATAATTAAATGGAAACATATTTTAATAAAATTTTGTTATAAAATACGATTAAATAAGAATATTATGGATGTTATTTAGTCCATAATTAGTTTTTTGGTATATTAATATATTAAAATGAAATAAAATATTGATTTATAAGTATTTTAACTAAATGTTCTACAATTGATACTGAATTATATTACTATTACGAGATAGTGTAAGAACTCGGTTCTTAGTTTTGAGGTATGGGATTATTATTTTCTCTTTTCCTTAAGTGTTTTTGAGAAAATAAATAAAATGGGGGAAATCCTAAATTTTTGGACTACATGTCGTGTATTATTCCAAATGTCGTGTACTTTGTCAGTGTGGGATGAGTACACACGGTGTGTAGCCATGTCTACAACAAAGGGTGTAAAAACTGACTACATGTTGTCTAGTCAGTCGGCAGAAAAACAGTAAGGTGGTGGAATCAACCACCAGCTAAGTGATAGTACATGCTTTGTAGTCGAGTATACACGTTGTCTAATCATGTCGATGGATGAACAGTTTGGCGGTGCCATCAGAGGAACAATTAAATGATGGAAGTACACGTCGTGTCGTTTGTTTTTTTCGCTTAAATGGGCGGTATCCTCCCCTGTTCAAAAGGAAGTCTTAGAACCAAAGGAAGGAGCTCTGGAGGATGACTGAATCATTGAGGATCAACCAATCGGGCACTGGGAATCTGATCCCTCTTCCGTCGATCACGTTGGAACTGCACGGGTAAGCCATCCCTTCTCCTTTCATAGTGCTTACCAATTCTTCTTCTAAGGGAAGTTATTTTCATTTAAAAAAAGTTTCTTCTAATGAAAATCTACGTCGTTCTTGGGCATTTCTAGAGGCAAAAATCTTGTATACCATTCAAGGGTGTTTAAGGCAGGTGGCTTGGTGTTTAATTTCCAACTGTTATGCGTTTGCGTGTATTTTTGTGCCACGAACCCATGTTGGGGTGTCGTGTGGCTGAGGCCTTGGCTGTTTAAATACCTATAATTGTATAGGTTATTAAATATGATAATGAACTACTGTTTGCGATCACTGCTTGGATCTAGGACCACCCTAGGGGTGCGTTCCTCTGTTTAGCTGTTTGGCCAGGATACCCGAGGTTATTCCATGTTTATATTGTGCATTACTTTTTCCTTGAGATGAATTGTATATAAATTGCATGTTTATGCGTTGGGATCGGCCCGGTTACTTGCGCCTGAGGGTAGTATTCTTTTTATCCAGAGGGATTGGATATGTATGTATTATATTAGCTTGAGGGCATGGGTACATTCTCCTAAGGGCAAGATTCTGTTACGCCTGAGGGCTAGGCCTGAGGGCAAGGTACTATTCCGCCTGAGGGAAAGGCCTAAGGGAAAGGTATTGTATAGCCTGAGGGAAAGCCTGAGGGCGTGGTTTTACTATATTAGCATGAGGGCGAGATTCTGTTTGGCGTGAGGGCTTGATGTTGTTGAGCACAAAAGGTTATTAAAATAAATGGTTAAATGAAAAATAAAATGGCAATGTAACAGGTAAAGTTAGTTACCTTGAGTACTGCTTAGTTTATTGCATTTACTTTTGCACACTGTTGTTGCATGTTTACACATAGTTGAGCACGAGGCTTTGGTGGGTTCCTACTGGGATTTATTTCTCACACCCTGTTTCGGTCATGACTTCGGCCTAGACAGATTACATTTCTGAAGTTGTGGATAGGGGCAAGAGTCCCTATATAGGTACATGATTGTTGCTAAGGAGTAGGGGTGCATGGGACCGAGCTTAGGCTCACGATGCTGCCAACTGTTTTGTTGTTTTGTTGTACTCTGTATTGTATTGTACTTTATTGATGTATAAGATGTTCTAGCTATTTTCTAGGACCTGAGGCATGTTTAACCTTTATCTATATAACTGTTGGTTATTTTTACTATAGTCGTTTATTTTAAATGTGTGTGGTTTATTACTCCCGATGATTTATGTTTTATCTTGTATGCCACTGCGCTACACTTTGACAAATGAGGGCATAGTTTCTCCACTATCAGACATGGGCCTTCGCTGCTAGTCGGTAGCCTATTCCGATTGGGGAAATGCACTTGAGGACATGTGACCAACCGGGTTCGGGGCACCCATTGAGTGGCACCCGAGTCCGGGACGTTACAATGTGGTATCAGAGGAGTTGTTTTCATTGACATACTATTTGGAGCCTTAGTCAATGATAGGATGAGAACAGTGGTTGGTAATAAGATGTTATCGGGCATAGCTAACCCGTGTACAGGGAAAATCCAGTCTACCTCGTTTTTTGGAAATTATTCTGATTTTAAAATTTTTACAGTTGACTTGATTTCACCGTTGGGTGACGCAATTATGATTATGCTGTTTATATTTTATCCAGTGGCTCTATTTGGTTGCAACCCAATTAGATGAGGGTATGTCATCTCATGCATCATTTAGGCACATGCTACAAATCACATGCCATGCATAGTTCCATGCCATGTAGGCGCATTAGAAATTTCATGTTGTTGTGATAGTTATTGTGCTAGAAAAAGCATGTTGTAGTGATACCTGCTTTGATACATACCTTCTATGTGATAGGGTATTGTTGTATAAGCTTTTTTATAGAATAGACACCAATATTTGTTTTTTGGGGAGTATGGGCCCTCAATTACCGGAATTTGGTGTATCATTGACTGTTTATTATATTATAACACAGAGAAGATTCCAAACGTTGATTTGCGGGGAGTATGGGCCCTCACAAATCAGAATTTGGAACTTAGGTTTTGTTTTCATTATTTTATGTGTACCGAAATTTTAGTTGTGCCTTAACATCCAGAAATCCTAGGATACATGACGTGTAGTTCCTCGGACACACTCCGTGTGTTCTTCTATTCGTGACGAAAATAAAACTTTTTGAGTACTCGCCGTGTACCGACAGTACACGCTGTGTAGTCTTTTTCCGTGTCATAGAACTTGTGGGCAGGGACACGGGGAAGGAAAACCCATGGGGAGAACACGCCGTGTAGTGTTGACCCAGAGACCCAGCCTTGTAACTAACAACACGGACTGGTGTAGTCTTTTCTAGCAATCACCATGTCAATGATGCACACGCCGTGTAGTGTGACCTGGGTTCTCGGACATGTAACTAACAAACACGGGTCTGTGTTACCTCTTCGTGAACACGCCATGTACCCGAGGGACACGCCATGTAGTCTTGACCAAGGGCAGACCGTGTGGACCCTACCGTGTGGCTGGGAAATGGGGTGGTGTACACGTTTTGTGCGGGTGTAACACGTCGTGTTGTATCAATCTAATTAGTTGGCCATGTCACAAACGACACGGGCTGTTGGAAAGTACACCATACATGTCATGTAGTGGATATACATGCCGTGTAGTTTTGATCAATGGGAGCTGTGTGGCATAACCATGTTGAAGGACCCGGGCAGGGGAAGAAAATTCAGGTACACTCCGTGTAGTCAGTATACAGGAGGTGTAGTCTTGTTTTGCAAATCTTTAAATTCCTTCTTCCTCCTGTTCCTTTTTTTTGTATCTTCATTTTCAGTCATGATAATCTTGATCTAAGGTGTGTGTTTCACCATGTAGAGTCATTCCGCCAAGACGACCATGAGTTGTTTTCCAGGATAGTGTCAACGATTATACTCCATAGATGGTGGGCCATGGGCTACTAGTGGATCCACCAGGAAAGCCAGATGCGGTGCCAGCCGTTATACCGGGCACAGGCGTAGAGGCGCAGTTCCGTGAGGGATTCATGCAGTTCATGAAGACCTTTCAGGGAACATCGTCGGCTACCACATCTATGGATGAGCTGACTCGTATCTTCTAGCAGTAGTATCCGCCTACATTTACAGGGGATGGGGGACCATAGGCTGTGGAGTCTTGGATAGATTCTATGCAGACTATTTTCGAGTATCTTAAGATTCCTCCGGGGCGGAGGGTCAATCTCGTGACTTATATGCTGTGTGATTCCGCCAAGAGGTGGTGGGATGTTAGCACTCAGTCAGAACATCACAGAGACATGGCGTGGGAAGATTTTCAGGTATTCTTTTATGACTTCTTATTCCCAGACACGATGAGGGCAGATAGAGCTCTAGATTTCATGAACCTGCAGTAGGGTGCTATGTCGGTGATGGACTATTCTGCTTGTTTCACCAAACATTAGCGTTTTACACTTGTGCTATTGGGTGATGAAACGTTGAGGGCCATAAGTTTTGAGGATGGTCTTCGCTATGACATCCGTGCACTGGTGAATGTTTTCAGGATTCCATCAGTACCTGCTATTGTGAATCAGGCACAGATTACAGAGAGGAACCTTCGAGGGGGCTAGTTGGGTGGGCCAGGGCAGTTCGACACCAGTCTCTGATACTATTTTTACTAGGAAGAGGAAGAGAAATATGGGTTTCTCTCACAGTGGAAGTACAAGCCAGGCAGTTTTTTCAGGTGGCCCGATATTTTTCTACCAGTGCGGTAGAGAGGGGCCCAAGAGACCTCAGTGTCCATGTGACCCAGTAGAGAACCGAGCTTGCGGCAAGATGGGTCATCAACAGCACTTTTGCAGGGCTGTTGTACCAGTGGCTAGTGAGAGGGGTTCTATAGAGACTCCACATGCGGGAGTAGGACCAGTAGCTTCATACCAGTCCGGAACCTGGAATACATCAGGGAGTGCAGGCAGAGATGGTTGTCATGGCTGTGGTAGCCAGACACCTTGATCACAGAGGCAGCAGGGTGGGATAGCTCAGAGTATCCAGGCTATGTGGCAGGGTTGCGACACTAGGCAAGCATATGCAGTGTAACAGACCCAACAGGAGCAAGATCCCAGACCTTCTAAAGTCATAGTTACTATTCTAGTAGCTTGTGTCTTATCTTCAATACTTTTCAATATGGGTGCTACACATAGTTTCATATCTGTGCCTATTTTGGAGAGACTTGGGCTCTGTGTTTCTTCTTCTCCTATTGTTATGACGCTAGACACTCTGTTGGTAACTAGAACGATATGTGTGCGTCAGTTCAAGGAGTGCTCCCATGAGGTTGAAGGGTGTCACTTTCTATGGGACCTCTATGTCCTATAGATGTTGATATATGATGTCATTCTCAGGATGGACTTGTTGGTTCCCTTTCGAGCCTTTGTAGATTGATATCGTCGCAGGGTGAGTTTCACGTCACCAGAGGGCAGAAAGTTTCTATACAAGGGTGAATGGGATGTTCAGGCAAGTAAAGATAGACCAAAGCATCGTGGGTGAGGTGGAGTCACATCCCAGATTGTGATTTTGTATCTAGATGATCAGGGGACTTGTCATAAGTATTTCCCTCAAGTGGTTGATCGTTTCAGGGATGTCTTCCCGAACGACTTTTTGGGTCTACCTCCGGATTTTGAGGGGGAATTCTCTATTGAGCTAGTTCTAGGAGAAGCACCAGTGTCCATCCCTCTTTATATGATGGCTACACCGGAGTTTCAGAAGATCAAGAGGTAGTTAGAGGAGTTACAGTCAAAAGGTTTCATCTAACCTAGTACTCACCATGGGGTTCTCCTGTCCTGTTTTCTAAGAAGGCGGACGGTACCCTCAGACTCTGTGTGGATTATCAGAAGCTGAACTAGTTGATGGTCAAGAATGGATATCTCATGCCGAGGATTGATGATCTTTTTGGTCAACTTTTAAGAGCATGAGGATTCTCCAATATTGACTTGATATTAGGATATCATCAGTTGCTCATTAGAAAATCTGATATACCTCTCACAGCCTTCAAGAGTAGGTATGGTCTGTATGAGTACTTGGTTATTCTGTTCTGACTCACGAACGCGCCAGTAGTTTTCATGGCTCTAATGAATCATGTCTTCCATCCTTATCTGGATTCTTTTGGGGTACTATTCATGGACGATATCTTATTGTACTCTCACACTCGACGCGACCATTCCACCCATCTTGAGATCGTAATGAGTACACTAAGAGAGAATCAGCTATACGCTAATCTCTCAAAGTTCCACTTTTGGATGGAGCAGATTCACTTCATGGGTCATATCATCTGAGAGGAAGGAGTTGCAGTAGACCCAGAGAAGGTGAGAGCAGTAGTTTCCTAGGAGCAGCCTAATAACGTGTTTGAGATACAAAGTTTCTTAGGGATGCTTGGTTACTAAATGCGCTTTATACAGGACTTATCCTGGTTAGCAGCACCGTTGATAGGTTTGACTAAGAAGGGTGTGTCCTTCGTTTGGTCGGAACCATGAAAGACATCCTTTTAAGACCTAAAAGGAAGGTTGACATCCGCACCAGTCATGATACATCTAGAGAAAGGGAAGAACTATACAGTTTATTGTGATGCATCAGGTATTGGGCTAGGAGCAGTGTTGATGTAGGGTGGATGAGTTCTTGCGTACGGGTATTGGCAATTGAGGCCACACGAGAGGAATTACCCAATAGGGGTAGACTTATCGTTCTTCTTTAGCTCTGAATTCTACCATTCTGGATAGAGTGAGGATGAGATAGATATCTGATTCAGAAGGCCTAGTTCTTCGGGAGTCGGTGGAAAGTGAGGCACGTCCCCCTGGATGGACAACGGGTGATGATGAGGTACTGTGTTTCCATGGAAGAGTATTGGTTCTAGGAGATATACGTGAGGAGTTGATGTGGGAGTTTCATGCTTCAGCTTGGGCAGTTCATCCCGGAGTTACCAAGATGTACAGTGACTTGAGAAGTTAGTACTGGTGTCCGGTTATAAAGATAGAAGTAGCTGGTTTGGTAACGAGATGTTCCACCTATCAGTAGGTGAAGGTGGAGCATCAGAGGCCAGTCGGACTATTGCAGCAGTTACCCATCCCACAGTGGAAATGGGTTGATGTCACAATGGATTTCATGACTGGGTTGCTGAGGTCACCTCGAGGCAATGATGCCATGTGGGTTGTTGTGGATAGACTCATGAAGGTAGCTCACTTAATTCCGATCAAGGAGACCTTCAGTGTTGACAAGCTCGGGAAGTTGTATATCCGAGAGATCGTACTTCTTCATGGGGTCCCTCGTTCTATTGTTTCATATAGGGATTCTCTTTTTACTTCCCGTTTCTAGAAAATTTTTCAGAGGGCACTAGGTACATAAGTGCTTCTAAGCACAACTTACCACCCTCAGACCGATGGCCAGTCAGAGCGTACGATAAAGGAGCTAGAGGACATGTTGTGTGCATGTATCCTGGACTTTGGGGGATTTTGGGAGAATCAAATACCCCTAGTCGAGTATTCATATAATAACAGTTTCTAGGTGACTATCAAGATGGCACCATATGAGGATTTATATTTTAGGCCATACCGATCACCCTCGTGCTAGTTAGAGGTAGTTGAGGCAGCCGTAATGGGACCAGGTCTCGTGCAGGAGACTTCTGAGTAGGTCCAGTTTATTCGGAAGCAAATGGCTACCACACAATCTCCTCAGAAATCTTATGTTGGTCACCGCATACGACCTTTCGAGTTCATGGTCAGAGATCAGGTGTTCTTGCATGTTTCTTCAAGGTTGGGACACAGGCAGATTAAGAGACAAGGTAAACTTTCACTGATGTATGTGGGGCCATTTGAGATTCTGGAGAGAGTCGGGCTGGTTTCTTATTGGTCGAAGTTACCACATAAGTACCAAGCCATGCATGACGTCTTCCATGTATCTCAGTTGCGCCACTATCATTCAGACCCGTCTCACGTCATTCAACTAGAGGAGGTTACGCTTCAGATTGATGCGTCCTTTTAGGAGCATCTAATTCGTATCATATATAGAAGAACGAAGGTTCTCCAAGGCCAGTCAGTTCCTCTCGTATGGGTGCAATGGCAGCATGGCCGAGTGCAGGATGAAACCTAGGAGCAGGAGACCGACGTACGTTCTGAGCGGCCAGAGCTATTTTGAGCTTTATCTTCACTGCCCTTAGAAGGGAAATTTAGGGACAAATTGCTTTAAGGGGGGAATTTAAGACCCTAGTTCTTAGTTTAGAGATATTGTTTTCTTCTTTTATCTTTTCCTTAAGTGTTTTTTCAAAAATAAGTAAAATGGGAAATAATCCTAATTTTTGGGACTACACGCCGTGTACTATTCCACACGCAGTGTACGTTGGCCATGTGGGATGAGTACACACGGTGTGTAGCCATATTTTCGACGAAGGGTGTAAAAACCGACTACACACCGTGTAGTAGGTATTTACATGCTGTGTAGTCAGTCGGCAGGAAATTAGTAAGGCTGTGGAATCAACCACCATCTAAGTGACAGTACACACTATGTAGTCGAGTATACATGTCGTGTACTCATGTCGATGGATAAACAGTTTGGTGGTGCTTCCAGAATAACAGTTAAATGATGGAAGTACATGTCGTGTAGTCAAAAGTACACGTCGTGTAATTTGTTTTTGTCACGTAAGTGGGCAATAGCCTCCCCTATTCACAGGGAAGTCTTAGATCCAGAAGAAGGATCTCAGGAGGATGTCCAAATCATTGAGGATCAACCGATCGAGCACTGGGAATCTGATCCCACTTCCATCGATCACGTTGGAACCACACTAGTATACCCTCCTTTCTCCTTGAGTAGTTCATTCCAATTATTTTTCTAAGGGAAGTTATTTTCTTTGAAATGAAGTTTCTTCTATGACATATCTACGTCGTTCTTGGGCGTTTCTAGAGGAAACAATCATGTATACCATTCAGGGGTGTTTAAGGTAGGTGTCTTGGTGTTTACTTTACAACTATTATGTGTTTTTGTGTGTTTTTGTGCCACGAACACATGTTGGGGTGTCGTGTAGCTGAGGCTTTGGCTGTTTAAATACCTAGAATTTTATAGGTAATTAAATGTGATACTAAAATGCTGTTTGGGATCGCATCTTGGATCCAGGACCACCCCAGGGGTGTGTTCCTCTGCTTAGCCATTTAGCCAGGATACCCGAGGGTATGCCATGTTTATATTGTGCATTACTTTTTCCTTGAGAGGAATTGTATATAAATTTCATGTTTATGTTTCAGGCTCGACCCGGTTACTTTTTCCTGAGGGCAGTGTTTTTTTTAGTTTGAGGGTGTGGATATGTATGTATTATATTATCCTGAGGGCATGGGTACATTCGCCTGGGGACAAGGCCTGAGGGAAAGATTCTGTTACGCCTGAGGGATAGACCTGAGGGAAAGGTACTATGCTGCCTGAGGGAAATATTATTTTCTGGCTGAGGGCAAGGTCTGAGGGCAAGGTATTGTATAGCCTGAGGGAAAGCATGAGATCGTGGTTTTACTATATTAGCCTGAGGGCGAGATTCTTTTTGGACTGAGGGGTTGGTGTTGTTGAGAATCAAAGGTTATTAAATTAAATTGTTAAATGAATAATAAAATGGAAATGTAACTGGTAATGTTAGTTACCTTGAGTACTGCTTAGTTTATTGCATTTACTCATGCACACTATTGTTGCATGTTTACCCATAGTTGAGCACGATCCGTTGGTGGGTGCCTACTGGGATTTATTTCTCACACCCTTTTGGGTCATGTCTTTGGCCCAAATAGATTACATTTCGGCAGGAGTGGATAGAGGCAAGGGTCCCTATACGGGTACATGATTGTTGCTGAGGAGTAGGGTATCATAGGATCGAGCTTAGGCTCACGATGCTGCCAGCTGTTTTGTTTTTTTATTGTACTCTGTATTGTATTGTACTATATTGATGTATAACATGTTCTAGATATTTTCTAGGACCTGAGGCATGTTTCACCTTTATCTATATAATTGTTGGTTATTTTTACTATAGTCATTTATTTTAAATTTGTATGGTTTATTGCTTCCGTTGTTGTATATATTATCTTGTAATCCGTTGTGCTACACTTTGACAAATGAGGGCATAGTTTCCCCACTATCAGACTTGGGCCCTCACTACTAGTCGGCAACCTCTGGCATTTTGGAAAATGTTCTTGAGGTTATGTAACCAACCGGGTTCGGGGCACCCATTGAGTGGATCCCGGGTCTGGGACGTTACAGATAGTCTAGTGAAAAGTAAACATTATTGATTTCATAATGGTGAGATATGAAATTAAATACATTGTAAATGATCATAAATTATATTGTAAATGTTGTAAATAGTTGTTATGTGATGAATATATTTTAATGAAAATTTTTAATTAAAGTGACTTGATTTTATGATTTTAAAATGAGATTATAATACTATGGAAAATTTATGTTGTAATTAAAATGGGGTTTTTATTTGTACCATGTACATGAATTATGTGAATGAAAAGGTTAAATGGAATATATATTGTGGAATAATTATAATTGATTAATAAAGATATAATTGGAATATGTGTGATGAAAAAATCATGTACTGGATTCTTTGTATGCTATTAGAATTAGTTCATTGATTATATAATATTGTGATATGATTAAATTGTTTTTTTATCACCATATAGGGGATTTTATAGTTGATAAATCCATGATTTTTTCTTTTATACTATAACACCCTAATACTTTGTGAATTTATCTTTCTTTTCAATATTATGCATTTCATGCAACACTGAATTTAGGTTATGTTATATAAAAGAAATAATTTCAGAATGTGGTTCACTGTATGCCATGTTAATCCATAGCTACACCCAACAGATAGATTATATTTTGGAATATGAAACACTATGTTTATTTGGTGTTACACACAATTCCAAGTTCATTTTATAGCTTATGTCACATGCAAGGTTGAGTTTTACTAAACTATAGTATACTATCAATATTGTTATTATAATATTTGTATTGGTACCACATATAAATTGGAATGAAAGTTATGAATAATTTTAATTAATTTAAAAAATATTAAGAAAAATATATAAATAAGTTTTTTTTGTTATCAATTAGTTAAAAGTTAATGTAAGAACAATTTGAAAATAATGATATTCCTTTTCAAAGAAAACTATTTTTCTAGGTACAAACACAATTTTATCTCAAAAAATTACACAAACAACTAATAATGAATGTTTTTAAGAAATAATATATATTATTTATTCAATGAAAAATTTTGAAACTCGTCCAATAGATTTTATAGGTAAAATATACTAAGAAATCCAATTTTATGAATAAAAAAGATGTATTTTTCAAAAAGTTAATTTTACCACCTTTTTAATGGATCACTTATTATAAATAAAATTATTGAAAATTTTATAATTATTATTTGAAAAAATAAGCTTCATTTTTAGAAATGGAATATGAAAATTTACTTTGGGTGGATTTTTTTATTTTTCTAAGAAGATTCATTTTTGATGAATAGTAAAAACACTAAATTTAAATTCAAAACTAGTTTCTAATCTAATTTATTTATATAGTGAAATTATAGTTTAAATTTATTTTAATTTATAAGTAGTTAAATTATATATAAATAAATCCAATTTTGGCCATCCTAATCAATTTCAGATTGAAATTCAATATAAAAACATTTTGAATTTTTTACCTTTTTACTTTAAAAATATGGTTTCACCTCACGTTTACGAGAATAATTTGAAAAAAAATCAAGCACTTCATTGATTGGAATTTAGAGGAATGAATTACGTATTTGGAATCATCATAGTTTTTAATTTCAAAAAATTTCAACTTAGTTTATGACAAAAATATCAGTGAAAGTAATTTAAATTAATTGCAACGATGATTATAAAAACAAGATTACTTGGTAGTCAAACATTAAACTAATGTTATTAAAATGTCACTAAAATTGTGAAAAACCCATTTTCTATCCATATATAGACCTTAACCATTAATTGATCAATTTTTTCCATGATATCCTATTGGTTGGTAAAAATGTGGGTCGCGAACAATTATTTTCAAAAATGCCATGTGTGACCTCTCCCCACTTATAAAAGGGAACTCACCCCCCCCCCCTCACATCCTAACACCTCTCAATGATTTTTAATTATCTAAAACCTTCAAAAATTAGAATCCAACATCCCTCCAATAATCATATAAAACTCACATTGGTTAGAGAATTGACCAAGGAATTCCTTTCGTGCAAACTAATGGAGTTACCAAAAGAATAAGTATTATCCTTAAAGAAAAAGATTTGTTGTATTTTTTTCTCCAATCATAAATTATTATTATTCCATTATTATATAATAAACTCAGTTTCCTCAATATATTAGTTTGTTTTTCTTTTATGGGTACTACCTACACTCACGCACACATCCATCAAATGGGATATGCAGTCTCTGTTCATGTGTATGAAGGACTATCGCCTAACAAACTGATGTTGTTTCTTATTACATTACCACCACTCAAGGTTGGGAGAAATGATTGACATACAGTTTTAATATGATATATGTTGGACTCCACTTGTTTTAATTCTCACAAGTCTTTCCCAATCATATCTCATCAAGTTAAATTCTGTTTAATCAGGTTTCATTATTTTTTCATATAAGATTAATCTTTTATTTTATTATTTTATTACTAATATAGGTTTCCAATACATAATTATGTATGGTAAACTATTAAGGTTGAGTTACCATTGATATTAACTCACTAAAATCACTACGTATGAGTCACTGATAAGGTAAACATAGTTTTGTACATCTCACCATGAGCACCAAGTTACTGTCAGGATGATCTATTGATGGCATCAAAAAAAATTCATTGTATGAGTCACTGATGCATCAAGATATTGATTCCCTTAGTCAATGATACATCTACATATTGATATATCAACTCAAATTTTTTTGAATGGATGATACACCATCACATTTTTATACTGATAGCTAGGTCACCATCAAGTTGACCTACCGAGAGAAAGACTTACTGATCATGACTCACCATTATTGGGTTATTGTTCCCAAGTCATCGCAACTCGACTCACCGTTCCCAATTGTAGAATGGTCTAATTCTCAGACATTGATTCTATGTCACCATTCCTGACCTACCAATCTAAGACACCATCATTCCTTCCTTTTCAATTTAAATTCCAAATTATTTATAACATTCATATTTATAAAACATAATACCCCTGCTTATTTTTAATGAATTTTTCTGTATTAAATATAAATATTTAATAGATATTAGAATGAAATATGAGGTATGAGGTATATGATCCTTTTAAGTTTTTTTTATAATGATTTGACCCAATCAAAATAAAAGTTAGGCCAAATTAATATACCAAGCTTCTCGTGTTCCTGATAAAAAATAAAGAAATTCAAACTGTATATTCACAAAGAAAAGTTATTGAGAACTAAAATTGAAAAAATTTGTGCAGTAATATAATAAGAAATAATAAGATCACATATTCCAAATAATAAATCTCACTAGATATAGAAAATAGAATCTCTCATGATGCTCTATTTTTTATTCTATTTCCAGAAGTTGACTAAAGCTCTTTTTCAACACATCCTTCAAGAGTCATAAGCTGCATAACAAATCACATAGAACCTTCTAAACTCTTTTATCTTCATGTTTTCTCTACTTGTTTACTATTTATACTTTATGAGTTGTGTATGTGTCTCTATATAATAAACACACACTAAATTCATTATAAAACTTGAAGATACAAAGATAAATTCACAAACTATCTATTTTACATCACACTACCCATAGATAACAGTGGAAGAGGTTCCTACGTGGTCAGGTTATTTTTTTCACTCCCACAAAAACATGGAAAATGTATTGTTGAACTAAATAGTGTTCATACTCTTGCATACCCCAATATAGGGTGTGGAACCATGTTTATTTATATATAAAATACTTGGTGGTAGGTGAGAACTAAGTGGAGAGTATTAATCCTTTTCATGAGACTAAACCGCCGGTTTTAAATTCTAGTGTGCCTTCCTAGTTTAGTTTTATATACATTATATATTCACATCAGAAAACATCACTTTACTGTAATTGTTAAACCTAGATAGTGTTTAAATAAGGATTATAACTAGTAGATTTATTTCAAAAGTTAAAATAATAATCCATATTACTTTAACAAAGAAATAATCACTCTTTGAGAAATCATTTAAAAGATAAAAACCATTATCAATATTCTAATTTGCTTAATTATGCCATTTTGTATTTAAAAATTGGGGAACGTTTTAATAAGTGTATTGAATTGAAATTTTTATGGGAACTCAATTCATCCCTCTATTGAGTGCCCTACTCCGACCAAAATTTTTTCTCAGAGGATTTATTATCTTCTTGAGTTTCAAAGTATTCAATGTTTTTAAAATATTTTTAGATGTGATTTTATGTGTACATTAAATATCTCACAATTTTTTATCATTTCAAAATTTATAGTCCTTTGATACTTTTTTTTACTATTTAATAAAGATAATAGATATTAAGGGGATACTAACAAAAAACCTCCCTGTTTTAATGAAACAAATTATGCTCAGTGGAAAATCAATATAGAAATGCATTTAGAAAGAATGGGATTTGAAATATTGTTTACTATAGTTAATGAATATAAGATTACTAATACTTCTAGAAAAACATGGCATGATTACACTATTGAAGCCTACAATAATAATAATAATTCTATGAATTCCTTATATTATTATCTAGTTGATTAAGAATTCAAAAGGATTTATACATGTAAAACATACTTTGAAATTTAGGATACTTTAGATGTTTCACATGAAGGAACCACTAATGACAAATAAATGAGGATTAACACAAATACTATTAAACATGATAATTTCAAAATGAAACCTCATGAGAATATTTCTGACATGTTTCTCATGTTCAATGAGATTCAAAATAAAATTATCTCACTAGGAAAGATAGTCACTACTAAAGAACAAATCATGAGGATCTTGAGATTTCTTCCAGAATGGTGGAGAGGGACATCAATATCAATTAAAGTATCTTCTAACAGCAACGAACTTCCTATTAAAGAGATGATTGGAAAATGGATTTTGTATGGGTGAGAGTTTAAAGATAATATAGAACAAGATTATGAAACTAAAAGAAATTTAGGGGCATCAAAAACCGATACATCTAAACAAAATGATAAAATTAATGTTCTTGTTTAAAGTTCCAACAAAGAAGATACTTCAAGTGACAATGATGAATAAATGGATCAACTATCTAGAAGATTTAAGAAGTTTTATAGAAATAATAAGCTATTTAAAAATCCTTTCTATAGTGGGATGCATGAAAACAAAGGTAACTATAAAAGATATTAGAAAAAGAATGATTATACCACTAAGATCATATACTATTAATAATAAATAAGAGGACATGTGAAGGCTTTCTATCACAAAATAAATTACAAGAAGAAATATGTGGATAAAGATAGAAATTATAAGAATTCAATGAAGGCTGCCTGGAGTGCTTCTAATGATAGCTTTAGTGAATCAGAATCATATCATGATGAAAAGGATAGAAAAGACAACATGTGTTTTATGACAAAAAAATATGAGGTAAACATAGAATCTCCTGATCATAATATCTTTTATTCTAAATATGAATGTGAATCTATCTCATAAAATAAGTCTAATGAAGAAATGTCTAAATATTGTAAAATCTTGAGTATAGTTTCAATGAGCTGAAAGATAAATATAATTCACTAAAGAAACATCATGCTCTTTATTCTACTTTTAAATATGAACATACTATAGAAAAGGAAAAGATTCCATAACTTCTCAATGAGAATACAAAACATAAAATTTAAAATGAACAATTAAAAAAGGATCTTCAAATGTTTACAAATGGTAATGATTCCTTAGTCCTAATTCTTTGTAAACAGTTTTATCCTAAATATACCACTGGTATTTTTTAGAAACAAAGTAAATGATGCTTTTTTAAACCAATTTTGGATCAATATTTTTTAAATATGGTCTTATGCCCTGTTTTGGGAAATTTTCTTGAAGTTCGAGCATTGGAACATCTTTTACTATTAATAGTTATTCTGAAACTAATAAAAATTATTTTTCCGAAACATTACAAACTTATTATAGTAAACCAATGAATAAAATATGGATTTCTAAAGCCTTAATTAAAAATATTACTGATCCCAAGAAAATATTGGTACCAAATTCTTTTCATTCTTAAACTGGATTGTAGTAAAGGTGTATGAAGAGTTCATGTAAGATATTATGGTACTTGGACAGTGGGTGTTCAATACACATGATAGGGTTCTACTCTTATGTCACATTTCATGATAATAAAAAATGTAAAATTATTGGCCTTGTCCAAATCGATAACTCTATCTCAATTTCAATTTATAATATTATTTTTTGATGGTATTAAGTAAAATATTCTTATCATTTCACAGTAATTTGATGATGGATTTCATGTTAAACTTGAAAATGATTATTTTAATGTCTTCAATTCCAAAAATGATTTAGATTTTACTTCTTTTAGGAATAAAAATGTATATATTGTTAATCTTGACTCTTTATTCTCACAAAATATTTCATTCTTAAGTGCCTTTAATAATGATTCTTGGCTCTAGAATAGGATACTAGGACATTGTAACATTCAATATATTAGAAATCATACTAGAAAAAAACTAGTCGCAGATCTTCCTAAGGGTTAGTTTCCAAATGATAAAGTATATTATCCTTGTCAAAAAGTGAAACAAAAATAAAATATCGTTCAAACCAAATAAAAAATTTTAAACTTCTCATCCTCTTAAAATGGTTCACATGAATGTGTACATAACATATAGAGTTTCAAGTAAAAATGGGAAGAACTATGTCTATTTTCAATTAGGTAAATTTCCAATGTGTACTTAGACCTTCTTTTTAGCTTGAAAAAGTGAGGCTTTCTCAAATTTCAACATCATTGCTAGATCAGTATAAAACCTTAGTGGAGTTAGAATCAAATCATTATGAAGTGATCATGAGAAAGAGTTTTAAAATCAAGAGTTTGAAAAAAAATCTCACAAAATAGATATAGTCTAAACTTATATGCTTCTATGACACCCCAACAGAATGGAGATGTAGAAAGGAGAAATAGGACCTTGCAAGAAATAACCCATACTATGCTTAATGGATATGATATATCTATTTATTATTGGGAAGAAGATATGAATACATATTGCTATATAATCAATATAGTTTTAATTAGATCTATTCAAAATAAAACCCCCTATGATATGTTCAATAATAGGAAACCTAAGGTTAATTACTTAAAATTTTTTAGTTTCAAAGTCATTATTATCAAAACAAAATACCATGTTGAAAAATTTTCCTCCAAGAGTGTTGAAGGGATTTTACTAGATCATTCAGTATCTAGTAAAGCCTGTAGAGTCTTTAATAAGATAACCAAGTGTGTGGAAGAATATTTTCATGTAATGTTTGAAGAAACAGTTCCACATGAGTATAAAACATCCCTAGAAAATCTTGAGGATAGCCTGTATAGTCTAGAGATAAAAACTAATTGTTTTGATGTTTCAATTAAATAAGCAGAAAAATCCTTCTCTTGAACATATCAAGATTCTAACCAAAAGGAACCTAAACCTATAGATGACCCTAAAGTAACCATCCTTTCTTTTTATATATCTATTACAACCCTTAATAACCATCCTTCATTTGTTGTAGTTTGATACTTAGATAAAGGAACATATACAAGATCTCCTCAAAGAAACTAGTTTGAACATCATGTCTTTTTGTTACAGGTGGAACCTCAAAATATCAATGATGCAATCAATTTTTGATTCTAGATGATGGCTATGCAAGAATAATTAAACTAGTTTAACAGAAACAGTGTTTGGATACTTTTTGATAGACCGAAACACACCTTAAGAATAGTCACTAAGTTGGTGTTTAGAAAAAAAATGGATGAAGCCGATAAAATAGTAAGAAATAAATATAGGCTAGTTGCACTAGGTTAAAGTTAATAGGAAGGAATAAACTATGAAAAAATATATACACATGTGTCCTGACTAGAAGCCATTAGAATAATACTAGCTTATGTAGCGCATCTTAATTTTAAACTTTGTTAAATGGATGTCAAAATTTCATTCCTAAATGGTTATATTGTTGAGGATGTTTTTGTTGAACAACCCCCTAGTTTTACAAACCCTATTTTTCAATTTTTTTTTAAATTAAAAAAATATTTGAATGGATTAAAATAGGATCCATGATATTTTTATGATAGGGTCAGCACATGTCTTATTTTTAAAGGTTTTACAAAAGGTATTTTTATTCCTACTATTTTCATAAAAATAGTTTCTAATACTGTTTTAGTTTTTCAAATATATTTTGATGATATTATTTTTTGGATCTTCAAAAAATAAATTATGAATTGGTTTTTCAAAAATGATGCAAAATATATTTGAAATGAGTTGAATTGGTGAAATCAAATTAATTCATGGATTTAAAATATTTCATAATAAGAATGTTATTATATTGAATCAAAGTAAATATACTAAATATATTTAAATCATTTTAACTTGGATAGCACTAAAAGTAGTGATAATACTATGACTAGAAATTGTAAATTGGATCTTGTTGAAGATTGGAAATCAGTAGATCAAGCCAATTATAGTGGTATGATTGTTATTCTTCCCTACATGACTTCTAGTCTACATGATATTATTTTTATTTTATGTATGTGTTCTTGTTTTCAATAAAATCCTATAGATTCACATTTACTTGATGTTAAAAAAATTTCAAATACCAAAAATATATAACTAACATAGGACTGTTCTACCCTAGAGGACAACCATTTGAATTAGTTCATTATTATAATGCTACTTTGGGTGGTTACATGTTATATAGAAATTGCAACGATAGAACATGTCAAACTTTAAGAAAGTCATTAGTTTCATGGTGTAGTAAAATGAAATAAAATTCATTATCTACTGCTGAAGTTGAATACATAGATTTTGGTAGTTGTTGTCCCCAAATTTTATGGATGAAACTCACATTACTAGACTATAGTAATCAATTTACACATGTCCTTATAAACTGTAACAACCTATGTAATATTAATATTTCTATGAATCCATTTTCTCATTCAATAACAAATCATATTGGTGTTATATATCACTTTTCGAGATATCAATATGAAAAATGTGATATAACTTTAGAATCATCAGAATTTATCCTCATCATAGTAATATGTTTACTAAGACATTAAATTCTGAAATAATGAGTTACATCAGACATGAGTTTGGTATGATCAATTTTTAGTGACTCACTATTGATGACTCACCATGGATGACTCTTCGTGGATGACTTGATGTTGATTACTCACCATTGATGAATGACCATTGAAAACTCACCAATAGGACTCACCATCCTGTCTAACTATTCTTTACTTTATTATTTTTCTATCTAGAATTTAAAACATCGTTTAATTATTTGTTTCATTTTATTTTAACCCTCAATTCTTGATTTATGATATCTAAATTTATAAACGATAAAACTAAAATTGATCTGACTTGGTTGCTCACTCTCACAATCCATCACTTGCATTATTTTTATCCAAACTACTACCTTTATCCTTTGAACTGAAACCTTTAAATATCCCCAATGGATTAATTAATGTGTTTCCTTGACAATTTTTTGGATGAGTCACATCATTATAAGAGTCACAAATATGAATCTAGTAAACATAAACAAAAACCAATCCATCTCAGACTCGCGATCTAAATCATCACTCCTAAAAAGGACGTTCATTATGAATGGTTATTTCCATGTAAGTTTCCCTTATTGAATGTGTTGTAAGAAAAATTTTGGTTAGATTTGTTCTCTAATGAGAAGAAACTATTTTGTCCTAAGATTGTGCATTAGTTTTATTTGTATGTGGAGTATATTCTTGAAGGCACATAATAATTTTGGATTAAGTTCATAATAAATGGTAAAAGATTTTTTTTTCTTTATAGAAGTGGGATGAAGGTTGAAAAGTATTTCATGAATGTATTTTCAACAATTATCAAGCCAGTTATCCTCCTCCTATTAATATTTTCATTTTTTAGAAATTAGTAATAGATCTTACAACAAATGGATTTCCATGAAGGCAATTAGCAACAAATATTAATGGTGAATGTAGGTTACTGTTAAAATTTATTGAGAACCATTTCTTTCTTAGAAAAAGGAATTTTTCCTCTCTCAAATACCATGATGTATATTTTGTTATACATGGTGGAGGAAGGCCATAATATTAACTTATACGGATATCTAATGTTGAATTTTAATGAAGTGATGAAACCCCAATCCAAGTAAAATTCCTTGTTTTATCCAATGTTTATTTTTGTAATGTTAAATTTAAAAGGTCTGGTGAATGAGGGTGAAGAATTAGTAACTGACCATGATTGGTTTTTCATCACAAATTCTATTTGTAAGAGTATGAATATAAATTGGAATCTATGGATTAAATAGTGGTTTGAAGACAGTGATAAGATTTATGAGGTAGTCAATCCTATTAAACACCCCCCAAGGCCAAGATCCATGGATGATCTTAGTTTAGGACAAGAATAAGTTGGTGTGTATTCTGATAAAGATGAAGAATAATATGAAGCAAATCATGGAGAATAATATCATACTAATGATAGAGGTGACCTAGGTATCGAAGGAAGTCCCGATAGAATGACATCTGTACTTGCTTGCCCTCATTACCCTCTTCCTACAAAATAACTTATTCTTTCAAAAGATGATGATGAAAATACTAAATAATTATATAATGTTGAATATGTTGGTAAAAGTGAAAGTTAAGAAGGTGAGGATTGTGATTGTGAGGGAAAAAAAGAAGATTATAGTGATGAATATGATGATGATGATGAAGGAGAATAATTTGGTGAAGAAAATGTAGATGGTGAAAATGATGAAGAAGAACAAGGAAGTGGTAAATCTGATAGTGGATCAAACCATCCTGATGATGTTAAAGGTCCTATTGTAGAACCTTCTGATATTACTCAATATATTGTTGAGCTTGTGAATACTGATGATTCTAGTTTTGTGGAATATAAATTAGTTTTGAAATCCCATGAAGCTCCTAAATAAATTGTGTTTGAGAAAAGATATCCATATGTTTATATGAATAACGAAGGTCATGTTGAATAAAAATCTCTATTAGATCCAGTGCAAGAAAATGATTATTCCAGAGTGAAATTATATGTTGAGGGGAGCAACTGAAAAAACTCTAAGAGTTGATACTCTCATTCTGTATGATCTGAAAACCGAAGTATGGGATAATGCCATTGGTATGTCACCGTTGGATTATAATTTCTAGATTCATATGATGAGGAATTTGATCCTAAGGGGTCTATGGTTAAATTATTTAGTCATTCCCAAAAAGTTATAGTTGGAACAACTCTAGAAATAGCACTTAATTCAGTAGTATCTCCTACTCTTATTTCTGATCCTCCTGTTGCACCAATACCAGTAGAATATTTGACTTAGAATGATTTCAAAATGTTTAAGTAATAGTTATGCTCAGTTGTTAGAACATTTTTTACACATAAACCATCTCCTATAGCTATTCTTAGTGAAAAGGTTGTATTTATTATTTTACAAAGGTTTTGTTTTCAGATTCAACCTTATATGATTTCAGTGGTTGAAGCAGTTGTAAAGAAAAATAAATATTTAAGTAGTGATTTTGTTTATCTTGTTTCTTTAATTAATAGTTTGACCATTGAATATAGAGAATCTTTAGACAAGGTCCTGAAAAGTCTTGGAGACACCTCTTCTGAGTTTTATGAGGATGATTCACCTACTCCACCAACTCTTGACCATGTTATTTTAAGATTAGTTGTCTAATATTCCATTAATAAGGCCTCAACCTCTACTACTCCTACTTCTCAGAATGTTGATATTGATTTGATCATAACTCTAGTAAGGGAAGAACTACATACAATTATGGGTGGAACATATCAGAAGATCCTAGAAATACTAAAATAGAATTGTGATCATATATATTATATGGTGAAGTTTTTCACAAAAAGAGATACGTCTACTCAGTCATATAATTACATCAGCTAGATATTACTTTCAAGTACTTTTTTAAAAATCTAAAGAGACCCCCTTTTACTCATGCCATCAGGGAACATGTGAAACATCTCAAGGAGCTAACTCATAATTTGAAAAAGTTTACAGAGAATAATTATGATTTCATAAAGGCAATGGAAAAATGTGGTCATATAATCATGGACTTTATAAAACTTTTGAACACTTACTTGCATCTTCAGAGTACTACTATTGTAGCACTAGAGGCATTAAATATTAGACTACTAATTGATAATTTTCTGTCAGGATCAATCTACCCATTAATTGGTCCCCAGTTTAGAGAATCTGTGACGAAAAATCATTTTGGTCCTCCGCCTACAATTGTTCAACCATTTCCCTTCTCTGAAGCATAGCCTCTTATTCATATAAGACATGTTATCGATAGATCTAACCTATCCTACTAAAATTCATACATCTATTGTTCCCTTTAAAGATTCAATTCATCTGTTATACACCTCTTCTCCTTCTGTACCTATGTTTCGTCCATCTATCACTTATGATAAGGGAAAGGCACCAATTGATCATTCCTTGTAAAAAAAGTGATTCTAATGATATTGGATAGGGATTTAATTTTTTTTATCATATAATATACTATCTTTTTATAATAAAATGCATTATTAACTTTTCACCATTTTATGTTCTTTATCTCTTGTTATTTACTCTTTATCATCAAATTTATTTGTTCTCCTTTTGGATAATCCCAAAAGGGTGACAAATATGAGATGGAATTTTCTTGGTATTTAATTTGAGTATTTATATTATCATAATTTAATCTCGCATGATCAGTATGATCTATTAGAAATAAAAAAATTTAGTTGTTACTTTGATTATTATGTATGGATTTTTAGTTCCATGATTTATGATCCTCAAAAGGAAGGAGATTGTTGGAATCCTTTAGTTTATTGATCATAAATAATGTCTAATCATATCTCACAAAGAGAAATTATGTTTAATCATGTTTAATTATATTCACATATAAAGTTAATATTTTCTATTAGTATTTAATAACAAAATAAATGTTTCTAATACATGATGAATAATGGGAAACTGTTAAGTTTAAGTTACCATTGATATGGACTCACAGACACTGCTAAGTATGAGTCACCAACAAGGTGAACTTACTATTGGAAATTTCACCATTGGTATCAAGTTACCAATAGGATGAGATACCAAAGGCATAAATTTTTTTCAAAGTATGAGTCACTAATGCATCAAGATACTGATGCACTAAGTCACCAATACATCACCCTACTGACAGCTCAACTCGGAATTTTTGAAAAGGACGAGACACCATCACATTGAACTACTGATAGTAGGGTCACCATCCAGTCTCCCTACTGATATAATGGCCTACTAATTCTGACTCAACATTCATTAGTTACCATTCGTAATTCACCTCTACTCAACTCAACCATTCAATATTTCATAATTCTCTAATTATGAGACACCAGTTCTATTTCATCATTCTAAGCCTACGGATCCGAGACACCATCAACCCTTCCTTTATCATTTAAATTCAAAATTATTTCAAACATTTATATTTATGAAACTTAGTACCATTATTTTACTAATGGATTTGTCTATATTTTGTAGGCTATATTTAATGGATGTCATAATACAGTACGAGGTGCGAGGTACATTCTCCTTGTCGGCTATAGTGTATAATTCTATAAACAGATCAAAAGAAAAGCATGGCCAGATAAATATAATTAGCTTCTCAGGTGCTTGGAAAAAAACCATGAACTACAAACTATATATACAAGATGAAATGATTATGAGAACTCAAACTAAAGAAATTATTGTAGCAACATACTAAAAAAGAAGAAGAGATCATCTTTTAAATCATAAACCTCACTAGATATATAAAACAGAAGCTCTCACGACACTCCTTTCTGTTATCTATTTTCAGAAGTTTACTAAAGCTACTTCTCAACACATAATTTGAGAGTTGAAATATATATAGAAAGTCACACAGAGCCTTATAAACTCTTTTATCAATATTTTTTCTCTTCTTTTTTATTTTTACTACTTTATGAGATGTGTGTGTGTCTCTCCCTAATAAATATGCGATCTGGATCCGTTGAAAAAATGGAATATAAATAGATATCTCTATAAAATATATATTTTACATCACACTACCCATGGATAATATTAGAAGAGGTACATGTGTATCCTGGTTGATTATTTTTTCACTCCCATAAAAACATTGGAATATGACTTTTTGACCAGGATAATGTGTATATTATTTTTTACCCAGATCTAGGTTGTGGATAAGAGTTTATTTATATATAAACTGCATGGTGGTAGGTGATCACCAAGTGGAAAGGATTAATTCTCTTCTTGAGAGAAGTCCTCTTATTTAAAATCCATTGTGACTTAACATTATAATTTTCTTATCTTTATTTATTCACATCAGAAAACTTCACTTTAATTTGATAGTTACTATTAGAGAGTGTTTATATTAGAATATGATTTACTAGATTGATTTAAAATATTAAAATAATAATCCATATTAATTTAACTGAGAACTAATCAATCCTTGATAAATATTTTAAAAGATTAAAAAAAATATAAATCTACAACTTTGGTTAAGTTAGTTTTTTTTATATCAAAATTGGGGAGCTTTTTAAAAAGTTTTTTAGACAGAAATTTTTATAGGAACTCAATTCACCTCCCTCTTGAGTGTCCTACTCTGGAAATAAATATATTATATTTATTATGTATTTATTATTATGTAAATATTATATAACACATTAGTTAATTTTATCAATTTTTTGGAAATATGATTACTTCAATTGTGGACCTGTGGACTATCACCTCCTCAAAGAGATGTTAATCGTTCACAATTTACATGGAATTTATGAACAGTGTTTTCAATAAAAATATGTAAAATATATTAAAAAATAATTATACTAGAAATAAAAAATATATATATATATCATTTACATTTGGAAAAGGGGGATTTTGTGGGCGCTCTCAAATGAATTGTGATTTTTGGGTATTTAGGTGCGGCAGACTAGATGACCAAGGTCATCTCTCAAAGGAGGAAGTAATTTAAATATTTATTAAAGGTATTTTAAACATAAAATAAATTGGAAAAAATGAACTACTTAAAAGGACGGGGGTTTCCATTTATAAAGATAGAATATGTATGCTGGAAGAAGATTGTATTTTTTTTAAATGTGACTGAGAAAAAGAAAATAGAAGATATTTTTTAGAAAATATTTTTAAATTTCCTAATATATATAACTATCACTATTAATTTATTTATTAATAATTATAATTTAAATTAATATTCACATAAATATGATCCCCTAATTTGTTAACCCTAGAACCCTATAGGATTTAACTTAACCATAAGGATGAAATTAATTAAACCTAAGGCTAGCTTCAGAACATGCAATCGTAGTACCCGTCTTTGATTAATTTTATAATGATATGTTATGGTAAGTGGTAAATTATCAAACATATAAACTCTATTGATAAGGATAAATTGAGTATAGGTATTATATTTGAATTCTATAAATTGATCACATGTGGTTTTGTATCACCGATTAAGATCACACTCTCACAATTCACACAATACTCGACCTCACGTATTTTGTTTTAATTATTATATTCCCTTTTTAGTATCATTTATACTAAAAACTCAATTAATGTATTATATTAATTTAAATAAATTATCTCATTTATTCAAAATATATCATTGAATATGTTAATAGAAAGATTGATTACTAAAAAAATTACTATTCTATGAGCGGTGATGTCATCATAGAAATGTATTGCATGTGAAAAGTTTAAAAAGGGTATAACCCAATATCATTTCTAATATTAATTTCTAACCAAAATATTATAAGTAAAAACGAAGATAAATTATCAAAAGAGAAGAAAATAGAAGAAATAAAATAGGAACAAAGAAGTTTATAATAAAAACAAAAAAAATTACAACATGAGAAATAAAGGAAGAATTAGATGAAGGTATCTTTGCTTAAAGAGATCTTATTATGAGTATATAGAGTTATATAACTTAAAGTATGTTGAGATGAATCCAATATAACTCTAAAATATGATCACTTCACTCCTTTTCAGAATTCTAAAACGGGTGTCGATGTTCTAATTTATATCCAAAATGGGATGTCGTTTTCAGCACCTAGATTTCAAAATACAACTTGTGTCACGGTTTTGGGTTGGAAAATGGCCTTATATGGACTTGGAAAAAAGGTAAAAGTTTTTGGTCACCATATTTAATATCTCTATATAATATTGGGTAGAAAATGAATGAATACAACCCGAGATATTTCTGAAATATAGAACAAATTTTTTGACTTTGACTAGCTTTGGTTTCTTGGAATGATCAACTCAGTTGGGGGCCTTTCTAGATGAATTGTACTTACTGGTCTTTAAGAGAGTTCTATCCAACAATATTTTGGATAATCCTCTAATATTTTAGACTATTTTAATAAACATATTTTTCCAAACATATAAAATAGTGTACAAATATCATTGGGCTCCAATGCAGTTTGGCCCATTTTCCTTATGCATAATCTTTGGGCCCCAATTCACCTCATCCTATAATGAAATAGCCAAAAACGTATAATTTATCTTGTTAATAGTGATAAAAATTGGGTAATATAATCAAATGGGAATTGAATTTTTTTATTTTATTAGTAATTTTAAATATAAAATCATTTTAAAGAAGTGGTGTAAAGGTGAAATAAATTAGTGAATTGTGGTACAATCATACCCCCACACTTACCCTTTTGAACTCCTGGACAAAAACTCATATCATGTATTTCAAAAAAGTTGAAAATATGTGTATGTTTATATTCCCCAAAACATAGTGGAAGTATATGAAAAGTAATAATAAAATCAAGAGTTGATATTAATAAATTTGAAATTCATTGTCTCATAAATTGTATCAAAATGAAATCCAGTGAATTTAATGACACTAGTCATACGAAAAAAGGTTATGGGTTGATCATGAAATTAATTCCCTATGTATGTGTGTGCTAACCATTTAAATATCATATCATAAACTATTATTTAGTATATTCAACTCATGTAAAAAATTATTCTTGTATGGTTTAATTCACTGATCCTATTCTATATTCCATTGTAATAAAATTTCAAGACCCCCTCACTTAAGAATTTTTGAAAGTCAAACCATAAGCTCATGAACTATATATCAACATGTGTTTTACATGTAATCACTCCACTAATTTATAATTTTTGTTGTTTTTTTCTAAATTTTCACCGGGAAAAATATCACTCTCATATTTCAACCCTTGTTTGATCTATTCATGGAACTAATTGTAATTGTTATAACAAGACCAATGGTTGAGGAAGATTGGGTATTGACTTTCCAAAGAAAGAACCCTTATTGTTTGTTTTTTTGTTTTTAGTTTCTAAATAGGTACAATAGTCAGCTAATAGGTACCCACTCATAGGTCATTATAGCGTACTAATGAAATTGATCATAAGAGAAACAAATGTATATAGAAACCACTGATATAAGATGATTTTTCAACAAAACTTGGATATTCAATTAATTGAGTATGGAAAATTTCATAAGTCATGGTTGTATGGAAATTTGTGTGGATAAATCATTGAAATAATTTACTGTGAACAAATATCACATAAAATGGTGTCAAAATAAAAAATGTTTTGTAATGAAACAACCAATCATATCGTCAATGACATCAATTTTGACAAAAATAAACCATTAAGGCTGAAATCGTGCTCATTTTTAAGATTCTACCAATGAATTTTTAAAACATACTGTTTTCATATTTTCCACATGTAAATGATCATGTTACATGATATGTTTTTTTAATTGTTTTGTTTTTCAATTTTTAACCAAAAACATAATAGAAAACACACAAAAACACACTAATGAAAATCCAAAATCACTACCCCAAAATGTTGTCCCCTCCCCCAAACCTAAAATATTTCATTATCCTCAATGTGAAATAAAGATATGATATGTGCACATGAAATATAGAATTTTAAATTGGAAATCTAATATAAAAGTGAAAGGGATAAGAACCACCAGATATTCTCTATTGATGATGGGTCATGTGGTGTGACGAAATCAACTTCATGGGTGAGAAGTACATCAATGTATTTCTTCAAATGTTTCCCATTAAGTATAAATCTCTTCCAAGTGTCCTCTTGTTTTATTTACTTGATGGGTGTCTTGTATGACATCCTTTAATCCAAAAGCACATCATCCAAGCACTTTCTCCAATCCTTCTTATTCTACTATCCAGTTTTCTCAAAAAAAAATTCAACCCGTCATTGGAAACCTTATCCTAGAAATTTTTTTAGGCGTGGTATTTTGTTGATTTTTTGTGTGTCACCCCATACTTCCTAAGGGAGGAAGATAAACTATAATTGGAGAAGTGTGTCCCCTAATCACTGATGATAGCCTTTGGTAATCTAAACTTGAAAAAAGTTTTTGCCTTGATAACACCCACTACAACATGAGAATCATCAATCTTGGTGGCCTTAGAATCCACCCATTATCTCACATTATCAAAAACAAAAAAAAAGTACCAAAAACATAATGAACATATAAAATTACCCATAAAATCAATTCCCCAAACATAAAAAATCTCACATAATAATATAGGTTTTTGGTGTATCTCATGTCTCTTAAAATGTTCCCAGTGTGTTGGCAATGTGATCATGACTTACAAAACACGTGAACATAATGGAATAATCTAGGACAAAATAATACAGAGTCTAAGACCTTCCTAGTTATTCTTTGGGGTCTACTGTTTCCACCACAGGAAATTGTATGGAAGAAATATAAAACTCACTCAATATTATGATCAGGAGAACACCTCCAAATAATTGGATCACTACATGTTTACTAGAGGTAGGGATCATCCAAAACATCAAATATAGTCTCATTCATTAATTTTGGACTTTTTGTTTCTTTAACGTTGAAATAATTTTATAGTAAACAAGGTATTTGAATAAATTACCATACCACGTATCTATACCTGAGAGTGTGTAAATATGATCATTTAGAAATGTGTCCAGAAGTGGTACTTGGTGCATGGTGTTAGCCTCTAGGATGTGAGTAGGCCTACTCATGTGGTCTTCCACCATGTTTTTTGAACACTTATTTTCTTTTATCTCAATATCCAATTATTGAACATGTATCATCCCTGTGATAATTCTATGATTTCCATCTGCCTTTCTTAAGTGGTACCTTAGAGCTACATGGTCAGAAAAAAAACTTTAGAGCCCAACAAATATGAATGGAATTTATCTACAGAAAATATGCTGGTAGGAAACTCATTTTATGTGGTTCTGTAGTTTTATTAGGTGAATCTAATGTACTCAAAGCATAGGAAATGACATGTGAATGTCCCTCCACCCTCTTTTATAAGATAGTTCCAAATAAGAAGATCGAATCATCATACATAAGAATAAATGGAGTGTCTCATGGTGGGGTCTGTATGATCGGAGGATTGGTTAGATGCATCTTTAGCCCATCAAATGATGTCCTTAAAGAATCAAAAAATAGAAAATCAGAATACTTTTTAAGTAATCATGACATAATAAGAGAAATATTACTGAAAAATTTGATGAAAGACTGAAAAATCAAAAAATCCCTATGAAATATCTAATATCACGCATAAATGATGTATAGGGTAAGGATGAAATGATATCTACCATAGATTTTTCAACCTCTATTTCATGTTTTGACACTAAATTACCAATGATAATTCCATGATCTACCATGAAATGAAACTTTCAATGTTCAATACCAGATTATTCTCAATACAACTATTCAACTCCTTTCCCAAACTAAAGATACATTCATCAAAAGAGGTTCCATACACTATAAAATCATCCATAAATACCTCCATGTAGGTCTTAATGAAATTGAAAAAAATAAACAACATGAATCTTTGGAAGGTACATGGGGAATTTCATAGTCCAAATGGGATCTTTTGGTATGTAAATGTACTGAATATAGAATTGAATGTTTTCTTCTCTAGATCCTTTGGATCTATAGGAACCAGAAAATGTCAAGAAAATCCATCCACGAAACAATAATGTGTCTTCCCGACTAGTCTCTAAAACTTCTAATAAATAATTGGGTGGAGGAAACGATCCTTGTGAGTTGATTGATTTAGTTTTCTATAATAAACACACACACCAAATGTTTTTCACCATCATTGTAACAAAATTCTCTCTCTAATTTTTTAAAATAGTAATTCCACTTTTCATATCAACAAAATGAATTGGACTCACCAACTATGAATCTAAAATGGGATAAATTATACCTTCCTTGAGAAATTTTTCAACTTATTTTTTTAAAACTTCTAGAAGAGTTGGATTTAGTATCCTTTGTGGCTACCTAACAAGTTTATCCCCATCCTCCAAAATAACACTATGCATGAAAATGGAGGGTCTAATATGTGATATGTCAACCATGGTTCACCCGATTACCTGAATGTTCACCTCCAAAAGATTGAAAACTGTTTCATCATGTTCAAGAGTGATTTTTTTAGAAAATATAACAAGTAATCTCTCACTACTCAATAATTATGAGTATTTTAGATTTGATGGAAATGGATTGAGTTCCAGTGTAGGGGGTAATTTATGGATACAGACATTAAAGGAACTGATATATGCAAACAATGAACATTAGTGCCTGGATAGACATCATCAAAATCAAATAATAATGCCTTAGATTCATGATGATACTCAATCTCCAAGTCACAATTAGAGTAAACATTATCCAAATCAAAATATAAATCCATTAAAAATTAAATCATAGAGAGTTTTTTCATTATGAACTTCCATGGAATTGCTCTTATATATCAAACTAGAACCTATACTCATAATATCTCTATGAATGGGACAATAAAAATATAAGGGGTTTTTACTTGGTGGTTAAAATGGGAGATAGAAAAAGAAAAATGGACCTATTAGGGGTACTTCATGGAGTTCATAACATTAAATATCACTACTTAATCTCCAAATTTCCTTGAATGTATACCCTCATGGACATTTAATATCATTGATTCATTTTTTAGGAAGGTTCTACCTAAGATAATTGGATCATGGGAATTTACCTAATCATCCTCCATGTGAAGATCATATATTTCTATTGGAAATATAATGTCTCTTACCTGAACAAGTACATCCTCAAGGACTGTCGTTGGATATTTTGTAGCTCTATTCATCTACTACACCACCACTCTCATCAACTTCAACTCACCAACATGAAATGAAGATAACATAGAGTGATCCATCACATTTTTAGAAGCTCCTAAATCATATAAATCATCATAAAAGTGTAACTCCCATATGGTGTATGGGATGGTGAATTTCCCTGGATCCTTGCACTTTGTTGGAATTTCATGAGTTGGTGTAATGAGTGCTGAAACCTTTCATCCAAGTCTGATCCTCTGATTTTATTTGATCCCACTTATAGTGGTATGAATTTATTTTATGAATTTCACATACCTTGGGATTTTCTTAATGGCTTGAAGTATAGGGATGTTGATCTGAACATGCTTGAATTTATCCAAAACCAATTTTTGAATTTCCTCGTCATCCATATTTTTTGTCTGTACAACTCTATTTGAAAATGGAATAGTTTTATGAGGAACACCATCAATATTTTTCTTACCTTTTTCTTTCTATTTTGGTTTCTCATTAGTATGTATTGAATGGGGCTTTATCATAGTTGTGGAAAATCTCAGTGGAACAATGGGTGTAGTGCTATCAGTTTTTTTCTTATCACTTCTCAATGTTATAGAATAGACATTTACCATAGGATTTGGAGTTGTTTGGGAAAGAATATTTATATAATTCTTACTTACCAGTTCATAGAGGGCGGTGGAAATCTAGCTCATTTGAGTCTTCATCTTCATAAACTCGGAATATTGACTCGTCAAATCATTCTATTGATAAAGATAAAATTTGTTTCAAAGGAGCATTAGTATTAGAATTTACCTTTAGTTGATATTTACCTTGTTGTTGACTTGTTTATTCTGGAGCTTCAAATCTCGTTTGGGGTTATTGGAAACCCAATTGGTAAGGTGGATGCTGCCAGAATTTTTTTTAAAAGGGGGCCTTTATTATTGTCCAGATCCATAACTCATATCTAATTAATGACTACACCCATTATTGTATGTTGGATAAAAATACTCATACTTATTCTATGGATGTTTCTATTGTTCTGATGATATGCTCTCCCAAAGAATAATGATGTGCAATCCTCTATCTCTTGTAATTGGGGAAACCAATTAGTAGGGTGGTTTGTCTCAGTGAAAATAAATCAAGGACTTATTGAAGAGGGTTGGGATGTATTTTGAGACAAATAAATATTCCTCACCATAATAGTCAATTCTTCCAACTTAGTATAAATTGAATGATTTTGAAGAGATGAAGTACTTACCTGATGTACTCTTCTAACATGTGGTGTACCTCCATTGTAAAATTTTTGGGAGTTTTGTTTCATCTTGTCAATAAATGAACATGTAGTAGTTGGTATTTTTATCAATTCCCCTATATATATGGAATCCACCATGATTCTATCCATAGGAATGAGGCCTTCATAGAAGTACTGGATAAGGAGTTTCACACTAATTTGGTGATGTGGAAAGCCTACACACATGTTCTGGAATTTCTCCCAGTACTCGTACATTGAATCCCCTTGTGATTGATTGATCCCAAAGATATTAAAATGAATGGAATTGATCCGTGATTCTGTAAAAAAATCTATGCAATAAAATATGGTCCAAAGCATTCCTACATGTTACATATTCGGGTTGTAAATAATACCTCTAGTATTTTTCAGTACAATAAAGTAAGAATGGTAATGCTATTAGGTTTATTTGATAATTAGAGACTTTTATTGGTTTTAGGGTTAAGAAATAAACATTAGATTCCTTTAACTGTTTTTTTGGATCATCACCAGATAATCCATGAAACTTTGGAAGAAGGTGAATTAACCCAGATTTCAATTCAATGTCTGATTCAAGGTTTGGATATGCAATAAAATTTTGTTGATAGTTAATGTCAGGTGAAATAATTTCTAGAATGGTTATATTAAGTTTATTATTATTATTTTCATCCACTGGTTATTGTTTTATATTGGATTCATAAGTGTTTCAAATTTTAATATTCATAGTGGAGGAATTACCCATATGGGTAAATGATGACAGTTCCTATATAATGAGATTATATGATTCGATCCCTAAGATTGCGTTCAATCCTAGGGTCAAGATCCAAGACGTACTAAGGATTGGATCATGTATTAAATCATATAAATTTATAATATTAGACCATAATATAATGACAATAATATTAAATTTATGTTCTAATAGATAATAAAAAAGATAGGAAAAAAAGAATGAAAAACAAACAAAAAAATTAAGAGAAAGGGGAAATAAGAAAGAATAAATTAGATAAAAATGGATAAAATAAAAGTAAACAAATAAGTCAAATTATTTGAATAAAATACCTTCCTCCCAATAAATAGTGCCAATTTGAAAATCACACTACCCTATGTGCTCTCTAATGAAGTGTGATTTTTGGGTACTTTGGTGTAGTATAGTGGATGACCAAGGTCATATCTCATAGTAGGAAGTAATTTAAAAACATATTAAAGGTATTTTGGAAATAAAATAAAATGGAAGAAAGAGACTATATAAAAGGATGGGTGGTTTCCATTTAAAAATCAAGAATAATTATTTTGGAAGATGATTTTTTTTAGAAATGTAACTGGGAAAATGAAATAAGAAGATGTTTTTTAAAATATTTTTAAAAGGAGTAATATGTCTAAATATACCTCTTAATTTACTTATTAATAATTATAATTTAAATTAATATCCAGTTAATAGAACAGTGATTTGGTGTATGATATAAGGATAGATAATGTTTAGTGGAAAATTAGATCACATATACACTATATTAATTAGTATTAATTGAGTTTATGTATTTTATTTGAACTCTGCGAATTTCTCTCATGTGGTTTTTATCCCTAATTAAGATTGCACTCTCAAAATTCACACAATACACAACCTCGTGTGTTTTTGGTTTCAATTACATTATTTTTTTCATTTAAATTAAAAACGGAGTTAATAGATCAGATTATGTGAATTAAAGTATCTCAATAATTTAATATAATTTAATGAATAAATTAATAGGTAGGTCGATTACAAATAAACTCTTCCATGGGAGGTGTAATCTTCATAGAAACTTATTGCATGGGAAAAGGTCTAGAAATGGTATAACCCAGTCTGGTTTCTACTATTTATTTCTAGACCAAAGAGTATGAGTAAATAATAAGTTAATTTAACAAATCATAAGAAAATAGAACAAATAATCTAGAAACTTAGAATATTATTATAAAAACACAAACATTACATCATCCAAAAGAGGGGAAGGCTTAATTAAAGGGATCAATGCTTCAAGAGCTCTCCCTATGAGTATAGGTAGTTACAGAACCTCCATGAAGATGAGAGGAATCCTCTATAACTCTAAAATTTTTATACATCACTCCATTCTCAAACATCCAAATGGGGTTCCCAAGGTTCTAATTTATAGCAAAAATGGGAAGTGGGTTTATGAACCTGTATTTCAAGATACCACTTGTGTCCAGTTTGGGATTAGTAAATTGCCTTATATAGACTAGGATAAAAGAGAAAATTTGTTGGATGGAATCATTAATATCTCCATGTAATTTTTTTTTGAAATTATGACTAAAGCCCATGATTTGGATGAAATACATATCCAAATATTTTACTTCATACTGAATCAGTTTCTTGGGTAGATCTGCTCAGTTAGGGAACTTGCTGAATGAATTGGGAGTTGTGGTCTTCAAAATAGTTGTAGCCCAAAAAATTTTGGATCTTCCCAAAAAAATACATCCATTTTAATACATGTAGTTTGTGGAACATATAAAATAGTGTACATGTTTCCTTGGCCTTCCATGCAGTTTGGCCCATATTCTATGTGTACCATCTTTGTCCCTCAAATTCATAACCTCCTATAATGAAATCACCAAAACAAATATAATATACCTCATAAATAGTGATAAACATTGAATAGTATAAACAAATGGGAATTGAAATTTGTTATTATATTTATTATGAAAAATTTAAAAATAGTTTAAAGAATTTGTTTAAAGGTTAAATAAAGTAGTGAGTTATGGTATTATCACTTTCCCATCATTAAAAATATGACAAGAAAATAGAAATTGTGATCATCTATACACACATCCTTCCATCTCCATAAACAGTGTATTTCATTTCATACTTTTATCTTTTTTAAATTGTTATAAATACATATAAACAAAATATAAATGATTTAAATTTCATTTTTATAATTTTATAAATATGTAAATCATTATCTATGTAATGTGACCAAGAATAAAAAGTCAAAAAATATATGAAAAATAAAGAGGTTATTGCCTGAAATGTAACTTTAACATAAAACTATTAAAAAAATAGTGATACAAAGTAATAATAAAATCATATATTGTATGAAATATAATAATATATTTAGTTTTTAAATTTATAATAAACTTATATTTATTAAACATGGGGTTTTAATGTGATCAAATAAATTTAAGACTTAAGGAATGGAAATTTCATAGCACTTTTCATATCCATGAGATTCATTCCATAATCATCACTCGTTTTTTTGTGGTTTATATACTTCATTATGAAATGTTATATAATTAATTTACCTTATTTAATGATTTTAAATGTTTCAATTGGTGTTATTATTTCATGGGCATCATGATTCAAAAGTTACTTAGGTAGTAAGAGGATTTATAGTCTCACATTTATTTCTACAATAGATATTCCATATGCAACACTAGTATTATGTGTCTGGTATATATACTACCCAAGAATGTATTACATGATTATTATTCAAAAAAATATTTTTATTTAATTATCCATTTGGTGATATCGCTTTCATGGGGTTTATGGTTTAATTGTTACAAAATCTGTATGGTAATTTTTTTCTCAATTTTCCTTCTTGGAGACACATGTTATGTCATGAACCTACATTCTTTTATAAGAAATATATACTTCCATTTTACACCTCATATCAGAAATATTCTTATTTTAGTTAAATTTCAAGCTTCATGTAATATTATCACTTAATGGGGATTAATATTTAATGTTACCATAGTGGTAAGAATTTATTGCTACAATCTCATCATTTATTTGGATTGTTTGGTATTATACTTCCTCTAATAAATTCTTATGATTTGTCTCTAAAAATTATAATTATTTTTCTCATTATATCGTTGTTAATATTATATCCATGTAATGGTAAAATTTTTCAACAATTTGTTATTTAATATAAAAAATAAAATGATTCAATAAAAATATGACTTCATCTCTTTATTTAGTCAGAAATCTGTGCTCCTAAAAAATAATATTTTATAAAGATGTTTTCAGAATGTTTTTAAAATATATTTTAATGAAATTTTCAATGAAAATGAATTTCAATTTTTCTATTTTAAAAAAGAAAATTAAATTTCAATTCAAATTTTCGTTTAGATTATTTCATTGATATTTTAAGAGAATATATTTCAAAATGTTTGTAGGCCTTACTTATTTGTTTTTAATGTATTTCCAATGAAAAATGTTTTCAAACATTTCTCAATATTCTGTTTTATTTTATCAAATATATTATCGAATAAAAAACTTTTGAAATTTTTTTATGTTTTTAAAAGAGTTATTAAAGTGAAAAAAAATTCCACAAGAAATTTTTTAAATAACATTAAAAAATATCTTTATAGGAAAGGGATTTTTGAAATGGATTTATGAAATGGATTTCCAATAAAATGATATTATCCTTAATAAATGTTCCAATTTATATTTAAAAATCATTATCCATCAAAGAAAAAATCCTTTGAAATCGTTTATTCTCTTCTAGGTATATTATCCAATGTAACCATTCTTGTTATTTATTTGAATGGTTTATGTTTAAGATGATAGGTTGTTTATGAAAAATGTTTCTCTCCCACAGGTTATACCATGATAAAAATCTCACAAAACCCACTTAATTTCATTGTTTATTCTCTGTGGAAATGATTATTAAACATGATTATTTCTCATAGTTAATGACGTGATGTAATTATTATTACTTCCATTTCAATTAATTGGTTATGATATGTTGTTTACGAAACAAATAACTTTTTATAGATCACAATATAATTAATGATTCCTTATTTTTTGGCACACTTATGAAAACTTCATTATGTGATGGTTGGGACATATTTCTCCCACTAATTTATTGGGAAAATATTTATATCTTATGATATAATGATGGGAACTAGTTGATGATATTGATCCACTATGTGAAGAAGTTCTAACCTGGTCCACAATAAGGAAACAGATCTAAATTGGGATGGTGGTGTGTCATGACCAGTAAGTGTATCCACCATGTTGTTCCTTGATATGTTTTGGAAATGATCCTTCAATTATAGGGAATGATTTTACATTCTTATATGAATGCCGAAAGTTCCATGTCATATTCTTATGTTGTGATTTAAGGGATTATTCTATCTATTACCATATGATTTATATATTTTTAACAACAAAATCATTATTCCAGGACTCTTGATTATCCTATTTGATATTAAGGGAATTATCATATAATGACATAGTAATGTTCTCATACCCTTATTCTCATGTTGTGTTTACATATGTCCCTTGTTTACCCTTACTGATCATTTGAGCTCACCCCTTTATTATGTTTTATTTCCATGAGTTATGAAAAATGTTTTGTAATGGAGAAATAACGATGATATATTTAATGGTGGTAATGAAGATATTTCACCGAGATATAATATTATGTTTCCATGTTTTAAAATATATTTAATAAGTATGGTCCTCGAGAATGTAAATATGTAATTTTATGAATATTTTTCTAAAATGATATAAAATCCATGTATATTAATCCTAGGTCACTATAGTTTCTATCAATGGAATGTTTTAGCCACTATTTGAAAAATAGAATGAGAAAAAATTAGTGATATATAAAGGGATATGTCTATGGATATGTATTTGGATTACTCTAAGGATGACTCTAAAGATGACTAAACGTTTAGGAAAATATCCCTGAATTTTGGAATGAGATAGATCGGGTAGTTTCTAAAAAATTACCTCCCTTTATAGATAAAACGTGTGGGTATGTCTCTTTAATATATGTGCATAGGTTTAATAACCATGAAAAATTCATATTGATCTAGACATGATTGTGAACTGTTGCACAACAATGGTATATTCTGTACTCCCTGTTTGACACTCTCGGGGAATATACTCTCGAAATTCACAAACTAGTTATAAATCATCATGAAGGATTTAAATAGAATTCAAATAATATCACATTAAATTTGGTTTCATAATTTATACATCGTATAAGTAAATTTTAATGTTTTTTTGGTTTTATGATATGATAATTTTTTCTCACACAATGTTTTCTGGTTTTAGCCAATGGTGGTAACCAGAAGGAATTGGGTTAGTAATGAATGTGACCAACAATTTTATGATGTGCAGACCAATGTAATAATGACTAGAGTAAATGATGTTTTGATTATGCATAATAATTTTTCATGGAAAAATATTCACAAAGTGTTCAATAAATATCTCTCAGACTCAACAAAGAAGAGATGGAACGAGTTTGCTGAGATCTCAGGTAATGGAGACCATGGATGAAATAAGATCCAGTTTTCATTATGATGAGAATGTGCGAAGAATAACTCAAGTGTATGTCTCATCAAAATAAAGAAGGCGTTTTATCTGTAGAAAATATAGACACAAATAAAGTAACTATAAATGAAAAATTAAATGTTCAGTTAATGCAATGTATGGGAATATTTCACTCCATAATATATCATCAACTGTATAATGATTTAATTATTGAAGGTGTGGTAACTATGAAAATAAATTTCATAAAGTGAAATGTCATAAAGGAAATAAGAATTGTTGTTAAATTAATGTCCTTTTTAATTATTATAAAGAGACCACAAGTGACATATGAATGGTATGCTCTTTTCTAATAATATTGTTTATAAGCATTATTAAATTGAGTTTAATGAATGTTAAGACATTATTCATTTTTGATATTTTTTAGAAAGGGTTAATAAAGAATAATATGATGAGTCCTTGTTAATGTTTTGAGAAATAAGTGGGATGATTAATGTGTATACATATTTGAATTCAGGAATAATGTTATATGAATCATAAAGTATATGGTTTTCATTAAATATTTAAATATATATATTAAATTATGATAATGACATAGAAAATTCACATAATAAAATGGTGATAGTATTATTATTGGAAGGTATCCCTTGATATTTTTTGGAATTCTATAAAATGATGGTTAGTTTGGATAAAGATATGATTTATATGGATAATGTAAGGGGGATATTACTAATTACCTCAGAACTCATTAAGGATTTGATAAAAAAGTTGTTTATGCTGTCATGGATGGAGATTATGGACATTTTTTGGAATATATAAAATAATCATTAGAATAAGAATCCATGCATGTTTTAAATAAGGATTTATGGTAATTTATTTTATTACCATGTTCAATATAAGACATGATGAAGGCATTCAGGTGTTTTGTATGTAATAACCAAGAGCTACATTATGATATATTATAGATCATTGCAATGCTGATTTTGAGAAAAACATCTAGGTAATTTTTATCTTATGTATGGTTTATAGGGTTATCCATCTATGGAATTGTTTATGTTAAAATTATAATGAGGTTATATATATTAAAGTATTATCTCACCATAAGAGGATTTATTCATATTGGATAACCTGTGCGGTTTATTTTTCAATGATGATAACTAAAGACCGATGAAAATACTTATCATACTTCAGGGATTTTATGATCCAAAAGTGCTTCAGATATAACATATTCACCTTAATTTTTTATAGTATGGGATGAACAATAAATTTATCAAGGAAAAAATCAATGGGTATGATTGTGTATATAAAATAGAATGGAATCAATTGGTATTTCTTCTCATAAAAATTCATTATTTTTATGATAATGTTCTTAAAATAAAAAAATCCTATTATAATCATTTTTATGATATCAATGACCATTTCATTTTTTTGTGTGTTTATGTTTTTGTGATTGCTAGCATTTTCAAGATCAAATTTTTTTATATAAATAGTGATCTTTATCACTCTTTATAATTACTTCTATTTTATTCAATTTACAAAGATTCACATATGCTCTCATTTGTGGAAACATAGTTATGAGTTGCTTTGCGAAAAAATTATGATTTTGACATTACCTTTTTGATTGATGTTTGTTATTCCTTTTTATGATGTGGGTTTCTATGAATGGAACATTCATGTATTAATCCTTTGATATCCCAGGAAAAATTTGTTACTAAAATTCATTTTATTGGAGTAGAATACTACACATAGAGTCGTTTTGAAAATTTTAATAAATATTTACAATATTATCCATTTCACAAAACCCTTAATATATATTATATTATATGAAATCACTAATATTGGTTTTCATTTCACACAATTCAAAGTTAACGTTTCACTACATGCAACAGATAGAATATCTTGTCGTTCATGAAACACTATATCTGTATTGTGTTACACACAATGTGAAGTTCCTTTGATATATTATGTTACAAGAATGTTTGAGTTTTACTAAACGAAAATATATAAAAATATTATTATTAAAATATTATTATAGTTACAACTTGACTGTTAAAATGGAATTTATGAATAAGGTTAGAAATATTTGAAAATATTATTTAAAAATATATATATAATGAATCATTTGGTTATCAATTAGTTAAAAAATAATGTTGTAACTATTTAAAAATAAACTAATTCTATTTCTAGGAAAAATATTATTCGTTATACAAACACAATTTTATCACATTAAATTTAAAAAACAATTGCGATTTTTAAAAAAAAAATTATATATTATATATTCAAGATATATTTTTTAGTATTATAAAAAATATATGATTGATTTAAGATAATAATAAATTAAATTCTATAAAAAAAGGTGTATTTTCTTAAAAGTTAATTTTACAACCTTTTAATCGCACGCTTATTTTAAATATAATTTCTGATAGATTTATAATTTTTATTTTTAAAAAATAAACTTCATTTTTTGGATATTAATATCCAAATTTACTTTGGGTGAATTAATGGTATTTTTCTGTGAAGTCGCAGTTTTTTAGGAATAGTGGAAAATATTTATCTTTAATTTAAAATTTATTTATCATCGAATGTATTTAGATAATTAAATTATATTTTAATGTTTAATTAGTTAAATTATACAAAAAAAATCCGGTTTAGTTCATTGGAATCAATTTCACACTAAAATTAGATATCGAAACATTTCAAAATTTTGAACTTTGGACTTTAAAAACTCATTTTGTCATATCATCTCCAGGATTAATTTCAAATTAATTTATTCCAATAAAATGATTGGAATTTGGAAACATGGATTTTATATTTTTAATAAAGATAATTTATAATGTATAATTTGGTAAACGTTGTTTTTTACCAAAAACAATTTTTGAAAATAATTAAAATTAATTACATTAATTTAGATAAAAACCATGATTACTTGGTGGTTAAAATTTAATCCTTAGGTGTAAAAATGGACCTAAACAAGTATATCACCCATTATATGGCCATATCTCGACCTTATTCCTTCATGGATATAATTTTATATTTTAGGGAAGCCTTTTGTTAGGTAAAAAAAAGGGGATACCACAAATCGATTCAAAAATGCCATGTGTGTCCTCTCCCCCAACTATAAAAGAGAACCCGTCCCCAACCCCCTCCCCAAACTTCATCATACCTCTAAATAAGATCATACAACCCCTTACTCACTAAGATCCCAAAATCCCTCCTTTAAATCATCAATATAATGATATGTTATTATTTTACAGTTATGACAAACACTCATAGAGACAACCATCAAATGGGATATGGAATCATCTTTCATGTGTATGGTTGACTATTTTCTCTTGAACTGATGCCATATGTTCTTCCATTACAACTTCTCAATCTTTTGAATAATGATTAAACTTTTGTTTTATATGTTATATATTATGTTTATTATGTATTTATTATTATTTAATTATTATAAAATTTATGCCATCATGTTATCCATTTTTTGGGAATATAATAACATCATCTATGGATGTGTACACTATCACTTCCTTAATGCGATGTAATTTTCTCACACATTACATGGAATGCATTAAGGATGGGTTTAATAAAAAATATGTGATATATATAAAATAATAATACTACTGTGAATATTATGTATATAAATATATATCAATAAATTTTCCTTCATAAAAAATATGACAAGAAAATGTATACAGAATTCATGTGTACATATGACCTACCATCTCCATAAAAAGTTTATTTCATTTCATAATTAAATATTTTTAATAATATGGAAAATACTTATATAATGAAAATATATATTTTTTATATCATGTTATAAATTTTCAAAATAAAGAATTCACGATCTATGTTATATTATCAGGAATAAGAAGTCAAAAAGTATATGAAAAACAAATCCGTTATTTCCCAAAATGTACCATTAATATGAACTTAGTAATAAATAAGTAATATAATGTCATAATAAAATCATATATGGTATGATATATAAGAATATGTAACTATGATATATGTATAGTATAATTTTATTTATTATACAGAAGGATTGAACATATAATATGAAATTAAAGATTTATATTAAGGTAATTTCATCTCACTTATTATATCTGTGAGACACATTCCATAGTCATTAATCATGTAATGACTCCAACCCTTGTACCCTATATCTTGTGCCTTTATATATTACACTAGAACAAGACACGATATTTAAATTCTAAAGGGCCAAATAGTTTAGAAGTCTTGGTAATCAAAATAGATATTTGAAATATAAATTACATTTTACAGATAGAATAAAAAATTAGTTTCATTGATAACTCCATTGTTCCCCTTAGAATAACCCTACATATCAACCATAATAAAATTCTTGGAAACATAAGAAAAAATAAATATGAGAAAGGGGTGATATAAAATTCTTAGTAAATATTAGGTATAAAATAATGTAACTTTTATAAAATTACAATTAATAATCTAAGAATGAAAATGCATGAATAGATTTTTCACAATGAAAATCATCTATATAATAATAAATGAATTCCAAATGAAATAAATTATTATTTATGGGATGTCATTTATCTAGACCATGAACCATTATATATTAAAGATCATTTATATGATTTCTTAATTCTATGGTTATAAACCCATCTAATTCCACTTGTAAATAACCATTAAGGTTTTATCACCAACTTATTTCATCTCACATGGCTACTGATGCATCAAGGGGTGTGCATTAATCGATCCCTATTCAATGGGGATTTCATTAACTGGTCCTCAACCCATGTCATACTAGCCTAAATAATTCCCCATATATCTAAAATATCAACTTAATTCATGAATCAATATGATTTTTGAACAAAATTTTCATATTGAGTAAATGATATATACTTAATATTATTTCACTTGTTAATCAATTTACTCTCAATGTAAACACCATACAAAAAATTAATATATGGATTAAGAAATGTTCTTTTCAATTAAACAAGAAATATGTTTATTTAATGATATCTCTAATAGACTATTATCATAAATAAAAATTGGAGTATATACACCAAATAAAAGAAAATTGGTGTATAACATAAAAAATATGCCTCAACGAAAGAAAATTGCGATGAAGTTCCTTACAAGGATTATATAATTTATCAAATGACTATATTATGTTTATGCAATTTAAATATAAATAAAAATATTAAATTAAACATAATATAACAAAAAAAAATTTACACATAACCTTAGCATGGCATAATCAACAAATAGAAGTCTATGCCAATGAATAAAAATTGAGTTATTCTGTTAAAACTTTGTAATCTATCAAATTGTATTCCATATAAAATTAATATTAATCTAATGAACATTAAATAACATATTTACAAATATAATCCTGATATTATAAATCAATTAATGTATACATAAACCACACAGAAGGAATAATTTTTGAATAAGGAATATATCATATAAATGAAAGTGAGAGGATAAAACTATTATTATATGTATGAAAGCATTATGAACTTGTACTTAATTTCATGGATAATAAAATAATATTCATTAATTATATAATTAAAAGCAATTGAAAATATATTATATTAATTTTAATTTTATTAATTTCTTTTATGGAAATTATGAGGAGTTATAATGTTTAATTTTGTTGTTCCAAGAGAGTCTGGTTCATGGTTTTATGGTTTGTTCCATTGTGTATAATTATGGGAGTTCTTTTAAAATAGAAAAAAAAATCATGATGTAGAATTATTTATTACTAACTAACTTATTTTATTTTAAATAGTCTCATATATAATTTTCTATATGGTATCATGATGACTCGTTAGATAAAACATAGGTGAAAATTTCTTGATTTATTTCAGCAGTTTTTAGGACCATCATGAACTTGTGTCAATTTATTCAATATTAAATTTCTATAATTGATTTAGAACATTAAAACAGATATAATTTAAATATTTATATATTATTTATCCATAATAAAGGTTTTGTAACCAATCATTAATATGGTAAAATAAAACGAAATCTCATCCTCCCTGAAGGTGGTGAATGGTCAAAACACAAGTGATGTTTTAATTTTTTTTAAATAAAAATAGAAGAGAATAGATATGATGGTAGATATTAAATTAAAAAATATATTGTATATATATGATATTGGAGATACCTTTCAACTATTTATATGCGAGGTGAGGATAAAATAATAAAATAAAATAAAATAAAAATGAAAGGAGGTTTTTACCTCTTGAATGTTGTCTCATTGGGGACCTCTTTAAGACACATGGATTTGGAATATTGGTACGACCAGAAGATCTTGGATGTGGGGAAGAGTCTTATAAAGAGAATTTTTCAGAATTTAGAAATGATTCAAGTCTTTTTATGTGTGAATAGAATGGGTTGTGATGGGTGGTATTTATAGGGAGAGGAGAGGGTAGTTTTTTATTATTTTATTCATTAGTTTTTTATTTTTCCAAAAGACTATAAATTGTGATGATTTAGGTGAATATTTATACTACCTAGTGAATGTGAGTTCAAATTAATGGTGATTTAATAATTAATACACCATCCATTACTCAAAAATTTATGTATTAAGATTATAATGTTAAATATCATAAATTATCATATTTGACTATTCACCAAAAATTCAATTGTTTTAGAAAGATCCCAAAATATCTCCCTAACAATTTTTTTGAAAAGTATATTTAAAAAATTAGATCCATTTTTTTAAAATATTTTTTTTAAAGTATGAAAATTTTATTTTCTTAGTTAAAATCATCATTTATTTGATTGTGTCTTTAACAAAATAATTATTGAATCATCATTGTATAATTATTTTAGATAATTATTTCTATCGAGAAAATTAAAAATAAAATAACATGATGTAGATAAATATTTTATATTTAAAAACAATATCTATAATATAATATATCTTCTTAATAACTCTATATTAATCAAATATAGTTATTAAAAATATGAATATGACATTTTTTGATTTTCATAAATTTAAATAATATCAATTTTATTTTCATGGAAATGTATCCATTAAATATCTTAAATAATAAAATTAGTTGTTAAGGGTTAAATATATTTCATCAAATAAAATTTTGGAAAACTTTAGTATAATTTTATAGTCTCTATAATTTTATTTTTAACCTACAGTACCCAATTTTCCCTTTACTATGGTACCGAAAATTACGAATGTTACTAATAATATAGGTCAAATATAATAGATACATATTTAATAAATTATGAAATTATGAATCCAAATATGAAATGTAATTTTAAATATTAAAAACACGTGTTTTTAGAATTTAATTTAAAATTAATCCCCCAAAACACAATGAAGAATAGATTTATTGAAAAATGTAGTCTTAAGCCCAAAAATACACTTATAATAAAATTATGTATATTGATTATTAAAATAAACTAAATTATATAATTTATAAATAAATAATATTTAGGTTACATTGAGATAAAATTAAAATCATAAATACAATTTTAATATAAATAAATTTAGAGTTTTATAAAAGTGTCAAAAATTAGTTTTTAAAATAGTGTTCCATTAATAGGTGGTAATATTTCCTTTTAAAATATATATCTTTTCATGCATAAAATTGGATTTATTCTTATATTAATCCTATCAATATTATAAGATGAATTTGATAACAATTTATTTAAAATGTAACATATTAATTCAAATTCATTTCAATAAAAGTGATTACTTTATTTTATTAAGATAAAATTCCATTATGGCCATAAAAATAGTTTTTTATAAAAACACATCCATTATGTTTAGTTGGCCTTTATTTTCATTTATAGTTATTTTTTAACCAATGAATTCCTTTTATAAATAATTTTAAAGTATATTTTAATAATTTAATTAATATGCTTCACTCCATCCATTCCAATGACGTGGTAATAACTATTGAAATTAATTAATAATATTTAATCAGTTTTTTATACTCGGGTTTATTTGTAACCTAAACAATCAAAGAGGTAAATTTTTAAAAGATAAATATCATAAAACATTTTTTCATTATAACTCATTTATTTTTTGTGTTGTGTATACTTCCTTATGACTTGTTATATAATTTATTTTTCTTTATTTCATGATATTTTATTATTCAATTGATGTTATTATTTAATAGATCTTATTTGTGTCCAGATATGATCTAGACCACTAAGAGGGGGGTGAATCAATGGTTCCTTTTTCTTTTTTAGGAAATTTTCTTAAATTCCAATGTAAAAAATTCATAACCTCTAAAACCTGTTAATGTTAACATCCACTCAAATTAAACTAATCAACCTCACCTTTCATATTAAAAATAATTAATGAGAAGGAAATATATGATATTTATAAGGTTCTGTACAAATTCCAACTCATTTACATGTGGGATAGTCCCACCAATATTAATTCTTTCACTTATTCTTTGTGGAATAAAAAGGAATAAGCAATGAAAATTTATAAAATAGCAGTAGAAACATTCCCACTATAGTTTTTTTACCGCCCAACTATCATTTTTAGTAACCACTTCCTACAGTAGGTTATACACCCTTCTAAGATAATATATCCTTTTCAGAAATTGGAAATTATCCACAATTACAAGATTCACTTTCCTTTTTCTTTTCTGATCCACTCCAGAAAGTCTTCGTAACCTCTATAACTAAGATGAACCAATCTTTTACTTGTACATTCTTTAATAACATAATAAACATCAAAGAACTTTTTGGTCTTGTAAATTATTATAGAAACTCATTTTGGAAATAATCTTCAGTAGTGTAACTCTTATCTTCCTTAGTTCAGTGCCTTAATTCCAATGGGTTCTATCCGATTGGCGTCAATCTGATTCTTCTTATTCAATTCGTTTTTCAATTGAATATGAACTCAAATAGAAGCTCTTAATTCCTATTTCTGAATTAAAATGGTATGATGATCCTTGTTCCAAAGTATTTATCTCTGATGGAATCACTCTGATGGACTTTATCTATAGAACCATCATCCAGGAGCATACTACAATGATCTAATTGAACCATAATTTGATTGACTTATTCTGATTGAACATACTCATATTCAAACTGGAAAACAAACTCCAATTGGAAACTTGATACCTGAAAAAAAAATTCAGAGCTCTTGTTTCACGTTAATAATTCATGTTTCTCACACAATACAAATGGAATGAGCTATCATTTTATAGGCACCCCAAATTAGAAAAGAAAGAAAACCCAAATTCACTTCCCTCTCAATGAAATTATTAAATCATGAATTTCATATTCATTTAATTCTTCATCTATGACTTCATCAAATCTTCATAATCCTTTTAGATACTTCTTGAATCTTTAGACTTCATCAAGTGTAAAAATATTTCTTCATTATAATTCTTAATTATGATTATTCATTCCGATTATTCATTAATATGAATACATAAAATAAATTATTCATTACATTATTGTGTATGAAATGATCATATACAAAAAAATAGATTATTTACAATTATGATAAAATCACATGAAATACTAAATACGTCCCATTATGATGACATCTTATATTCTCTGAATGTCTTATCAAGAAAACGCTCTATATCAACTCTTAAATTCCAGACATTAAAAAAATTCTGAAATATCTTTAAAGTGTTTATAATTTTCTTCTATTCTTCAGTCTGATGATCATGAGTATGATTTACATATCAGTTTCAATATCATGGATCATATAGTTTATTCATTTATTGGATTAGTTTCCTCTCTAGTATAATCATATTCACCTCTTCTGGAGAAACTATCAGTACTTTTTTTTACCCATTTGTAAGTGAACAAAGTGTGAATTCTTGTTTTATTGACCCAATTGAAATACAATTCAACCATTCTCATACATTCTAACATTGATAAAAAATTGAATCCAATATAAAAAGAATTAAAAAAATATGAATTGATGTTAGAAGCAATTATGGTGATTCAGTAGCATATTGTGTATGATTGAATGGTTCTATTAATTTTAACTTTAGAAAAATTATTCCTTCTCCATATACAATAACATTTATATTTAATTACTCAACTTATTACTCTCGAGATTTATATCTCATGTATTTTTGGTCTGATAGAGAACCATCATCTTCATAACATCATGTTCTGTCTAATATTCTCATCTAATAAACATTTTTGTTTCTATTATTCTCTTACCAATTATTTGAGACTGAAAATTGTTGGCTTTGGAAACTTCCTTATCCCAAAAAGTTCTACTTGTAAACATTAATTATTTATGAATGTGAATACTTTTAATATTATCATAGAGAATTAAATCTTACAGTGGGTTGTTTTTTAACTTACTGTTCTTATAATGACATTTTTCATTCTAACCAACCCTAAATATTATTGGATTCACTACCCATTTTCTTCATAAGGATAACATCAGAGGTTTCCAATCCAAATAATGATATTTGAGAATCAAAAATCCAAAAAACATCATCCTATTTACATTTGATCCATTCAGACTATAAAACACTTCCTCATTATTATTACCACTTTTATTCCAGCCTCAATACTATATCTAAGAGCTTTTAACTTTTTACCATAATCCCAATCCAATATATCATATTGACTCGTGTCGATTTTATGGATCTGATTCTCATGACAATAGTTTTTATTTGATTGAAAACATCACAAATACCTCTATTCAAACAATATTTCCATTACCTTTTCAACATAATTTCATTATTCTAAAAAATAAACCAACTAATCTATTGATAATGAATACAACAAAAACTTGTCTTGGGCGTAATAATATTCCCATATGTGTTTGTTATCAATACCCACTTCCACCTCTTGTTTTTTTATTTTCATCTACCCATTATATTCTTAATCCCCTAATTTTTTATCTCTCCATATGTATCTTATCTCCCTTAATTTTAGAAAAACTAATTCAAAGGTTCCATCAGGGAAGGTTTCCCCCTATTCGAAAAATAATCATATTTCCATGTGTCGAAATGTTTCATCTGCAAAACATGAAATTATTTTCTAGGAGAACATAAGTATCACATGAGTTTCATAACAAATATACTTTAACTAAATAACCCTAATTCTACATGGGAAAACATGGTGTATAAAATAAGAGTGTATAATCAAGTTGTTCATTGGTTTCCATATCATAATATTCATGTAATACACTTTTCATGTTTCCTTTAGCATTATCATTACATGGGGAAATCATGAAAAGGGTTGTTTAAGATAAAAGTAACATGCACCCAACTCAACAAAAATATAAAAATGTTCAGGTTTATAAACAAAACATTCAAAAACTCACATTTTGTAATCTCATTACTTTATTTTTCAAGAATAGTGAGAGGCTCATCAACATTATCTTTCTTATTAAACATCCTTAAATACCATGAAAGTTAGTACAAATATACGTATTTTGGGAAATAAGTAGAATCCTTAGAAGATTATTAAATGATTATTTTACACTCAGAGTACTCTCTCATCCTTTAATTTTTTTTTCTCATTCTTTTATTTTTCATTTAATGTATTCTCTTCCTTATATTAATCCTTGTCAAATTTTTTATCAATTTTTTTTATTTTCATTTTCTTATGATAAGCATGTCAACATATTTTATTCTTTTTGAACCATTTTGTTATATTTATTTTCTAAAAATTCTTTCATGCCTTCTTGTTGTTATAGAAGGATAGTAAATCAACTTTTAGTAACATTCATATATTTCTCACACCTTTTTTATCTTTTATAAATCTATAAATCACATTTTGTTGACTAATATTTATGAACTTTGTTCTCAACACTAGAAACATTTTTCTTTCCATTTTATTCAACTAAATGTTTTACTTCTTCTAAAATCCAAGCCATGTAAACTTTTTATATCCAATAAACTAAGAACTCTAACTTTTTTGAACTATCGTTTTTTCCCTCCACCTTGTTAATGGACTCAGATTTATTCAACTTTTGAGTTTCCTTTTTTGGTTCTACATAATTTTTTCGAAACTTTTATCTTCTTTTGTAATCATAAAATACCATTGATTGATATATATTTCTTGGTAGAGACATGTTATACCAGCATGAATAATTTCTATGTTTGAAAACTCTACGAAACCAGTTGTGACCTGTTGATCTTGATTTTTTTGGACTGATAGTGAACATGTTTAGAACATTATTATTGATGCTTCTTCAGAAATTGTGGACCAAAATTTTCAGCATGATACCTTCTTTATGAGTTCCTATATTTCTTCGTGAAATATATTTTCTCACAAACCTACTTTTTTAAGCCTTTTTTCACCTTCTTTAGAAGTTTCACATTTAAAATTAAATTTCTTGGTGAAGTTTTCTATCATAATTATTATCACAATTTTTGTTGAAAGAATCATTGATTGTGTTTCTAAAAACACAACTTCTTTCTCGTACAACATACTTTTCATGACATATATGATTTTTTAAAATTTATCTATCTTAAAATTTCTCTTTTTACTTTCTACAATAATTGTAGATTCTAGCTTGTTAATATTCACATTTCTAGATGAATTTTTGTCATAACGTTTCAGTTTTCATTAAATCTCACCATTCTCAAAAGTTAATTTTCTATCATCTTTTTGAAACTTACTTCGTTATTTTTTGAGAGGATTATTTTATTCAAGTGCATTTTCCAAATTAGTTTTTATAATCCATTACATATATATCTTTTATCATAATCATCATCACTAATAGACGAATCACTTACATTTATGACTTGGGATAAATTTGAGTTGATGGTCATGTCCATCACTAGATGAAGAATTAACCTTCATTATTTCTCATAGATAATGTTTCTTCTTCTCATCATAAGGAAATATTTCCTTATATTTAATACACTTTTTTTAATATTTATCATCATATTCCTTGAAATCATACACTACATATTTCTTCCTAAGGATAATCTATTAAAAAATTCCATACCCTTCACAATTCTAACATCTAAGAGTTTTTTTTAAAATTTTCCCGTATTATATTTCTTAAAATTTAGGGAAACTATTATGTTGAAATATTTAGAAACTTCCTCTAATTCCAAATCACATGACGATTATTTAACTTCATTATCATTGTTTTTCCCTTATAAAAAATTTGTAAGGCCATTTCATGATAAATTTTTTCACTACAATTCATAACCTTCTCTCTACTCATTTCATATATAAAAAAGAGTGATTTTAAGAACCTACAATGATAGATTTTCATGATCTCTATCATATAAATATAAAACATTGGAATAAAATATATTAGGGAGAATTCACAAGAGCTTTTCAATATTGGTTTAATCCTCTAATTTCTCACCAAGACATATTATCGTGCTATCAAAATGACTTACCATTATAAAGCAGTCGCCAATAGATTCATGAACAACCATATTTATATATTTATACTTTATCCTCTAGTGTTGTAATTTTTTTTCATCACAATTTTATTTCAATCATAAATTTTTTCAAATTATCTCATATTCCATTTGATGTTCCAGCTCCCTTTAATCTGAGAAACTCAATTTTAGCTAGTGATGAGAGTAAATCATTTTTAGTTGTTCCATCATTCTCAAGATTCCCCTTATCAGTCGAAATAAGAGTATTGTTCTCAATATGAGGAGGAAATCCATCTATAGTAGCTTCCAAAACATCTTATCCAAGAGGTAAAAGATAGCATATCATTCTATCTTTCTAGATATGATAGTTCATACTATTGAAAACTAGAATACCATTATAGTTCATTGAATTCAAATTAGATATTCTCATTGATGGATATATTAGTGGGAACCTAGGATCTCATGCTAGTTGTTAGTCTCTAGGTAGGGTCAATACCACTAAGAGGGAGGTGAATCAGTGGTTCCTTTTTCTTTTGTAAGAATATTTATTATATTATTTAGTAAAATTATCATAACCTCTAAAACCTATTTAAGTTAATATCCACTCAAGTAAAACTTCTTAACCTCAAAATTCGTTTGTAAAAATTTTAAAGAGAGATAAGCATGTGATATTTACATGTTACTATAAAAATACCTACTCAATTACATATTAGATAGTCCAAAAACATGTAATCTTTCAGTATCTTCATTCTTGAATACAAAAGAACAAGAAGTGTAAAAATGTATAATATAATTAACAAATTTCAAGCAATATTTGGTTATTCCCACCAACTATCCTTTTCAGTATCCACTTCCTCGATCTAGTTATAAACCCCAATAAGATAATAAATCCTTTTTATAAAATGTTAAGTATCCATAGTTACAACATTCACATTCCTTATTCATTTTTGATCCACTTCATTAATTATTCTCTTCCTCCATATGTAAATTGATTCAAACATTTACCTTCCTAAAATAATCATAAACTTCAACCATTCTTTAATTAACATGTTTTTCTTAAAACTTAATCCAAAAAACAGTCTTTAAATATTCTTTAATAGTTTCAATATGATCTTTCTCAGTTTAGTACCCTTGGTTTTATGGGATCTCTCTAAATGGACGTAGTCCAATTATTCTTCTATACTTACTTCTTCAATTTAGTGGGAACTCAATCAACTGGTCGTAATTCCACAGTCTGATAGAACTTTTGTAACACCCCGGTTCCGAAATCCACCCCATGGTGCCCCGTACTCAGTTAGTCACATGTCCTCAAGCGCGTTTCCACGAACACCAGAGGCTGCCGACTAGTAGTGAGGGCCTTGGGTGTGATAGTGGGGAAACTATTCCCTCATTGGTAGAGTAACACAGTTGAAGAGAAACAAATATACAATAGCGGAAGCAGTAAATATCCAACAATAGTAAACAACAAAAGACTGATAGAGAAACGACTAGAGAAAAAATATATATATATGATGCATGATACATATATGTCTAGGAAAGCATCCAAATAAGTCACAATGCTGAATATTGTACTAAACCAAAGTACAAAAGAAAAAAATATGAGCAACTCCTTAGCATCGCAAGCCTCGGCTTTGTCCCATGCTCTCAAAATCCAATGCAATCAAGTACCTGAAGTATAAGGGTGCTTTACCTTGTCTATACCTGCAGAAATATAATATGTTTGGGCCCAAAACCATTGCCCAAATAGTGTGTGAGACTAAATCTCAGCAGGAAACCACTTGAAGATCTTTTCCTAACAGTTAGTGAGTAAATGGAAAGTAAAAGTACGGAAAGCAGTAAACAAGGAAGAGTAGTAAACAGTCCACAGTTTAAGCATTCGAAACACTCCACAGAATGAAACATCAAAACAAATAAGACAACAGGTAACCCTCTGGGAAGTACCCACAACATATCCCCTATGTTTCTACATATCAAGAACAAGAAACCCTCTAGGAGTCACACACAGTCTCACCCCTCTGGTTCAGCTAAAGTATCGAATATCTGGAAAAGAACTCACCGTCAATTCCCCCAATAGTCTCGTATCATACCAAAGGCGCTCTGGGGAAGCAATCAACATAAATTCCCCCTATGGCCATGTCAAAGAACTAAAAACACTCCGGGGAAGCACTCAACACCAATTCCCCATGTGGTCTCGCATCGTATAATTATAAAGACAATCTAGAGAAGCCCTAAACATCAATTCTCCCAATGTTCTGTACACCAGGTTCTCATGGCCCTATGTAATTCAAGAAATCATAGCATCGTGTAATAGACAAAGTAAACCTCAAGAACTACTTGGATAGCTGTCTACAACATAACAGCATGTTAGAACAAAAGTCACTCTATCCTACAATACTGGTATTGGGAAAAGGAAACCGTAGCCAAACATGAAAAACATGCATGGGAAATACATACAAATCACAAAAAATTACCCTATTCCCAAACAATAACCTCTACTCAGTAATACAAGAAAATTAGGAAAACAACAGTGGCAAAATAGTAATCACGCAATTCCCCACTCAAGTGTATTGGTGGAATTCACCCATAATACTCAAATAAATTCTACAGAAAGGCACAAACCACCTATCTCGGGGTTAGAAGATCAATATATTTGTGCCTCGAAGCTTGAATCTCCTTAAAACGTCAAAGATCTATGAAAACACATAAAATGATCAACCCAAGATAACATGGAAAAGAGGGGGAATTGGAAAACGATTCTCTATAAGAATGAAGAGCTTACCTCTAGGATTCCAATGCAACTGACGGAGTTCAATTCGGAGGAAGAACGGAAGATTGGGGGCTCGTTGAAGATCTGCAGATGCTCAGTGCTCTTGGACGAACAAAACGAAAAAGAAGTGGTTTCTGTCCGTCAGACATGACCCCGGTGCGATTAATGAAAATAAAAAAAATAAATGATGTGTACTTATAGAGTTCACGGCGTGTACTCACCTTTTCCATACGCCTCTTTAGGCGGCTCCCACGTCACCCCACTCAACCGTGTGTGTGGCCATGACACAGCCAGCACACGGCCTCTTGCAGCAATTAAGTACACGGAATGTACTCATAAAGTACACGGCGTGTAATTAAAAAATTTCCATAAAATCCTCTATTCTCAAAATATCCAAAAAAGGGAAAAACATACCTAAATAGAAGATCTGGGTTCTTACAAACTTCCCTCCATAAAGAAATTCATCCCCAAATTTCCCTAGCACGATGTAGAAGAAGAAACCCTGAACAGCTCCAACCACTGTGATCGTACATCGGCCTCCCTCTCCCATGTCTCATCCTGTACTCACCTGTACTGCCATATCACATGTACCAGAAGAACAGACCGACTATAGAGAACCTTCGTAATGCGATCGAAAATTCGGATAGGATTCTCTTCAAACGATGCATCCACCTCGAGCTCAGCCTCTTCATGTTGAAAGACATGAGATGGGTCTGTAAAGTAACGTCAGAGTTGATAATCATGGAAGACATCATGCATAGCTCGGTTGTTATTAACCGTCCTCGGGACCCGTGCCGTGACTACCCCAAGCCCGCCTTCCATAAGCCAGGGGCTGGCGACTAGCACCAAGGCGTAAATCCCAGAAAAAGGGAAGGCATTTCCTTTGTAAAGTAAACAGGAAACACCACAGAGTAAGCAAGAAGAAGTAAACACTAAGTGAAAACCGGTACAACAGCAAGTGCGGAAAAGTAAAGGGGGCCAGAAATACAAGCCCAACTGTAAAGTACAACTGAAAGGGGAAAAAGAGCTACTGAAAAGTAAATCCACAGCGTCGAGCCGTCCTCTGGAAGTCCCACCTAACGGGTAAGTACAAATAGCCTCCACAGCTCCTTGGTCCAGCTGTCCACTCTGAGTACACCCCGCCCAGTGGTCCACCTCTAGGTACCGCCATGCTCCGCAAGCCTTCACCGCGATCAGCGATGTCCGTCGTCTGCAACCAACACAACGTAGTACGGGCATAGCCCGTGCAAAGGTGAGTATAATCTACTTTGTAGGGACCCCGAGACCCCTGAAGGTCTCCCCGAATCCACAAAGGATAAACTAAAAAAGAAAGATACAATCACGAAGTAACAATCGACACGTCTTAGGTATATTCCCATACATATACCTAAGTCATCAATTCTCGCTCGGCTCCAACATCCGAGCTCAAGTACAACCCAGTCCACACAGGAAAGCAAAACGTAAATCCACACAGGATAGCACAAAACAATCCACATAGGAAAGAAAAACGTAAATCCACACAGGATAGTACAACACAATCCACACAGGATAGCAAACAGGATTCAGCTCACACAGGATATACTTCTTCGTAAGACAATAGAGATGATCAGATGTAGCCACTGATTCATCTAGTCATCGGACCCACAAAGGATCGGTAGGTACTAACCCCCACAATGACCCACATAGGATCGATCATGAAGTTGAAACCATAGCTATTTGGAAACTCCTTCTCCATCAAGTATAGTGGTTATGCCGCTACAACCAAGCGCTTCCTTCTAACCTTGAACTACTGTAGTACTCCACTTATCGAGTACTGTGGGTCTGCTGCTACAACCAAGCGCTTCCCACCATGGGTCTGCTGCTACAACCAAGCGCTCCCCCTCATATCCTCTAGAGGTACTCCTTCTGTTGAGTACCGCGGGTCTTCCGCTACAACTAAGCGCTCCTCCGCCGTGGGTCTGCCGCTACAACCAAGCGCTCCCCCATGCTGGTACAACCAAGCACTCCTCCGTCGTGGGTCTGCTGCTACAACCAAGCACTCCCCCATGCTGCTACAACCAAGAACTCCTCCGTCGTGGGTCTTCCGCTAAAACCAAGTGCCCCCCCTCATAGCCTCCAGAGGTACTCCTTATGTTGAGTACCGCGGGTCTGCCGCTACAACCATGTGCTCATCTGTCGTGGGTCTGCTGCTAAAACCAAGCGCTTCCCACTGGGCTATCCGTAACACACCGAGTCATTCGATCAGCAGTCGTCAAGTCTCAACCGGCTCTATGGTTTACGCACATAGCATGCTCGTTCTGGGAGGGTCTACTCCAGGAGCTAAGAGGTCGATGCATCAACTGACATGTAGTCAGGAGTTGATGCATCCCAAGATGTACCGTAGTGGTCACTGCCGAAAACACGGAGGATTCCCGTACTGTTTTCATCATCGTCACAGTCGCCGCCAGCTCTAGGGTTCCCACACACAGCAAGCTCGTTCGGGAGGGTCCGCTCCACGAGCTAAGAGGCTGATACATCAACTGATACATAGTCCATAGTTGATGTATCCAAAAGTTCCGTATCGTCAACATGAACTCAACGTCGCAGACGGCGCGTCAATCAGACGCCCGGTCTGAGAGTTATTGGCTTTTTCGTCCCAGGGGCCCGGTTGGTTTTTAAGGCAAAACCAACCCGACCGTACTCCACCTGCGTCCAAGCCTCGGCCGGAGTAAGCCAAAAGATCTGTCTCACTTAGAGGAATTCAACAAAGTCGACGACACGTCAATCAGACGTCTGGAGCTTAGGCTATGAGCGTTTACGCTCCGAGGGCCCTGTTGGTTTCATGGACGAACCAACCCGGCAGAACCCAAACTATTCCAAAACCTTGAGTGCGATATACCGATACGACCGTCTCGATCCAAGGATCGCATCTCCACTGACGGCACGTCGTTCGGAGGCCCGTAGCTCAAGTTATGAGTGAAAGAAAAAAAACGTTCGGAAACGGAGGGTATGGGCCCGGACAGACCCGACCCCCCCTGGGTCGGCCCAAACCGGGTCGACCCGACCCGGGTCCGCCCGGCCCGGTCCGGTCTGGCCTGGCCGGCCTGGGCGCGACCCAGCCCTGCAGGTCGGCCCGGCACAGCTCGGCCGAACGGCCGAGCAAGGGGAAGCCGCGGGGGGCCTACTGCCCCCGCGTCAAAAAACGTCGCGGCCCCGGGTGGGGCCGCCTCTCCAGTGGATGCGACGGCCGGGATGCTTCCCTCTTCCCGGTTCTGCACGGCCGCGGAACCGGCTCGCCGCTGCGGCTTCAGCTGCGGCGGGTTTTTCCGGCGGCGTGGCGCGCCGGCGGGAGATTCCGCGGGCCACCGGACGCGCTCCAGTGGTCTGTTTTGCGTGCGGTCTTTGTCAGTGGCCCTCCCGGGACTCGATCTTCACTGCCAGGCCCATGAATCGCCCATGCGGCCCAGTTTGTCATCGTCCTCAGTTTCGCGCACCAAGAACGAAAAGGTGCGGTGGGTTCAAACTTGATCGTTAGTCCGCACCCACCGCGTTAGCGATCTTAAAGATATTCACCCAAAAATATTTAAACGATCGGGGATTTAATCAAAAGGATTTAAAGAATCAAACCCCTACCTCGCTGTAGTTGTCGAGCGTGCGTTCTTCGCGGAATTGAACGTCGCGGAAGGAGGTGATCGTCGTGGAAGGAGGTGATCGTCGCGTCACGGAAGGGCGTCGCGTCGTCGCGGAAGGGCGCCGCGTCGTCGTGGAATACGGTGTCGCGTCGATGAACTCCGAGGTTCAAGAACATGTAGATTTAATTATATTAATTAAATCCATGGTGTTGTTATAACCCACAAAGAGATTTAAAAGGAGCGCAACCCCCTACCTTGTCGTTGTCGATCGAACGTTGTTGCGGGGTTCGAACGTCGCAGAAGAACATCGCGGGAGAAGAATCATCGGCGTCACGGTGCTTGGCGTCGCGTCGTCGATCTCCTAGGTCTCGGCGTTCTTCGCCGCCTTTCGTCGAAGGCCGGCGTTCTTTGCATTCTTTGTGTTCTTCACGTTCTTCACGAAGGAGGATAAAGAACTTGAGGTTTCTGTCAAATCCTCTCAACGAACAACACTTAGGAAGAAAAGTGTTGGCCTTATTTTATTATATGCCAACAAACGAAAAACACACTAAGTAATGACCCATTAATTCATAGAATTAATTTCAACGAATAAAACCTCCCAATTAATTGGTGCGTTAAGAATTTAAGAAAACGCATTAGTTGACATTCATAATGACGGGTTTTCGCGGGGGCGTTACTTAGTGGAAAAGAAACGGTGGGGCTCGTGTGAGCCCCACCTCACAAATATCCTACCCACATGGTAGGATATTTTTAGATAGCACCCTATCCGCATCAACTCAGCTTAAGTAGCTTTAAGTGGCTTTCAAGTGGCTTTAAGTGAAATAAAATTAAAGTTGTCGCATACTTTATTTTATTTCTTATCTTAACCCCATGAATTTAAAAGACACACCCGAGCAAACGCAACTCCGGAAGAGGCTTTCCAAATCAAATACCGGAACTGTGATTCCATCGGTGCCCTCAGAATTCGATTCCGAGCACCAGTTTAAATGTTAGAGAAACCTGCTCATCCGTTCACTGAACGTACCCGATGCAAACTTCGGAAAATGATTCCGGGCCTCAGAATCAGGTGTCGTCAGAAACTGTGTTCTTGTAAAATTCTAAAGAAAATTAAAAAAAAAATTCCTTGATATTTACGGGTCTTTACATTGGAAACACTGAGATAACTACAACTGATAGGTAACCGGCCCAACTCTCTCCAACACCTTAAACGACCCGACACACCTCATTCAATGCTTACACTGTCTCTGAATCCCCTTGTTCCCCAACCTCAGTGTGACATGCCGAAAAACCTTATCCCCGACTTTTAAATCCATAGGTCATCTCCGCTGATCAGCATAGGAATTCTGTCGAGACTGTGGCATAGTCATCCTCTACCGAATCAACTATATCTGCTCTGAGGTCTCCTGAACAAGATGAGGTCCCATCAAAGCTGCCTCTCTTACCTCCAGCCATTATAAAGGTGATCGGCATGGCCTACCATAAAAAACCTCATAAGGTTCCATCTGAATAGTTTCTTGGAAAATATTGTTTTAGGAAAAATCAACAAGAGGTATATGTTTCTCCCAATAACCTACAAAATCCAGAATGCATGTCTGGATAATATCCTCAAGAACCTGAATTGTACGCTCGGACTGGCCATTAGTCTGGGGATGGTAAGTTGTACTCAAAATTACCTATGTTCCCAACGCCTTCTGAAGACCCTACCAGACCCAAGAAGTAAAATATGCATCCCTATATGAAACAATGGAGTGTGGAACCCCATATAGATGTACAATATCTTGGATGTACAACCTCCCCAGCTCAACAACACTGAAGGTCTCCTTGATCGACAAGAAGTGTGCAACCTTCATGAATAAAAACACAAACAGAATCATTCCCTCGAGGAGACTTCAGTAAATCGGTCACGAAGTCCATCGTGACATCATTCTACTTCTAGTCGGGAATGGGTAACTGCTGCAAAGGCCATGCTGGTCACTGATTCTCCACCATCACCTACTGACAAGTGGAACACCTCATGATGAAACCAGCAACGTCCCTCTTCATACCTGGCCACCAATACTGATGGTGTAGATCATGATACATCTTGGTGACGCCAGGATGAACTTCCCAAACTAAGGAATGAAGGTCCCATATCATCTCCTCACGTATATCTACTGGAACCCATATGCGTCCCTGGATTCGCAGGATCTCATCCTTTTTTATGGTCCACCCAAGAATAGGGTCCTCTCCGGACACACATTCTTGTAGGACTATCCCTTCATAATCGGATAGCTTCCTTATTCGTACTCAATCAAGAACGGTAGAGGTAACAGCTACAAATGATAAAAATATATGCCCCTGTCTATCGTGCACATCCAAATGCATGTCAAAGAACAGAGTCATAAGCTGCTACTCACTACTGTCCTCTTGAACTATAACGACCCATACTTTACATACATTGTTATTACTTAAGAATTAAAGCACACTTATTTAAACATATAACAAAACCAAGAAAGGACAGTATATGTATAGTGTCTTTAGAAACTGGGAAACATAAACAACTGGTTCATAAAGCATCTACTTTGCCTCCCATTTATTTCATCATATCTAGAGTCCCTTTTTGGAACATTCTACTTAACAAACTTCTTCCTGACATGGGGAAAGAAAACATACAAAAGGGTGAGATCAAATGCTCAGTAAGGGTAAACAAAATAAATATCAATCACATCATATACATAAGCACATAACTTTTGGAAATCTTAACCTGCAAAAGAGATCATAATTTCAAAACATGGGATAAATCATGGAAGTGAAATGTAATCACAATAATCATAACTTAAAACATGAAACATTGTGGCATACACACATAATCATAGAGAATCATTTCTTATTAGTCAAGACTCATTTCCAAGACTATCTTAGTGGACAATGTCCATTTCTGAACCGACTTCACTCCTCGTTTCAGTCCTGTTTTACTGAACCGGTATAACCTACCGTTCTAGCCATGTATATCCCATTAGATATAAAATCTTTACCCAATTCATTGGAGGGAGATATAGGTCCCACCCATCTCATAATGATACCATTCTTATGTGTGCCACAAAATCATAAATCATACATCATTGCATAACCCATGTAATAAAAATGGGAATCTTAAAAACCGTGACATCATAAAACAATTCATATAAGATAAAGGAATTCATAAAAATATTTCCATCACAACATAATCAAATCAATGTAATAATAGGGATAGATACAGAACCCTTTATTATCTTAGATGGAAAATAATTTTGATAAAACTCTTGAACTTCATTCTTGAGGAAAATATCCTTTCTACTTCAAAAACATTTTCCTTTTTTAACATGTCATACAATTTTAAACTAAAAGAAGTTGTTAAAAAATAAACATGAAAACTTGTAAAGGAAGCTTCTTGGAAATAATGTTTTAAAAATCCATTCATCCCATATAAGTTAAAAAAACATTCTTCTCGTACTTTTGTCAGAAAAGTAAAAAAAGTACCTCGTACGAAAAATGACAAAAGATTCCTTTCATATCTTTTACTAAAAACTCCCCTAAGGGTAAAATAGGATTTAAAAAATTGTAGGTGAATGGAAATAATATTACATATTGGGGAAACATGGATGTGGATGATAAAATACACCCCAGTAAATACTAAAGTATAAACAATATCGGATAAAAATGAGATTGCGATATTTCCCTTACCTTAGGTCCGTTTTGCTTCGTAAGTGTCCGAACCTCCTGTATAATGATTTAAATAATGTTATTGACTTATTCCAGAATCATACTTATTTTTATTATATCATATATGGTCATATTTTTAGCTTCTTAGTAGTAATATTTCATTGCTACTTGTTATTCGGGTGTTTATAACTTTTTATTCTTATGCGTGTTTTGTCGAATAAATTCTTATTCTTATATTTAGGTTATAGATACCTCATTTACATAATGGTATTAGTGTAATATATATCATATTCATTCATTCAATTCATTAATATAATCATTATGAAATGAAGATCATGTAGAACGAGTCGCATCACATCGTGGAGACGGTATTCCGTACGTACGCACGAGTGATGATATCATTCCTATGATCGTGGAATTGTATTGGAGTGTATGTATACTATTTAAGAATCAGTATCACTTTATAATAGTCATATATAGTCATTATTTACACCATTATACCCATCCAAGTAAGGTGGTGGTGGAAAATAGATTACACCACGGCGTAGAGACGGTATTCCGTACGTACGCACGAGTGATGATCTCTTTTTCCATAGGATGGATAGATGGTGAAATAGGGTTGGTTAATACTAATGATAACATATCAGTATATGAGTGAAACTGATGTTATTACTTCATAATGAAACAACTAAAGAAGAAGAAGTGCAAGAAGAAATAAAGATGAAAGAATCGGTAACGGACATTACCTCTTCTTTGAAGTGCTTCTTTGAGACCTTCTTTTAGGGCACTAAAATTGGTCTTTGAAGAAGACCAAGACCTATATGATGTCTCTAGGGAAGTGGAGAGGAGGAAGTTTCAGGGGTTGGCTGAGCTTGAAGGCTCAAAGTGGTGTGAGGAAGAGGGGGAGGAGGTGCCCTTTTATAAGGGAGGAGAGGGGCGCCTTTGGGAAAACTAAAAATATTATTTTATTATAAAGTCACGTTCGGTTCTAAATAGCTCCAAATTGATATATTTCGATACTAAGGTGGGTATGGGTAGAAATAATCTCATCCAATAGAATTTAGACATGTTTAGGTTCCTATTTTAACCTTATCATTTAGATTTAACATTAAGTTAAATAAGTTTCCTTTTACCGTGTCTTCTTGTGTTCTTATACTATAAGGTTAATAAATATACTATAAGCGGACAAAATAACCCAAAGTTTTATATTATTAATATATATAACCTTATCTAAGTAATATGGCCGAAACTTATATTTTTAAGAATAATATAACAATTACTAATATAATATTTGTTTTAAAAACTATTTTATGTCAATTTTGACACTATTTAGTAATTTATTTTTGTGAAACTCATAACAGAATTATTAATTCGAACCAAGTTAATTAAATAAATAATAACATGTCATATTAATCTAGAAAATTAGTGGAATTCATAAAAAGTCTCAAATTACATTTATTTTGGTGTTTATAACATTAATTATGTCAATATTTCATTAATAAGATAATTGCTGCATCATCTTTGTGTCATAAATAAATTAAATTATTTAATGTCTAAAAATTACAAATAAAAGACAATTATGTAGGAAATCTTTTTATCTTTATAATGAATATTTATAGTCTAATTTATCATATGTATAACCCTATATTAAAAATTATTTACTTATTAAACTTTGATTTTAACTATTTTAACCCTTCTTTAAATAAATTAATAATAAATGTCCTAATCTAATCCAAGTGGGCCTAAATGGTCATATTGTATTCCTAAGGTTGTTTTTGGTCGAATTACACTTGTCCAATAGAATTAGGACATGTGTTAGGGTAATAATAATATCATTTTTACCCTTAATTACCCTATTTACTTTTAACCGTGGTAAAAAAAAGTAAAAACTTACTATTCACCAAAAATTATTTTCATCTCATTGAACCACATTTTAGTCCTTGATATTAACCGTGTCTCTCAGATTTTCGGAATTCCACTCATAGAAGTGGTAAAATTATGTTTTATGAAAAATTCAGTTTTTTTAACTACCACTTAGTGGTTTCACTATTCATCAAAAATTGAATGTTTTCAGAAAAATACCAAAATTTCACCCGAGGCTAATTTTGATATTTCGAATCTAAAAATAAAGTCCATTATGAAAAATAAAATTTATAAAATTTCAAAAAGTCGTTATTACTATTCATAACGGCTAGTTTTAATAATATTTTAATAGCATATCGTTGTTTAGTGAAACACGGTATTGCGTACGACACAAGCTATCGAGGAAGGCCGCGATTTCATGTAAAGTAAGCCAAGAAAGTGTTGTGTGTAGAAAAAGATTCATTTTATGATTTATATAACATAAAAGTCTCGGGTGTTACATTCTAACCCCCTTAAAATGAATTTCGCCCTCAAAATTCGTCACTTTGTAATAAACAGATGAGGATACCTCTCCCTCATCATATCCTCAAGCTCCCATGTAGCTTCTTCTAATTGGTGGTTCCTCCATAAAACTTTCATCAATCGAGTGGTCATGTTTCGTAGGAATTTTTTGATATGATCCAAGAATCTCTATTAGTTGTTCTTCATAAGAAAGATCTTCCTCCAGCGGTACAACTTCTGAGCTAAGTACATGTGAAGGATCAGGTATGTACTTTCTCAGGAGAGATACATGGAACACATCGTGAACTTGAGAGAGATTCGGTGGAAGTGCCAATCGGTAAGCTACCTTCCCAACACGATCCAGTATTTCGAAAGGACCGATATATCTAGGGCTCAACTTCCCCTTCTTTCCAAATCTCATGACCCTCTTCCAGGGAGATATTCTTAAGAACACTTTATCACCCACATCAAACTCTTGGTCTTTTCTTCGGTTGTCGGCATAACTTTTCTGTCGACTTTGAGCTGCTCTTATGTGTTGTTGAATAGATCTGACCTTTTCTGCCATTTCATCAACGAGATCGGGTCCTAATAGCTTTCATTCCCCAACTTCATCCCAGCAAGTTGGATTCCTGCATTTCTTTCCATAGAGAGCTTCATAAGGAGCCATCTGAATACTGGAGTGAAAGCAATTATTATAAGAAAATTCCACCAAAGGTAGGTGTTGATCCCAACCACCTTTGAAATCCATAGAGCAAGCTCTAAACATATCTTCTAGAGTTTGAATTGTTCTCTCAGACTGACCGTCTATCTGAGGATGATAAGCAGTGCTGAAACTCAACTCTATATCCAGAGTATGCTGAAGACTTCGCCAGAACTTCGAGGTAAATCTCGGATCCCGATCAGATATAATAGAAAGTGGTACTCCATGCAATCTTACCACTTCTTTTATATATATCCTGACAAGCTGATCCAGAGAGAAATCCTCTCTAATTGCAATGAAATGTGCAGACTTGGTAAGACAATCAACTATGACCCAGATAGCATTATTGCCTTTAGATGTTTTAGGAAGTCATGTGACAAAGTCCATAGTGATGTTTTCCAATTTCTATTCGGGTATGGGTAATAGTTGTAACATCCCCTTTGACTTCTGTCTCACAGCATTAACTTGCTGACTAACCAAGCATCGAGAGACATATTTAGCAACATCTCTTTTCATGCTATCCCACCAGAAGTACTCTTTCAGGTCCATATGCAACTTCGTTCTTCCATGATGAATAGAGAATGAAGAAATATGAGCCTCATCCAGCATCTCCTTCTTTAATTCGGGTATGGGAGGAACACAAACCCGATTCCTGAACATTATTATCCCATCACAATCAAGGTTGAATTCAGGAACATTTCTCACCTTCTTTTGTAACTCGACATCTTCTTTCTGTGCCTCTTTAATCTTCACATGTATAGATGGCTGAACATTCATTTGAGAAAGATAAGATTTTTCCCCTTCCATTATAATTCCAAGATCCATCCTTTGTAAATCCATAAATATTGGGTCTTTTGTGATCCCCATCATGGATAAATTGTAATGGTCTTGTCGACTTAATGCATCTGCCACCTTGTTTGCTTTCCCAGGGTGCTAATGGATTGAGCAGTCGTAATCCTTAATCAGCTCCAACCATCTTCTTTGATGAAAATTCAGCTCCTTTGTGTGAAAATATACTTTAAACTTTTATGATCAGTATAAATATCACACCTTTCACCATAATGATAATTCCTCCAAATCTTTAATGCAATGATTACCACAGCTAACTCCAAATCATGTGTTGGGTAATTTTGCTCATGTATTTTCAACTATCGTGAGGCATAAGCTATCACCATATCATTTTTCATAAGAACACACCCCAATCCCTTCTTGGATGCATCACTATAGATCACAAACCTTTCTCCACTACAAGGCAGTGTGAGCACAGGTGCACTGGATAACCTTCTTTTCAACTCCTTGAAATTCTCTTCACATTCCTCCGTCTAGAAAAAATTAACTCCTTTCCGAGTCAACTTGGTGAGTGGATTAGATAATCGTGAAAAATCTTTCACAAAACGTCGATAATATCCAGCCAAACCAAGAAAACTTCGGATCTCAGTTACTGTTGTTGGTCTCGACCATCTTTCGATAACCTCTGTTTTTTCTGGATCCACAGATATCCCCTCTTTTGAGATTATGTGACCCAAAAATGCAACTTTTGGAAGCCAAAATTCACACTTGGTAAATTTTTCATAAAACTTCTCCTTTCTCAGGGTCTTCAATATAATTCTCAAGTGATCTTCAAGCTCTTCCTTGCTCTTTGAATAGACAAGAATATCGTCTATAAAGACTACCACAAATTGATCAAGATAGTCTCTAAAGACTCTATTCATCAGATCCATGAAGATAGCAGGGGCATTAGTAATACCAAATGGCATCACTATAAATTCATCGTGTCCATACCTTGTACGGAAAGCCGTCTTTGGTATATCCTCCCTTTTGAACCTTAATTGATGATACCCTGAACGAAGATCAATCTTGGAAAAGTATTGAGCTCCGCGTAGTTGGTCAAATAAGTCATCAATGCGTGGGAGATGATATTTGTTCTTGATAGTGATCTTGTTAAGTTCTCGATAATAAATGCAGAGTCTCATTGATCCATCTTTCTTTTTAACAAATAAAACTGGTGCTCCCAACGGTGACGCACTAGGGCGTATGAATCCCTTATCAAGATTCTCTTGGAGTTGCTTCTTCAATTCCTGCAACTCAATTGGGGCCATTCTATAAGGTGTCTTTGAAATAAGCAAAGCACCCGGTACGAGTTCTATTGAAAACTCAACTTCACGATTTGGTGGAAGACACGGTAATTCCTCCGGAAAGACATCATCAAACTCCCGTAAAATGAAAATATTCTTAATCGTGAGTTTCTCACCAACCATTTGAGATAAATAACCTTCATTTAGTGGAATCAATACCCAGAAAATGGAAGAAATTTCCACGGGAAGGTTATGTTCATCCTTGCATCGATAGACGATCATAGATTGATCTGGAATATGAAATGTGACTTCCCTTCGTTGTCAATTGATATGAGGTCCATATAAAGAAAGCCAATCCATGCCAAGAATCACATCAAATTCCACTATATGAAGGATCACCAGATTTGCAGGAAGCACTTTCGCACAAACTTCGATCGGAGTAGAATTATAAACTTTTGATGCGACTTTTGTGCCATTAGGTGTTGTCACAGCTAACTCAACATCTAATTGTTGAGGTAATACTGTGATACCCTTAGAAAATTCATCAGAAATAAAAGAGTGGGTGGATCCAGAATCAAATAAAACATTTGCTACTTTAGAGTGGATGGTAAGTGTACCTTTCACCACATCGTTATCGTACTCCACATCGCTGATAGAAATTGCATGTGACTTTCCTTTGTCTTTAGCCTTAAGAGTTTTTCGACGTTGACCATCATCATCAACCCTTGGATTAGGGAATTTATTGTCTTAATGACCCATCTCCTTGCACTTGAAATATTGAAGTGTAGTAGGTTCATTCTCTGTATCCCTTCCTTTGTTTGCATCATTAGACATCTTCTTCCCATCATCGCGGAATTCAAATGCCTGATGACCTTCCTTTCCAAATTTGAAACATTTACTTGTCCCTTTAAGACAACTCCTTCCATGTTTCTTTCCACAATTTGAGCATAAGGGAAAGCTCATCTTCGTTTCAGTGTGCTCTTTAGATTTTCCTTTGAATTCCATTTTCCTCTTCTTATCAAACCCATATGACTGATGGGTTACTCCAATCTCCATCTCGACATTGAGAGCACATCGAACGATTTCCTCGTAGCTATTGAAGTCCCTTATGCCTAACGCCCTTCGAAGAATTGGTTTTAAGCCACTAAATAATCGATCAATCTTACTCTCAGGTTGGATAATAACACCAGAAGCGTACCTTGCAAGTCTTGTAAAATTTTCTTCATAGGTACCAACATATTCATCATCCTTTTGCTTCAGTTCAAGAAACTATTTCTCCAGCTTTGTTTGGAGAATACTAGGGAAGTACTTATTGAAAAATAATTTCTTGAACTCATCCCATTCCATGGACTCAATTTCATCCCTTTGCCTCGTATTCTTAATAAGATTCCACCATTGATCAGCATCTCCTTCCAAACGATACACAGCTAGGATGAATTTATCATGTTCAGAACATTGAAGAACTGAAAATATCTTTTCAGCAGTACTAATCAATTGTTCAGCAACTAATGGATCAGTAGACCCGCTGAAAGAAGGTGGACACTGCCTCATGAAGGATTCAACAGAATGTTTCTCCTTCCTTTGCTCGTTTGGAATTTCTGCATGATTCATAGCTTGAGAAAGTTGTGTGAGCATGGCTACAAGATTTTTCATTCCACCTCCCATAACGTTTGGTTTCTTAGGGGTACAATCATTGCATTGCTCGTCGCATTCCGCATTAACACGGTTCCTTCGGGTTCCAGCCATTGACTAAAACCAAGAAGAATAGTGTGAGCAACACTAATTATAATAGGAAAACCACATAATCAAGAATAAAATTTCACACTTAAGGTCTTATCCTAGGTTATTCATGGCCATTTATAAAACACTAATACTGTGTTCTATGCTTAGACTTATACTTAGGGTTCTTACTATGGCTTTCGCATCCTAGTTTCCAAAGGTTGACTATACCTTTCCTCTGATACCAACTATAACGACCCATGCTTTACATACATTGTTATTACTTCAGAATTGAAGCACACTTATTACAACATATAACAAAACCAAGAAAGGACCGTATAGGTATAGTGTCTTTAGAAACTGGGAAACATAAACAACTGGTTCATAAAGCATCTACTTTGCCTCTCATTTATTTCATCATATCTAGAGTCCCTTTTTGGCATATTCTACTTAACAACCTTCTTCCTGACCTGGGGAAAGAAAACATACAAAAGGGGGAGCTCAAATGCTCAGTAAGGGTAAACAAAGGAAATATCAATCACATCATATACATAAGCACATAACTTTTGGAAATCTTAACCTGCAAAAGAGATCATAATTTCATAAAATGGGATAAATCATGGCAGTGAAATGTAATCATAATATAAAACATGAAACATTGTGGCATACACACATAATCATATATAATCATTTCTTATTAGTCAAGACTCATTGCCAATACTATCTTAGTGGACAAATTCCATTTCTGAACCGAGTTCACTCCTCGTTTCAGTCCTGTTTTACTGAACCGGTATAACCTACCATTCCAGCCATGTCTATCTCATGAGATATAAAATCTTTACCCAATGAATTGGAGGGAGATATAGGTCCCACCCATCTCATAATGATACCATTCTTATGTGTGCCACAAAATCATAAATCATACATCATTGCATAACCCATGTAATAAAAATGGGAATCTTAAACATCGTGACATCATAAAACAATTCATATAAGATAAAGGAATTCATAAAAATATTTCCATCACAACATTATCAAATCAATTTAATAATAGGGATAGAGATAGAACCCTTTATTATCTTAGATGGAATATAATTTTGATAAAACTCTTAATCTTCATTCTTGAGGAAAATATCCTTTCTACGTCAAAAACATTTTCCTTTTTTAACATGTTATACAATTTTAAACTAAATGATGTTGTTAAAAAATAAACATTAAAACTTGTAAAGGAATATTTTTGGAAATAATGTTTTAAAAATCCATTCATGCCGTATAAGTTAAAAAAACATTCTTCTCATACTTTTTTCGAAAAAGTCAAAAAAGTACCTCGTACGAAAAACGACAAAAGATTCCTTTCATATATTTTACTAAAAAGTCACCGAAGGGTAAAATAGGATTTAAACAATTTTAGGTAAATGGAAATAACATTAAATATTGAGTAAACATGGATGTGGATGATAAAATACACCCCAATAAATACTAAAGTATAAACAATCTCAGATAAAAATGAGATTGTGATATTTCTCTTACCTTAGGTCCATTTTGCTTAGTAAGTGTCCGAACCTCCTGTATAATGATTTAAATAATTTTATTGACTTATTCCAGAATCATACTTATTTTTATGATATCATATATGGTCATATTCTTAGCTTCTTAGTAGTAATATTTCATTGCTACTTGTTATTCAGGTGTTTATAACTTTTTGTTCTTATGCGTGTTTTGTCGAATAAATTTTTATTCTTATCTTTAAGTTATAGATACCTCATTTCCAGAATGGTATTAGTGTAATATATATCATATTCATTCAATTCATTTATATAAGCATTATGAAATGAAGATCATGTAGAACGAGTCGCATCACATCGTGGAGACGGTATTCCGTACGTACGCACGAGTGATGATATCGTTCCTATGATCGTGGAATTGTATTGAACTGTATGTATACTATTTCAGAATCAGTATCACTTTATAATAGTCATATATAGTCATTACTTACACCATTATACCCATCCATGTAAGGTGGTGGTGGAAAATAGATTACACCACGGCGGGGAGACGGTATTCCGTACGTACGCCCGAGTGATGATCTCTTTTTCTGTAGGATGGATAGATGGTGAAATAGGGTTGTTTCATACTTATAATAACATATCAGTATATGAGTGACACTTATGTTATTACTTCATAATGAAACAACTAAATAAGAAGAAGTGGAAGAAGAAATAAAGATGAAAGAATCGGTAACGGACATTACCTCTTCTTTGATGTGCTTCTTTGAGACCTTCTTTTAGGGCACTAAAATTGGTCTTTGAAGAAGACCAGGACCTCTAGGATGTCTCTAGGGAAGTGTAGAGGAGGAATTGGCAGGGTTTGGCCGAGCTTGAAGGCTCAATGTGGTGTGAGGAAGAGGGGTAGGAGGTGCCCTTTTATAAGGGAGGAGAGGGGCACCTTTGGGAAAACTAAATATATTATTTTATTATAAAGTCAAGTTCGGAATTAAATAGCTCCAAATTGATATATTTAGAAGATAAGGTGGTGATGGGTCGAAATCCTCTCATCCAATAGAATTTAGACAAGCTTAGGTTCCTATTTTAACCTTATCATTTAGATTTAACATTAAGTTAAATATATTTACTTTTACCGTGTCTTCTTGTGTTCTTATACTATAAGGTTAATAAACTTACTATAAGTAGCCAAAAGAACCCCAAGTTGTTTATTATTAATATATATAACCTTATCTAAGTCATTTGGAAGAACCTTAGATTTTTAGGAATAAAATATCAATTACTAATATAATATTTGTTTTAAAAACTATTTTATGTCAATTTTGACACTATTTAGTAATTGATTTTTTTGAAAATATTAACAGAGTTATTAATTCGAACCAAGTTAATTAAATCAATACTAACATGTCATATTAACCTAGAAAATTAATGTAATTCATTAAAAGTCTCAAATGACATTTCTTTTTGTGTTTATAACATTAATTATGTCAATATTTCATTAATAAGATAATTACTGCATCATCATTGTGTCACAAATAAATTATATTATTTAATGTCTAAAAATTACAAATAAAATAAAATTATGTAGGAAATCTTTTTATCTTTATAAATAATATTTATAGTCGAATTTATCTTTTGTATATCACCATATTAAAAATTACTTACTTATTAAACGTTGATTTTAACTATTTTAACCCTTCTTTAAATAAATTAATAATAAATGTCCTAATCTAATCCAAGTGGGCCTAAATGGTCATATTTTATTCCTAAGGTTGTTTTTGGTCGAATTACACTTGTCCAATAGAATTAGGACATGTGTTAGGGTAATAATATTATCATTTTTACCCTTAATTACCCTATTTACTTTTAACCGTGGTAAAAAAAGTAAAAAGTTACTATTCACCAAAAATTATTTTCATCTCATTGAACCACATTTTAGTCCTTGATATTAACCGTGTTTCTCGGATTTTTTAAATTCCACTCACAGAAGCAGTAAAATTAAGTTTTATGAAAAATTCAGTTTTTTTAACTACCACTTAGTGGTTTCACTATTAATCAAAAATTGAAAGTTTTAAGAAAAATACCAAAATTTCACCCTAGGCTAATTTCGATATTCCGAATCCAAAAATGAAGTCCATTTTGAAAAATAAAATATATAAAATTTCAAAAATTGATTATTACTATTCATAACGGCTAGTTTTACTAATATTTTAATAGCATATCGTTGTTTAGTGAAACTCGGTATTGTGTACGACGCAAGCTATCGAGGAAGACCGCGATTTCGTGTAAAGAAAGCCAAGAAAGTGTTGTGTGTAGAAAAAGATTCCTTTGATGATTTATATAACATAAAAGTCTCGGGTGTTACATGAACCACCTGTATCTAAGTCCTCCTACTCAATTCATCAGCCACTACGTTGCCTTTCCCCTACGTAAAGGCAAGCTCAAAGTCAAAAGTCTGAAGGTACTCAACCCACCTTCGCTGTCTAAAATTCAGATCATGCTAAGTGAATATGTACTTGAGACTCTTGTGGTCGGTGAAAACTACAATGTTCTCTCCCAGAAGATAATGTCTCCAACAGCGTAGGGCATGAACAAAAGCTGCCAACTCCAGATCATGTGTCGGGTAATTCCTCTCATGTTGTCTCAACTGCCGAGACCCATACGCAACGACTCCATCTCCCTACATAAGGACAACTCCTAGCCCGATACTTGAGGCATAATAGTAAATGGTATAGATATTTCCTAGCTATAGCAATACTAGTATCAGTACAGAATCCAACCTCCCTTTCATCTTCTAAAAGGCTGACTCACATTAATCTGACCATAAGAACATCGTACACATCTTGGTCAGACCTGTCAGCGGTGCTGCTAAGCGTGAAAAGTACATTATGAAACTTTTGTAGTATCCAGCCAGCCTGAGATAACTTCGCACCTCAAATTAGTTCTTCAGCTTCTTTCAAGAATCTACCGCTCTCAATTTCTCTAGGTCTACTGAAACTCCTACCTCTGAGATAACATGACCCAAGAAGTGAATCTGGTCTATCCAAAAGTGGCATTTTGAGAGCGTAGCATATAACTGATGCTCCCTTAGTGTACTCAAAATGATCTCATGAAGGGTAGCATGGTCGTGTCGAGTGTGATAGTACACCAAGATATCATCCACGAAAAAAACCATGAAGGAATCCAAGTATGGATGGAACACTCAGTTCTTAAGTTCCATGAAAACTGCTGGAATGTTCGTGAGACCAAATGGAATAACCATATAATCATATAGACCATACCTGATCCGGAAGGCAGTGAGAGGTATTTCAAATGGTCTAACACACAACTGAGGATAACTGGACCTCAATTCAATCTTCAAGAACACATGGAATCCTCGAAGCTGATCAAAGAGATCATCAATCCTAGGTAAGGGATATTGGTTCTTGACAGTCAAATGGTTCAGCTTCTTATAATCTTCACAAAGCCTAAGGGTACCATCTTCCTTCTTCGCAAACAGGACAAGTGAACCCCAAGTAGATGTAATGGGTCGGAGGAAACCCTAGGCCTGTAACTCCTCCATCTATTTCGTGAGATCCTGCAACTCTCGTGTAGCCATCGTATAAGGATGAATGGACCCCGGTGCCACCCCTAGAACAAGCTCAATAGAAATGTCTACCTCATGCTCTGGAGGCAATCCTAAAAAGTCCTATGAAATGACATATTTGAAACGATACACCTTTGGAGTAAATTCTAACTGTGAAGTCCCCTTGTCATCCAAATAGAGACTAGAAATCTGTGCTGTAACTGCTCCCAACCCATGATACTCTGGACCTTCTCTTCTCTCCTGGACATCCCACTTTCCCTTATGAAGAAAAGATCCACCCTCTGGTGATATGAAACTCACCCTACAGTGATAACAGTCGATTACTGCCTGGAAGGGAACTAGCCAGTTCATTCCGAAAATGACATCATAGCCTGTCATCTCCAGAACATAAAGTTCCCAAAGGAAGTGACACCCACCAACCTCAAGAGGTAACTCCTTGCACTGATGTACACTAGATGTTCTTGTCCCCAATGGTGTGTCTAGTTTTAAAACATCGCCCGAAGAAAAGATACAGAGCCCAAGGCTCTCCAAAACAGCGACAGATATATTTCTATGTATAGTACCAGTATTTAAAAGAGATGAAGATAAAACTAAGGCAACTAGGATCATAACTCGAACTATATAAGGGATGGGATCCTGCTCTTGATGGGTCTGCTCCACTTCAAAAGTCTAGCTAGCTCTGCGGCCCTATGACCCTGCCTGACTACTCTGAGCTGATTCACTCTACTATCGCTGGTGGCCTAGTGACTAACCACCTTGACTGCGACCCCCCCCCCCCACCCCTCATCTTGAACGGCTGGAAGAACTCCAGTTCCTAGACAGGTGAGAAACTGGCAGAGTTGTTCCTATATGAGGAGTCATAGATGAACCCCTCTCACCGGCTACTGGTGAAAGGATCTGGAAAAAATGCTAAAGGTGTCCCAACATGCCGCAATATCGACACTCCACTGGGTCTCTCTGGCACTTTAGCCTTGTATGCATGTTTCTCCCGCACTTTTATCACACCACATAGTTACCAGAAGATGCATCACACCTACTTGGATCTCCCTGTGTAGTCTCCCTACGACACTTCCAGCTATCATTTGGCAGAGCACTAACTCTGGAAGTCGAGCCGCCCTGGCTCAAAAATCTGGATTCTCTCAGATTCTGCTATGTGATCAGTGCTTGTTTGACGATAGAAGCAATGGAAGTCAACATGAAGATATTCACCTGGGAGCGGATGTCCTATTTGAGGCCATCCTCGAACATCCTTGTCCGGAATAACCCATCACCTCCTAGGAAGGGTGTGAAATGCTGAAGCTCGGTGAAACGAGAGGAGTACTCCATAACCAATAGGTTACCCAGCTTAAGGCTCATAATCTCCCCGTCCTCGCCGTCCCTCAGTGTCTCTGGATAGAAGTAGTCATAGAAGACACGCTGGAACTCCTCCCAATCCATAACCTGCTGATGACCCGCCTGTGAGATCACATCCCACCATCTCTTGGCGGAATCCCGTACCACATAGGTTGCGATCTTGACTCTCCTCTCTAGAGGCTTCTCTAGATGCTCAAAGATCGTCAGCATGGCTTCGAGCCATCAATCTAAAGCCTGAGGTCCTCCTTCCCCTAACAAAGTGGGAGGATGTTGTTGCAGGAAGACACGTGTCAACTGATTCATCGACGGGGCAGGAGGCGGTGCTCCCTAAAAATTCTGCATCATCCTCATGAATCCTTACCTAATCTGTGTATCACCACCAGTGACAGGTATAATTGATGGTGCCAAGGCTAGCACAACAGGAGGATCTACAGGTGGTCCCTGATTAGCCATGTCCGGTGTCTGATCACTGCCTGGTAACTGGCGTACAACTGGAGGATGTCTCGGTGGCATGAATCTGTGAGTTCAAGTGCACACCTTAGATCATAATTATCAAGGACTAAAAACAAATAGTGTAGGAAGAGAACAAGAGAACAGAAACATTCAAGTTTTAAAAAACATGACTACATGGTGTGTACATATCCTACAAAACGTGTTTCCTGAATTCATTCACATGGGTGTGTACTTTTGCCCAATCTGGTCATGTAACAACCCAGACACATGGCGTGTTGTCTGAACACACGGTGTGTACTTGATTCCTCTTTCCCTCCCCAAGCTCTTCTACAAGGATAAGTAACACAACTCTCCTTAGGGAAGACTACACGGCGTGTGAAATTACTACACGGTGTTCACTATACAAGCTTCACCTATCCTGTGTTTTTAGTGACACGGCCTGACACACAGCTCACACTACACGACATATACCAGATGGACACGGCATGTATGAGAAAGGAAAAAATCAGCCAGTGTCATTCGTGATAGATCCGGGTTCTTGGGTAAACCTACAAGATATGTTTATGTCAAACACGGCATATACAAAAAAGGGTGACACCACCCATGTTGTTCGGGACATGGTCAGGTACTTCGGTTAGACTACACGGCGTGTTTAGAAGGCACACAGCATGAATGGGACACAACTCATCCAACCCGTGTTGTTAGTGACACGGTTCGGCACGAGGTTGACACTACATGGCGTGTATGGATGATACACGACGTGTTCACTCCAGACTTTCCCCATCTCATGTCTCTTCCCACACAGCCTATGACACAGAAAGAGACTACATGGCATGTGCATAAAGTACACAGCGTGTAGTTAAGAAAATTTTTTTCTTCTCGAATAGAAGAACACATGGCGTGTACTTAACATTTAACGGCATGTATTATGTGTTTTTTCAGACAGTAAGCCTCAGAAACTACTCCAGAACCCAGAAAACCCTGAAACAAGCACTGAAAGTACCAAACACTAATCCATGAGGACCCATACTTCCCGTGAATCAATGCTTGGCACCATATACAAGTTATAAACAAGAAGACAGTGTAATGATCCACCAAATTCTAGTTTATGAGGTTCCATAACACCTCTATAACCAAAGTTTGATGTTCATTCAAACAAAACCTTACACACAATTCCCTATCAAACAACAGGTATCTCTATTGAGTCATCTATCACAACATCATGCATATTTTACACAACATATATCACAACAACATGGAGTCGCTAATCCATCCTAGATTACATGGAAAGAATGCATGGAATGTGATATCTAACAAGTTCTTATATGATGAATGAGATGGCATACCCTCATCTCATTGGGTCGTGACAGTAATAAAACCTCAATAATATAAAAAACTACAGAACAAATCATGTGAATCACTCAAGGTGAAATCAACTCAACTGTAATAATTGAAAAACCAGAAAAAAATTGAAATTAAATGAGGTAGATTGGATTTTCACTGTACATGGGTTAGCTACTCATGGGAATAGCTTATTACCAATTACCCATTCCTTCCAATCCCTGGATAAGGCTCCAAACAATAATTAAAGAGAAAATATTCCCTCTGATACCACTTTTTAATTCCCCAGTTTCAGAAGCCACCCAAAGGTGCCCCATACTCGGTTGGTCACAGGGCCTCAAGTGCATTTCCTCGAATGCCAGAGGCTTCTGACTAGCAGCGAGAGATTTGGGTGTGATAGTGGGGAAACAATGCCCTCATTGGCAGAGTAACACAGCGGAATAGAAACAAATATACAATAGCAGAAGCAGTAAATTTCCAACAACAGTAAACGGCAGAAGAAGGATAGAGAAACAACTGAAGAAAAATATATATAAATGATTCATGATACATATATGTATAGAAAATCATCCAAACATGTCACAATACTGAATACAATACTGAAACAAAGTACATAAGAAAAAAAAATGAGTAACTCCTCATCATCGCAAGCCTCATCTTGGTCCCATGCTCCCCAGCTCCAATGCAATCAAGTACCTAAAGTCAAAGGGCGCTTAGCCTTATATATACCTGCAGCAATATAATCTGGTTGGGCCCAAAAGCATGTCCCAAACTGGGTATGGGACTAAATCCCAGTAGGCAACCACCTGAAGATCTATTCCTAACATTCAGTGAGTATATGGTAGGTAAAAGTATATAAAGCAGTAAACAAGAAAGTACTAAGTAGTAAACAATCCACAATTTAATCATTTGAAACACCCCACAGAATGCAACGGAAAAATGGATAACACAACAGGTAACCCTCTAGGAAGTACCCACAACCTATCCCCTATGGTTCTACCTATAAAGAACAAGAAACCCTCTGGGTGGCACACACAGTCTCACCCCTCTGGTTCAACAAAAGTATAGAATCTATGGGGAAGCACTCACCGTCAATTGCCCCTATAGTCTCGTATCGTACTAAAGGCACTCTGGGGAAGCACTCAACATCAATTCCCCCTGTGGCCCATTTCAAGAAACTACAGACACTCTGGGGAAGAACCCAACGTCAATTCCCCTTGTGGTCTCGCATCGTATATTTATAAAGACACTTTGGAGAATCCCTCAACGTCAATTATCCCTATGGTCTGTACACAATTTTCTCACAGCCCTGTGTAAGTAAAGCAAGCATAGCATCATGTAATGACCAAAGTAAACCTCAACAACTACTTGGCTACTAGTCCATAGCATAACAACATGTCAGAACAAAATTCACTCCATCCTACAATACTAGGCATGGGAAAAAGAAATAGCATCCAAATAGGAAAAACATGAATTATAAATACATCCAAAGCACAAAAAAATTACCCTATTCACAAACAACAACCTCTACTCAGGCATACAAGCACTGCTGGAAAATAATATGGAAGAAACAGAAAACAAAGAATACCCCGCTCAAGGGTATTGTTGGAATTCTCACATAATACTCAAAGGCATTCTACAGAAAGGAACAAACCACCTACCTCAGGGTTAGAAGATCAATATACTAGAACCTCGAAGATTGAATCTCCTTAGAACGTCGTAGATCTATGAAAACTCATAAAACGTTCAACCCACGATAACTTGGACAAGAGGAGGAATTGGAAAACGATGCTCTAGAAGAAGGAAGAGCTTACCGCTGTGATTCCAATGAAACTGACAAAGATCAATTCAGCGGATAGACAGAAGATCCGGGGATCATCAATGATTTGCGGATGCTCGGTGATCTCGGATGAACAAAACCTAAAATAAGTTGTTTCTGTCTGTTAGATGCGACCCTGGTGAGTTTAATTGAAAAAAACAAAATAAACTGCGTGTAATGTTTTATTACATGGCATGTACACGCCTTATCCATACAACGCTTTAGGGAGCTTCCATGTCACCCCACACGACCGTGTGTGTGGCCATGACACGACCATCCCACAGCCACTTGCGGTAATTAAGTACATGGATTGTAATCATAAATTACACTGTGTGTACTTTAATAATTTCTAAAAACTCCGATTTTCTCCAAAACTCTAGAAAAAGGAAAAACATACATGAAAAGACGAACCGAGTTCTTACATCATGGACTGATGAACCTTGTTTTAAGGGATTTCACTCTGATGGGATCACTCAAATTGACTTTTCTACTGAAGCATCTTCCTCTAACTTGCTCCAATGATAATATTGAGCCATACTCCAATAGACTTGTTCTGATAGAGCTTTCTCAGCTTCAACCTGAAAAAAAGCACTGGTTGTAAAATTAATACCTCAAAAACAAATGATAGAGCTTTCAGTGAATTCTATGAATATATGTTTAATACAAAATATAAATGGAATGATCTTTTTTTGTAGGCACCCTAGAATAGAGAATCTAGGAAAACCAATTTCATTCCTCACTTAATGAAATTCATTAATCTGTAATTTCTCATTCATTTAATTCTTCATTTTTGATTTTTTTTTTCAACTATTCATAATCCTTTTTGGTGCTTCCCAAATATTTAGAAATATTTAATTATATAAAAACTTCTTCATTATAATTATTAAATATGGTTAGTCATTACAATTATTCATTATGATGAACCCATACAAAACATTATTCCTTCTGTTGTTCCATACTAAATTATCATATATATATATATATATAAATGATTACCTCTTATTATGATGAAGACTCATGAAATACTAAATATGGACCATTATGATTACCTCTTGTAACCATTGAAAGTCTTATCATGATGATACTCCTTATAAACTCATAAATGTAAGACAATGAAAACCATTATGAAATATCTTCAAAGTACTTCTCTATGTATCCTATTTTCAAGGCTGATAATCCTGTATGTGTTTACAATATTAGTTCCAGTCTAATGGATCAGTCTCTATCTTTTTTTAGATTGGTTTCACATCTATTTTAATAGCCTTAATCTCTTCTTGATAAAAAATAAATACTTTTTCTTTTTTTCTATTGACCCATTTGTAAGGGAACAAAGTATTACTTCTTATTTTCTTGACCTAATTGAAAAACAATTAAAACTTCATCATAAATTATTCCTCTGATAAAAACATTTCATATAATATTCCAATAATACCAAAAATATGACTTTGTGTTAGAAACCATTATGATGATTTAGCAGCATACCCCATCTGATGTACCGGTTTAAGTAGCTTCAACCTCAGAAACTTCTATTCTACTCTAAATAAGATACTAATTAACTTCTAGTGCTCATTTGTATACTTCAAAGATTTATATCACATTCCTTATTGGTGTTATTGAAAACTAAAATCTTCATAACATAACATTCTGATCAATTTTTTCATTCCAAGAACATTTTTATGTTTGGTATTCTCATACCAATGATTAGTGACCAGAAAGATTCGGCTTCAAAAACTTAATCTTCCATAAACTTTTACTTATAAGTATGACTTCCTCATGACTGTGAATACATTGATGATCAATGTAGTATCGTATAACATAATTTTTTTTATAACTTCCTATTCTACTAGCAAATTTTTATTTCCAACCAAGACTGTATATGATTGTAAATACTTCCCCTTTATTCCATATGGATAGAATGACAATTTTCCTAGACAAAATATGATTTGGGAGAATTTAAAATCATCAATAAATCAGCAAATTTATATCCAATCTATTCAAAATCTGAAACACTTACCCATTATGGTAATAACATTAATTCCAAACTCAATATCTTTTCCAGCAGCTTCTGACTTTTTATCACCATCCCAATTCAATGGATTATATTAACTCATGTAAATTTGTTGGATCAGATTGTCATGCTGATAGTTGATATTCGATTAGAAACTCCACAAATTTATTTCTTTAATCCATACTTCCATTACCTTCTCAACATACTTTCCTTATTTATAATAATCAACTTATTGATCTATTAACAATAATTAAAACCAAAACTCAACTTGGGCCTAGTAAGTCTCATGATTAAAATGTAACTTAAGTCGTAAGGAAATTTCTATTCTCATGATTATTTCTATGATACTTATTATATAATCACCACTAGCTTATTTTTTTGGTATATATAAAAACCATGAATTTATTCTATTGTTTTTATCCTTAAATTTATGGGTATTTAAATATCCATTTTATGATTTATTTATCATGGGTTTTATAGTTCCAAATTTACCAAATCGATAAGGTAATTGTTTCTCATTTTTAATTCCTAATACATGTTATATTATGTACCTAAATTAATTTTAGAGGGTAATATATTCCATTTGAAATGTTATATCCATAATATCCTTCTTTTAATTATATTTTATGAATCATGTAATGTTATTTTGTCATGTGGATTAGGATTCAAAGTTACAATAGTTGTAAGATTTTATTGCTAAAATCTCATCGTTGATTGAGAATATTTAGGATTATGCTTCCACTACTGAAATATTATCATCCATATATTAAGGATTTTCACAACTGTTCATATCCTCTAGTAATTCTTGTTATATCCAATTACTGATACCTTTTTTACAATATATGGAATTTATCATAATTAAGAGTTTTTTTTATTAAAATCATACACTACCAATTTATTGGGTCTTCAATCTGTGTTCAATCAAAATAATGTTTTCTAAAAATGTTTACAATTTTTTTTAAATTATCAATTAATATAATTTTTAAGGAAAATAATTTCAAATTTTTTATGTTTAAAAAAAAATTGTTTTCAAATATTCCTTTATATTTTTTCAATGATATTTTCAAAGAAATGTTTTTCAAATGTTATCAATACTTATTTATATAATTTTAAATGATTTTCATTGAAAAATGTTTTCAAAAGGTTTTCATGATTCCTTTATAAATTTTGCAAATATTTTTCAAAGAAATAGGATTCCAAAATGATTATGTTTTAATAAGAATTTTTGAAAGTATAAATGATATTTTCCGCAAGAAATGTTCTAAATGAAATTGCCAATATTTATTTGTAATAAAATGAGTTTTTAACTTTTTTTATGAAATATATTTTCAAATAAAGGATATTTTCCTTATGAAAAGTTCCAATTGATCTTCCTAAATCTTGTTTCATCTATGATGACATCCTTTGAAATAGTTTATGCTTTTTTTGAGATATCATTAAAGGAAACCATTATTATTATTTCTTTTAATGGTTTATATTTTAGATGAAAAGTGGTTTATGAAACCTATTCATATTCCATGGGTTATACTAGGATTAAACACTTATGAAGCCAACTTTCCTTAATAGGATATTATATGTTTAAATGATTATAAAACTTATATATTTCCCAGAGGTTATGATATAATGATGTTCTTATGAAACACATTCCATTTCACGGGTTATGATGTAAATTTTATGAAACCCTCCTCTTTTCGTTGGTCATGATATAATGAATGTTTCATTATCATGTGGAACACATACATGTGATTTCATTATGTGATGGGTGGGAGATATATTTCCCTCCAATTCATTGGTTAATGATTTATATCTCATGAGATAATAAGTGGAACAAGTCGATGGTCATGATCCACTATAGTAGGAAGGTGTAACCTAATCCACTATAAGGAAAGGGTTGCGGATGGGGAAGGTGGTGTTTCCCACCAAGTATGTGTATACCTTATCAAGTGCCTTGATATGTTTTGATAGAGATCCTAAACATATAGGGAATGATTTTATAAGCTTATGTGTAGACCACAAATTCTATATCTTATTCCTATGTTATGATTTCAGGGTTTATTTTATCAATTACCTTATGATTCAAGTCTTAGGAACTACCAATATTCATTCCATGACTATTGATTGTATTCATTAATATCTAGGGTATAGTCTCCTTATGATAAGATCGTGTTCTCGTACACTTTTTATCATGTTATTCTTACATATGTCCCTTTTATACCCTTACTGGGCATTCAAAATCAAAATTTTCTTATATTTACTTTCCCCATTAAATGAAGAAAGGTTTTATATAGGATTGATAAGGTGGAATATCTTCAAGGAGGATGATGAAGATCTATCACCATAATAGTATATTATTTTTCTTTTTTTCCAAAGATACAAATCTATTACGGTTCATGGGAATGTAATTTTTTAATGTATTTAATATTCATATAAAATGATATAATATCCATGTATCTTAAGCCTTGGTTAACATAGGTGTACCATATGTTTTTCCATTATGAAAAATAGTTATGATTATATGATTTAATGTGACTAGGACATGTTCTTATAATATCCTTACATTTTAATGTGATGATATTGGGCTAGATTTAATTCAATGAGACGATATATCTCCAAAATAATAAATACGATATTCAATGTGTTTGGTAGGTATAATGATTGGCCATTATCTTGATATATTTCATATATTTTGTGGTTTAATTATTTTAACATTTTAATAATTGTGACTAGGGTTATCCTATCGCATCACTTAAATGGGAACTGTGATTATAATAGAAAATGTGTTATAATATGGTATCAATGTGGATTAGTAAGAACTTCATAAAGTTTAGAATATTTATATATAATTATAATTCATTAATTGAAATTGAAAATATGTGTGTGAGAATGTTAGTAATAATTAGATGCTTTATGAAACTAGTGGGGTCCTGTGTTGAGACATTTCCTACTATATGTACACCCACGTCTTACAAACATGAAGATTTGACGCATATATTAGGAAATAATTTAAAAAACATGATTTAGATTACTGATGGTTAGTATTACTAATGTTAAATAATCATAAGGAGTTTATATATGAACTAGAGGGAAACATTGGTTTGGATTATTTCACTAATTATATCAATTTTCACTAAGATACTTATATTCGGGTTTCACTTTTAATTTGTTTTGGTTGTATGATGACTTTGTAATTACTTTGGTATATTTTATATTTTTTATATCTATTAGTATTAGTTTCATGTAATTATTTTATTACTATAATTATGTCAAATTCAATATGATGATTAATAGAGAATAAATTACTACCCAAAATATACTCTAGACACTTAGAAATAGGTATCAACCACTTGTTATTAGGGAGCACGATTGAGGTAGTGTTTCATATCACCTCAAAAAATGGTCATGCTAAAGAGAAATTTATTTTTATTTTTATTTATTTATTTATTATGGGAGAATTTAATGATTGAAAATTCATTAGGTTTCATGTTTTTGAAAAAATAATATTGAATTTTTTAAAAAAAAATATGGAATCTAGTATTTTACAAAGCTATTATATTTTATGAAGTAAATTTAAGGGTAGTAAGGGATCATTTTTATAATTTTAACAAATTACCATATGAAATTTTCTTTTTAATAAACAAAATAGTGGGGTTTTTATTATATTTCATATTTACTTTTTGAAAGATGTTTTCTAATGAAAAATCAATTAATCATTTAGAGGAATCTATTGTGAATTATTTCTAAATGATCCTCCATTGGATCAATAATTCCTTAGAATCATAATTCAAGCCTTTATAATGATGGGTAGACAAGTAAAACAAATAAAACATGTTTTTTAGATTGGTATTTCTAGTTATAAAGATAAAACTCAGTGATCATTTTATGGGATGTAGGGTTTGGAGATGTGAAAATTTTATTGGAAAGAATGAATTGAATTTTTTAATGGGAGGATACTCCTAATGTGAATTATATTATTTTAAATATTTAAATTCATCTTGTAATTGAGAGATATTGGTGAAATTTGGTAATTATGGATAATCTAAATGAAATAAAATCTTCATATATTTTTATAATTCAGTTCAGAAAAATAATTTTTCTGTAACATATCATTATTTTCGTTGTGGTATTTTAATACTCTTTATTTTTTTCATCTTTATTTGTGTGAATATTACGACTTCTAATGATAGAGAGAATTTTATGGGGAAAGTGAACTAACTTTTAGGGGTATAAATGTTTCTGAATTCATATATTTCGAGTATAATCATTTAATCTCTTAATGAGACTCTCCCCAAGTTTAGAAAATACTAAGGTAGTTTGGATTTTTCTGCTAAAAATTTTAGTTTTTACTGTCTACTAGGAATTTAAACTCTATCTAATGGGATTAAAAGATACATATGGTTCTCTAGGATTATTTCAGGAGATTAATACACAAGAAGAATTGTTAAATGATGTGAAAATGGTTAAAATTATGTATAATTATTAGAGATCATTTTTCAAAAAAAGGAAAAGGGGTTTTCAATGTATATAGACTGCAAGGATTACATGAAATTTAAGGAAATTAAATGTTTTGTAATAATTATGTGTTGGGGTATTAGGTTGATGTATGATTGATTTTATATTTTATTTATTTAATACCTTCTTACTCCAAACCATAAGGCTCTAAGAGGTATTTTTTGAACCATTTCTCCATTTAGATCGATCCATTCAACATTTGATCATTAAGGTTTTGTGAAGTGTCTCTCCAGTTAATAGAATCATTCTGCCTCTTCATTGCCTCTTATCTCATTTTGATTGTTGTTTTGTGTTATAGGTTATGTTGATCTGTAATGGTAATTATATTATTTTCTTATAGATATTTTCAATGATCTTCTTCTAAGGGTCATTCATTTTTTGGTTATGGTGTAGTGGGTATGCATTCTTCATGATTTTTAATGATCTAAAATCTCTACCATCCATTTTGTTGTTGAATAAATTATATTAGGTGTGATCATTTCTTCTAGGGCGTGTTTTTTCATTACGGTGTTATTCTTGTCGGTGGATCCCTTTTATGCATTCATAACCTTGAGATTGAGGTAGGTTGATCCATCTCCGTCTTATTCTAGTGAACAGCATAGAACTAGTTTTTTATAAAATGTTTTATTAATGAGAAGACATGATTGGATGATTTTATTTGGGTGAGTGGAAATTGGTTTTTCAAAAAAGTCAATTTTCCCCTGATTTTTTGGTTTATGAAAAGGTTTTTTAAATGAATTTTGAAATGGTTTTTATGAATGTTTTTTAAATGAATTTTTTAATGAAAAGTATTGATAAATTAGTTTGGAAAATAGATCTCAAGGGAATCATTGGGTACTTATGGGGATGGTTTAACAATAGGCCTCATCCGTTGATACATTTTTGGGGTTCCCTCATGGGTTTTTCCTTTCCTATCTTGCTCTGTTGTTCTAGAGACATGGTAAATATTATTGCGTGGTTTAATTTTTGGAGTGTTCCTCTAATGCCTATATTTAATATTTCTAGGGTATTCATGTGCACATGATTTTATATTTTGGGTGTATATGTGGCCAAGCTGTCATGGATTATTGTTATCCATGGAATGTTGTTACCTATTCTTTTTTATAGTACTATTTTATTTATAATTTCATTGATTTTAAATTAAATGTGTTAGATTCTTTGGTTTTATTTGATATATATTATTTCATATAATAATATTCAATGCATTAAATCTATTTTCCTTTTTTATTTGTAAATATAGAAATTTGGGAAATTAAATTATTTTGTGATGTATTTGATATAAAAATATTAAACTAGAGATAATTCTTTTTTTCATTTAAGATGATCATGCTTAGATTATTGCATAAATAATGGTTATAGAACACTTAGGTGTGACCTTGATAAGACATTTACATCACACCTTATGCATGCCTCTAGTGTTGCATATACCTTGTTATATCTTTTGATGTAGGGAAAGAAAAGGGATCGTAGTGAGGTGGTGGTGATTTCTCTATAAGATGGGTATGAGTAGATAATGGTTATTTGGTAGAAGTATTCCCATGATATCACAAGGATATTGTTGGAGTAGCTATTTCAGTTTTGTCATCATATGTAGTAGGAATTTTCTCTTGGAGATTGATTTATACCATTTCAACTGTATTTATTATATTATTATCAATCTGTTAATATATTTATATTCATGTAATATTATTTTTTCTTTTTTATATGTATATATGTCAATTTTTATTCTTCAAGTAGGGTAAGATTATTCCCTATGGTTATTAATTTTTCTTGAGTGCTTGACACTAACCTGTGGGGATTGGGAACCCATTTGGGTATGTGGAAATTCATGTAAGGTACCAATTTCAGGGGGTACTTGCGTCAGATTTGTATCAATTTGGTATTAAAGGATGTTTCTACCCAAAATTACTTCTCTTGGGATGTTTGTAAGACTTGAGATAGGATTTTCTGGATTTGATAGGCATGTTATGGTGAGTTCATAGCCATTTATTTTCAATATGAGACTCAAAATACAATTATATTTTGAGAAGTATGTCCCATATTTCATGTTCTTGGCATAAATTTTATTTTTTTTCTTATCAATTTCAAGAATGAATTGATATTTTTCTATTTTATTCAAATTTAGTCATTTTTTGTGCAGTAATATGACTCTAAGATATGTTCCATAGGTTACACAAGAAGGTGAAACAGATTCCCCTCAAAATAACTCTTCTATGGATCATAAATTTATCAAGGATATTATGAGATTAGTTTATTCTATCAACCATAATGTACTACAAGTCTATTTCACATTGATTTAGGTATATCCAGGAGATGTAGGATCCATAGATTGATCATGGGATTTATTACATGATAATAGACATTCCTTTAATGGTATGAATGAACCTCAAGAGGTATTGGAATGTCTTGACATGATTGATTAATTTTTTCACTTCCTGGATATACTTGGGTGTATCATTGGGAAGTGTGTGGTGTTCATACATGATGGTATGATAAATCAATTATGTGATTCCAGGGTTTAGAATGATTGGAATTTGGGCTTGGACTAGAATGGTTCCAAGACTCTCTCCTTCAAGAAGTTTTTTCTGTGGTCACTAATGATGGAAAGGTATCTAGATTTCATCTCTTTGTTGTATGGAGTGTGTTCTTTGTTAGAGTACACCTATAATTTTATTTAGTTTTTTCATTTATAACTAGAGGTTTTAATGAATGGACAGATGATACCTTAGAAGTACTAGTGGAGATTTATACTGGATATCATATCAATGTTATTTATAATCATTATTTTAACCAATGTAGAGGTAGTGGATAGGGATATGATGAAATGGATGACTATGGAAAGAAAGGTTGGATATTATTACCCTTATCTTCCACTTAGTTTTAGCTTCAATGGCGCACTATGGAAAAATGTGAATTTCTATGATCATAGAAAGAGTGGGGGTGTTTCTCTATTGAGGGCATCCTTTGTTCCTTCATTTGTATCTATTTGTGTTACCTGGACTTGATATCAGTTAGGAAAGGTTGGAAAAACCCAATATTCTTGTACATCACCTAAAAAAATGTATAATAGTTTTGGATGTTATGTTAATCTACAGCATTTCTAAAAGTTTATGTCTACTTATCGACTTGGTCATGCATCATCATCTCCTATAGCTATTGTGGCGCAATCAGGTGCTTAAAGGGGTACAGGGATACATCCACATGACTTAGGATCGAATAACCTTTACAAAGTATATGAGTTTGTGGTGGAGGTAGGTTAGGGTCCAAATATAGTGATAGGTTTTATCTTTATTTTATCTTTATTAGTGAGTTATTTATTTCAAATTACTGCTTACCGCTCATTTATATTTGGCTATTTTGTTAATATTATTTAAACTGAAATGAATATCATGTATTTTGTTATGGATTTTGAGACCTCATGGGATGAGGAAATTGAATGGGTTTCGGTGAAATTTATGTGCACTATCAATAGAAAACACAATGTTATTCTATAATTTTCATGTTCTAAATATGGGTATGTTTGACATAATCATTTAATTGGAATTTCTTGTTTCTCATCATGTTGAGGTTCATTTTTATCATCAAAATTCATCATTTCATGAAGCTGATTCGAACCCACAATTTTTTAGGTAGAGTGGGATTTGAGGACTGGTATTTAATGAACTTCATTCCAAGATCTTATGAATATTTTGTCTACTATAAAAGTTGATCCTACAGATATTTCATTTATTTTTTGTTCTTTTCATTGTTTTAATTTATTTTACTAAAGTTTTCTGAGATTAGTTCTATAGGATTACTCCATATAGTTAGGTTGGGTTTTTGATTTATCTAGTTATAATAATGTAGCCATTATCGATGCCTTCCTATCATAGGGGACCATCAGAGTTTAAAAAGCTCAATATTCTATTAGATGATCTGAAGGGGGGGGGATTTGTTTTCCCTTATATATCTCCTTGGGCATCACTAGATCTGTTTTCCAAAAATGAATATTATTCAATTATAATGTGGGTGGATTATGAGAATTTTAACTGGGTAACAATAATGAATAAGTATCATTTTCATTATGTGGATGATTATTTTGTTTAGTTAACCGGGAAGAGTTTTTTTTTAAGATTTGTCTTATGTCAGGTTATCTTTATCTTAGTGTTCAAGAGTCTAATATACATAATATAGAATTATGGACAAAGTATGACCGTTATGAATACATTTTTATGTCTTTTGATATGATTAAATCTCTTATAGTTTTTATAGATTTAATGATTCATATATTCCATTAGTATCTCACAACGTTTCTTATTACAATGGTGGATGATATTTAGCTTTATTCGTGATTTGATCATGACCACTTGAACCATTTGAGTTTGGTTCTGGAAATCTTGAGGAGTTGTGTTTTTTGTGGGAATAATTGGAAATACCACATCTTGATCTAAGAAGAAATGTTCTTGGGGCGCTTTATTTCTGAGCATTGACATATCAATTGATCATGATAAGGAAAAGGTTATCACGTCATGGAAATAACCATGCAATATCATTGAGATATAGATCTTCCTTGGGCTTTCTATATAGTGATGATGGTTCTTGAAGGATTTCTAAAAATTGAGTCACTATTGAATAATCTTACAAGTAATTGTGTGAAATTAATATGTAATGAGAATTGTCATTATTATTTCAATGATCTAAAAAAATCATCTTACATCAGTAACTATTTAGATCTTACCTAAGCTTAGAAATGGGTTTTTGGTTTTCAATGATGATTCATGAAATGGTTTGAGTTGTGTGCTCATGTATGATGATCACGCGATATATTATGGATCTTTTCAACTTTGATAGGATGGGAAAAATTACTCCACTCATGATTTAGAGCATTCCACAGTTATGCATGCACTTATGTATTGGTGGAATATCTTTTTTAGGAGATGTTCACAATATTTTGTGACCATAAGTGTATTAGTTATATCTTTCCTTAGAAATTTTGGCCTCTAAAATATTTCTAGTGGCTATAATACCTTCATAATTTTTAAATCTACATCACATACACCCCTGGGATAGGGAATTTTGTTGCATACACTAATAGTAGTAACTTTCCTTTACAATATGTTCTGGAATTCAATTAAGAGTGAAACATTATGTGTACCTTTTCTTAATTGAATATATATGGTCAAGAGTTGGTTTCATGTATGGTTTTGGCCAGTGTTCAGTTATCATCTTTTATCCTTCCCTCTATTCTATAGATTCATAAGGAATACTGTGAGTTAATATGAATTTAAGAAACCCTTTATAGTGGGGAGACTGTTTGGTTGGTCACTCTCTTTGGATGTAATTTTTGTTTGGGGGATATTCTTTCTGTCCTAGTATCAGTGAGGATATATGTTTTGATTTATATTCAAGGATTTTCATGGTTCTTTCATCTGATCACTATGAATATATATTATGACATTAAATAATTATTTTTATGGCCAGGTATGAAGTGTGAAATTTTTTATTATGTGCATATTGTTACACATACCAACAAATAAATTTGGAGCATTTGAAACCTTTTAGTTTTATTAATATTCTTTTAGTGCCGGTTTGGAAATGAAATGAGGTTCTAATGGATTATTTTTTGTGGCCATTGTCACTCTAAGGGTGGTATTACATCTGGATAGTGATTTATCTGTTGAAAAATTCCGCACACTTCATTATAATCGGGGAAACTAGAAAATTTGACGATATGTTATTCTCTATTTATAGGACATTGTTAGGTTAAATGGGGTTCTTTATTGGATTGGTTTTATAGGGATATAAGGTTTATTTTTAGATTTTGGGGAGTCTCTAAGAGTCTATGGAGACTTAGGAATGTTTTATAACATCTTATTGTCCATAGATAGATGGTAAGACTGAGCATGCTATTTAGATCATAGAGGATATGCTTCGTTCTTATGTCATGAATTTTTCAAGATTATAGGATATCCCTCTAGAATTGGCCCATATTTATACAATACCATTTATCAATATTCAATCAAAATGGCTCTATTATATGATTTATATTTGCACACATGGATCGCCTATTTGTTAGGAAGAATTTGGAAGATCTTCTCTTGTGGGACCAAGTTTGGTTCAGAAGATGCTAATTAGGATTCAAGATATACATTGTCATTCGGTTACATATCTGAGTGGATGAATATTTTATGTGGTTTAATGGTATAAAACTTCTGAGTTTTCAATAGGTTACCATGTTTTTTGAATTTTTCTCCCTGTTTTGGTAATTGTCATCTTGGGAAACAAGAAAACATGGATCCGAGATATGCTACACAGTTTGAGGACAGTAAGTGTCTATTGAAATATCTTTATTAGTTGGAATTTCTAGTTCAGTTGAAATACATTCATGGTTTTTTCTAGATATCACATCTCAAAAAATACCATGATGATCCATCTCACCTTTTGTGTTGTGTTGATATTGAGTTAGAGCCAGATTTTTGTATTGTAGAGATTTTGTTGAGATCATATATACTCTATGATTTTATTACACGTAATTTCAATTCAGTTGGTCTTAGTGTTTTGGTGGCATGGGATAGATACACTTGAGACATGGGAGCAAGATTTTTTATGACAGTATAGTGTCCTCACATATATTATAGGATTAATTATTTCACATGATATCCTTGGGATAGAAATTATTATGGAGGGGTGTTTATAACATATCATTATCATCTTTTTTTTATTTCCCCTCAATTTATTTGTTTTCCTCCTTATTTGGGTGTATCTTAGGACTCCAAAAGTTGGAGGAAATTTTCTCAGGAAAATGACCTCATGTTTAGGGATTTATGTTTGATTGAATTAATGGAGTTCTTGTATGAGTATAAAATAAGTTAGTGATTTATCCACATGTTTAGTGAACATCTGAGTAATTTTCTAGTTAACAATTTAAAATTGTAGTTTTCCCTATCTAATGGGCATGTACACACCATTTTATGGGTGTAAATTGCTTATATTACTCTCTAGTATCGTTTCATGATCTTAATACATATATTGAAAGGCTACACACCTTGAAAATTATTTACATGACATTTAATGCTAAAATATCTTTTTTTAAAGGCGGTGAGTTTTTCAGAGATTATGGATCCCCAATAATGATGAATTTCTAATTGGATTATATTATGTGTAATTGTATCAAGGTAATATTCAAAGTGCTACACAGATGTTTTATTTTTTAATTCACTTCATATCTTATCCATCTTGACCAATAGTCTCTTAAGTTAAAAAATGGGTACCTCGTCTCCTTTAAGAACAATTCGTTCAATGTTTGATCATTAGGGTTATGTGTGGTGTCTCTATAGATATGAGAATTCTATTTATTCTTAGTTCCCTTTAACTATGGTATCGTTTTGGCATTATGTTATATGTTTTTTTAGATCTGTGATGGTAATTCTATTATTTTATTTCAGATCATGTGTTTAATCTTCATCTGGTTTCCATTCATTTATTATTTATTGTGTGATGGGTGTGTATTCTTAAATATTTGTTATGTTATACCAATTTCATCATCTTTTTTTTATTGAATTGGTTATAATAGTTGTGAATATATATTACAGTGAATTTCATATTTTTTAGTGTTATTTTCTTTGGTGGAACGCATTTTGTGTGTTTCAGACCATATGTTTATGGTAGGTGGATCTTTCCCCAGTCTATATTGGTAATCTGAATTGCTTGTGTTGTTAATACATTTTTTATATACTAAAAAAATAATTACATTATTTTATTTCTGTTTTTGAAAAATGTTTTTTGATCAAATATGGTTCTCCCCTAATTTTTTTATAAATTAAAAGATATTTTCAAAGAAATATGTTTTTTAATGAAATTTTTTCCAAGAATGCTTTTAATAAATTATTTTGATGATTATTTTTTGAAAATATAGTTCAAGGGAATACTTGGGTACATAAGAGGAAGGTGTAGTAATATGCATCTTCCATTGATACTATTGGTGGGGATACTCATGGGGTCTTCCTATTCTCATTAGTCTTATAGATATAAAGACTTCAAAGAAACTATTGGGAGGTTAACCTCATGGGGTGTTCCTACACTACCTATATTTTATGCATATTTATAAGGTATTATTTCATACATGATTATCAATTTTGGGATTATGAGTGTCTCGACTCTCATAACCTAGTGTGATCCTTGACATAATGTTACTTGTGACTTTTTTTCCTGTGTTATTTCAGTTTTACTGCAATGGTTTTACACGATTTGTGATACATTATTTGTTTTTATTTGACATATCTACTTTATTATATGTAAATCAAATTATTTGAAAATAATTTTCCTAAATTATTGGTAAATTTGAAAATGGGGGAATAAATTTTTTTACCCTATTTTGATATAAAACTGTTATATTGTATATCATGACCTCTTCTAATTAAGGCTAATAATAGTTTGATTATTGTATATATACTTGTTATGGAACTCCAGTGTGGGATCCTGTTGAACCTTTTATCTCACCCCTTGTTCACCACTCCTTTAGTGCATAGACATTATTTTGTCTTTCAATATAGGGAAATACAAGGAGGAATAGAGAGGTAGTGTCATTTCTTCTGTGAGATGGTTTTTGGAAACATGTGGTGAGATGGTGGGAGTTTTCCCATGTTATCACATGTAGACTATTAGAGTAGTATTTTTGGTTTTTTTATACTTTATAGCTAGATATATCTCTTTGAGATATATTTACTACCATTTCATTTTTATGAAATCCATTGTTCACAATCAATTATAAAATATATAATTAAATTTAATCTATTGTTTCTTCTATATAGGTATATATGTCATGTTTTTTAAATCATGTTTGGTGAAATTATTCCCTCGATGTGTTATCGATTCCTTGGTGCTAGATGCTAGTATATGGGGATTGGGAATGCTCTATGGATATGTGGTAGTTTGTGTTGGGTACCAGTTTGAGAGGGTAACCAATTCAAGTTCATCACATTTCACCTAAAATGAATCATATATATTAGAATATTTGTGTTTTTAAATAGTAATTTGACTTTTTTGTCAGATAATATTATGTATATATTGCCAATTTTTATGGGTTTTACACCAAATAATATGATGATCTAATTTATGAGGGTATAAAATATTAGAACAAGGATTCAACCAGAGATATGATCCAAGGAAGTTATTTTTTTCATCAACGCATATATTAAGAGGGTAAATAATAGAGGTCCACTAGGGTTGTTAGTTCGAACAAGATTTGGTGGGAGATCTGTATAAGGTATTCACTATAATATGAAGGACAACAAATTACAATCAACCTATCTTATGAGGATTTATATACAGATCCCAAGGGTTTGACTAACAAATCCCTCACTATTATTATCTTCAGATATTTCAATAAAACATCCAATTAGAAATTACAATATCATATTCCCTAATTCCTAATGTTTTCCTTGATTCAAAGGATTTGTTTCCTTTTAATGGTTCAATATCTAACTCTATACCATCTTCCATCATCATAGAAGTAGCTTCGTTCACCTCATGTTTCCTTGTTTTGTGGTTTATTTCAACCCAAACATCAACGAGATGATTTTATATTTTTATCAATGATGGTTGGGTTTTATATTCTCAGGTAGATGATGGTGTCATAGTCTTCCACTATCTTTCTACTTAATTTCTATGGATTATAATTTTTTCTTTTCTTTATTATCATATTTTTAATAATCTAATACCAATATGTTTATCTCATAAAATGGATAGTGTATTTCTACAAATTTCATGAATAAATCCATTTAGCATTGTGTATTTATATAAAATGACTTCTACTTCAATTTTGAGAATTTATCTATCCCGAAAGGATCAGATGATAGTATCAGTGATTTAATGTGTATTGATGAAAAAAACACATATCTTGAGATAAGATGACTTTTCCCACATTTTTTAGTTTCGATCTCTCCCATATCATTATGTGTCAAAATATTCTTATCATAAATGGTGAAGGTATCTTCTATCATGGTAATTATTGTGAGATGGAATTTAGTTTCTACCAATTTTATAATCATCAGGGTCATTGGAACTTCAATTTCCTACATTATAAATGGAATAGATATATCAAATTAGGGGATCCTCTATATCCTAACCCTCTTACCCCTAGAATTGATCAACCTTTTATTTATCATTATTCTGGTGGTGTCCCAAAACTATGGATCAACATTTGGATATCTCTCTATATGTAAATAGATCATATCTAGATAATTATACCACCTATGGGTTATCCATGACCTCTATTGGATCTTCCCCCTTTTCCGTAAGGCCTCTATAGATTGTAGTGGTAGATTAACTATAGTGTATGAGGATGATAGTTCCACATATTTTTCTAGGAGTGCCTCCCCTTATTTAGAATACATGATTTATTACTTTACATTCATGTATGATAGTGGTGTATAAGGTAATTTAAATGCAATTCCTCATTTCATGGGATGTGTAAGAGAAAAGGATTATAGAAGTCCCAATTTCCTCTATTAAACATAATGCTAGTGGATTTGTTCTGGTTGGGTAGCAATTCTCCCCTATTTTGGGTTCTTTGATCTCATTCCACTGATTTTGGGAATTTACTAAGGAATAATAAAGAGAAATTTCCCCTTCATGCATGAATCTTAATAATAAATTGTGGAATGAAGATATTTCCAACATTTGTATGAATACAAGTATAATTTTCAAAGAGTAATTTACAAATGCGATCAGTATAACTCACACTTAGTCTAAAATCATCATTTTGAATATTGTGTAGATGATTATGACATTCAATCTGATATAGAAATTTCATATTCTGATAACATTTAAGAGTATTTTTAACCTATTTTTCTTGGTCCTACGCCATCAAAAGTGTGATATTTTTTGTGGTTATCACACCCCCCTAAAAGTGAATTTTATATAATCCAAAACAATTATAATAGGAAAAGGTGGTTAAATATTACTAAAGTGGCCCAAAAAATGTGTAGGTGATTTTTATAGTAGAAAAAACAATCATTTAATAGAGTAAATGGAGAATGTTGAGTTCTGTATTAATGATAATATCATATGACATCTCTCATAGAACTTTGGTATCTTATAATTTTGTGTTCAAAAAATATTTTCTCACCCATCAAAGTTATATATTAGTTAGTTGATTCCAATTTAAATATTTTGAATTTATAGTGAATAAATTTCCTTTATCAATAAGGTCTATCCTATTGTAAATATTGATTTAGTAATAATTAGTTACATCCTTTTTTAAAGACATATATTAAACACTAGTATTCTACGATCAGCCGGGTAGACTATAAATTTTTTTCTATGTTGTACACATATTTAATATGGAATTAATCTATGAAAAAGAATAGATAAATAAAGGATTAATCTAAAAAATATGGTGAAGTCATCTAGTGAAGGATGAAGTCCATTTTAATATGGATGGATAAGATATGAAAGAGAGGGAAGTGGGATTTTATATTATTTGTGTAACTAAATTTTCTTGATACTATTTACATTTCAGGACTTCATGATATAGGATTCCCTCAAGCATTTAGTGTGTTACTCGTATAAAATCAATTAGGATAGTGTGTAGAAAATATATTTTATAAAATGAAAAAATAACACCTCTAAAGATATAAATAGTTATGGGTAAAAAAAATAATTCCTCTCAACCATGATAGGTTATGATTTATTCTTTTGGAATATTATAGTCACTAACATGATCAAGTGTTACATAATTTGAGTAATGATTTATGTGACTCAATATATGGTGATTATCAATTACTGTAGTCTAAAAGTTTCATTTCATTACCATAGGGTGGAATGCATTGGTTAATGGGTGAATATGATTTAAAGGTTGATATAGATAGAATAGATTTCAAAAGAATTGGAGTATATTAAAAATCATATTAGTATATTTAATGGGGTATACTTATGTTGTAATAAAAATATTATAGTTATAGTAAACTTGTATCTAAATGTTTTTTCAGATGATTTACCTAAAATACATCTTCAGTGAGTCATATAGATTGTAATTTAATTACTTCAATGGATGAGTTTGAATTTTTTTTTCTTCATATTATATGGGACTACATAATAATTCATAGTTTAAATTTTTTAGGGGTTTAATTTTAGTCAAAATTATTTATTTGACTATGCACTCCACATTGAGCTGCAGATTTTTCAAAATAAATTACATGAAAATATTTATTTTATTTTGATAATAATAATATAAATCAATTCACCAATAATAAATAGTATACACATCTATTTATTTATATATTTTTTTTAAAAATAAACATAATAATGTTGTTTTCAAGATTTTCTACTAATTGAGATACAGTTAAGTTTTTGTAAACAAAGATAATATTCCAAAAAATTCGGAGTGGGTAAAAACACTATTGGTATTTGGTTTTTAATATTCGTCGTAGCATTTCTATTTGAATGTTCATGAAACTTATGAATTATATATTTTGTCAATATATTAACTTTTTTTGAATTTCTTAATGAAATAATTATTTTTTTCACAAACATTTGACAATATTTAGTGATATTTAAGTGTCATATTTAATACCATGATGTTGAATGGTCTCTATAAAAACATTTCCAATGTAAAATTTTTGATGTGATCATTTAAGTACCATTTTCGTGTGATTTTAAAAAAAATAACTATTTACCTTCAAATGAAAATAGTGTTTATGTTCATGGTGATCTCCTATTAATGTTTCAAAAATATGAAATTTTTTTATAGTTACCTGAGTATTATCAATTAATTTTCTATGATTTTTCATACGTAGATTAACTAATTATGATATTTATTATGATGGATGTACCATTTAGGTGAAACTCATAATGATAAATATCTTTTATGGAGCTTGTGATTATGTTGTCCTCTCGTTTTACCATGTCCTGATTAGAGAGATGGTTTTATCATATATTATCCATTCCTTCATAATTTATAAAATTTATATCATTCAAATTCAATAATTACCTATGTTATAAAAATATCATAAAGATAGAAAATCAAAATCATAGTGGATTAGGAATTACAAACAGTCATTTTAATGTCAATGATTCTTAGTTGTATTTTAATGAAATTGGAATAAATTAAATTGGTCAATCAATATAAAAGAAGAATAAAATGTATAAAAATTTTAATTTAATAAAATAGAAAAAAATTGGAAGAAAAGGTAAGATCATTTCAAGAAGAGGAAAATTTTCTCAACATTATCTTTCAAGAATTAGAAGTGAAAAAATAATTGAGGAGAAAAATAATTATAATTTCTAAACTTCTAAAATAATATGTGTTTTCATGGATTATTATTATAAGATTCATATGAATAAAATAATACAAATATTTTGTAGGTGAGTTTTATATCAACTTGGGATATATAATTTAAAATCTAATTTATTAAGTCAACCCTTTTAATAAAATTTTTTATTTTCAATAATTCTATTTCATCTCCTAGTGCATGCTTTAATAAGAAATCTATAGAAATATCGGTGGAAAAAAATGTATAAAATTAACCAAAACATATAAGGTGGATATGATAATTTATATGAATAATATACCCCAGATATGTTCTCATAAGAATGGGTTTTTATTTCTATAAAGAAAAGATGAAAATCATAATAGATATGTACTAAATTAAAATTGAACTAGGATTATTTACCTTTTTTATGATAATGGAGGTTTTTTATAGGTGTATTTACTACTAGAACAAGATTTCAATCACCAGAGATTTTATAAGTTCTCGATTAAGGGTTATAATACCTGAACTTTTTCATATTTATTATAGAATGAGGGTAAAATATAGAAAAATTAATTAATCTATCGTTCATGTATAGATTTGTTATTTCAGAGATAATTTGAGGAAATTACAAAAACAATGGTCATTTTTATGATGATTTATAGTAAAAAAACAATGGATAAAAATTCATATAATAATTTAAAATTAATACTATAATATAATAAAAAAGTAAAAAAAAAATTTATTGTTCCATTGGATATAGGTAAAATTAAAATGATGATAATATTTTACCCAAGAAGATTTTGAAAAGGATATAAAATGAAGAATGAATAATGATTATATTATTATATAAATTGCCATATCATTGATCAATTTATGAAATCCATGATATTAAATTTTATTGGGATCATGCATGATCTAAGAATAAAATTAATCCATTTATGAAATAACGAGAATTATTTAGTGGATAAAATATATGCAGATGAATCTGAATTTCATGAGAGGTTTCCAAAAAATGTAATCCAGGTATTATTGGGAATTAGTTATGAATCTAAAAACAATATAGAAAAAAACCTACCAAATGTGTTAGTAGCTCTACAAAGATATAATGTTTTGATAAAAGAGGAATAAGAAGATCCATGGAAAATTTTAATAGAATTAATGAAGTATGAGCATGTTACAAAAGAATTTCATATATCTAGTCTATATGAATTGTGTAAATCATGAATGTAATCCCAATAATAGGAAATTTATATTTACTTTACTACAAATTTAATGCCCTGATATTCTAATTACATTTAAAATTTACAATGTTTTTGGAAAATATCTTTTAAAAAACACTCGATGTAAATGTGATGAAAAATATTATAATAAATTTAATAATTAACCTAACATGGTAATAAAGAAAAATAAATTTCTTTTAAGAGTTAATTTATTAATATGAGTTAAATTTGGAAAAATGTTTACTAAATAAAAGAATTCTTTTTATATATTTTCCATTTCCCGACAAAACAAAAAAAATTAAATTTTATAATTTCAATTAAAAAATTGTATATAATTTTTGAATTCACTCCATCAAAATTTACAAAGTAGAAATTTTTGTGTATTACTTATAAAGGATGATTTTTTAAATAAATAACTAATTTCAAAAAATTATAATTTCTATAATTTTCTCACTGTATAAGAATACCCTAGAATATTTCAAAATGAATAATCAAATCAAATATGAAATTGATGAATAAAATAATAAATATTTAAAAACTCTTTATATATATAAAACATATATGAATGTTTTTTAGAACTAAAGTAAAATGTAACATTAATATAAAAATATTAACTTAATATTCTATTTAAATATAGTATTTTAAAATTGAATTTATGTTCTGAATTTCTTTTTAAGACATATAAAAATCATTAATTTTATAATAAATAAATTTTATTTTTAGTAATCAGTAACCATGGTGATTATATATTATCCATAAATTTAATGCCATAATTGTTTTTTTCTAAAAAAAAATTTATGTCATTAAGTGTTTATACTTTGAAATTAATGACACACATATTTAAAAATTATTTTTGATATAAATATTTTGAAATTTTAAATTATGATTATAAAACTAGGGAAAAGTTTCAATTGTAATATTTTTCTTTTAAATTAATTTCTATGTTTATAAATTAATTGTCATGGTAAAAGTAAATTGACATAAAAGATAAAATGTTAAATCAAAAACACTAAAAAAACTCAATGTTTACTAAAAAATATTGTAAGAGCTGAATTTAGACAAAAAATTCCATTGTCTATCCACTTTTTAAAATTTTATGTCATTAGAAACATGAATAGTAGCATTAAATTTTGGGAAATGTATGGGTTAGTCCCAAAACTACACATTCTATTATTTATAAAAGAGTTATATATTCAACCCATCATGAAAAAATGACCTTACCATTACACCTTGGATAATATCCATATTACTCTACCTGAAATCCTCTCCCACAAACATATTCCTTGGTCACTCAAACATTTCCTAATCATATGAAATTCAATCAGACTTCTAAAAAAATACAAGTCCCACACATGAGTTTTATCAACTAGTAATATTTATCCTCAATTATATTATTCAAATTTATTAATAAAAACACTAATAAAGTGATATTATTGTAATTTTAACCTTTAGTTTTATTATGTTATTATTTTATCATTATTTATTCATATACCCATCCATTAATTAAATATGGTTGTTTGTGTGTTGTGGGGACTACCACCTCCATAATATAATCTGTTTTTCCTTAAATTTCATAAATGGTTTGATATTAGAACTATATTAAAGTATAAATATTATTTTTATGAAATTATTAACATTATGGTATATCAAATTTAATCACTTATTAGTCATATGATCAATAAATGAAATTAGGGAACTAAGTGAAAAATAATCTCTTCTATCAAATTAGTGTCATTATATCAATTATAATAATTTTACTCTTATTTAAAATTCAGTTATATCACATAATATACAAAAAAATTCATAATTATGATTCTATTTTAATCAAATTACAACTAAACTTTCACATAATCATCCATTAATCAATATAGGTCCACGTTTAGGTCATCTTAGCAACCTACATGAACAATATTATATATTTATTCCATGTATGACTATGAAAACATATTTAATGATATAGTTTGATATAAATGATTATTAAAATAATTTATTTTTTTATGTTGATGAAATATCAATATATAATTCATTAATTCTGAAAAAAAACCTTTGTTCATTAGAAATCACCAAAACAAGCTAATTACAGATTTCATCTCCAATAATAATTCCTAACATAATCATGAATACAAATTAAAACTTCAAAAATTATAATAAATAATCCCAATAAATATATTTAATGACCTATTAATGATTAGATTTGTAATAATAGTTAATATAGACACCGTCAGAGTGTAAATGTTGTAGACAATCAAAACTATAAACTCTCGATGAGAAAAATATGTAGAATTAAGGTCAATAATTTATTTATTAGAATATTATGTTTGAAAATGGTTTTGAGTAAGGTTAATAATTAGGTGATAAAATATAAATATTTATGATATAAGAGGCTAAATTCTATCCATTGAGATTAGGAACAACAGGAAAGGGGTTTTTAGTCTCAGTTTTCTTTCATTAAGGAATGATTATTTTGTGAACTATATTTTCAGTAGTATTGTTTAATAACCACCACATTGTAATATTTATATCATCATTTCCATTTATTTAATTATATTCAGTGTCCCATTTCATGTTAACATTTTTAATCTATTTTGGTTTCATGGTTCGAATAGTTGTAGGAGTTTCTTATATCAAATTCCACTTTTCAGATATGATTTGAATTATATATGAAAATTCATTTTTGTGGTGTATATACTAAACTTATGTTATATAATATCTCCAATTAACATTTTATCATGGTATTTTAAGATCAATTACGATATTCATCTTCTATGGTATTTTACGTGTTAATCAAGTATTTTGGGTTTTCATGGTCTTCAATTGGATTCATTAAGGCATAATAAATTTTTTCACTATGTTTTATTTGAATGGTGTCTTAAAATAACATTAATATAATTTTATTATAATAATTTTCAGTCATGGGAATTAATATAAAATATTCTTTTTTTATTCAAGTGGTTATTGATTCTATCATTTCCTTAATAGTAATAATTTTTAGAAACTCAATTTTCATTAATTAATTTATGTTCATTAATTGAACTTATTTCATATAAATTTTGTACATTCATACATTTGATTGTATTATGTTTTATTCACTCACTATTTTCATTGGATATATATTCTTAACACATATATATTATTATACACATTCCTCAATTCTTGTAATATGTTTTTTTGTAAACATCCACTTTATTTATCCAAATGGACCATGATCATGGTATTCTAGTACTAACATAGTTGTACACTCATTTGTTTATATGGTGTGAACTTCATAATATACATAAATCTGATTGATGGTGTTCTCTAAGAAATATTTTTATTCTATTTACATTGGTAAAATTATTGGTGTTCTAAATTTTTAGATTCCATTATGGACAATTATTATCGAGTTAACTATGTATTGTTATCCCATCCACCATATTTATATGGATTAGTTGTAATTTGGTTATCCATTTTATTAACATGGTGTAAAGAATTGAAAATATTCATGTTTATTGATTACTAACATAGTTTCATAATGTATTATTACTTTTTATTCTTCATTATATAGATATCAATTATTATTTATACAATGGTTTATTAGGGAATGGTGTGAAATTTAGGATTGAATCTTATGGTGAATGCATTAGAATTATTCAATTTATGGGTATGGAATGACATTACATATCCCCTTAATATATTGATTGGTCTAATTATGCAAAATATATTGAGATTACAATATGTCCCTTCCCATTACAGGATAGTGTCCTACCACAAGTCTTTGATAGAATGATATTTTGACTGAGATATATATGTCATGTAAATTATTTTTCATTATCCCTTGAAAGTAGTTTTTTAATTTCTATAATTATGAATTCCATTATTATTACATCAATTTTATTAATATCCTTGATTCTTTTTATTATCACATATAGATCATGCTCAGTTTGAAGTTGAATATGGCTTTATGTTATTTACTTATTCATTCTAAGACCATTATTCCATGTTTAAGCTTTGTTTTCATCAGTTTAATGTTTTCCCTTACAGGGATTAGTAATTATTATATTAATAAATTCCATGTTATAAAGAAAATTAATACAAGGATTGTTTATAAGGATATAACATATGGATAAACTTGTGGGAGATGTCAAATTCACCTTAAGGATTATATAGTTTATTATATAATGAAAAATATTTATTCTTGATACGTAAAAAAGAGTGTTATTTTTTTATGATGGTTCATAATTTTCAATATTAAAAAAGTCAAAAATAACATTTAAATTTAAAAAATTAAAACATTTATAGTGAGTTTTTAATTTATGATAGTTATAACTAATATTTTTATAGTTATGTCAAATAATGTATGTGTATTATGAGTTTATGATCACCACATCTAAGAGTGAAGTCCCATGGCATAAAAACATTAGTAAAATTTTTTATTAAACATAAGGATAAAGATAAAGACAATAGAAATTCTATATGGTCAAATGAGGTTCAATTTTAGTGTGACATTATAGGATAAATCGTGAAGAGTTCCTAAAAAACTACTGCAACAAGGAAAAGGTTTTTTGGGTCGATAAACACATTTTAAACCCATTTCCCCTTCAAAATATCAGTTAAAGATCTACCATATTACCATATAATTTTTTTTATATGATAGGAATTGATTTTAATGAATATTGGGCATAATTGAATATTATGATATTTATACATCATGGTGATTCATTCAGTATGGTGTACAAGATAACACCTTACAACATTTCATGTAATGTCTAAATGATATTCTTGGAGTTCACATTCATGAAGTTCATACATGATGATGTTCCATCATGATCAACCATTGATTTGGTTTTACTATGAGAAATATTCTATAAATCTATTATTTATTTTGAATTAATAATTTCAAGTCATAAATGATATTTTATTGATAATGTATTGAACTAAAAATTTGGAGATACATACTTTCACTTTATTTTTTTGAATATGATTATTAAAGACCAGTGCAGTTTCTTTGTAAAAATATATTAACAAATCCTAAATTTGGAAATATGAATTATATCACAGGTTGAGACTTTTTATAGACATTTATTCAAGATTAGTTACTCTTGTTTTCAATACAGATATTTCTTATCTATACTTATATTTGAATAATTTATTTCTTATTGAATTATAAAAATGTGTTACCATCTTCTATAACATTTTGAATCAAACCACACAATTTCAATAATGGGATAATAAGGGGATGGATATTATGTTTCAATTCATGGTTTAAATATTGGATGATAAGTATTTCTATTATAATATTTATTTCATGTTTATGTCAATAATATAGAAGAATATAGTTAATGAGATCCTATATTGATATTGTCGTATTTATGTGAATTGATGAAAAATCCAGTGGATGAGATTGAAGATCCTAATAGGGAATTTTTACTATATTTTTTGTGCATAAGTAAAGATACCACTATGAAGTAAAGATTAAAATATGTGGGGGATGATAGAGTTAAATCCCAATATGAATGATGAAGTTGAAGATGATTTAGATATAATTTGTAATAATTTTTATACCATTATTTATACCATTGAAACATAATTTATATTTTGTAAAATTAGTTTATGTATGATTCTACCTTTAAATAATGAGAATGAAGTATAATATGTTTTTTAGTTCCTAGAAAGAAATATCAATATAGAATGATATATATCTAGTGATTTATATGATGAATTTTACAAAAGAAAATATATTTCTTATTGGATGAGTAAAATTCAATTTCTACAATGTATTCATTGATTTTGAAAATTTGACTACAGAATAGCTTCTAGAGATATTATTAAATAAGTGAAAAGGATAGATGAATGAATTGGAATCCAATTATGTGTCATCAGTTGTAATTTTGATGTCAATTATTGGCGAATATCCATGGATAATAGACTATATAGTACAAGATCTATATTGCTATAATAATTGTGGTTTTTGGAGATATATAAAAATGTTTGAAGTTGAGTAATCATAAGTTTCAAGGATTAATAAATGATGGTTAAGAGTATTAGAAACATTGTGAAAATTTCTAAATTATTTTAAAGTATTTATAGATCATTTAGAATGGTTGAAGATTCCTAGTGGATAAGTGAGTAAGATTTTAACCTAGTTTAATAATTCTGAAAGTTTTACATTTTATTTAAAAATTGGCAACAGTATAACATGAATATGATATATAAAATTAAATGTTAAATATAAAATAAGAAATTTTTAAGGAAATGAATATACCATATATATATTTAAGATATTCACTAGAGTTCACTGAAAATTGTCCAACTACGGATCTTCTTTATGTATGTAGGTAATTAGATTAATATATAATTTTTTTTGGAGTATGTACATGTATGCGGAAAAAATAAGAATCATTTTAACATATGTAATATAGTTTAAAAATATATTAATTTTGTCATATACAATTATAAAATACAATGTATTATTAGGATACAGAAAAATTATTGAGCATGAAAAATATTCTTTCCAGGCCTTGAATAGTAATACAGTAAAGGGAAAACTATAACCCGGTGGATAATATATTGCAGAGGCATTTGTAATATATTTACTTCTACTCAAGAAGAAATATGAAAAAGATAAATTCTATATGAAATGAATAATATAATTTTCATCATGAGTAACAAATTTTATTTCACCCTAATAAGAAGATAAAATTTTATTTTATTCATCATACCGAATAGTTAGTAAAATGTTTGTAACCAGAATGTTTCCCTAGATATAGATTAAAATGGTAATATGATAATTTTTCATTGTTTCTTTTTATTAAAAACATTGAAAGCTAAAATTGTTTCAATTATATGTGATATAGTAATTCCGTGAGTATATGTCCAAATCATTATGCATGAAGAGATGATTTTTCAAGACTACTTCACATCATAATGGATGAATTTACACCTCATTTATAAATTCATAGGGATGATTGGATCTTTTATTTCACTATGAGAGATTCATTATAGTTATAACAATAACATTGCATGATTTCAATTAAATTTATATATTAAAGTGAATTTAAATAATATGGAAAAATATATTCATTATAATTAAGGAAATCACTTTAGTATAAAAGAATAAACTTTTAAGGATAAAATGATATTTTGTATGATCAATTTTGGTAGCTTTGGAAAATGTAAAATACATGATTAAAGAAGATTTAAATATTATTGAGACAATGATCAACTGACTATATAATAAAAAACATAGAGTGGGAGAAGAACATGATGTTTTGATAAGGTGGATATCTTATATGTTTTTTATATCAATGAATAAAGGTAGGAGAACTCGATACTAATTCGTATACAAATAAAATGTGTAATAAAAATTTAATTCATTCCTAAATATATGATATTATTATATGTATAAAACAGAGATATAAAGATATTATTAATAAATAATGAAATAGTGTGTCAATGAAGTAGGAGAGAGGATTAAGAACAAAAATGTAAACATACATGTCCAATTATATATTCACATTATAGAATGTGAATGAGGAAGAATATAGTGTGTATTATTTTGAAATCTATATATGTTAATCATTATAATATTTATTAGAGAAGATAACATGGTAGATATTCATATATTGTTTTGTATATTTTTGTATTCAAAGAATTGTTGTTGGGGAAGTTGGTTTCACTAATATGCAGAGTGTCATCCAACATATATAGGGGATTTTTTTTGAAGTTAAAAATGAATAAATTGTATATTTTAGTGATCTTGTACAATTATATCTATCTAACATGGGATACTGAAGGTATTTTGGGAGATAACCACTACAATAAGGATTCATTATATAAGGATGAAGTTGGCCCAATGGGTTAGGATTTTACATGTCCTCCCCTTATGAGCATTGAGTATGCGATGATAAATTTAATATTTTTTGTGATTATTGATAATTTATCTCTTCATCATAACCAAAACCCTACAAAGATTACATTCAAATATTGGGGTCAAACCTTTAAAAAAACAGGTTTTTGTATATTCACTATTTTCATCATTTAATATGGTGTTTCATATTAAGATTATATAAGTAAAACCATATATATTAACTAAGATTGTGGGTGGAATATTAATAAGAGGTAATTATAAAGAGATATTAATTCAATAAAAATATTGTATTTTATTTCTTTTACTATCCAAAAAACCAAAAAAAGTGTGATATAACCATAATTTTCATGGCATGATTTTTCATTCCATTATATTTTCAGCTCTAAAAGACTTTAACAAATATATAAAATTTCAAAAAAAAATATATGGACATGTTTCATCCAATAATAAATATTTATAACAATAAAAATCATATTTTAATACATTACCATCATTCTTCTCTTCTCATCAACCTGGGTTCTAATAATTTCTCCCTTTGGGATTATTGTTGATCCATGAGTTCATTTCTAAATTTATCATCACTTTAAAAATATTTAATGATTTTCATTAAATATTGAGAATGAAAATATTGTTAAAAATTCCCATCAACTACTATGTGCCCATTTGATTCATTATTAATATCAAAGAAGGCATACTTATATAAATATTTGTATTCTTATCAAGAAATTTAAGCTATATAAACCAAAAGTTTGATATAATCCAATGTATTCCTCATTGTAAAACCCATGGATAATATGTTTCCTTTCAAAATATATTATATAAAAAACCTAAATAGTATAGATATCTCCTTTTATATTACATTTAGTCTTTACATCCATTTGTTCAAAATAAATTTTACCATTTGAGAAACATATAAAAATTATACCATTTATCTCCCTTTGAAAATAATCAAAAGTGTTTGTAATACATCATAAATTAATAATAATGTTAACCATAAGATATATATGGTTATACAGGGAAATGATCCTCTTTATGCATTGTTATATTGTTTAATTCCAATATTCATGTGATATATCTCAAGAACTATGGTGTCTACTGGTTTTGGTTAAAATATATTCTACATACTCATTTATTCCAAATTTATAAAAATGAAAAAAAAAATCACCAAAGATTTTATAATTAATTTGTATATTTCATTTTAGTATTATTGATAATGAATTATATAATTATTATATTCTTTGATTTAAATTTCATTATTGAAAAATATCACCATTGGTAACATCACCTCATCAATAAATTTTGTGAACTATTTCTTCATACAAATGAATTGGTTAAATACAATTTTCCCTTATATATTCATAACCACAGTGGTCTTAGTATGTGTTCAATATTTTTATATTCTCTAATCAATATTACGCACATACATCCAATATATAATTCTCCAACACTTGTTGATTTTATACATATAACAGCTATATCAAAAAATTTAATTCAAATAAAACAAAAAAGAATATTTTTGATATATCTTATATCATACCATTCAATTCAAATACCTCATTATTATATAAACTACTAAAAGATATTATTAATTCATATTGATTTTAAATTGATCTACAAATATTATTATACAAATAATGTTTTGACTTCTTATTTCTAAATGAATAAAACATTCAATTATTCTATTAAATAACTTTAGATCTATAGACATATTGTATGTATATATATGAAAAATTATATTTTATTTTATTGTAAAAATGTTTCAAATATTATATATATATATATATTTTAATTTCTCATTAGAATATTTATTTTTTGAGAAAACTATATAATCCCTATTTTTTAATATTTTCTAGATTGATAAAGTATGGTAAGTATATATTAATTAATATATGAATCAAAAATTATGTAACTTTTGAAAATTCAACCACTAATTATTTATTATTATCACTAAATATTATTTTATCAAAATAGCAAAGTACCCTGAATTATCATTCATTGAAAATGTTCACATAGTTGTTTTGATCAAAATGACCTATCATAAAATACAATTTAATAATTAATAAATATAAACAATGAAAACCTAGATTTTTCATCTTCAATCGAACTATATATGTATTTAGTTATATAAGATAATATTTATTTATCATCACAGGGTTGAATAGACATTGGTTTTTCAATATAGAACTCCTTCTTGAGTAATTTTCTTCATAATATTGTTTTCATATCCTTTTAAAATACCATGAATCCCATATGAATTTATACCACAAAAAAATTAGGTATATTAAAGTCAACCCACAAGTGTGTAGGTCTCCTCAATATATATCACTTCAAATTGACTATATAATTTACATTCTAGACTTTATGTATTTGTAATCATACTCAAAATTTCATCAATGTTTTTTTAACATGCATTTAATTCTAAATACATTGTGATCAATTATTATTTTTATAGAAACCCAAGAATTATTATATTTTTTAACAAAAAAAATTCATGGATTAAATCCATTTCTCAACCTTTATAAAAAATTTAAATTATTTTGGTTTCACTTATTACACCACATTTTTTTCTCAACACCCATATTTTGTTGAGATTATATTGGTATAATATCCTCACCAATGATAATACACTCATCAATTTTAGATCTCTTATTCCTCACTATGTATGTCACTGACTTACATTAGATATTATTTATTATTCTAATTTTACCTTTTATTTTACAGAATTCATTGTGCCTAGAGGTTTTCTAATAATTGTTTCATGGTCATCTTCATCGATATAGATTTATTCTAGTTTTAAATTTTCAGATTTATTTCATGAATTCTCTTCCATGACTATCTCCTCATTTCACTCCAAAATATTACTGTAACACTTATTAAAAAAAGTATATTATTTACTCTATGTTGAAAACCAAATAAACATGCTTTCATCTATTACATCACCATATTTTTCATGTGTGCTTTCATTTTTTTCAATATTGCACATAATTATGAATCATTAAAAATTACTTATAATTTCCATTGTCCCATGAAACATCTAATAGGACATAATATTCCCTCATTGAAAAAATAAATTCATGTTTTGTGTATGTAGGACTATTTTTACAATATTCTTCCAATAGTCATATATGTCACACTCCTTGTGATTATTTTCTTTAACATTTAATTAACTATAAAATTACTTATTTTGAAAAACCTACTATAGTGATATGTTCTTATGTATGATAATTGATGTTTTATTATATGATTCTTCAAATAATTTCCCACTTCAAAATAGTGTTACAGTGTTCAATTTTTTACACTATGTTTTTTATAACCCATTATATTTTTTGACAACTATTAGAAGGTATCAATTGAGTCAACTGATCATATATTTAATTATTGTAAAAATAATGATATAATCTAATATTTTTTTAATCTACCAAAACTAAGATAAAATATATTTCACTTATTTTTCTCAGATGTTTTAATGGATCATATACATCAATATGGACTTAATCAAGCAACTATGATTCTCTCTTAATTATTAAGCTATAAGTATTTCATAGTATTTTACATCCCATGAACATACCAGACAACTTTTTACAATCACTCTATAGATTTAGAATATCAATCACTAATTTAATATTTAATACATTTTTCTTGATTTATTGATCTATTTTACTTATCCATCTATTCCATAAATTATTTTCATCTACCCTACAATCCACCTAATATACATAACTATTTTTCCTCCATCCTTAACATAAATTAATCCCTAGATATTCCTTTGATTAATAAGCCTTTAAAATTTAATGTTACATCTAGTAAAAATTCATATAGATTATTAACACATAAGAGATTTCATTTGGATGTCTATACACAGATATTACACTAATATTCTTCAATTCATATCTCATTATTATCTTCTAACAATTGGTTTTTTTAAAGCTCTATCACTGAAAATATGAAATTTTTTTATTTATATAATTCTTCATGATCTTTAAGACACTAGAAATTATCAACATATTGGGTGTACACCCACCGTAAATTATTTGTATTCGATTATGTTCTCTCACTATGGGCTAATTTTTTTCAAAGATAGAATTATCATTTTTATGATTCTTCATTTAATTTAAGACATACGAGGATATATCCATACTTTTTTTATATAAAGTTTTAAAATCATAATCTTAATAAATTGGAAGAATATATTTTTGAAATGGGATAAAGTAAGTTTCATAATTTTACATCATTATTAAAACACTAATGAGATAATTTCCATTCCTTATTTTTCTAAAAGTGATTATAATTCATCTAACTTTAGAGTATAAAAAATAATATCAATAAAAATAGTGAAATATTTCTTAAAAATGATATTTATTATCAACATATATTGGATTCTAAGGGCTCATCCATCTATTTATATCCTTTCCTCATCATAATCATTCTTGGAATAACACATTTATCCACTGAAATCATACTTCATTAATAAATAAATATATATCACAATAAAATTTAACATCATTAATATAAATTTTTATTTTCCAAATAACGTTATAATATATTTCATGAATTTTTTATAAACATTTTCACCTTTTTCTATTTATTACATGTTGTAGAAGACTAACTGATTTGCTCTTATATATTGTTAAAATATCTAACATGGTATTACATATGTGATCATTCAAGAATTAGTCATTGATCATTATACCACATTTATATTTTTCATTTATTTATTCATTGGAAAACATCCCAAAATATAACTTCTTCTATTAACATCAAAATTTATATTCAAATTCATGATTTTTATTCAAGATAACCACTAATTAAAAAAATGGTTCAATTATTTTTACACACTATTAAATACTATTGTTATGGCCATTAATTACATTATAATGATCCTAAATTCTTAGCTTGAATTAAATAACTTCTCCAGTATTTTTATTAGAAATAGACTGATCATCCATAACATTATCTTAATGAGAAATTTTATCCTTTATGCGGTCAATTTAATTTGCTTATTTTTTCAATAGTTCACCAATATTCCCATTCTGGTTTCTTGGAATATAAAAATATTAATATTGTGTTTTGAGATAAACAACTCTTTATAGTTTAGAGTAATATTTCTTCATATACTATATTTTATGCATTCTTCATTATAAAATATTTTTATTTTGATCAAAATATAGTTTTTAATTCTTAAAGAAGAATTAAATATGTATCTTCTTTCATGATTACAAAACTCTTACATTTAAATTCATTTCTATGTTATTTTATTTTTGTAATATTCCTTCTATGGGATACATCCTTTTTGTTTTAATGAATCTTTAATATCTATGTCATCTCTATCATTAATTCATAGACACCTTACTAATTTTTGTTAAATATTACAAAAAAATGAAACAATAAAATTGAAATTTTACTTTATATTACTAATTACCTCAATTGAATGTACTACCTATAATTGAAAGAAATTAATCATTCAAATCATCATAATATTTAACAAGATTTAAAAAACGTTTCCCATTTATTTGAAATCCATCACCATTTATGGATAACTTTTTGATCCTTCTAATAATTTATACTTATTGTAATTCACAAATTAACTTTCCAATAATTTATATAAATATCCACAAAATTTCTTTTCTAATTTATCAAAGCCATTATAAGTATGAAGGCAACATGTATGAAAGAATCTACATAAAAGTATGAACATTAATTATATGATCATATTATCTATGAAGAGATCCTTCAACCATAATGATGTGGTTGAAGAAAATATTTATGATTTCATTAAGATATATCATCATGTAATAAAATATTTTTTGAAATTATTTATATGTATCATCCTTAACATTGATGTCTACTTCATAAGTTTTGTAATGATTTTACCATATTTATTTGTATGACATAAAACACTTTACCTTCATGTTCATTTGATTTTTCATATCTCTATACAATGAATTTTATCCATTTTTAACAACATTTAAAATCATATTGATTTTTTCATTTAGTGGTGTCTTATTAAATTTCTTACTTAAATCCCATGTATATCATTAGACAAAATATCAATCCCAAGAGATCATAAATCTCAAATCATTAGATTATTCTTATAGTGAACATTTAATCCTTCCAAGAGTGGGGCATAATTTTCATTAAATAAATACTCGATTTTAATTAATTTATTATTATTGATTCTTTGAATAGTATAATTTTTACACTCATACCCGTTTTTTATTTATAGGAGACAAAAATTTATAAGGTTTAATTGGGATAAAATAAATTTCTTCATTGAATGGATATATTTCCATTGTTATTAAAAATACTGAAATATGTAATGATACAAAAACAATTACTATTATAAAAACAATGTATGTAAATAATTATGAAATGAGTATTTGTATGTTTCCCACTCTTAATGTCTATATCCATGGAGTATAAGATGACAATGTGTCATTTTAATATGAAATAAGTAACTCATTTTTCTAATTACATGTTTAAATAATAAATCACTAAATAATATATAGATTACATCAACATCATATCTATCTGCATGGTATTTTAATTTTAGGATACAACAAATGGGACATGTATGTAAAAAAAATCTAATAATTTATCAATACACTAATTCAGTGTATGTTATTCTCATTATATTTATATGCATGATGAGATTTAAAATTTTAATATCATTTAGGTTTTCTTTTAGCAACACTATAAACTACTAAAAAAATAAATATAGCATAATATCCTTTCATCTGTTATATATTCTATCAATATTTTAGCATCACTCGTATTTTAAAATAAACATTTAAATATCTTCATAAAAAACATCAACGTTTTATTCTATATAACACCTTCAGATTTTTCTTTAAAATAATCTAATATTTTCAAATTAAATGCATATTAATTATGAGAATAATCAAATATATAATAGACATATATAATTATATAATTTTATAATATCAGTAAAATCGAATCATAATTGGTACGATTGTATTTTAATGGATTGATACAACCACAATTCCCTAAAAATCATTTTGGTATAGTTATTACATATCCTTAAATACATAAACTATGTAAGTGAGATATTATATAGTTAAAATATTATTTCATAATGTATATCATTATGGTATAATCAATAAATCCTTAATAAGTTATGGTATTCAATTGTGGCATATCCTCAAGAATGTAGCATATATATACATATCATTTTCAAGAAATCATAAATCGTAAATCATAGACTCTTTTTAGGTTTGAATTTATAAAACTCCAAACCATGGTCATAAATTTTGATGTATCTCACCACTTATAACCCAAAACACAAACAATTTTCTCATTATGGTATCATATTATAGCTTGAGGCTCAATTTATAATGCACTAAGTTGAATATTGGTTTTCTCCTTTAACATAAAAAATTAAAATCATGACATGGTTTTTATACTCTATGTAATAGTAATTATTTTACTATCAGTCCAGAAAATCAAAAATAAATATCAATGATGGAAACATAATATTTAGTCTGTGAGTTTTTAAATCATCAAATTTTCAGCTCCAAAACTCTAAAAAAATCATCGAACTATTTTATTATGTTACCCTATAAAAATTCCATGAAATAAGAATTATTTAAAATAAACAAAATGATTTTTTATATTTCTTCACTCATTATCATTTTTTGGCAACCATAAGATTACTGTTTGTTGACAAATATTATTTTTCAAAATGAAATTAAAAATACATAACAAATTATGAAGTGTATTTATACTATACAAAGTCAAAAAAATCATATTCATGCATTTATATTATTTTTTATGATATTTTGGTTAGAGTTTTTTAATTCCTTTGGGTGATTCCTTAGTTTAGACATGGTGTCTTTGTATCCAAGGTGAGTTATTTCCATGATATGAGGGAATTTTAATCATTATTTTCTATATGATGGAATTTATATATTTGTTGGAATTACCTATCAATTGTGGTTCCATAAAAAATATATTCTATATCTCCCATTAAAATAAATAAAATATTGATATCTCAAATATTATAATTCAAGATAATGGTACATTAGTGCCTGGTGCCAGACATAGTTTGGAACTGATAAAAATTATTATTATTGGGCAGAAAATATTATGAGGATGGAATATTATAGCCAGATCGGTGATTTTGTAACAAGGATTTATTCATGAAGAATCTTAAAAATGGGGATCATTTATATGATAGCAGTGGATAATGATCGTTGATAAAACTTATACTTTTTATCTTTACGAGTGTCATAAATGAAATCCTTTTAATGGGTATATAATTCTTGATAAAGTTTATAAATTATTTGTTGATGTTTTATAAGTATTTTTTGAGGTTTTTTTGTAATGGGATAAGTACATGTATATTTTAATTAAAATTTAAACAATATTTAGTGGGTGGGTATTATTTTCCCTTACTATGCATGATTTGTTCCACATGGGGACGGATATGATGCAATATTGATACATTATATGAAATAATTTACATGTGAACCTGGCATCATCATAATTTTTTGATAGAGAGAGATGAATAGTTTATTATTAGTAGTTCTAGGTAATCACTAGAAACCATTAATTTCATAAATACATACCAAAAAATTGAATTGTATTCTTTTTTCAATCATTATCATTTTAGATCATAAATATAGGTAATGAAACAGAGGGAAATCTTGGGTTCTCTTATTGTCTTATCACACTTCATATCTCATTTCCATATAATATTAAGGTGTCTGAGGTTCATGTAAATTGTATTTTGCATTCCAAACTCTAATATCCTTGTTCAATGTAGTTTCTCTAATGAACACTAAATCCAATCCAATGGGGGTTTTCTTAATTATAATAATGGGGTTTAATAAAATTATTTATATGTTTCTGGGATTCACTAGAGTACTAATATTTTGGGATCTGTATCTTGGAATATTGGTTTATATATTATAGATCGTAGAGGTAAGTAGCCTCTTGTGTACTATATTTATATGTCAAATTACATCCTCTTGACAGTTGTATTTTGAAAAAGATAACATTAATTGAGTTTAAAATAATATATATATATATATATATATATTTTTTCTTTTCATGGTATGTATTCTATATAGATTTTGTGATAGTGGAACTTTGGGTTTTATAGGATTGTTAGTTCTTTTTAGAAAATCTAAATTTGTAAAATGTTGTCTTTATCATGGATTATTTATGTTTTTATTGATTAAATGAATTTGGGAATACATATGCAATTTTGGTTAAGGGAAGAATCATAAGAGATTCTTTCATGGCTTGGTTGTTATTTTGTGTGATGATTTATAGATAAATAGGTAATACCCAACATTCATGGATGTTAACATAGTATATTGATATATAAATCTTATATATTATTTAATCCATGTAATTTTTAAATATAAATGTGTTTTTGAGTTTAATTCATTGAAATAAGGTGATTTGATACCTATTTGGTTAAAGATTTCACATAAAGTTTGTTATATTGACTTTTACTTAATTTTTTAAAGTTGATTTAAATAAATAATATTTGTGTTGAAATTTATTCTAGAAGCATATAATAGATGTTTTTAGATACAGGTTACATGATAATTAACTTTGTATATCCTATTTAGTTTCATTACTCACCCCTACACCCATACATGCATATCCATGTATATTTTCATAATCAAGATAATGGTATAGGAAATACATCTGTATTCACTAGTGATTGATCTTAGAAACATAAATAGGAAAACAATGATAATGATACTTTCTTGTTATTATCTCATAGAGTTTATTATAACATGGTGTGGTCAATGAAGATTCCTCGATTTTTATAGTCTTCCTATGGTCACATTGTTCATTCATTTTTTTCATGTATTGTTAAGGTTATATATTAATTTCTATAAAATAGTATATCCATACAAGTGTTAGAAATTCAAATAGAATAAAAATTTTGAATTTCTAGATGGGGTGAATTTTTATTAGATATTTGAAATGGAATTGTGATAGTTGGTAAAATTAAGGTTGTGTGTTCAGAAGTGGGATTAGTCTTGAAATTTATTTCAGGTTCTCTGGTGGGATATAGGTTCTTTGGGGTATGTTTTGAGATATTTTGGATGTCTTTAGAGAGTGAGAACTATTTACTTTTCCCTATTTAGGGGTAATTGTGTGAAACCCTAAGTGTTAAGTGGTCTTCAATTATATTTATATAGAGAATAATTTCATGAATGGTTAGTGATAATTTGTTAGGAAACAGTGTGAAAGAAAGGGGAAAACATGTGGATTGGTCTGTGTTTGAGGTTAGGCACCTGGTTTTTTCATTTTTGTAGATAAAAAATCTATAATTATTCTTGATGATTCAATGAAAATTCACACGATTTGAACATAGTTTGGAAAACCATATGGTCCAAACGTTTTATTGGTGTATTTTTGGGAAGATCCTACCAAACCATTGGCACATAGTTTTGAAAAATATGATTCCAAACCATGTATCCAATTAAAAATTGTCAAATTAATGTCTCCACCCCCAATAATTTTTATAGGGGTATCCCACAATATCATCACTCATTACATCTTTTGATCTAGTCTCTTTCCCCTCATAAATTTCCTCATTAAATCCTTTTAATGGGGAGTCTTTGGAGGCCCCTTTGAGTAATTTTATATCATTATCCAACTCAATTGGCCTCTAATTTTCTCCTCCTACCTTATAAATTAACTTCAGTTACCCAGTATAGGGATTTTCTGCCGATACCACAAGATAATTGTGTAATTGGATGAGCATCAAGTTGATTTCATGTGACATTCTAACAGTGTCTCCAAGGAAGATTTCCACACTTCACCATGTTTGGGTTTGTTGAGTTGTGTCATCGAGGTTATTTTTAAAATCATTTGAGATTAAAATTAAATTAAAATATTGGTGGTTTTATCGTCACCTCTTATAGTCTTTCTCAGTAATGGTGATGAGAGTTTTTTTAGATAACTAGTGGGATGTTTTATTTTTTACTAGTGTATCGCACCGACATGATGAGTTTTCATTGAATATTTATTGGTCTAATTTAATTAATTATTCACTTATAAATGATATAATTAATATTTAGGGATATTTATTTTGATTGTTGAGTTTAGGTTGTTGAGATGATTAAGACCAACCATGAATGAGGCTATAATTTCATTGATGGTCATAGTCATATATTATTATCCCATAGAAATAGTTGGGTGAATCATTGGATTGAGGTAGGTTATCACCTATACAAGCCTTATGGATTATATTTCTTTAATTACTAAATATAGATTCTCGGCATGACTAATGATGGTATTCTACTAGTTAATTTAATTAAAATTATATTTTAAAGTAAATGACAATGTGTATTTAAATTGAACGACTATTATAGGGGATGAATAAATCTTTTGTGTTAACATGACGCCTAGGCTTCCGATGCCTAAGACCCAGATAGTTGAGATATACTATAGTCTCTAGACCTCTTCAAATGTGAGGCTAGAATTAATGAGATTAATTTTCCCAATTGTGGGGGATAAGGAAACCTCTAATCTAGAGTTCATAATTAATGTTGAGATCAGATGTTGTTTTAGTTATAGAGGATATATTTTTTAGACATAGATCAGTTCAAGATCGTCGACATGAAGGTGGGATGAGCGATCCTCTCCTATCTATTGTGACTAGGAATAGGTGGGAATAACTTAGGTTGAAAATTAATTTTATGGGTGATGTACTTACCATGATTCACCTTTAATATAATGATAGGATTTGGTTTTTCACTTGAGAGTTACTATTCAAGAAGAAACACATATACATAGTTGCCATACTATAATTTTTATGATTATATATATTGTAATTTCCTTAGATTGTCAAGTGTTAACACTAGAACAATAATATATAGTGGCCTATTTTAGGGCTCCAATACTATATTGAGACCCTGGGGACCCTAGTGGGTTTCTAATGTTGACTTTTCCTAAGTGGGTTTGTGTGTTTTTTGATAGAGAAGATAGTGGGTTTCAACATAGAACCCCAGTAACATTGTGAACATAGGTATCCATGGTAGATAAATTGAGTTGGTAGTGTGGTTGACCCTTGTTTTTCAAAAATATCAGTGTCATTAAGTTTATTTCCTTGGGGTAGTTTTGAGTTTTTGGAAATAGTATACACTCATGGAGAAGTATTTTATATAATACAGACCATGTCAAGTTTTATTGACCTCTTCTATAGGTATGGATAGAGTAACCTTGGATGGTTGATATCGAATGTCTCAAGGTAGGGTATATTACCCCCATTAGCCTATACTCTATTGATGCCCCTATGATATTAATATTAACCCAAGTGATTGACTATTCCATGGAGATGTGTGTATTACCCCTGGTTAGAGGAGGCCATGTTTTATAGGTATGGGTATATGGAAGTTATTAATATGTGCTATCAAGATATCCTATTCATGTGAATATTAATCTTCATGCCTAACTATTCCATGAGGGTTGGTATATTAACTCTTGTTGGAAGATCCCAAATGTCACAAGGATGGGTATGGTAACCTCATTTCCTTGATCTCCTGGAGTTAGTGGGGGAATGTTATGCTTCCCATTGGTACAATCAACTCTACAAGATCAACAAGGACCACGTGGGGATCGGAAAGAGGGTCTTTTTGTAAGGGGTGGTCATTATGACATCCTCAAATACACAATAGAATTTATGAAATTCGTATGGTCAATCATGGTATCATACACATGTACAATCACTTTTTACTATATTAACGTTGTCATTGTGACATTTCTAGAGTCACTCTAGGGTTATTATGAAGCCAGATTCTTCTACATATAGTTCCATAGTTACCTTTTTTATTTCATTTTTCCAAGTCACAAGAACGTATAAGGGCATATGTCAGTTAGTATGATATTGTTTTTGTAGGTTTTCACTGACCTATTTACTCACACCCCCATTAGGCTTCCACTACACATGGGTACCAGAGCGGATGTTTATTTGGTTGAAGGCACGTGTTGGGATGATATATGAATTTTATTTAATGGGATGTCATGGAAAAGTAAATAAAATTTTGGATAATAATAGTATTTGGGGATATCATGGATATAATATCGTTATTTATTTCTTCCATTTTGCATATATTTTTCACCTGGTAGGCGACCATTGTTGTACATAATGTATTTCTTCTCAGTAATTTAGTACAATTCATTATTTTTATTTTTAATTTATTTAATGATTACACTTCAAAATTAATTTTTATGTTTGATATCTTAAAATTCCATCTATTATTTAACCCTCTTATATAAGGGGTATATCCTTCCCATAGTACCACCTTAGACCCCTAATTCTAGTCTGAAACACATATAGAATGTGGAAATATGCCTGGGGTATAGTTTTTACCCCCGTTCGAAGTCTCGATCAATGGTTTAGGGTGTTGGGATATTGAAAACTGTTATTATACGGATTTTATTTTTCTATTACTATTTGTGAAATTTGGTGTAAGGAGACATAGGAATGTGTGATAGCCTATGATTTATTTTGAGATGTTTCTGTGAGAATACAAGTTTTAGTGGGAATTCTAGGTTACCAGGGATAAAAGATAATAATTTTATATTGTAATGTTATGATTTTATATGATTTTCACCTTATGTTACTCACATGTTTGTTTATGTTTCATGATTTTTGATGGACCTATGGATCTTTTCAATTAGTATGAGTTCATTGATTGGATTTTTTTAATTGGAATATAAATGCAAGATGTGTCTCATGAATAATATATTCCAAGTAGGGGACACATGGAAAATATTCATTCTACTATACAATTTCACTAACAATGAGTCATAGTTTATTAGGGTTCCAATAACTCCATAAAAATATTTTTTCTAAATAAAAAATATTATTAGTTAGTATAACTTGTATTTTTTCTTATGATGGTTTGTGATGTCGATATATGATGAGATTCTCATGAAAATCACAACATAATTAATTATTTTATGGGACATGGAGTGACCCTTGTAGGTCAGTACATGAATTTTATGCCTAGTTGATAAGAACCTTTTTTACCATTATTATTTATGTTTAGTTTTTTAATATTCATTTAATAACATATATAATGTATTACCATAGTTCTAGGAATTCAATTTTATGCCGAGTTAAACTTATCATGTTTTTTATTTTTTGTTTATTACAGATGATTACCTACTATAAAAGTTCCTAGGGAAGCAATGTATATTTTCAATGGAAGGAAGAGGATGAAATCTTGAACTATGTGTATTGGATTCTATTTAGTATTAGTGTGAGATCACAGATGGACCCTCATGTAATAATTAATTTTAGTTGGTGGCTACTTATGTGTTTGGTTCCAACATTAGTAAAATTTTGTTTTGACTTTTCATAGACCATAGTCAGTCAAATATTTTGATTCCACTTTTGGGAGTAATATTTGAGTGGCTTTATCAATTTTTACATGATTATATGACCAATGTGATGAATTAGATAAAATTAAAAGAACCGGTCATTCCGGGTTTTTGTTTTAATTGTAAATCATTGAGTGGATGTGTGCAAGATGATGACTCATAGTGTTTGTTAAATTCTTACTCACATGGAGGCTAGATTTTTTAATGGAATTAGTTATGTAACTATATAGAATAGGGGAAATCATAATGAGATCAGGTGTGGTGGAATGGATAATCTTAGAGAATACTATGTATTAATTAGAAAGATTAGGTGAGGGTGACTTGGAGGTGTGACCCATGTGTATGAATAGAAACTATAGAAATCATTCTTGAGTTGTGAAATATGGTAAGAACTATGGTAAGGAGCCACCATAGGCTATTGAGAGTGTGATCATAATTTTAGTTGAATCTTGGTAGGTTGGATGGATAATATTTATATGAGCAGCGAATGGATGGAATTTGATTTATCATAATTTGAATTTGTGTATGGGAACGATATTCATGACCCATCATTACATGTAGTAATGGATGGAGTCTGGTTCATAGAAAAACAACCATTTTTATTAAATGGTTATTTTCTTGGTGAGATCAGTCATTGGATAGTCATTGTTTAATTTGAATACTCGTAATTAAATAGAAACAAGTACTAGTAGAATTATTGTTGTTTTCTATGTATAAATTCTATTTTAGTACAATGTTGTATGTGATCACGAGGTCTGTGATCAATATGTATTTTAGTGATCCATATGCATTTAATTATTGATACATTAGTGTTTAAGAATATAAATGATAACATATTTGGGTTGATTAAGGATCTAACGATAGAGATTCACCAATAGTTAGGTGTATACTGCATTGAGAAAGTATAAATGATAAAGGGGTGACCCTTAGAGCAGGGGAACAAATATAGAGTATTTAAAAGACATCGATGGTTGATTCCAAGACTCTTGAGATGGTTCAACCATAGGATAACCAAAATATATAATTATATAAAATTATATTTGGGGAGCTAGAAACTATATCTGGTATATCACATCGCATGCATCCAAGATTTGTCATGGTTTACCAGGTCTTTTGATGTAATTCAGGTTATTTATATCCATCATAATTTGAAAGTGAGAGCCTGTTTTATTTTTTCATAATTGATAAATGTGAATTAAATTCTTGTCTTTGATAAAATTAATGTTCAGTAACTATTATGGAGGTTTTTTATAGTGTTATAAGTGTTTTATAGAGTGAAATGACATGGTAATAAGTTCCATAGAATCAGAAAATATCTTTACAGTGTAAGATATATTTTTGGGGAGAACCAAATGTAGGATGATAAATTAGGAGATGATGTTATCATGTATTAGTATGGATGGCCTCAGGTAATTTTCACTAAAAAAATTATTCAAGTAGACACATTTTGGATTTTTTTGGCGGTTTCGTTACCTTACGTTCAAATTTAACATTAGAAGTACATTAGGCATTCATGGATAAAACATGGATGTTTGAGTGGGAATTCACAGCCGAGGGAGGTTAGGACATTCAGTTGGATATCTGTTAAGACTTATCATGGATGAGATGTAACAAGGTGGGGGTGTTTTGAAAACCCTGTGTCTGAATTATTGATTAGAATATAGAGAGTATATATATTTTCTATTACTTTATTTGTGAAATTTAGACAACATATTTCATGTGTATTTATGATTGGTGGGATGTATTATGTTTTTGTGTTTATAAATGGTATGGGGTTTTAAAGGAAGATCAGGTACCCTAGTAGTCCATAGAATCATTGGGTTTTGTTTCAATATTTTGGTGAGGCTTCTTGTGGGGGTGGATGATTTTTTCATATTTTTGGAGTAACCATTCAAATAACTCAGTGTGTGGGAGTTTCTTATTCATTTTCTCTAAGGAACATATTTCTGGGATACTTAGCATAAGGTTTTAGGAAGCCATAAGAATTAAATGAGAAATAGTAAAGCTTAGTATGGTCTAAATTCTAGGTTCATATTTTGCCTGAGGTTTGAGAAAAACCATGAGAAATGATGTAGGTTGAGTATGTTCCAAATCACATAGTTAGTACATTATTCTTAAAAATTTGGATCCCAATCATGTGATATGGGTGTCATTGGTAAGATCATACCTCAAGGTGGGCACATAGTTTTCAAACCCATTTTTTCAACCCATACATACCATTAAAAATTATTAAATATATCATTTCCCCCACCCTACCCCACCCCTCAACTTTAAAAATGGGCAACTACCATTTCTCTCATATCCTTTTCTAATATGATTCAACTTCCATTCCCCCTTTTTTAACTTTATTCCACCCATTCAAAAAAGGTGTTTTGGTGTCTTCATTTTGTGATTTAATCTATGTATCCAAATATATTAGCCTCTACACTTATCCCCCTGATTTAAGTTTGGTTTCCCATTTTAGGGATTTTTTACCGATTCTAAAATAGCATAATTGAATTTATAGAGCATCAGATGGATTTTGTTATTATTAGAAAAATATTTTCCAAAATTGTTTTTTCACTTTTAGATGTTTTTTTATTTAATAATGTCTCTACTGTAATTTTTCAGTGATTTCAAAAGAAAATAATATTAACTTAGTTTTTATCATTGTGTGTTAGCTATATGCTTGGTAATAATGTCGAGAGTTCCCACCGGACCACCCATGGGTAGCTGTATTTTGTTTTAGTGTAACACAATGACATGATGTGTTATTAATGAATATTTTATCATTAAATTTGATTAATTAAATAATTATAAGTTTTATAATTTCATAATTATGGATATTTTTCTTGTGTCAGTAGCTAATTTATTTGACACGAGATAATTTTATTTCATTCCATTGGAAATAGAATGAAAAATCTTATTTTTGAGTTATGTGGTCTTGGGTATGAGACTTTTGGATTATGTTCATTATTTTGATACAGGTTGATACATGATATCACCAGTGAGGTAAATTTCCCTAGTTAACCTAATTAAATGTAGTATTGTTAATTATATTAAAATGTTTAATTAAAATTAATGAGATATAGGGGCCATAGTAAACCCTTCTCTTTCATCGTGATGTAATAGCTAAAAAGGGTCGACACTAAGTCAATATAGAAACTAACTGGTCTATAGAACTTCTGAGGGGTAAAGAAAAAACCAAAGAAGACTAATTGACCCATCACTACATGACTCAAACACTTATCAGATCATTTAGATGATGGAATTAGAGAAAATAGTTCCTCTTGGCCTTCAAAAAACCCCTTTTTGGATTTCAAGTTGTTTTGGATTATCAAAAAAATGGTTATATGAATAATCCTCTTCCATATTATTTAGATAGTCCCAAGTGGAATGACCACAGGTAGAATGGGATAGTATATGTTAATTTAACCAACCCAAAATTACCATGAAGTTAAAATAGGTCATGGTCCTTGTCTTGGTTTCTTCCATTATAGTGGGACACTTAATATACTGTTATGATGTGATACACTATTAATGATGATGTGGGATGTTGTGTCTATGGGGCATTAGGAGTTCACCTAATATTGAGTTGAGGTCAGTGTCCCTTATGAGTGTCCCTCTGTTATTTTGATACCTCATGGACACTACAGTGTTCCTGTGGTCAAATGACCATGATAAAGTGAATATATATATATATGGGTAGATATGATTTTGGGTTCCACACTTGAACCCCAATCATGTTTATAAGTTAGGAGGCCATGGAGGCTAAAGAGAGTTAAGATTTTGTCCAAACCATGTCTTCTAAAAAAATTTGTTCATCATGGTTTACATACTTTGTGAGGATGTGAATTTGTAGATCTAGTACATGATTTTAGAGATATATTCATTTAATAACTTTCCAAGAAATGTTTTTTGCTATATTACATGGGGATGGGAACATTAACCTCAATTGGTTCAGCCCATGTTTTAGAGAGATGTTTATATTACCCTGATTATAATATACAGTATGTATGGCCCGGGGATAGGTAAATTACCCCAGGTTCCTAAAAATTCCGCGATTATTGTTATAATAACCTGGTTAGGTCAATCCCATGTGTCTGAAGGATGGTTATATTATCCATATTGGATTGTGTTGTTTGGCTTTTTTAGGGATCAATATATTACCGTTGGTTACCAATAGTGTAATGGGGATAAATATATAATCCTCATTTAGATGAGACTATGTCGAAAAGGGCTGGGTATATAACCACTATTTTCATGTCCTCCTGGAGAGACCTGGGTATGGGTATGCTTCCTTTGAATGTACACATATCTATGTGGCCACTAAGGACCATGTGCGAGTTTTTTATAGGGACATGTGGGTAGTAATGGTCATCAAGATATGCTTATAGACACCCCATAACTATCTGAAGTATGTATTTTCAATGAGTTCATGGAACTAAGGATAAAACAAGGTTGTTATGTTGGAACAGTCACTATGATATGCTCGGAGACACTTTGGGGACAACCAGACGCAGGTAGAAGTTACTTATATTTCCATAGTTATCATTTTTTTTTCATCTTATCAGGTCACATGAAGATATCACTATATATTCTAGTGAGTATGGGTCAATTTTTTTCCCTCCTAATAATTTATATACTCACACCCTTCTTGAGGCACCATAAGACATGGGTACCAGAGCATACGTTCACCTCGTCACTGACATGAGATTTAGTTAGAACTAGGGTTGATCTAATAGGATGGATTAACAGAGTACAACGACTGTGGGATGAAATTCTTTATGAGGGATATATTGTACATGGAATATTTATATATTTATTTATTGGTTGAAAAATGTTTTCCCCAATGGTTGACCATTTTTTTATATATGGAATCACCTTTCAGGCCAACACAATATTTCATTACTATTAGTTTTGTTTATATTTACTTCTTCCAAATCCAGTAGAATGATATATATTCATTTCATATGTTCTTGTGAACTCTGATGTGTTGGGTATAGTCTCCCCAACATACCACCTTATACTCCTACTAATAGTTGGTTTCCTTTAGATTATGGGGAGGTGATCCTGAGGTATAGTAGTGACCAATAAACAAGGCACCAATTAGAGTTATCGGGAGGTGTGATGTTATAACTTTTGTGTACCATTTATGGTATCTCATATTTTGTAACATACATTATATATAATATTATAATATAATTTTTAAATTCAAATGATGTTTATTTTATTTTTTATTTGTATGTTTTGGTATTTATAAGTTATATATTCCATGTCAAAACATAAGATGGCTCATATTATGAGGGAATTATTATTCATATGAGAAAACCTTCCTCTAATGGTATTTTATCCTAAATATTTATTAATATCCTCTTCCGATAACAGGTATTCACCAAAGAACAATTAACATTTTAGTTTACTATAAGGTGGTTTAATGCTTCACAGTTACCAAAGGATGTTGCATTAGCTAAAAAATATAGGTACCCAGAGAGATAAAATAATCATGATTAAGAAAAAAAATAGGAAATCATTTTTCTACATAGATATAAAAGTGACATATATTGAATAGTTTAAAATATTTTATACATAAATTGAATTTTTGGGATTTTGTGTGAGTAAAAAAAAATTGGACCACTTATAGATATGATATAAAATGTCTCCATTATATTGGAGTATATTTAGTAAAAATAATAACTGAATATTTTCTAAAAAATATTACTAAATTAAAAAATATCATTTACAATATATTACAAAAAGTCTAATAAAAACTTCATGTTTCTCATATCTATTTTATACATGGAGAATAAATTTTTTAATTTTCAAAATAGAAATTTCAATGTTAATGATTTAAAACAAGATAATATTTCTTTTTATTCTTATATAAATTTCATTAAAAACTAAAAGGAGATTATATCAATATATTATTAGAATTTTTTAATTGTGAATTATTAGTGAAATATGAATTTTTTTTATTAGGAAATATGGTCATACTATGTTTTAGTTGAAAAGGAGATAGATATAATGTGTTTTCTATTAATAAATGATGATATGTTTTCTCAAATGAGTACATGGGTTGTGTTATTATAGTTAATTAATTACATTCACAAATATATTTTGTTTGTTTTTTTATTTTCTTTATATAAAATACATGTTTTGAAACATTTTATGTATTCAATATAATAAAAAATGATGCAAAAATTCATACTATACAAAATAATAACATAAATAAATCAGATCGAGATAAAGAAATTCTTAATTTAAGAATTTTTTATCTATCTCAAAGAATATTAATTTTTTTTACAACTCACTCCTCTATGAATGGAACAACAAAATTTTATATCCTAGTGGAGGGATCATACTTTCAAATATAGGTTTCCAGTGATGATGGGTCAATATTAACTTACTCTATCCTTTTGGGGTTACATTCATGAAATTATTTATTACACATTATATCACATTTCATCTTTGGATCATGTAAAGATAATATATTTAACATGGACTAAGAAATATAGTAGTATAGATTTCATGAGGATTTGGAGTTATTATGATAATTGTAAGTGTAATGTTCCAGATAATCTTGTTCATAAATATGATATTTTTCTACTCACTATATATCCTAAAAATAATATGTTATAAATTTTATAATAAATATTGAAAAAAAATGTTTTGAATGGGTATTATTTTTTCCTATGAATGAATATATTTCTTATTGAAATAATGGTATATATATATGTCATTGTAAATTTAATTAATAAAAATGGAAATTTTTATGAATATAGAATACGATATTGTTTCAAAAGATGTCTTAGAAATAGAATAAAATCATGTATATCAAGATCCATTAATTTCAGTTATGAATCATAAGAATCTTATGAGGTATAGATTTATTATGGATAATGATGTTGATATTGAGATTAAAAAATGGTATCCTACTAGCTCTCAAGAGGCCATTGAAAGTGTTAATTTTCTAAAGTGGCTAGGGGCCATGAAATTTAAAATTTAATCTATATACATGAATAGGGTTTGTTAAATTTTTTATTAACCATAAGTGGTATGACCAATAGTGTGTATGTGGGTTTTCTAAAAAGAAAACGAATATTAATTTTAGATTAACCACTAAAAAGTCTCATATTATTGAGAAAGTTTTCAAAAATATTATATTATTAACTATATAAAATCATTATCACTAGTATCCTTGATTAATTAAATATCTAGTTTTATTATAATTGAATATTTATATTATTTAAAAATAAAAAAAAATTCCAAAAATATTATCCTTACCCTGAATTTCTCTAAGTATGTGTACATTGTGTTGGATTTAAATATTTGTGATTTACTAACTCTTTTGGAGTTAATGTTTTAAAATTTTCAATAATAGTAAATTTTTTTGAGATATCTAAATTAAAATAACTAAAACTTATATTTATATACTTTAAAAATGTTAATGGTATAGGGGAAAATATAGGACATTTTATAATAATATTTTTATAGAAAATCACATTGATAAGAGAACTATATCATGGTGACTATGTAAAAAATTAATGTAAAATCATAATTAAATTTTTTTGAGGAAAAAATTTTCATTCATGGGAGGAAGACTGATGATTGTTTTATTAGAAATATGTATGAAAATTATGTTACAGTCTATTGAAACATAGCATGGGGAAAGATATGGAAATGTGTTACTGGGTTGTGGTTTAGTAATAATTTTAGTATAGTTACTTGAATTTTTTTTTGAAGTATTATGACATGTATTCATTAAAACACGTTATTGGAATTTAGGTTATGATGATGGAAATTTAAGGTGCTGATAACTTCTACCATGAAGAATTTGATATGTCATATCTACATACATTGTTTTTCAAAAAATATATAAACTTAAAAGGGTTTTATATAAATATTTTATGGTGAAACTTGATTTGTTTAAATTTAATTATAAATGGTTAATGGGTTTCATAGAGTATAAATAAAACACTTTGTATGTTTTAGGTATAGTGTAAACTAATGAAATTTTGGAATTTTATTAGAGGAAACATCAAGGATTATTGAAAGGTTCAAGACAAATCATTAAACACTTCTAAAACCAAAACTTTTACTAATATAACATTTCCATAATCATGCGATGGTTCATGTGATGGGTTTGGAGATATTTATAATTTTATTTTAAATCCTATTTTTTATTTCTTCATTTAATATAATGGATAAAATATTGAATTAATCATGGGTTAAATACTTGAAATTACCTTTGAAATAGTTTGTAGAACCCTTATTTATCTCAAATTATCTAGGAAATTGAATGTTTTAATGTATATATAATTTTAATTTTTATAATGATTAGTGATTTTAGTTTATGAATGAATGATACTAGCATGCATTAAATGAGGGATTAATATGTTAACGAGGTGTGGGATTATAAAATATATATTCATGTGACATGTGAATTTATATGATTGTATTGATGTTATCATTTTAAAAATATTTGATTATTAGTTATTTCATAATCAAAAAAATTATATATATAATATGTGTGGGTTATAAAAATCTGGTCAGCATTGAATAATAGAATGACTGTTTATTTAGGAAATTAGAAAAAATATTTGGGAATGTAATGGGCATAAAATAAAGATTCCAGTATGATTTAATGAGAGTGGTTATTTTGATATAGTGGTTAAGAACATGGGGTTTAACTACTACTTTTTAATTACTTTCAATGTGGTATTATCTGAAATATGATTCCTATATTTTCTTTATCCAATATTGGGAATCATGATAATCATAGAATAATTATGTGATGAAAAAAGTAATGTTAAGGAGATTATATTGATATGTTTTAATGAAATGGTAGAATGGTATTGTGAAACTGTATTACAATGTTCTTATAGGTATTAAAAGGAAATACTTATATCATTATAGGGGGATGGTATTAAGAAAAACATATAAGGTTTACTTAGGATGTGGTGTTAAAAATATTGATGTGTTATGAATAGAGGTGAAATATTATATTTAATTATATTTTTAAATATATTAATATCATTGTTATATTTATATTTATATATGAATTTAAATTATTGTTATTATCTTGATGATTATATAGTTTTATTTAGTGGTGTATTCATTGATTATTATCTGCTTTAAAGGGATCTGGTACTTTATAGTGAGGATAGAGTTTTGATTGAAGATGTATTCCCAGTATTGATTTAGTTTTATACTTATAGTTGTCTCACTATATTTTTGTTTTTAATATTGTTCAATATTTATAGTATACATTTTCTATTTATACCTTAATCGGTGGATAATTGTAGCTTTTATAGTAATTTAATCATTAGAAGAATCAATATTATGTGGGGAGTTTGATGGGAATGTGTTCATGGGGATTTTTCTAATTTCATCAAGTTGAAGTTTTGTACTATGTATTTTCACGATCTGTACCCACAAGAACCCCCTCTTACATAAGTATTAAATAAAATAGTGACCACAGAATCCTTCCTCTAATTGGCCAAATGTTGGAAACCAGAACTGAGGTCATAAAACACACTATATTGGAGAAATTACTCTATATAATACTGATAATGATTAAATAAAACCCCAATAAAGACAAACAAAAATAAAAAAATAATCATATAATATTATTATTAATATAATATCCATGTAATATCTTATGTAAATAAGAAAAAATAATAGAAATATAACATAAATTATAGATCCTGTGGAACTACATGCACACAAACTGAACTCCAGGTCACAAGATAGTAATTCAAAACTTCATCTCTAACATAATTCTAAAAATTTGTAAATAAATTGTATTGAAGTAGTGGTTGGAATAAATGTATACATGGTAGGTTTATCCCCACAAAAATGCATTACAATTTGGAAGAATCATAGTAAATACTTAATAAACAGGCATGAAAACTGAATTGTTTCATATCCAAGTCAAACTATAAACCCATATCACCAAGGATCTCTTAATTAATCTAAATAAAATGTAATAATATATTAATAAAGAAAATATATGAAGAAACATTGCATAGACCTACATCTACACTGATCCAGTTACCCTCACATCCCAAATACATTCATATGATAACCCCTTACAAATCCACATATCAAAACCTCATGCCTTTTCTCTAAAACACATTCATATACAATGACAAAATATTATATAACATAGATAAAAACTACATAACACAACCACATAACCACTACATCACATCAATATTCAAATAAAAACTATGATATATTATAACTACATTTCATAATCAAGTTCAATATGGTAATACTATTTCTTGAAGAGTAATATTGAGAGGGGCATAATTAGTTATCTATATCACCTTTTATAGGATGTTGGGGTTTTACCTATATCCCAAAACCATATATAAAAATAGGTAATCATACAATACATGATATGGGGGATTAAGAAATAAAAAAAAATTAGATTATATATATTGATACACAAAATATCAACAATTGGTTTACTTCCAATAAAATATCATTTACAACCATATTTCATCGTCATGCTATCACTAAAAGACAACAACAATAAAAACTACCAACTCTAAGAACATAACTAAACTTCATCATAGTACATGAAATCCCAAAACTTATTCTAATTTCTTATTTCATTACTAACCACATTACTATTTACTAACTATACTTATTTCATTATCCATATTATTTTATAGTAAAAAATAATTTCATATAAACCACTTCTACATCTACATTATACAGTATTTTAAATTTAATTGTCGTGTGATATTACTACAACAAAAATTTTCTAGATTAAAAAATTAATATGTTAATAATTAACCCATTTCATTTCCATATTATTAAATTCATACAATTTAGATATATAGACACACTACCATACCCTATTCACACCAACCACATTAACAATATTAGGCCATCGAAATAAAAAATAATGTTAAAACTCTCTATTACCTCACTGTCAACCCAAAACACATATATTTTATCACCACAATAATCTAACCACACCAAATATACACCTACTACCATAATAAACTATGAAACAAAATTCTACTAAAATATGTTTCAAAGGATTCATTTATTCATCAATTTTTCATCAAATTACGACATTATACTCAACATAGAAAAATTAACCAATAATTTATAATTTTCCTTTTCATTATTTAATTAAAATTTTTCAATTAATTTTCCTAATTTGAAAAATAATATTATTTTTAGAAAATAACCTATAATCATGGAAGCATAATAAAATAACAATCAAGATATAACATAAACACTAAAAATAATAGGAAACTTAAAAAATAATTTTTGGCCCACATACCACATAATTCAATTAAATTATATATCATTATTAATAAAGATTATTTTTTTCATAAAGAAAAATAAATCATGATTAAAACAAATCCCAAATAATTATATGAAGGAAAAGTTTGAATTTCCTGCCTTTATTGGAGTTCTAAACAACAGAACATCAGGACTAGATGGAAATGGATGAACAAACACATATAATTTCACAAGGAATCATCCAACACCCTGTAGTCCATCACACGCATATTTTTCTTCTATCATATTCGAAAACATAATATTATCTTATCACCTCTATAATTAATTAATAAGGAAGGATTGATGGAAATTTGGAAATGATCTCCTTTAACAACAAGGATCTATCCACCTAGAATAAAAAAATCAAGGAGTGAAAAAAGGAAACGAAATTCAAAAAACCAATGAATCAAAATATTAAATGGTTTCAATAAAGTCAATAGAACCGATGGTGTAATTACTCAAGATTTTAATAGATCTCTTCAAATAACTATGTAAATGCATTTTATAGACATATTTACACACAACTCCAAATGTAAATACAACCATGGTATATTTAGAAAAAACATATAAATATTTAAGTATTGTCATTGAAAATTAGCCACTGAGTTACCATGAATGGGTTGGAATGTATTACTTATAAAATAGTTATAGAATGAAAAAAATTGTACTTTTAATATGGATCAAATTCAATTAGTTCATCTTAAATAACTAAAAGGTCAATTAATGTTCAAAAATATACTTTTTATCAAACATCGATTTTTAGGAAATATGATTTTTTATTTAATGAAATTTCTATTTCATGTTGATAAGTTATGTTTGATGTACATATATTTTTTAACAAATTTAATTGATAAATTGTATTAAATAAGAATATTGAAATTCAAAATTTGAAAATGTTATTTTCTAGTAAAAGTAGTTCCCCAATATATTTTGTTATTTAACTCCAAAAATGTATTTTAAATATTATAATATTTTAATTCAAAATATAAAATTAAATATAAAAATTCATATAAAATTTTAATTTTATTATAAATATAGGATATTTGTATAAAATAATCAAATTTTAATTCAATAGAAAAAATACTGATTTTCCCAAATCAATCACTTTTACAATATAATAAGGATTTATATTTTTACGCATACCTTTTGATATTTTATATATATGTGTGTATTAAGTAATATAAATAATTTAATAATATAATATTGAATTTATAAAATTCATGTTTAACAAATTAGAATATTTATTAATATTTCACACAAAAAACAGATTTTTTACACTTATATAAAAAAATTATCGCTTTTAAAAATTCAATATAAAGAAACATATTTCCAATTTAATTTTATCATTTCAATATTAGTGATATTTTTTATTAAATTATTATATTTAAGTAAAATCATTGAATGATTAATGTAAATCACCATGATACAGGTGAAAGGGTTTTTAAATAATATTTTTATTAATATTTTGTTATTTTTTTATATAAAATTTATTTAAATTAATTTATAAATATAATATTATTTTAAAACCTAAATAAAAATATATAATAACTAATTCAATTGGAAATAAATACTAAATAAAATTAATAACATATAAGTGTAAAAAATCCATAAAACTATTTTTATGTATTATATATTTTAAATAAAAATTAAATTATATCATATTTAAAACAGAATCAAACTAACTTTAAATTAAATATTGGTTTAAAACATAATATTTTTTAATATTTCGTTCTCTATATTTTAAAATATAATTTAAATACATTAGTTTAAAAATAGTTTTCAACATAACCATAAAAATGTTAAAATGTTAAGACCTATTGTTAAAGACATGCTTTGTGTTTAAAACATATATGTAAAGACTTAATTTAGTATTTATTGACACAATAATAGCACAAACTCCATAATTAAAGAAATTTAGAGTCATTAACCTAGGAATAATGTATTGATATCAAGGATGTTTTAAGGGTATTCCCAAAACATCCATTTTTCACTTATGAAATGGGAACACTTCCACTCCTCCATGGTTACATATCCAATTCAATTTCCCCTTAATCATCTATCCGCATTACATCTCCTAGAATTATTTTTTTCATATATAATCTCACTTTCCCAATAATATATTTTTGTTACATCACATCCAATGAGATCTCTGAGAGAATATCAAGTCTCTAATATAAGTATTTTCTTTTTAGTAATCAGTTCTCTTTAATATTTCTCTTCAAAAGCTATTAAATACTAAAGTAAGTATAATTAAATCAGTCTCATTTATATACTATGAATTTTTTTAAAAATAATAAAATATCCATTTTTTATTCATCTCCATCTACTAAGGAAAAATAAGTGTTGTTAGTACTTCTGCACAGACTACCACCTCAATAAAGTGACGCCATCAATTATTCATAACCTGCAATAGTGATGGGTTTTAATTATTATGATGATTAATATTTATCATATATATAATAAAATATGATTCTTAAATGTTAAATTATCATATAAGTTACTTTACTCTCATTTATTCTAAAGTGAAATCATTAGTCTTCAATATGTGTGGACTACTTTCTATACGAACAATGAGTTTTATTTTTCATCTGTACCAATCATGGATGGGTTTAAAAACATATTTAATATATAAAAAATATATATAAAATTATTAATATTATGAATACCATGATACTATTTTACAACATGTTCTACTATTTTCATAGTACATATTGAGTTATAGAAAAATAAACATAATAACCTCAACTAACCGATGTGGTCAAGAAAACTAAATAATAAAATATAATATGAAAGTAATTGGTATGTATCAAAATTAAATAAAAAAATAGGCTTCCTAATAGGGTATCTAATTAATTTAACATTATAATTTAGAATATTAGGCATGTGCGCATAATAAATTTGGTATAAGGTAACAGTTTCTCCTCAAAATAAACTTCTTTGAGACACATTTTATTGTATAAACTGAATTTCAAATAAATGTTATTAATATTGGATTTTGGTTTTATAATATCTTGAATTATATTTATTCATTGTGTTTCAACTCTAACTTCAAGCCATGTCTGATTAAAATATTTTTTATTATAATGTTACTCATGATGTAAGGGGTTTTCAGGACTCAAATCTTATCCATTAGTCATAATCACTCATATTTTTCTAGATATTTAATGGATAAAATTATATAACCTATGATGATGTTATGCTTATATCATCAGTTTTTTGGGAAATTATGTTTTATATATAAGATTTGTTCTTTAATGAATCTATTATTTCGTGAAAAAAATAATAATTTTTATTAGTAGGAATTCCCCATACTTTAAACTTATTATCATTCAATATCCATGTTTTTTACTTACCAAAAAAAATTTCTTCATCAACTGTAAAGTCAATTTTTTCACCAATTATCATTTTCACCATCTATTAATTTTTTTAAAAATAAATTATCCTTTTAAAAAATTAGTTTTTCAATACATTCAATATCAATTATTTCAAAGTATTTTATTTTAATGGCAGTTTTCCATCTACTAACTATTTTTATATATGATTTATTTATTTTAATTTTCTCATTATTAGAATTTATTTTGAAGAAATATTTTATAATTTTTCATTCTTCTTCATAAAAATGGATTGTGTAAAGGGACATAAAATTCATTACTTTCAAAAATTATTTTAAGTATTGATATTTATGAAATGTTAATTTTATGGTTTCTCTAATATTTTTAAATTACTTTTCTCTAATTATGTAAAAATTCATAAATCATCCAAAATGTCTTATTCTTAAATACTCTTTTTGATTGATCTTATTTTTTGAAAAAATGATTTTTATTTTATTATGTGGTAATATTTGGAAATTTCATGAATCTTATTTTCATTTCAGGGATTATTTATGATAATATTTTTGATTTGATACGATGTAGAAGTCATTTATATGGATAATGATAGGTGGGGTCCTATATAAAAATAGAATTAATTGGTAAATGTTTCATATCACATGTCACGTGGAAATGTTGTAACAATGAAATGCTAAAATCTTTGTTAACAAGAATTTTTTCATGAATGAGATGTCAAAAGATCTGTTCATAGGTTTTTTTGTGAAATATGTATAGGAATATTTGTTTTTAATTTCTTTTTTTAATCTCATAAGATAACTTATATTTTAAATATTTTCTAGGATTATGTTTGTGTTATAACTTTTTTTTTAATTATGACTCAATAATATGCCATATATCTATATTCTTATGATGATTTTATGTGATTCACATTTATTGTCTCACGATTCAGCAGGCTTTTCCCATTTTATATTTTTTTTCATTGAAGATTACATGTCCTTCTATAATGAATTGTAGAAAAATCATATTTATCTATATTCTTTTTAATAATAAATTAATCCCATGTAATGTTTTCTCATTTTATCACCATCTATCCCTTGATGGCATATTAATGATTTATCCCTTACTGAGTGTTTTATCTCACCCATTTCATATTTTTTCTTCAACGATTTTATGGAGATTATTATAAGCCAAGATATATATACAATTGGATCTAGTACTTTTTTATTATATATTAAGGAGGAATATCTTTTAAAATATTTTTTCCATGTAACTGATCCTTAAAGACAGCAAACCTTTTGATCTTGGAATAATGACATAATTAATGAGTTATAATGATTCTCCAATGGTAATACTATAAAACTAATATAGTTTCATATCAATTGGAATTAAATCAGTTATTAAAAGAAACTTTAAGTATGACAATAACAAGCTGTTCAGGTCTAATGTATTATAGTTGGTATCTCAGAATGTTTTTTTGTTTTTTAGAATTTTTTTAGTTATTTTTTTATTAAGAAAATAGGTTACAATAAATTATTGGAATAACTATAAGTGGTAAATATATGTATAGGATAACATTATGATAATTTTTATAAATTAATTTGTTATCTATTAAATCACAAACATGTCAACATACTATAAGTGGATGCATGCTCTGGCACATATTTTTCAAGTGGTCATAACCTAGAAAAGGTTGTGCTGGGTATTAATTTTTTTATCAACTTATAGACTAGAAAAAAACTAAACACTTAGTTCGATACTCAGGGGGAATAATATTTGGATAATCACATTCTATTTATAATACATTAAGAATGATTTATTATGTTTGTAATTTGGACATGAATTATGAGAGAACCCACACTAAATAATCCTATATTTTACAAAGATTGATTTATGATGAAAAAAATGTATTATTATTATTTCAATGAGTAACACATTTCAAGGTTGATTATTTCATAATTTTATTATTAGGTAAATATTCATCACTCATAATAAACATTTTTACTTTCATAAATCAGTGGTGTAATGAGAAACAATGTTAATAATGGATGATATAGAATATATAGTAATTTTTTGAATAACATACTGAGTAGGATAGTATATGTGATTATAAATTTTTTGGTTATTATCACCAAATTATCTCGATTTTTTATTAATAAATGATGTATTTTCAAATATCTATTATTCCTATAAAATAAAATGATGGATTTATTTATATTATCTTGTGATGAAAATGATTATGTAAATAAGATTTGAATTCATAGATATCAAAAATGTGGGAATAACGTCCCAAGGTATGTTATTATAGGGTCACATAAGTGTTTTAATGGTGGTGGTACTATCAATAGAGATCATTATTTTCATGTTATATCAAAAAAAGTTGACTAATGAAATGGAGGTGAAGAATTTTAATTCATCAAATTTTTGGAGTTTGAAAATTTTCAAAAATGATTCACTAACCAAACTACTAACGAGGATGAGAAACAAAATAAGTTATGTTGAAAAGAGTTTTTAACCCTAAATTAAAAAAATTTCTACGGTTTTCTCCACATGAAACCCAAAAATCCATTTAAATAAAGAACATAAAAAGGTATTCATAAAATTTGAAGTTATAAACAGAGATAAAAAATATCCAATATATTCTAATTAATATATATATATATATTATAATTAAATTAAATTAAATTCATCATAATCATATAACTCTATTAGTACAACTATATGACAAATAATTTTTTTTGTAAAACACATATTTTTTTCAAACTAGAAAATTATCCCTATATTTGAATTTTTTTACTTTGAGATTCTAATGAGGGGTAAAATGGACTTTACTCCTATTAAATGTTCTCATATAGTCATTATGACTGCCCCATTGGTCCCATAATTAGATGTTTATCCTTGTAAGAGAGATTGGTGTGATTCTGAACTTAAGGAATTTTTATGGAATAATTAAATTCTTAAATCTATTAAAATAGATATTTATTATTCCTATGTGTTTGTTCAGTGATATCATTTTAACAAATATTCAGATTGAGTTTATATCTATACTATTGAGTCTAGAATTTGGGGGTTTTATTTATTTGGAAAAAACTCTTGTTGGCTGTCTGGCCCAAACACAGAATCTTTTTTCATTTTCTTTTATTTTTCATGATGTATTTTATTCCTCCTTTCATTATCCTCCACCCATGGAATCTATTTTCCTCCCCCTATGATATATTATTCATTAATACCTATTATTAAAATGGATAGGGTGAGATATAAATATGTAGGGAGGAAGAGAGGTACCTCTGTGGAGGTCAATAGTAGTCATATCACTGTATGATATGGAACTCAAATACGGGAAATGATTCTACCCATTCTTCCAAAGGATATATAGTTTTTAGCATTATATAAAAAATACCAATATATTTTCTATATTTGGATCCCTATTATGATTTCTATGGACCCCCATGGGTTCAATCTATTCATAAACAGGGATAAAAGTGTGTCATGTTTTGAATAAAGTGGTTCCTAAATAGGAAATCCTAATCACATAGATTGTGTTCCTATAAAGACAAGTTCTTCACCATTACCATTCAAGAAATATGAAATCTGAGAACTAAAAACAATATAACTAGACTACACATCATTTAGTGTATCTTGTTCTGTGAAATGATACATTTCCAAACAACATGTGTACCAACACTTGGTCGTATAGCGTACACAGACAGACCCCATTTGGGTTACACACCATTTAGAATTACATTTCTAGAAAAATACACCTTGCCAAGAAATTTAATTTAGAGCTGTAGGTTCCCTATGTAGTGTACATGTCCTGTACATGAATTATAACCCATGTACTTGGGTTTTAAATGACATTTCTAACTGAAGTAAATCCATAGTGTGGTTTTGAGTGTACTTGTCATGTAGTCAGGTATAAATGCCATGTACCCCTCTATTGCTACGCTTTTGGGTTCATTTGACACCTTAAATATTATATTATCCAAATTATTTTTCTAATTTTATAATTTTTTTCCACATTGATAACTATGGTGGAACACTTAGGGTGCTTTAAGAATCCTAATAGGAATTTTGGAGTGAGTGATTTTCTTATAGATAGGTGATTCCTCCAAAAATAGTTACAAAATTATCATGTATGTGATACATGTAATGAGACCCAGTAGAGTGTAACGATAAATGGTTGATTGTTATTTCATGAGGTCACCAATTTCCTTGTTTCATGAATTCCTTCATACAATCCAATTTTAGTGGCACTAGGAAAATATTTTAGGTGAATGATTGGTTGGATTTCTGGAATAACCATGAGTGTAACTTTAAAATGATATGTGTCATGAGCCATATCCCTAGGATAATGTTTCATTATATTTTCCCTCTTGCACATATTCCATGAGAGTAGTCTTATGATACCATGGGTTTGTGGAGACAACTTTTGGACCAAGGATCCCTTCGATTATGATATGACTTAGATGATCACATTTGTGATGCCTCTTCTTACATTTAATTCCAAGGAACCCAAGATGGATTCCTTTCCTTATGGTTGAAAATTAAGGATCCAAAGTAGGACGTGTATCCAGTGTTTAAACTTGAGGGTACAATTGGGTTCCATTATGTTTCACCAAAACTAATCTAATCTATTATGGGTTTGAGTAGATTAAGTGGAAGTTTTATCATTATAACTCATATTAAACATGTAATCCAGTGGGGGAGTGAAATAAGTGATAGTTTTATGGATTCAAAAAACCTCAAACATTTATTTTAAAATTTTACTTGTTTTTTTAGGCAACAATGATTCTAGATGTTCTTCCTATAACTCATATCTTATGGTTTAATTTTAATTGATTCTATTATTGTGATTCCCTGATGTAATTCCTAGGATTTAGCTTATAATCCTCATTTATTAAGTGTTATGAAATCCATCTCAGTGCCATATTTATAATATGTCTACTTAATACCTAGAATTATTCTTTCTATCATGGGACCTAGGAAATTGTTGGAAATTATGCTTTAAACCCCCCCCCCCCGCAATTCTATATGTTGGACATAGTGCTCATCATTGTTAATTTGGAATTATAGGACATGGTTCTCCTCATAATTATTCATAATTATTGGATAGGACACTCCACATCCAGGATTTATTGGATTGGACATGATTCTCCAAGACCATGGGATTTGATATAGTTGTTATCATTAGACTTGATGTTCTATAGTTATGATTAAGATTGGTGGGAATGATGTTCTATATATATAAATATGATAATGATGGATATTATGTTTAACATATATTGTTGATAATAGTGTACATAGAATCATGAACATATATTTGAGATTGTATATTGAGGTTTTGATCATGGATAATATACCATATGGTTAAGGTGTCAGACATATTTTCTAGGAATAATGGATTCTATATGGTTTTAATGATAGGAGTGTTGTGTCCTGCAAAACTAGAGCATTGAGACATGATGTTGGATACTATAGATTAAGATCCTAAGTTATTTTTTCACTAGGATGAGTTCTTATGGTTGATAGGTTTGGTTAGTACTTTCCTAGATTTGGTTTAGATATATAACATTGGTCGCATGATTATAGTGATGTTCTCAGAGACATTTCTGGGAGTGGACGAAGTAGGAATGGTAGATCAGGATCACATACCCAAACATCATATATATTTTTATATTATCTGTTTATTTTTATTTATTTCTCAGCTATAATGAGTTTATTTAATGATAGTTGTTTTATGTAGGCATCTTATATGTTCATCATTGGGGTAGGACTACTAATATTCAATTCTAACTCCTTATATCTGCACCTCAATACGAGTGAAAACCTTATGTATTCTTTAAGGATTATAAACAATGTACGGTGGATAGGTATTATGCTTGGGGTTTCTTGATGAAGTTTAATGGATCATGTATATTTTTATGATTAGGTTTCTGTAACTCGATAGTGTCTTGGATACCCGGTATGTGGTTAAATATAGAGTAAGGAGTAGTATAATAGAAATTTTTATTTTTATTTTTTATTTTTTTTTATTTTATTTACACCTATACATGTGATGGAAAAACTGGGTGATCAGTGATGTATAAATGATATAGTTTTTAGGATATCACTAAATTCCAATCATTTATCACATTCATGTTTCTATTTAATTCTTTTTTACTTTGATTATTTATGATTATGTTTTATGTCTGGTTATTTCTATTGTTTCTTATAATAGTTTGTTGGCACATTATCCCCAATGGAACAACATTGTCCCTTACTGCTAGTCCGTAGCCTATGGCCTATAGGGAGGCATTCCTGATTCTTGGATTCCAACTAGTTTTGTTAATATTTATTGTTTGATCTAGCTTAGGATGTGAAATTTTTTTGTCATAGATTTATATTCCTTTTGTATAGGTTTTTGGGATATGGTATATATGAGTATTCGGAATTCATTAGAGAATATAATGGATATCAAACTAGAATATACAGAAAACTTATTCTTGTGAGAAGTATTGGTGTTTGTGAATAATCGATTAAATTTTTTAATATGTGATGTTTTACTTTTATATTATTTTAGAATTGAGTGAAACACATGTGATGTATAGTTATGACTTGTTGTGTATTTATCTATCTGGTTTCATTAGTGAGATGCCACTGATTTATTTTTTATCTTCTTTGGTAGAGGCAAGATGGTACTCATAAATCATACTTATAATGTGGTTTCAACATGTCATAGTTCTATTAGTGTGAGATTTTTTCTACAGATGACGTGGATAACTATTTAATGAGTCTATAGAAACCTAAATAGTTGTTTCCCATATCGGATTTTTGGAAGAATTCTACTCATCTTGACTTTTATATATATATATATATATATATATTCTTCTAATAGTAAGTTATGTGTATCTATAGTGAGATGTTTGACAATGAGGATGAAAACTCCGTCCCTGTGGAAAGGCGGTACAGTATTGATAGGGAACAAGGTTCCAAAGTGTTGTACCCCTCATGGGTTAATGATACATATGTTTGGTTATTTAAAATCCTAGGAACAACCTATTCGATATTTCCCATATATATTGGAATTGAATTCTACTTAATGAGACCATGTGATTGTTATAAGAAACAAATAATTTAGATGATTCATTGTTTATTTTGTTGACCCTTATTGGTCAGCATTTATAGTTAATGCCTTTTTAATAGAACCTCTGTGTGTCTATCCTTTCTAGGTGTGGTTAACTAATTTTTCATAACATCTTACATGGAGTCTTCCCATAATATTCCCTATGTTATTTTATTTAACCTACCATCATTTTTTATTCTAGTCTTAATATCTAGTTTGATATTGATAGTTACCTAAATATTTATAGAGAATGAGGACCTAGATGTTGTATTACCATATGAGGATCCATGGTTACGGTCAATTCATTATTTTTTTCGATAATTATATCATGAATCTCTAGGGAGGAATTCCTTAAGGCATACTCAGACAGGATCAGGGAAAAGTTGACCAATTCTTAGTTGGTTATTCCATTAGAGTTATTTCCTTATATTAGTTATTACTAAAGGGTTTCACTAAAATGGGTTTAGAATTGCAACATATAGTGTTTTTTCCACTAGAACATGTTAATTTAAATCCATATAATTGAATCCATATTGAAATTATTTGAACTTCATAATACAATTTTATCCTCACCTAGCTAATAAAGGGTTGGAAGGCACATTTGATTCCTTATGCTGATATGGGTGTATGGATGACATCACTTGAGATGTAACCTTGGTGATGGGTATGAAATATTCATCAGGTTGTTGGAACCAGAAAACCTGATATGATACATAATAAATATGGTTATGTAGAAGACCTAGAGGGCCTCAGTTGTGACTTACACCCTTATAGGTCAACATTTTATTTGATCATTTGAAATGTGAGAGAGGGGTTGAATTGGGGATAGAATAATTCATTTTTAAGTAGTGTTCATGGTTTTATGTTCATTTATTGAAAAATCAAGATTGATTATTGGGTTTTACAATATAGGACAGATTATTCCTTGGAATATTTTTATTTCACTATGGTTTAGTTGATATCAAGACTGGATTCTATGGAAAGGATTGTTTGGTTCCTAGCCCTATGGACTAGTGGTTGTGAAGTTGATGATTTAGTCACATAAAACATTGTTTTTTGGTAGGAATTCAAGGAATAAATGATATTATAATTGAGGTTATCATTTTTTGAATAGAAATATCAATTTAACTTTTGTATTAATGATACTAGTGTGTTTTATAGCACAGTATTCTTATCCTTGTGATGAGAAACTTAGAGGAGCATTATTCAGGTGTTGAATTGAATTGCATGGGATAATGCAATTATAGTTCTAAGAAATATAGTAATGGTACATGTCATTTAAGAATAGTCCCATTTAAATTGTTAATTTTTGATTGGTCATGTGTGATTGAAGGACCTATGGTCCTGATTACATTTTGTGTGATTGGTTTCCTAGGAATTTTGAAAAAAATGATACAATTCCTTTCCATTGTATATGATCCATAGATAATGGATTTGGTTTTTTTTCTATGGATAATGTGGATAAATTTTAGTCAGGTGTTGACAGGATGAAAATTGTGTCTTGCGATGAGAAACATGTGTTTGAAAGTGGAGCATATTGAGGTTGTGCTTGAGGAGTAGTATACCATAGCACATATGGTGGGAAGTTCGCTATTGTAATTTTTATTTTGGAGACCCTATATATTTATTGAAATTTAGTGTTTATCATTTGAACAATTATGAGGAAGTGGGACCATATGATGTCTTGATATGTTCAGTTGACAATCCGAATGATTGGTTTTCTCCATGCTAACCATTGTGTTTCGTGATTGAACTAATGTGGTCCTATGTGCTTTGAGTTTAGTTACCATGTGATGAAAATGATCCACCTAATGTGGGAAGTATTAGAATTTTCATATTTGAATTTATTCTTTATTGGGAGAGTAGTGGATGTTTTGATACTGATTTTTGGACTATCATGAAAACATTTTTATAAAGATTCTCAGGATGTGTGTATGACTTCTATTTGACCATCATGGTTTTTCAGTTATGATAAGGGTTATAGTTTGGAGGTTGTATGGACCCATGATTATATGGACTAAGAAGTTTATAATAAATTTGAATATTTTCTTTCATGTATGCATGAGGGGTAAAATATCATTTTCCCCATGTATATGATCTTAGATACTTTTTCTTAAAATATCATTGGTCCCAGAATAGGGTATTAACACTAGAATATGGGTATGTGGAATTTTGAACCATTCCAATTTTCATGAATTAATAATATTTTATATTTAATTAATTAAATTTTACTTTAATCTCTCTCATTTTTTAAGAGATATATTTATAATGGAGAATAAAATTTATATTTTATCTCTTTGGTTAAGTTTATAATACGGGTTTTTTCAAAGTTGATGCATAAACTCATGTCAGGTTTCGGGGATGGGATCAGTCACATTTTATTTTTATTTTGTTTTTTATCCTTTTGTTTTTCCATCCTTTTTTTATTCCCACTATAGGTTTCTCACAAACTCTCTATATGGACTCTAGATCATAGCAACCTGGAGATAAAAGGAAGATTGTAACACCTTGATATATTATGAATTTTCTATGGAATTAAATTTAATCTTTTCGAATATTTTTCATATTGTAAAACACTAGTTTCAGATTTTGTTTTATGTAATACTAATAGTATCTTGTGTTATAAAAAACACCTATTTTAGTCTTCATTACATACAAAAATTATAGCATTCATGACATGCCACACCAAGTTTCAACGAACCTTGAAATGGTATCATTTTTAATATGGTAATTATAAAAGATTCATTAAATAGGCGGGTATGAAAAGTAAAAACATATTTATGGAATATGAATTTAAATTTACAACTCAATATAAATTTATTTATAAATTCTTCATAAATAAATAACTAATTTTTAGTAAAGTAATTATAATTCATCAAAAAAAATTCTTAAAAATATTTTTTATTTAATTTTATGAGAAAATATTATAATTAGTCTCAATATCTTTTATAAATAATTTTAGATAAAAATGGCTTCGTTTTTTGAAATCATCATTTGTAAATTAACACTTAGTGATGTTTTGGAAAAATATTTATTTTTTAGTGAGTACTGAGAAATATATTTTTTATAGAAATATAATTTATTTTTAACAAATTAGTTAATTTAAATTTAAATTATATTTTAATGTAACATAATTATTTTTTAGTTTTATTTAATAAAATTAATTACTTTTCAATCGACTTTATATTTTAATTTAGTATAAGTTTATTTTAGGTTTTAAAAAGGTGTTTTTATAAACTATTTTAATGTGCGTATTATTTATCTAATTTAATTAATTAAAATAATACACAATAGAGAATGTTTTAAAAGAAATTTATATATTTTATATAAATAAATAGTAATTGATATTAATATAATGATTACAATTTGACATAGAGTCGGTGTAAAATCATTTTGTGCTTGAAAAATAAAATTATTAAAAACTAGTTATTTCATCACATCTACAAGTTCTGTTTTAAATTTAATTTTTTACACTTATTTAGAATTTATTATATTAATTAATTTCCATTTTTGAAATAGTAATTTCAATATTACCTTATGTTTAGTTTTTTGGATTTTTCTAAAAAGTTCTATTTTTTGTTGAATTGTGAAAAATACAGACTTCTAACTGAAAACATCATGTTTATATAATTTATATATAATGTTACTTTATATTATAAATTTATACGAAGGTAAAATTCTAATTTACAGAATTTTAATAAATTTGATATTGAAATTGGATATAAAAATACTGATAAGTTTAGAAAAGTTTCTCTTTTAAAACACACTTTCTCATCACATCTTCAGGGTTAATAAGAACTTAATTGTTTCCAATTCTATTAATGGAATTTAAAAAAATATAATTCTTATTTATAATCATCATAATTAATAATATCTAATAATTTCAAACATAATTATTGACCAAAATTAGAAGTGAATGTAGTAAAAATTAATTATCATTATTAAGGAAAAACCAGTTTACTATGGGGTTAAACTAATGTAATAAGGGATAAAATGAATCACCAAATTGTTAATATACCATTTTATAGCCATATTTAGAAATTATACATCTCCAGTTCAAACATAGTGTCATCTAAAATCTTTTTCCATGTGAATTACTTTATTATTTAGGATCATTTTTGGAAAATTCCATGTAACTTCCAAGGAGGTCCCATTTCACCACTTATAAAATGGAACTCACTCTCCTTACTTCTTCACACCTTCAAAACCCAATTACAATAACCAAACCCTATCAAATTATCTCCCTTTCACCCTTATTCACATTATAGATCATCTGGTCATCCTAAGAGACCATCCCTAAGGTCCTTAAGAGTAAATCCAATTGAGGTCTCTCTAATAGAAGGTAATCATCATAGAAAGCTATTTCACATTAATTATATTATTACTACTTAATTTATCTCATAAAATGTAAAATATATTAAAACCAATATATCCTATATAATGAGATGATATAATTTTTAGTTAATAATATTTATCCATATCCACTTACATTAATTATGTTATGAAATCGTCATTTGTGTATGCGATATACTACCTACTCATGAACTGATATCATTCATTTTTATTATTTATAATGTTGTATTTACTGTTAATAATCATCATTTGTGTATGGAATTTATTGTTACGAAATCATAAATTGTGTTTATGATGTTAATTTTTTTGGATTTATTATTTATAATTTCATTATTATTCTGAAATTATTACATCACGCATACCATCATACACTCAATTTTATGGAAATACGATAATGTAGCTCGTGTGCACGGTAGACTACCATCTTAAGAACTGGTGTGGTTAGTTCACTCTTTTCATGGAAGTTATTGAAGATGTGTTTAATAATAATATTTAATATATATTACATAATAATTATTCTATGATGGTAATATATATTATTTACTTTTATTTTGTTCAATCTGAAAATAAAATGGAAATATCATTCATCCATACATACGACCTACCATCTACATAAACATTGTATTTCATTTATTATCACTAAGTTTAATATACTACTCAAAATATATACGTAATGAATATATATTATGATTATATTAAGGTTATAATTCTAGATATTATGGAACCATGATCAAATTAATTGAACCAAAAATATAACAAATCAGTACATATATAAAAAAACAAAGCTGTTATTACCCAAAACATAACATTGACATGGAATTATTAATAAAAGGGTAATAAAATTTCATAAAAATAATATATGATATGATATACATGATTTTGGTTCAATAATATATTTATAATAAACTTAAATTTTTATACATGAGGTTTTGTACATTAACGCAGAATGTTGAGACTTATCATAAGGTATTTTCCTCTCGCTTTTTGCTTCTATGAGACATAATCCATATTCCCTACATATTTCTTTTATGTGATGTGTATACAGACCAAAAATGTATTATATGATTCTAATAATGAGAATTATTGTGATTTACATATCCATTTGCGTATATATGTTTCATGAGGTTTATAGATAAAATTTTACCAAAGTAGTAAGGTATTATTTCTCAATTTAACTAATTTGAGACATATGTCATGTTTCTCACAAATATTCTATTATGTGGTGTTTATAAAGGGGATTGTAACATTAATATCATTAATTTGTCTATACTCATTATATTTTTCTGTCTTTTTATTTTATTTACTCATGAGGCTTATAATTTAATGTTACCATGTTGGTAAATATTTTATGTTACAGTCTCATTGTTTATCTGGATTATTTATGATTATTTTTCTTAAGGTAAAATCATATGATCCATCTATAAAAGAACTCATTAATTTTATTATCCTGTTGTTATGTTAAGAAAATTCATTGTATGCCTTCTTTTTCTTCTCTTTATTTACTCTTGAGTTCAAAATAATGATTTTATGATGAATCATCACATCAGTGCAAATCACATTTTCATCCAAAAACACTTTTCTAAAAATGTTTTAAATTATTTTCTAAAAAGTGATTATAAAATATGAAATGATATTTTACTAAAGAAATGATTTATTTTTTTAAATTACTTTATATTTCAATAAGGTTTTTTTAAGGAAAAAGATATTTCAAATATTTTTATTTTTTAAATGGTTTTTTTTAAACATGAGATGATATTTTTCCCATGAAAGGGTCCAAGTGTCATTTAAAAGTTATTCTCCACCTTAGTTGACATCTTTTAATATAACTTTAAATTTTCTATGGATATGAAAAAATGATACTATTAATATTCTTTATCTGAATGGATTATTTTTATGATGAAATGATGTTTATGAAACCCATTTCAAAGAAAATGATTTTAAAAAAATTATGTTTTAAAAATTGTTTTTTAAAGTGGAAAAGTTATATTCTTTGTAAAGACCCAACCTCAATTGCTAGAAGCTGGAGCCTTATATTATTACATTGGAATATAAACAAGGATTATGCATCCTAAGAACCAATTAGTTTATAATCTTTGGAAACAATATACATACATAAGTTCGACATCACAACTTGAAATGAAATACATCATATAAGTTTTATTCAGAACATCTAGAACTATAAGTTTATCCCTATAGTTCATTCATAATAAACTTGTTTATGTCCTAAGAAAATGAACCATAACAAAGGGGTGATATCAAATGCCAAGTAAGATTAAGTAATATAATGTAATATAACATAAATATTAGGCATGGTGAATAACTGAAAACATATGTCTTTAAAAGAAAAACGTGAGCATAATATGGCAAGAATATGAGATGCTGAAATATTTCTATAATAAAACATAATCATGGTATGATAATAGACCAATAACCTCAATAAAATTGAATTTATATCTTCTAAATTAGGTAAATTCATATGCCAGACATTCTGAAACATACCGTCAAGGCCTCGTCTAAGACATCTAAAAATTATTCTGGCCTCGAACAAAACCATATCTAAAAATGGGCAAGGCCTCGGCTATGTCCATATCTATTTGTCTCATGAGACCAACCAATGCATCAAGGGGCTATAGCGGGCCCCAAACATTTCATAATAAGTCTAATTAATTCTTCGTATTAATGGTGAAAAAAATAAACAACATATACATTCATATTGAAACAAACATATGAAATGTCAATAATGTTCCTCGAACGTTAAGCATAAGCACTAACCATTTCGAGTAAATTGGTAAATGGTTTTAAAAATCACATCCACAGTAACAATAATCATTAACAATTCAATTAAATATGATATATGATATAATAAAATATTAAAACCAATAACACATAAGAATCAACAATAGTGTTTACATATATGAAGATACTCTTATAAAATGATGGAGTAATTCTTGAGATAATTACTCTTTTACATTGAAAAAAAATAGTTATTTTGGAAAAGACTTTGAATAAAACCATAAGTGAAGAATGTTAGTATTTTAATAATGAAATTAGTGTTTTTATAAAGGTATTTATTTCTAAAAATAGATTATAGAGTGATATTAAAAATGGGTAATAATTTGAGAGATTCCCTAGAATCTGGCTTGTATTTCATGAAAAAATGTGAAAGATCCATTTATAACATATAAATCCACATAAATTAATGTAGGATTATGGTTGGAACATATATATTGAACATTATCACATAATTTATGAGGATTACATGTGAATATATCATAATTTAATTAAGGTATGTATTCAATAAGAGTAACCCAAATGAAAATGGAGATTCTGGTAGAAAACCCTTACCTTAAGTCTGAAGGTGTTCCTCACTTGATATTAATGACATGAATAATAAAATTTAGGTTTATAAATTAATTATAATAGACCCTTAGCTACCTATAATTGATTTATTATATCCTTATTAGGTTCTTTCATGCCCTTTTATGGATGAATAGATTCAATTTCATTGTTTCGGAGTGTTTTGTTCCTTGGTTTTCATAAACATTTTACTTATATTCATGTATGGATAAACATGTAGAATGAGAATGTCTTTCTAGAATAGAAGTTTTATTTTAGTAGTAAACAACCAGAATATTACATGGTCATAAAATTTGTTTGGTTATTAGGAGTGAAGATGAATCATTATATAAAACTTCAATGACAGTTGTTTGCGTTAATTGGCGGTTCTTGATCACAGTGAACTAATTTTGATTTAAAAATTAATATGATGTGTAAAAAATGATTCAAGAGCCTTAAATAAGTTATAATACATATATTATAGTATGTTTCAATGATAAAAATGGGTTTATGATCTGAATTGAATATGGTAATAAAAATTGAAAACCTGTCGTCCTTGAATGGGATAAATTAACACATCTCGGATGCTGTCTTCATTGCAAGTATAAAAGAAGGGGAAAAGAAAGATGATAAAGAATTATTTCTTTAACATAAAAAAATTCTAGTTAATGTAATAAACATAATTAATCCTTATATTTGGATGAAAGGAGGTGAGGAAAGAAAATGAAGAGTATTGATCTTCAAATAAAAGAAATAAAAATGGGAATTTACCTCTTGAAGTAATCTTCCTTGAGAGCCTTTTTAGGGGAGCGGTTTTGGTATTTTTATAAAAAAATGGCTGATAGACGTGGGGGAGGATCTTGGGAGGGTATTTGAGTAGAATTTAGACAAAGAAAAAAGGCTTGATAAGTGTGAAGAGAAGAGGGACTGAGGGGGGTTTTATAGTGAAGTAGTGGAGGGTTTCCCCATTATTTTAATCATAATTTTATTATTTCTCTCAAGAAAACCATTAGTGTTGATTCATGTGACACATAAAAATAATAAGTGCATGTGATTTCAAACCTAGTTGGCTTACATCTACCTTACATCACTTAAGACCCAATAAATTGTGTACTTAGCATTTAACGTAAATTATCATATTTTACTATTCACAAAACATTCAAGTATTTTAGAAAAATCCGTAAAATTTACCCCAACCATTTTTCAACATGTAGAATTAAAAAATAAAATCCCATTTTTATAATATGTTTTTAAATATTTTCAATTTAATTTATAAATAAAATCATATTTTATTAAAAACCCATATGAAAACTATAACTTGTTTTACAACACCTTGAATAAATAATCAAGGTCCAATAAAATTATCTTATAACCATAAGAAAATATAAAAATTATGATTTTGTTTTATTAAAATAAATATCCATTTTAAATTATTCAATTAATCATAAAATTTTAATTAAAATATTTATAACATACAAAAATACCAATACTTATATTATGATAATTTTTTCACATATAAGATGTCTACATTTTATTTATACATTCAAGGGTGAAATTTCTATTTTTTGGTCGATTTACTATTAATTAATATTCAAAAGGGTATTTCACAATTCATAAGGGTATGTTACTATTCATTAAAAACTAAGTTGATTCCATCAGACTCTATATATCGTACTAAACGTGACTGTGTGTATTGGTTTTTTGAAATTCAAATCAAAGAGATGGAAAAATTTTGTTTGATAGATAGGTTATAACAAAGTGTTGTTTTGTAGAGACTCAGTGTTTCATGAATTCAATATTAATTTTATTTGAAAAATCTTGCGGTGTTACATTATCTACTCCTTACAAAAATTTTGTCTTCAAGATTACCAGAATGTGACTTCATAGAAAGATTTGGGTTATTATTCATCCTAAGCTCCTTAGGATCCCATTTTTCCTCATTTATTTCATGATTTTTCCAAATTATCTTTACCAGTAGAGTCATCTGATTCCTACACACTTGTTCTTTAGTGTAAAGAATTCATATAGGGTCTTCCCAGTAAGATAGGTCAGATTCTAATTATATACCTTCATAAGTGACAACATGCATTGGGTTTGGTATTTACTTTCTTAGAAATGAGATAAGGAACACATTATTTACTTTAGAAAGGCTATGTGGAATAGCCAAATGATATTAAATAGCTCTAACTCTCTCCATAATTATAAAAGGGTATATGTACCTAGGGCTTAGTTTTTCTTTGTTCTCAAATCTTATAACACCCTTCCATGGAGACACATTAATGAAAATGTGATCTCCAACTTGAAATTCCAAATCCTTCCATTGATTATCATCATAGATATTTTTCTTATGTTGCGATTCTTTGATATACCATTGAATAGTCTTTACATTCAATGATATTTCCTCCACTTGCTTTGGACCCACAATCTTCTTTTCGTCGACTTCATCCCAACATATTGGTGTACGAGATCTCCTTCCAAACAATTCTTTATATGGTGACATTGGAATGCTATAATGGAATGTATTATTATAGGAAAACACTGTGTAAGGTAAATATCGATCCCACATACCTTGAAATTAAAGTGAACATGATCTCAACTTGTCATCTAAGGTTTGGATCATCCTTTCTGATTTCATGTCAGTTTTTGGGTGATAAAAATTACTCAATCATATCTCAGTTTCCAATTAATTTTAAAGACATTTCTAGAATTTTGATGTATATCTTAGAACATGGTCCGACAAAATTGAGATAGGATCTCAATTAAGTCTCATAAATTCATTGATATAGAGTCTTATTAGGTGCTCAAGTGCAAAATCCTCCCTCATAGTGAGTAAATGTGCCAACTTCATAAGTTGATCAACAATTACACATATTGAATCATTCATTCTTGGAGTTTTTGGTAATATGGTGAAAAAATCCATGAAATCATCCCATTTCCATGTATCAATAGGTAGAGGTTTCATGACTCCCCTTGGATTTTGTCTTTTGGACTTCCTTTATTGACAAAATAAACATCAGGATACATAATTTTAAATGTCATGCTTTATGTTGTCCCACCAAAAATTCCCCATAAAATATATATAAATTTTAATGATACCTGGGTGTGTATAGAAATTAGAGCTATGGGAATCATCTGATAACTCCCTTTTTAGCTCATGTATAGAGGGGACACATATCCTCTTCCCAAATTTCAGAATTTCATCTTTAAATATGAAGTCATCCAACTTCCCCTATTTCATATCATTAAGATTACTTTTTAGGTTCTCATCCTCAAGATAATAGATTTTAATCCTTTCTAATAAAGATGATTGGGAAACAAAATGAAAAACTATTGATGTTTCACCTTCTTTGATAATTACCATATCCATCCTCACTAATTTCATGTACAAGGGATCCTTTTCAATCCATGTTTTTTTATAACTCCATTATCCTTACTACTCAATACATCAGCTACCTTATTTGAATTTCTTGGGTGGTAGTGTATGGAACAATTATAATCTTTGAGTAGTTCTAGCCATCTCCTTTACTTAGTGCTAAGTTATTTCTAAAAGAAGATATAATTTAGACTCTTATAATCCATATATGTCACACCCTGACCACGAAGGCCTGTTATTTTATTCTTTTCTCGGTCCCGCATCTTTTGGACAGAGTTGGGTTTGGGTCCGTGATTGAAATTTTTGAAGCTTTGATGTTATTAGTAGGTTTCAGACCCGTGCACGGTCACCGCAAGGTGGGCGGTAGCCGTGCGATCGGCTCAGGTGTCATGCAAGTGTCTATCACTCGAAATAAATAATGTTTTACACAAATTAAAAAAGTAAATTTTTTGAAATGTAATTATAATATTTAATTATGATGTATGTAATAATGTTGTTATTAAAAATGGTTAATAATATATTTTTTTATCTAAAAATTGTTATCAATATAATTATTAATGAATTGTAATTTAATTGTAATTGTTATTATTATTATTGTTACTTTTATTATTCTTATTATATTTATATTAGCATTGTTTTTTTATTATACTTTCATTTATATTATTATTCATAGAAATGAGATAAAGCAATAGTGAAATATATTATTATTATTATTATTATTATTGGTTTGGTTTTAGTTTATTTATTTATTTATTATTATTATTTTATATTATTTAATTTTATTTTATTTTTTTTGTTATTATTATTATTATTATTTAGAGGGTTTTAACCTACTTTTTTTCTCTCATACCCATCATACTACCCCATTTTTTATCCCCTCACACACATATACTCTCCCAACTTATTCCAATCATACTGCCCTTTTTCTATCCTTCCATGCATCTCTCCTCTCCCCTATTTCCAATCACGCACACCTATCCTCTCCCCCCTATTTCCAATCAGGAGCATCTCTCCCATTTCCCCCCTATTTGATGCGGAAAAACACCACCCTCATGACCTCCTCCTTTTGGCGCGATGGGTCTCCACGGCCTGGCCTCCCTATAGCGCCCCATGGCCGGAGCTTATCAATGTTGCAGCCTCCTCTTGACAGTGACCTGCAGCTTGCATAAACGAACCCTTGATTGAGTTTTTGTGGCGTGCGACCCCCTTTCTTGGATCTCCCTCATTCCTTGACGTTTCTTCATATTTCTTCGTGTTGCTCCAACAAATCAGTGAGGTATAGTCCTTAGACCCTTTCTCTTTCATCGCGTTGGTGATTTGTTTCTCTATTGGTACGTGGTTTGGATTTAATCAGAACACTAAGGTTGGGTTATCATGAAATTGTTGTGTTATTTATTTAATAGTTTATGTGAAGACCTCCTCAGGTCCTTTTCTTGTATGTTCTAACATTCCCCGCCGAAGGCAAAGCAGATTGACTCCATTTCTATTCACCACTGACAACCAAGGTATAGTTTTATGCCCGTTGTTTGGATTCGAAGATTTTTTATGCCCTTAACTAGCTTGATATGATGTTCTTGAATATTTTTGAAGTTATTAAAAATATTTTTTGAATTAATTCATGGTTTACATATTCTTGCGTCTGTGATGATATTATTGTTTAATTGTCAAATATTACTTTGATAATTTTTAAAATATGATTTGCATCCCTATAGTATCCTTTTATAGATTTTGTGATGATATGGCGTGGATATAATTGGTTAAAATTGGTCTTTGGGGTGATTGTTTAATTATGTTTATGATAAAGTAAATTGTTGTGATTTTGGGGGTATTGCCCTTAGTTTTGTTTTATAAAAATGATGAAGATGTGATTTGGTTTTTACTTGTGAACTTTGTGATTCTTATATATTTGGTTCTTGAATCGTATTTTGAGTCTTGGGGATTTATCGGAGGGAGTTGTGGTCGGTTTCCATGGCACGCATGCATTTTCCCAGGTATGGATATGTATAGATATATGTGTCTTCTGTGTGCATGTACCCTCATGGTGAGGGGAACACGTGCATCAGTTTAAGGATATATATATATATATATGGAAGTGTGTGCGTGTGAGCGAGCTTCTTCTTGAGTTTGAATGATTTGGGTTGGTCCTACCCTTGAGGTAGGCATTTCCAACCTTTCTCTCATCCGAATTTTTCCCTATGAACATGCATTATTTTCATTTAATTTATAAATGTTTTTTGCACCTTTATAAGCATGATGTTTTATTCATTGCAATATTTTTTTATGATGGTTTAAAGTGTGAAAAAAAAGATATGAAATAGTTCCTTGGTTATGTGTAGGTGTTTTCATTCCCTTTCTCCCAGTTTGAATCCAATTAATTTTTTTCTTTTCTTAATTAAACATTAGATTATAATCCGCACCTCTATTTTGTTTATATTTAACTTATGGTAGGGATTTCCTATTGAATTATTTGATCAAAAAAGGGATTTTTGGATGCTCCTCTATTTATGCACATGATTATACCTTGAAAACATGGTTGGAACTAACTGCCTATATCTACAAATGGTATTGTTGGACGTCTTGAGTAGTGTTTTCTTGTAGAAACATTTTATAGAACTGCTTTTCCCTACATTGGTTAGTTTAATGGGACTTAGTGTTTTTTAGAAATGATTTTGCGTCTCTTTAAATTGGTATTTTTCTCAAATTCTTGATTTTATAAGAAATTCTTGTTTTACAAATGATGTGGGTCTCTTCATGTGGTTCTTTAAATGGGTTTGTAAAGAAATCCATCCATATATTCCAATTTAGATTTTGGTGTATATATGTTGTTGAGTGTGTGGTGTAAGGAAACACTTGGTTTGTTTTTACAAAATTGATCTTACTATCACTAAATACTTTTTTGTAAATTCCTTGAAACGTAAATCCTAAAGGCCCATTTGGATTTTTAAATACAAAAGTGGTGTTTTGAGTTATTTTGGAAGACCTTGTGAAACGTTTTTATAAAGTCATTTGATTATGTAAAACTGGAGGCCCGATTTACAACTCCAAGTGTTTAGTAAAGTAGATTTGATAACTGAATGATGTGATAGCCTGGTTGGCACATTGTATGTTTGAAAATTATACATATATATAAGTGTATGGGGTGCTCTTATCTAGGGTAACCCTTTATGGGTGAACGCATAGGAAGCGTCCGTGTTTGGGGTAGGCAAGTGCGGTGAGTTGAGTCACGTGTGCGAGGGTCTTCCTACTTACACAACACTATTATAACGACCATGGGTTCCTATGAGTCTTTTAGATGACCGAGTGATGTTTTTTGACCAACCCCAATTAGACGGGTTGGTACCCCCTAGATTTGTTGTTAGGCCAGGCATTTTTTTCCACGGGATTGGTCAGTAAGGGAGGCCAGTTGGTTATAGACTTAGGAGCTTCACCATACACCGGCAGGTGGATCTGAAACCGAGTACATCCAGGGGTCTTGTTGGAATTTTTAGGATCACCATGTTTATTGTGTTATTTACATTTCTTTTTTACTTTCCATTTCACTAGTTTATTTTCAGTTTTCACTTTTTACATGTTTTACTCTCGTCCGAATTCAGTATTTTATGTTTTGGATTTTATTTATAAAATAAAAAATGATGTTGAAAATGGTATAAAGTGTGTGTTGGGTTTTTAAATGGGATCAAAATTTTTATTATTTTAAAATTTAAAAACCCTACTTTTATATTTGTATTTCAATCTTGTGTTAGTGGACTGTTTCATAAAGGAGAACTTTTGGATTCAGTGGTTTATTTATAGCATCCCTACTGAGCATCTTGGAACTCACGCCTTTTATATCTTTCTAGTTACAGGTTCAGTTTCTTGTTCAAGTTCCTGGTTCAGCTACTCAATATTGGAGAAGACTTAGTTCTGATTTGGGTGATTACCAAACGGGTCACAAGTAAGTATGTACATTATTTTCTTTCCGTAGCTAATTTTATTTTATTATCGTCAATCTTTATTTATTTGGTTATTTTTTGTTCATGGTCCAATTCGTTCCCAACAGTTATATTTTGATGCCTGGAACTACTTTCCATTCCGTGGGGATTGGGAACGCACCTTAGGCCATGTTGCGGACCGGCTCCTATGATCGGTTTAGGGGCGACCTAGGTTGGTTTGTGAAAAAATTGTATCAAATCGACCCTTGTTATTTGGGGGGTTCATTAAAAGGAGATCAGGACTATCGGGCCTCATGAGGTAGGTTACGGGTCGGTGCCTTATCACCACCACTGGCAACGAGACCTGAGTTACCAGGGGTTGTCCATGATTTGAGTATTTTGTATTTGGGTGTTTTTGATTGAGGAATGACAACACGGGTGAATTGGTTCATGTTGCAGCCTCACATGAGGTGGTGACCCATGTGGGGTTCAAGTTACTGGTTTGAGGTCCTCTTAGTGTGATGTCTTACTTGGGGCATGGCTCCCCACCATGTCTCCAGGTTAGGCACCGACAGTAGTCTATCATTCTAATGGTTTATAGTTGGTTGTGTTTTATTTTGAACTTGGTCGATGTGAGTGTGTGTTAAAAATTAAGGTTATTTCAAAATGAAAAAGGGGTTTCTTCTAATTTGTTTTTTAAATTATTAAAGTGTGTTTTTAAAGAGAAAGTGCATCGGTTTGGAAAAACTTGGTTTGAGTTCATATTTTGTAAAGAAAAGAAGTGTTTTAACATTGGCACTCTTTATAGATGGTCACATGTGTGTGGGTATGTACGAAGAGTGTGTAGGGTCACTTGGTTGCAGATGATGTGAGCGAGATTGAATGAACGCAGATGTGACGGTTCATAAGGTTACATAGGTGAGTTTTAAATTTTTAAAGGAATAATGGTTTTGGAAAAGTAATTTTTGCTTTTGTTTGTATATGTTTGGCTTATGAGCATGTTTCCCTTGTCTCGTGTTGTTTCTTCAATGGATTTTTGGCTTGATTTCGTTTTCAATGGTTTTTTTCATGTTGTTATGAGTATATTGCCAATAAAGCCTCCAAAAGTTGTTAATGAGTTATGCCCAGTTCCCAGTTCTTTTCGTGTGTTGCCTGCTTATCGAGGTAATCAAAGATTGTTAGAGGTAGTTGTATAGTTCATAAAGATAGTGTGTCTTTGGGTTGTTGGGAACTCCCAGGGTAGTTAATGTTTGTACCATCCTAGAGTTATTTGAGGGTTCAGTTCTAGACTAGTAATGGTGGATATCTTATTGTCATTAGAGTTCGGGGTGTAGTTGGTGGGGGTCGGCTCTTGTGAAGGTTCCCCATCTAGAAAGGGTCTTTGTCTGTACTGACTCCCAATTTTTTGGATCGTTCTCTCGCATGTGACTAGTCTTTCCGGTTCATGAATTCTAAGCTGCCTTATTACATCCCTCTGAATTCTTACTATCGTGTGACTATTCAGGCCACCGAGGAGAGTTCTGAAAGAAGATTCACTCGAGAGGAAGGAGTCAGCGACCATAGGATGTGAATATTAGACTGTGAGGCAGGAGACACTTTAGCTTTCAGGTCCCCAGCCACAGGCCTCAGGGTGAAGCTCGCGCACAATCAGGAGTTGTCGAGGGTACGTGGAACCTTAGTCTGGATAATGTTTTCTACTTTGGGATGGAAATATCCAAAATTTACTTGTTCGATACTGGTCGCCTTCATAAAATCATCCTCTTTTTTGTGGTGTGATGAGATTGTTGTACTGCAATCCAAGTGGCCTCATCCGCTCTAAATGTGGCATTTAAATTATTTGTATTCTTTCAAGGGTGTTGGTCCAGTGAATAGCAGGCCCGTTCTGATTCTGAGTTGGTCTCAATTTCATTCGTCAGGGGAATATTTAGTTTGATGAACTAATGAGTGGTGTTTCTAGGATCCTTCTTAGTTCGGGCACCTCTCCATGTGTTTTCCTTTAGTGTGTTTCTATTTTGTAGGGGATTCATTTGTCATGGTGCCCCGGTGTGTTTGTTTTCCCCATTATTGTTCTAAATACTAGTTGTGGAGTTTTTCTATTAGCGTTGAGAAGGTGGGATGAGTTTGGTTTGGGTGTTCCCATGTTTCCCCCCTAGGGGTGGTTTGGTCGGGTTCATGGGTTTCTGTATTATTGATTTCTTGTGGGGGTGAGATCCCTCCCGTAATCTCCCCTCAACTTCATGAAATGATTTTTATTGAGTTTGTCAAGTGTGACGTGTACTTATAATGTTCACCCCGAGCCTATCTGGTTTCTTTGACTCTGTCAGGGAATGGAATCAAGTTGGGTCAACTATTGGCTTGGTGACATTCGGGTGGAAGAAAGTGTATGTGGTGGGAATAATTGTCAAACCCTGACAACATATGCATATTATTTTATTCTTTTCTTGGTACTGAATCTTTTGGAAAGTGTTTGGTTTGGGTCCGTGTTTGAAATTTTTAAAGATTTGATGTTATTCGTGGGTTTCGGGCCCATGCGCGGTCACTGCATGGTGGGCGGTAGCTATGCGATCGGATCCGGTGTCGTGAATGTGTCTATCGCTCGAAATAAATAATTTTTTTCGCAAATGAAATATGTAAAATGTTTAAAATGTAATTATAATAATAAATTATTATGTATGTAATAATGTTAGTATTAAAAATGGGTAAAAATGCTTTTTTAAATGTAATGTTTTATTTATTAATATAATTATTAATTAACTGTGATTTAATTGTAATTATTATTATTATTATTATTGTTACTTTTATTATTCTTATTAAATTTATATTAGTCTTTTTTATTAAACTTTCATTAATATTATTATTCTTAGAAATGAGATAAAGCAAGAGTAAAATGTATTATTATTCTTATTATTATCGATTTTTTTAGCTTATTTATTTATTTATTATTATTATTATTTTATTTTATTATTATTATTATTAATTTTTTAGAGGGTTTTAACCTAATTTTTTTTTCTCTCATACCCATCACGTTGACCCATTTTTTTATCCCCTCACACACATCTCCTCTCCCCCCGTATTCCAATCATGCTTCCCTTTTTTTCTATCCTTCCTTGCATCTCTCCTCTCCCCCCTATTTCCAATCATGCACACCTATCATCTCCCCCAATTTCTAATCAGGCGCATCTCTCCCATTTCCCCCTATTTGCAGCATCATACCACCACCCTCATGACCTCGTCCCTTTGGTGTGATGGTTCTTCACGACCTGGCCTCCCTACAACACCCCATGGCAAAAGCTTATCAATGTCGCATCCTCCTCTTGACGGTGACCTACAATAGGCGTGCATGATTGCTTGATTGATTTTCTGTGGAGTGTGACCCCCTTCCTCGGATCTCCCTCATTCCTCGATCTTTCTTCTGATTTCTTCGTGGTACTCTAACAATTCAGTGAAGTATGGTCCTTAGACCCCTTCCCTTTCATCGCATTAAATATTTGTTTCTCTTTTAGTGCCTTGTTTGGATTTAATCAAGACCCCGAGGTTTGGATATCATGCGATTGTTGTGTTCTTTATTGAATAGGGTATGCGAAGACCTCCTCAGGTCTTGTTCTTGTGTGTTCTAACATCCTCCACCGAAGGAGAAGTGGATTGACTCCATTTCAGTCTATCACTGACATCCAAGGTATAATTTTTTTCCCGTTGATTGGATTCGCAGCTTTGTTAGGCCCTTATTTATCCTTCAATTGTGTTCTTGACAATTTTTGAAGTTGTTAAAAATATGTATTGAATTAGTTCCTGGTTTACTTCTTCTTGCATCTGTGATGATATTCTTGTTTAATATCCAAATCATTCTTTGATAATTTTTTAAATATGATTTTCTTCCCTACCATATCCTTTTACAGCTTTTGTGTTGATTTGGCATTGATGGAATTAGTTAAAATCGGTCTTTGGTGTGATTATTTAATTATGCTTATGGTAAAGTAAATTGATGTGATTTGGGGGCTATTGCCCTTAGTTTTGTTTTATAAAAATAGTGAAGATGTGATTTGGGTTTTACTTGTGAACTTGGTGATTTATATAGAGTTTTTTCTTGAATCGTATATTGATTTTTTTGTTTCGATTAATTTTGTTTTAGGGATTTGTGGGGCTTTTGAGTCTCGGGGATTTATCGTAGGGAGTTGCGGTAAGTTTCGAAGTTGCGCACACATTTTCCCAAGAATGGATATGTATAGACATATGTGTCTTCTGCGTGCGTGTTCCCTCATGGCACGGGGAACACGTGCATCAGTTAAAGGATATATATATATATATATGGAAGTGTGTTTTGCGAGTGAGCTGCTTCTTGAGATAGAAAGCTTTGGCTTGGTCTTTCCCTTGAAGTAGGTGTTTCCAACCATTCTCTCATTTGGATTTTTCCATATGAACTCTCATTATTTTCATTTAATTTATAAATATTTTTTGCGTCTTTAAGTATGTTGTTTTATTCACTGTAGTGTTTTTTATGATAGTTAAAACTGTGAAAAAAATAGATTTGAAATAGTTCCTTGGCTATGTGTAGGTATTTCCATGCCCTTGCTCCCTGTTTTAATCCATTTAATGTTTATGTTTTCTTAATTAAACCTTGTATTATGTTTTGCACCTCTATTTTGTTTATAGTTAACTTATGGTAGAGTTTTCTGTTGAATGATTTGATCAAAAATGGATTTTTGGATGCGCCTCTATTTATGGACATGTTTATACCTTGCCCAAATGGTTAGAACTAACTCCCTTTATATTCAAATGGTATTAATGGATGTCTTGAGTGGTGTTTGCTTGTAGAAACAATTTATGGAACCTTTTTCCCCTGTATTGGTTAGTTTTAGCGAACATAAGGTTTTTGTAGAAATGATTTATCATCTCATTGAATTGGTATTTTTTCTGGAATCCTTGGTTTTATAAGAGGTTCTGGTTTTCCAAATGATGTGGGTCTCTTCATGTGGTTCTTTAAATTGTTTTGGAAGGAAATCCATGTGTATATTCCCATTTGGATTTTGGTGTATATATGTTGTTGAGTGTGTGGTGTAAGGAAACACTTGGTTTTTTTTACAAAATTGATCTTAGTATGACTAAAGACTTTTATGGAAATGCTATGAAACATGGAACCTAAGGGCCCATTTGTCTTTTTTAATACAAAAGTGGTGTTTAGAGTTGTTTTAGAAGAGATTGTGAAATGAATTTATAAAGGCATCTGATTATGTAAAACTTGAGGACTAATTTACAAATCCAATTATTTAATAAAGTTGTTTTGATAACTGAATGATGTGATAGCCTGTTTGGTACTTTTTATACTTGACATGTATCCATATATATAAGTTTATGGGTGCTCCTATCTAGGGTAACCATTTATGGGTGAACTCATTGCAAGCGTCCATGTTTGGGGTAGAAAAGTGTTGTGAGATGAGTCACGTGTGCGTGGGATTTCGTACTTACACTGCATTATTATAACCACCATGGATTCCTGGGCGTCCTTTAGATGATCGAGTGATTTTTGTTGACAAATCCCGATTGGACGGGTTGGTACCCCCTGGATTTGTTGTTAGGCTAAGTGGGTTTCCCCACTAGATTGGTCAATTAGGGCGGCTAGTTGGTTATAGACTTAGAAACTTCACCATACGCCAACCAGTGGTCCCGAAACCGAGTATGTTCATGGGATTTCTAGGGATTTTTAGAATTAGCATGGTTACTTAATTATTTACATTTATTTTTTACTATTCGTTTCACTAGTTTAGTTTCAGTTTTCACTTTTTACATGTTTTACTCTAGCCCACCTTTAGTATTTTATGTTTTGGATTTTATTTGTCAAATGAAAAATGATTTTGGAAATGGTATGTCGTGTGTGTTGGGTTTTTAAATGGGGAAAAAATGTTGATTATTTTAAAATGTGAGAACACTACTTTTATATCTGTATTTGAAACTTGTGTTAGTGGACTATTTCAGAAAAGAGAAATTTTGGATTCAGTGGTTTATTTATGGAATCCATACTAAGCATCTCAGTGCTCACGCCTATTATATCTTTCTTGGTGCATGTTCTGTTTCTTGATCAGGTTCCTGGTTCAGATGCTCAATGTTGGGGAAAACATTGTTCTGAGTTGGGTGTTGACCTGAAGGGTCACAAGGAGGTATGTACATTTATTTTCTTTCGGCTACTAATTTGATTTTATTATCATCAGTCTTTATTTATTTTTTTCTGTTCATGGGAGAAATCATTCCCAACAGTTAGATATTGATGCCTGGTACTAGTTTCCATCCCTTAGGGATTGGGAACGCCCCTCAGGCCATGTCGCGGACTAGCTTGGGTGACTGGTTCAGGGTCGACCCGGGTTGGTTTGTGATAGTATAAATCCCACATTTTTTTTCAATAAATATAATTTCTCCATATCTTCAGAGAAAATATTACCTCTTCTAACTCAATATCTTGAGTAATATTGTTTTTTTCATGAATTTTTAACTATATTTATTCATATTCAATAACTCTATCATTATTCATATGGACACAACAAAGCCCTTTTTTGATGCATCACTACAGATCACAAACCCATCATTCCATGATGGTAGAGTTAGGGTTGGTGCATTCACTAATCTCCTCTTCAATTATTTAAAACATTCCTCACATTCTTTTTTCCATATGAACTTATCCCCTTTACGTGTGATCTTGGTCATCGGGTTGTCTAAACAGATGAAGTTCTAATCGAAACTTTGATAATAACCTACTAAACCAATAAATCTATTTACCTTGATTATGTTCATCAAATTAGGAAATTCTTCCAAAACCATTTTCATGGGAATATCAACAGATATTCCATCTATTGAGACAATGTGACCAAGAAAAGAAACTCATCAAATTTAAAATACACGCATGCTAAACTTCCCATATAATTCATTTCTTTTAAGAGTCTTCAGAATAGTGCGCTAGTGATTGTCCTGATCTTCGTAGATTTTGGAGTATAACAAGATATCATCAACAGATACCACAATAATCTCATTAAGATATTCCTTGAAAACTCTATTTGTTATATCCATGAAAATAGAGGGTTCATTATTCATTGAAAAAGGCATTACTGTAAACTCTTAATGCCCATACATGGTTCAAAATGACATTTTTGGAATGTCTTCCATCCTCACAAGAAACTGATGATATCCATATCAGAGTTCAATATTTGAAAAATATTGAGCTCCATGATTTTGATCAAATAAATAATCAATGAGAGGTAGGGGATAATTTTATCGTTATAGAATTCATCTCCCTGTAATCATTGCACAACCGCATTGATCCATCTTTCTTCTTAAGAAAAAGAAAAGGGGCTCCCCATGTAAAAACAATAGTGCGAATAAATACTTTATCACTCAATTTCTCATGTTGTTAATTCAGTTCCCAAAATTCCATAGTGGCCATTCTATAAGGGGTCTTTGATATAGTCCTTGAATCTAGAATTATGTTAATGGAAAACTCAATTTCTAAGTCTGGAGGATGTCTAGGTAAATCCTCTGTAAATACATCAACGTATTATTTCACAATAGGTACGTCCTCTATTTGAAAATTCTTTTCCTCACCCAAAGTTATTTCATTAACATCCTCCCCAATAATTGAATTCAGTAGAGATAATGGGGGTGGATCTAGATGAGAGTCCGATTGTTATGATTCAGATCTAAATATAAGGGATTCCACATCATCCAAAAAAATTGTAACCTCCTCCTTCATGTAATAAATTTTCACATCACGGTTCGAAAGCCAATCCATATCATGGATTATATCAAATTAAATCATGGGTATGATAATAAAGTCAGAAGATAAATCATTTTTATATGTCGTAATGGGGACTTCCTAACACAACTTTGTTGTAATGATACTTCCCTTAGGAGTTTTGACTGACAACTCCCTTATTAAATCAAATTGGAAATATCTAATTTTCTTGGGAAAGTGGGACTATATAAAATAATATGATGATCGAAAACTAAATAATCAATTGGAAAAGTTTGAGGAAACATTAAAAGTACCTTTCACCACATCATTAGGAACTTCAATATGAGTCGTTCTGATCACAAAATCTTGTCCCTACTCCCTTGTCCATTTCTGAGGCATGTCTACCTAACACTTTGGAAAATCATTAGCATAGTGTCCCATCTCCATAAAATTATAGAATAAAAAATTAATAAATTTTTTATTCCTCTTACAAACACCATTATTATATATTTTCATTCCACGCATATAGAAAACTACTTTTCCTTTTAAGTAGGCACCATGGTGTTTCCATCCACAATTATCACAGGGTGGAAAGTCAACTAATCCCATCTTCCTCAATTCCATTTTTCCTTCTCCAGATTTTTTAGCAACCCTCTTCTTCCCTTTATTTCATTTAAATTTATAAGACAAAGAAAAATCCTTTTCCATCTTGATATCACTTGAGAATATATCTTCATATACTGAGAATGTTTGGGAGACTAGATCCCTTCAGAGAAATGGTTTTAGGCCATCAAATAATCGATCAATATTGATCCTTGGATTATTTATATTTTCCACATCATTCCTTTTTATATTTGTGAATTTAGATTCATAATTTGCAATGTTATCATCTTCCATTTTCCTCAAATTTAAAAACTGCCTTTCCATATCCACTTGTTCACGAGGAAAGTATTTCTCTAAGAAAAGTTCTATAAATTTATTCCATTTCGTGTTTTCTATATCTTACTACTCTTTTGTGTATTGAATTAGCCACCACCATTGATTAGAATCTCCCAATATATGATAAACAACCATGACAACATTCTCCCCTTTATTTCATCCCAAGGAAAGAAATATATTCTCTAAGTAACTTATACAATGCTCTACTACGAATGGGTTTTTAGTCCCATTAAATAATGGAGGTTGTTGTTGCATAAAGAGATCTAACAAATCTACTCCACGTTGTCTATTCAGATGCTCTATATGGGTATGTTATTGTTCATGACATGATTAAGTTGTCCCAGTATAGTTATAAGTTTCTCTGCACTAGTCGCAGCTCCAGATCTAACATCATTGTCTTGTACTAGAGGACAATACCTACCTAGGATACATGTGTTGATGTAGTTTCCATTCCATCAACTAGCAGCTGTTTATAAATAATGTAATACAATAGATTAGGTTATGAATCCTAATGTATAATCTCAACATGGAAAATTACTTATCATAAATTGAAATCCTATGAATGGTTAATCCCATAATCACAAACATGGTTTCTTTGAGGGAAAATTTACATTTAAATACTTCATAATAGATTGTAATGAAAATTTGAATTATCATAAGAAAATCCCCTAGGAGTGTCAAACCAAGTGCTCAGTAAGGAATGTTGTCATGTACCAGGATACCTAGGGTCAAGCCCAAAACTCTTTATTGGAGTTTTCACTCATAGGTACATATATACTATAACCACATCCACTTATAGTGTCTAGATAGGAATGTATTTTCTAGAAAGATCAAAATAATCTATTCCATACCAATATTATAGGATGTTTTTGTATGTTTACCCTCAAATATTATCTTAGGGTTTTTTTCCCAAATCTACATTTTCTAAATTGAGTTTTCATGTTTTCTACTAAACTTCCTCTGATACCAACTATAATGAAACGACCCTAGTGGCATGGAGCTGGTGCCTTATATTATTACATTGTACTATAAACAAGGAATATACATACTGAAGGGCCGAGTAGTTTAGAAGCTTTGGAAACAATATAAATACATAATTTCAACATTACAACTTGAAATAAATACATCATATAATTTTTATTGGGAACATCTACAACTATAAGTTTATCCCTGAAGGTCATTCATAATAAACATGTTGATGTCCTGAGAAAATGAAACATAATAAATGGGTGAGCTCAAATTCTCAGTAAGGGTAAGAAATAAATGGGAAGATAACATAAACCATAGGCATGGTGAATAATTTAAAACACATACCTTAGAAGAAAAACATGAAAATAATATAGTAGAAATTTTAATTGAGTAAATATTTCCATAATAAAACATAATCTTGGGTATTATACTAGTCAAATAACCTCATGAACTTTGAATTTATAGCTTCATAATGAGGGAAACGAATATACAGGACATTCTGAAACATACTGTCAAGGCCTCATCCAATACATTTAAAAATAATTAAGGCCTCTTCAAAAAAAATATAAAAAAATGTGAAACGCCTCGACCAATTACATATTTATTTGTCTCATGAGACCTACTAATACATCGAGGTGCTATAGAGAGCCATATCCATTTTATAATAAGTCCAATTCAATACTAATATTAAACGGAATAATCATAAAGAACATATACATTCATATTGAAGCTAACATATAAAATGCTCATAACGTTCCCAAAACATTAAGAATAAACACTAACCATTCGAAGTAAATTAGTGAATGGTTTTTAGATAGAACATCCACAGTCACACTCATAATAAACCATTAAATTAAATATGGTATATGATATCATAAAATAATAATCAACATAATGTATAAGAATCAACAAGAGTGTTGAAGCATATGAATATACTCTTATAAAATCAAGGAGTAATTCTTGAGATAATTACTCTTTAATTTAAAAAGAAGAGTTCTTTTGGAAAATTATCTGTAGAAAACCAGAAGTTAAGTAAATTAGTATTTTCATAAAAAAAGAGTGTTTATAGAAGGATGATGGTTTCTTAAGACATATTATATAGTTACCCAAAATAGGTATGAATTTGATAAATTCTCTTGAATCTCTCTTTTCTTTTGGGAAGAATTATTTAAAGATCCTTTTAAAAAATATTACTCCTCATAAATGAGAGTAGAATTCTGGTTGGTACATATATATTGAACATTCAAAAATAATATATGAGGAGTTCATATGAATAAATAATAACTTAATTGTTGTATGTAGACAATAAGAGTAACCCGAATGAAAATGAAGGTTCAGGTAGAAAACCCTTACCTTAAGTCTGAATGTGTTCCTAACTTGATATTAATGACCTGAATAATAAACTTTAGGTTCATAAATAAATGATTCCAAAACCTCCTCTACATTTGACTTATTTATTATAGCCTTATAAGGTTCATTCATGGCCTTTTTATGGGTTAAGAGATTCAATTTCATTGTTCATGAGTGTTTTGTTTCATGGTTTTCATGATCGGTTTACTTATTTCCATGTACGAATAAAAATGTAGAATGAGAATGGTTGTTCATAATATAATTTTTATGTTAGTGAAAAAACGTAATATTACATGTTAAAAAAATTTGGATATTGTAAGTGAATATGAATCATTATATAAAACATCAATGACAATTTATTGGGTTAATTGGCGGTTCTTGATCACAACAAACTAATTTTGATTTATAAATTAATATGATGTGTAAAACAGGATTCCAAATCCATTAATAAGTTATAATACATATATTATAGTCTGGTTAAACCATAAAAATGGTTTCATGACCATAATTTAATATGGTAATAGAAATTGAAAACTCGTCGTCCATGAATGGGATAAATTAACACATCTCAGATGGTGTTTTCATTACTAGTATAAAAGAAGGGGAAATGAGGGATGATGAAGAATTATTACATTAACATAAAAAAATTCTATTAAATGTAATATAATAGTTTAATCACATAATTCGGTTGAAATTAGGTGAGGAAATATAAATAAAAGAAATGAATTTGAAATAAAATAAATGAAAAGAGGAATTTACCTCTTGAAGTAATATTCCTTGAGAGCCTCCTTAATGAAGAGATTTTGGTCTTTTTATGAGAACGATGGCTGATGGGCATGGGGGAGGAGATTGGGAGGATGTTTGAACAAAATTTATACAAGTAAAAAGTGTTTATAAGAGTGAAGAGAATAGGGATTGATAGAGGGTTTTATAGTGGAAGAGAAGATAGTTTCTCCATTATTTTAATCATTATTTTATTATTTCCCTCAAGATAACCAATAGTATTGATTAATGTGACCCAAAAAAGTAATAAGTTAATTTTATTTGGAACCTAGTTTGTTTAGATCATCTTTACATCACTTTTGACACAATAAAACATGTATTTAGCATTTATCGTAAATTATCGTATTTTACTATTCACCCAAAATTAAAGTATTTTATAAAATTCCAAAAAATTTACCCCAACCATTTTTCGATGTGTAAAATTAACAAATGAAATCCATTTTTTAAAAATAATTTTCTAAATATTTTTAATTTAGTTTTTAAATAAAACTATAATTTATTAAAAAAGCAACATTAAAACTATAACTCATTTTATACCACCTTGAAAAATTAATCAGGGTCGCATAAAATTATCGTATAACCATAAGAAAATAAAATAGAAATTTATGATTATATTTTATGAAAAAAATTCCATTTTTAATTATTAAATTAGTCATAAAATTGTAATTCAAATATTTATAACATATAAAAATACCAATACTTATACTATGATCATTTTTTAAATTATAAGATGTCTAAATTGAATTCATACAATCATGGGTGAAGTTTCAATTTTTTTGGTCGATTTAATATTCATTAATATTCATAAGGGTATGTTGTTATCCATAACGGTATGTTACTATTCATTAAAAACTAAGTTGATTCTATAATAATCTAAATGTCATACTGAATACAATCAGGTATGTCGGTTTTTTGAAATTCAAATCACAGAGCTGGAAAAATTATGTTTACTGGCTAGGTTATAACAATGTGGTGTTTTTTAGAGACTCAGTGTTTCATACATTAAATATTAAATTTATTTGAAAAATCTTGGGGTGTTACATTCTTCAAGAAATGTTTTAAGTGATCTTCAAAAATTAATTTTTATCTAAGATGAAATCCATTATTGTTAGATATTCTTAATTTTGGCTATGATTGAATGATACAATTATTATTAATTATTTATATGGGTAATGTTTATATTCATTAAATTTTTATGAAGTCATTTTTTCATGGGTTACTCTATTGTGACTTGATGATGTTTTTATAAAACCCATTTTATTTTCATGGGTCATGATGTGAAATTTTTTTTAATGATTTATAATATTATGGAACACATAAGTAATGTATTCATTACGAGACAGGTGGGGAGTATATCTCCCACCAAAGCATTGGGTACAGATTTATATCTCATGAAATAAAAATGTTAAACAAATTAGTGGGCTCTATCCACTATATGAATTCTGTGAGTCTTGATCCTCTATGGGAAATATATGGTTCCTTATCCACAATGTGGAAATGCTATTTCTTGATACATTGTGGGAAATAGGCGTTTCATGATCCACAATAATAAAACAATTGATAATTCATGATCCTAAATTTATATAGTATTGGTAGTTAACATTAATGTTTGAAATTTATTTCTATATTTACAACAGGGTCACACTTTTATGATAAGAGATACTGGATTATGATAGTTTTATGAGGATTTATCTCCCTTATGGTTCCTAATTTCATAAATGATAATGTTTTACATTATTAATTGTGTTTATGATCTATGATAGGTTTGATGTAAATAGAATATGTTATTTTCATGATCAAATACCCTTATTATTATCATATTAATTAATATGATAATGGATTTATATATATTATATTTAACCTTTTTTAGAATTTGATCTCACCATTTATTATATTTCCCTTCATTAGGTTATGAAGAATGATTTTTTGTTGGGTATGTCTATGAATAGTACTAAATGGTAATGTATTTGTGGGAAATATTGAATTTATTTTCACCAAATTAGAAGGTTGTGTTCCATGTTTTCAAAGGCACTAAACTGTTATGGTCCAGAGGTTTGTGTTTGCTTAATGTAATGATTATTTCTATAAAAATATTTAATATCTAGGTATGAGAATACTGGGTATCTATATTTGGCACCATAGGTGATGTATGTTAACCTTTAGAAACTAGGATGAGAAAATCATAGTGAGATCCCTAAGAGCATGTCAAGGAAATTGTCTAAGAATGAGTAAAAGTATAAGAAAATGCACTAGAAATTTGGTAAAGTATGGAGTGATTGGTTTCCTAAAAATCCATCCCGTTTTATATACTAGAAATTCTGGTGGATATGTAATATTTGTAATAAGGGTAAAAAACCCAAAATACTCATACTGATCTAGACTCAATCAAGAACTGGTGCATGACAAGGGGTCGTGTTTCACACCATTTTTGACACTCACATAAGATATTTATTGGAAATCCACAAACTCTGTATAAACAAACATGAAATATTTAAATAGTTGATGATCATGGATAACCTATGATAAACCCAATGTTTAATATATTTAAATATATGTGTCATTATTTATGAATCATATAAGTTATTTTTCATGATTATGTGGTTTTGAACTATTATTTTTGTTGCTCACACTATGTTTTTTTGGTTTTAGTCAATGATGGGAACTTGAAGGAACTAGGATAAAATTTAATGTGATAGTAAATATTTTGATGATAATCCAAATGGGATGATGGTTGGATTAAATGATGTTGTGATTATTCCTAATCAGTTTTCATGGAACCAGATTAACAACATATACTTTAACCAACTATCAAACTCACCAAAGAATATAAGGAAATAGTTTTTTGTGAGATTGGGTAGTGAGTACCATGGAGGAATAAATATTAGTTTTCCTATGTGTCGTGAATGTGGAAATAAACACCCAAGTTGATTCCTTATAGTAATAGGAAAATGTTTTCACTATTGAAAAAAAGGACACAAATAAAGTAATTGAAAATTAAAAATGAAGAGTTCAATTAACACAGTGGAAAGGTATAGTTTTTCTCCGTAAGTTATTATCAATGGATGAATTATTTAAATGTGAAAAGTATGGGAATTATAAAAATATATTTCCTAAGGAGAAATATAGTGAAGAATGATAAGAATGTGGCATGAGTAATTGGTATATTGAAGATGATGAATAGAATAAAAAATGACCTATTAAATGGAAGAGGTGTTAATGAATAAGATAACAAAACCTAGTTAATGTTTCTAAAATGAAGTGGGATGATGGAAGTATTTATATATTGGAATTCAAGGATTATTTGGTGTGAATAATGAAATATATAAATATAGGTTACTATATGTTTTTTCAGTAAGGATTTTCAAACACATGTTAAATGGTATTGGTGGACTAAAAAATGATTTAATTTTAAGGTGATTAAGGTATGATAACCCTTAATATGTTCCTAAGATTAAAAAAATTGTTTTCTGTTTGAATAATGAGATTATTGATATGGATAAGGCAAATTGGATTGTATTGATGACCTCAACCTTAGTAATGGATTTATTGAAAAGGGTGTTTATGTTATCATTGATAAAGTTTACAACATTATCAGATCGATTGAATATGTTCAATAATCGGTTGATTTATTTAAGTAATGGGGAATAATGTATGTTTTCATTATGGATTTATGGTAATTATAGTCATTACCAAAATTTAATGGAATATATAATTAAGTTATTCTCATGTTTGGTATGTAAAAATCATTAAACACTTTATGATATATTGAAGATTTTGAGAATTTTAATGACCGGATTTCTGAAGTTTTTTGATTTAAATGTTTTAGAAGGGTTATAAGGTTAACAATTTATAAAATAGCTTATGTTGTTCTTTTAATGAGTTTATTGAGAATAATGTATTATTTTTCTATATAAATATTCATTTATATTAGATAACCTATTCTATTCATTTTTTTAACTAGAGATTTAATAAATGATTTATCATTATTGATGGATATTACGATCCATTGGTTCTTCAAGAATTAAAAGCTGGAATTTATTTCATAGAGTAATATATGAATTGGAAATTTAACAACGAATAACCAAGGTTTGATATTGTTATTATTAAATTTATTTAATCATCTATGTATATAATCTTTTGAAAATTCATCAAAATTAATAAAAGGATCTTGAAATAAAAAATGTTATCCTAGTACCATCATTTTTGATAAATCAAATGGTCCCTTAAATAATCATATATTTATTATTTTTTGGTTGTTAAACTTCTCCCGATCACCTTATTTCATGTGATCAATGGTCTCTATCAGCCTCTATAATTACTAATTCTTTTCTTCGAGGTCCGAATCTCTACTTCCCACCTATGTTCTCCAATATGGAAACCTAGTAAAGAGTTACATTAGGTAACTGTTCTATTTCCAACTTACCATTTTTAAGGGTAGTTATATTATCAATTTGTATTATGTGGGTTACTATGAATGAGATTTAAAATGTAAAACCATTTATAAACAAGATGAATGTTGATGTATAAATGCACTTTAAGGGGTGTATAATGTAACAACTAGAGACCTTGTGAAATTTTATTCAAATTAAATATAATAATTTAGATATTTTTTATTACACACAACATTGATTTTATCTAGTATTACTCATAATAATAATTATATATTGAATTATATGAAACATTGAGTTTAATTTTCATTACATGCAATAATGATATTGTGCATGACATGTGACACCGAGCTTTATCGAACCATAAAAATGTATTGTTTCAAATATGGTCATTATAACATATTAGTAAAATAGTTGGGTATGAATAGTTTAGAAATTTTTTCGAAATATTCATATAAAGTTCCTACAAAGTATAAATTTATTTATAAATTATTATTAGATAATCGGTTATTTTTTGTGGATTAATTATAATTCATCAAAAATGTGATTTCTTAAAAAATGATTATTATTTATTTTTATGATAAAATATTATAATTATTCTATATATATTTTAGAAAATTTATTTTATTAAATTAAATTTGTTTTTGAATTCTTCATATATAAATTAACTCATGGTGAAATTTTAATAAATTGTAGTTTTTTCAATAAATAGTGAAAAATATAATTTTTTCTAAAATACTCATTTATTTTCAATAAATTATGTAAATAAAATTATCCATTATGTTATAAAGTAACATAAGTATTATTTCTTTATATTTAATCAAATTTAATACTTTTTTAATCTACTTTATATTGTTTTTTTTTGAATAAGTTTATTCTATGGTTTAAAAAGGGTTTTTTTCTTAAAACTATTTTAATGTGTTTAATAATTCCCTAATTTAATTAATTAAATTAACCCCTAATTATTAATTTTATGAATGAAATGTATATATTATATAAAAATAAATTTTAATTGATATTCCTATAATGATTATTATTATACATAGTGTTAAAATAAAACCATCTTATGCTTGGAAAATACACTTACTGAAAACCTGGTTTTTATCGTGTTTGTGGGTTTTGTTTTAAATTTAATATTTGAAAATAATATTAATTTCTGTTAATAAATAATGTTAATTTTTTAAATCATCATGTAAAAATTATCCTAGGGTGAATTGTTTTGATTTTTCGAAAAATATTTATTTTCTGATGAATACTTAAAAAAATGAATTTTTATTGAACATTTACTTTTTATTTAATATAGTTATAAGATTACACTATTTTTAAAACTATTTTTAAAGTAAAATTAGATCAATTATATATAAATTAAACCTATTTAATTCATTATAATCATTTTTATATTGAAATTGGATATAAAAACGTTGTAATCTTTTGAGAATTTTCTCCTTAAACCCTTGTTTTCCCATTTTGTATGCTGGATTAATTTTAAATTTAAAATTTCCAATTATGTTAATGATATTTGTAAAAATATATTATTTAATTTTATTTATAATAATTTATATTATATAATAAGGTAAACTTACTTTTTGACCAATATTAATTGTGGAAATAGTAAATAAATTACCACAGGTATGGTAAATATTAGTTTACCAGGGAGTTAATCTAAGATGATAAGGGTTAAAATAACACAAGAACTGTTAATAAAAATATATCATTTCCATATTTAAAACATATAATTGCATGTTCAAATATAGAGTCATTTTTAATATTTTCCCATATGAATTACTTTATTATTTTGGACCGTTTTGGGAAATTTCCATGTAATTTCTAATGAGGCCCCCTTTCCCCATTTATTAAAGTGCACTCCCTCTCCTTACATATTCACATGTACAATACACAATTGGATCAGCCAAACCAAACAAATCTCTCCAAATAATCCTTATTTACATTCAAGAGATTTTTTTCTTCCCACAAGACCATCTCAAGGGTCCTTTATAGAAGATATAAAGGAGGTATCTCTTAGAGAAGGTAATTGTTATAATAAAATATTTCATTTTATTTCACTTTCACACCTTAATTTTTTATTTAAAACATCATATATATATATAACCACTACTATATCACATATAATAATATGTTAATATGTTAATGTGATAGTATTTATCCATTTACACTTCCATCAAATGGGTTTTAAAATCATCGTTTTTATCTATGGCGGACTACCACCTCGTGAACCTATGCCACTCATTTTTTCTATTACCACCTTTCAAGGTAGATCATAATGATTTTTTATTTTTTAAATATAATATTTAGTATTTTCTAATGTTTTTTTAATTATTATATCACACATAACATCATAATATTTGTTTTGTTAGAAGGTGATAACATCAATCATGTGTGTGTGTCAGACTACTGCCTTCTGATGCAATGTGATTTATCACACATTACATGAAAGGTATTAAGGATGTTTTTAATAAAATTATTTTGTATATATTACATAAAAATTATTCTATAATGATAATATATGTCATTTACTTTTCTATCTATTAATCTGATAAGATAATGGAAAAAGAATTTATGCTTACATTCGACCTCCCTTCTCCTTGATCAGTGTATTTCATTTCCTATCACTAAATTTTATGTATTACACAAAATATATAAATAAAGATTATATATTATATTTATAGAATTTTTATAATTTTTGATATGTTGGAACCATTATTAAACTAATAAGACAAAATATATAACACATCAAAAAATATATGAAAAACTGGGGGATTAATACCAGAAAGATAACAATATCATGAAATTGTTAATAAAAAGTCATAAAAATCATATAAGGTTTGATATATCTAAATTTATTTATTTAATATTTTTATAATAAACTTATATTTTATATAGATAAGTTTCAAACATGCAAAATGGATGTCGAGACTTATTGTAAGGGATTTTTATCTCACTTTTTATTTCTGCAAGACACATTCTATATTCACCACCTATTTAATATATGTAGTGTGTATACTTCCCATGAATATATTTTATACTTATAAAAATAATAATTATTTGTATTTATATATCCATTTTATGATATCTCTTTCATGGGTATTATGGTTAAATTGTTACGAAATATGAAAGATATTATTGTCTCAATTTTACTTCTTTGAGACATATATCATGTAATGAACCTATATCATTTTTGAGGTGTATATACATCCCCTTGGACATTTAATATCTTGAATTTATTTATCGTCATGTTATTTTAAGTTCCAATTTATGTTATTACTCCATGGTTCTTATGATTCAAACTCACTATTATAGTAAATATATTCTTTTATAATCACATTGTTTTTTAGGGATATTTATGATTATGTTTCTGATAATAAACTTTTATGATCTGTATCAGAAGAAAATCATTAATTTTTTTCTCCTATTGTTATGTTATTAAAATACATGTTATACCATAATTTTCCTATCTTTATGTACAGAAAATGTCAATAGATTTTTTTTTATAAAAAGTCGTCTATTTGATTGAAAACAATGTTTCTTCCAAAACCATGATTTCTAAAGATGATTTCAAAATTGAAATAAAGAGTGTCTCTAAAAGATAAAATGATATTTTCCTCAAGTAATTTTTTAAATTAATTTTAAATATTCTATTATATATTTTCAAGGTAATTTTAAAATAAAATAATATTCAATAAAATATGTTATACAATGTGTTTTTCAAAGATGAAAGGATATTTTCCTAATAAATTGGTCAAAGTGTCCTTTAAAATTATTTTCCACATAAGATGACATCATTTGATGCAAAATATTATTTTCTATGGATATAAATGAATGATATATTTCTTATTCATTATTTTAATTAATAATTTTTCTGATGATAATATGTTTATGGATCTCATTTCAATGAAAATTATTTTCAAAATGATTTACATTTTAAAAAGTGTTTTTTAAAGAGTAAATTTTTTTCCCTCAACAAAAATTTTAAAATATATTTCAAACTTATTTTCCATATAATATGAACTTTTCTAGTGTTACTCATGCATTATTGGGTATAATAATGACATATACAATCATTATTCTATCTCTTGATGGTTAATGTTCACATTGGTGAAGTATTTATGAATCCAATATTTTTTCATGGGTTATGCTATGGTGAATTGATGAAATTTTTATGAAACACTTTTTTCATTCATGGGTTATGATGTGATGAGTTTTTTAATGTTTTATAATATTTTGGAACACATTAATATTTTTTTCATTGTGATATTGGTGGTATCTATATCTACCCCTAATGCATAGGGTAAATCATTATATCTCATGAGGTAAAAATTTAAAAGAAGTTGATGAGCTTGATCCACTATGGGAAACATGTGTGTCTTAATCAAACATGTGAAATAGGTTTGTCCTAATCCACAATTATAAAGAGGTGTGTCCTGGTCAACTGTGGGAAATAGGTTTTTCCAATTCCATCATGGTAAAACATGTGATAATTTATTATCCACTATTTTTATAGTCTTGGTATATATCATTTATGTATGAAATTATTTTTTATATTATTTATGGTTAACCACTTTACTGAAATCAGATTATGGTCTGTGATTGATCTGTGATGATTTATGACCCTTGTGGGATATTTTTTTGGAAATGATAATGTTTTATACCATCATTCATGTTTATGATATATGACAGGTTGGGTATAAAAATAATATGTTATGTTCATGATCACATACCATTATTCTTGTATAATGATTTCATATGATCATATATTGATGTCTCTAATCTTATCCATTACTTAAAATATGATCTCACCCTATCTTATGTAATGACCCAACGTTTTACCAATAAAATTCCCTTTTATATAATTATATATTATTGTATAATAACATTTGGAAAAACTAATACATATCATGATAATAAATACAATGTGATCTTTAAACATTATTTTGTCACTTCTAGGTCTTGAATTTCAAAAATATGACATACATGGTTTCATTAAGGGTAATTTTTGGGGTCTGCTAGAACAAACATATTTTTTTATGAGTGGTAACATACCCTTATGAATATTAACCTCACCTATGATAATATATATATAAGATTTAATTAAAAGTATGATGTGCCTATATTTTGTAATAAGTAAATAAATGTTTTTAAATTTTTATTTTTCAAGTAATTTTATTTCAACTAAATATAAAATTAATTATATTTAGAAAATTATTTATTAAAAATGGAGTTCATTTTTAGATTCTAAATATTGAAAAATGGTTTGGGTTAATTTTTGAGATTTTTTGGTAATACTATAATTTTTTATGAATAGTGAAATACGGTAATTTACGGTATATATACATTATAAGCTAAATAGACTATCCCTAGAATCATGGTTGATATCATCACCCTTATTTCAAATTCACATGACCCATTTACGTTTTTTGGAGACGGAATCATCACTATTGCTGTTATTGAGAAAAATAATAAAATAATTATTAAATGATTAAGAAAACACTCCTCTCCTCCACTATAAATACCAACACTCCTTAACTCATCTCTTCACTCCTCAAAAGCCTTGTGCCTTGCTAAGACGCTACTCAAATCTCTCCCCAACTACCTCTCCTACGTCCAACAGCCCATGGTCTCATAAAAAAAACCAAAACAGCTTCCCTAAAGAGACTATCAAGGGGGATAAATTTAAGAGGTCATTAATAAAAACTGAAGAAAACCATTGGACTTATGGAAAGGGATCCTTTCCATTCAACTCTTATTCAAGAATGTACTCTATGTTATTACCTTTTTATATAATTTTAAATGATGGGGTATGGTTTATCACCTCCCCTATAATTATATCTTGTGTATAAGTGATTAGAAACCCCTTTTATCTCTCATGGATCCATTTTAGGTACATCTGATACCATGCCGATAATCTGTAATGAATTCTACCTGAACCTCCATTGTTCCTTCTAGTTGCCTTATCGTTCATTCTATCAAAATGAAGTTATCTTGTCTCTTTATGTTTATCTTATAAATGATTTTTAGTTGTAAATAATTCATTTATCAAGACCCATTCATCACTCTCTTCTGAGGATAAACATGTTTTTATGTGATTCCCTCCTTAATACTTTTTGATAATAAAACCTATTTTAAGGGAACTTCCCGAATTATTACCAAATTTTCAGTTCCCTCTATCTTATATTTTAAGGAAAAATTGTCTTTATAAAATCATTTTATTTATTATCAAAAACCTTCTTGGATCACTTTTGGTTTTATATTAAATATTTCCCCTTTTTCTATTTTAAAGGCTTTATAGTATTTTCCTTAAAACCACACAAAAATGTTTTAATTCCAAAGTATCATAAATAATTTTTTTAAAAGTTGTCACTTCTATTTGAAATAAATTATCATGATATATTCCTTTTAACCTTATGAATGTTTATGTATGATTTAATTACATTCTTTCATGGACACCTATATCAAAAACTCATTTATTATGCTTTATGACCTGATTGTGATACCCATTTCATTCCATGGGTACCCTTATGTATAGTTGATTATGTATGATTGTTTGTGTCGAAATAATATTTATGAAAATGTTAATATGGGTGCATCCAGATATCACCCCAATTCATTGGGTAAAGTTAAGTATCATGAGATATTAGGTGCAATGGTCTTAGAGATTAGCCTTTTCTTGTGCTACTATGGGAAATGATCTTGGTGGTTATCTTTAACATGTACTAATATGGGAAATGATCTTGGCAGTTATCCTTGACTCTTACTAATGTCATGTTTTATATTTCTTCCACATTACTATTATTCCATGTATATATGATCCCATGTTTATATATCATGATTCTATATGTTCCATGCTTTGGATATCATTATATCATGCCTTCTAACCCATGTTCTTATGATTTATTATTATGTATATTTCCTTCCTAAGCTTTTATGCTCATACCTTTTTTCATGTTATCCCCATGTTATCCTATACAGATGTAAGGGCTCAAAGGAAGTTAGGATCTCTTTATGGAGTTTAAATAAAGAATTTTTTTTTCATTCCATGTTTTCAGTCTTTTGTATATAGTCTTCAAAGACACTAGACATCATGATCATTGTCTTGTACAATGATATATAATTATTCTTAAAATAATTGAATGTTATTTGAAAAAATATAGGGTTTATATAGTCGGTATAATAGGGTGGTCTACTTATTTTTGGAGATTAGTAATAGAGCACTTTAGTAAGAACCGTAGGGATGAGGCTAAGTATAATAAAACATCCATAAATTTTAGTAAGTATAGAGTAAGTGGTTTATCAAGAAAATACATCCCTATCTAGATAAAAATAGGTAGAGGTGGAAATGGAATAGATATATCTAGGGGTAACGCCTGAAAACACCATTTTGATCTAGAATCAAACAAGAACGGGTGCACGACAATGGGCCTTGGTTTACTTTTTGTTGACACTCTTGAGGGATATGATTCAATAAATTCATAAGCTCATTATGAAACATAATTAAAAAAACAATGAAAGATCCCCGAACAAAATACATTAGGAGATAGATCATGAATAACATAGACGGAGTCCTAGAAACACATAAGTTAAGGAGATAATTATGATTTGTAATTTATAACTTTAATTTCATTGGTTTCCACATTATGTGATACTAATCCATAAAATTACATATTTATTATAGACAATGGATAGTAATTGGGTGAATCATGTTAACAACCGATGTGAATGGAAATGTGATGATTTCTAAAATGATATCACCAATCAGATGGGAGCTAAAGATAAACATGTCGTGATTATGCCCAACCAGTTATCAAAAATCATGATTAACAATTGGTACTTGGTTGAATTCCCAATGAAGTCAAGGAATTAGAAAATGAAATCTCATGATGGTTCATCAGATAAAGGTTAAAAGGGAAATAAGACCCAATTTTCTTTGTGCAATAAATTTGGAAAAATTCACCAAAGGGAATGTCGCAAAGGGATTGTGAGATGTTTTAAGTGTGGAAAGATTGTGCACAAACTAGAAAATTTCCATGAAAAAATTAATAATGTGATGAATGGAAACTAAGTTCCATATAAGGAATCGTACATAGTACTATGACATAAATGTGGAGAAGTTGGACATTATCCAACACAATTCTCAATTGAAAGGGCTGAGAATCATGATGAGCATAAACAATTTTTATGATCAAGGGAGAACTAAAGGTCCTATGCTATGATGGATAAATTTGAATAAATTACATGTTACCATAACATCAAAGTATTTTATGCCATAATTAATTTTTATTCATGTCTTATCAGTATATCTTTCATGTTTTCTAACAACATTGAGTTTCCACCTGAAATTATATTAAATAATTAGGGGAAACTTCTATGAGTATTGTATCGAATGTTGAAGTTACTGGATATTTTATTCTTCAAAATATTATAGGTATTTCATTGGTGTAATCTAAGGCCAAGTAAAAATTTCATTTCATACACCTCAATACAGTTAAAAATTCATGAGAAAAACATTCTCACACATGATTTGTAGTTGGTAGCTGTGATCTTTGCATTAAAAATCTGGCTGATTTATCTCTATAGGTAGAAGTGTGTGATATATACTAAACATAAAACTCTCAAATATATATTCCCAAATAAGTATCTTAATATGCACCAGTGGATTTGGTTAGATATCATCAAGGATTATGAATGCTCAATTCACTACCATCACGGTATGGAAAATAAGGTGGCAGATGCTATAAGTAGAAATGATCCTACATCATTATCAATGATGAGAGTTGAAAAGGGTCCAATCATATTGGATTTGTTGAGGATGGACATGGAAATCATTAAGTTAGGAACATCATCTATCCTTTATCAATTGGTTTCTAAACCATCCCTTTTGGAGAAAATTATGGATTATCAAAGAAATGATGTGGAAATTCAAAAAATGATGGAAGTTGTTAGGAATGGGAAATTCTTGAAGTTCATGGTTAATAAGGAAAGGGTTGTATGATTTGGGTCATGATTATATATATTGTATGATCTAGAAATAAAGAATGAGATTTTTAATGACACACATAGCTCAACCTTCTCTATCCACTTAGGGATCACAAATATATATCAGGTTCACTAGGAGATCTTTTGGTGGTACATTATGATGAAGGGGATTGTGGATTATACATCAAAGTTCCTGGTATGTCAACAAGTGAACGGTGAAAGACAGAAGTCTATGGGGATGATGCAACCACTACCCATAAAAACATGAAAGTGTTATAACATTACCATGGACTTTGTCACTATAATTCTTAGGACGTATAAAGGAAACAATGTTATATAAGTCATTGTGAATATTTTTACAAAGATAGATCAATTTATCTCAATTCGAGATGACTTCTCATTGGATCAACTTGCATGAATATAAATTATATAAGTGGTAAGGCTTCAGGGAGTACCACTATCTATTGTATCCGATCATGATCCAAGATTCACCTCAATGTTCTGGAAAAGTCTCTAACATGCTCTAAGCATTGAATTAAACATCATCACGGCCTGTCATCCTTAAACTGATGGATAGTCTGAGTGAACAATTCAAACATTTGAAGATATGTTAAGAGAATGTTCTATGGACTTCAAAGTAAGATGGGACCAACATCTTCCAGTGGTTGAATTCTCTTACAAAAATAGTTTCCACTCAAACATATGAATGACTCTATAAAAATACCTTTATAGGGAAAGGTGACTAACACCGATGTGTTGGGATGATGTCAGTGAGCGTAAGATGCTGGGACCTGAAATGTTCAAAGAAATGGTGGAGAAGGTGAAAACCACTCAACAACACATCAAGGAATCCAAAAGTTGACAATATATTTATGTATATAATCATCGATGAGACCTTGAGTTCAAAGTTGGAGACATGTTATTTCTCTGTATATCTCAGTCGAAGAAGGTCATAAGATCTGGGAAGAAAGGAAAGCTATGTCCCAAGTACATAGGCCCCTTCGAGATCCTTGATCAAGTCAAGATATGGCATATTGATTGGAACTTCCACCTACCATGTCGAAAGTACAAATTTTATTCCATGTATTCCCCTTAAGGGAGTACATAAAAGATTTGTCACATGTACTCTCTTTATAGGTTATATAGATGGAGAATGATATTTCCTACAAGGAGAAGCCAGTGAAGATATTAGATCATAGATATAAAGTTCTACGCAATAATACTGCTCATCTGGTCAATGTACTATGGAAAAACCACAAGTACAAAGATGCAACATGGGAACTGGAGGAGTCAGTGAAGGAAAAGTACGTACACCTCTTTATGGATTAAAATCTAAAATAAAATTTCGAGGGAAAAATTTCATAAGGGGGTAAGAATGTAATGACCCAATGTTTTACCAATAAAATTCCATTATTATAATTATGTCTTATAGTATAATCACAATAGGAGACAAAATGAAATATCATGATAATAAGTACAATGTGACCATTAAACATAATTTTTCCACTTCTATGTCTTGAATTTCGAAATTCCAACATACACGGCTGCATTTAGGGTGATTTAGGGGGTTTGATGAAACAAACATAATTTTTATTGAATAGTAACATACCCTTATGAATAGTAATGTTACCCTTATGAATAGTGACATAATCTTTTGAATAGTAACATCACCTATGACAGTGTATATATATAAGCTCTATGTGAAAGTACGATGTACCTATATTTTAGAATAAGTAAATAAATGTTTGTAAATTTTCATTTTTTGAGTGAATTATAATTTTAAATAAATATTAAATTAATCATATTTAAAAAATTATTTTTGTAAATTGTAGTTCATTTTTTTATTCTACATGTCGAAAAATGGTTTGGGTGAATTTTTAGTATTTTTTTGAAATATTTTGAATTTTATGAATAATGAAATATAATAATTTACCATATATATACATTATAAGCTAAATGGACAATCCCTAGAATCCTGGATGATGTCATCACCCTTGTTTCGAATTCACATGACACATTTACTATTTTTGGTCATATAATATTAATTATTGCTTGTATGGAGAAAAATAATAAAATAACGATTAAAATATTATGAAAACCCTCCACTCCTCTAATATAAATACCACCTCTTCCTACTTCTTCTGTTCAATCCTCTCAAGCCTTGTGCCTTACCACGATTCTGCTAAAACATCTCCCCAACCTTCTATCCCACATCCAACATCCACTAGTCTCATAAAATGACAAAAAACTCTTCCCTAAAGAGGATCTCAATAGGGATAACTTCAATAGGTCATTAATAACAAGTGGAGAACACCATTAGACTTAAGGTAATGGATCATCTTTCCTTCACTCTTATTCAAGAATTTCCTCTATGTTATTAATTTTTTGTATAATTACAAATGATGGGGTATGATTTTTAACCTCCCATATACATCCCTCTTTATGTATAAGTTATAAGATCTCCCTTTTCTATCTCATCAAGCCCTTTTAGGAACACCTAATACCATGCCGAAAATCCGTAATGAATTTTACCCAAACCTCCTTTGTTTTTTCGGGTTGCCTTATCTGTATCTCTATAAAAATGAATTTATCATGTCATTTTGTGTGCAACTTATAAATTTTTTTTATTTGGGAAAAATTATTTTATCAAGACCCTTTCATCACTCTCTTTCGGGGATATACCTACTTTTAAGTGATTCCCGCCTTAATACTTTTCGATAAAAAAACCTGTTTTAAGGGAACATCCTGAATTCTTACTCAATTTCTGATGCACTCTATATTTTATTTAATACACAATTGTATTTATAAAATTAGTCTTTTAATATGAAAACCATCTTTATTCACTTTTAGTTTTATATAAAATATTTTCCCCTTTTCTATTTTAAGGGCTTTATAGTATTTTCCTTAAAACCACACTAAAATGTTTAAATTATAAAGTTTCTTAAATACTTTTTTTATAAGTTGTCACTTCTATTTGACATCACTTATCATGACATATTAATTTTTACCTTATTAATTTCCATGTATTATTTAATTCCTTTCTTTCATGGACACTTGTATAATACGCCAATTTATTATGCTTTATGACCTGATTGTGATACCTATTTCATTACATGGGTACCCTTATGTATGGTTGATTATGTATGATTGTTTTTGTGGCAATAATATTCCTAAAATTATAATATGGGTGAACCTAGATATCTCTCTAATGCATTGGGTAAAGTTAAGTATCATGAGATGTTATGTGCAACGGCCTTGGTGGTTAGCCTTGGCTTGTGTTACTATGGAAAATGATCTTGGCGGTTGGTCTTGACTCGTACTAATATGGGAAACAATCTTGGTAGTTAGCATTGATTCATAATAATGTAATTTTTTATGATTCGTCCACATTACTGTGTTTACATGTTTATATGATCCCATGTTTATATATTATGATTCTATATGTTCCATTCTTTTGATATCGTTATTTTGTGCCTTCTAACCCATGTGCTTATGCATTATTCTTATGTGTACTCTTTTTTAAGGCTTTCTAGATCATCCCTTTGTTCATGTTATCCCTAGATTATCCTATAAATATGTAAGGGATCAAAAAAAGTTAGGGGATCTTTATGGAGTTTAAATAAAGATGTGATTTTTTTGTTCCATGTTTTCAGTCTTATGTACCTAGTCTTGAAAGTCACTAGACTTCATGATCCTTAGCTTGTACTCTGATATATAATTATGTTTAAAATCAGGTAATGTTATGTGAAAAATTATAGGGTATCTATATCTTATTTCTCTTTTCCCTATGTTATTATGAAAGGTTTTATATAGGGAATGTCTATGAATGGTACTAAATGGGATGGTCTTTGTGGGAAAGGTTGAAGATCCCCCACGAGGTTATAATATTATTTTCCATGTTTCCAAATCCAAGGAACTATTATGGTCCTTAGGAATGTGTTTATGTAAGGTAATGAATATTCATCTAAAAAGAACGAATATCCATGTATAAATATCCTAGGACACAATAGAGTTAGAGAGATAAAAAAGGTGGGTAGAAAGAGATGTGTCATTATGGAGCTCAGGACGATCTGGATCATCGTGCGGTATGTATATATCGAGGATATGGGCCAAGCATCTACATATTCCACCCAATGGTAGGATTTTTTATGTTTATATTGTAAATCCATGTATATTTACCTCTATATAGTTTTAAATCCCTATTCTGATTTCTAATGACCCCCATGCATTCGTTCTATAATTAATAGGGTAAGACATGTGTTTCAGGCCAATTGTAGGGGTTCTCATTTGGGAAATATTGATCACATGGTTTTTGGTTTAATAAACACAAATAGTATACTCTTCCTTCTCTATGAATATGAATATTGAGAACTAAATATTGTGTAATTAGTGTAAAATCAATCTGTTCTTTCTCATGTTTTGACTAGATACATTTCTAGATAGCCCATATAAGAGCACTTGGCCCTGTAGGGTATACGCCCAAACCCTGTGTGGGTGAAACATCGTGTATAAGTACAAATCCAGAAAAATTCACGTCAATTATAAATGAGATGTACATACGTAAGTACACTATGTAGTTTACACTCTATTTACATGAATTACATATCATGTACAATGTTTTTACATTCCATATCCAGTTGAAGTTCACACCTATATTGGGATTTGAGGGTACATGTCATGCACTCTGGTATACACACTGTGTACTTCAACCTTTCTACCCTTTTGAGTTTTTTTCTATTTTATTGACTGAAAATTAGAAATAGAAAAAATATTAGCCTATTATTATAATCTCTTCCATTTTTATTATGATGGTGGAACTATTGTCTCTTTTTAGGAATCTTAAGATGTGTTTTGAGGTGAGTGAGTTGTTATGGAGAGGTTCTTCATACTGTAATAGATTTATCTATATCCATTATATGAGACATAGAATGTGACCCAATTGCGGTGCATTGTAAATTGTTTATGGAAATGTAATGAGGTATCCAGTTTCATAAATTTTCAACTCTCTTGATACAGTCCTTGGTTAAAGGGATTGGAATGTATTTCGATAAGACATATTTTTTGGGTGTCTAGACCAACCTAGAGTGCAAGCTTTAGCTGAGATGGGTCATGAGCCATACCATTAGTCTATTATTTTAGTATCTTTTCCCTCATATAAATATCCATTGAGATGTGTTGTTATTTAATCCTATGATTTAATGGTTTTTTGGAGACCATTGTGTGATTTACATGTCATGTACATGGGTTTTACACGCCATGTCTAGCTAAATTACATGCATAGGTGGGGATTTGAGGGTACGTATACATGCCTTGTACCTGTCTCATGATACCCTTTTTAGTTTTTTTCATATTTTAATTCACTAATGTTAATCTCAGACACATGTGTATTCAATTATTTTAATTTCATTCTGGTTAATCAGGATGGTTGAAGACTTGGGTTATTTTGGGGAAACCTAAGAGGCATTTTTGGGTGAGTGAGTTGTTATGGATATATGATTCCTCTAGTACTAGTTTTATCTATCTATTTTATGTGACTCGTGGAATGATTCTCAAATGAGTTTTCTTATAAATGGTTGATGTAATTGTAATGAGGTCTCCAATTTCTTCATTTGGTGACTCTCTTGAGATAGTCCCTGGTTCGTGAGACTGGGATGTGATTTGATATTACAACTTTTTTTAGTTTTTGTACTAATCTAGAGTTACCATGAACTAATATGGGATATGATACTTCTCCATGGACTACTGTTTTAGTATCTATTCCCTCGAGGTCATCTCCTTTGATCAGTGTTCCTTTTTAATCATGTGATGTCATGGGTTGTTCGAGACCACTGTTTAACAAAGGATCCCTTATTGGATTTCTTCGTTTATGACTAAACATATATGATCCCTTGGGGAATGAATCTTATTAATTTAGATTTTAATTATTAAACATGTTATTTGTTCACTTTTTTCTAACCCTTTATGATCCCAAGTAGATTATCTCTCTTGAGCATTGACCCAAGGGACCTAGTTTGTGTCACATTGTTTGACCTACCATACGCTATGGCATTATGGGTTTGGTTAGATATGGTTGAAGGTCTCAATTTATAACCCATACCAAAAATATATTCCTAATTGGAAATGGAAGCAGTGATGGGTTTAGGTGTTAAGTCAGCCTCACTCTGTTATTTTGTACTCTCACATGGTTGATGTTGATGAATCTATGATTATAGATGTTCTTCCTAGAATTCTTCCCATGGGGTTTTATTTATAATGATGTTATTATCATTATTCCCAAGGTTAATTTATATAATTTGTTTTTTGAAACTTATTGATTGAGTTGTATGAAATTCATCTTAATTCTATATTTAGAGGTTATCATATATATACATGAAATTATTCATTATATTCTGGGACCTATAAAATTGTTGTACATGATGCTCTATACCCCACATGATTCTAGATTTTCTATATCAATCTCATCAACGTTAATATGGAATTATTGGACATGGAACACCTCATCCTTATTCAGAATTACAAGACATGATGTTCCATATTCGGTATTGAGTGGATTAGACCAGAAGCTCCATTCCCTAATGTATGACATAGTTATGATCTCAGGACTTGAAGTTCCATGAATATGATTGTGATTGGTTGATAAGATGTAATACATGTATAGATGTGAATAGTGGACAAGAATTTCTCCATATATAGTTTAGAATAGTATATATTTTTTCCTACCCATATAGTTGAGATACTGGACTATGGTTCTGAGTCTGGATAGTATATCTTATGGTTTATAATAATGAATTATGCTCTAGGAACAATGTATTTGATATTTTTTGATGATAAGACTGGTATGGTTTTCATTCCTATTGTCTTCAGACATGATAGAGGCTACCTTATATTAGAAACCTAAGTGATATGTTTTCTATGTGATATGTACCCAGGGATGAGTGGTATGGATAAAGATTCCATAGATGTGGTGACAATATGATACCTAGTTTTTATAGACATGGTGATGTGCTCAAATTTATTTCATGAACTAGACAAAGTAGGTATGGTTCATTAGGTTCATGGACCCAAGTATCATCTGTTGTTTTAATTTATTTATTTTATTTAATTATATCATGGTTTGGAAGAGTATATTTCATGATAATGGAATTATTTCAGTACGTTATGGTATCATCATTGAGGGTCACTTACTATGATTTATTTCTCACCCCTTGTACATGAGAATCATTGTGTGTGTATAGACCTGATGTTTTCCTTTAGGTTTATAATAGATGCATGAAGGATATTGTGGAGGCCTGGGTTGGGATGATCAAGTATAACTGTTTAAGTGGATTCTTATGATCGGGTTCAAGAAGCTCGATAGTGTAATTGATATGGAGTATGTGGTTTCACTTAGAGTTAAAAGTAGATCCATGTACTTTTATTTTTTACTATATTATTTACTCATGTATATGTGATCACACTAGTAGATGATTACTATTGAATATATGAAATTGTTTTGTGGGACTAGACTTCATTATATTCATTTATTAAAACATTTTTTTTATGCATTTCATTTCCACTATGAATGTATACTTTTATTCTTAATGTATGTTTATTTCCGTTTTTTTACTCAAATATGACTGAGTTTCCTCTCCACTAACACACACTAGGCCCTCAGTAATAATCTAAACCCTCTAGCATATAAGGAGGAAACCTTGATTCCTTATCATCAACAAGCCGAGTTAGTATTTATCGAGTTTCTTGTTTAGGTATGTGACACTTTATATGAGAAAATTTTATCATATTAAATGAAATTCTTTCCAATTTGAATATATATTTTATTAGAACTAGTTTTAGAATAATATTAATATACCTAAAAGAGTCATAATAAATACATTTTTTTGATTTTTTGTGACTTTATTTTAAAGTTAATATTATCAATGTTAGGGTTTTAATTTTAAAAACATAAAATATTTTTTTATATTATAATTTTCATATTATCTTAAGTTGGTTTTTTTGAATTTTCAAAAAGAATTTAATTTTTGTTGAAAAGTGTAAAAATAATGTTTTTCCCAAATCTTTGGCTTTTTCACTTTATCTTTACATGTGAAATTCATACAAGTATATAAAATATTTTAACTGATAAAATATATATTTTTAGGGCATTATTATGAAATAAAAAATTTCATTTGGACTTATAATATATATTTTTAATATTTTAGGACTTTACTGATAAATTTCATCAAATTAAAACAATGTTTTCATTTGTTTCATTTAATTTAATACCTCATGGGGTATTTCAGTTTTTGTTTCTTTTAGACTCAAGTAAAATTCAGTTGTATTATAATGAATTAATTATTATCCAAAAAATTAGTAACCATCAAAAAAATCTTGTACTTAATTTTTAATTTAAAAAACTCTTTTATTTGAAAATAATTTTTATATTCTTGATGTGTTTAATTTAAAGTATGTTTATGTAGTACCATTAAAATAAATTATGGTAAATGGAGAAAAAATTAAAAAGTTACATGATGAAATATTTGAATAAGGTTCTGCATATATTTTTATTAATAAACTAATTCTCATTACAAATATTTAATTAAATATGTTAACTATTCAAATGAAATATCAATGGTGGATCATTTTTCCTAATTAAAATGACCATTAGGACATATAGAAATCATTTCATAACATATAAAGTCATAAATACATTTCTCACCAAACTACCATAACCTATCTCACCAGAAATTCATGTCTTTCTATTCTTAACCCTTGCATACCATTCTTGTCGATCGAAAAGTATATCTGTATCACTAGTAAAAATGGGATCACATCCAACCTTTCAATACTCTAATCCTATCTCAAAATTTCCTTAAAGCCCTACTAAAATATTATATCTATAATTTCCTTTACAAAATTTAATTACATAGATCACCAAAATTTTCTTTGTCTATCAAATCTAAGGCCTTAATCAATAAGAAGTTAAATCTCACAACATATCAATCACAAATTTATTATGGTTTCATTATAATTCATTAATTTATAAAAAAATCATAACCATAGAATAATAAAAACCAAATAAACATTACAGTGTTGAGATTTTGTTATAATAATGTTGCAACCCTTATATTGTCTCTTATATATACTAAGAAGGAAAAGAATCATCATTAGTTCTTGTACATAGATTTCAGCCTCCATAAAGTGATGATTTTAGTTTTTCAACACCTCTCACAGATAATATTAATAATTGTATTTGTGGATAAATATGATTTATATAATTTATTTTTGTTTCTGAAATACTAACTAACTAACCACCTTCACCTCTCTCATTTGTTGAGAAACATAAATGTTGATAGTGTATTGTGTAGAATATTGCCTTTATGAAGAATCGTTTTTTCATTTTTTTTATAGTTTTTTATTATTTATCCAAACATCTACAAATTTGGGTCACCATAATTAAAAAATTATTTAAATAAAATTATTATTATATACAATTCATATTATTTAAAAATAAACTACTCATTAACCATAGTCACTAAATAAGATAATGTGTGTTTGTTATTTGGTTTGTTTGACCACCTACTTGAGTAAATATATAAAATTATTACATCAACTGTTATAATAATATAATTACTCATATAATATTATATAACTATGTATATAATGTTTCTAATTATTCACTAAATTAAAGAAACTATATTTAACTCATTTACAAATAAAACACACTTCATTGATCAAAAATCAATGAGAAATTATTTTTATCCAATTCCAATTATAGGAAAAATATTAAAATACTCATGGAAGAAAATTTAAAGTCAATATTTTATTATAATTAATCTATCAATATATAATTTATTAATGTTGAATTAGTAACTATAGAAGAACAATGAATAGTAAAAATGATCCTATGAGACTACTACAAATGGCCAAAACTGAAAACACTCAATGAGGGAAATTAGGTGAAAACGTAGAAATATACATGCAAATAATGATTATAAATATTAATTATATATATTTTTAGGTATTAATATGGTTCTAAAATTAGTCATTTTTTGATAATGGTTTTTTTTAAAATATATATCACTTACTCATCTCTTCCAATGATATCTAAAAGAAAAAATCAATATTACTCCTTTAATTTAATAATTTATTAGTATATTCCACTATACTCTTCAAATTAATTATTTATACAATTCATAAATTTTTTGATATTAATTTTATTACTGAAAAATATTGCCACAGGTAATATCACCTCATCAATAAAATTTGTGAACTATTGTTTCATTCAAAGAAATTCAGTGAATACCATTTTCACATTTATATACATAACCGCAGTTGGATTAATACACATAAAATCCTTATTTTTTTACTAATCATTATTACACACAAAAATCCAATATATAATGCTCCTATGATTTTTGATTTTATACCTATAATAGTTCTATCCCAGTTTTTATTCAAACATAACCACCAATAATTCATTCTTGTAAATCATATATCAAACCATTCCTTACTCATAAATCCTAATTATATTAACTACCATTAGATATTATTCATTCATATTCATTTTTAATCAAGCTACCAATCTTACTGAATAAATACAGTTTTTATAGTCATTTCTAAATAAAACAGACATTCAATTATTCACTAAAATAATTTTAGATCTGTAAACATACTATATATTTATATAAACATTTTTCTATAATTTTTTGATATTGTAATAAGATTAAAATATTATATATAAGTAAATTTCAATTTATCCTTAGAATATTTATCTTCTGAGGTAAATGTTTGATCACTATTTTTTATTATTTTCATGCTTAATAAAGTAATTTCATTATATATCAATTGATGTATTAATAAAAATTTACATAAATTTTGAAGAATAATATACTAATTATTTTTTATTACCACTGAATATGTTATCATTGGAATAGAAAAATATCATGAATTATTATTCAATAAAAATGTTCACATAAATGTTGTGATCAAAACAAATTATCATAAAATTTAATTTAATCATAATTAAAAATAAATAATTAAAACCAAGGTTTTGGATCATTAATTGAACTATATATAACTTCATTAATATAACATACATTTTATTCATCAAGAAGGAGTTAAATAAACATATGTTTTTTCAATATATAACTCCCCTATGAGCTCTTTTCTTCATAATATTTTCTTCATATCCATTTTAAATACCATGAATCCAATACAAATTTATACTATGAAAATTAGTTATATAGATTCAATTCTACTGACCAGTGTAAAGATCACTGCAACATATGTCACTTTAAATTGATTATATCCTTACATACTAACCTTTATTTATTTTGAATCATACTCTAAATATCAGTTTTTTAATAACCATTTCATTATAAATAGACAATAATCAATTATCTTTTTAAATGTACCGAATAATGATTATATTTTATTTAAAAATAAAATATTTACGGAATCAATACATTACTCATCCATTATCCCTTATTTAAATGATTTTGGTTTCACTTATAGAAAAAAAAAATTCTCAACACTCCTATTTTTTTTAGTTTATGTTGGCGTAATCTCCCCATCAATGACAATTGACTCATCAAATTTATCTCTATTATTAACCCATATGTATTATATTGACATACTTTAGATCTTATTTGATCATACATTTTTACCTTTGAGTTTTCAATATTCATTGTCCCTTAAGGTTTTTTTGAAATTTTTTCGTAGTCTTCTTCATCCATATAGATATATTGTAGTTCTATATTTATGTATTTATTTCTACAATACTCTTTGATTAATATCAGATAAATTCCATAAAAAATATTATTGAGACTCTTATTATAACATTTAAAATATTTACACATAGTTAAATAAAAAACTTAACACACCTTCATCTACTACATCACTATATTTTTCATGTGATATTTAACTATTTTCAATATAGCACAAAATCATGAATGATTAAAAATTATTTACAATTTCTTTTCTCCCATGAAACATCTTATAGGACATAATATTTCCTCATTGACATAATAAATCTATACTTTGTGTATCTATGACTACTTTTATTATATTATTCCAATAGTTCATTAAGATAACATTCTCTATGAGTAGTATCTTTAATGTTTCATTCCCTATAAAAAATTTTTATTTTGAAAAATATATTATATTATTATGTTCATATTTGTGATAATTCATGATTGATTCTATGATTGTTCAAAAAATTTCCCACATCAAAATATTTTTAAAGTGTGTTATTTTTTACTGTGGGTTTTTTATCACCCATTATGTTTTTTACAACTATACAAGGGTATTATTTGATTCAATTCATCACATATTTATTTATTTTTAAAAAATGTTATACATCAGATATTTATATAATCTACCAAATTTCAGATAAAATACATTTGACATGTTTTTTCCATATCATTTATTGGATCCTAGAAATAAATATGAACTAAATCAAGAAAATTTGAATCCCTTTTATTATTTGAGCTTTATAGATTTAAAACTATTTTATTTATCATGAATATAACAAAAATTTATTCACAATATCTCTATAGATTTGGTATATCATTGACTAATTTAATATTTAAAATATTTTCCTTTATTGATATATTTTCCTTAACTTTATATTATATATCTTATTTTACTCTACCCTATAGTCCACTAAATATGGATAACTATTTTTCCTCCATCATTACATAAATGTATCCCAGTATATTCCTTTGATTAACAATCCCTTACAATAGAGTTTTACCTCTATTAAAAATTCATATAGATAACTCACATTCAAGAGATTGTTTTGAAATCTATACATATAGATTATGTTCATATTCTTTCATTCATCTCCCTTTATTATCTTCTTACCATTGGCTTTGATTTTTAGAGATCTATAATTGAAAAAGATAACTATATTACTTATATGATTCTTTGTTCTCTTCACGAAACTATAAATTATCAACATATGTGGTGTACACCCACTCACAAGTTTATATATGATATTTTTTTCTCAATATGTGTTTAATTTTCCCTAAAATAGAATTTTATTTCTTCTTAATTTCCTTTTAATTTTTGAAATAAGAGGATCTATCCATTTTTCTAGCATATAAAGTTATTAAATGCTCATATTCATTAAATGGGAGAATATAATCTCAAATTAGAAATAGATAATTTCAGAAATTTATATCATCCTTAACCCACTAATAAGATAATTTCCATTCCTCCAGTTAATAATGATTACAATTACATTTAAATTTAGAATAGTGAAAATAATATCCATAAAAAGAGTATCATATATCATACAATGGATAATTATTATACACCGATTATCGATTCCATGTTCTTAACCTTATATTTATATAATTGACTTATCATAATCAGTCGTGGAGTAACACATGTAACCACTAAACTAGTAAATCATTAATAAAATTATCTTTTATATTTCCCACTAAAATTTTATATCATTCATATAACATTTTAGTTTCTCAATAAATCTTTAGTATTTATGTCAATAATTATCTATAAAATTTGTCATCTTCATCTCTATAGTACTTTTAAGTTGATTCATTGATGATTCACTATATGTCCCCAGCCTTAAACCATAAATAATCTTGAGTTTTGATCAAGAATTTACTTAATTTTACATTGAAGATCCTTTCAGGTATAGAGTTTTATAGAATCATTCCATAATTTTTTAATCAAATTGTCCCATACAAATTTAAAAATTTTTAAAAGATTTTATATTTTAAAAAACTAATTTCCATATAAATAAATCCATAAATCCATTTTTAAAACATGGACTTTAATGATAAATATTTAGAAGAATAAATCCTGAAAACATTTAGAATGACATTTTAGTTAAAGAGTCCCTTACAAATTAAGTAGATAATTAAATAAATATATTTAATGAATTACATTAAAAACTTACAATATTGTTATAATAATGAGATTCATGATATAATATGTCAAAGGGATATATATACACCATATTAAAGTGAATTGGAGCATAATAAGAAATAAGTCTCAATGGAATGTAAATTGAGATGAAATCTCTTACAAAGATCGTATCCTCAGATGAAGGATAAATAAATGACATAATTATATGTGAAAAATATAAATACACCCAATATATATGGATATTAAGTGTAAAAAAAGCATAGGTCATTCACGTATATTCTTGGAAAAACACGACCAATTACATGGATATTTAACTCAATGAATAGAGATTGAGTTATGATTTCCCTTACAAAGCTCTTATAAATGATGTAAAATTTTATCAATGGGTTGATTGCGTCTATATATAGTATACCCATGAAAAGGAAAGTGGAAATTAAAACATGAATAAATAAATAGTTATTTACACATAATCTTGGGCTAATATAATCTACGAAGTATGCGTAAAACCCAATGAGTGGAAATTATGTTTAGAAATTCCCTTCCAATGATCATTTTGTTAATAAATTAGATTGATTATGTGTATTCACTATAAATAAACATAAATAAATTATAAATACAAGATATTATATCAAAATTTATTTCTCACATAATCATAGCATGAAATAATCAAGAAGTATAAGATTAACTCAAAGAATGAAAATTGGGTTAAGAAGTTCCCTTACCTTGAATATGACTTGTCACATTCATTCATTAATTTCCTGAATAATAAACATAGGTTTATTTATAGTTTATTTATAGACTTTTTAACATTTATTATTTATTTTATAAAACTTGTTAACATTTAATATAAGTTATTTAATTATTTGAGTTTTTATGGAACGTTTGGTCGATGTTCGGTACTTGAGTCAAAAATGAACATATTTTGATGAAAATTATCCATATAGTCATAAGTCCATTATCTTAAGAATATTATTAATGATTTAAATATAATATATATATCCAGTATATATGTATTTATAATAGTCCATAACATTTGGACATAAGAAATGAAATGCACCGTTCCGGGAGACCGTAGGTTGTACGTACGCAAGAGTTCTACTTTCAATTCTATGTCAAATTAAAAAAAAATTTATATAAATGTATTTTATAATACCATTATAATATTTATTATATTTATGTCTCATATGTTTAATAAAACCATCCATTATGTGTTCTATGTATAGCATGAACAAGTCGTATCACTTTGAGGGGCGATAGTTTACACTTCTGAAATGAAATTATCGCATTTACAAATCATAAAAATCATAAATCACTGTTGTAAATATAAATTACAGAATAATAGATAAAATATAAATATAATATATATCATATATAAATACAGTTCTATCATAATATCCACCATGAGAGGTTGTAGGAGGAAATTTAACAATCATCGTTTCGTGAGGCAGTTGTTCGTCTTACATAGAAATAGAATGTTCATATCCATTAGATTAAGGTGTGTGTAATTGAAGTTAAAATAATTATCATAAAAACATCCTAGTATATTTTTTATAATTTTATTAGGTAATCATATAATAAAAATAGAATAGGGAGCGAAGAATAAAAATAAAGGAAAGGAAATTGAGGGAATATGTAACCTCTAAATCAGGTAACTTCTTTTAGTTTGAGCCAGAAGGCTCTCTTGATTTGCCTTCATTCCCAAGGTAAGGCTTCAAGGAGGATGGTAGAGAAGATGGGATCATAATTGATTATAATTTGGATAATAAAAGGGGCTTGAGTGTTGTGAGTAAGTGGGTAGAGTTGGTGGAATTTTATAAGAGGGAGGAGGGGAACATTAGGAAAGTATTTAAATATTATTTTATTATAAATTCGATTTCTATTAACAAAGGTAAAAAACTTATTTAATTAGAATATAATATGATTTTGGTTTGAATACTGATCATCCAATAAATTTAAGATAATTTTTGAATATTTTTTTATCCTTATCATTTTGGTTGAACCATTGTTGTACCCTTTTTAATCTTATAGTGATATCATGTTATTTACACATTATGGGTTGATGTAATTACCATATCATGTAAAACGACCCAAAAAAATTCATTTATGAAATATTTTGTCTTATATTAACCATTTTTTTAAATCTTAAAATTTTAAGAATTTAATATCATTTAATAAACTATTTTATATTTTAAGTTATGAATTATGTCAATTTTGGACACTATTCATACATGACTTTTTTTCAAATTCATAACAACTTGATTCCATAGAAGAAAGAACATGTAATCAATATTTATATGCCATATGAACCTATATAATTATTGTATGACATTAATTATTTAAAATAATATTTATTTTAATATTAATAGTATCATTTATTTGAATGCTTTAATAATGAAGCAATCACTGCATCATCATTGTGTCATAATTAAATTTATTTATTTAGTTTATAAAAATAATAAATAAAATACCATGATGTAGGAAATGTTTTCATATTTCTAATAACTATTTATAGTCAATGATATCAATAATGACTCGCCAATTCGCATTGGCTTGTGAGTACAACAAGTCATTACAAGGCCTTAAGTGGCATCCCCAAGACACCAAAGGCTCACAATAAATGATGAAGCGTTTCAAATACAAGTGGGGGATGATTTAACCTTTAGTAAATAAACCAATAAACCTACCAACCATAACCAAACATTCACTATATGATGTATGAACAAATTAAAGACAACTCAACAACTTCAAGCACTCAAAACCACATCAAAGTAAGCAACAACAGATGGATAACCACGTATGAGAGTACACCATGGATAAACTACACAAGACTCTCTAAAGATCTCAAGTGTCCATACTCCACAAGCTACAAGCTCCAAAATCTCTGAACAGCCCAACATCACGAGGTAGTGCTAAACATGTGTGAAAGATTACCTTTTCTCCTGTCCCGGAAGATTGCATCTTCAAAAGCACCAAAGTGCCAAAGCAGTGGTGAGTATAAAACTCAGTAGGTTTTATCCAATGACTCCCCTACTCACGGCACTAGGATGGAATATTTATCAACAATTATATAAACTTTTTTATATAAATTTTTTTCTCAAAATCAGTTTATAACTAAATATAAACAAGTTTCCAAACCCATTCATTACCAAAACCATACAAGTGCAATTGAAACCAATTTTCCAAACAATATATTTTTCCAAAAAATAACCAAACAATCTTTACAACCATTACCCAATATCCCTATATCGGCATACACAACCATTCTCAACCCCATGCATTAAACCATGCATTCTACATTATGAAAGTTCCCTACTCAAGATCGGTTTCTCATCGATCTACCAAGTCGTTACAAGGTAATTGTTTCCCATGTGTCATTAACCCTTTAGCAACAAGCACAAGGTCATATTTCAACCAAGCCCGATATATGCAATTATCATGTGCCATTAAACCTTTGGCACCGATCACAAGGTTATATTTCAACCAAGCCCCGTATATGCAATATGAACACACACCACATATGCCCAACAATCAAGCCAAAACAAGCCTTTCAATAAAAACACCTTTTTATTGAAAACCATTTCTGTCAAAACTATTTCCATGACAAACCATTTTTATTACAAACCATTTATATTGAAAAAAAATTTTTAATCAACCATTTATCAATTACAGAAAATCCATAGTTTAAAATCATCATTTTAAATTCATGAAACTAAACCCCCTTTGCACAATTATTCACCAAGATCACAAAATTTCACAAAAAAGATAAATCATCACAAATTAAGAAAATTTCATGAATTTCACAATCAATAAACCAATTTGAATCTAATCCAATAAACTCTATCAAGAGGATTCGAGAGAGAAGCCTCATACCTCGATGGTTTTGATGAAACTTTAACAACAGACGAAGAACGCACACGAAAGCGGGTTGATTCTCCTAGAGCGGCCTTAGATCTCTTATCCTAGCAAGATCACGACTCAAAATTGAATTATTTGGCATCCAATAACGTAGATATACCCACTTTAGGTTCGGATATTAGAAATAATGCATATTAGAGAAGTATATCTAAGTAGATCTAAGAAAACATGACAAATCCATAAAAATGGTCACATACCTCAAGAATCAGACTCGAAATCACAAATGTTAGGCTACGGAATGGCTTCAAATCGTGTGGTGAGGGTTATCCAGCCTTATAGGGAGATTAATATATAATTAGGTGTGTTTTTAATCCAAAAAAAAAAATAGAGAAAAAATAAGTAAGCTCCTAGAAAATTGGATCTAGATTTGACCTCTCCACAAGATTTGGCCGCACTGTTTATGCCAACCGTGTATAGATCATGCAACCTTCCTTTTAGTCTCAAAACTCCTTAAAAACCCCAAATTAATACATCCTTCAGCCTTACACCTTTTTATGAAAACATCCTAATTTATGGAAACACACTACTTTATGGAAACACCCTACTTTATGGAAACACCCCACATTATGGAAACACCCCACATTATGGAAACACCCCACTTTATGGAAACTATCTATATTATGGAAACTCTATATTTTATGGAAACTCTCTATTTTATTAATACTCTATATTTTATGGAAACACTCTCAAATACATGCCAATTAAAAAATGTGAGGAAAGGGGTTATGTACCCGAAACCAGGCATACTAAATTCTCCCCATCGTTGGTCTTTTTATCCTCGAAAAGTAGGAAACCCTTACTGGCCAAAAATAGTTCTGGCCACTGCTCTTTCATTTCCTTCTCACATTCCCAAGTATCTTCCTCAATCTGACCATGTTTCCATAAAACCCTAACTAGGTCGATGCTTCCCCCCCCCCATTACTTTCTCTTGTCTATCCATGATCCACACTAGAATATTTTCCAGTGATGCATCCGGTTATAGCTCAACATGATCCCATCTGATCACATGGTCAGGATCAGGGTGATACTTTTTCAAATGGGATACATGGAATACATTATGCACCGAACTAAACTGTGGTGGTAATACCAACCGATATTCCACCTCTCCAACTCATTCTAGTATCTTAAAATGGCTAATGTATCGAGGAGATAACTTGCCCTACTTCCCGAAATGATGATGTCCAGGCCTTGGAGAGATTCTCAAGAAGACATGATCACCCATAATGAATGAAAACGGTCTTCAACAATGATCTGTATAAGGTTTTTGACGACTATGAGCTATCTCTATCCTCTTTCTAATAAACTGGATCTTCACTATTGTTTCTTGGACAAGGCTTGGCCCGACTAGTGAATTTTCACCCATTTCCACCCAGCATAGTGGAGAACGAAAAGGACACCCATACAATGCTTAAAACGGAGCAATGTGTATTGAGGCTTGATTGTAGTTATTGTATGAGAACTCTACTAAGGGTATATTCTCATCTCATGAGCCACCAAAATCTGTTACAAAATCACGCAAAATTTCTTCCTACGTTTGTATCATCCGCTCAGATAGCCCACCCATCTGCGGATGATATACGGTGCTCAAAGTCAACTATGTTTCAAGGGCTTATTGTAATGATTTCTAGAAACAAGATTTGAACCTCAGATCTCTATCTGAGACTATTGACACCAGTACACCATGTCGCATTACCACTTCTCATAAATAGATGGTTTAAATATCCTCCACTGTATTAGTCTCATTAATCGGGATGAAATGGGCCTACATGGATTGGCGATCCACTATCACCCAAATGGAATCGTGGTTCCGGACCATTCTTGGAAGACCGATAACAAAATACATTGATATCTGATCCAATTTACACACAAGGATGGGAAAAGTTTATAACATACCAGTTGTTCTATGATGCTATGCTTTAACCTACTGACAAGTTAAACGCCACAAGATAAACTCAGCCACATTCCTTTTCATGCCGCTCCACCAAAATTGTGCCTTCAACGCCTTATACATCTTCTGTGTACCTAGATGTGCATCCCATCTCGAATGGCGGTAATCATTAAGGAGTTGTTCTTGACAAACCAAAAGTACAACCAAAAGATCTCTAAAACACAAAATTGAACCCCCATCAAGTTTCCAGCCCTCAATGGTCTCCCCACCATTGAGTTTTGTACTTAAAACCAGACATTCTGCATTATATGTTTTTGCCTCTTTGATCAGTTTTACTAAATTTGAAACAAGAGTAGTTGAAAAGAAAACTACAACATCACCTCAATCTTCACATTCCACATGCATGTTGGCTAAGACTGACATCAACTGCCATTAATCTGAATCTTCTTTCGCCAACTGATCATATAACTTTCTACTCAATGCATTCGCTACTGAATTTCTTTTCCCTGGTGTGTACATTATGTCAAAGTCAAACATTTAGAGATACTCCATCCATCTCCTTTGCATCATATTCAAATATCACTACGAGAAAATGTGTTCAAGCTTTTGTGATCTGTAAACACAATAAATTTCTCACCAAAGAGATAATGTCTCCATGTTTTCAAAGCATGGATGACTACAGCTAAATCTAAATCATATGTTGGGTAATTATTCTCATGCACCCTCAACTGCCTTAAACCATAAGCAACCACATTATCTCATTGCATGAGAACATAGCCCAACCCTGATCTTGAAGCATCACAATACACCAGATACCCTTGTCCTGATTATGGTAAGATCAAGATAGGTGCCGATGTAAGCCGAACATTCAGTTCCTAGAAAGACTTCTGACATTCCCCTGTCTATTGAAATAGAACATTCTTCTTTGTCAGAGCTATCATTGGTGAATATAGTCGTGATAAATCACGCAAAAATCATTGGTAGTATCCAGATAGACCAAGAAAACTTCGTATCTCAAACACATTCTTTAGTGGTTTCCAAGAGATAACAGCTTCTATATTTTTAGGATCAATAAAAACGCCTTTCTCAAAAATGACATGGCCAATGAAACGTATTTCTTGTATCCAAAAATCACACTTTGATAATTTTTCATACAAATGATAATCTTTCAAGATTTGTAACACTATTTCTAGGTGAACCTCATAATCATCCCTTGTCCATAAATACAAAAAAATGTCATCCACAAACACCACAACAAAATAATCCAGATATTATTGAAACGTCCAATTCATCTATTCCATGAAAACTTTTGGTGCATTCCTTAGACTGAAAGGCATGACTACATATTCATAATGGCCATATCTACTTCTGAAAGATGCCTTTTCAATATCCTCTTTCTGAACTCTCAGTTGGTGATATCATGCTCATAGGTCAATCATGGAGAACCACTGAGCTCCCCTTAATTGATCAAATAGATCATCAATGCATGGAAGTGGATATCTATTCTTTATCATAACTTGGTTAAGCTTATGATAATCAACACATAGCTGAAGAGTTCCATCTATCTTCTTCATGAATAATACAAGTACTGCCCATGGAGACGCACTTGGTCAAATGAAACCCTTAATTTCCAGCTCCTCTAACTGCACTTTCAATTCCCGTACCTCTGTTGGTGTCATCCTATAAGATGGAAGGGAAATATGACTGGTCCCCAGAAGGATATCAATCGTAAACTCCACTTCCCTTAGAGGTGGTAACCCGGAGAAATTCTTGGGAAAGACATTTGGAAAATGATCCAAAATAGTTGGAAAACTATTTTCCTCGATCACTTCCATTGATGCCAACGTCAATGCTTCCAATTGGTAATATATCATTCCCATCATTGGTGCTAACAATCTCTTTTCACCTAACTTTACATTCCTCTCTCCTCTAAAGAGATGCTCGATGATGTCCTCAGTCATGAAACTAAGTGTTCTCCTATAACAGTCAATTTGAGCATTGAATGTTTCCAACCATTCCATACCTAGGATTACATCATAGACAACCATATCCATCATCGAGAAGTCCCATTTTATCTCATATCCATCAAAGGTTATAGCACATTCTCGACACACAAATCCTTGAAATTATCTTTCACCAAGAGGAGTTTTCTGTTTCAAATAGAAGGCATCATTTCTAGTTTTAAACATAGAAATTCAACAGTACGAGAAGCAATGAAGGAATGTGATGAACCAGAGTCAAACAAAACCTGCACAAAGGTAGAATTAAAAAAAATCATAACTTTCACTGTAGATGGTCCATCCTAATCATCGATAATCATCTTCTCACCTCCATATAATTGCTTCTTCACTATATATTTCTCCTTGTTTCCTTCCTGAGGTTTCCCTGGTTGAGGAGTCACGGTATTTCTACACTCACCATGGCTAGTTCTACTCTTCTGACGAGACTAATTCTGTTGTCCTCGTACAGTCGAAGCATACGATTCTTGTGATAGCTGAGAAGTGTCTCGATCACCTGAACTTAGAGCACTACGACAATAGCACTAAAGATGTACCATCTTGTGACAATTATGACATGCTCTAGGTTGTGCCATACAATCTCGCATTATGTGGTCAAGTGAACCCCATTGAAAACAACCTTCCTTTCTCTAGGGTCATGGAGGAAGGTTTACTTCTCTAGCCATCGGGTTTTGATTTCCACATGTGCCATGGAAATAGGTTTCCCTTTTCATTTTTTTCCCAGCGTTTTAGTTCCCACCATTTCCTGTAGGTATCATCATGCCTCCTCCCATAGATCCTAAGATATCACGTTCAGCCACAGTCGCTCTGTTCACCATCTCTGTATAGTCTGTAATAAAAAGTACTGAAATCTTTTGTTGAATCTAATATTGTAGCACTGATTCAAATATGCGTGCCTTCCAAGAGGCACTTCTTCAACTTCTGGTGTGAAGCTTACAATGTTCATGAACTTAGCCACATACGCTATGACAGAGAGACTCTCTTGTTTTAGGATGAAGAAGTCTGTCATTTTCTATATCTTGAACGTGTGAGGATAGAATTGTTTGTTGAAAAATTCCTCAAAATCCTCCCATGTAAGTCCTTCATTCAATTTATCCCACACTGTTAAATCCCACCACTGATGTGCAAGATCCTCAAGCATATATGTGTCCACATAACCACACCTCCACCTTCTCGGGTTCGGAATCACCCCGGAAATTAGGTGGATTCTGCTTCATGAACTGGATGGTATGATCCACATGTCATGGCTCATTCCTTCGGTTCTCTATGTCCGTAGCTTGAAAAGATTAAAAAATAATATGAACCAGCTCTTGGTTCATACATGGTTTAGCTGAAACCACATTCTCCGCAGCTTCTTCAGGACAGTTTCGACGACGCCTACCAGGTGCCATTTTCTAAACAAACATCAAGCTCCATTAATCTCACTCTCTAGGAACTTTTGGCTTAGCATTTCAAATTCTATCACATCAACTATCACAACACTGTTTTCCGAAACATCCTTTTTCCCATGTTCAACTATTTTTCAAACCACTTCTCATGATTTTGAAAATAAAAAGATTTTTAAAATATGAAAATCATTCGATTTTTCAAAAACATTCATATGAAAACCAATTCCATACTTTTCAAAATTGAGAATTTCTTGAAATGATGTATTCAATACTAGTGGGAAGTCATTATTCTATAATGCACTTCATGCTCGTCTCATTGGAGAAACCCATGACAATGAGATTTTTAAATACTAGAAGTGTCTCCATACACTTTTTTACCCAACTCCCTTGTAACTTGATGTTCAGAAAAAAAGGGTTAGCTACGTCTTTTTATGCTATATATTTCATGTTCTGACAATCCTACTCAATTCTAAGATTCCCACCCAAGGAATAGACAAGAAGGGATTTCATATCCAAAACTAAGAACATCGATGACTACTTGTTAGGCAAGGACTGAACAAGTCGATACCTATGGTACCATTTGTACCACCAAGGAAGGATTAGACTGATACCATTTGTAATGAACCGCCAATTCTCATTGGCTTGATAGTACAACGAGTCATTACTAGGCCTTAAGTGACATCCCCAAGACACCAAAGGCTGGAAATAAATACCAAACGGTTTCAAATACAAGTGGGGGACGATTTACCCTTTAAGAAATAATCCAATAAACCTACCAATAAAAACCAAACATTCACAATATGATTGAAGAACAAATGAAAGACAACTCACCAACTTTATGCACTCAAAACCACAACAATGTAAACAACAATGGAAGGATAACCAAGTATGAGAGTACACAACAGATAAACTACACCAGAATCTCCAAAGACCACTAGACACCATGCTTTAAAAGCCCCAAGGTCTAAAATCTCTAGACAACCCAACATCACGAGATAGTTCTATACACGTGTATAACATTACCTTTTCCACTGTGCCGGAAGATAGCATCTGAAAACCAGTAAAGTGCCAAAGCTGGGGTGAGTAAAAAACTTAGTAGGTTTTCCCCAATGACTTCCCAACTCACACCACTTGGATAGAAGAGATAGAAACAATTATATAAAACAATTTATATAAAACAATTTCTCAAAAGAATTTTTTAACTAAATATAAAAAAGTTCCCAAAACCATTCATTACCAAATCCATACAAGTGTAATTGAAACCAATTTTCCCATCAAGATATTTTTCCAGAAAAATAACCAAACAATCTTTACAACCATACCCCAATATCCCTATATCGGCGTACATGATCATTACTCAAACCCATGAAACCAACCATGCATGATATGTTATGACAGTTCCATAATCATGAGCGGTTTCTCATCAATCTACAAAGTCGTCACAAGGTATTTGTTTCCCATGTGCCATTAACCCTTTCGCACCGAGCACAATGTCCTATTTCAACCAAGCCTCGTATATACAATTCCATTGTTCCATTAAACCTTTGGCACTGAGTACAAGATCATATTTAAACCAAGCCCCATATATTCAATATGAACACACACCACATATTCCCAATGATCAAGCCAAAACAAACCTTTCAATAAAAACACCTTTTTATTGAAAACCATTTCCGTCAAAATCATTTCAATGCTAAATCATTTCAATTCCAAAACATTTCAATAAAACTCCATTTTTATTGCAATACAATTCAATTGAAAACCTCTTTTTCATCAACCATTTATCAATTCGAGAAAATCCATAATTTAAAATCATCATTTTAAATTCATGAAACTAAACCCCATTTTCCCAACTATTCACCAAGATCACGAAATTTCACAAAAACTATAATCCTAAAAAATGAAGATTTTTATATGAATTTAATGATCATTAAAACAATTTGAATCTAAGAAATAAATTCTATCAAGACAAGTTGAGAGAGAAGCCTCCTACCTCTATGGTTTTGATGAAACATTAACAACAGACGAAGAACACACATGAAACCGGGTCGATTATCCAAGAGGGGCCTTAGATCTCTTATCCTAGAAAGATCATGACACAACATTGAATTATTTTGCATCCAAAAAATTAGGTCTACCCACTATAGTTTCATATCTAAGAAAGAATGGAGATCGGAGAAGTAGATCTAAGCAGATTTAGGAAAACATGACAAATCTGTAATGAATGGTGACATACCTCAAGAATCGGACTCGAAATCACCAAAGGAAGGCTACGGAATGGCTTCAACTCATGTGGGGAGGGTTCGCCATCCTTATAGGGAGATTAATCTCTAATTGGGGAAATTTTGAAGCCAAAACGAAATAAATAGAGCAAAAACGACTAAGCTCCAAGAAAATAGGATCTAGATTTGACATCTGTGCAAGAATTGACCACACTGTTTGTGCCTACCACGTATGGATCATGAAACCTTCCATTTGGTCCCAAAACTCCTTAAAAACCCCCAAATTCTTCCAACCTTCACCTTTACCCCTTTTTATGGAAACATCCCAATTTATGGAAATGCCCCACTTTATGGAAACACCCCACTTTATGAAAGCACCCCACTTTTTAGAAACACACCACTTTTTGGAAACACTCCACTTTTTGGAAACTATATATATTATGGAAACTCTCAATTTTATGGAAAATCTCTATTTTATGGAAACTTCCTATTTTATGGAAACTCTCTATTTTATGGATACTCTATTTTATCGAAACTCTCTATTTTGTGGAAACTCTCTCAAAGACCCACTAATTAAAAAAACACGAGGAAATGGGTTATGTACCCAAAATTGGGGGTACTAAAATATCAATTATATTAGCCTATATTACATTTTTTTTAGTAAAAGATATAATTTTCTGTTATATTTCAATTTACTTTAAATTAATTCTTATAACATGTAATTATCACACCCAAGTGGCTCCATGGGGTTCCAAAATAGACCCATGGATACCCATGGAAATACAAATATAATCCAATAGGATTAATACATGTGTTAAGGTTGTTTAATATTATTATAATATTATTTTTTACTCTTATTTACAAGATTTACCCTTTAACCATGGTAAATAAAATAATTACTGAAGATACAATTCATTATGTCCAATAATAAAAGTTACATATGTAAAAAAAAATTAATTTATGATTCCAAATATGTAATCCATTTTTTCAAAATTCAAAACCCAGAATTGTCAGAAATTAATTTAAAATTAATTCCCATTTTTTAAAACCCGAATGAGTGTTTTTAAGATGTAATAACAATAAAATGATTGACATGTGTTTATGTCCAATTTAAATGGGAAATTACTTTAAATGACAAAAATATTATTAAATGATAGATATAAATTCTATTTACAATTTAAATCCATTAAATAATATGATTTAACAATATATATTATCTCGATGGAAAAAATTTGTTTTCAATTAAAATTTAGCGCATTTTTCTTATTCATCAAAACATGATAATAGTCAAAAAAATATGAAAAACTAATCAAAAGTAAATATTGATGTCCCAATTCTAAATAATAATATATTTTTTCAAATATAACATATAAAGGCATCAAAAACTAATTTAAAAATGGTTTTCCATCAAAAGGTGGTAAAACTGAATTTTTAGGAAAATTCGTCTTTTATCTGAAAAGTTGAATTTCTTTTTATATCCTATCTAGAAAACATATAAGATTAATTTAAAAAATTTCATTGAATATGTAACATATATTTTTCATTAAATAAAAATCCATGAAGAGTGATATGATTTTATAAAAACAATTATTATCTATTTAAATAGTTTTTCATAAAAACACCTCCTTAATATTCAATTAGTTTCTATTTCCATTTATAAGAAATTTGGTAGCCAATGAATCATTATTTAAACATGTGTAAACCATATCTTCATAATTCATTTGATACTATTCATTCCACCATTCCAATGTCTTGGTTATAATAGTAACATTTAAATAATAATAATTAGTTGTTTTTTAGCTCATTGAAGTGTATCAGGTATACTATTGAACATAGTGTTTCTTTCTTAAAACACAGGATGTTAAATCATTCCCCCCTTTTGGAAATTTCCTCCTTGCAATTTTAAAATTTGGATCTGTAACTTCATTAAAAATACCACATCAATAAAAAGGTTAATAAAACAACCACTTTAAAAGAAAGAAATTAAAGTAAAAAAGGTCACCAGAGATAACACATATTAGGGTTCTTTGTAGGAAAACATGGATATGGAATAAAAACTAAGTTTCAAGTTCTGATGGAGATAAATATAAAATATGATTAAGAGATATTTAACTACCAGAAAACTATAAACTTTTGATGGGTTAAACAGTCTTTGATTTTCCATTATGAAAAGTAAATGGAAAACTTTTTTATTTTAAGGTCATTCTCATATAGTTAAGGAATTATCTTACTACTTATATTAATAACATATGGAAACCTACTTACTTGTCATGTAGAGTTTAATTCTGTAATAAATATCTACCAAAAACTCATTTGTTCTCCAAATAATGAGTATTCAAGATGACATGGTCACACCTGAAGCACTAGAATCAACTTCTTAACGAATCACATAATCCAGAAAAGATAAACCATATATTTCTCTTGTATTTATACATTAACCAAAACTAAAATAGTTAGTCAAATATCAGATAACTCCTAAAATAATTATCCTTTATAAAAAGAAATACTACTCCTACTCTCCCAAATTTAATAAACAATACTTATAGTTCAACAAAGACCATTCAATACGAAATTTCCCTTAAAATTATTCAAAATAATACAAAGTATGATTAAAACCCATAATTCAGAATGATTTGATCACATAGTATTCCACGATAAATCATAACATTTACTTCCAAATAATATTGATTGCTCTTAAAGTCTCATACTTAAGAGTAATTAAACTAATCATATATTCTTCATGATAACTTCATCATTTCCTTAAATCACTCAAATATCCATATGTCTATAATAAAATCATATATTCTTCAAAAATAAAATTCATCCATTACTCCTAAAAGGAAATCTCACAGTATTCTATTTTCCTTAGGAATATAGTGTTCCAAGAAGAGTGAACGTCTTCCAAAATAACATTTATCATTTAATTACCAAATAATTTTCCTATACTAAGGATATCAATTTGATAAAACATATGTTCCAAAAATAAACTTATTATTAATCCATATAATCATATATATAAAAAGAATAAGTCATACTAACCAGGTACTTCACGTAGTTCACTGGTATGCAATAAATCCCAGTCACACTTTGGTTGTGGGTTCGATTCCCACACCTTTGTCTGACGTGATGGGTCGTCACATGGTCTATATGTTCTCATTTCTCAAAACCTATATAATTTTATAACCTTACCAAAATTAGATAAAATCCTCAAAAAACCCATAACAAATTTTAACCTCAAAGGTTGTCTCATACCTCGCATTTTTTATCCCAAAAATTTATAACCCACAATTTCCTCAACGGTGAATGTCTCCAAAAATACCGTTACTCACCTCAATATTTCAGATCATAAATCCTCAAAATGGGTTTCTAAGACACTGAACTTATGATCTAACATAAAATTATAAACCCATTATGATATCCCTAACACTGAAGAAAGCATCATAATATCCAAAGTTGTGTAAACCTTTCCTCTAATGCCAACTACAAGGCCCCAGACTTAAACATTACATAATATTGAGTTTTGATAAATAATTTACTTTATTTCACATTGAGGATCTTTTAAGGTTTATAATTTTAGATAATTAGGCCATAACTATTACATTACATCTGAAAAAATACAATGTAGACACTTATACTCTATCAAATTATTCACAATTATAAAACTCATTATATAAAACAACAATTATTTTCTTGGTAAAAATATTATTGAATTATTACTTTCACTCATCCTTACTTATACCTTATGAAAAACATTTCAAAAACATGGAATGAGTGTAAAAAATGTCATTAAGGAATATAAAATAAAGAATAAAATCATTATTCCATGAATATTTAAAACCCATGAAACCATTTTCACAAAATTATAATTTTCACCCTTAAAATATAAACTCTTTAACATGCCTTATGAAATCAAAATATTATTAAATAAACTCATAGAAATCAGAAATTATAAAGGTAAATTGTGGAATTAATCGCATACTTGCATTGTAACTTTCATATCTACATAGGCAGTAACCATCAAGGTTACTTTTCGAATTCCCATCAATGTGTATTCCCTAAATATTTTTGGAAAAACATTATAGTTTACCTCTATCACATTACCCAATGCATTGAAGAGATATCATGGGCTCATTTACCCTAGGTTTATCAAAGAACCACCTATATTTGGTTTATCATATAACCACCCATCAAATTTCCATGTATAATTACATAATCATAACACATAGAGGATTGAAATTATGAAAATTTCACTAATAAATAATAAGAAATCAATTCATGATATTGAAATATTCAATACATTTTCAACACCATTTAATCATTTAAAATGATTATTTTTTAATCAAAGGGTCTCATACAACATTGAAACTTTTGAACAGAATTTATAGTTTAAAATACTCATGTTCATATAAATAAATCCTTAAAACCATTTTGAAAACATGTACATTAATGAGAAATATTTATAAGAATAAATCTTGAAAACATTTAAAATGATTTTTTAGTTAAAGAGTCCTTTACCACTTGAGAAAATACTTGAATAACAATAATTAAAGAATCAAAAAACTAAAAACATATAATATAATGAGAATAAGGATTTTTTTTATATAATATGTCAAAGTGAAATATATAAACCATATAAAATTGAATTTTTTCATAATTACAAATAAATCGCAATGGAATGTAAATTGAGACAAAATCCCTTGCAAAGATCGTATCCTTAGATAAAGGATAAATCAATGACATAATTCTGTGTAAAAATATAAATGCACCGAATATAATTGGATAACAAGTTTATAACAATCATACGTCATTCACACATATTCTTGGACAAACAAAACCAATGACATGGATATTTAACTCATTGAATGGGGATTGAGTTAAGATTTCCATTAAAAAGCTATTATAAATGACGTATGAATTTATAAATGGGGTTGATTACGAGTAGAAGCAGTGTATCCACACAAATGCAAGTATAAATTAAAACATAAATAAATAAATAGTGATTCCATGCATAATCCTGGCCTAATATAATCAATAAAGTATGTGTAATCCCCAATGAGTGGAAATTGAGTTTAGAAATTCCCTTACAAAGATCATTTTGTTAATAAAATAGATTTGTTATGTGTATTCACTATAAATACACATAAATAAAATATATATAAATGATAGTATTTCAAAATTTATTTCTCACATATTCATAACATAACATAATCATGAAGTATAAGATTAACCCAAAGAATGGAAATCGGGTTAATAAGTTCCCTTACATTGAATCTGAATTGTCTCATTCATTCTTTAATTTCCTAAATAATAGACTTGGGTGAATTTATAATTTCTTCAAAACCTTTTTAAATTTTAATATTTATTTTATATCACTTATTACCATGTTATAGAAATTAGTTACCTATTTGAGTTTATATCAGACGTTTTGTCGATTTTCTATACTTTAGTCAACAATGAACATGTTTTGATGCAAATTATCCATGTTGTCATAAGTCCATTATCAACATTATATTATTTATGATATAAATATCATATATATTCATTATATATTTATTTATAATAGTCCATAACATTTGGAGATAAGTAATTAAATGCACCGTTTATGGAGACAGTAGGCCATACATACGCATGAACGCTACATTCATTTATTTTTCATAATAAAAGAATAATAATAAAATGGTTTAAATGTATATTATAATACCAGTACTATATTTAAGTCATTTATGTCTCATGGTTTTAATAAAACCATCCTTTATACATTCCATGTATATCATGAATGATTCATATCACTTTGAGGGGTGGTAGTCTACACTTCCTCAAATGAAATTATCATATTTACACATCATGGAAAGCATAAAGGTATGTTGTAAATAAAAATTATAGAATAATAGAGATAATATAAATATAATATATATCATATATAAATACAGGTCTATCATAATTTCTACCATGATAGGTGGTAAGTGAAAATTTAACAAGCATCGTCTCGTGAGGTAGTAGATCACCGTACACAGAAACTGTATGTTCATATCCATTAGATGGAGGTGTGTGTAAGTGTAGTTAGAATCCTTATCATAACAAAATAATAGTATATGGAGGATAATATTATTATTTAATCATATAATAAGATGATAATAGGGAGTGGATAAGGAATGTAATTGAAAGGAACTTGAGAGAAGACGTTACCTCTAAATTTGGTAACTTCTTTTGATTTGAGCCAGAAGGCTGTATTGAATTTCCTTCATCACAAGATAAGGATTTTATGAGGGATGGAGGGATTTTGGGAGAATATTTTACAATAATTTGGGCAATAAAAGATTCGTGATAGGTGTGAGTATGTGGGTATATGTGGTGTCCTTTTATAAGAGGGAGGAGGGGCACTTTTGGAAAGGCTTGAAATATTATTTTAATATAAATTCAATTTCAATTGAAAAAGGTAAAAAAACCCTTTAATTAAAAGATAATATGAGTCTGGTTATAATACCCATCATCCAATAATTTTAAGTCAAGTTTTGAATATTTTTTTATCCTTATCTTTTTTGTTTAACCCTTATTTTACCCTTTTTAATCTTATAGTGATATCATGTTATTTACACATAGGGGGTTAATGAAATTACTATATCATGTCAAACGACCCCAAAATGATATTTATGACATATATGGATTTATATTAAAAATTATTTTGAATCATAGATTTTTTAATATCATCTAATAAACTATTTTATATTTTAAGTTATGAATTATGTCAATTTTGGAAAATATTTATACTTTAACTTTTTTACAAATTCATAACAACTTGACTCCATCCAAAATAATATTTAATCAATCCTAACATGTCATATTCACCTATATAATTATTTTATAACATTAATTATGTTAAATAATCTTTATTTTAGTATTTATAATATCATTTATTTGAATCCTTTATAAATGAAGAAATCATTGCATCATTATTGTGTCATTAATAAATTTATTTCTTTAATATCTGTAAATTATAAATAAAATGCCATGATATATGAAAATTTTTTAACATTATAGTTAATTTTTATAGTCAATGATATCATTTACGTAACCCTATATTAAAATAGTTTTAGTAAAAGATATAATTTTATGTTTCATTTCTTTTTTACTTTAAATTAATTCTTATGACATGTAATTATCACACCCAAGTGACTCCATAGAGTCCCAAAATAGACCCAAGGATTATAATGGCCGGAAATATCTCAAAAAATTGGATTAAGTCAAGTTTTAGTGTAGTTAAATATTATTATTCTATTATTTTTTACTCTTATTTACCATATTTACCCTTTAACCTTGGTAAATAAAATAATTATTGAAGTTATTATTTATAATGTCAAAAAATTAAAGGTACCTATTTACACAATTTAGACCTTATAATTTAAAATATATAATACATTTTTATAAATTCAAAATACGGAATTGTTAGAAATTAACTTAAAATTAATTCATGTTCTCATAACCAAAAAACTAGTTCTTAAGAAATAATAACTATCAAAAGATTGACATTTGTTTATGTCCAATTTCAATGGGAAATTACATAAAATGTAAAAATGGGATTAAATGATAAAAATATATTTCATTTACACTTTAAAACTATTAACTCATATTATTTAACCATATAAATTATCTCTATAGAAAAAAAGTTGTTTTTAATTAAAATTTAGCGTATTTTTACTATTAATCAAAACATGATAGTTATCATAAAAATATCAAAAATTCAACCAAATAAATTTTTTTTCTCTGAATCTAAATAAGAAGTTTATTTTGTTATATATAAAATTTTAAGGTTTCAAAAACTAAATTGAAAAACGGTTCTCCATAAAAAGGCGGTAAAATGGCATTTTTAGAAAAATACTTCTTTTATCCAAAAAATAAATTTTTTATTCTATCATATCTATAAATCATATAAGATGAATTTAAAACATTAAATTAAATATTTAACAAATATTTTACATTTAATAAAAAACCTTAAAGAGTGATAGGATTGTATAAATAAATTTATACTCTTTTTAAATAGGTTTTCAAAAAACACATCCTTTATATTCTATTGCTTTTAATTTCCGTTTATGACAAATTTTTTAACCAATGAATCATTATTTAAACATGTTTAATCCATATTTTCATAATTTTTTTGATAATATTCATTCTCAATATTATGGTGACATTTTCATAATAATATTTAGCTGTTCGTTTAAGTTTGATGTAGTGTATCATGTATGTTATTGAGCATAGTGTTTCTTTCTTAAAACTCAGGATGTTATATTCACTCTTATATAAAATTATAACATTTCACATGGTGTTAAATCTTTTATCTTTCAATAATTTATCATAGTTCACTATAACACTTTTATATTTTTCATTGACTTCTTAATCCCAAAAATTAGCTTCTTCTATAAACCTCAATATTTAAATTAATATTCATGATTTTTATTCAAGGTAAATTCCAATTTCAAAAATGATTTAGTCCTATTTAAACTATATTGAAAACTATTTTGATGACCATTAATTACCTTATCACAATCCTAAATTTATATCTTTAATTAAATAAATTCGACAATATCATTATTAACAATAGCCTGGTAAACCATAACATTATCTAAATGAGAAATATTATCCTTGATATAGTTAATGTAATTAGAGTTTTTTAATAGAGAATCAATATTCCCATTATTCTTACATTGAATATAAAAATATTTAAATTATTTTTTGATACCAATAACTCCTTATAGTTCATAATTATATTTATTTAGAGATAGTATTTCCTACATTCTTCATTATAATAACTTTTCAATTTTATTATAATTTCATTTCATTTTTTAAAATAAAAATTTAATTCTTATCTTATTTCTTGATTATAATACATTTCCATTGAAATTAATTGCTAATTTCTTTTATTTTTGTAATATTACATCTAGGGGATACATATTTTTTTTGGTTTAATGAATGTTTATTCTCCATATCATCTCCATTATTCATTCATAGACACCTTGTTAATTTATGTTAACCATTACATCACATGAAACAATAAAATAGAAATTTTACATTAACATTCAAATTACTTCAATAGAACACATTGCATATAATTTAATGAAATTCATCATTCACATCAACATAATATTTAACATGATTGATAATCAATTTCTATATTTATTTTAAATCCATCATATTTGATGAATAACTTTTTTATCCTTATAATAATTTATTCATCTTGTAATACACCAAATAAAGTTTCCAATAATTACGATAAATCTTCCCAATATATCATTACTTATTTATAAAGGCCTTTAAATGTACAAAGATGACATGACTCTAACAATCTACTTCTCAATATTAACATTAATTATATCATCATCTTGACCATAAAGGTATCCAAAAACTATAATTATATTGTTTAAGAAACCATTGATTCTTTAATTAGGATATACCCTCATTTCTTAAAATATATTTTGAAATAATAGATCTTTTTCACCATTTACATTGATGTATTCTTCATAACTATTGTAAAACATTACCTATATTTCTTTTCTTAACATACAACTCTCCACCTTCATGTTTATTTGATTTGTAAGATCTCTATACAATTATTTGTTTCATTTTTATCAACATTTAAAATCATATTGGTTATTTTATTTAATAATATATTAGTCTAATTTCTAACTTGAATTCCATTTATAGGTGTAGAAAAATTATCAGGGCCAAGAGATCATAAATTTAATCGCATTGGATTATTCTAATAGTAATAATAAAATCCTTCCAAGAGTGGGACCGACTTTTCAGTTGTTAAATTATCAATATTAAATATTTTTTTAGGATTTTATCATCATATAGTAACATTATGACATTGATAGAATTATTTAATTATAAGGGGAAAATTTTATAGGGATGAATTATGGTAAAAAAATCACAGAATGGATTATTTTCCCTTGTTATTAAGAATACATAATTATGTATTGATACAAAAATAAATACTATTTTCCAAATAATGATTGTAAATAATTAAGAAATGAATATTTTTATGTTTCATACTCATAAAGGCTATATCCATGGAGTATAAAATGACCTTGTTTCAATGTAATAATAAATCACTAAATCAATTTTCAGATTACATGTTTTAAGAAAAGGTCACTAAAGAATCTAAGGATCGCCTCCTAATCCTATCTCTCCACGTGGTATTTTAATTTTGGGATACAATAATTGGGAAATTCGTATAAATACAATAAATAATAAATAATAAATAAACTAAGTCAATGTATGTGATTCTCATTAACTCTATATTCTTTAATAGATTTAAATATTAAATATTATTTATCTTTTCTTGTAATGTTACTACAATATAGTAAAAAAAACACGACTTGAATAAGTTCCCTTCTTATGTTCTATATTATGTCTATATTTTAACACCACACTTATTTTAAAATAAACATTTAAACATCTTCATAAAATCATCAACATGTTATTCTATATACCACCTTATGATAAGTCTTTAAAATAATCAAATATGTTTCAATTAGATATCCAATTAATAATGAAAATCATCAAATATGTAAAAAACATAAATACTTATATAATATACTAATAACAATAAAATGGTATCACAATAGGTACTATGATATTTAAATGGATTCATACTATAAATTTTCACCAAAAAAACATTGTGGTATAGTTATTTCATACCCAAAAATTCACATCCTAGGAAAAATGAGATATTATATAGATAAAAATGTAATGTTGTAATGTATACAGTTATGGATTATTCAATAAATCCTTACTAAATTATGGAATTTAGTGGCGTCCTATCCTATATAATGTACCATATTTTTATATACCCATCATTTGGAATACATTATCACACATAATTCATACACTCTTTTTATAGTTTGATTAATAGAAATCCAAATCAAGGTCATCAAATTGGATGTATCTCACCACTTATAATCAAAAATAGAAAAAAAATCTCATTACGGTATCATATTATGGTGTGGTGTTCAATTTATAATGTAATATGTTGAATAGTGGTTTTTTACTTTAACCTCACAAAACAAAGAACATGAAACCATTTTTATAATCAATGGAAGAATATATATTTCACAGTCATTCCAAATACTCAAAAACTTCAACCATGATTTAATCATAATATTTATTGTATGATTTTCTCATCCATTAAATTTTAAGATCCAAAACTCCACAAAAAATATATAAACTAAATTATTATATTGCCACATAAATATTTCATGCAATAAGTCTTATTAAAAATAATCATAATCAGTTTTCATATTCCATCACCAATTATAATTTTTTGGGAAACCTAAAATCCTTATTTAGTTATAAATATTCATTTTCAAAAGGAAATTTAAAAACTAAAACTAATTATTAAGGGTATATATACCACAAAAAAACAAAAATCATATTTTGAGTATTTAAGTTATTTTTTGAGTTTTTGGTTTGCGATCATGAATTATTTTGGGTGTTTCCTCAGTTGGGACATGGTGTCCATGTATCCAAGTCTAATTATTTCCATGATATGAGGAAATTTTCATCATTATTTAACATACAAGGGAATTTTTGTATTGGTGGGAATTACCATACCATTATAGTCCCATGAATAATTTGTTCCATATATCCCATTAATATAAATAAAAAATTGATTTATCATATATTATAAGTTAAGGTCATGGTACGTTAGTTCCAAGTGTCACACATGTTTTAGAAATGATACAGATTATAATTAGTGGGATGAAAATTTTATGAGAGTGGGATATTATATTCATATTTTTTATTTGGAAACAATTATTTATACAATAAGAAACCTAAAAATGGGAATCATTTATATGTTAGTAGTAGCTCAATCTATTTGATAAAACCTCCACATCCTAACATCATGAGGTTCATAAATGAAATCATTTGAATATGTATAGAATTATTATTAAATATTCTGAATTATTGTAATGCCCTGACCCCAGTTACCCAGATTCGGTGCATTATTGCGTAACATTGGCATGATCACAAAAGATCATGTCTCGAAAGACCGATGTGTTTAATAGCCTTGGAAACACTATATACATTCATAAATGTTACATTACATCATAAAGTGAAAAACTATAATAACATGGTCTCCATAGTCCACACTCATATCCCCTTCTGACTATCCCTGCAGTTCATTCATAAAATACTTCTTCACATCCTGGAAAATATAAAAACATTGAAAGGGGTCATCTCAGATGCTCAGTAAGGACAACAATATTGTAGAAACTTTCATAAATAAACATTAACATTTAAGGCAATGTATAACTAAAACAAAAGCCTTTTTAAACTTGAACTTCATCATAATATGGGAAAAATAAAATTAAATAATTCCATTTACTTACTCACATGGATAATCTACTAGTCGAATAATCACATGCAATATCAATAACCACTTTCATAATGATGTAATGCATAATTCTAGACTATCATAACCATGTATCCAAGGCCTCATGCCAAGACCACAAATAAGATTTTGTCAAGATCTCGTGCCAAGACACTAGTTTGCCTCATTAGACCTGCCGATGCATCGAGAAGCTATGGCGGGCTCCACCCGTCACTTATTAAGTCCAATGCATTCCTCATATGAACAGGTTTAAACATATAATAAACCATAACATAATTGTATCACATAAAACATGCATAAAGGAAACATAAGATTTCCACACTTCAATCACAAGATATCTATACAACACATTGATATAATAAAAACTTTATCAAAACCATTTTCAATACCAAAAGAAAAGAAAAGTAAAACAGGATATTTATTTTTCTTTTAAAAAACGTTCTGGATTATAGAGGAAGCCGAAACTCAAATAATAGTCACAGCGGTGGAGAAGTCATTGTCGCCTCATACATAAGAAAAAACATTCCTTTTTTCATTTAGTAAAAATGCTTCGTATAAAAAGATTCCTTTTGAATAAAAGTAAAAGTCAAAGGGGGTTTATACACCGTATAAATGAAAGTTGTGTATAAAACCAAATATGCATCAATGAATGGAGATTGAGAAAAAGTACCTTACAAAGATCATTTTTAAATAAATTAGATCTATTATGTGTATTTACTATAAGTACACATAATGAATTACAAATACAAGATAGGATATAATAATATCATGACATAATTTGAAAGTAGGATATTAACCCAAAGAATGGAAATTGGGTTAAGAAGTTCCCTTACCTCGTGTTCGACTTGACTCGATCGTTCTTTAAACTCCTGAAAAATAAACTAGAGTTAACTTATAATTGATTAAGAACCTTTTTAAATTTCATTATTCCTTTTATATCGCTTATTAGCATGTTATGAACATTATGTAATTATTTATGTTAATAATGGTCGTTTTGTCGATCTTTGGTACTTGAGTCAAAAAAAACATCTTAAAATTACAGGTTGTTCATTTTGTAAAATATCCATTATATCCATAATTATATTCATGATGTAGATATAATATACATCATATATACCCTGTATATACATTCATTTATATAATATATAGAGGTAAGAAATGAAACGCACCGTTAATGGAGACGCTAAGCCGTACGTACGCATGAACGCTACTTTCATTTCTATTTAGTATTTAATGGAATGAAGTTATAATTATATAACGGTATAATATAATTCCAGAATAATATAATTTATAATACCATTTACTCCATCCATTATACATCCCACATATGACATTAACGATTCAAATCACATTGAGGGGTCAGTAGTCCGCATTTCCTAAAATGAAAATATCACATTTACCCATAATGGAAATCATAAAGTTATGAGATAAATGGAAAATACATAAGCTTAAGTAAAACATAAAAATATTATATATCATATATAAATATAGTGACATCTTAATTTCCACCATTTATGGTGTTATATGTGTGTTGAACAATCATCGTTTCGTGAGGCAGAAATTCGCCATCCACAGAAACAGTATATTCATTACCCATTATATGTAAATGTGTGTAAGTGTATCTCAAATACTTCTTATGAAAACATACTAGTATATTTTAGGATACTGGTTTTGTTACATAAGAAATGAATAAAAAGTGTTTAGGGGGTTGGATAAGCATATTAAAACAAAATAACATAAGAGAAGACATTACCTTAAAATCGGGTAACTCTTTTTTGATTTGATCCAAAGGCTTCCTTGGGAAGAATTATTCCCAAAGTGAGGCTTCTAGGAGTAATAGAGGTATTTTTAGAGATTATTTGGGCAGATTTTGTCTGAGCCAAATGGCTTGATGGTGTGAATAAGGTGGTAGAGGTGGGGGCCTTTTATAAGAGGAGAGGTGGGGCACTCTTGGATAGTAATGAAATGTTACTTTATTATATAATGCGTTTTGTATTTTAAAGGTCCAAAACATATATCATTAGAGGATAAGGTGATAAGGGTTAGAAATATACTCATCCAATAGGTTTTTGACAAGTTTATGTCTTATATTTTACATTATCCTTCCATTTTATTAAAATCGTTAATTAATGAGGCAATCGCTTCATCATCATCGTGTCATAAATAATTTAATATATTTAATATTTAAAAATTATAAAAAAACTCTCATGATGTAGTAAATCTTTTTATATTTCTACTGAATATTTATAGTAAAAATTATGACTTGTATAACCCCATTAAAAAATTGTTTTAGTAAAAGTACTCATGTTTGTGACATTTTTATTTTAACATTAAATAAAAAGTTTTTAATGTCATTTTCCTACCGAAGTGGCTCCATGGGGTCCCTAATTTGACCCATGGATTGTCTTGGTCTTCCATGACTCATCCAATAGGGGTAGGACAAGTGTAAAGGTATTTTCATATTTTTATAATATCATTTTTACCTTAACTTTTACTAATTACCTTTAATCGCGATTAATTAAACTTAAAAGTTACTATTCACCAAAAAATTATTTTAATCGAATTGAAAAACATTTTAATTCATAATGACAACCATGTATGTCGGATTTTTTAAAATCAAATCACAGAAGTGGTAATGTTTCATTGAAATGAAAAATCCGTTTTTTAACTACCACTTAGTGGTTTCACTATTCATCAAAGATTGAAGTTTTTCAGAACAATGCCAAAATTTCACCCTAAGCTATAATTGATATTCCGAATTCAAAAATGATGTCTATTTTACACAATTCCAAACATATAAGTTTCATTTATTTAATTTTATAATTAATTATCACTGCCATAACAAATAGCGTGTTTTTAAGAAACAATATATATCAAAAGATTGACAATTGTTTATGTCCAATTTCAAAGTTAAATTAATTCTAATGACCACCATTGGATAAAATGGTAAAAATATATTATAATTATACTTTAAAACCACTCAATAGTACAATTTATCACTATAAATTATTTTTATTAAAAAAAAAATTTAAGTAATTTTCACAATTCATAAAAAATTTGAAGTTCTCAGAAAAATACCAAAAATTCAACATAGGCTAATTTCGATATTACAAGTCCAAAAATGAAGTCCATTTTGAAATATAAATTATATATAATTTCAAAAAGAGGGTAGTACTATTCATAACTGCTACTTTGATTGGTCGCGGTGTGTTAGAATCACGAACTTGCGTACAATGAAAGCTATTGCATTATTGAAAGAGAAGTGTATCGTAAAAGCTTGGGGTGTTACATTCTCCCCTCCTTCAATAAATTTTGTCCTAGAAATTTGATAATTTTCTTTGAAAATAAAAGTTTGAAAATATAAAATACCTTTGTGGAAAACCCACATCGGAAATAAGGTTAATAGAATTTAGCCTTAATAAGAGGGAAAGGGAAATGAAAAAGTCACCACCAAATTATGATCTCGCTAAGGAGAACATTGGTTGAAATTAGGGACATATAATTGGAGAAAAACCCTAAATATTTGTAGGGAGTTATTGAGGTCATCAATCACAAGCAAGTGTAAAATTGAGGGCCTCAAAGCCTTCAATCTATGTTGATTTAAAATATTATCAGTTCAACAAGACATAAGGTATTAGGATAACACATTTTCTTGTTTTAATATCCCTTTACTAAAGTTTAAGAATTAATTTATTCATAGAATAAGAGATAGGTATATATATATTTATGCTTGAAAAGTAGAGTTTCAACTTTCAACTAATTTCTACCACAAACTCATCTTTCACTCAAAAAGATAATACAACTAAAAAATATTATATTTATCCTAATATTATTAGGTTAAAAATATTAACACATACCATTTAGATTAGGAAAACTATTTTGTAACAACCAGGGACTTCCTGTAGGCTAGTGATAGGTAATAAAGGCCTATCGCACTATGGTTGTGGGATCGATTCCTGCAGCTTTGTCCGACGAGATGGGTTATCCCCCAACCTACATGTTGTCCTTTTCCTAAAACAATAGTATTATAATATTCCAAAAATAACATTCATAAATGTTTTAACCTTAAAAAATACTATCCAATGTTCAACTTAATCCATTCCAACCTTATATAGTTATCCAAAATACCTCTGTCCAGACTTTCTCTAAAAGGTCTCTAAATTCCAAAATCAATTGTAACATCAGATTCCCCAAACAAGGTAAAGTTTTTCTTATTGTCACATACTAAAAAATTTGATTACCTTCATCATATTAAAACCTTAATGAAATTAGAAAGTACTACAGTACAATCCTTATATATATCACATTATTCTTATAACCAGAATATAATCCTTGAGTCCAAAAGCACCAATACATTATTTATTCCACTTCAACTGTATTAACAGCATAAGATTGTCCTTGATCCCTTGGCCTTTTATGAGGTTAGTTTCTTTTATGCTTAGGACATTCATTTGAATAATTCCCCATTTCCCTACAATTATAGTATTCAACATTGATAGCCTCTTTCTTTCCCTTGCAATCACACGCCTGGTGACCTTTTTCTCCACATTTATAAAAAACTCCCATTCCTTTTAGGCATGTAACGGGGTGATTCTTCCCAGAATTATCACATAATGGAAAATCCTTCTTTTCCGTTTTCCCTTTATCTATCTCTTGTTCCACCGTTCTCTTATTCTCTTTCATTACTTTATGGTCATAAGATTTAGAGAATTCCTTTTTCTGTCTTGATATAACACGCGACTATATCTTCGTACGTTGAGAAAGATTGTGATACTAGTGCTCGGCGGAGAAATGGTTTTAACCCATCAAAGAAACGATCGATCTTACTTCTTGGGTTATGTATATAATCTAGAGCATGCCTCGCTAACCTTGTGAAGTTATCCTCATACTTTGCGATATTCTCATCCTCCTTCTTCCTCAGACTCAGAAATTTCCTTTCCATATCTGCTCTATGGTCAAGAGGGAAGTATTTTTCTAAGAAAAGATTTTTGAACTCTCTCCATTCCATACATGATACTTCTTTATCATCCTTTGTATTTTGAATCAATGACCACCATTGATCGGCATCTCCAGTGAGGTAGTAAACTGTCATGATAACCTTCTCCCTTTCGCTACTCCCCAAGGCGTGGAATATTTTCTCTATGGAGTTTATCCATTGCTCAGCTACTAATGGATTTGTACCCCTATTAAATTTTGGTGGTTCTTACCTCATGAAGCTGTCTAACATTGATCCTCCATATGGCGGATCAGGGTGCTCCATACGAGTAAGGTTATTATTCATAACCTGAGTGAGTTTTCCCAGTATGGTAATAAGTTGATCCGCACTAGTTGTATCTCCAGCTCCACAATAATTATCTTGAGCAGGAGGGAAATCCCTACATGGAGTGCGTACATTGATACGGTTTCCATTCCTTCCACTAGGCGCCATTTCTAAACAATGGAATAAACTAGATTAGTTTATGAATTAAAATACATAATTCCATAATTGTAAAACACATAACATTAATTAAACTATTTATGGATATAATCCATAATCATAAAAATGTTTTCTTTGAGGAAGTATATACTCATAAACCCTTCATAATGGTTGGTAAAGAAAATGAGAATTATCCTAAGTGTATCCCCCGGGAGTGTCGTAACCAAGAGTGCAGCAAGGCCCATTGTCGTGCACTAGTTCCCGTTCGAGTCAATATCAAAGCGGTGTTTTCAGGTTTTACCCCTAGGTACATCTGTTCCAGAGCCACCTCTACCTGCTCGTATCAAGACAGGGATGTATTTCTTAGAAAACTCACAAAATCTCTATAATACCATAATTCTAGGATGTTCATCTATACTAGTCCTCAATGTCTATCTTAGGGCTATGTGTTCTAAACAGAGTTTATCTAAATCTAGCTTCCAAGGTTAGTACTAAACTACCTTTGATACCAACTGTAATGCCCCGACCCCAGTTACCCAGAGTCGGTGCATTATTGCGTAACATTGGCATGATCACAAAAGATCATGTCTCGAAAGACTGATTAGTTTAGTAGCCTTGGAAACACTAGATACTTTCATAAATGTTACATTACATCATAAAGTGAAAAACTATAATAGCATGGTCTCCATAGTCCACACTCATATCCCCTTCTAACTATCCCTGTAGGTCATTCATAAAATACTTCTTCACATCCTGGAAAATATTAAAACATTGAAAGGGGTGAGCTCAGATTCTCAGTAAGGATAAAAATATTACGGAAGCTTTCATAAATAAACATTAACATTTAAGGCAATGTATAACTAAAACAAAATCCTTTTTAAACTTGAATTTTAGCATAATATGGAAAAAATAAAATTATATAATGCCATTTACTTACTCACATGGATATTCTACTAGTCGAATAATCACATGCAATATCAATAACAACTTTCATAATGATGGAATGAATAATGCCAGACTATCATAACCACGTATCCAAGGACTCGTGCCAAGACCACAAATAAAATTTTCTCAAGACCTCGTGCCAAGACACTAGTTTGTCTCATGAGACCTGCCGATGCATTGAGGAGCTATAGCAGGCTCCACCCATCACTTATTAAGTCCAATGCATTCCTCATATGAACAGGTTTAGACATATCATAAACCATAACATAATTGTATCACATAAAACATGAATAAAGGAAACATAATATTTCCACACTTCAATCACAATATATCAATACAACACATTGATATAATAAACTCTTTATCAAAACCATTTTCAATTCCAAAATAAAAGAAAAGTAAAACATGGCATTTATTTTTCTTTTAAAAAAAACTTATGGCTTATAGAGGAAGCTGAAACTCAAATAATAGTCGCAGCGGCGGAGAACTCATTGTCGCCGCATACGTAAGAAAAAAAATTCCTTCTGTCGTTTAGTAATAATGGTCGTTTTGTCGATCTTTGGTACTTGAGTCAAAAAAACATCTTAAAATTACAGGTTGTTCATGTTGTAAAATATCCATTATATCCATAATTATATTCATGATGTAGATATAATTTACATCATATATATCTAGTATATAAATTCATTTACATAATTTTTAGAGGTAAGAAATGAAACGCACTGTTCATGGAGACGGTAAGCCGTACGTACGCATGAACGCTACTTTCATTTCTATTTTGTATTTAATGGAAGGAAGTTATAATTATATAAAGGTATAATATAATTCCAGTATAATATAATTTATAATACCATTTACTCCATCCTTTATACATCCCACATATGGCATTAACGATTCAAATCACTTTGAGGGGGCGGTAGTCCGCACTTCCTAAAATGAAAATATTGTGTTTACGCATAATGGAAATCATAAAGTTATGCCATAAATGAAAAATAAAGAAGCATAAGTAAAACATAAACATATTATATATCATATATAAATATAGTGACATCTTAATGGCCACCTTTGAAGGTGTTATATGTGTGTTGAACAATCATCGTTTCGTGAGGTAGAAATTCGCCATCCACAGAAACAGTATATTCTTTAACCATTAGATGTAAGTGTGTGTAAGTGTAGCTCAAATACTTCTTATAAAAACATACTAGTATATATATTTAGGATACTGGTGTTGTTACATAATAAATGAATAGAAATAGTTTAGGGGGTTGGATAAGCAAAATAAAACAAAATAACATAAGAGAAGACATTACCTTAAAATCGGGTAACTCTTTTTTGATTTGAGCCAAAGGCTTCCTTGGGAAGAATTATGGCCAAAGTGAGGCTTCTAAGAGTAATAGAGGGATGGTTAGAGAGTATTGGAGCAGATTTTGGCCGAGACAAATGGCTTGACGGTGTGAATAAGGTGGTAGAGGTGGGGTCCTTTTATAAGAGGAGAGGAGGGGCACTCTTGGAAAGTAATGAAATGTTACTTTATTATATAATTCGTTTCGAGTTTTAAAGGTCCCAGACTTATATGTTTATAGGATAAGGTGATAAGGGTTCTAAATATACTCATCCAATAGGTTTTTGACAAGTTTATGTCTTATATTTTACATTATCGTTTCATTTTATTAAAATCGTTAATTAATGAGGTAATCGCTTCATCATCATCGTGTCATAAATAATTTAATCCATTTAATGTTCAAAAATTATGAAAAAAATATCATGATGTATGAAATATTTTTAGCTTTATAATGAATATTTATAGTAAAAAAGATGACTTGTACAAACCCATTAAAAAATTGTTTTAGTAAAAGAACTTATGTTTGTCAAATTTTTATTTTAACATTAAATAAAAAGTTTTTAATGTCATTTTCCTACCAAAGTGGCTCCATGGGGTCCAAAAGTTGACCCATGGATTTTCTTGGTCGTCCATAACTCATAAAATAGGGGTAGGACATGTGTAAAGGTATTTTTCTATTTTCATAATATCATTTTTACCTTAAATTTCACTAATTACCTTTAATCGCGATTAATTAAACATAAAAGTTACTATTCATCAAAAAATTATTTTAATCCCATTGAACAAAATTTTAATTCCTAATGACAACCATATATGTCAGATTTTTTAAAATCAAATCACAGAAGTGGTAATGTTTCATTTAAACGAAAATTCCGTTTTTTAACTACCACTTAGTGGTTTCACTATTCATCAAAAATTGAAGTTTTTCATAACAATGCCAAAATTTCACCCTAAGCTATAATTGATATTCCGAATTAAAAAATGATGTATATTTTACGAAATTCAAAAAATATAAGTTGCATTAATTAATTTTATAATTAATTCTCGCTGCCACAACAAATAGCGGGTTTTTAAAAAACAATATATATCAAAAGATTGACAATTGTTTTTGTCCAATTTCAAAGTGAAATTAATTTTAATGACCATCATTGGATAAAATGGTAAAAATATATTCTAATTATACTTTAAAACCACTCAATAGTATAATTTATCACTATAAATTATTTTGATTAAAAAAGTAGTTTTTAAGTATTTTTCACTATTCATAAAAAATTTGAAGTTCTTAGAAAAATACCAAAAATTCAACATATGCTAGTTTCGATATTCCAAATCCAAAAATGAAGTCCATTTTGAAATATAAAATATATATAATTTCAAAAAGTGGGTAGTACTATTCATAAATGATACTTTGATTGGTCGCGGTGTGTTAGAATCTCAAACTTGCGTACAATGCAGGCTATTGCATTATTGAAAGAGAAGCGTATCGTAAAAGATTTGGGTGTTACAATTATTTTTTATATTTTATAAGTATTTTTTGAGTTTTAAATAATGGGATAAGAAAATGAATATTTTATTTAATATTTATAAAAAATTCAGTGGGTGTGTAGGATTTTCCCATAATGTGTATGATTTGTAACACTAGGGGAATAAGATGATGAAATATTGAAGCATTATTTCATATACATTAAATGTGAACCAAGAATAGTTATAATTTTTTCATAGGGATAGATTAAGATTTTATTTTCAGTAGTTGTATTTCATGATTGAAAACCATTAATATCATAAATAATTACCATAAATTTATACTTTATTATTTTTTAAATCATTCTCATTTCATTCCATCAATATAGGGAGAGATATTTAGGGAACCCTTAGGTTTACTTGATGTATTCTCAAAATTTGGATCTTATTTTTACATAATATTATGGTGTTTGAGGTTCATAAGAATAACATTTTACATTCCAATCTCTTTTATCCTTGTTCCATCTTGTTTCTCTAATGAAAAATTAATCCAATCCAAAAAGGGTTTTATTACTTATAATAATGAGGTTAAATAAAATTATTCATATGTTCCTAGGTTTCATCAGAGTACTAATAGATATTATATATCTATTTTAGAAAATTGGTTTCAGTCTTATAGACGAAGGAGTTATGTAGTCTATTGTGTACTCTATTTTTTTTGTCAATTTACATCCTCTTGAAAGTTGTGTTTTATAAAGAACACAATAATTAGTTTTAACATAATTTTTTTTAATTTATATTTTTAATGATATTTATAATATATGAATTTTAAGATAGTGGAACTATGGGTTTAATATGATTTTGTGTTCTTTTTAGAAAAACTAAAAAAGGAAAATGTATTTTTGATCTTGGAATAATTTTGATTGTATTTATTAAATTATTTTATATATATTGATGAAATTTATTAAGGGAATAATCATAGGTGATGTATTTAATTTTATTATGATGACGCCTCAATAAAATGGGGATTTCAGGGCTTATGTTGTTCTTTTGAGAGATGATTTAAGGCTAAAGTGGTAATACCCAACTTGTTAGGAGGTTTACCTAATATATTGATATAAAAATATTATGGATTATTTAATCCATGTATTTTTAAATATCAATGGGGGTGTCAGTTGAATTCATTCTAATAATGGGATTTATGAAAAAAAATTAACTGCTTCACATAAATCATTTTATATTGATTTCTACTAAATTATTTAAAGTTTATTAAATAAACTAATGTTGGTTTGGAAATTTCTATTAGAATAATAGAAGATATTATTTTTTTATATAACTATAATTTTCATGATAATTAATTTTTTATATCTTCCTTAGTTTAATTACTCACCCCTAATCCCATACCTAGTTAAGCTTGTAGATTGTGATAATCCAGATAATGGTATATGAAAGACATCTTTATTCACCTGTGATTTATCTTTGAAACATCAATAGGAATACAATGTTAATGAGGCTTGTTGGATATTTTCTCATATGTGTTAGTATAACGTGGTGTGGTTAAGTAATATTCCTTATTTTTTATATTCATTATATGGCCACTTTGGCCATTAGTTTTTATCATTTATATTTTAGGTTCTATGTTTAGTTCTATAAAATGTTTTATCCATAAAAGTTTTCAAAATTCAAAAAAAAATCAATTTTAAATTTCTAAATGTATCTAATTTTTATTAAAGATTTTAATTGGAATTGTGATTGTTGGTAATATTATGGTTTTGTATTTATAAGTGGGATCATGATTGGAATGAAGCTCTGGTGCACTAGTCGGAAACAAAGTCATTGGGTTATGTTTCGGGAGTTTTGATATGTTTTTAGAGAGGGTGAAATATTTGGTGACACTATTTAGGGGTAACTATATGACTCCATAAGTGTGAAGGGGTTTCTAGTTCAATTTCTATAGAGAATAGTTTTTTAATGGTTATTGAGAAGTTTTGAGGAAATAAAGTGAATGAAAGGGGAGAATTTGTGGATCAGTTTTTATTGATGATTGGAACATGGTTTTTTTCAAGGTTGTAGATAAACTATCAAAAATGAATCTGGATGGGTATGTGGAAATTCACACTATTGGAACAATGTTTGGAAATCTATGTGGCCTAGATGATTGAGAGGAGTGTTGTTTGGAAGAGTCTACCACACTGTTGGTGCATGGTTTTGTAAGATATTCCACCAAACCATGAATATAATTAAAAATTGTTAAACTAATGTCTCTACATACCCTATTTTCATTAGGGGTGGCCCACTTTCTCCAAACTCACTACATCCTATGATCCAATCTCTTTTCCCCCATATATATCCTCCTTAACGACCCTAAAGAATGAGTTTTTAGTGGCCCATTTCAATAATTTATGGCCTTTATCCAACTCTATTGGCATGTCGTCTTCTCTTCGTCACTTAAACATTAACATTAGTTACCTAGTATCGGTATTTGGTGTCGATACCACTAGGGATTGGTGGAATTAGACGAACATCAAGATGATTTCTAGTTAGTTTCATAGAAAATCTTCGAGGATTATTTCCACACATCACCATGTTTTGGTTCGTTGAGTTGTGTCATCGTGGTGATTTTTGTAATCAATTTAGATAAAATTTAAATTAAATTAATGGTGTTTTTATCATTACATATTATGGAATTTCTCACTAATGGTGACTAGAGATCCTATTATACCTCTTTTAGGTTGTTTTATTTAGTACTGGTGTAACACAATGACATTATGTGTTTTCACTAAATATGTATTAGTTGAATTGAATTATTTACTTAATTATAAATGATATAATAAATTAATTGTTGATGTTTAGATAGAGTTATGAGATTCTGGGTTTGTGATTATATAGAAAACTATTGGATGAGGGTAGAATTTTTTGGATTGGCCTAGTCATCAATTTTCCCCCTTGTAAATAGTTAGTTGAAACATCAGTTTGATATTTTTATCTCATATACTTGCCTTATTGATTATTTTTCTTTATATGTTGTATATGGATTTTACTGATCAATAATGAGGGTTATTCCCCGGGTTAATTTAATCATAATTATTTTTTTAACTAAATCAAAACTTTTAATTAAAATGATCAATTTTTAGTGTTCATGAATAAACCTTGTGTGCAAGCCTGGTGTCTTTGCTACCAATTGTTAAGACCATGACTATTGAGATATTATGTAGTCTATAGACCTTTATAGATGTGAAGCTGGAATTAATGAGATTAATTATACTATGTGTGGGGAATACTGAATTATCTAATCTTGAAGATATATTTAACATCAAGATCCTGGGTTGTTTAATCTATGGAGGAGAACATTTTTTTCACATATATTTGTTAAATATTATCAATATTTGGGTGAATAGACTGATCTTCTTCTATCTGATGTGGCTAAGGGTAGGTGGTTATACCTTATGTAGTCCAATACTATTAGTGGTTAGCGGAAATTCCTAGATTTACTTTTTGGATTGAGATAGGATTTGGTTCATCTCTTGGATGTTACTATTCTAGGATGACTACATATAGCTAGTGAGGATATACTACAATGTTAATTAATTTATAGGTCACAATTTCATTAGAAATTCAAGTGTTAACCCAAGACTAATCAAATATAGGGGACTATTTGGGGGTTCTTATACTATATTGAGTACCAAGGGACCCCAGTGGGTTCTTGTTGTATACGTGCCCTGTGTTGGTGTGTGTGGTTTTCGGTAGGGAATATAGTGGTTTCCACCTTAGAACCCTAGAAACGATTTGAACAAAGGTATCTATGGTAGATGAAGTGAGTTAGGAGTGTTTTCCACCCCTATTTTACATACACTTTGGTGATGTTCACTGTACAACCTTTGGTAGTTTTGATGTTGTACATATGGTATAAAATCAAGTAAAATCATACCATTTGATACTATCCAAATCATGTTTTATTGAACTCTTCCATAGGTATGGATATAATACCCCTTTTGGTTGAGTGTGCATATCTCAGACTAGGTAATATTAACCTTATTAACCTATAATCTCTATATGGCCCTGAGAAAGGAATATTACACCACGTGATTGACTATTCCATGGGAATGGGTAAATTACCCCTTGTCGGATAAGGCCATGTGTCATTGGGATGTGTATATTATGCTTATTTTTTTTGATCTCTAGATATCCTTGGGATTGATATATCAATCATTGTGTGAGACTATACCATAAGGATTGGTATATTAACTCTAGTTGGATAATACCATAAGTCGTGAGGATAGGTATGGTACCCTCATTGGATTAAGCTCTTTGAGTGAACTGGGGATGGATATGTTTCCCTCAAATGCACACAACTCTACGAGATCACCAAGTAACACTTGGGTATTGGTAAAAGAAACATGTTGGAAGGAATGGTCATAATGACATTCTCAAAGACACCGCTGAAATAGAAGAACTAGGTATGTTCAATCATGGTTTCATATATAAGTACATTTACTTGTTATTGTATTGAATCATTCATTGTGATGTTCTTAGAGGCGCTCTAGGATTAGGCCAAAGAAGGTTTATTCTATATATAATTACACAGTTACCCTTTTTATTTTAGTTTATCATGTCACATGAACATAAATGATCATAGGTTGGTCAGTATAGTATTGTTTTGGTGGGTGTATACTAGCCTATTTACTCACACCCTTATTAAGATACTACTACACATGGGTACCAGAGAATACGTTTAATTGGTTACAGGCGTAGGTTGGGATGAGATACGAAGATGATTGAATGGGATGTCTCAGATAAGAAAATGGTTTTTTGGATGAGGATTATACATGGGGATTTCACAGATCTAACACATTTATTATTCTATTTTGTTTATATGGTTGGACTAGTAGGATACCATTTTTATACATAATGTATGGCTTCTTAGGCATTTACTAGAACTCATTATTATTGGTTTTTTTATTATGATTACAAATTAATTTTTATTTATGATATTTGGATATTTCATCTATTATTTTACACTATGATATAGTGGGTATATCTTCCCCACAGTACCATCTTCAACCCAAAATTCTAGTCAGAAGACTATGAAGTATGGGGAGGAATTCCTGAGGTAGTGTTGTGACAATCGATCTGAATACCAATATATGGATGGGGTGGTAGGATTTTATAAAGTAGTATCAGTGGGATTTTATTTTTCTTAATGAGATTTTAATTGCTATTAAGGGTACAAAAGAATGTGTGATAGCCTATGGTGAATATCAAGATATTTCATCGAGAATACATGTTTCAATGGTAATTCTAGGTTACTAGAGATATGGGATTATAATTATGGTTTGCAATGTTATGATTTTATATGATTTTAACCTCATATTAATCACATGGATGTTTTTTGTTCTTGATTTGTTATGGATCTCTAGATCTATTCCCATTCATAAGAGTCTAGTGATTGGATTTTTTAACTATCATATAAAGGAAAGATGCATTTAATGAATTATATATTCTAGGTATGGGTCACATGGACAATATTCTAGATATTGTACTACTTTAGTGATCATGTGGTTCAGTTTATTAGAGTCTTAATAACTCCTCAAAAAAAAATTTTCTGTATAAGTAATTTTTCACGTTCTTATTAGTTTTTATAACTCATATTTTTCTTTTTACAGTTGGTGATGTCAACCTATTATGATATAATTCATGAAAAGGATAACTTAGTTTCTCAATTTATGGTATAGGGAGTGACCCTTGTATGTATGTATAGGAATTTTATAACTACTTGCTGAGAACCTTGTGCACCATCATCATTTATGTTCAGTTCTTTAATGTTATTTTAATGTCATATATAATTTATTCCCACATAGATAATAATTCCATTATACATAAAAAAAAACCTAGTTATGGTTCCCTTGATACAAGTCATCTTGGATGATACCACTTGTTATAGAAAGAGTCGAAAGGAAATTTTTTATCCTCCTAAGATTAGTCGTATGTATGGATGATATTGAGGATTGTTTTACTCCATTATATTCTTTGTGGGTGAGTCATATGAACTTGATACATTGTATGTGACGTTATCATGGTTATTTATTTAGGTTTTTGATTATGATTACCTAATGTAAATGTTCTGTGGGTTTCAGGGTATGTTTTAAAGGGAAGGAAGATATATCAACCCACCTTTTTATTACATGACTTTTCATTATATTTTACAAACAATAGATCTTTAATGTCTAGTGTCTTGGAAATAAGGTATATAAAAAATGAATAAATATAAAAAAAATTAATCCTATTGAAAGGCTTCTTGAAAATTTTATCCTATGTTAAATTACTGCATCTCATAACCTAGGTACATACAACAATGTAAAGGGTTACAATAAGGCCCAGTAAGGGAAAACAGGGAAAACATTATACATGTGAACTTGAGATAATACATTAATAACATTAAGAAATATCATAAAGGCATGGGAAGAGACATATAATGATATTAATAACTTGAATAATATCTTGAATATGTTTCTAAAACATTTAATTTATACATTCATATGAATATCACCATGGTTTATCCCCAAGGTGTCATAAAAATTTTACCAAGGTTATTCACCAAGGTACCATAAAACATGTCATCTATAGAGATTAATTTCTTTACCCAATACATTGGAGATATATAAGGGAAAAACATTAATATGTCTTTATTTTTATGTTATCCATATAATTCAAAATAAATAATTTCATAAGTAACCAAAATATAATCAAAGTAATGGGTTTCATATCAAAATCGTGTCATTCTAAAATGTGATTAAAAAAATGATCATTATGTCATTTTTAAGCCACAGAAATAGAATGAGGGTTTTATGTATGTAAATTATAGAATAAAATAAATCATTCTTCTGTCAGGATAAATACCCCAAGAAATGAAATATGTTTGGGGTATTCATATAATTAAAATAAAATAATTTCTGGGTAAAAAAGGAGAGATTTTGAAGCAAAATTTCTATAGCAAACAGCTATGAAACATCATTTTATAAAACACTAAAATGAGAGGGGAGAGGGTTAAACCATTCATAAAAGACTAATAATATATTATAGGGATATAATATTTTGGAAATAAGAACATGGTATGTAAATTTTAAATACATACCACATAAAAGAGAACTTGAAAGGAAAAGAGAATTGGAGAATTCCCTTGTGAAAATTCGGCAGGCTAATAGCGTTACTTAAAACATCAAAAAATTGAGCTGATAAGAGAAAAAATGGTCTTCCATAATTTGGAAATAAAATGGAAAGAAATAAGGATATATTATATCATACCCCAACATAATAAAATGGAAACAAAAATCCATAACATAAAAGAAGTCTTTCACTAAAAGAGAAGGGTGAATGGTTCCCTTGCCTTGAAGAGTAACTTCAAAAAATAAAAGGTTGGGACCTTGGGGGATTAAGGGAAACATGGGATGAAACCTTGGGAGGTAATAATACTAGATATTAGTTGAGAATGAATCCTTAATGAATGTAATGAATGAATTTTATAGCATCCCACCTTTTTATTACATAACTTTTCATTACATTTTACAAACAGAGGATTTTTAAAGTCTAGTGTATTGGAAATAAGGTACAAAATACATGAAAACATATAAAAATTCATTTAATAATATTAAAATAATTCTTTAAAATCACATACTATGTTAAATTACTGAATCTCGTAACCTTGGGACATACATCAAAGGAAAGGGTGAGCATAAGGCCTAGTAAGGGAAAATAGGGAAAACAATTTACATGTGAATTTGAGAGAATACAAAAATAAGATGAGGAAATATCATAAAGGCATGGGAAGAGACATATAATGATATTAATAACTTGAATCATTTATTTAAAATGTGGCTACAACATTTAATTTATTCATTCATAAGTATATCACCAAGGTCCATCCCCAAGGTTTCATAAAATATTACCAATGTTATTCACCAAGGTATCGTAAAAAATGTCATCTCTTGATATTAATTTATTTACCCAGTGCATTGGAGTGATATTAGGGAGAACCATTAATATGTTTTTATTTTCATGTGATCCACATAGATCATAATCAAACATTTCATAAATAACCCAAATAGAACAAAATAAATTGGTTTCATATCAAAGTCGTGACGTTTGAAAACATGATTAAAAACATGATCATTATGACATTTATAAACCACATAATGGGAATTAGGGTTCTATTTATGTCAATTATAGAATAAAATACATAATTTCTATGTCATGATAAATAACCCTAGAACTGAAAGAGTTTTTGACTATTCATATAAGGAATATAAAAGAAGTTCTTGATAAAAAAGAGAGATATTTTGAGACGAAATTTCTGTAGCATAAAGGTTATGCAACATGTTTTAGGAAAACATTCAAATGGGAAGGGATAGGGTTAACCCATTTATAAAAGACTAATAATATAGTATAGTTACATAATAAATTAAAATACGAACATGGTATGGAAATTTGAAATGCATACCACATAAAATATAACATGAAAGGAAAAGAGAAGTGGAGAATTCCATTACCAAAATTCGGAAGCCTAATAGAATTACATAAAACATCAGAAAATGAGTTGATGAGAGTGAAAAGGGTATCTCATCATTTAGACATAAAATGGTCAGAAATAAGGATATATATAAACAAACCCCAACATAATAAAATTGAAGCTAAAATCCATAACATAAAATAAGTCTCTGACTAAAAGAGGGGGGTGAAAGGTTCTCTTACCTAGAAGATTAGTTTCAAAAAATTGAAGCGTGGGACATAAAAGGCTTGAGAAAACCTTGGGAGGACTTATTGGGAGATAAAAATACTATATCCTTGTTTAAAAGAAATTTTTAATCAATGTAATGAAGTAATGGGTTGGTATTTATAGAAAAAGTGAGGGAATGTTTTATCAATTTCCAAGGGACACCTCATTTGTGGTATCTACAAAACCATGGGTTTGCACATGGTATTTAACCATGGTTTTGAACAATTGGGACACCTCATATAAAATTTTAATTTAAATGAGTCAAGAATCATTTTAAATTGCATATTACATCATCATGATTTCATAAAACACCCAAAAATTCAAAAACTATATTTTTTACTATTCATCGAAAAAAAATTAAAAACATTATAAATTCACCCTAACCTGATATAGATGTTATGAATTAAAAAATGAATTCTATTTTTCGAAAAAAAATTCTCTAAATATGAGATATATAATTTTTCATTAAAATCACTATTTACCTGGAAAATACTAATACATAACTAATAATTTCTTGAAATAGTTATTTACTTATACTATTATATCATATTACAATTCAAGATGAGTAAATTATATTTATACTTAATTATGTTTTTTACTATTACATTGGTCATATTACTATTTTTAAGGGTAATATTACTATTTATAATTTACTATTCACCAAAAATTTATTTGATCTTATCAGACTCTAAATTTCTTAATGATCACAACTGTAGATGTCCATTTTTTGAAAATCAATACACAATATTAATTATTTAAACTATAAAACAAATTAAAATGCACTTTTTTTAATATTAATCAATAATATGAAACTTCTAATAGATAAATAAAAAATTATCCTATACTTATTTTCAAATTTTAAATTCAAAAAAATGATGGTTATTTTAACATAATAGGAAATAAAAAAATTATTTATACAAAAGGATTACTTAAAGTAACTAAGGCCTCATTACATATCCCCTTATAACACCTTCATATAATTAAGAGTAAGGTGTGCAATGGTGATAGAATCTTGGTGCGTCCTGAACAACATTTCCCAAGTGGTGATTTTTATCCACTTGAACTTCTCTCACAGGTGATTCCATTCAAGCTCAACATGTTGAAGATCATCTTGTAATTGGTCCATATCAAAGCCTAGTGATTTTACCTCCTTCCCAAGATCTAACAGATGGGATTCATATGGGCCAAATCTACTAGATTAGGCTATCAACTATTCTTTCTGTATTAATTAACCATTATCATTTCTATTTATAATTAATAATTATAACGTTAAGACTTTAGTTTCTAACAGTCATATGGAAAAATGGTTAGAATTAACCAATGGTTATATAACTGTCGAAACCCAAAGGTATAATTTCAATTATAATCACTTCATTAATAAAAGGATTTAGTTTTTTTGAATACAAAATAAGATTACACACAAATATCAGGAAATAAAATGTTATTCAAAACTTCAGGTCATTACATTCTTCCCCCCCTTAAGAAATTTTTCCCTTTACATTTCAACACATACCCTGAGAAGAGAAAAGGTTTTGGTACATCTACCTCATAGACTCCTCTAGTTCCCACATGGCTTCTTCATATTTTTGGTTTGTCCACAACACTTTAACAATGTGGGTAATCTTGTTACGTAGAACCTTGTCTTTATGATCCAAGATCTCCACCAACTTCTCCTCATAAGAGATGTCATGTTCCAGTTGTACCACCTTAGGATTTAGTAAAATTGAAGGGTCAGGTATGTACTTCCTCAAGATGAATAAATGGAAGACATCATGACCTTGTTCTATATTTGGAGGAAGTGGAAGCCGATATGCCACTGCTCCAATATAATCAAGGATTTCATAGGGGCCAATGTACCTAGGGTTGAGCTTCCCTTTCTTCCCAAACCTTGTGTCTCTCTTCGAAGGTGAAATTCAAAGAAATAATCGGTCGCCAACATCAAACTCCTAGTCCCTTCGATGGATGTCAGCATAGCTCTTTTGCCAACTTTGAGAAGACTTAATGTCTTGTTGGATGGTATGAACCTTTTCTATCATCTCTTGCACAAGATCAGGCCTAATAATCTTTCCCTCATATTCTTCATCCGAACACATAGGATTTATATATCGCTTCCCATATAGAGCTTCATAGGGTGACATTTGAAATTTTGAATGGAAGCTTTTGTTGTAAGAGAACTCAGCTAATGGGAGGGGTTGATCTCATCCAACTTTAAATTCCATTGAACATGTTTTAATTATCCCCTTAAGTGTATAAATGGTTCTTTTAGATTTTCCATTAGTTTGAAGACGATAGGATGTAATAAAATTCAATTCGGTACTCAATTCATCTTATAGACTTCTCTAGAATTTTGATGTGAACCTCAGATCATGATCAGATACGATAGAGAGTGGTACCGCATACAGTCTTACAAATTACCTTACATAAATCCTTGTAAGTTTTTTTGGAGAGAAATCTTCTCGAATACAGATAAAATGGGTAGTCTTGGTGAGGTGGTACACTATTACTCATATAGCATTGTTTCCTCTAGAAGTTTTTGGGAGTCCCGTGACAAAGTCCATAGTGATATTGTCTCACTTCCATACTGGTATGGGTAGTGGTTGTAATACCCCTTTAGAAAGATGTAGCTCTGACTTCACTTGCTGACACACTCAGAACCTTGTAGTTTAGTTGGAAATCTACCTTTTCATTTTATCCCACCAAAAATGATCACCAAGGTCTCTATACATTTTTGTGCTTCAAGGATGTATAAAGAATGTATAGATATGAGCTTCATTCATCAACTCATTCTTTATTTTATGAATTGATAGAACACATAGTCTTGTATGAAATTTCAGTACACCTTTTTAATAAATATTAAACTCATGAAACTTCCCATCCTTCACAGCCTCAAACTTCTTCTATAACAAATTATATTCTTTCTGGGCTTTCTTGAGCTTCTCTAGTAATAATGATTGAGAAATCATTTGGGATAGGGTTTATGATGTTCCTTCCCTTATAATTCCTAATTCTATTTTCATTAGGTCTTGGATCAAGGGATATATTTTAATCATCATCATTTCCCGAACAATAGGGTCCTTCCAAATTAATACTTCTAAAACTATGTTCTCTCTTTTGAGATGATAATGAATTTATTTTAGAAAAATGGAATTCCCAGGAGTGGCCTTATTGAACCCTCCACACCTAGGAACCCCCTCCCAACTAATAGGTTATCCGGAGAAGCCTCGATCGGGAAGGAGCCATTGTCAGTCAAGATAACAGAGCGTCCCCATGGGGTTACACATCGATCAGCGATAGTTCGGCACAACAATCCATCAGCTAGGTGATGTGCGCCCTTTCTTCCCACCCAGTGAGACACCAAGTGACCCAGAAAGATGAGTGGTAAATGGGAGGCGGAAAGTCCCCCAAGACTGGGATCCAAGGAATCGAACCCAATACCTCACCGAACGCCATTTTTAATGACCTGAACAATCAGTATTTAATAATTTACAACCATCTGATATGTCTCATGTTCAATTCCTTTTGTGTGAAAATATACTTCAAACATTGATGGTCTATGTATATATCACATTTCTACACATAAAGATAGTTCCTCCATATCTTAATAGAAAAAACAACTTTAGAAAGCTCTAGATCATGCGTAGGATAGTTCTTCTCATGAATTTTCAACTATAGAGATGCATAATCAATCACCTTGTCATTTTTCATAAGGATACACCCAAGCCCTTTAAGAGATACATCACTAAAAATAATGAATCCTTCTATCATTTAGGTAAGAGTTATCACGGGTACAATAATCAATCTTTTATTCATCTCATAGAAACTTTCCTCACGCTCTCTTTTTTCTAAATGAACTTAACCCATATTCAAGTTAACATGGTAAATGGATTACAAATTTATGAAATTTTTTTTCACAAACCTCCTATAATATCCCACTAATCCAAGGAAACTATGAATCTCAGTTATTGTTGTAGGATAAGACCACTCCTCTACAACCTTTTTCCTTTCAAGTTCAACTACGATTCCGTCATTGGTTACAATGTTCCTCAAGAAAGCAACCTCTTGTAACCAAAATTCATATTTATGGATCTTTCCAAAAATCCTCTCCTTCTTTAGTGTTTGAAAAATAACCTTTAGATGATCCTTATGCTCCTCGAAAATTTTGGAATATATCAGAATATCATCAATAAAAACTACCACAAAGTTATCAAGGTAGTCCTTAAATATTCTATTCATCAATCCATTAAAATAAAATGATCATTAGTCAATCCAAATGGCATAAAAAAATCATAATGACCATATTTTGAATGGAAGGTTGTTTTTGGAATATCTTAATTATTTAACCTATGTTGATGATAACGAAATCAAATATAAATCTTATAGAAGAATTTATCCCTACAAAGTTGGACAAATAAGTAGTCAATTCATGGAAGAGGGTATTTGTTCTTCAATTTGATCCCATTCAGTTATCTATAATCAATGCATAGCCACCTTGATCCATCCTTATTATTCACAAAAAGAATAGGTGATCCCCAAGTAGACACACTGGGTTGATAAACCACTTTAACAAAAGATCTTGGAGTTGTTTCTTTAATTCATCCAGCTACACATTTACGATCCTATATGGGTTCTTTGATATCTGATGAGATCCATATATGAGTTTAACGAAAAACTCTACATCTCTTTCAAGGGGTGGTCCAAGTAACTCCTTAGAAAATATATCAATGTATTCTTGGATGATGGGGACATTCTCTATCCTTATACTCTCATTTAATTCTTTTTCATCACTAATCATCTCCATAAATAATGATATAGGAGGTTCTTCAAGACAATGATTAGTTTTAGAAATCTCTCCTTGTAAGATAAGTATAGGTTTCTCATTCAATTCGTCTGAGATTTCCTTGCTTTTGTATTTGATATTAGCATTATACTTTCAGAGCCATTCCATCCCTAGTATAATGTCAAATTCCAAAATTGGAATTACTAATAGATTTGCGATAAGACTTTTCTCACTAAAGTAAATATTAGAGTTTGGAAATATTGTTGATGCTTTAATAATCCCTCCAAGAGTCATGACTGATAACTCTACTTTTATCAAATCAAGGGTTGAATCTAAATTCTTTACAATCTTGGAGGAAATGAAGGAATGCATCGAATCAGAATCAATCAAAGTACTTTCTAACATTGAGAGAACAATAAGAGTACCTGCCACCTAATAATTTAGAGCATCAACATCATCTATCATGATATAAAATGCACAACCTCGTTCACTTTTACGTTGGTGAGGATAATGGTAATTCCCCTCCACTTCCCTCAGATTTGGAAAATGATTGGAAAAGTTCTCAACATATCCACAAATGAAGCATTGGACCTTAGGTAGGGCTTGAACTATATTCCCTTTTTGTTAGTGTTGGGAAGTTGAGGATTCACCACACTGTGATAATTCCATGAAATATGGTCATCTCTTCTACACTTATAACACTTCCCACTTCTGAGTAGGCAGTCCCCCAAATGATTCTTCAAACATTTATTACACATGGGGTGTTTCAATTGCTTGCCTCTTCTTCCTTGATCAAACCTCCTCCCTAATCTTGGATCCATTGATCTCTTCTTGACATTTGATTTCTGAGACCATTGCATCTCACCAAACTCTAATTAGACTTTCATAGTACTCTACACAATCTCCTCATAGCTATCATAGTCTCGGTTGGCTATATTCTTCTGCAGATGAGGTCTTAGTCCACCAAAGAATCTATAAAACATCCCATTATTATCCAGGAAAAATAATGAGGTGTAACGAGAAAGTATTTTTAAGCTCATCTTGTAGCTTACAAAAAAATTCATTCTCCTTAAGCTTCATCTCAAGAAACTCCTCCAATTTTGTTCTCATTGAACAAGGGAAACACTTTTTGAAGAATATCCATATGAACTCTTCCCACTCCAAATATTCAACCTCCACTATTGGCCTCATGTTTTTAATTAGTTCCCACCACTGATCATCTTCTCCCTTAAAGCGGTAAACATATAGGGTGACCTTTTCTTGTTTTGAATAGTATAGCACAGAAACGTTCTTCTTGATAGAGCTGATCGATAATTCAGCAATCAGTGGGTCAGTAGATCCACTAAATTCTGGTGGTAATTGATGCATAAAGGACTCAATAAAAATTTGTTCCCTTCATGGTGAAATCAATCTCTCATCTTGATTCAAGTTATTTCTTATAACTTGAGCCAATTGGTTCATTATTCTTGTTAAATTTTTCATTCCAACTTCGATAAGATGGTCGTCACTGCATAGTCCATTGTTGTCACCAATTGCATGGTTCCTCTTATTTCCCTCCATTTAAAAAAATAATAAAACCTTAGTGATATGTTTATTTAATTTACGAATATTTTAACTATAAAATATTTATATGACTTAAAACTTCATGCTTAAAAATATTATTCTTAACAACAGTTACATTTCACTATAAATCCTTCACAATTATTTATAAAAATCTCGTGATTAACCAAACATAACCCATATAAGTGTCAAACCAGGTGTGAATCAAGCCCCATCGTTGTGTACCAGTTCCCATTTTGATTCTAGCTCAATGTGGTGTTTTTGGGTGTCGCCCATAGATACATCTGTTCCAATTCCACATCCACTTGTTCGTATCTAGACAATGATCTATTTTTTTGGAACCCACTTGCATAATACTTCACAAAAAATCTTGGATGTTTTACTATGTTTAAACTATTCTATAGGGTTCTTCCTAATATTTACATATCCTAATTTCTAATAATAACTAAACAATTCTTTGATACCAACTATAACATCCCTCATTTTTATAACATAACATTTCATTACATTTTACAAACGACGATCATTAAAATCTATTGTGTTGAAAATATAGTACATAATAAATGAATACATCTAAAAATTATTTTAATATTATTGAAATGGTTCTTGAAAATTTCATCCTATGTTCAATTACTGCATCTCATAACTTGGTGATATACATCAAAGGAAAGGGAATACAGTTTACGTCTAAATTGAGAGAATGAAATAAGAACATGAAGAAATGTAATAAAATAATGAGAAGAGACATATCATCATATTATGAACATGAATCAAATCATGAAAATGTGGTTGTAAAATTTAATTTATACCTTCATAATAATATCACCAAGATCTGTCCCCAATGTGTCATAAAAAAATACAATGGTTATTCACCAAGGTATCATTAAACTTATCATATCTAGAGATTAATTTATTTACCAAATAGATTGGATCACTATCAGGTAGAACCATTAATATTTATTTATTTTCATGTGATCCACATATTTCAAAATCAAACATTTCATAAATAATCCAAACAGAACAAAGGAAATGGGTTTCATATCAAAATTGTGATGTTTTAAAAAGTTATTAAAAAGATGATCATTATGTCATTTTATACTCATAGAAAGGGAATGAGGGTTTTATTTATGTCAATACTAGAATAAAATAAATAATTTTTATGTCATGATAAGTACCCCTAAAAATGAAAGAGTTTTAGGGTATTCATATAAGTAAAATAAAAAAACATCTTGATAAAAAGAGAGAGATTTTGAGATGAAATATTTGCAGCATAACGGCTATGCAACATGGTCGTAGAATAAATTAAAAAGATAGGGGATAGGGGTAATTAATTAATAAAAGGATAATAATATAGTATAAGGGCAGAATAAAATTTAAATAAGAACATGGTATGGAAATTTTATTTAAATACCACATAAAAGAAAACATGAAAGGAAAAGAGAAGTGGAGAATTCCCTTACGAATATTCGGTAGCCTAACGACGTTATTTAAAACATCATAAACTGAGTTGATGAGAGAGAAAAGAGTCTATAATCATTTGTAAATAAAATGTAAATAAATAACTATATGTAATAACATACCCTAACATAAGAAAATTAAAACAAAAATCCATAACATAAAATAATTCTTTGACTAAAAGAGGAGGGTGAATGGTTCTCTTACCTTGAAAAGTAACTTCAAAAACTCGAAGGTTGGGACTTTTTGGGCTTCACAGCACATTTGGAGGAATCCTTGTGGGGTAAAAAGACTAAACATTCATTGAGGAGGAATTAGGAATCAAAGGAATGAATGAATGGGTTGGTATTTATAGCAAAAGTGAGGGAATATTTTATTAATTTCCAAGGGACGCCTCATTAGAGGTAATTGAAAAACTATGGGGTTACCCATGGTATTTGCCTATGATTTTTGCAACATGGGACACCTCATATAATATTTTAATCCAAAAGAGTTGAAAAAATTTTAAATTACATATTTCAGAATTATGATGTCATAAAACACACCAAAAACTCAAAAATTGTATTGTTACTATTCACCGAAAAACAAAACATTTTACAAAAATAACATAAATTTTACCTAACCTAATATAGATTTTCTAAATTCATAAATAAACTCCATTTTATTAAAATAATTTTCTAAATATGAGATATTTTGTTTTTAGGTAAAATCACTATTTATTGGAAAAAGACTAAAACATAACTAATAATTTCTAAAATAGTTATTTACTTATGCTATTATATCATATTACTATTCAGAATTCCTAAATTATATTCATACATAATTAAGTGAGGTTTCTATTCCATTGGTCAAATTACTATTCATAAGGGTAATATTACTATTCATAATTTACTATTCATTGAAAAATAAGTTGTTCTTATCATATTCTAACTTTCTTACTGATCACAACCATATTTGTCCCTTTTTTGAAAATCATTACACATTATTATTTATTTAATTTATAAAAAAATTAGAATACTATTTTTTTCAATATTCATCAATAATAAGAAACTTCTTAGAAAAAACTAAAAATTCTTCCTATATTTATTTTGACATTTGAAATTAATAAAAATGATGTTTATTTTACTATAATAAAAATTAAATATTTTTTATACAAAAGGATTACACAAAGTAACTAAGGAATCATTACATAGCCCCTTAAAACACCTACATAACACCTAAGAGTAAGGTATGGAATGGTGATTGAACCTTTGGGTGGCTCGGACAAAATTTCCTGAGTGGTGATTTTTATCAGCTTGAACTTCTCTCGTAGGAAATTATTTTCAATCATAACATGTTGAAGCTTAGTTTGGGCTTGGTCCAAAGAAAAACCTAGTGATGTTACCTCCTTCCCAAGCTCCGACATAAGGGCTTCGTACGGCCCGAGTCTACTGGATGAGGTCAACGACTCTTCATTCTGTATTAATTAACCATGATCATTTGTAATTATAAATAATAATCATAATGTTAAGAGTTTATTTTCCAATGATCATATGGACCAACGGTCAGAATTAACAAAAGTTTATATAACGCTCAAAACCCAAAAGCCTCGTTTCATTTATACTCAACTCATTATTAAAAGGATTTAGTTTTTTTGAGTAAAAAATAAAATAACACAAAAAAATCAGGAAACAAAAAATAATTCAAAATTTTAGGTCATTCCAAATGGCTTGGAATTTATAGAAAAAGTGGGAGAATATTTTATTAATTTGCATGGGATACCTCATTAGTGGTATTTGAAAAACCATGGGCTTCCCCATTGTATTTTCTAATGGTTTTGGCCACTTGGGACACCTCATATAATATATTAATCCAAATTAGTTGACCAACATTTCTAATTAGATATCACATCATTATGATGTCATAAAACACACATAAAACTCAAGAACTATTTTTTACTATTCACTGAAAAATAAGAAGTTTTATAAAAATATCATAAATTCACCCTAACCTAATATCAATGTTATAAATCCAAAAATGAACACCATTTTGTGGAAATAATTTTCTAAATATGAGATATTTAATTTTTAACTTAAATCACTATTTGCCTAAAAAATAATAATACCTAACTAATAGTTTCTGAAATAGTTATTTAATTATGCTATTATATCATATAACCATTCAAGATGCCTAAATAATATTTATACTTAATTAATTGATGTTATTATTCCGTTTTTATATTACTATTCATAGAGTAATATTACTATTTATTATTTACTATTCACCAAAAATTAAGTTGATCTTATCAGACTCTAAATTTATTACTGATCACAATTGTATATGTCCATTTTATGAAACAAATTACACATTATTAATTATTTAAAGTATAAAAAAATATTTTAAAATACACATTTTTTCAATATTCATCAATAATTTGAAACTTCTTAGAAAAACTACAAATCCATCATATATTTATTTTGACATTTCAAATTCTAAAAAATGATTCTTATTTTACCATAATATGAAATAAAAATTTTATTCATAAGAAAGGACTACTCAAAGTAACTAAGGTGTCATAACATATCCCCTTATAACACCTTCATATGACCTAAGAGTAAGGTGTGAAATGGTGATAGAATCTTTGGGTGGCTCAGACAACATTCCCCGAGTGGTGATTTCTATCAGATTGAACTTCTCCCGTAGATGATTTTGTTCAAGCTTAACTTGTTGAAGCTCAGCTTTGGATTAGTCCAGAGAAAATCATAGTGATTCTACCTCCTTCCCAAGCTCTGAAAGATGGGCTTTATACGGCCCGAGTCTACTAGATGAGGCCATCGACACTTCATTCTGTATTAATTAACATTGATCATTTGTATTTATAATTAATAATCATAAAGTTGAGAGTGGAGTTTCCAATGGTCATATGGACTAATGATCAGAATTAACCAATTGTTATATAACCGTCAAAACCCAAAGGTCTCATTTCAATTATACTCACTTCATTAACAAAAGGATTTATTTTTGTTGGGTACAAAATAAAATAACACCCAAATATCAAGAAATAAAATGTTATTCAAAAGATTGGGTCATTACATTCATTCTCCATTAAAAAAATTTCATCCCTGAAATTTCAACTTGTACCCTAAGAAGAGAAAATATGTGTGTACATCTGCCTCATATACTCCTCTGGTTCCCATGTGCCTTCTTCATATATGTGGTTCCCCTGCAACACTTTAATATTGTGGGTAGTCTAATTGCATAGAAACTTGTCTTTGCGATCCACGATCTCCACCAATAACTCCCCGTAAGAGAATTCATGTTCCAATTGTACCACCTCTGGATTTATTGGATTTGAAGGTTCAGGTATTTACATCCTCAAAATGGATATGTGGAAGGCATCATGAACTTGTGCTAGATTTTGAGGAAGTCCAAGATGGTAGGCCACTGCTCCTACAGGGTCAAGGATTTCATAGTGGCCAATGTACCTAGTGATGAGTGTCCCTTTCTTCCCAAACCTCATGACTATCTTCCAAGGTGAAATTTGAAGACAGACTTTGTCACCAAAATCAAACACCAAGTCCCTTCAATATATTTTTTCATATCTCTTTCACTGACTCTAAGAAGACTTAATGTGTTGTTAGATGGAATGAACACTTTCCATCATATCTATCACAATATCAGGCCCATTAATCTTTCTCTCGCCCTCTTCAGCCAAAATCATTGGAGTTCAATATCACTTCCCTTATAGAGAATTATATGGTTCCATTTGAATGCTCTGATATAAGTTGTTGTTGAAATAGAACTCAACTAATAGGATTTGTTGATCCCATTCCCCTTTAAATTCCATTGAGCATGTTCTCAGCATATCCTCGAGTGTCTGAATTGTACTTTTTAATTGACCATAATTTTGATGGTGTTGGGCCATATTAAAATTCAATTCCGTATTCAATGAATGTTTAATATTTCTACAGAATTTTTATGTGAACCTCATATCACGATTAGATGCGATAGAGAGTGGTACCCCCATGCAGCCTTACTACTTCCTTACGTAAATCCCGACAATTTTATCAAGAGATAAATCTTCTCGGATAGCGATAAAATGGGTAGTCTTGGTGAGAAGGTCCACTATAACATATATTTCATTGTTTCCTCTTGATTCTCTTGGGAGTCTAGTAACAAAGTCCGTAGTGATATTGTCCCAATTCCACGCTAATATGGGTAGTGGTTGTAAATCCCTTTATAAATTTATCGCTCTACCTTCACTTACTGACACACCAGGAACCTTGTAGTGAAGATGGAAATCTACCTTTTCATGCAATCCCAATATATATTATCATGATGGTCCCTGTAAAAAAAATTCTTCTAGGATATATATATATAAAGTAGAGCTATGGGCTTCATCCATTATCTCTTTCTTTATTTTCGGAATAGCTGGAACACATAGTATTGTACAAAATCTCAGTACTCCTTCTTGATCAATATTGAAGTCATGAAACTTCTCATCCTTCATAGCCTCAAAATTATTCTATAACAAAATATATTCTTTCTAATATATCTTTATCTTCTCTAGTAATGACGGTTTATAAATCATTTGTGATAGGGTGGATGATATCCCTTCCCTTATATATCCCATGTTTATTTTCACTAGATCTGGGACCATGGGATATCTTTCAATCCTCATCATTTCTAGAGAAACAGGGTCCTTCCTACTTAATTCGTCAATGACTTTGTTTTCACTTCCAGGATAATAATGAATTAAACAATCTTAGTCTTTAAGAAGTTCCCACCATGTACTCTATCTCATGTTCAGTTCCTTTTGTGTGAAAATATAGCTCATAATTTTATAGTCTATGTATATATCACATTTCTCCCCATAAAGATAGTTCCTCCATATCTTTTGGAAAAAAACAACTATATCAAGTTCTAGATCATGTATAGAATAGTTATGCTCATGATTTTTCAACCATCGAGATGCATAGGAAATCACCATGTCATTTTTCATGAGGATTCACCCAATCTCTTTCAGAGATGAATCATTATAAATAATGAATCATTCTATGATTGAGGGTAGAATTAATAAGGGTTTAGTAACAAATCGTATCTTCAACTCTTGGAAACTTTTCCCACACTCCTTTGTCCAGATAAACTTGACCCCTTTTCAACTTAACTTGGTTAATGGATTATAAAGTTGCGGTAGGTTTTTCAAAAACCTCCTATGATATCCTGCTAATCCAAGGAAACAAAGAATCTCAGTTATTGTTGTAGGTTGAGGTCCCTCCTCTATAACATTTTTCTTTGTAAGGTCAAATGTGATTCCATCATTAGTGTAAGAACCCATTTCTTATTCTTATGTTACAGGTTTAGTCTTTTCCTTTTTCCTTAAGTATTTTTGAGAAAATAAGGAAAATAGGGAAAAATCCCAAATTTTGTGACTACACGCCGTGTACTTTTCCACACGCCATGTAATTTGGTCGTGTGGGATGAGTACACAGGGCGTGTAGGTCTGTCGGCGATGAAGGGTGTAGAAAATGACTACAATCCATGTATAGGTTATATACACACCATGTATCCAGTCGGCATGTGAATAGTAAGGTGGTGGAGGTAGCTGCCAGCGGAGCGACAGTACACTCCATGTAATCAGGAATACATGTCGTGTACTCATGTCGATGTTTGAACAGTGCCGCGGTGGAAAGAAACCTCCATAAGAACAGTTTAAAAAATGAAAAGTATAGGTCGTGTACTTGAGAGTACCTTCCGTGTAGTTTTTTTCGCTTAAAATAGGCAGTATCCTCCTCTGTTCATAGAGAACGCTTAGAATGCTATTTGGGGCTCGGGAGGATAGCCAAACCTTGGAGGATCAATCGATCATGCATCGGGAATTTATTTCTGCTTCTGTCAATCACGTTGGGACCGTATGTGTAAGCCCTCCCCTCTCCATGCGCTGTTCTTACCAATTCTTCCTCTTAGCGATGTTATTTATGTTTGAACAAGAATTATCTTATCCCAGATCTACATCGTCCTTAGACGATTCGGGGGGTGTCGTTCACATATACCGATCAGAGACAATTGAGGTAGGTGGTCTGGTGTTTTAATTGCAACTATTTTGTGTTTTTTGTACCATTGTGCTACTCGCCCATGTTTGGGGTGTCGTATGGATGAGGCCTTGCTTAATTAAATACCTATAATTTCATAAGTAGTTTAATGAATATCTATAACAGTTGGACAGGATCATTTATTGGATCCAGGGCCACCCCATGGGTGTGTTCCCTTATTTAGCCGTTAGGCCAGGATACCTGAGGGTATGCTGTGATTTATCATGCTTTGAGTTTTCTTGATAGGTAATGTATATAAATGCTTGATATGTGTTGGGCTCGGCCTGGTTACTTTATTCTGTTCCGCATGAGGGCAAGGCCTGAGGGAAAGGTTCTGATTAGCCTGAGGGCATGGTTCTATTAGCCTGAGGGCAAGATTCTGATTACCTGAGGGTTTCATTTCAGTTTGGCATGAGTGCAAGGTTCTAATTATCCTGAGGGTGGGGTACTATTTAGCCTAAGGGAAAAGTACATTTGAATATTAACTATTATTATTTTTTTGTGGAACTTTATAAGAGATTTTTGGTTGAGACTGATTCTCAAGAACAAATAATTAAATTATATTTAATTGATAAATAATAAATGGAAATGGAAATATGACTAGTAAAGTTAGTTACTTTTGATTACTGATTAGTTTATTGAATTTACTACTGCACACTATTGTTGCGCATTTTCACTGACAGTTGGGAACGGGCCTTTCGTGGTTGCCTACTAGGATTTATTTCTCCCCCCCCCCTATTTGGGTCATGTCATCATCCAAAACAGATTACATTTCTGCATGTGTGGATAAGGGAAAGGGTCCCTATATAGGTACTTGATTATAGTAGAGGAGTGGGAGAGCATGGGACTGAGCTTCGGCTTGCGATGTTGTTGTGTTCTGTTTACTCTTTTTTGTTTTTTTTGTTGTACCTTGTACCTTGAGTTATATTTTATTGTATTGCAGTGTATCCTATTCTGGATGCTTTTATAGAATTAGTGACCTGATTCATCTTTATATATAAGACTGCTGATTCTCTTTTACTTCAGTTTTCCAATTCAGTTGTATATTTTTTACTACTTCCGTGGTTTTATGTTTATATAATTTATTCCACTGCACTACACTTTGAAAAATGAGGGCATATTTTCCCCAATATCAGTACTTGGTCCTCGCTTCTAGTCGGAAGCCTCTGGAGTTTGGGGAAATGTGCTTGAGGTCATGTGACCAACCGGGTTCAGGTCACCCGTTGAGTGGCACCCGGAACATGGGCGTTACAAAGTGGTATTAGAGGAGTTCTTTTCTCTTGACCTACTATTTGGCGCCTATAGCCGGGGATATGATGGAATAGGTACTTGTTAATAAGTTGTGTTTGGGATTAGCTAACCCATGTACATGGAAAATCCAATTTAACTCATGTTGCAATTTTTATGATTTTGGAATTTTACGATTGATTTCATTTTCACCGTTGGGTGATGCACTTGTGGTGTGCTATTATATTTTTATATCTGGGTTCTATTTAGATGCATCCCGATGAGATAAGGGTATTCCATCTCATGCATCATTTTGGAACTTGTTATAATCTCATGAAATGCATAGTTTCCATGCCATGTAGGTGCATTAGAAATTGCATGTCGTTGTGATAGTTGTTGTGCTAGAACAGAATGTTGTTGTGATAACTGCTTTGATAATTACCTACTCTTTTATTGGGTATTGTTGTATGAGATTTTTAATAGAATGAATTCCAAACTTTGGTTATTGAGGAGTATGGTCCCTCATTAACCGGAATTTTGGGGATCATCAACTTTTTATAACACACATAAGACGCCAAAACATTGATTCACAAGGAGTATGGTCCCTCACAGATCGGAATTTGGCACTTTGGTGTTGGTTTCAGTGTTTTATGGGTTCCAAAGGAGTTTTTGAGGCTTACTGTCTGGAAAACCCAGCATACCCACCATATAGTTCTATGGACACACGCTGTGTGTTTTTCAGTTCGGGAAGAAATGAAAACTTTTTAAGTACACTCCATGTACCCTCAGTACACACAATGTAGAATCTTCCTGTGTCATAGGCTGTGTCAGTGGGGGAACGGGGTAGAAAATGGCTTCGGAAAACACTCCGTGTACCAGTTATACACGCACTGTAGTGTTGACCCGGTGTCTGCCTGTGTAACTAACAACACAGATGAAGGAAACCTTAACACATACACAACGTGTCTACCTTGAACATGTCGTGTAGTCTGACTCAGGTACCCGGTCTTGTCACTAACAACATGGGTCGGTGAAATCTTTCCTAGTACACGCTGTGTCTGCCAGGAACACGCCGTGTAGTGTCAGCCGAGTAGTCGGCCGTGTCACTAACGACATAGACGGTTCGAATCTAATTTGTACACATTGTGTCCTTGTGGAACATTCCGTGTAGTCTGAGCTGTGTACCCGGCCATGTAACGGAAAACACGGGTCAGTGAATCTCGTCCAGTACATGTTGTGTAGGTATTATACACGCCATGTTGTTTCATTTAAAGGAGATTTTTGTGGCTAAGCCATGTAGAGGGACTCAGGTAGGGAATAATATTCAAGTACATGTCGTGTGTGTGGACAACACGCCGTGTGTTTTGGGTTTTATACGACTAGTTTTTGCAGAGTACACACCCATGTGAAAGACTTTAGGAAACACGCCGTGTAGTTATTATACACATCGTGTAGTATTTTTTAAAAACATGAATATTTTCATTTCCTTATTCTCTTCTTACACTCCTTGTTTTTAGTCCTTGAAAATTCTTGATCTAAGGCATGTGTTTGAAAATGTAGCTGCATGCCACCGAGATGACCTTGATTTGTTCTCCAGGTGAGCGGCAATGACTATACTCCAAATATGGTAGGACAGAGGCTACCAATGGATCCTCCCACAGAGCTAGATACGGTGCCAGCCATTATACCGGACACTCGCGTGGATGCGCAGTTCCATGAAGGCTTCAGGTGGTCCATCTAGAACTTCCAGGGAGCACCGCAGGCCACCACATCTATGGAAGAGTTGACGAGTATCTTCCAGCAGCACCATCCGCCTACGTTTTCAAGGAATGGAGGACCGTAGGCTGCGGAGTTGTGGCTGGATTCTATGTAGACTATTTTTGAGAATCTAGAGATTCCTCCAGGGAGGAGGGTCAAGAATTCTACACACATGTAGTGTGATTCCGCCAAGAGGTGGTGGGATGTTACCACCCAGTCAGAGCATCACAGAGATATGGCATGGAAAGATTTTCAAGCATTCTTCTACGAATTTTTCTTTCCTGAGATTCTACGAGCAGATCGAGCTGGATAGTACATGAATCTACAGCAGGGCACCATGTCGGTGATGGACTATTCTGCTCACTTCACTGAGCTTCATCTTTTTGCACCTGTTCTGGTGGGTGATGAGACGTTGAGGGATAGATGCTTTGAGGATGGTCTTCGGTATGAAAATCGAGCCCTGGTGAACATTTTTAGGCTTCCTACATGACATGATATTGTGAACCAGGCACTGATTACTGTGAGGAACTTGCAGGAAACTAGTGGTGCAGGCCAGGGCAGTTTAGCACTAGTTTCTGGTACTATTTCTACCGGTAAGAGGAAGTGGCAGATGGATTTCTCTCATGGTGGTAGTACTAGCTAGAGGAATTCTTCAGGTGGGCCAGTTATCTGCTACAAGTGTGGTAAAGAGGGGCACAAGAGACCGCAGTGTCCACACGACCCAGTGGAGTGTTGAGCTTGCGGAAAAGATAGGTCATCTACAGCATTTCTGTAGGGCGTTCCTACCAGTGGATAGTGAGAGGGGTTCTGTACAGACTCCACATACAGAAGCAGGGCCAGCAGCTTCTTACCAGTCTGGGAATTGGGATATGTCAGGAAGTATAGGTAGAGGTGGTGGTCATGGTCGTGGTATCTAGACACCAGGATCTCAAAGGCAGTAGGGCGGGTCATCTCAGGGTAGTCAGGATGTGTCGCAGGGCCGCGGCACTGGGCATGCATATTCAGTGCAACCGATCCAACAGGAGCAGGATCTCGGACCTTCCACTGTCATAGGTACTATTCTAGTTGCTTATGTTTTTTCTTCGGTACTTTTCTATATGGGTGCTACACATAGTTTTATATATGTTCCTGTTGTGGAGAGCCTTGGTCTCTGTGTTTCTTTTTCTTCTAATATTATGACTCTAGACACTCCGTTGGGGACTAGAACGGCTGTTGTTCATCTGTGCAAAGAGTGACCTCTAGAGGTTGGTGGGTGTCACTTTCTATGGGACCTCTATGGTTTAGAGATGATGAGAAATGACGTCATTATCAGGATGGAATGGTTGGTACACTTTTGAGCCTTTTTGGATTTCTATCTTTGCAAGGTGAGTTTCATATCACTAGAAGGTGGAGAGTTTCTATACAAGGGAGAGTGGGATGTCTAGGAGAGTCAAGATGAACATGAGTATCATGGGTGAGGTGGAGTGATAGTGTAGATTGCGATCTTATATATGGATGACCAGGGGACATGTCAGATGGATTTCCATCCAGTAGTTGATTGTTTCAGGGATGTCTTCCTAGACGACTTTTCTGGTCTACCTCTAGAGTGTGAGGTGGATTTCTCTATTGATCTTGTGCCAGGAGCGGAACCAGTGTCAATTCCTCCTTATAGGATGGCTACACCTGAGTTGTAGGAGCTCAAGAGGTAGTTAGAGGAGTTACACGTAAAGGGTTTCATCTAACCTAGTACTTATCCTTGGGGTTCACCCATCCCTTTTGCTAAGAAGGTGGACGGTACCCTCAGTATTTGTGTGGATTATCAGAATTTGAACTAGTTGACAGGTAAGAACTGATATCCCTTTCCAAGGATTGATTATATTTTTGATCAACTTCGAGGAGCACAAGTGTTCTCAAAGATTAACTTGAGATCCGGATAACATCAGTTACACTTTAGACCATCGGAAATACTTCTTACAGCTTTTCGGAGAAGATATGGTCTATTCGAGTACTTGGTTATGCCGTTTGGACACACGAACGCGCCATCATTTTTCTTGGCTCTAATGAATCATGTGTTCCATCTTTATCTGGATTCTTTTGTGCTAGTCTTCGTGGATGACATCTTGGTGTACTCTCACACTCGACACAACCATGGGACCCATCTTGATATCATTTTGAGTACACTGAGGGAGCATCAGTTATATGCTAAGCTCTCAAATTGAAAATTTTTGATAGACCAGATACACTTCCTGGGTCATATCATCTCAGAGGAAGGAGTTTCGGTAGATCCAGATAAAGTGAGAGCAGTATTTTCCTGGGAGCAGCCTAAGAACATGTTTGATATATAGAGTTTATTGGGGCTGGCTGGTTACCACAAGAATTTCATACAAGACTTCTCCCACTTAGACACGTTGTTGACGGGTTTGACTAAGAAGGGTTTGAAGTTCGGTTGGTTTGAAGGTTGTGAGACAGTCGTTCAGGAGCTGATGGGAAGGTTGACAGCAGCACTAGTCCTGATAATTCTAGAGTAAGAGAAGAGCTATATAGTTTACAATGATGCATCAAGTATTGGGCTGGGAGTGTTCTTGATGCAGGGTGATCGAGTTGTTGCATATGGGTCTCGATAGTTGAGGCCACAAGAGAGAAATTATCTGATACATGATCTCGATTTGGCTGCAGTTGTGCATGCGTTGCACTGTTGGAGTCATTATCTTTTGGGATAGCATTTTGTGGTTTTCACTGACCACAAAAGGCTCAAATATATCTTTACCCAGCGTGACCTGAATTTGAGATAGCAAAGGTGGATTGAATACCTTCAGTCCTTCGACTTTGAGCTTTACTATACACCTGTTAAAGATAATGCAGTAGCTGATGCACTGAGAAGGATGACTCAGTTACAGGCATTGAAGGAGGCCAGTGGTGAGTGGAAGCTTATGGATTTGTTCTATGAGATGCATTTGGAGGTTCACGATAGTCATGGGAAGACCTCTCTTTCTTCCTTAGCTGTGACTTCTGCCCTCCTGGATGGAGTTAGGATGATACAACTATCTGATTCAGAAGGCCTAGTTATATAGGAGTTGGTGGCAAGTGAGGACCCTCCACCTGGTTGGATGATAGAAGAGGATGAGATAATGTGTTTATATGGATGAGTGTGGGTTCCAAGGGATATACACGAGGAGTTGATACAGAAGTTTCATGCTTTAGCTTAGGATGTGCATCCCGTACTTACTAAAATGTACCGTGACTTGAGATGTCAGTATTGGTGTCCGAGTATGAAAAGAGAGGTAGCTGGTTTTGTCACCAGATGTTCCACCTGTAAGCAGGTGAAGGTGGAGCATCAGAGGCCAGCCGAACTGTTACATCAGTTTCCCATCCCGGAGTGGAAATGGGATGATGTCGTGATGGATTTCGTGACCGGGTTTCTGAGGTCACCTCGAGGCAACGATGTTGTGTGGGTTGTTATGGACAGACTCACGAAGGTGGCTCACTTTTTTCCGATCAAGGAGACCTTCAGTGTTGAAGAGCTAGGGATGTTGTATATCTAAGAAGTAGTGCATCTTCATGGGGTCCCTCATTCTGTCGTTTCAGATAGGGATGCCCGCTTTACGTCTCATTTTTGGAAGAGTTTTCATAGGGCACTGGGTACATAAGTGATTCTAAGCACAACTTATCACCCTATGACTGATGTCCAGTTAGAGCGTACGATTCAGGTGCTTGAGGACATGCTACGTGCATGCGTCCTAGACTTTTTGGGCTCTTGGGAGAAGCATATACCCCTATTCGAGTTTTCATATAATAATAGTATTCAGGAAACTATTCATATGGAACCTTATGATCCTTTATATGGTAGGCCATGATGATCACCCTTGTGCTGCTTGGTGGCAGGTGAGGCATCTTTTCTGGGGCCACGTCTCGTGTAGGATACTTCTGAGCAGGGCTAGTTGATTAAGAAGCAAGTGGATACCACACTGTCTTGTCAGAAATCTTAGGTTGATCGCCGCAAATGACCCTTGGAGTTTGTGGTCGAGGATCAGGTTTTCTTGTGTGTTTCACCGAGGATGGGACACAGGTGGATCGGGGGAATGGGTAATCTTTCACCGAGGTATGTGAGGCTATTTGAGATTCTGGAGAGAGTTGGGCCGGTTGCCTATCGGTTTCAGTTACGACAGAGGTACCTAGCCATGCATGCCATCTTCCATGTATCTCAGCTGTGTCGTTATCATTCAGACTCAGCTCATGTCTTTCAGCCTGAGGAGGACGAGCTTCAGATCGATGCATCCTTTGAGTATCATATGATTCGTGTCGTTGATAAGAGCACAAAGGTTCTTCGAGGCCATTCAGTTCCTCTTGTACAGGTGCTATGGTAGTATGGCTCAGTGCCGGACAAAACCTAGCAGTGGGAGATAGACGTACATTCTCAGTTGCAAGAGTTATTCTAAGATTTATCTTCACTACCCTTGGGAGGGAAATTTGGGGATGAATTTCTTTAATGGGGGAGTTTGTAAGAACCCGGTTCTTATTCTTCACGTACGGGTTTCTTCTTTTCTTTTTCCCTTAAGTGTTTTTGAGAAAATAAGGAAAACGGGAAAAATCCCGAATTTTGTGACTACATGCCATGTACTTTTCCACACACCATGTACTTTGGCCGTGTGGGATGAGTGCACAGGGCATGTAGGCATGTCGGCGATTAAGGGTGTAAAATCTGAATACATCCCGTGTATAGGGTATTTACACGTCCTGTATCCAGTCAGCAGGTGAACAGTAAGGTAGTGGAGGCAGCCTCCAGCAGAGTGATAGTACACGTCATGTAATCATGAATACATGCCATGTACCCATGTCGACGGATGAATAGTGACATTGTGGAAAGAATCCGCCAGAGGAAGAGTTTAAAAAATGAAAAGTACACATCGTGTACTTGAGAGTACATGCTGTGTAGTTTGTTTTTTCTGTTAAATTGGGAAGTAGCCTCCTCTATTCACAGATTAAGCTTAGAACACCGTTTGGAGCCTGGGAGGATGGTCGAACCTTGGAGGATCAACTGATCACGTACTCGGAATCCGTTTCCACTTCTGTCGATCATGTTGGGACATTACGGGTATGCCCTCCCCTCTCCTAGCACTGCACTTACCAATTATTAATCTAAGGTAAGTTATTTACATTTGAAGAAGAATTATCTTATCTCATATCTACGTCCTTCTTGGACGATTTGGGAAGTGTCGTTCATGTATACCGATCAGAGATGATCGAGGTAGGTGTTCTAAGGTTTTAATTCCAACTACTATGTGTTTTGTGTACCATTGTGATACGTACCCATGTTTGGGGTGTCTTATGGCTGAGGCCTTGATTAATTAAATACCTATAATTGAATAGGCAGTTTAATGAATATGTATAACTATTTTTTGAGATCATTGCTTGGATCCAGGGACACCCTGTGGGTGCATTCCCTTGTTTAGCCATTTGGCTAGGATACCAGAGTGTATGTCGTCATTTATCATGATTTGAGTTTTCTTGAGAGGAAATGTATAAAAATTCTTGTTATGGGTTGGGCTCGTCCTAGTTACTTTCTTCTGTTCCGCCTGAGGGCAAGGTTTTGATTAGGCAAAGGGCGTGGTTCTGTTAGTCTGAGGGCAAGATTTTGATTACCTAAAGGTTTCGTTTCTGTTTCTCATGAGGGAAAGGTTCCAATTAGCCTGAGGGAATGGTACTATTTAGCCTGAGGTCAATGTACATTTGAATATTCACTGTTGTGATTTTTTTGTGGCACTGTATACGAGATTGTCAGCTGAGACTGAGTCTCAAGAACATATAATTAAATTATATTGAATTGATAAATAATTAATGAAAATGGAAATATGGCTAGTAAAGTTAGTTAATTTTGAGTACTACTTAGTTTATTGCATTTACTACTGCACACTGTTGTTGCACATTTTCACTGACAGTTGGGCATGGGCCTTTGGTGGTTGCCTATTGGGATTTTTTTCTCACACCTTGTTTGGGTCATGTCTTCATCCTAGAAATATTACATTTCTTTAGGTGTGGATAAGTGAAAGGGTCTCTATACAAGTACATGATTGTAATAGATGAGTGGGAGAGCATGGGACTGAGCTTCAGCTTGTGATGCTTCTACGTTCTGTTTACTTTGCTTTGTTTTGTTTGGTTGTAACTTGTACCTTGAGTTGTATTATATTGTATTATAGTGTATCCTATTGTGGATGATTTCATAGAATTAGTGAAATGCTACATCTTTATATATATGACTGATGATTCTATTTTACTTCAGTTGTCCATTTCAGTTGTATATTATTTACTGCTTCTGTTGTTGTATGATTATATATTTTATTCCACTGTGCTAAACTTTGACAAATGAGGGCATGGTTTCCTCACTATCAGTCCATGTCCCTCGCTGCTAGTCGTCTACCTCTGGAGTTTGGGGAAATGCGCTTGAGGTCATGTGACCAACCAGGTTCGGGGCACCCGTTGAGTGGCACCCTGATCTGGGACGTTACAATTAGTTACAATGTTCCCTAATAAAGCAGCTTGTTTTCACAAAAATTCACATTTTCTAAACTTTCCAAAAATTCTACCCTTCCATAGAGTTTGAAAATTAACCCATATATGATCCTCATTCTCCTAAAAAAGTTTGGAATATATCATAATATCATCACAAAAACTACAACAAAGTTATCAACGTAGTCCTTAAAGACTCTATTCATCAAATCCGAAAAAATGGCAGGAGCATTATTCAATACAAAGAGAATAACATCAAAATAATAATGCCAATATCATGATCAAGAGGTAGTTTTTGGAATATCTTTTTTATTAACCCTCAATTGATGATAACCAAATCAAAGATCAATCATATATAAGAGTTTATCCCCATGAATTTGGTCAAATAAGTCATCAATTCTTGGAAGATGGTATTTGTTCTTCACTGTGATCCCATTCAGTTCTCTATAATAAATGCAAAGCCACATTGATCCATCCTTCTTCACAAAGATAACAGGTGCTCCCCAAGGATACACACTTGGTCTAATAAACCTCTTCTCAAATAGAGTTGGTTCTTTAATTCCTCCAGCAACATATTTTCCATCTTATATGGGGTCTTTGATATGATATGAGATCTAGGTATGAGTTCAATGGAGAACTATACCTCTCTTTCTGGGGGAGGTGCGGGTAACTCCTCGTAAAATATCTCAATATATTCCTGGACAATGGGGACATTTTCTATCCTTATACTCTAATTTCACTATTTTTCTTCACTGATCAACTCCATAAAGAAGGATATAGAAAGTTATTCTAGATAAGGATCAGGTTGAGAAATCTGTCTTTAGAAGATAACTGTAGATTTCCCATTCAAGACTACTGATATTTCCTTGCTTCTGCATTTGATCTTAGCATTATACTTGGAGAGCCAGTCCATCCCTAGAATAATGTTGAATTACAACATGGGAATGACTACTTGATTTGGGATAAGATTTTTCTAACTAAATTAAATACTAGTGTTTCTAAATACCATTGATTCTTGGATAATCCCTCCAAAAGTCTTGACTTATAACTCTACTTTTATCAAATCAGGGGTTGATTCTAAATTATTTAAAAACATGGAAGAAATAAATGAATTTATAGAACCGGAATCAAACAGATTACTTGCTAGATTTAAGAGAAGAACAAGAGTACCTACCACCACATCATTTGGAGCTTCAACATTAGCTGTCGTGGTAGAAAAACCATAACCATTCTCCCTTGTCCTTTTTTGATGTTGATGGTAATTTCCCTCCACTACCCTCGGATTTGGATAGTGATTGGAAATGTGCCCATGTTGTACACACTTGATGCATTTGACTTCAGGTAGGGCTTTAACAATCTTCACTTTGTCATCAGTATTGGGAAGTTGAGGATTCATCTTACTAAGACAATTTAATGCGATATAGCCATCTCTTCTATACTTATATCAAATCCTACTTTCGAGCAAGTAGTTCCCAGAATGCTTCTTCCCACATTTATTACACATGGAGAATTACACTTTCTTGCCTCCTATTTCCTCATCAAATCTCCTTTCTAAGAATGGGTCTATTTATCTCTTCTTGTCATTGGATTTATGAGACCTCTTCATCTCCCCAAACTCTAGTTTGACTTTGATAGCACTATGAACGATCTCCTCATAGCTATCATAGTCTTGGTTGGCAAGATTTTTCCACATATAAGGTCTTTGTCCACCAAACAATCTATCAACCTTACCATTAGGATATGTAAAAAATCATGAGGTGTAACGAGAAAGTCTTTTGAAGTTCATCTCATAGCTTCCAATAGATTCATTCTCTTTTTACTTCATCTTGAGAAACTCATTCTCTATTTTTTTCTCATCGAACGAGGGAAATACTTATTGAAGAAGATACCTCTGAACTATTCTCACTCCAAATCTTTAACATCCACTCTTTGCCCCATGTTTTAATCAGTTCCCACCATTGATTAGCTTTTCTCTCTAAGTGGTAAATAGCCAAGGTGTCCTTTTCTTGTTATGAACAATGGAGAACAGAAAAGATCTTCATTTTATAGTCGATCCACTTTTCATGAATCAATGGATTTGTAGATCTACTGAAGGATAGTGGTTGTTGACACATAATGTACTCAATAGAAAGTTGTTCCCTTCGTGATGAAATCGGTCTCTTGGCTTGATTCATGTTATTTCCCATAACTTGAGTCAATTGGTTCATCATTATCACGAATGTTTCCATTCCGGCTTCCATTTGAGGGCCATCATTGCACGGTCCACTGCGGTCACCATTTGAACGGTTCCTCCTATTTTCCTCCATTATCTATAAGAATAAATCCTTAGTGAGAAGCTTATTTCATTTAAAGATATCTTAACTATAAAGGATATTTATGTCTTAAAATTTCATGCTTAAACATATTATTCTTTAAAAACAATTACATTTCTCTATAAATCCTTCATAATGATTCATAAAAATCTTGTGATTTACCAAACATATCCTCTAGGAGTGTCAAAATAAGAGTGTAGTAAGACCAGTTTTCATGCACCAGTTCTTGTTCGAGTCTATCTCAAAGTGATATTTTTGGGTTTTACCAACTAGATACATCTTTGCTGGAGCCACATCCAGTTGTTCATATCCGGACAGGGATCCATTTTTCAGAAACCACTTACTTAATATTTCACAAAAATACAACATGTTTTTTATATATTTATAATTTTATATAGTATTCGTCACAAATTTTCCATAGCCTAATTTATAAAAATAACTAAACTATCCTTTGATACAAACTATAGCATCCCACCTTTTTATTACATAATTTTTCATTACATTTTACAAACAAAGGATATTTAAAGTCTACTGTCTTGGAAATAAGGTACATAATACATGAATACATATAAAAATTATTTTAATCATCTTGAAAATTATTCTTGAAATGTTAATAAAAAGTTCAATTACTATATCTCATAACTAGGGGACACACATCAAAGGAAAGGGTGAGCATAAGGCCTAGTGAGAGAAAACAAGGAAAATAGTTTACATGTAAACTTGAGAGAATACAATAAGAACAAAAGGAAATATCATGAAGGCATGGAAAGAGACATATCATGATATTAATAACATTAATAATATATTGAAGATTTGGCTACAATGTTTAATTTAGACATTCATCAGAATATATCCATGGTCCATCCCCAAGGTGTCATAAAACATTTACCAAAGTTATTCACCAAGGTATCGTAAAACCTGTCATCTCTAGAGATTAATTTCATTACACAATGCATCAGAGAACTATCATGGAAAACTCTTAATATGTCTTTATTTTCATGTCAACTACGTAGATCATAATCAAACATTTCAGTAATAACCCAAAATAAATTAAATAAATGTGTTTCATATCTAAATCGTGATGTTTTGAAAAGTGATTAAAAACATGATCATAATATCATTTATAACCCGTAGAAAATTAATGGGGGTTTTAAGTGTGTAAATTATAGAATTAAATAAATATATTTTTTCAGGATAAATACTCATGGAAATGAAATATTTTTGGGGTATTCATTTATGTAAAATAAAACTTGAAAAAAGAGAGACTTTGAGAAGAAATTTCTATAGAAAAACGGTTTTGCAACATCATTTTAGAAAACATCAAAGAGAGAGGGTAGAGGGGTAACTCATTCATAAAAAACTAATAATATAGTATATGGATAGAATAAAATGAAAATATGAACATGTTATGGAAATTTTAAATACATACCACATAAAAGAGAACTATAAAGGAAAAGAGAAGTAGAGAATTTCCTTATGAAAATTTAGCAGCTTAACGACATTACTTAAAACATCAAAAAATGAGTTGATGAGAGTGAAAATGGTCTCTCATAATTTGGAAATAAAGTATAAAGAAATAAGGATATATAATAACATACCTAAATACAAGAAAATGGAAACTAAAATCCATAACATAAAAATAATTCTTTGACTAAAAAAGGGGGGTGAAAGGTTCCCTTACCTAGAACAACAACTTCAAAAACTCAAAGGTTGGGACCTGGGTGGAATGAGGTCACCATGGGAGGAATCCTTGGGAGGTAAAAATACTATCTAATAGTTGGGGAGTATTTTTGAATAAAATAAATGAAGTAATGGGTTGGTATTCATAGCAAAGGTGAGCGAATATTTTATAAATTTTCAAGGGACACCTCATTTGTGGTATTTGAAAAACCATGGTATTTCCCATAGTATTTGCCAATGGTTTTGGCCACTTGGGACACCTCATATAATATTTTAATCTATATGAGTCAACCATAATCTAAAATTACATATTACATCATTATGATGTTATAAAACACACCAAAAACTCAAAAAATGTATTTTTACTATTCACCAAAAAACAAAACATTTTATAAAAATCTCATAAGTTCACCCTAACCTAATATCGATGTTCTAAATTCAAAAATGAAATAAATTTTTGGAAAATAATTTCATTAATATGAGATATTTAATTTTTAAGTAAAATAGTAATTTACCCATAAAATACTAATACCTAAGTAATAATTTCTGAAACATTTATTTACTTTTTCTATTATATCATATTACTATTCATGATGCCTAAATTATATTTATACTTAATTAAGTGAGGTTACTATTCCATTGGACATATTACTATTCATAATGATAATATTACTATTAATAATTTACTATTCACTAAAAATTAAGATGATCTTATCAGTCTCAAAATTTCTTATTGATCAAAACCATATATGTCCGTTTTTTGAAAATCATTAAACATTATTAATTAATTAAAGCATCAAATAAATATTTTAAAATACACATTTTTTCAATATTCATCAATAATATGAAACTTCTAAGAAATAACTAAAAATTCATCCTATATTTATTGTGACATTTGAAATTAAAAAAAATGATGGTAATTTTACCATAACAAGGAATAACAATTTTATTAATACAAAATGATTACACAATGTAACTAAGGCCTCTTTACATATCCCCTTATAACACCTACATAGGACCAAAGATTTAGGTGTGCAATGGTGATAGAATCTTGGGGGGACTCAGAAAACATTTCACGAGTGGTGATTTCTATCAGCTTAAACTTATCCCATAGTAGATTTTGTTCAAGCTTAACATTCTGAAGCTTTGCTTGGGCTTGTTCTAGAGCAATGCCTGGTGACTCTACCTCCTTCCCAAGCTCTGACAAAAGGGCTTCATATGGCCCGAGTCTACTGGATGAGGACATAAAATAATCTTTTTGTATTAATTAACCATGATCATTTTTATTTATAAATAATAATCATAATGTTAAGATTTTAGTTTCCAATGGTCTTGTGGACCAATGGTCGGAATTAACAAATTGTTATAAAACGGAAGAAACCCAAAGGTCTCATTTCAATTATACTCACTTAATTAATAAAAGGATTTAGTTTTGTTGAGTAAAAAATAAAATAATACACAAATATCAGGAAACAAAGTATTATTCAAAAGTTTGGGTCATTACAGATGGGTTGGTTTTTATAGAAAAAGTGAGGGAATATTTTATTAATTTGAAATGGACACCTCATTAATGGTATTTTCAAAACCATGGGATTTCTCATGGTATTTTTCCATGGTTTTGTCCACGTGGGACTCCTCATATAATATTTTAATCCAAATTAGTTGACCAAAATTTTAAATAAAATATTACATCATTATGATGTCATAAAACACACCAAAAAATCAAATACTATATTTTTACTATTCACCGAAAAACAAACCACTTTATAAAAATCTCATAAATTTACTCTAACCTAATATCAATGTCTGAAATTCAAAAATGAACTCCATTTTATGAAAATAATTTTCTAAATGTGAGATATTAAATTTTAATGTAAAATTACTATTTATATGAAAAAATTCTAATACTTGACTAATAATTTCTGAAACATGTATTTACTTATGCTATTACATCATATTACCATTCAAGATGCCTAAATTATATTTATACTTAATTAAGTGAGCTTACAATTCTATTGGTCTTTTTACTATTCATGACGGTTGTATTACTATTCATAATTTACTATTCACTAAAAAATAATTTGATCTTATCATACTCTAAACATCTTACTAATCACAACCGTAAATGTCATTTTTTTAAAAATCATTAAAAATTATTAATTTTTTGAACAATAAAAAATATTTAAAAATACTATTTTTTTCAATATTCATCAAAAATATGAAACTTTTTAGAAATAACTAAAAATTCATCATATATTTCTTTTACATTTGTAATTGAAAAAAAAATGATGGTTATTTCACCATAATAAGAAAAAAATTATTTATACAAAAGGATTACACAATGTAACTACGGCCTCGTTACATATCCCCTTATAACACATTCATAAGACCTAAGAGTTAGGTGTCTAATGGGGATATAATCTTGGGGGGCTCAGACAGCATTTCCTGAGTTGTGATTTCTATTAGCTTGAACTTATCCTGTAGGTGATTCTGTTCAAGATTAACTTGTTGAAGATCAGCTTGGGATTGGTCCAGGGAAAAGCCTAGTGACACAACCTCTTTCCCAAACTCCGACAGATGGGCATCGTACGGCCTGAGTGTACTGGATGTGGTCATCGACTCTTCTTTCTGTATTAATTAAACATTGTAATTTGTATTTATAAATAATATTCATTATGTTAAGAGTTTAGTTTCCTAAGGTCATATAGACCAATGGTCAGAATTAACCAATGGTTATATAATGGTCGAAACCCAAAGGTCTCATTTCAATTATACTCACTTCCTTAAAAAAGGATTTAGTTTTATTGAGTACAAAATAAAACATCAAAAAATATATTCAAAAACAAAATATTATTCAAAATTTTTGTCATTACAAATGGGTTGGTATTTATAGAAAAATCGAGGGAATACTTTTTTAATTTCCATGTGACACCTTATTTGTGGTATATTCAAAATCATGGGCTTTACCATGGTATTTTCCCATGGTTTTGACCACATGGAACACATCAATTAATTTTTTAATCAAAATGAGTTTACTAGAATTTTAAATTACATATTACATCATTATGATGTCATAAAACACACAAAAAAACTCAAAAACTATATTTTTCTATTCTCTGAAAAACAGAACCTTTATTAAAAATATCATTAATTAACCCTAACTTAATATCAATTTATGAATTCAAAAATGAACTCCATTTTATGAAAATAATGTTCTAAATATCAGATATTTAATTTTTATGTAAAGTTAATATTTACCCAAAAAAGTACTAATACATAACTAATAATTTTAAACAGTTATTTAATTATACTATTATATCATATTACCATCCAAGATTCCTAAATTATATTTGTACTTATTTAAGTGAGCTTACTATTCCATTGGTCATATTACTATTCCATTTGTCATATTACTATTCATAACGGTAATATTAATATTCTTAATTTACTATTCACAAAAAATTAAGTTCATCTTATAAGACTTTAAATTTCTTACTTATTACAATCTTATATGTCTATTTTTTAAAAATCATTACACATTAATAATATTTAAAGTATAAAAAATGTTTTAGAATATTCTTTTTATCAATTTTCATCAATAATATGAAACTTCTTAGAAAAAACTAAAAATAAATCCTATATTTATTTTTACATTTGAAATTCAAAAAAAAAGATGGTTATTTTACCATAACATGAATACAAAATGATATCACAAAGTAACTAAGGCCTCATTACATATCCCCTTATAACACCTATATAGGACCTAAGAATAAGGTGGGAAATGGTGAAAGAATATTGGGGTGGCTCAGACAATATTGCCCGAGTTGTTATTTTTATCAGCTTGAACTTCTCTCGTAGGTGATTCTATTCAATCTTAACACATTAAAGCTTTGCTTGGGCTTGGTCTATATCAAAGCCTTAGGACGCTACCTCCTTCCCATGCTCCGACAGATGGTCTTCATATGGCTCGAGTCTACGGAATGAGGTCATCGACTCTTCTTTCTGTATTAGTTAACCATGATTATTTGTATTTATAAATAATAATCATAAAGTTCAGAGTTTTGTTTCCAATGGTCATATGGACCAACAGTCAGAATTAAGCAATGGTTATATAACTATCGAAACCCAAAGGTCTTATTTCAATTATACTCACTTCAGTATTTAAAGGATTTAGTTTTTTTAGTACAAAATAAAGAAACACACAAATATCAGGAAACAAAATATTATTCAAAACTTATGTCGTTACAGGAGAGGCAGATATCTTGACATGTGTGTTTTGAATTCCCTTTAGTATTAGGGTGAGAGCACTGGTGGAATCTTTTTTCAAAATCAATTTTAGGTGGTGCTTACATATGTGATTGGCGTCAACATTAGTAAAATATCAGTTTGACTTTTCATGGAAAATGGTCAACTAAATATGGTTAAGCCACTCTTGGGAAGAAGTGTTGAGTGATTTTATTAAGTTGTATATGATTTTATGACCAATGTGTGGTATTGGATCAAATGGTACACAGTTTTTATGCATGGTGTCTATTTTAATTGAAAAATTAGTGAGTGGATAGGTGCGATCTGAGGAAAGATAGTGTTTATGAAATGCTTACTCGCATGGAGGCTCAGGTTTTTAATGGAATTAGTAATCTACCTCTATGGAAGAGGGGAAATGATAATTATATTGAGTGTCATAGAATGTATTATCTGGGTTAATACTAGGTAATAATTTCCATGATGAGGTTATAATGACTTGGTGGTTCAACCTATGTGTATGTATAGAAAGTATTGACATCATACTCGAGTTTTGATATAAGGTAAGCCCTATGGTAGAGAGATACCATATTCCATTGATTGTGTGATCAAAATTTTAGATATATCTAGGTAGGTGACATGGAGAACATTTAGGTGAGATAGTAAGTGATGGAATTTTATTTTTATTAATTGGAATTTGGGTATGAGTAGGACATTCATGTCCTGTAATTACATGTAGTAAAGGATGTATTGTGGGTTATAGAGGCATGAATAACATGATTGAGTGGTTTTTGACATGGTGAGACCAATCATTGGACATTTATTTTTGAATTTTAATCTTCGATATTAAATAGAACCAAGTACTAAAAGATTCATTTGTGAGTTTGATGTATAAATTATATTATGGTATTGAGTTGAGTTTGATCATGTGCTTTATGTATGGGATATATTTTGGTGATTGAGATGAATTGGATTAGATATTCATAGGTGTTTGAGGCTAGAAATGGTAGTGGATTTTGGTGGATTTTGGATCCAACTAGGTAGTTACACCGATAATGAGTCATACACTCCACTAAGAAAGTTTAAATGAAAATGTTGTGACTCTTAGATTAGGGGCACCATGATAGATTATTTGAAATGCATCGACAGTTGAGGCTAATAATATTTAGATGGGTCAACCATAGGATTCATGAAATAAATAATTACATGAAATAAAATGTGGGGATATAGAAACTACATCATGTATATCACATCATGTTCATCCAGGGTTTTTCATGGTTGGTTGGGTCTTTTGATTTGATTTATCTTATTCGTATCCTTTATAAACTCCTAGTGGGAGTTGTTATATTTTGTTCACAATAAATAAATGGGAGTTCAATTATTTTGTTTGATCAAATTAGTGGTTGGTAAATATTATTGGAGTGTCATTCGGATTTTATAGATTTTTTCTAGAGGAAAATTCCCAGGGAATAAGTTCCATAGAATCAGAATTGTTCATTATAGTGTTGGTAATATTATGGGGAGAACATTATGTGGGATAATAAATTATAGGATGAGGTGAACATATTTCATTATGTATGGGCTCAGGTACATGTCACCAAATAATTGTAGGGGGGGATAAAAAAAATCATGGGTTTTGGTGGTTTAGTTAACTTATTTTCAAATTGAACATTAGAAGCGCATTAGGAATTCATCGACAAAACATGGATGTTAGAGTGGGAATTCACAACTGAGGTAGGTTGGGATGTTTATTAGGATATCCATTTAGTCTTATTATGGATGATATGTAATAAGGTGGGAAGGTTTTGAAAACCTTTTGTCCATATGATTGTTTAGAATTTATAGAGTATTTCAGTTTTCTATTACTAGATGGGTCAAATCTTGATCACATTTTTTTGTAGAATTATCAGTGTTGTGATGTCATAATGTTTTTCTCTTATATGGGATAAGGTTTTAAAGGTATATTTGGTTCCCTAGTATTCCATAGGATAAATGTGTTTTGTTTCAATATTTTTTTGAGGTTTTTATCAACGGTATATGGTTTTTTGTGCACAGTTTAGGAGTAACCGTTCAATACCCTCAGTGTGAGGGAGTTTTAATTTAAATTTATATAAGTAATAGTATTATGGGATGATTAGCATAATATTTTGAGGAAACCAAATAAACTCAATGATAAATAGTACATCTTAGTTTTTTTTCAAAGGATAAGTTTGATCTTTGCCCAAGGTTTCAAAAAAACCATGTTAAATGATGTAGGTTGAGTAAGTTCCAAATCACATGGTTGGTACATTTTTTGAAAAATGTGTAGCCCAATCATGTGAGTTGAGTGTCCTTAGGAAGATCACGTCATACGGTTGTCACATGGTTTTGAAAAAAAAATTTCCAACCCATGCTCCCATTAAAAATAATAAAAATTACTATTTCCCCCACCCAATCCCACTATTTTAAAAATGGGTAATTACTATTTCTCCCATATCCACCCCTTCCATGATCCAACCTCCCTTATCTATTCCTTATCATCTTTCAAGAAATTCAAGAAGGTATTTTTGGTGTCCCTATTTGGTGATTTAATCTATGTATCCCACTCCATTATCCTTTACACTTCTCCTCCTCCCTCCTTATTTAATTTTGGTTTCCTATTTGGGGATTTGTTTTCAATTCTACCAATTAATGAAGGAATTAATAGAGTATCAAGGGTATTTTGTGATTCTTATATAGAGGGTGTCCAAACATGTTTTTTTTCATTTTTTCATGTGTATTTTTGTTTAGGAGTATCTTTTTTTTATATTCAATAGTTTTTACTATAATTTTATATCAAATTAATTGTATTTTTTCACTATGTGTTAGTTACATGCTTGTGAAAACTATCATGAGTTCTCATCAAACCTATCATGGGTGTTTATCTTTTGTTTTGGTGTGAATCAATGACCTGAGGTATTTTCACTGAATATTTTAGTGTTAAATTTAATTAATTGATTAATTAATTATAATTTTTATAATTAATAAATTATGGATTCTTGGCATGTGTCAATAGCTCAAGTATTTTAGATGATATTTTATAATCATAAATGATGTTAAATATCCTTGTATGGGCCTTTGTTATTGTTTCATACCTTTGAAAATAGAATATAGAAGCTTTAATTTGAGGTATGTGATATTTTATATGAGCCTTTATGGATTATGTTAAATATTTGGATGTAGGTTTATACTCAATATCAACAATAATGAAAATTACCATTGTTAATATATATAAAATATAGTACTGTTAATTATATTAAAATGTATAATTAAGATTAATGAGTTCTATGGGTAAAGGTTAAGCCTTTTGTTCCTACAGGATGTCATGGATACTAAGGGTTGAGGCCGAGTCTATTGAGAAACCAAGAGGTATCCAAACTTCTTGAGGGGTGAGGCCTGATAAAATGAGACTCATTGTCCCATGAATGGTTTCCTCAAATTCTTCTTAGATGGAGGAGATGGTTGACTTTGAGTAAATATTTCATTTCATCCTTTGAATAATCCATTTGGACTTAAAGTTCTTTAGGATCATTAATACAATGGTTGGTTGAAATATCCTCTCCCATATAATGTGACTAGGACCAGGTGGCCAAACATTAGGTATAATGGGATAGGGTTGGTTAACTAGACTAACCAAAAATTAACATGAAGATATATATAGGTCGTGGGACATTTCATGGTTACATCCATTTTGGTGGGACACCTTCTGTCTGGCTAGGTCATGCTACCTTATTGATGATGATGTTGGATGTGATATCGATGGAGAAATAGGTGTTGACCAATGAATGAGATTAGATTATTGACTCATTTGAGGTTCCCTCAATTATATTAAAATATAATGGAACCTACTATGTTATCATAGTTGAATGACCCTGAGTAAGTGAATATGGGTATGGTTAGAGTTTTTTCTTGTTTTCACCATTGAATTCAAATCAAATTTTGAAATGAGGAGACCACGATGGCCAAGTTGAGATATGAGTATAGAAATTCCTTGTTTTAGAGTAATTTCTATTCATCATGGTTTACGCACTTTATGTGGAAGTGACTTTTTAGATCTGGTACATGGTTGTATAGGGGTCTTTCTATCAGAACTATCCAAGAAATGTTTTATTGATTTATGCCATGCAAATGGGAATATTACCATTGATTGTTTATTCCCATGTGTCACAAAGATGTTTATATTACCCTAATTTGCCTATATATAATGCATGGCCTATGGATGGGTGTATTACACCTGGATCCAAAATTTATCATGATTATGGTTATAACACCCCCAGTTGGTTGAGCTTGTGTGTTAAGAATATGGGTATATTACCCATGTTGGACATTTCTCTTTGGATGTCCTGGGAATACATATGTTACCCTTGGGTACCAACTGTTGGGGATAATTATATTAGGCCCATTTGGTTGATACCATGTGTCATAGGTATGGGTAAATTACATTGGTTTTGATGTTCTTTTCAAGTGACTAGGGGGTGGGTATTATTCCGTCAGATGCACATGAATCTCAGGGGTAACCAAGGAACATGTGTTGATTGGTCAAAGGGATATTTGGGTAGTAATAGTCATCAAGATATTCTTTTAAACAACCCATAAATATCAAAACTAGGTATGGTCTATGAGGTCTTGTAATAGAGGATCTACCCTAGTTACTGTGTTGGCATAGTCATCTTGATATGATAAAAGACACTTTTGGGACAAGTCGAAGATGGTAACATTTAATTACATTTACATAGTTATAATTTTTATTTTATATTATCATGTCACATGAACATATCAGTATATATTATAGTTATTATGGTTATAGTTTTTGGTTCTCTACTAATTTATATACTCACACCCGTCCTGAGGCACCAAATGACAAGGTCACCCGAGCAAATGTTCTCTTGGTATCAGACATAGGTTGGGGTTATCACTGAGGTTGATCAAGAAGAATGGCATAAAAGAGTACATGAATCATAGAATGACGTATTATCTAATGGAAATGTTCGAGATTTCATATTTAATTATTTATTTCTTTTTAAAAATATTTTGGCATAATGGGTGACTATTTTTCTATATATGGCATTTCCATTCATGAAATTACTACATTTCATTAATATCAGTTTTTTTATATTTACTACTTCCATATACGGTTGTATGATATCTGGTTATTTCATATATTACTATGTGTTATGATATAGTTGGTATAGTCACCCCATAGTACCACCTCAGACCCCTATTGTTAATTAGCAACCTCAAGCATATCTGGATGTGATCTTAAGGTATTATAGTGACTGATGGTCAGGGAACCAGCAAGATGTATGGGTGGTGGGATGTTACAACTTCAATTTACCCTTTCTATTATATCATATTTTTAATCATACGTTATGTTTAATAAAATATGTAATATGTAAAATCCATTGATGATAAATTCATTTTTTATTTGTAGGTGTTGGTATATATGAGTTATATACACCATGATAAAACATAGGATGACTAATAGTATGAGGGGGTGTATATTCATAAGGGAAATCCATCCTTTGATATTATTTTCCCTAAAAATTTATTACTATCATCTAGTGATCAAGGGGATCCACTAAAAGACTATTAACATTTCGGTTTGATATAAGTTGGGTTAATGTTTTAGAGTTACATTAGGATATTACATTAACCAAAAAATATATGTACATGGAGTGATGAAATTATCAAGATTTATTATAAACATATTGTAATTTATTCTCTACCTAGCATTATAAGAGTTATATATGGAATAGTTGAAAATATAAACTACATAAATAGGAATTTTTTGGGATTACAAGTAATTTAGATTCAATGAAAACATAAATTATAGATCTTTCACCACTAATCGATAGGGTGTAAGTTTTATCCACTTTAGTGGGAGTATATTCAGTTAAAAAAGTGATTAAATACTTTTTATAAATAATATTATTGACTTAAAAAATATAATATATTATAGTTAAAAAAATGACGAACAACGTCATGTTTTAGATATCTGTTTTATATAAGGATCATAAATTATATAATTTTCAAAATAAAAATTGTAATGTTAATGATTTAAAAAAAGATAATTTTTATCATTATTTACTTTGAAATCTCATTAATAAAAACATCGAAATAGGTTGTATCGATATATTATTATTATTTTTTAATTGTGAATTATCAGTGACATATGAATATTTTGTTAGGAAAAATGTTCATACCAATTTTTAGTTGAAAAATATATAGATCTAATTAGTTTTTTATTAGTAGATAATGATATATTTTCTCAAATAATTACTTGGGTTGTTTTATTATAGTTACTTATTATATTCATAAATTGATTTGGTTTGTGTCATTAATTTCTTTATATAAATTACATGTTTTGAAACTTTTAAAGTATTAAATTTAATCAAAAATGTTGTAAAAATCCATAGTAGAAAAAATAATAAAAAATCATCCATTATATCAATAAAAGAATTGATTAATTTTATAATTTTTTAACCATCTCATAGAATGTGAAATTTTTTTACAGATCACTCTTCTATGTATGGTAAATTTTAATATTATATACCAATGGTGGGATCATACTTTCGAATATAATTTTCTATTGATGATGGGTCAAGATGAACATACTATATCCTTTTGTGTTTACTCTTATGAAATTATTTCTTTAAAATTATATCAAAATTCACATTAGGATCATGTAAAGATAATATATTAGATATAGATTGGGAAATAGAGTAATTTTTATTTCATGATAATTTTGAGTTTTTTTGATGATTTTATGTATAATATTATAGATAATATTTTTCATAAATATGATATTTTTCTACTCACTATATATCAATTAAAATAATAATTCATCCATTTTTTAATTAATATTAAAATAATTTTTTTCTTTATTTGTATCAAGTTTTTCTAAAGAAAGAATGTATTTCTTAGGGATCTAATGGTAGAAATATCTATCATAATGAATTTGATTAACAAAAAATGGAAAATTTTATTAAGATAGAATATGATATTGTTTCAGAAGAGATTTTGGAAATAGAACCAACTCTTTTATCTCAAGATACATAATTGTAAGTAATGGAACATCAGAAGCCTATGATGTATGGATTTCATATATATGATGATGTTTATATTGATATTAAAATTTATTATCCTACTAGCTCTTATGATTCCATTGAAATTTTTAATTTTCATAAATGGTTCAAGCCCATAAAATTTGTAATTAAATCTATATACATGACTAATGCTTGTTAAATGGTTGATTAATAAGGAGTGGTATGGCCAAGAGTGTGTAAGTGGGTTTCCAAAAAGAAAACTAAAAGGAATGTTAGAGTATTCTCTAATAAAGATCTTATTATAAAGAAAGGTTTTAGAAAATAATATTATTAACTATATAAAAACATTATCATTATTCAACATGATTAATTCAATATATATTTTTATAATAATTGAATATTTATATGATTTAAAAATATTAAAATAGGGTGTAATAAAAAATATTCTTAATTGGATTTTTTTTAAGGATTTATATGTTGTGATGGATTTAAATTTAAGTGATTTATTTATTATTTTTGAGTTATTTTAAAAAAAAATAGTAGAAAATTTCTATGAGACATATATAATAAATAACTATAAACTATTTCTATATACTGTAACGAACTGAACTTTTGAATAAAATCAGTTTCCTAATTTGTGTGTTATTTTATTTTATACTCAACAAAACCATATCCTTTAATTAATGAGGTGAGTATAATTAAAATGAGACCATTGAGTTTCAACAGTTATATAACCGTTGTTCAATATGAATGTTGGAAGCTAAACTCTTAACGTTATGATTATTGTTTAAAAATACAAGTGATCTTGGTTAATTAATACAAAAATAGGAGTTGATGGACTCATCTAGTAGACTCAGGCCGTACGAATCCCATCGGTCAGAGCTTGGGAAGGAGGTAGCATCTCTAGGCTTTTCTCTAGAACAAGCCCAAGCTAAGCTTCAACATGGAATGCTTGAACAGAATCACCTACGAGATAAGTTCAAGCTGAGAGAAATCATCACTCGGGAAATGTTGTCCGAGCCACCCCGAGATTCTATCACCATTGCACACCGTACTCCTAGTTCAAATGCAGGTGTTATAAGGGGCTATTTAATGATTCTTTAGATACTTTTTTTAATCCCTTGGTATAAATAAAATTTTTATTTCATTATTCAAGATTTTGGAATATATTTCCTTAATAAAGAATATATTTAATTAAAGAAAATTTGATAAATTGATTTTAGAATTAAAAATTGATCTTTTCTAATATTTCTCAGACATAGAGAATTATAAAGGTAAAATAAACTTCATTTTTGAATTTCAAATGTCAAAATTATCCTAGCCTGAATTTTTAAAAATTTTATACGACGTTTCAATTTTATGAATAGTTTTTTATGAATAGTTTTTTTATGAATAGTTTTTTATGAATAGTATAATAAGATTTTAATATTAAATAACTTTTTCTGTGAAATGATTTTTGAAAATCAGACATACATGGTTGTAATCAGTGTGAAAAATGTGGTTCAATTAGATCAAAATAATTTTTGGTGAATAGTAATGTATGAATAGTAATGTGACCTATGGAATAGTAACCTCACTTAATAAAGTATAACAATAATTTAGATAACTTTTTTGGTAATTTGATATTGTAGCATTAGCAAATAACTATTTCAGAAATTAATAGTTATGTATTAGAATTTTTTGGGTAAATATTGTTTTTTTAATTATAAATTAAATATATCCTAATTAGAAATTATTTTCATAAAATGGAGTTCATTTTTGAATTCAGAGCATCAATATTAGGTTATGGTGAATTTATGACATTTTTATAAAATGTTTTGTTTTTCGGTGAATATTAAAAATACAGTTTTGGGTTTTAGTGTGTTTAATGAAATCATTAATGATTTAATTATGATTTCAAAATTCTTGTCTACTTTTTAATAGTAATATATGTTATAAGGTGTCCCAAGTGGCTAGTTACATGGGAAAATACCATGTATAAGCTCATGGTTTTTCAAATACCACCGATGAGGTGTCCCTTGGAAATTAATTAAATATTTCCTCACTTTTTCAATTAATACCGACCTATTCATTCATTAATTTCATTCCAAATTCTTCCTAAATGAATTTATATTATTTTTACCTCCCAAGGAGCCCTCCCAAGGTGCCCTCAATCCCCCAAGGTCCCAATATTCGAGCTTTCAAACTTACTCTTCAAGGTAAGGGATCCTTTCATCCTCCTCTTTTAATTCCTGCCTTTATTTATGTTATATCTTCTAGTTTCCATATTATTATGTTGGGGTATGTTATTATGTCTTATTTATGTTAATTTTATGTCAAAATTTTGATATACCCTTTCCACTCTCATCAACTTATTTTTCTAAATTTTAAGAGACATCCATAGGCTTCTGAATTTTCATAAAAGAAAACACATCTTCTCTTTTCTCTCAAGTTTCATTTTCATATGGAATGTCATTAAAAAATCAATAAAATGATCTTATAATTATTTAATTATTACCTTATATGGTATTATGATCTATTTATTAGTGGGTTACCCTGTACACTCTCTTATTTAATGTTTTCTAAAACCATGTTATATAGCTGTTATGCTGCTGAATTTTCGTCTCAAAATCTCTCTTTTTTCTCAAGAAATTATCTTATTTTATTTATATGAATACCCAACCATATTTCATTTCTAGGGGTATTAATCAATACATAAAATTTATCCAATTTATTATATAATTCAAATACATATAACCCTTATTTCCTTTCCATGGGTTATAAATGACATAATGATCTTTTTTAAGCACTTTTTAAAACGTCGCGATTTTGATATGAAACCCATTTCTTTTATTCTCTTTGGATTATTTATGAAATGTATTATTATGATATATGTGTATCACATGAAAATAAAGACATATTAAGGGTGCTACATAATATCTCTCCAATGCATAGGGTAAAATTTTTAATCCCTAGAGATGACGAGTTTCACGATACCTTGGTTAATAACCATGGTAATTTTTTTAAGACACCTTGGGGATGAACCTTAGTGATATTCTCAAGAATGTCTAAGTTTAATTTTGTAGCCACATTTTCAAGTTATTATTCAAGATATTATTGCTATTATATGCCTCTTTATCACTTCTTTATGATATCCCTCATGTTCTTAATGATATCATTCAAGATCACATGTAAACTATTTCACTTTTTTTCCTTATTGGGCCTTCTACTCACCCATTACATAAATGTATGTCTCCAGGTCATGAGATGTAGTAATTTTACATAGGATGAAACTTTCATTAATCCTTACAAGTGTATTAGAGTAATTTTTTAATTTTTTGATGTATTTTGTTCTTGATTTCTAAGACACTAGACTTTAAAGATTATCTCTTTGTATAATGTAATGAAAAGTTTGGAAATAAAAAGGTGGGATTCCATAGTTGGTATAAAATGATAGTTTAGTTATTTATAAAAATTATGCTATGAAAACATTATAAATAACCCAATAGAAACGTTTAAATATAGGAAAATTTCCTGGTATTTTGGTGAAATATAAAGTAATTGGTTTCAAAACAAATAAATCCATGTCTGGATACGAACAAGTGGATGTGGCTCTGGCCCAGATATAACTAGGAGTGAAAACTCTAACAAGGACATTAAAGCTTGACCTGGGGTATCCTGGAACATGACAATGGGCCTTGATTCACTCCTGGTTTAACAATCTCGGGGGATATGTTTGGGAAATCATAATCCTTTTATGAATCATTATGACAGATTTAGAGAGAAATGTTATTGTTTAACCATGAAGTTTTAAGACATAAAATCCTTTATAGTTAAAAGACTCATAAAATAAATAATATTCTAACCAAGGTTTTATTCTTTTAGAAAATTTTGAAAAATTGGAGGAACCGTGAAAATGGTGATCGCAATGGACCATGTGGTGATGACCCTCTAATAGAAGCTGTAATAGAAACTTTTATGAGAATGATAAACCAATTGACTCAAGTTATGGGAAATAAGATGAATCAAGATGATAGAATGATCTTACCATGAAGGGAACAAAATTATATTGAATCCATTATGCATCAAAGGCCACCAACCTTTAGTGGATCGACCGACCCATTGATTATTGAACAGTGGATCAGCTTTATTGAGAAGATCCTTTCTATGCTCCACTATTCAGAGCAAGAGAAGGTCACCCTAGCTATCTATCGCTTAGAGGGAGATGTTGATCAGTAGTGGGAAGTGATTATAAACACAATTCCAAGAGTGGTGGTTGAATCTATGGACTGGGAAGAGTTTATATGGATCTTCTTCAATAAGTGTTTCCCTCGTTCAATGAGAACAAAGAAGGAGAAGGAATTTCTTGAGCTTAAGTAGAAGCAGAATGAATATATGGGATGCTGTGAGATGAACTTAATAAGGCTTTCATGTTACACCTCTAGATTTTTCATGGATCCAAATGGTAAGGTTTATAGATTCTTCATTGGACTGAGACCTCATCTGCGGAAGAATCTAGCCAACTTAGACTATGATAGCTATGAGGAGATCGTGCAGAGTTTGATGAAAGTCGAACTAGAGTTCGGTGAGACACAATGTTCACATAAATCCAATGAAAAGAAGAGATCAGTGGAGCCCAACATATGGAGGAACTTTGATCAGGGAATAGGAGGGAAAAAAGTGCAATGACCCATGTGTAATAAATGAGGGAAGAAGCATTTAGAAAACTACCTTCTCATGATCAGGAAGTGCTACAAGTGTGGAAGAGATTGCCACATTGCGCGGAATTGTCATAGTGTGGTGAAGCCTCAACATCACAATACTAATGACAATGGGAAGATGGTGCAAGACCTACCTGATGTCCAATGCTATATGTTTGGACAACTTCGGCACTTTTCCAATCATTTTCCAAATCTGAGGGTAGTAGAGGGGAACCACCATCGGCCTCAGCAATGGACAAGGGAGGAAGGTCGTGATTTTTCTATCATGACAGCTGATGTTTAAGCTCTGAATAATGTGGTAGTAGGTACTCTTTCTGTTCTCTCAAATCCAACAAGTACTTTTTTTAATTATGGTTCTACGCATTCCTTTATTTCGTCCAAGTTTGCAAAGAATTTCAAATCAACCCTCTATTTACTAAAAGTTGACTTATCAGTCAAGACTCCTAGTGAGATTATCCATGTATCATCAGTGTTTAGAAACTCTAGTATTTACTTTATTGATAACAATGTTATCGCAATTCTAGTAGTCATTCCCATGATGGAATTAAACATTATACTACAGATGAACTATCTCTCAAAGTATAATGCTAAGATCAGATATAAAAGAAAGAAAATATCAGTATTCTTGATTGGAAAACCAATAGTTATCTTCCAAGTGTAGATATCTCAACCTGATCTATTTCTAGAAGAACCTATTATAACCTTGTTTATGGAGTTGATCGATGAAGTAGAAGAAGGAGATGAGAGTTTAAGGATAAAAAATTTCACCATTTTCCATGAATACATTGATGTATTTCTTGAGGAGTTACTCGGACCTCTCCTAGAAATAGAGGTAAAGTTATCCAATGAACTTGTACTTGGATCTCATATAATTTCAAAGACCCCATATAGGATAGAAAATGTGGAGCTGAAGGAATTAAAGAACCAACTCCAAGATATTTTGGAGAAGGGGTTTATCTGACCGAGTGTGTCTCCTTGGGGAGCACCTGTTCTATTTGTATAGAATAAGGATGGATCAATGGAGCTATGAATTGATTATGGACAACTAAATGGGATCACAGTAAAGAACAAGTACCATCATTCAAGAATTGATGACTTATTTGACTAACTTCATGGGGCTCAATTCTTCTCCAAGAATGATCTTCAATCGCATTATCATAAATTGAGGGTCAAGAAAGAATATATTCCAAAAACTAAATTCTGATCAAGATATTGGTATTATGAGTTTGTTGTTATTCCCTTTAGACTGACTAATTTACCTTATATTTTTATGGATTTGATGAATAGAGTCTTTAAGGACTACCTTGATAACTATTTGGTAGTTTTTATTGGATATATTCTGATTTATTCCAAAAGTATCAAGGATCATGATGATCATCTAAGTGTTATTTACAAACTCTATGGAAGGATTGGATTTTTGGGAACTTCAAAAAATGCGAATTTTGGTTGCAACAAGTTTCTTTCTTGGGGCACATTGTAACCAATCATGGAATCAAAGTTGACCCAACAGCGACAAAAGTTGTAGAGCAGTAGCCTCAGCCATCAACAATAACCGATATTCGTAGTTTCCATGGATTGGTAGGATATTATAGGAGGTTTTTGAAAACTTTTCACAACTTTATAATCCATTAACTAACTTAACTCGAAAAGGGTTCAGGTTCATCTGGGAAATGGAGTGTGAGGAAAGTTTCCATGATCTGAAAAAGTGATTGTTACTACACTCATGTTAACAATGCCCTCAATTGGATAATGATTAATTATTTTTATTGATTCATATCTGAAAGGTATTGTGTGCATCCTCATGCAAAATGAAAAAGTCATTTCTTGTGCATCTCAGTAGTTGAAGACTCAAGAGTAGAAATATCCTACGCATGATCTGGAACTGATTGCAGTCATTTTTTCTTTGAAGATATGGAGGAATTATATTTATATGGAGAAATGTGATATATACACAGACCATCAAATTTTGAAGTATATTTATCCAAAAATGAATTGGACATGAGACAAATGAGATGGTTGGAACTTCTTAAAGACTATGATTGTTCAATTCATTATCATCCTGGAAGATAAAACAATGTTGTTGATGCATTAAGAAGGAAATACCCCATTTTTCTTTCCATGATGCAGATTTAAAGAGATCCTTTTATTAATGACCAAGTAAAGCTGGACATGGGAATTATAAGGGAAGGAACGTCATCAACCCTAACCCAAATGATTCTTGAACTACCATTACTAGAAAAGATCAAGAAATATCATAAAGAAGGTCATTTGTTACAGAAGAAGTTTGAGGCTATGAAGGATGGGATGTTTCTTGAGTTCAATATTGATCAAGAAGGTGTACTGAAATTTCATACAAGACAATGTTTACCATCTATCCCAGAACAAAAGGAGATGATGGATGAATCTCATAGCTCTACTTTCTCTATACATCCTGGAATAATGAAAATGTATAGGGACCTTTGTGATCATTATTAGTGGGATAATATAAAAAGGGAGATTTCCGACTACACTTCAAGGTGCTTGGTATGTCACCAAGTGAAGGCAGAGTGATAAGATCTTAAAGGGGTTTTGCAACCACTACCCATACCAGCATGGAAGTGGGATAATATCACAATGGACATTGTCACTAGTCTCCTGATAACTTCCCAAAGAAATAATGTGATATGGGTTATTGTGGACCGTCTCACTAAGACTGCCCATTTTATCTCTATTTGGGAAGATTTCTCTCTTGATCAAGTTAATAGGATTTATGTCAAGGAAGTGGTAAGACTGCATGGAGTTTCACTTTCTGTCGTATCTGATCATGATCCAAGGTTCACTTAAAAATTATGGAGAAGTATTCAACATTATCTGAGTACCGAATTGAATTTTAGTACAGCCTGTCACCCCCAAAATTATTTCCAATATGAAAGGACTATTCAAACACTCATGGATATGTCAATAACATGCTCAATGGAATTTAAAGGTGGATGGGATCAACATCTCCCATTAGTTGAGTTCTCTTACAATAACAGCTTCAACTTGTGCATTCAAATGGAACCATATGAAGCTCTATATGGGAATCATTTTCAAAATATTACTTGTTGGGATGAAGATTGTTAGAGAAAGATTCTTCGGCCTAATCTTGTGAAAGAGATGACAGAAATGTTCCATGCCATCCAACAACACATTCTGGCTACTAAGAGTCGGCAAAAGAGCTATGTCGAAAACTGTCGAAGGGACTTGGAGTTTTATGTTGCTGACAAATTAATTCTTTATATTTCACCTTGGAAGAGAGTCATGAGGTTTAGGAAGAAAGGGAAGATCAATCCTAGGTATATTGGCCCCTATAAAATCCTTGATCGTGTATGAGTATTGTCATATCGACTTGAACTTACTCCAAATCTTGCACAAATTCATGACGTCTTCCACGTATCCCTGTTGAGGAAGTACATACATAACCCTTCACATGTACTAAATCCATAGGTGGCACAACTAGATCATGACCTATCTTATGGGGAGCATCCGGTGAAGATACTGGATCGTAGAGACAAGGTTCTATGAAACAAGACTACCCACCTTGTTAGTGTGTTGTGGAGGAACCAAAAATGTGAAGAAGCCACATGGGAACTAGAGTAGTCTATGAGGAAGAAGTACCCACACATTTTATTTTCATAAGGTACAACTTGAAATTTCGAGTACAAAAATTCAAAAGTGGGGAAGAATATAACGGCTCGAATTTTTGAATAAAATTAGTTTCCAAATTTGAGTGTTATTTTATTTTATACTCAACAAAACTATATCATTTAATTAATGAAGTGAGTATAATTAAAGTGAGACCATTAGGTTTAAACTGTTATATGATTGTTGGTAAAAAAGACTGTTGGAAGATAATCTCTTAACGTTATGATTATTGTTTATAAATATATGTGATCTTGGTTAATTAATACAGAAAGAGGAGTTGATGGCATCATCTGGTAGAATCAGGGTGAACAAAGCCCGTCTTTTAGAGCTTGGGAAGGAGGCAGCATCACTGGGCTTTGCTCTGGACCAAGCCCAAGAAGATCTTCAACATGTGAAGCTTGAACATAATCTCCTACAGGATAAGTTCAAGCTGATAGAAATCACCACTCGGGCAATGTTGTCCATTACACCCCAAGATTATATCACCACTACACACCTTACACTTAGCTCCTATGCAGGTGTTATAAGGGGCTATATAATGAGGCCTTAGATACTTTTTATAATCCCTATGGTTAAAAAAAATTTTTGTGTGATTATTCTTGTATTTGGACTAGCTTTCCTTAATAAAGTATATCTTTAATTAAGAAAAAAAATTAAATTGATTTTAGAAGTAAAAATTGTACTTTCCAAAGATTTCTCAAACATGGATAATTATTACGAAAAAATAAAAATTATATTTGAATTTAAAATATCAAAATTAACCTAGGATGAATTTTTAGAAATTTTCTATGAAGTTTCAATTCGATGAATAGTGATTTATGAATATTTTTTTGTGAATATTATTTGATGGATAGTTTTTTTGATGAATAATATAAAACATTTTATTATTAAATAACTTTTTCTGTGAAATGATTTTTGAAAATCGGATATACATGGTTGTAATCAAGGTGAAAAATGTGGTTCAATTAGATCCAAATAATTTTTGGTGAATAGTAAATTATAGATAGTAATATTACCCTTATGAATAGTAATGCGACCTTTGGAATAGTAACCTCACTTAAGAGAGTATAAATATAATTTAGATATCTTGTTTGGTAATGTGATATTATAGCATTAGTAAATAACTATTTCTGAAATTATTAGTTGAGTATTAGTATTTTTCGAGTAGTGTTTTTTACTTATAAATTAAATATCTCATAACTAGAAATTTATTTTCATAAAATGGAGTTCATTTTTCAATTTAGAGAATCAATATTAGGTTAGTGTGAATTTATTATATTTTTATAAAATGTTTTGTTTTTCGTTGAAAAGTAAAAATACAGTTTTGGGTTTCAGTGTGTTTAATGACATCATTAATGATGTAATCATGGTGTAATAATTATGGTCAACTTTTGAATAGTAAGATATGTAATGAGGTGTCCCAAGTGTCCAATACAATGGTCAAATACCATGGTCAATCCCATGGTTTTCAAATACCACCAATGAGGTGCCCCTTGGAAATTAATTAAATATTCCCTCACTTTTGCTATAAATACCAACCAATTCCTTCGTTAATTTCATTCAAAATTCCACCAAAACAAAGCTCTGGTATTTTTACCTCCCAAGGAGTCATCCCAAGGTTCTCTCAATCTCCCAAGGTCCCAACCGTCCAATTTCTATCTTACTCTTCAAGGTAAGGAAACCTTTCACCCTCCTCTTTTAAGTCATGACTTTTTTTATGTTATGTCTTCTAGTTTCCATGTTATTATGTAGGGGTATGTTCTTATATGTCCTTTTTATATTATTTTTATGTTCAAATTATGAGATACCCTTTCCACTCTCAATGAAATTATTTTTCTGAATTTTAAGAGATGTCGTTAGGCTTCCGAATTTTCATAAAATAAATCGCATCTTCTATTTTCTTTCAAGTTTCCTTTTATTGTGGTATGTCATTCAAAAATCCATACCATGATCTTATTTTCATTTAATTATTTCCTTATATGGTATTATGAACTATTTAGGAGTGGGTGACCCTTTACCCCTCTATTTTTAATGTTTTATAAAAACCATGTTATATATCTGTTATGATGTAGAATTTTCATCACAAAATCTCCCTCTTTTTCTCAAGAAATTCTCTTATTTTATTAATGTGAATACCCAAACCTATTTCATTTCTTGGGGTATACATCATGAATTAAAATAGATATATTTTATTTTGGAACTGACATACATATAACCCTTATTTCTGTTCCATGGGTTATAAATGACATAATGATCTTGTTTTTAAGGACTTTTTAAAACATCGCGATTTTGATATGAAAAAAACTTCTTTTATTCTCTTTGGGTTATTTATGATATTTATGATTATGATCTATGTGGATCACAAAAAAATAAATAAATATTAAGAGTGTGCCCTGATAGTTCTCTAATGCATTGGGTAAAGAATTTAATCTCTAGAGATGAAAAATTTCACGATACCATGGTGAATAACCTTGGTAATATTTTTTTGAAACTTTGGGGACAAACCTTAGTGATATGTTCCGGAATTTCTAAGTTAAATGTTTTCGCCACATTTAAAATTTATTATTCAATTTATTATTTCTATTATATGCCTCTTTATCATTCCTATATGATATCCATCATGTTCTTATTGATATCGCTCAAGATCACATGTAAATTGTTTCACTTGTTTTCATTACTCGACATTCTATTCACCCATTCCTTTGATGAATGTATCCAGGTTATGAAATGTAGTATTTTTACTTAGGATGAACCATATATGAATCCTTACAATTGTATTAGAATAATGTTTAATGTTTTCATGTATTTTTTTCCTGATCTCTAAGACTCTAGACTTTAAAGATCCTCAGTTTTTAGAGTGTAATTAAAATTTATGTAATAAAAAGGCAGAATTCCATATATACTTTCATTATTTTAAGGCTTTTTGTGAACAAATAATTTGTTTTATAATCATATTTTGATAAAAAAAATCACAATGATTAGACAACTATATCACGTTTATTATTTAGCAAACTGATGTGAAGTTATAATTTAAATGGTTGGAGGAAAAAATTTGTTTTCAAGGGAGGAATACTGATGATTATTCTATTAAAAATAGGTAAGAAATTATTCTGTAGTTTATTACAACATTACATGGTGAAGGAGATGTTATTGTGGTATAGGTTTAGGGTTTAGAATTAATTTTGGAATAGTTGATTGAATTTGTTTCTGAGAAATTATGACATGTTTTTTCTAAAACATGTTAGAGGGATTTAGATAATGGTAATTTAAATTTAAATTTCTGATAATTTCGAACATGAAGAATGTGATATTTCATGGTTTCATGCTTTGTTTTTGGAATATTATATATACCTCCTAAGGTATTATATAAATATAGTATGTTGAAACTTAATATATTTCATTTTAATTGTAAATGGTTCATTGATTTTATAGAGGGTAAATAAATTACATTGTTTTTTAGGTATGGTGTTAACTAATGAAAATATAAAATATCATAGGAGGAAACATCTTAGATTATCGATAAGTTCAATAAAAACATTAAAACCCACCAAAACCAAAAAATTTATCTTTTATAAAATTTCCATTATCTTGGGATGGTTCATGTAATGACTTGGGAGATATTTCTAATTTTATTTCAAATCATATAATTGATTTTATTATTTAATTTTCTAGACCAAATCATGAATTGATCATAGGTGAAATCATAGAAATTTTCCCCGAGATAGTTTAGAGAACCCTTATTTATCTAAAATTATCTTGAAAATTTAATGTTTTATTATATAGATAAATTTAATTTTAATTATGATTAATGATTTTAGTTTCTGAATGAATGATATTTACAAGTATTCATTTATGCATTCATATGTTCATGGGGTAGAGAATTATAAAATATATATTCTGGTGATACGTGAATTTATATGATTTTATTGATGATCACATGGTTAAATATTATATTATTATTTAATTCATAAAAAAATTAATTATTTATATAATATTTATAGGATATTAAAAATTGGGTTTCCTTGAATAATGTAATGAAAGTTTGGTTATAGAGTTAGTTTAAATATTGGGGAAAGTTATAGGATAAATTAGCGGTGTTAATCTAATTTTATAAGAGAGGTTGTTTTGATATAGCGGGGAGGAACATGGGGCTTAACTACTTATGTTTAATTAATTTCATGGTTATATTTTATGAAATATGATACTTATATTTTCTTTATCCAATTCTGGGAATCATGCTAGTCATGGAATAATGATGTGATGAAAATAGTAAAGTGAAGGGGATTATAATTATATGTGTTAATGAAATGATAAAAGAGTGTTATGAAAAATTGTTACAAGTTTTTTGTGGATATTCAAATGGAAATATAGATATTAGTGTAGGGAAGATGATATTAATGAAAATAGATAAGTTTTACAATGGATATTCCTTAAAAAGATTAATTTGTTATGAATAGAGTTAAAATATTATATTTAATTATATTTTTTAATGTAAAAACTGGTCTTTATTATATTTATATTTTTATATGAATTTTAATTATTTTTATTACCTTGATGATGATATAGTTTCATGAGGTGGGGTATTCTATGATGATGATGTGCTTCAAAGGGATGTGGTACTTTATATTGAGGTAACTGTTTGGTTGGAAGTTTTATTCCCAATATTGAAATACTTTTAGTTGTATAGTTATGTCACCATAATGTTATTTTTTACTGTTGATCTATATTCACAATTAACTTTTATTATATTAATAGTTTCACCAGTGGATAATTTTATTTGTTACAGCAATTTCACTATTAGAAGAATCGATAATGATGTAGGTGGTTGATGGGATGTGTTTATGGTGATGTGTTTGATGTCATGTGGTGGATGTTTTGTAATATGTATTTTCATGATTCATCTCTACCAGAACGCCTCCTAGGTAATTATTAAAAAATATTTTGGCCACTAAATCCTTCCTCTAATAGGCCACAAGTTGGAAACCAGAATTGAGTGTATAAAACACACAACATTATAGGAATTACTATATATAATCCAACGAGTGATTAAATAAGAAACCAATAAATACCAAACCATTAAAATTAGAAACCAATATTATTATTATTATTATTATATTTATGTAATATATTACATAAATAATAACAAAGAATAAAATAATAATACCAAGTATAGATCCTAATTGAACAATATGGACACCAACTGAACACCACATCAAAATCTACAAATTCTAAGCCTCATCAATAACACTATCTTGAAATATTTTAAAAATTTATAGAAGTATAGGTGGGTATAAAAGTGTACTTGGTAGGTTCCATACCACAAAAACTTATTCCAGTGTAGAAGAATCATAATAAAGCCTTAATAAATAAGCGTCAAAACGGAATAGTTTCATATCCAATTCCAACTACAAACCCATCTCACCGAGGATCACTAAATTAATATACATATAATGTAATATTATATTAATAATTTAAATATATCAAAAAAATAGCCTACACCTACTTCACCAATGATATAGTTACCCTCACATCCCATATACATGCATCCGGGAACCCCTTATAGATCCATATATCAAAACATCATGCCTCATCTCTATAACACTTTCAAATACAATGACTCCGTAATATATAACATAAAAACATACTATATAACAAAACCATATAACCACTACCACATATCAATTTTCACATAAAAAATTCCATATAATATAACAAAATTAAATAATCATATACAATATGGTCGTACTATTTCTAGAAGAGTAAGCATGAGAGGGGGAGTAATCAGTTATCAATATGACCTTTGTCTGGGATGTTGGGGTTCCACCTGTAACCCAAAACCATATATGAGAATATGTAAAGTCAATTTACTTGATTATTGGTGATTAAGAAACAAAAAAACAAAAGACAATATATTTTGATACACACAATCCCAACCTTAGGTTTACTTTCTGTCAAACAATCTTTACAAACACAGCTCATCGTCACACCATCACTGAAAGAAAACAAAAAAAACACTACCAAATCAAACAACATGACTAAACATCATCATCATATGTTAAAACCCCAAACATATTCTAATTTACTATTTCATTACTAATCACATTACCAATTAATATCTATATTTATTTCATTATTCATATTAATTTGTTGTAAAAAACTTTCACATAAACTTTTTCTACACCCACTTTAAAAAATATTTAAAATTAAATATTCACATGATATTAATACCACATAAATTTTATACATTAAGAAATTAATTTAGTTAAAATAAACAGTTTTCCATTCCATATTAATCAATAAATTCAATTATTTTAGATTATTTCAATATCAAGATCCACCACCACGTCATATTCACACAAACCTCATTAACTAAATCAGGCCACTAAAATAACAAATCATGTTAACACATCATATTTTACCTCACAATCAATCCAAACCAAACATATTATATCATCATAATAATCTAAAAATACAAAAACTACATACACTACCACAATAAAATAAGAATAAAAAATCTAATAAAATAGGACTCAAAGGATGTGTTTATTCAATAACTATTCATTACTTTTCAACTTTATACTCAACATAGAAAAATTAATCAATAATTTACAATTATCTTGTTCGTTATTTAATTACAATAATTAAATTTATTTTTCAAATTTAAAAAATAATACTATTTTTCAGTAATCACGTCTAATCATTGAAACATAATTAAAACCCAATCAAGCAATAACATACACAATAAAAATATAAGGAAACTTATAAAACAATTTTTGACCCCCATACCACTTAATTAAATTCAGTTATTTATCTTTATTACTAAAAATCACTTCTTCATAAATAAAATTAAATCATGATTAAAAGACATCCCAAAAAATTAAATATAGGGGGAGTTTTAATTTTAATTTTTTATTGGAGCTCAAATATGTTGAGTAGATCCTTTTCATTCTCATTTTGATTTAGTTTTGATAATTACTTCAACCCGTCAATATTTGTTTTCTAATAAATTTGTTAAGTGTTCCATATTTAATACGTCAGAGTATTTATTTTATATCTGAAGCAATATTGATCATATTTTTTATGGCATTTATTCAGTTGGATGTATATGAATATTATATTCATTTCATCTAATTATTTCCAAAGGCAATTAAATTGTTTCGATAGTGAAAAAATTCACCGAAGCTATTATAAGTTGTTCAAATGATATTGTAGTTTTCAGCCTAAAGTCAATTCGAAATTATGATGATATCTCAAGACATATTTAATGGATGTGTGGGATCATTATACCATTGAATGGATAAGGAGTTTATATAAACATCATTAGTGTATGTTTAATTTTGAAAAGGATTTTTTGATACTCTAAAAAATCACTGAATTTTATGAAGCATTTTTTCAACTATACAATGAACAGATTTTAAATCCGATAGTATTTATTTTTCTGAATGTTATAAAGAGTTTGGAATCACTCTGAAAATGGGGATATGAAAATCTAATAAGTTTATCTTAATTTCATCAGTTTAGACAAATGTATATAATGGTCATTTGGATAGTCAATAAATTCACCCAAGATTGGGAATACAATTTTCCAACTGTAGTTTTCTAGAATGTTACTGTTTCTGTTTTTTGAAGATATCGGGAGATTTTGAAGTTGTATTTATTCACTTCTTGAAACATTGTAAATTTATTGATATTTATTAAAAATAAGTATCACGGGACTAAGGCTGCATTTGATGTTAAATGGATCAAAAAATTTCATGAAGTATGAAGTTAAGTTGGTTATATTTTTTGGAAACATTGTTCATACCCTATGATGATATACTTAACGTAAGGAATAAACCCTACGCTACATTGAAATTTTTTTATATAGATTAGAAACCCTACATTGGATTCTGTATTTAATGTTTGCAACCCTACATTTGGAAAATATGAACGTATGGTTAATCAATTTTACATTCGGGATTTTATACTGATATAGATAAACGTATGGATTATCATCCATACGTTATGTATAGATGAAAGTGTGGATAAAGAACCATATGAATCATAGTTTAAACCTATATTATATATTTTGTCGTTACATAAGGAAATCCTATGATAGAATTTTCAATGATGCGGTTTTAAATCTATGATATTTTACGTTATTTCTACAACCATATTAATCGAAGTATATATCATTATAAAGTTGTTTTATTACCAATTAAAAGGCTTGAATGGAATGGATTAAGTTATTAATACTTATAAGGAATGTTATGAATCTCTATGAATGATTTGATTCCAAATATTCATTATTTATTGTGAGTCTATGTTTTAGGAACTGTTTTGATTATATTTAAAGTGATTTTAATGAATTTAAATGGGAGTTTTAAATTGTTCAACAATGCTACTATTATGTAGATATTATTGAAGGATGTATTTAAATTATTTTTTAATACATTTATTAGAGATTTATTCTACAGGAAGAAAGATGAAACGGTGCTACGATACTCTTGGGGATAATTATGGAGGCTGTTAATTATATTTATATTAAGTATCCAATTGAATAGAAATTCTATTACAACTATTAGATAATTATTCTCTATATATATCTCTCTTTGGAAGGAAAAGAAAATACACAACAAAGAAAATAAGAGATGTGAATACTCTGTTAAAAAGAAGTCACTGAAAATATTCATACAAAAGCTCGATGCTTTAGAAGAGTGAAATTATTCTTTTTTACATTCATATTCTCTCACTGTTAAAAGACAAATAAAGCCTACACAAACATTTCCGGATCTATTTTCTGTACTTTCAGGATTAAGAAACCTACTTTACATTAATGATTATTTTGTTACGGTTACTATGCATTACTGAAGATCATCTACATCTGTCAGTTTCTACAAAAACTATGAGCTAAACCTATTTCACATCAAATTTCATCTCATTTCTTATCATTTTGAGTATCGACTGCTCAGACTCATTCATGGTGGAGTTTCATCTTCTCGTACTAAGATATATATATTTTGGTTCCTTATAAAAGAACTAGCAGGCCTTATAAAATCCTTATAAGGTGTCAACTGCCTATACTCAGTTATGGAAGGTCTTATGATAAGAGGACCAACTAGTAAAAATCACTAAGCTCATGGAGAAGAGCATTGGTGGAGTAGAGTAGGGGATTTATATGCCCTGAACCACTATACATCCTTATGTTCTTTTCCTTTATATATTTCCACCGCTTGATCAACTTTAAGAGATAAGGAAAGTATTGCCTCATTTCAAGAGGTACATTTTCACATTGATAAGATTGTTAAAAGTAAACAATTCACCCTCTCTTGTGTCTTCATCATAGACTTCTGGACCTAAAAATTGGTATCAAAGGAATGGATCTACTAATTTCTATTGGCACTAACAAGCCTAAGTTAAAGATTCAAATGAAGAAAAATCTCAATTGAAATTTTCAGAGAAGGTATGTCGATGATCTATGATCCTTATTTTAATGGCGATAATTATGGATGCTAGAATGTTCACATGACTATATATTTGAAAAATATTGGATTCAAATTTTATATGAAGATTTTCAAACCTTATGAAATTCCTAGAGTACTAGAAAACTGAGATGCTATTATGGAAGCATATTATGATATTAATTCAAAATCCATAAATGCAATTATATGCGGTTTTGGTCCTAATGAATTTGACTATGTTTCTCAATGTTATACTGTGTATGAGATGTCAAAGACTATTGTGGTTGCATATGAAGGAAATAAAAAGTCAAAAAACTATGGTACAATACTGTAAAACATATATTTGACACATTTGGGATGAAAGAATATGAGATCATCACTCAGATTAATTGAATATTAACAGAAGCTGTTAATGGTGTTGCTGCCTTCGGAAACCCAATTCAAGAACCAGATCAGACATTAAAGGTACTTAGGGTTTTAACTTCTATGTGGAATGGAATTTCAGATACTATTCGATAATATAAACTAGTTAAATAATTAAATATGAAATTATTAATTTGAACCTTGATGATGCATGAATCAAAGATACAAGAAAAAGATGAAAATCATATTTTTATCAAAAAGGAAATAAATGTACTCAATGTTTTAGTGGATTAATTTTCAGATTCAGATTCTAGACATTAATATTCAAATGACGAGCTACCACATCTTGCTAAAAAATTGTAAAGTTGTGCCAAAGGAGAAAAAAAATTGAAGTTGAATAAATAGAAATAATTCATATGCTAAAAGTGTAAAACGAAAGGTCATTGAAGACCCAACATTAATTTTCATAATGCTCAAAGGAAAGATGAATTTAAATGAAAAGTAATTAAATTCATGAAGGCTACTAGTAATGCATATGAAGAATAAAGAGATGAATCTACTAAAGACTCATAAGCTAAGCATGAAAATCAAAAGGTAAATCTATATCTTATGGATCATGCGGATGAGGTAAAATCTTCATACTCTGAAATTTCTAATTCTAAATGTTTTTTATTTGATGAACTAAATAATATTTGTTTTATTCTTCACAATAAATTTTAATATTTAAATAAAGATAAAAATATTAAAAAAATATTATGATTTTATTTCAATTGATAATGAATGTATGTCAAAACAAATTGCTGATTTAAGATCAAATTCTTCGAAAATTTCTTGTAATCTGCATGAAACTAAAATTTTAGAATTTTTGATTGAATTTTATAATTTAAATAAAGCTTCTAGTATTCATATTAAAGGAGATAATTATTTGAATCCAATTCTTGGAATAAATAAAATTCATAATGGAAAACATGGTATTGGTAGTAATGGAGAAAAACCAAAATTATATAAAATTTATTTTGTTTCTCGTTCAAATAGAAAAAACATGTCTACTATTAAATTTATTTATTGTGGTGTTAATGGAAATTAATCAAATGACTATTATTTTAGAAAACCTCAATTTTGTGGTGTCATGTATGTTAATTTTTAAAAAGTGTTATCTAGAATTAATTATAACATAATTAATCACAATAAACATATTTGGTAACAAAATAATTAGTTGTTGACACTGCCATACCCAAAATTATATAGGTACCAAAAAGAACTAGTATTTGATGTGTTATAGGTATGATCCACTGAACTGAAGGTTCTGGGCATAGCGAAAGCACGTTGGTGGGTGTACCCAACTTTATTTTTAGAGTTAACAATGGCCAATCTGTGATCTGCCACAATAATATAACATCGGATTTTTGGAATGGAACAAAAATTGAAAGAAGAAAGTGGGGAGTCCAAGAACCATATATAGGATCATCATATATTGGTTATAATTAATTTAATTAATTTACAAGAACTTCCTTGATGTAATTCTTTCTCCATTGATCTTTCAGTCACAATCTAATGTGATCTGTCATTGCGTCGTAGAATCTATGTGTGGGATTCCTCTACTGGTGATCCACACGTGCTCCATGCATCTCTAGACATTTCCAAATGGATCTCTGGGTTCTAGCGTGGAAGAGCCTTCGCTTACGATGTATGCCTTTGATCTCCATGATCTAGTGGAGGTGGATCTCTCTCTTGTAGCTTGAGAGTGTTCTTCATGGAAAAATAATTCGATCTAGGCTTAAGAGCTTTTACAAATCCCTTGTGCACAAACCACTAAAAAATGTCTAGGCTAAATGAGAATTATATAATTGGGATTTTAATTTCATAGAATAATAAAATGAATTAATTACATAAAAGAATTTATTGATTTTATTTAATTCTTTGTAATACCTCATGTCAAATAAAAAAAGTTGACTATTATTATTACTTGACATGCGCCCAGTGAATTACACCTAATATTATTTATTTAAATAAATAATATAATTTCTCATAAATTCCCAGAAAAAATACATGGTGTGTATATTTAATATACATGGCATGTACTTTTATTTTTTTATTTTTATTTATTTCCTCCACCACATTTAATAGACCTTGAATAATGACTATTTATTTCTCAAATAAATATCACTGCATTACTCTCTAATAAATATATTATTTCTCCTATAATATATTCTATCGAATAACTAGTGTCGAAATAAATGCAATCAGACATCCTTGAATAATTATTAAACCACATTTGGAAATAATATTTATTCAACTTGTTAAATTAATATTTAAATGAGCTACTTGGACACACTTAGTGTGTGACCCTCTAGGCCTCTTTGTCAGTGGCATTAGGCGGAGCCTGCCTAAAGTCCAAGGTTAGCATCTAGCAACCGGCCAAGGAACCCATAAGGAAAGAATTTAATGCCGCAATGATGTGTCACCTCCTATGAACGCTTATTGTGTAATGTAATCCGTTTGTCGTGATATATCATATCAAGCAGGTTTCATGCTAGTGCCATCAACTCATGCGCTCTATTATTCTTTATTTGACATTCCAGAATTGAAATTTACCATTCATCACCATGGCCATGGATTTATTTAGGCTATATCAATTCCATCAAAGGGCCCGAGATATCTACTTCCTTTATATAACAGAAGGGAAAAATCCTTTCTTGCATTATCTATCAATGCAGTATTACTCGTGATGCACCCAACATATCCTACCTCGCTGCAAATAGTGTGTCATCACCGTTTTCGTCAATACATCTAAGTGTGCGAGTTGTAATACCCATTAATAATAATCATAAAGTCTAAGGACCAATAAACACGTCCATGGATAGAAACATTCAATGACACTATAAAATGTGTATTTCATACTAGCGGGTCTCGTTCTCATAATATCCTCCTGGATATTACCAACGGTGCACACCATGAGAAGGTGCATCAAATTTTTATGATTCCTCACCATTAATGTCATGTGTTATTTTTGTCTATCAAATAACATCATCTGGCCATAGAACATATATTCAAGAACAGTGTTATGGCACTTCCAGGTTCTCATCATTGTAGGGATCCTCTATAACCCTTTAATGCAATATCTATCTATATGAAATTATCACATACATTGTCATGTAGAAGAGAAATCAACATTAGATAAGGTATTTATTAATGAATAAAGAAAAAATTAGTTGTTTCTAGGCCACCAACTCCAATAGAATCCCACATGGACTAGATCCAACTACTAACAACCTATAACCTACTAGCTCTCACATGATATTCATGCTTCTGCTGAGATATGCCTTTAGTCATGCGGGCCTACCATGTTCTCTTATGTGGAAACTCTGATCACTACAACTTCACCCCTATGATAGAAATACCTCAAGAGGTGATACTTTTGGAGTATGTTCTTTGTTTGTTGATGTGACCTCAGTTATTTTGAAAGAGCCACCACTAGAGTATTATCACAATACAACATGAGAGGATATAAACTGCTAGGCAGCACATCAAGCTCCTAGATAATGTTCTTGAATTAAAACGGTATCCTTGGCTACATCAGAAGCCGCTATATATTTGGAATATGCTATATAATCAGTGAAAACTGGCTACTTTGAACTCCTCAAGCTCGTAACTCCTCCATTGAGATAGAAAACATATCTAGATTGCGACTTCAGATCATTCTGATCTGTCTGAAAACTAGCATCATCATACCCTCTGATGACAATCTCTTCATCTCCTCCATATACTAGGAACATATTCATAGTTCATCTCAGATACTTAAGTGTAGTCTTAATAGTATTCTAATGATGTTCTCCTAGATCTTCTTGATACCTACCTACCATGATCAGTGCATAGGCAGCATCATGCCCGATACTTAACAAGGAATACATGATGGATCATATAGCCGAAGTGTATGGGATCTTACTCAGTCTATATTTCCCTTGTTGTGGTTGAGGATACATTTTCTTAGAAAGATGTAGCCCATGTGACACTGGTGTTGGGACCACATTAGTAAAGTGTGTTTTATTTTTTTTCAATAAGGACAATGAATGTCAATGATGGTCAATGGTGATCTCCTATGTGATAAAGATCTCCTAAGAGAAAGCTATCTCGTAAGTGCCTCCTAAGAGGATGTTCATAGAGAATAAAAATCAGACGATTGTAGAGTTATTCTTAAGTTATAATAACTTGTATCAAGATGATACATTGTCATCATTTGAAAAATTCCATGCGTTGTATTCTCATGCATGAGGAGTGAAGAAGATTCATCCACATCACTAAGAGGATGAAGTGAAAGAGGAATTCATCCTAACTACTAAGTGGATGAAGTTAGTGAAGATAGGATGAAGAGGAGGAGTTGGTTAGTTTCAAGAAGAAGTTGTCCATGTTATATACACTTGGTTTTTAACCAAGTACATAAATGTTCCTTACATAAAAATTAATCCAACCATGGGGGCCATCCAAGGACCTGACCCTCAAGTACATGTAGGACCCGAGGGTTAACCGCACTCGAGGGAATCCCTCAAATCCTGCCATGCCTGAGGCAAGGAATGTGCATGGGCCATGTATAAACCCCGCAGAGCCGTACGGTGGTCAACCCGCACAGCGAGGGTGCCAGGTGCGCACCCGGAAGGTCAGAACGGGCATAGAGAACGTCCGACGAAGAACCGGTACGGGGCGGTACCAGGGATGGAGAAGAGAAAATTGAACGGTTGCTGAGGTGTCGAGCATTATAAAATGTGGAATCCCACATCACTGTTTCGATGTGGGGTGGAAAATTAATAACGCGGATCTAATCTGCACCATCCATCTGATCGCGCACCTGATCGTCGCCATCCATCTGATCCACAAGCCACATTATAATTAGGACCTCTCATCCGATCCTGCGCAGTAGAGATCAAATGTGGGCCATCCGATCACTATAGTAGAGGATTTAATTAACCTCCAACCATTCCACGACACCTGTGAGCCAGTGAGGATTCAGGCGATTTATCTCCTCACTCCGGTATCCTCTGGGGCTCATTCCAAGCCCACCATGATCGTTTGAGTGCCACGAGTTCATGCATGCAACTTCATTTTCATGCATGCATCTCAATGACAATATCCTCAAAAGCCGAAGTAACTGAAGGTGCGAGGCTGAGTTATATTTTAGGAATAGATCATGGGAAAGTATTTTAATGTGTTAAAAAATGCATGCACGTGAGGATGCCACCTCATTGAAGAAGATCCTTCGTTTGAAAAAAAAGGAAACACCCGAGATACGCGGCATATAATTGACGCGGGTTTGCATGGTTTGAAGAGACGAGGATCTCGTGTATTCAAAGGAATATCATTATGGAATACAATGCGGATTTTGAATGCAAAAAAGATCATATCCATGCCTGTAAAAGAAGGAAACCCATGGAAAATCGGGTGGCCATCCTAGAAGAAGAAGAACTCCCACTCTCTGTATCGCGAAAGGCAGAGTCGCGTCTCTTGTGCGCGAAGAGTTTCCATGCACCCTATGTGAAGGAGATCTGCACCCCATGTGAGGTACCCACAAGTGTGTGATAGGTTCTTTCGAACCCTCGTCGCATTGTCGTGTAAAGCATCCTGTGAGTCTTGGACCCTTGTTGTAGCTCAGATGGAATGAACCAAGATCCTCTCTTGGTTCTGTGGAGGAGTTATTGCACACTCCTTGTGAGAAAGAAGGATACGCCTACACCCGCACCCAGTTTTGCTAACTCTACGACCTATAATATATACATATATATATTGTGTGATTTTTCATGGGCTCATGTGTGGTTAAGAGTAGACAGTTCATACCTTTGGTTGTGGTGTGTGCAAGAAGGAGAAGGTAGAACCTTGGTTGTGCATGCATGGTGAAGGAATAGGAAGAGTTCATGCATGATACACATTAACGTACACGCATGAGGCAAGATACCCATGCACACCCTAACTATACCCATTCGGGTTGTGAAGAAAAATAAAAAGGGAAAAGGGGGTTCAAGGTGTTGTCCATGTAAATTGTTTAAAGAAAAGGACTTGAATTCTTGGCTGATAGAAGAAGAAGTTTGAACAAGGAAAAGGTTTACCCATTCAGGTCTGAAGAAACAAAAATAAATAAACCCAAAAAAATATCCCAACTAAGTGAAAAAGTATGACAGAAAAAGAATAAGGGAGACCACTTGATTTGCTCATGAATACACTCATGTGCATACATTAAAAACATTCAAATCAAGTGATAATGAAGAAAATAAAGAATAAGAAGAGAAACTAGGATACGTGTGTTTGCTCAAAGATATATCCTCATTAGGGTTCTCACACAAGAAGAAGAAGAAGAAGAGGTGAATGCATGCTTCCATGCATGAACATTCACACATGGAGTAACTCAAATAATGAATCAAAACAAGTGTGTTCACGTGTGAGAAAGAAAGGGTGCAATATCATTTCATAAACAATAACTACACCAAGATGAGGACAAGAGAAGAAGAAGAAGGGAAAGAGTTTAACAACATGCCATACGCATGATCACATACATTTATGAACAAGAGAAGAACTCACTCTGATGATTCAAAGTAAGCCGATCTTCATTGACTGAATAATCACATTGGTATATGTGATTCTTGCTAAGAAAGAAGAATAAGTGTTAGTGCATTCTATTATTGCACTAAAGAAGAAGAAGATGTCTTAGTTTAGTTGTTTTTGCACTAGAGAAGAATCAAAGAAAAAGACAAGAATAATTTCTTGCCAACTACTTTGCAAGTAATCAACTGAAGATCACTGAAGAAGAACAAGAGAAGAACCTACCTTACTAAATAAGAATGAATATTGTCTCCATAGGCAGTATAAAGAACAATCTAGAAGCTGCAAGTTGGACTAGGTTGTCACCATCCCAGGAATATAGGATTGTTTCCCTTTCCATCCAAAGTGTAGGGACTCACACTGACTAAAGAATCGTTTTCCTAGTAAACCACTGTAAAATCATATCACATTATAGTGGAGAATCCATGCACTGGTCATTCCCATGGATGGAAATGATGTAACTACTCTTATTGAGTAGTTAACCTTGTAAAAATATCATGTGCATATTTTTAATGCTTTCATTATTGCATGCGAAAGGGAAAAGAGAATAAGAGAATCAAGATCTTAACAGGTCAAGAGGTACAGGGATGAAAAGTTGAAATTGGTTTAAAAAGTCCCCAAAACTAATTCACCCCTCCCTCTCAGTGTTAGAAATATCCCAAACTGGTCCTCTCAATTTGTATCAGATGGAGGTTTACCTCTTTTGGATTATCTACAGTGAATCTATTCTCTTTTGAAGACTTGGGTTCCTTTACCAAGACAACAATGAAGAGAATTGTTAGTGAAGATTCAGTTACCTTTGATCAGAAGGATATATCTACCAAGACCATGATGAACAGGAAAAATAAAGATAAGAGAAAGTTGAATAAGAATCCCCTCTTATCTAAAAAACTAGAAGTATCTAGTTCTCCATATCTATATAACATTGTAGACACACCAAACATGGAATGTAATGAGAAGGTGGATAATGTTCCCATAAAGAATATGGACAACCTTCTTACCTCAACTGATCAAGAGGTATGTGTTAGTACATTTGGAAATTATTCTCATGATGAAAATTCTAGCACAAGTATTGATGATCAATATACAACATCTCAAGAAATATCTGTTAATAGATTAAGGATTATTCTTCTTGGTATTGATGAAGAAAGCACATCTCTGGTTTGTGGAGTATTTCAATGTATGCAGCAAAATATAACTTAGCTGCAAGAAGAAACTGATGTTTTAGAGAAAGGCTTACAAGAAAAAATTGTTGAATGATTAAAGCTCTCCAGACAGGTTGGAGCCTTTGAAGAAACCAAGAGGGTATTTGAAGAAATTTCTTCAAAGTGGCTCAAATATTTTGAATAAAAAGAGGGATTCAACAATATTCTAGAATATAATATCCATGCACTTGAAGATGAGCTTGAAAAGAGAAATGTTTTCAAGAAGTTATATTTGGAAGAAAACTCCAAGAAGATCAAAGAACTTGACTCTTTGTTACGAAACAAAGTAAAGATGCATGAAGATAAAGTTGAAAGATTAAAGAAGTCTTTTGAAGAGAAGATGACTTTTATTGAAGACCATAAAGTCATCCTCAATATGAGATGTCTAGACGTGGAAGCTTAGTTGACCAATCTTGAGAAGAAACATATTGAGTCGCCCCAAAAGACGAAAATTGTAGCTGCTGCAACAGAATGTTCTCTGGAGGATTCTACTATCAAAAGACCTCTAACATGTGATAATATGATCATGGCTTCACTAATTGATCTATCACAAGCAGCTGATAAGAAGGTAACATCCATAGCAACTTGTACTAATGTTTCGAAAATTATTTCTACAAAAAGTCCATGTTGGAAAAAAAATTCGTAACAAGTATGGATGAAGAAAAGTGAGAAGAAACCTACCTCCATGGCTAGGGTGGGTAGGGGAAAGAGTGTGGAAGATATATCCCTACAGAAAGCCCACCATACCAAGAATAAGACTCAGAAATATTATAAAGAAGATGGTAAGAAATAAAGGTTTGTGGGTCAATGCTTGTGTTGTAATAAATTTGGGCATTGTGCACTGGATTGTTGGTAAAACCCCTTAAATGTAAAAGCAAAGAGAAATCCCATCTCAAGGAGGACATATCCAGAGAATAAGAATAATCATCCATAGATCGAAAAGAATCTATATACAAAAAACAGATTTATAATTTTAGATAACATATGTGATGTATGCAATAGGAGTGGTCATATAAATGGTGCATGTTCATATAAGAAAAGAAGACCACAGAAGCTGGGTATGAATGAAGAAGCATCCTTGGGAAGAAATCAAATGAATAATGTGAAAAAAAAATCTCCCAATAAAATTTCATGAAGTAAATATAAGAAGCCCATGTTTTCTAAATCCAAGAAAGTGAAGGGTGGTGCATCCAAAAGAACTACTAAGAAAGATTCCACTCAAAAAAAGTAATGTAGAATATCCAATCTTGATGCCTCAATCCCTAATGATATATTTTTATTTTGGACAGAATATTTGGAAATAATAATAAAGATGGAAGATGCACAGGCCAAGAATTTTCCTAAAAGAAAACATATGATTCTACATGAAGAAAAAGAAGTTTTCTGTGTGAGGTGTAACAAGGTTGGTCTTACTATTAGAACGTTCTTTGTATTTTCTCCATCCCAACATGAATTCCTCAAAAAGATGAATGTTTCACCTGGATATTCTAGTGATTTGAAATCACTTGAATAAATAAGATTCACACACAACGAAATGGAAGAAATAGTAAGGTCCACACAATCACAATCAAGATTGAAGATAAGTTGTCAAAGTGTGAAGAAAGTAGAATCTAGGTTGAGAAGATCATCTCAACCTTGTTGTTCACATTGATTGAGCAAGGATATCACACCTTTTTCCCATAGATCTTTGTGTTTTGTATTGTTTCTTATCATATAGGGAATTGAAGGTGAGGTAAGATCTTAGGGGGGAAACCTGAGATTCAGTGGTGAAAAGTGTTCTCGATGGGGAGACACGTGAAGAAGCTTCCAGAGTCATTATCTCAATCAGTATCAACATTAGTTGGTATAAAACTAAATTACTTTGAAGATTTTGTGAATATCATGTCATTTGAAAAGGTTGATTATTTCATATCACACTTATTATTCTAATCCTGTAATGGAATTGAAAATCCCTTGAGGACAAATTTCATATGTTCTCATCTCATGAGGTATCACGATTAGTGGTGAATGGACAACATTGTTGTCTAAATCAAATCCCCTTGTTTTCTACACCGATCATCTCTCAAGTAGACGTATAGTGAAATGATTGATGGCACATTTCTTGAGTAAGTATTGAAACCCATCTTCCCATGACCATTGTATTTGTTGGCAATAAGGGGGAGGGAAGTTAAATGAAAGTTTGAAAAGATGGGAGAGAGAAAGAAATATATAAGACACTCATTGACACATTGATTTGGAAGAAAACTTCGGGTATTTTCAACAAATACAAAGGGGGATATTGTTGGGACCACTTTAGTAAAGTTTGTTGTATTTTTTATCAATAAGGACAATGAATGTAAATGATGTTCAATGGTGATCTCCTAAGTGATAGAGATCTCCTAAGAGAAAGCTATATTATAAGTTATTCCTAAGAGGATGTTCATGGAGAATACAAATCAGACAATTATACAGATATTCTTAAGTTATAAGAACATGTATCAAGATTATACAATGTCAACATTTAAAGAAGTCCATGCATTGTATTCACATGCATGAAGAGTGAAGAATATCCATCCACATCGCTAAGAGGATGAAGTGAAAGTGGAATTCATCCTAACTACTAAGTGGATGAAGTCAGTGAATATTGGATGAAGAGGAAGAGATGGTTGGTTGCAAGAAGAAGTTGGCCATTTTTTGTACACTTGGTTTTTAACCAAATACATAATTGTGCCTTACATAAAAATTAACCCAACCATGGGGGGCCATCCAAGGAACTAACCCTCAAGCACATGCGGGACCTGACGGTCAACCTTGCTTGAGGGAATCCCTTAAAGCCAGCCCCCCTGAGGCAGGGCACGTGTGGGGGCCGTTCATAAACACCATAGAGCCACATGGAGGTCAACCCACACAGCGTGGGCGCCAGGTGCGCGCCCAAAAGGTCAGAATGGGCGTAGAGCGCACCCGGCGAAGAACCAGTATGGGGCGGTACCAGGGAGGGAGAAGAGAAAATTGAATGGTTGCTGAGACATTGAGAAATATAAACTGCATAATCCCGCATCACTGTTTCGATGTGGGATAGTGAATTAAAAACATGGATCTAATCTGTATCGTCCATCCGATCGCGTGCCTGATCGCCGCCATCCATCTAATCTGCGTTCCAAATTATAATCAGGACCGATCATCTGATCCTGCATGCTGGAGATCAAACATGGGTTGTCCGATCAATCCAGCTGAGGTTGTCTTCATCCTCCAGCCATCCCACGACACCTGCGAGCTAGTGAGTATTCTGGAGAGTTATCTCCTCACTCTGGAAACCTCTAGAGCTCATTCCAAGCCCACCATGATCATCTGAGTGCCACGAGTACATGCATGAAACTGCGTTTTCATGCATGCATCGTAATGTCAATATCCACGAAAGAGAAAGCAATGAAGTTGCGAGGCTAAGTTATCTTTCATGAATATATCTTGGGAATTTATTTTCATGCGTTCAAAAATGAATTCACGTGAGGATGCCACCTCATTAAAGAAGATCATTCACTTGAAAAAAAAAGGAAACACCCAAGATACATGTCATATCTTTGATGCGGGTTTGAATGGTTCGAAGATACGAGGATTACGTGTATTCAAACGGATATCTTTATGGAATATGATGCGGATTTGGATTGCAAAAAATATCTTATCGTTTTCTATAAAAGAAAGAAACCCGAGGAAAAAAGGGTTGACATCCTAGAAGAAGAACAACGTGCAATATCTGTGTCGCGAAAGGCAGATCCATGTCTCTTGTACGCGAAGAGTTTATGTGCACCCTGTGTGAAGGAGATCCGTACCCTGTTCAAGGTACCCACAAGTACACGATAAGTTCTTTCAAACCCTCATCGCATCATTGTGAGGAGCATCCCGTGAGTCCTCGACCCTTTTTGCAGCTCATGTGGAACGAACCAAGATCTTCTCTTGGTTATGTGGAGGAGTTTATGCGCACTCCTTGCACGAAAGAAGGATATTCCTACACCCGCACCCTATTTTGAAAACTCTACTACCTATAATATATACATATATATATTGAGTGTTTTTTGAGGGGCTCATGTGTGGTTAAGAGTAGACACTGCATACTTTCGGGTGTTGTGTGTGCAAGAAGGAGAAGAGAGAACCTTGGTTGTGCATGCATGGTAAAGGAATAGGAAGACAACATGCATGATACACATGCATGTACATGCATGAGGCAAGATACCCATGCACACACTAACTATACCCATTCAGGTTGTGAAAAAAAAGAAAAAGGGAAAAGGGGGTTCAAGGTGGTTTCTATGTGAATGGTTTGAAGAAGAGGCATTGAATGCATGGTTGATAGAAGAAGAATTTTGCACAAGGAGAAGGTTTACCCATTCGGGTTGGAAGAAACAAAAATAAATAAACCCAAACAAATCTCCTAAATATATGAAAAGTAAGAAAGAAAAATAAGAAGGGAGACCACTTGATTTGTTCATGCATACACTCATGTGCATACATTAAAAACATTCAAAACAAGTGAGAAATAATAAGAGAAAGCATAATAAGAGAAAAAGAGGCTACGTGTGTTTTCTCAAAGATTTATCTTCATTAGGGTTCCCACACAAGAAGAAGAAGAAGAAGAGGTGAATGCATGCACATGCACACATGGAGTAACTGAAATAAAGAATCAAAACAAGTGTGTGCACATGTGATAAAGAAAGGGTGAAATATCATTGCATAAAAAATAATTGCTCCAAGAAAAGGAGAAGAGAAGAAGAAGAAGGAAAAGAGTTCAACTACATTCCATATGCATGATCACATGAATTTAGGAACAAGAGAAGAACTCACTGTGATGATTCCAAGTAACCCTATCATCATTTCCTGAATAATCACATTGGTATATGTGATTCTTTCTAAGAAATAATAAGAAGTGTCAGTGCATTACGTTATTGCAATGAAGTAGAAGAAGAATCCCTAGTGCAGCTGGTTTTGCACTAGTGAAGAAGAAAAGAAGAATAGAAGAAGAATTGCTTGCCTACTGCTTTGCAAGTAATCAAGTGAAGAGCATTGAAAAAGATCAAGAGTATAACCTACATCACTAAAGAAGGAATAATACTGTCTCCATAGGTAGTATAAAGAACAAGATAGAGGCTCCAAGTTGGACTAGGTTGTCACTAACCCAGAAAGATAGGATTGTTTCCCTTCCCCCTCCAAAGTGTAAGGACTCACACTAACTAGAGGATTGTTTTCCTAGTCATCCATTATAAAAGAATACCACATTATAGTGGAGAATCCATGCACTGGTCATTCCCATGGATGGAAAGGATGTAGCTGCTCTTATTCAGTAGTGAACCTTCTAAAAATATCATCTGCATATTTTTACTGCTCTCATTATTTCATGTAACAAGGAAAAGAGAATAAGAGAATCAAGATCCTAACAGGTCAAGAGGTACAGGGATGAAAAGTTGAAATTGGTTTAAAAATTCCCCAACACTGATTCTCCTCCCCCCCTCTCATTGTTAGACATATCCCAAACTGGTCCTCTCAACTGGAACCAATCCCCTCATGGATTGTTCCATAAAAAATCTCTTTAGTATCTGGTCAATGTATGTACCCTGACTTTGTCCAAGCAGCCTCTTGGATCTATCATGAATGATCTTGATCCCCAAAATGTAGGCTACTTCACCCAAGTCCTTCATTGAGAAAAAATTGTTCAACCATTCGTTGACTGACTATAATACTGGTACATCATTTCTAATAATCAATATATCATCAATATATACTCCTAGGATAATGACCACATTCCCATTAAACCGCTTATAAACACAAGGCTCACATTTGTTCTTAATGAACCCAAATTCCTTTCTAGCTTCATCAAATCAAATGTTCCATGACCGGGATCCTTTCTTTAATCCATAAATGGATTTCTGCAACTTTAAAACTCGTTTTTCTTCACATGGTGTAACATTCCCATCTGGTTGTGTCATATAAACATCTTCCTAAAGGTTCCTATTAAGGAATGCTATTTTCACATCCATTTTTCCAATATCATTGTCATGGAAAGTTGTAATGTCAAGTATGATTCTTATGGATTTAAACATGGAAACTGGTGACATGGTTTCTGTATAGTCAATCCCTTGATGCTGTCTAAATCCTTTAGCCACTATCCTTGCTTTATAGGTGCTATCTTGACCTTCCTTGTTCAGTTTTCTCATGAATACCCATTTTCATCCAACAGGCTTTGCATCAACTGGATCATTGACTAAAACCCATAATTGGTTCTGATACATGGAATTCATATCAGAAATTATAGCTTCTATCCATCTTATAGCTTTTTATCTTTCTAATACTTTCTTATAGAAGATAGGTTCATCATTTTTCAAAAATAATGTTTCAACATCCTCGATGACTAGGAAACCAAATCTCTTTGGTTCCATTACCTCTCTTGTGCTCCTACACAGAACTTGTGTTTGTATAACCACTTCCACAGGGACCTGTGGATGTTTTTCCTGTACCAACTCATGTGTATCTTGAGTATTAACTTCGTCGAAGTCAATATTTCTCCCGCCATACCTTTTTAGGATGTGCTCCCTCTCAAGAAAGACGACCTGTCTAGAAACATTCATTTTCTAGTCTGAAAGGTTATATAGGTAATATCATTTAATTTCCATGGGATATCCTATAAAGATACACATCGTGCCTTGTGGTGCTAGTTTTTTTCCTGATAAGGCCTTAACAAATTCCTCACATCCCCATACACATGTTTTCGAAAAAATGGGTTTATTTCCATTCCATAACTCGGAGGTAATTCCATTTTATGCCTTAGTTGGTACTTGGTTTAATGTGTATGATGCAATTTGTAATGCATATACCCAAAAGGATAATGAACGATCAGAATGACTCATCATTGACCTCAACATGTCCAACAAGGTGCATTTTCTCCTTTCACTAACACCATTACACTGTGGTGTATTAGGATGAGTAATCTGAGATTGAATCCCATACTCCCATAGTAAATTGATGAACTCTTGGTTTAGATATTCTCCACCTCAATCCGATCAAAGTTTCTTTATCTTCTTACCAATCTAATTATCTAATTCATTCTTGAATTCTTTAAATTTGTCTAAGGACTTTGACTTATACCTCATTAAGTAGACATATCCATATCTACTCAAATCATCAGTAAAAGTAATGAAGTAATAATATCCACCTCTATCTTCTACTAAAAATGGTCCACATGCATTCTTGTGCACTAATCCTAGAAGCTCTGTGTCCCTTTAACACAGTCCATCGAAAGGCAGCTTGGTCATTTTACCTCGTATACAAGAATGACATCTATCAAGTGGATTTAGATCAGTAGAGTCTAAATAGCCATCTTGGTAGATATTTGTCAAGCACTTCTTATTTATATGACCATGACGGTGATGCCACAACTAAGTGATGTATGAGTCATGTGAGTTTGTTTTTTTATTGATTGCTAACACTTGGTTTTTTAATTTAATACATACAAACCATTATTTAAATGTTTCATACCATAACATACATTGTTCTTATAAAAGAAGCCACCCTTAGTTCCAAACATGTAACTAAATCCATCCATATCCAAACATGATACATAAATTGTGTTTTTGGTAACACTTGGTACATAATAAAAGTTATGTAAAACCAAAATCATCACATTTGGAAATGAGATGTGGTAGTCGCCCATGGGTAATGAAGCTATCCTCATGCCATTGGCAGCTCGAAGATCCACCTCTCCTCTAGAAATCATTCTAAATCTACTTGGATCCTGCATTTGAATACAGATGTGAGCCCCACAAGCTGAATCTAACACCCAATGTGTAGAAATGGAAATATTTAACTTTATAATGAACACACCTTTAGTATCCCCACGCTTCTGGGTGCAGTTCCTCTTCTAGTGGCCTTTCTTTCCACATGCCAATCATGCTACCTCCCATTTCTTTCCCTAACTCTAGATCGTCCCCTTCTTGGAGGGACGGTGCTCAGGGGCTTCTGACCGTTTATAAGTCTTTAGCACCTTTGCCTTGTCCTTCCATTTCGTCTACAATATAAGGACTACGAGTTTGTCATGCCCCATGTCCTTATCTACCTGGTGAATTAAGGTTATAAGTTCTGATAGACTCTTCTCATTGTTTCTCTTGTTATAGTTCACAATAAAGCTAGATAAGGTCTTGGGCAGTGATGATAGGATTATATCTATGCGTAACTCATCTAAGAACATAATCCCTAAGATGTCCAGGCGTTCAGTGTATCCAATAAGCTTGACTACATGAAGCACTTATGGCGCAAACTCTCCATGTTTAGTTGCAAACAATGCGTTGGGGATCTCATATCTCTCCTTCCTCACCTTCTCTTGGTAGTGATCCTTAAGTTGAGACATCATTCCATATGAATCAAAGTTTTTATGTTGCTTCAAGAGCTCATTATACATGGCTGATAGCATGAAACATAGGACATATGTGGCATCATCCATATGTTTCACATAGAGAGATAGTTCCTCATCACTGGCCTCTTTTCTAGGCGCAACTGGAATAGGCTCTTCCAGCACATACAATTTCCTCTCGTGGCAAAGGATGACGCGTAAACGCCTCTTCGATTCCTAGAAATTGGTGCCAGTGAAAATTTTTTCCTTATAGAGTATGGTTCACAATGATATGTTTGAATTCATTTTTCTTTCCGTTTCTAAAATTTAATATGCGAAAAGTTCTAGTACTTTATCATGATAAAAGCGAGACAAATAAATAATTTAATACATATTATTCTCCCACTATTTTATCGAAGTCCAATATCCCTCACCATTGATTTCTGAATATTCTATTGCCTAAATATTCTAGTGGCAAAGATCCATATTCCCCTTCACATTACCCTAACAAGGGTTTTTCAAGCAACTTTAAGGGTTTTAGGTAGGAATTCCAAATGCCAACTGTATTAACTCGTAGCTCCTTGATCCACTGAGTGGACTCCCCAATCCTGAAATCCTTTTATTTTAGATTTCCTCAAACTTTGCCTCTTGATCACACCATGTCCTACTGTGGTAGTCAAACCTTGATGCGATCCAAGTCAAGTATACCCAAAAACTTGAATTATAATTCCCCGATAATTGAAAGCACCCCAACTAGGGTTAGTCAAGAACTTTGAACTATGGTTCGATTCTAACCATGATTATGGAAGGTTATACTAACTTAATATTTCTTTGAGGGATTTTATCCTTATACGTAAATTTCTATTTTATTATCTTTGATTACATGCTTGTTAATATTAAGCAGGATATACTTAAGTGATTAACCATGTATAAGATAATATTTATGCATAATTTTGTCTTATTTTAGTTCCATCTTGCATGTTTGTTCAATTCATTAATCGTGTGATCGTGACAACACACCCATAATAAATAAACCATGAAACTGATAAAAATAAAATAAATTTTATGATAATGAGCTTGTTCTATTTGTTAGTTTATCTAGAGGTTTATAAACTAACCCAAGACCTAGTGGAGAAATACCTTGAACTTTTCAGGTTTGTGTTTACAGCTTTCCACCTATCCACCTTTGTATCTCCTTGGATTGGATTCACCTTGGATTTTGACATGAGCCACCTCCAATAGCTTGGGAACTCCATCCATTACATATGCATTTATCTCACATGAAGTTGAGGGGTAAAAAAGTATTTTTACATAAAAGAAACCTTGGGTGCGCATGCCCTACATATTAATGAGGAGAAGGCTCGCAGGACAACAAATTTAATTTAAATAAATTAATTAAAATAAACTATTCACATACTAATGTCTTTGTTTATCTCATGATCATCCATATATGTAATGATATTTATGCATAAATAATACTAGAATTAAATTTTTTATTCTTTATTGTTTAAAATAAATCACGCTCAAATCAATTATTTATCTTTAATAAATCAATCCTGTTATCATAAACCCTTTTTCTGAATTTCCTTGATATTATCATCCATCATAATTTTAAACAAAAAAATTCATTTAAAATTATCATTGTTCATAACTTGTACCTTGGAGTCAAACTGGTGAATTCTCATTCATAACTACCCAATGAGTAGAAATGAACAATACACAGATGTTAAATTAAACACGTATATATATATATATAACACCTATCATGTGTTGTGCCTCAGCTTTATGCCAGCACTATGGTACATGTCTCAAGGGTTTGTATAATATAATAATAAATTTTAATAAATCTGCGTAATTTGGATGAGTACACGGTGCATAGTTCCGACTACATGGAATGTACTTTTTGTTCACCATCCATTCTAAGTACATGCTCAGGGACATGGACAGTAAATGTACTTCGAAAATCTTCAGAGTACACGACGCATTCATTAGAACACACACTGTCTAGTATCTTCATTACACAGTTTCCAGTCGGGCAATCCATGTATGGGGTACACAGTCCAACCCTAACCCAATGGGGCTACATATCGTGTTTAGTGGACCACAGGGTGTGTAATATGGAAACCGTGTGCGACTTATCCCTGGTCAACACACGGAGTCTTAAATACTTAGATAGGATCCATTTACACGACCTGATTCTACAAACTAGTCCAATGCATTGAACCTAGACTAAACGGCATGTACTATTGAATACACGCCGTGTATTCTTGTGTTTTAAGGCTAGGAATGTTTAGCACCTCCGGATGTGATTCTCTATTTTATTTTAATCAAAATTAAAAGAAAAAGTTATTTTTTAAAGGTTAACAAGAAACGAGAGAGGATGAACAGATCTCAAGATTTAGATTTATATAATGATTAACATGAATTGAAACAACTAAATTATTAAATGTGTAAATTTCTAATGGTAAAATAAATAATTATAATCAAATATATGACCGCTTTGATACCACTTGAAGGTTCCGGGTGCAGCGGAAGTACATTGGTGGGTGTTCCCAACTTTCATTTTAGCGTTAACAACGATCAATATGAGATCTGTCATGATAATAAAACGCCGTATCTTCGGAATAGAATGAAAAAAGAAAAAAGAAAAAGGGTATTCTCAGAACTATAGATAGTATCATCATATATTGATAATAATTAATTTTATTAATTGACAAGAATCGCCTTAATGGAATTCATTCTCCATTGATGTTTCAGTCACGATCCGATGTGATTTGTCATTGTGTCATAGAATCCAAGTGTAGGATTCCTCTAGCGGTGATCCACAAGTACTCCACATATCTCTATATGTTGTCGAAGGGATCTCTGGATGCTAGTGTGGAAGATTCTTTGCATGTGATGCCCGCCTTCGATCACCCTGATCTAGTGGAGGTGGATCTCTCTCCCATATCTTGAGAGCATTCTTGATGGAAAAATAACTCTCTCTTGGTTTGAAAACTTTTCCAAATCTATTTTACACAAACCACTAAAAATGGCTAGGATAAATGGGAATTATATAATTGGGATTTTAATTACATAGAATAAAAAAATAAATTAACTACTCAAAAGCATTTATTCATTTAATTTAATTCTTAGTAATACCCCATGTCTAATAATAACAGTTGACTATTATTATTACTTGACATGAACCTAGCGAATTAAACCTAATATAATTTAATAAAATAAATAATCTTTTTCTCATAAATTTCCAGAAACAATATAGGGCGTGTTTATTTAATATACATGGTGTGTACTTTTATTTTTCCATTTTTCCTTATTTTCTCCACCACATTTATTAGACCTTGAATAATGGATATTTATTTATCTAATAAATATAGCTACATGACTCTCTAATTAATATATTATTTCACCCACACTATATTCTCTTGAATAACTAGTATCGAAATAAATGCAATCAAGAATACTAGAATAATTATTAAACCAAATTCAGGAATAATATTTATTCAACTTGTTAAATTAATATTTAACGGAGATACTTGGACACACTTAGTGTGTGACCCTCTAGGCCTCTTTCTCATTGGCATTAGGCGGAGCCTGAATAAAGACCAAGGTTAGCATCTAGCAACATGCCAAGGCACACATAGAGAAAGGAGTTAACGCTGCAACGATGTGTCACCTCCTATGAATGCTTTCCGTGTAATGTAATCCATTTGTCATGATATCTCATATCAAGTGGGTTGCATGCTAGTGCCATCAACCCATGTGCTCAATTATTCTTTCTTTGACATTCTGGAATTGAACTTGCCCATTCCTCACCATGGCCATGGATTTATTTAGGCTATATCAGTTCCATCCAAGGGTCGGAGATATCTACTTCTATTATATAACAAAAGGGACAAATCCTTTCTTGTATTATCTATTAATGCAGTATTACTCATGACGCACCCAACATATCCTACCTCGCAGCGAACAATGTGTCATCATAGTTTTCGTCAATATATCTAAGTGCGTGATTTGTAATACCCATTAATAATAATCTTAAAGTCAAAGGACCAATACACACGTCCGTAGATAGGAACATCCGATGACACTATGAAATGTATATTTCCTACTTGCGGGTCTCGTTCTCATTATATCCCCCTGGATATTACCAAGTGCGCACACCATGAGAAGGTGTCTCAATGTTTTATGAGTCCTCACACCTAATGGCATACATTATCTGTGTCCCTCAAATAACATCATCCGGCCATAGAACATATATTCAAGAACAATGTTATGTCACTTCCATGTTCTCATCATAGTAGGGATCCTCTATGACCCTTTAATGAATTAGCTATCCTTGGAACATTATCATATACATTGTCACGTAGGAGAACAATCAAGATGTGGTAAGGTATTTATTAATGAATAAATTACAAAGTAGTTGGTTCTAGGACACAAACTCCAACATGAATGTCATTATTATATCATCAAGTTGCTGCTTGAAAATTATGGGAAGTAATTATATTCTTGTTTCTTATTATATTAAATAGAAACTTCATTAGAGATGAAATAGTTAATCCAGTAAGTATTTTATTTTCAATTTTAATATTCAATTTAAATGCACTAATTGTTTTATATAGGGGAAGATTTTTTTTCTTTATCTTTTATTCCTCTATATTTAATTATTCTTTTACTTAAAATATTAAGTATTTTCACACTATTATTTTATCAAATGAATTAATTTTTTGATTTATTTTATTAATAAACGACCATCAAACATTCTATTAATATTTTATATAAATGGTTATCTTGCATGTAATCATGTCTTTAATGTTTGACTATTTAAATTAATTGGATGTGACAAAATAGTCTTTTATTATTTGTGATACATTATTTTATTATTAGATTAAAATGTTTTGGTCGTTTATGACATAGGTAAAATCATTTTAATTATTTTTTATAAAAAAATATCTAAATTAAATTAACTGAAAATATTTAAATTAAATTTATTTAATTAAATTCTATGAAATTTTTTTATTATTTTTTATCATTTTATTTATATTTTTAAAAAAAAATTATTATTTTATCAAATTCCTTGAAAAATATTTATTTAAATTCTTTGACTATCATAAATATTTATGCATGGTCATCAGATTAGTTGTTTTAAATATTTAGCATGTGTTTAAATTATTTATTATTATGGAATGAATTAAATGGTTTAACACATTCATTAAAATACCTTGTTATTAATTTAATAATATTTTATATGTTTTCATGGCTCTTTGATTATCACTTTTTATTTTTTGATGGAAGCATGAATTTAGTGTGAGTTTATATTGTCTTGTTAATTTAAAAAATATTTTGAAATAACTAATATTCTAAATATTTAATAAAAATTAATCAAATTTTAAATATTTTTTTAAATATGTATATATATATATTCAAATTTTAATTACATAAAAAAAAATTTCAAATTTTAAATACTTAAAAAAATTATCATTGAATGCTTAAATTATTGAAAAAATTATTTTTCAAATTTCAAATACTTAAAAAAATATTTTTTATATTTTAAATACTTAAAAAAATCAAATTTAAAATACATAAAACATTATTATTTTTCAAACTTATTTTTTTTCAAAAAAAATTCTTTGTTAAATTTTAAATATGTTAAAGAAATTATTTTTCAGGTTTTGAATATTTTTAAAATGGAGAAGAAGATTTAGTATTTCATATTTTATTTTATTTTATTTTATTTTTATTTATTTATTTATATATTTATTTTTACTTAAATATAAAGTTTCAATTCTTTATTAAAAAAGGTAAATATATTGTATTATTTAATTTACTAAAAGATCATATCTTTTTTATCCATGCAAAAAGGGGATGAAAAAGCTGGTAGTTAGTGAGGGTTTTGTAATTATCAAAGAAGGGGATATTGTTGAGTGGCTACTTGTCATTCTCGTTTTTATTTAGTTTTGATAATTACTTCAACCATCAATATTTTTTTCTAATAAATTTGTTATGTATTTCAGATTTAATACGTCAAAGTAGTTATTTTATATCTGAAGTAATTTTGATCAGATTGTTCAAGATTTTATTCTGTTGGAAATATATGAATATAATATTCAGTTCATCTATTTATTTCATAAGGCAATTCAGTTGATTTGATAGTGAAAAAATTCACTGAAGTTGTTATAAGATCTTCAAATGATATTGTAGTTTTTATATTAAAGTCAATTTAGAATAATGATGATATCTCAATCCATATTGAATGGATTTTTATGCTCATTATACTATTCTATAGATAGAGATTTTATCTAAACATCATTAGTTTTTGTGAAAGTCTGAAAATGATTCTCTGATACTATAAAAAATCACCGATGATTATGAAGTAGTTTTTCAACTGTACAATGAACAGATTTGAAATCCTATAGTGTTTATTTTTCTTTAAGTTCTATAGATGTTAGAATCACTTGGAACATGGGGTGATGGAAATCCAATTAGTTTATCTTAATTTTATCAGTTTACAACAATGGAGAAAAAAGTCTTTTGGGATTTTATGCTGATAAGGATGAATATATGGTTTATCATCCTGATGTTAATTTTTGATCCCTACGTTACATGTAGATAAAATTATGGATAAGGAACCATACATTATGTTTTTGAACCCTATGTTTGGTATTTTGTCATTACATGAAGAAACCCTCTATTTGACTTTTCAATGACGGTGTTTTAAATTTGTGATATTTTACGTTATTTCTGCAACCGTCTTAATGGAAGTATATATCGTTATAAAGTTATTTTATGACCGATTCAAAGGAATGCATGGAACAGATTAAATAATTCCAATTTATAAGGGAAATTATGAATATCTATGAATGATTTTATTTCAAATATTCATGATTTATTATGAGGCTATTTTTTAGGAACTATTTTAACTATATTTAAAGTGTTTTGAATGGATTTAAACATGATTTTTAAATTGATCGATGATGCTATTATTATAGAGATATTATTGGAGGATTTATTCAAATTATTTTAAAATCATTTTTTAAATTTTTATTCTATATGAATAAAGAGGAAACAATGCTATGATATTCTTGGGGATATTTATAAAGGCTATTAATTCTATTTATATTGAGTGTCATAAGGAATAGGAATGTTATTGAAACTGCTGGATATTTATTCACTATATATATCTCTCTTTAGAAGGAAAAGAAAATACACAATGAAGAAAAGTGTTGCTATAAATACTCAACTAAAAAGAAGGCACTGAAAATATTCATACAAAATATCAACTCTTTCGAAGAGAGAAATTATTATTTATACATTCATATTCTTTCACTATGTAAAGATGAAGGAAGCCTATACAAACATAGTTTGGTCTATTTGATACTATTTAGAGATGAAGAACCTACTCGACATTGAATATTATTTTGATGCGGATACAATGAATTATTGAAGACCAACTACATCTTTTAGTTGATGCTTCAACTGTGAGATAAACCTATTTAACAACAAATATCATCTAATCTATTTTCTTTTTGAGTATCGGTTGCTCGGACTCAGTCGTGGTAGATTTTCATCTTCTCATACTAAATTGTGGATATTTTGGTTCCCCGTAAAATAACCAGAAGGCCCTCTAAAATCCTTGTAAGGTGTCTATTGCTTGTACTTAGTTGTGGAAGGTATTATGATATGTGGAATAACTTGTGAGAATCACCAAGCTCTAGGAGTAGATTGTTGGTCGAGTGGACTAGGGAATTTATGTGCCTCGAACCACTATACATCCTTGTGTTCTTTTCTTTTATTTATTTATAATGCTCGCTCTACTTTAAGAGAGAAGTAAAGGATCACTTCATTTCAAGAGGGACATTTTAATATTTTCAAGATTTTTAAAAGGACACAATTCACCTCCCCCCCTCTTTTTTCTTCGTTTTAGACATCCAGACCTACCAACCAAAAATGACACAAAATCGAAAATAGATTTTAATTGATTAATAAACACCTAAAATTTCACCAGGAATTTTCCCCCATACTATAATTCATCAACCAAACATAGTTATTTTATCATATCCTCATACATAATATTATCATATCACCTATAAAATGAATAAATAAGGAATTATTGGTGGAAATTTGGAAATGATCACCTTATAAAATGAGTATCTATCCACCCATAACCAAGAGATCAAGAAGCACCCAAAGGAAAACAAGATCACAAAAACCAAGACTACAATATTTATATGGTTTCAATAAAGTCAATAGAACTGAGTGTGTAAGTACCCATGATTTTAATATTTTTTCCACTAATTATGTAAATGTGTCTGACAACCATCTTTACACAAAACACCAAACATAAAAAACCAATGGTATACTTAGAAAAAATATAAATATTTAAGTATTTTCATTAAAAACTATTCATTGAATTACCATGAATGGATAGGAATAAATTCTTTATAAAATATTTATAGAATGAAAAATTGTACTTTATATATGATTGAAATTGAATTAGTTCCCTTAAAATCGCATTCCCATATTGTAATAATTTATAAACATAATAATTATCCATATTATGGTTAGTCCACCGCCTCTATTGATGCTGATTTGTTTCTTTCCATTTCTACCTTTATAAAAGGTTAAATTCAAATTGAACTGTTCAAAATGATGTAATGATGTATATTAAAATATATCTCACATTCTAGAATATGAATATATAGAAATAATATTAATTGAAACATAATATGTTCTGCATAGAAGGATAAATCACATAAATTAACATACAATATCGTTATAAAACCTATAATTTCTAAACAATGATAAATTGATAGCACCATTTATTATTAAAATTTATTCAACTTATAGAAGCGTCTGAAATCATTAACATTATACAGTTATAGTTATGAAACCATTTGTTATGATCTTCCATATTTATCCACAAGTGATCTAACCTTTGAACCATGAAACAAAAACCCATATAATAGTGAAATTAATATTTATATCTCATTGAAATTGTGGGAAAAAATAATATAGTAATAGTAAATATAATATTGATGTTAATAGTTCACAATTATGTATTTAATGTATATAATTTTATTATTTAATATTATATGACACTAATACAAAAAAATATTATTCCCACATTTAGAAACCATGCTAATAAGCCACCTTATCATAGTAATATGATGTTTTAATGGAAATACTGGCCATATAGGCCATAATTGTTGGAATATATATACATAAAATAGATATTGTAAAATTAGGAAAATGGTGTGTTGGGTATTAATTTAGTCGTAACCTAGTTCACTATAAATAAGAATAACTACACACCTAGTTCCAATCTCATGGGTTATACTATTTGGTTGATCAAATTTTATTTAAAATACATTAATAATGATTGACTATGTTGTGTAATTTAGACATAAATTATTAGAGAACCCAACCTAAAGAAGCCTATATTATACCAATAGTTGTTTTAGAATAATTAAAATATATTGTGATTATTTCAATGAGTAACACATTTTTAGGTTGATTATTTCATAATTATATTATGATGTAAATATTCACCACTCATGATTAACACTTTTGGTTTCATAAATTACAGGTTTAATGAGGAATAATGTTAATAATAGACAATATGGACAGTATATTAATTTTTCTAATTACTTACCATGTTGGATTGAATCTAGAATTATAAAATACTTGGTTATTATAACCGAAATATCTGAATTTATGATTAAGTAACATTTTTATTTTTAGTTATGTATAATTTATAAGGATTAAAGTTATAGATTTATATAAAAACCAGGTTATAAAAATGAATAAGGAAAGAGATTCAAATTCCTACATGTCAAAAATGTGGGAAGAAGCACCCAATAGATTTTCTTAGAGGAATATGGAAGTTTTTTATTGGTGGAATTATTATCCATAGAGATCATGGTTTTCATGTTATAGAAAAAAATAAGATCAATGAAATGGAGGTGAATAATGTCTAATGACACAAGTATCCAGATTTTTGAAATTTTGAAAAACGATTTTCCAACCTAAAAACTATGTGGGATAACAAATTATAATATATTTTGAATTGAGTTTCTATCCTCAAATGAAAAACATTCTTTGGGTTTTTTCATATGAAACACTAAAATCCAATTGAACGTAGAATTTCATTATGTAGTCTCAAAATTTTTAGGTACAAATAGTGCTAACATAGTTATGATATATATATATATATAAATTAATATATATATATATAATAAAATAAAAAATCATCAAAAACATTGAACTCTATTAGTAAAACTTAGGAGCTAATAAAATGTTTTTGTGAAGACCCGTGTTTTTCCCATCTAGGAAATTCACCATAAATTTGAATTTTTAAATTCCATATTCCCTTGTGAGGAAAATAGTCTTTTTACCCAGTTAGATGATCTCGGATAGATTTTATGCCCACACTTTTAGTCCCAAAATATGATTTTTACCCTTGGATGAGAGTTTGGTGTAATTTCAAGCTAAAGGAATTTTCATGGAATAAAGAATTTTTAAAATTAATTAAAATAAATATTAATTATTCTCACATGTTTCTTTGGTGATATAATTTGAACAAAGCTTTATATTGAGATATATCTATATTTTTTGAGTCTATAATTGGGGGGGTTATCATTTTTGGGGAATAAAATCTTGTGGGGTGTTGGTCCGAGGCCCATACCCCTTTTTCATTTTCTTTTATTTTTATTACTTTTCCTTATCGTTATTTTCATTCTTCTCCACCCCTAGATTCTCCTTTACTCACACAAATAGATATACTTTACTAATATATATAGACTAAATGAAGAGGTAGATATATAAATATGTAAGGAGGAAGAGAGGTACCATTGTGGGGCTCAATAGTAATGAGAACATTGTATGGTATGGAACTCGGATATGGGTGAAGATTCTGCAGATTATTCCCAAAGATATTTTCTAGGTTTATGTCAAAAATACCTATATATTTTCTATTTTATATTTTTATATCTCTATTATTATATTTATGTAACCATATGGGGTCAATATATTCATAATCGAGGAGAAAACGTGTTTTGGTCTGATTAAATTGGTTCCAATTTGGGATATCCTAATCACATGGATTATGTTCATATGAACAAAAGCTATTCATACTTATGGTTCAAGGAAGATTACATTTGATAACATAAGTCCATAAAATTAGAGTAATCAACATGTATTTTCTTATAGTCTATGGATTGATACATTTCCATACAACCCTTTTATGGTCACTTGGCCTTATGAGGTACACAGACAGACCCCTTGTGTGTTACACGCCTTTTAGAATTACATGGCTAGGAAAAGACACCTGGCCTAGCAATTTAATGTACCTAGACAAGAAACCTATGTAGTGTATGCACCATGTAAATTAATAATACACCATGTACATGGGTTTTAAGTAGCATTTCCATCAGGAGTACAGGATCAGTTGGGGGTTTGAGTTTACATGTCATGTACTCAGGTATACACACCATGTACCTCCCCGTAGCTACCCTTTTGGGTTTATTGTGTTTTAACACCCTTAAGATTGTATTATACATATGATATTACCATTTTGAACATTTTTTTCCACATTTATCACTATATTTTAAACCTTGGGGTGCTTTAAAGAATCCTAATATGTATTTTTTGGTGAGTGAGCTGTTATAGAGAGGTATTATCTCTAGTAATTGTTACAAATTTCTCATATATGTGAGACATGGAATAAGACCTAGTTGAGGGTAATGATTTTTGGTTGATTGAAATTTCATGAGGTCAAAAACTTCTTTATTTTATTAATTCCTTTGTATAATCCAATGTTAGAGGGACTAGGACATGATTTCATGAGTAATATTGGTTGGGTTTTATGACTATCCTTGAGTGCGACCTTGAACTAATATGTGTCATCATCCAATATCCCTAGACTGTTGTTTCAGTTACTTTTCACTCTTGTACATATTCCATGTGATTATTCATATGATACCATGTGTTATTGGAGATAATTTTTTGACTTGGTATCCCTTATATAATCCCACTGCTTAAGATCTAACTTAGATGATCACATGTGGGATGCCTCTTCTTACCTTCATTTTTGAGGAACCCAAGATGGATTCCTTTTCTTATGGTATAACCTTGAGAATATATATTATGTCTCCTCTATAATGTTTATACCTAAGGGTATTTTCCTTGGTGTTTTACTAAAACTGATCCAGAGTTTTATTGGTTTTAGTAGAGTTTGGTAGAAGGTGTCACTTTAAAACTTATACCAAACATGTAATCCAATGGGGTAGTGGAAGAATCGATGGGTTTAGGAATTAATAAAACATACACCTTTTGTTTTATAGTTTCTCTAGGTTTTTTTGTAATTATTTCCCAAGAATTTCTTCCTTTAACTCAACCCCTATGGATTGATTTGATTTGATGCTATTATGGGTATTCCCTAGGGTAATTCTTGGGATTCAACTTATAATCCTTATTGATTTAGTGTTATAAAATATATCTCAATACTATATTTATATTATGTTTAGTTAAAACGTATAATTCTTCATTATATCATGAGACCTAGGAAATTGTTGGACATAATGCTCCATGCCCTCCTAATTATATATATTGTACATGGCCCTCCTAATATTTAATTTGGTTTTATAATACATGGTTATCTTCATCATTATTCAGAATTATTGGATAGGATGCTCCACATATATGATTGAGTGGGTTGGACATGATGCTCCATGACCATGAGATATGATATAATTGTGATCAGTGGACATGATGTTAAACAGTTATGATTGAGATTAGTGGAAATTATGTTCCATATATATATATATATGAGAATGGTGGACATGATTATCAATATATACAGTCAATAATAGTGGACATGGAATCATGTACATGTAGTTTAAATGCTATATTGAGGTTTCAATCTTTGATAATATACCATATGGTTTAGGCAGCAGGCTCATGCTCTAGGAATAATGTACACTATATGGTTATGATGAAAGGAGTGTTGTGTCTCGTATCCATAGAGTTGTGAGACATGATATAGGATACCATAGATTAGGATCATGACTGATTTTTTCATTGGGATGAGTTCCTAAGGTTGAAAGGTTTGGTTAGATATTACATGGATTTTTTTAACATATGTTTGATGGGTTTCACGGTCATAGTGATGTTCTTAGAGAAATTTCTTGAAACAGTCGCAGCATGGTCAATCGGGACCACAAAACCAAATATCAACTCTCGTATCATATTATTTTTATATTTTTATTTGTGTCTTGTCTAGGATGACTATATTTAATGATAATTATTTTATTAAGGCATGTTATATATTCATCATTGGTGGTGGCCTGCTGATATTTATTTCTAGATCCTTGTACATGCACCTCAAGGTATGTGTGGACCTTATATATAATTTTTGGTTTATCACTGATGTACCCTAGATAGGTCTTAGGCCCCTGGTTTTCTAATCAAGTGGAGCTTCTCATTTGGATTCTTATGATCTATATGGTGTATATTGACTGTGTCGTGGATACCCAAGATTTGGTTCATCATAGACCTAGAAGTTTATAAATACAATATCATTTCAGTTTATTTAATTTACACTTATATATGTGATTAGAAAAGTATGCGATCAGTGTTGTATATATGACATAGTTTTTAGGCTATCACTAAATTCCTTTGATTTATTACATCCAGGAATATATTTATTTCTTTTGTAATCTAATTATTTGATGTTATTTTTTATGTATGGTTATTTATATTTATTATTACTATGGAATGTGGGAAATGTATTTCCACTAGAACAGAATTGTCCCTCACTGCTATTCGGTAGCCTATGGTGTATGGGGAGGCATTCCCAAGGCCTTTCCTCTAACTGGTTCAGTTACTATTTATAGTTTGATAAAGGTTAGGATGTTGCCATGAGCTATTATAAAATTCTTTTTCTTTTTTATTGTTATTTGGGATATGGTAGATAAAATTATTAGGAATTCATTAGAGCATGTGATCTATATTATAACGGAGCATGAAGAATACAAGTTCTGGTGAGTAGTCTAAGTGTTTTGGGATAATGGATTAATGTTATTTATATAAAATTATTTACTTTTATATGATTCTCACTTTTATTGAAACACATGTGATTTGTATTTATGATTATTTATGGATTTATATCTCTTGGATCATTAGAGATAGGCCACTTATTGATTTTTTATCTTATCCTATAGAGGAAATATTTTACTCATACATCATTTTTGGAATGTGGTTTCCACATTTAATAGGCCTTCAAGTGTGTTATTTTTTCTACTGATGATGAGGCTAACTGTTAAATGTTCTAGAAGAAACATAAATAGTTGTTTCCCATATAGAATATTGGTGGAATTATACTTAGCAATATCAATATTTATATAGATTTCTTCTTATGGTAATCTAGGTGTATCTACAGTGAGATTTTTGACAATGAGGATGATTACTCAATCATTGAGGAAAGGAGGTGCATTATTGATAAGGAACATAGTTCCAAAGTGTTTTACCCTTGATGGTGTGATAATACATAGGTTTGGTTATTTAAAATGTTATCAAAAAACCTATTTAATGTTTTCCCACATAGAATGGAATAGAATTATACTTAACTATATCATGTGATTTTTGGAAGGAAAAAATCTTTAAGATTATACACTGTGTATATAGTAAACACTTGTTCATCAATTTCACTAGTTCATGCCTTTTTAGTAGACCCTCTATGTGTGTATCATTTCTAGGTGTGGTTATCTAATTTATCATAACATCCTACATGGAGTCTTCCCATATTTTTCTACATGATGTTTTACTTAACCAAGTTTCATTTTTGGTTATCTAGTATTATCATCGAGTGAGATACTGATAGGTACAAGAAAATTTATAGAGAACGAGGACCTAGATGGGGTATTAACATATGTGGATTCCCAGTGACTATCAGTTCATTATTTTTTCTACATTTAAATTATGACCCACCATTGAGAAATTCTTTTTGGGGATACCTAGATGGGATCATGTCTTGGTTTTTAGATTCATAGTTAGTGATTCCATTACTATTCCTTTAGTTATTAATTAATTAAGGATTTCACTAAATTGGGTTCAAAATTACTAATTGTATGGAATTTTTCACTAAAATGTGAATTGAAAATATATAAAATGGAATCCATGTTGAAATTATTTGAACCTCATAATAATATTTTATACTTACCTCACTTAAAAAGGGTTGGAAGGCTTGTTATATTCCTTAAATTGAGACAGGTGTGTGAAGGACGTTAGGTGAGATATGACCTTGATGAGAGGTCTAGAATATATTCCAAGTGGTTTGACCTAGTAACCTTGATATGAGACATAATTATAAGGTATTTTGGGATACTTATAGGCCCTTAGTTGTGACTCAGGACCTTGTAGGTTGATGTTTTATTTGATCAGGGGAATCATGAGTGAGGTGTTTTCATGGGGTTAGCATAAGCCTGTTTTAAGAAGTTTTCTTGGTTGTATTTTCATGTATATATCAGTTATTTGGAGATTATTGGGTTTTATGATATAGGAATTATTATTACATGGAATTATAATAATTTCCCATGGTTTATTACATATCAAGATAGGATTCCATGGAAAGGACTACTCTAGTGACTTGCCCTTTGGACTAGTGGTTGTGTGATTGATGATTTAATCTCGTAAAACATTTTGTGTGATAGTAATTCCTGGATTATATAATATCGTAATTAAGAAGAACATTTTTTGAATAGTAATACCAAGGGGTATTTTGGATTAATAAGACTAGTGTGTTGTATAGTGTTGTCTTGATGTCCTTTTGATGGGAAACTTGTAGGAGCATGCTATAGGTCTTGAATTGGGTTGTATGGGATAGTACTCTTGTACTTATATAGTTTATAGTAACGGTACATGTCATTTAAACATAGTCCAATTAAAATTGCAAATTAATTAGTGGTCATGTTCTATCCAATAAACGATGGTTTTAATGACATTCTGTGGGAATGGATTCTTGAGAATTGTTATAAAAATAGAAAATGTATCTCCATGGTATAAGATGAATCGATAATGGATCTAGTTCTATGGAATGACTAATGTGGAAAAATATTATTCAGGTGTTTACATGATGATAATTATGTATCAATATGATACACATGCAATTGGTTGTGGATCTTGTCAAGGATTCACTCGAGGAGTAGTATACGACAATTCATATGGTGTGGAGTTCATCATTGTCCGTTTCAGGGTGGAGAACCTTGATATATTTTTAAATTTAGTGTATATCATGGGAACTATTATGAGGAAATAGGAACATATGATGTTTTAATATTTTCAATTGACACTCAAAATAATCTGTTTTTTATACTATCCATTGTGTTCAATGATTGAAGTATTGTGGGCCTATGTTCTTTGAGTTCAGTTATAAGGTGATGAAAATGGAACTCCTATAGTGGGGAGTATCAATTTATTTTCAGTTTAATTTATTACTTATTGGGATATTTTTGGATATTTTGATACTAGTTATTAGACTATCAAGAAATAATTATTGTATAAATGATTGGTATGTGTGCATGGATTCTATTTGACCACTAAGAGTTATAGGGTACGATAAGGGTTATGGTTGGGAGGTTGTAAACAAACACGTTTTTATGGACTCGAAAATTCAATATAAATTTGAATATTTTCTTTCATATTCTCATCTGGGGTAAAAATTCCATTTCCCCAATCATATAATATTAGATAATTTTTCTAGAAACTCTATTGGTCCCAGAATTGGTTTCTTACACTAGAATAAGAGTTTGGAGGAATTCTGATCCATTCATATTTTCATGGATTAATACATATTTAACATCTAATTAATTTAATATTAATTTATTCTATATCATTAATTTAGAGATATATTTATAATGGAGAATCAAATTTTTATTTTATATCTTCGGTTTATTTTAGAATAGGCAGTTTTTTCTAGTGGAATCATAAACTCATGTCACTTGTCAGGGCTGGCCTCAGGCCCCTTATATTTTTCTTTTCACTTTTGTCCTTTTATCTCTCTTTTATTTATTCTCCCCATAAGTTTCTCACGAACTCCCCATGTGGAATCTACATCATAGAAACCTAGAGTGAAAATAGATATTTTAACACCCCAAGATCATGTGAATTTGATTATGCAATTAAAATTAATCATTTTGATTTTTGACAATACAAACAACAATGATTTTAGCTTGTGATATTTGTCATACTATGTATATCTTGTGTTTTACACAAAACCAAGTTTATTTTTCACTAAGCGTAATAATGATAGAATTCATGACACATGACACAGACCTTCAACAAACCATGAAATTTTATTTTTTAAAATATAACCATTATAATCTATTCATAAAATAGTATTCTACGAATAGTATAAACCAATTTATGAAATACTAATATATCTTTACTAATAATTATAAATTTATTAATTAATTAAGATTAAATGATCAATGAATTTTTAGTAGAGTAATAGTAATTCATCAAAAAAAATTTCTTCAAAAATGATTTTGATTTTTTTATGATAAAATATTATAATTAATTTATAGAATTTTTGAAAATTTATTTGATAAAATGAACTAAATTTTTTAAATAATCAAATAGAAATTAACTCATGGTAAAATTTTTGGAAAATATTGATTTTTTAGTGAATAGTGAGAAATACAGTTTGTTGTAAAAATATGATTTATTTTTAATAAATTAATTATTTTTAAATTAAAAATTATTTTTTAATGTAACATAACTATTATCTAGTTATATTTAGTAAAATTAACTAATTTTCAATCAACATTATATTTTATTGTAGTATAACTTTATTTTTGGGCTTAAAATTTTGTTTTTTTCAAAATAGTTACAAAGTGAAAAAATATTTCTCTACTTTAATTAATTAAAATAATACCTAAAGGGGAATTTTATAAATGAAATTTATATTTTATATATGAGTAAATTTTAATTTATATTCATATAATGATTATTGTTAGACATATAGTTACTATAAGATCATCTTGTGCACAATTCTTGAAAATAAGCTATTTCATCATGTATGTGGGTATTGTTTTAAATTTAACTTTTTATCGAATTTATTGATAAATTAATTTTTCATTTTTTTAAATCATTTCAACATTACCTTTTGTTCAATTTTTTGTTTTTTTTATGTTTTATTTTTTGAAGAATAGTGAAAAATCAAGATTTTTAATCAAAAAATGTCTTTTCATTCAATTTATATATAAGGGTAAATTATATTATCAATTGGTATAAAATTAGAATTATTTCAGTTGTACCTAAATTAATCAAATTTATGTCATTTTAATTAATTTCATAATGAAATTGGATATAAATACATTGTAAACTTTGGAACATTTTCCCTTTTAAAAGATACTTTCTCGTTACGTCTATGGGGTTAATATTAAACTAAATATATACACTTATATTAATAGAATTTGGGAAAAAAATATTACATATTTGGAATCAATAGAATTTATATTATCTAATATTTTCCACTTAATTTTTGACCAAAATGATTAGTAAAAACAGTAAAAATCAATTACTTTTTTAAGGAAAAAATGGGTTTACGGTGGGGTCAAACTAATACAATAAGAGTTAAGATGACTAAAAAATTATTAAAAAATTATTTTATATCCATATTTACACCTTATCCTTCCCCTGTTATAATATAGCATCATTTATATTCTTTTTTCATGTTAATTATTTTATAATTTTTTTATCATTATGGGAAATTTCCTAGTAATTTCCAAGGAGGTCCCATTTCAACACTTATAAAGGGGTAATACATTACCTAACTTATTCCCACCTCAGAAGAACAATTGGATTAAATAAACCCTTATAACTTCTCTCCCAAAAATCATTAGGTACATTCTAGATCATCCAGTCCTTCCAAAAGACTATACATCGATTCTTAAGAGGAGATCAAATTGAGGTTTCTCTGATAAAAGGTAATTATCATTACAAGATATTTCATTTTCTTTATATTTTTTCACCTTAATTTATGTATTATAATATAAAATATATTATAACTAGTATCTTCAATGTACTGATATGTTATTATTTTTAATTCATAATATTTATTCATCTTCATAGCCTTAAATTATGTTACTAAATCATCATTCGTGTGTATGACGGACTACCAACTCATGAACCGAGGTTATTATCTTTTTCCATTACCAAGTATCAAAGATATTAATAATTATGGATTAATTTTTTTGATATTATATTTTCAATATTATTATTATTATGAAATTAATATATCACACATACCATCATACTCTCCATTTTGTTAAATATTATAACGTCACTTGTGTGTGTGCAAACTACCATCTCAAAAGGAATGTGATTCATTCATAGTTTACATGGAAGGTATTTAACATTGGTTTAAGAAAAATATTTGATATATATTACATAAAAGTTATTCTGTAATGATAATATATATATATCATTTAATTTTATTTCTTTCAATCTGATAAAGAAATTGGTAATATAGTTCATGTGTATGTATGCCCTACCATCTCTATGAATGTTTTATTTCATTTCTTATCATTAAATTTTATTTATTAATATAAATAAATATATAATGAATATATATTATACTTATATAATGGTTTCAATTTTTGAGATTATGGAACCATGATCGAATTATGAGGACCAATAATATATGAAATCAAAACATATATGAAAAATAATGTTTTCATTACCTGAAACATAATAGTAACAAGGAATTGTTGATAAAATGGTAAGAAAAGGTCATAAAAATAATATATGGTATGATACATCTGAATTTGGTTCTACAATAAATGTACAATAAACTTATATTTATCATATATGAGGTTTTAATATGCATGAAGAATGTATAGACTTACGATAAGGGATTTTCATCTCAATTTTTACTTCTATGAGACTTAACCCATATTCAACACCTATTTATGCTATGATGTGTGTATAAAGGCTACGAATTTATTTTATTATTCTTATAATTAGAATTATTTTGATTTAAATATCAATTTGAGTATCTCTATTTCATGGGGTTTGTGGTTAAAATGTTACCAAATAAATAAGATATTTTTTCTTATTTTTTATTCTTTGAGACATATGTCATGTTTTGCACCAATGTTCTTTTATAATGTGTATATACATATCATTTGAAAATTCATATCATGAATATATTTAACCTCATGATATTTTTTATATAATTTTATGTTATTCTGAAATGGGGCTTACAACTTAATGTTACCAAGGTGGTAAATATTTTTTATGTCAAAATCTCATTTTTATCTGGATTGTTTATAATTATGCTTCATAATGTAAAATAATGTAACCCATATCTAAAGGAACTCGTTAATTTTCATATAAAATGGTTATTTCTAAAGAATTCATGTTATCCTTTAATTTTTCTCTCTTTACATACTCGTGATTTCAAGATAATGTTTTATAAAATCTGTCTTTTCAGTCAAAATAACTTTTACTTCAAAAACCATGTTTTCTAAAAAAATAAAGAAATTTTCTAAAAATTATTTATCAAAGTTAAAATGATATTTTCCACTACAATTATTAAATACATTTTTAAATAGTTCTCTATTTTTTTAAGGTTATTTTAAAATAAATTATTTTCAAAAAATTTATGTATTAAAAAGTTTTTTTCAAATATGAAATTATATTTTAATCAAGAAATTTTCTATGTGTCCTTTCAAAATTATTTTCCAACTAAGATGAAATATATTAATGTAACTTGCACTTTTATGTGGATATGAACCAATGATACCACTATAATTCTTCTTCTGAATGGATTATTTTTAAAATGATTAGATTTTTATGAAACCCATTTCAAACAAAATTATTCTCAAAATATTTTATGTTATAAAAATTGTTTTAAAAGTCTTAAAGTTATATTTTTCATTAAATGTTTTCAATGGTATTTAAAAATTATTCTCCTTCTAAGATGAAATCCTATAATGTTACTTATGATTCACTATCGATATGATTTAGTGATACCATATATAAGATCCCAACCTTTTCTGTAGTTGAATCAGAAGTGATTTATGGTACTTTTTCCATGTGTTTAGTAAATTTCATTGGGTTTTAATTTGGGGTGTGGTTGTGTGGAAATTGAGAAAAATTAAATAAAAAGGGGTTATGCAAAGTGGGTCCATGGTTAGATCAAACCATACAGCCCATCCCAAAAAACATTGCAACCATGGATAGTGGAAGTTCATATGGTCGATCACGGTTTGTCAAACCATGCACCCTAAAAATAACGGGCACACAATTCACACATGGTTAGGGAAATTTGTGCTCCCTTTCCCATGAAATCGTGCATAATATTTTAAACAGCCCAAAAATAGTTTTTAATCCACCCAGACCCCCAAAACTTCCCCCATTCGACCCAAAATATGATCAAATTAGTTTTTGATGATTTAATAGATTTATAGAGGGATTCTAAGGACATATGACCTCCTTTATTCATGATTCGAATCTCAGATCAAATATCTTCATCCCTTCCAAAAAGTGGATCTTGCCCCGTTACTTTCCTGTTTATTCTCCTTTATTATCTCATGAATTTAGTGGTAGTTATCTTCTATTTTTGGTTGATATATATCTAGATTTCAATAAACTAGATCTAGGTTTATGAATTTATGTATTTATTTCCTGATTTAATATGGCATTAATTATTTAATATTGATATTGGGTTATAGATCTGCAACTCATTATACATCATTGTACTGCTTGATTTTTGGGGATTTCTGTTGTATGATCATCATCAAAAAAATTGAGGTAGTCGGTCTAATATTCAAATACCATAGTTGTGATTTTGATTACATGTATGAAAATTTTATAATTTCTAGGGATATTAGCAATTATAGTTCTTGATTAAATTAATTAATTTGGGTGAATTAACTAATGATAGAATTCTGCAATTGTGGGATTTGGGAATAACTAGTTGTGAAATTAATTGTGTTATATTGAGATACTTATTTGAGATAATTAATTATAGAATTAATTATGTGTTATTGATATTATGAATTGAATAATTAATCTGTGAATTAATTATGAGATATTTAGATTGTGAATTAGGTAATTAATCCGGGATTAATTGTGATATATTGAAATTTATAAAATAGATTAATTAATTGTACAATTGATTAATGGTATCTCTGAGATTAATTAATTGTCATATTAATTAATGATAATTACTGTGATAAGTTGATTAATGTTTATTAATATTGATTGATGTTATATAATGATTTTCGTGATATTGGTGATATGTGTGTGTGTGTGTGTTTGTTTGTGTGCTATATATATATGTTCTATATATATGAATCATTAATGAACATGTGTGGTACATGGTCTGCCATTTCCAAAGCCCATGTGAGTGGGAAATGGTATGCCATTTCTGAAGCATATAGTGATTAACTTTTTGATGAACGTATGTAATACCTTGGCATTCCATGTAAAACTTTTGAAAATTAAATGGGATTATTTTGAGATGAGGCTCTAAAACAGCATGTGATTCTGAGGCCTGGAATGGTTGGAGTGTATTTTTAAACTATTTTTAAAGTTCATTAAATAATCATGTGAGAGGGTTTTTATAACTTTTAAAATGGTTCCCAAATCAAAAATATGAGGGAACAGTTGATCTCATATCAGCAGGATTCACCTAGGAAGGGCCTAACATTGACCAGCGTGGGTCGACCGAAAAAGATAATTTTCAGGAATTTTATATGAAAATAAAATAACTTACAAAAAAGTTATTTTATAATTTTATCTTATTACGCAGCGATAAGTTAGTGATACGGTAAAGTGATGAGGCGATATAGAATCCATTAATGAACCTCATTAATGAATCAGTGTGGCGATGCTACAACATGCAATGCATCATCCTTCATTAATTAAATAGGGATTTAGGGTTGATGAACAACCCTATAATTCCTTTGACGAATGAAAAAAGAAAACCACTCCAATGAAGAACGTTGGCGAATCGGAAAGCGAAAACAATACCCTTGGGGAGAGAATTGGAACCAGAGATCAATAGACGACAACACCCAACAGATCTCCTTTCCCCACGTAGGGGTTTAAATCATAGTGATTCCCTTTCCCCCATTCTCCCCTCTAAATGAAGAACTATAATCAACTCTTTAACAAGTTCATCCGTGGATGGATTCTCTTTGTATGATTGGGAATTATTTATTATGGTATTGGTTATAGGTATTAAATCTTAGTAATTTGTATTTATGCTTAATGATTTCACTAACAATAATAATTATGGGCTGACATGAACAATGGTTGGTTTGTTTGTTAGATGTTCTCTATGATCCTCCCTCTCTCCCTCCCCTTGTTCTCTGCCAAAGGACCCACAAGGTCACGCCGAATCTTTTCTGTGGGGATTAAAAATGAGGTCAGACCCCCAAAGCGATGTAAAAATGTGAATTAATACACGACAGTGATAGTGACGCCCCAATAAGCCCTGAAGCGTAGACGGATCAAGAATTAGACCACCGGAGCAATTTTGGTGGCCCGTGGAGGAGACCGTCAGCGCCAGCGGTGGCCTTGGTCAGGAGGCGGCACATCATGCTTGTGGAGGATGTTTCTAGCATGGGCCATAGTGGTGCAGGGTGGTGGTGTCGGTTGGGCGCCACGTCAGGTGGAGCGGACTGCGGGGTGGGCCGCGACATGCACTGGCAGGCAGTCCATGATAGACCGTGTGTAGAGGGAGGTATCAGACCTCAGCCGACCATGTGGCTATGTGAACCAGAATCCAGTGGAAGTTTGGGATGGATCCAAGTCGGCATGCCAATGCAGGATGGGATAATAGAGTAAACTAGGCTGTTGAGTGGCCTAGGTTAGAGAAGAACTGATCCACCAAATTACTGGCAAAGCTGGATGGGAAACCAGTCTGCTGGGCAGCCCAGATGGTCAAAACCGTTTCTACTAAGTTAGACTAGACAAGATGAGAACCAGTTCACTAGGTGACCTGGCGAGCTGGACCCATGACCAAACTGGGTCGGTTCTAGCAAGACCCAATGGGCCTGTCCACTAGGTCAGGCTGGAGCGGGTCATCCAAGACCCAACCGGGTTGAGTCGGGTCATCCAAACCATGTCGGGTCATGTGGGACCCCCGGGCTGGTTTTGTCGGGTTGGTCTGACCAATTCAGACCGGGCCTGAATACAGCTGGTCCCAGTTTACTAAAATGCTAATATCATTCAGTCCAAGCATCCGATTGATGGTTCGTCTACAGCGTTGGTACCCTTACGATGAGATGGCCCTTTGGGTATAGTCTATGTGAGTTTTCATGGTAGTAGAGATAACACTAATGTCTTGAGGAGTAGATACTCCCATAATGAAGTGTACTGGAGAGTTGGAATCCTACGCTTGGATGTGACACGAAGGATATGATGAGTAGGACCTCAGTGGTATATTATCAGATCAGACTTCCTTGGTCCAGTAGCCCAATGGACCTCAGTGTTTTAGTAGCTGAGTGGAGCTTATTGGTCTAGTAGAAAAGTGGACCTCAGTGGTCCAGTAGCTTCACGAACCTCTATGGTCTAGTATCCCAGTAGACCTTAGTGGTCCAGTAGCTTAGCAGACCTCAGTGGTCCAGTAGGTGAGAGAAACTCAATAACTAATCATGGATGAGTCTCTCATTAGTTAAGATGATTTATCTTTACAACTAATAATCTTACTTTTTTTACTTTGAGTTATACCTTATGTGAGTTGTCTTTTCTTTGTGGTATTGCTTTGTGGTCTTACTTTGTGGTGTTTCCATTGTGGTTTGGGGTCCCTACTAAGTATTGTGTAACTTACCCCTACATGGGCTTCGCCCACATGTGTTGTGTCTCGTGCAGGTGATCAACCCTTCAATGGAGACCATGGTGGTTCGGGAATAGGTGGTGCTCAGTGAGATGAGAAAGACGGGAATACTTATACGGATACATGCAGCTACCCTTCACCTACCCTTTATGTATGGTATCAAGTATATGGACCATGGCAGTTGTACTTTTCTTTGTGGTTTTGGGCTTAGATTCTAGTCCCTTTTTACTTTCAAATTTTATTTTACTCTCAGTAGTTGTCTCCGTGACAGTTGTGGTTTACTTTTTGATTATTTTCCGCAGTTTGAGCTTTGTACATGTGTACAAGTTTAAATGAAATTCCTTCCCATTTGAGATATTTCTACTAAATGCTAGTCACCATCCCCTAGCCTATGGAAGGACATCTTGGGGTGGTCAAAACATGGGCCCTGTGGGACGAATCCTGACAAAGGGGTATCAAAGGGAGGTCTGTTCACCCAGAAGAACTAAAAGTCAATAAATTTTTATGGGGAAATAGTGTTAACTGTTTGGAGTTCATATTTGAGGCTAGGGAGTCTAGTGTTGGTGTGAAGACCGACGTATCCATACAATAGGATTCTAATTCATGACCACGTGGATGGTTTACAGAGTTATGAAGCATTGGTATAGGGATTTCTGAATGAGATGGAACCTTTGAGTAGTGTCCCAGCTTTACCAATATCTTTTGTTCAGCAGTTACTACCTGCCCTACCGTTAGAGGATACACGTAGGCTCAGTGCCTTAAACTATTTAAAAATATAGAGACCTCCATATTTTGGGGAGAGACAGATCCCTAGGTCATTGAGTATTGGCTGTAGGAGGTGACATGATTCTTCCTATTAGTGAGGATTCCACTTGACCAGATGACAGTTCTAGCTATTGTCCTTCTATAAGGATCAGTAGGAAGATGGTGGAGTTTGATGATATAGACGCATGACGAGGAGACCCTCACCTAGTATTAATTTGAGTGAATTTTCATGAGCCATTTCTTCCCCTTGACTATGCGCTCAAAACACATAAAAGAGATGCTTCACCTACAGTAAGGAATCCTGATAGTGGCTGACTAGTCTGTGAGGTTCACAGACCTCTCTTATTACTCTATAGATATGGTACATGACCCTTTCTTCAAGGCCCAAACCTTTGAGTAGGGACTCTGATGAGATATTAAGGCATTGATGATTTCCCTAAGCATCCATATGTAGGTTGGGGTTCTAGAGTAAGCTCTACTAGTGAAGAGATTCCTTGCATAGCAGGCACCGATAGTGGGAGCCACCATCAGGTGATAAGTTTCCAAGTCATATGTGACAGGTATTAGACAAATTACACAAAGGCCCAAATGGTCTAGAACATTCATAGGATGATCCTAGGACTCCGGGTTGGTGGTATGAGGCTTTTGGGTTATAAAGAGTCATCAGAGGAGAAGAGTATGACACTTAGGGAAGGGGAAAGGGCACATGGATCTGGATTGCCTGACTCACCACCCAGAGGATAGACAGATGATTGAGGGACCACTGCGGAAGCGGTAAAGACAAGAACATGGTGGTCCGCTAGGTGGCAGATGTGGCAGAGGAGAAGGACAAGTGGCAGGAGGTGGGCGTAGGTACAAGGTACTACCACCACCACCCCCAGGTGGTACACCACGGGCACTAAGAGCAGGTGGAAAATGTTGGGATCAGCTTTGGGTAATCGAGATTAGAGTCCCGACATCCTAGAGATGATACAAAGTACAATATATGTCTTCTACACTTTATCTACAATTCATATAGACAAAAGTTCCAATCAATCATTCATTTTTATCGGCATTGTTTAGAGATCCAAGATTCTGATTAAGTCATTGGATCGATCCTTACGATTAAATACTCTTATGGGAGGGGATTATATGATCACACACTATTTCCGATAGTGTGATATTACTCTTGGAGGTGAGATATTTGGCTGGGATCTTCTAGTAGCGGCGTTGAGGCCTTACAATATCATTCTGAGTATGAACTGGATATCAGTAGTTCATGCTCAGATCGAATATTTTAGATGCACAGTACAGTGTGTCCGTGGAGATGGTAATGGGTTTCTCTTTGTTAGAGAGAAGGAAAATAGAGCACCACGGGATGGACTCGCACATAGTAGGATGCATCCAATCACTCACCAGTTGGCTAGAATGACCCTCAGTGCAATGGATGAGACGATTCAATAGTTTCCTACAATGGTGAATAAGTACAAGGACATCTTTCCAATGGATGTTCTAGGACTACCTCCTCATAGAGAGGTAGACTTATGCATTTATCTATACCTCTAGGAAATCACTAATATCTACACCTTCATATCGGATGGCTCCCATAGAGCTCTAGGATCTAAGGGTATAGTTGAAGGACTCGCATAGGAAGTGGTTCATAAGGCCCAGTGTTTCACTATGGACAACCCCGGTTTTGTTTTCCAAGAATGCATACAGAAGCATGAGGTTATACATGGACTTCCTATGCCTGAACTAGGTGACCTTGAAGAACAAGTATCCTTTATATAGTATTGAAGAACTCTTCAATACGTTGAAGGAAGTGAGATGGTTCTCGAAGATAGACCTGAGATCAGGCTATCACTGAATTCGAGTACGAGATAAGGAAATCTCGAAGACAGATTTTAGATGTCACTATAGCCACTATGAGTACTTATTGATGCTGTTTGGCTTGAAAAACTCCCTATTATTTCTAATGGGACTCATGAACAGGATATTCTAGTCATGGTTAGACTAGCTTTAGGTGGTCTTCATTGATGACATCTTAGTGTATTCAGCGTCTGGGGGGAAGCATGGGATACACCTGAGGATTGTTCTAGACACACTCTGAGAGAACTAGATTTATTGAAATCTCTTAATGTGTGAGTTCTGGATATGAAAGTTCCACTTCCTAGTACATGTCATCTCAAAGGATATAGTTGCGGTGGATCCAGCGAAGATTGAGGTGGCGCTTTCTTAGGAACCACCCAAGAGGATTACCGAGGTGATGAGTTTTTGGGGACATATGGGTAATATTGAAGGTTTGTACATGAATTCTCCAATGTGTAAGCACCCATGACATCATTGAGGAAGAAGGTAAAACCCTTAATGTGGAAATAAAGATTATAATAGAGCTTTTAGCAGCTGAGGCAGAGCTTAATAAGTTCTCCTATCATGAGGATGCTAGAGGATGGAACCGAATACGTGGTGTTATATGACACATCAGTAACTAGACTTGGTTTTCTTCTAATTTAGGTAAAAGCAGTGATTTCTCATGGCACATTACAATTGAGACCACATGAGAAGAACTATGTGACTCATGACCTTGAGTTGGAAGTGGTAGTCTTCACAATGAAGATGTGGCAACACTAACTTATGGGAAAATAATTCATCGTATACTCTAACCACAAGAGTATCAAGTATAAATTTTTTCATAAGGATCTAAATATGAGACAATGACATTGGATAGAGTTCCCCTGGGACTATGACTTTGAGATAGTCTATACTCTTGTGAATGGGAATGTGGTGGCAGATTCTCTCAATCGGAGATCGACCTCATAACTACTGAACGAGGCCACAGAGTAGTTGGCCACACTTTAGATATCCTTTGTGGATAGATAAGAGATATATTTTCCTCAGTCGATGTTAGTTTCCCCTCCACTCTTATAATGATTCGTGGATGCGTAACTCAGAGATTCCATCTGCAAGACTACATTTGTGTAGATGTCCACAGGGAATTCCCCTAATAGATATTTGAAATGTGTGTAGCATGTCATCCTTTCTAGAGGAGGGACCTTAGAAGTAGTGGTGTTATAGGAGGAGGTGTTGAGGAAGTTCCATACAGACCCTTTGGCGGTACATCTAGTTGTGGTGAAGATGTATCAGTACCTCCGACGTCAGTACTCATGACTGTGGATGAAGAAGGCAGTGGAAATGTTTGTCTTTAGATGCCTCACTTGTTAGCTTATGAAGGTGATAACCAAGTTCCAATAGGTTTGACACAACCGCTTGAGGTACCGTAGTGTAAGTGGGATGAGATATTTATGGACATCATGACGGTCAAACCATGTACATCTAGGGGGCATTATACCATCTAGCCGATCGTAGACCGACTCACAAAGTCATCCCACTTCCTACCCATTTGAGAGCAGGGTTCAGTAGAGAGATTGAGATACCTCTATGTGCAGGAGATAGTTTTACTCCATGGAGTCCCATATAAGATAGTCTCAAATCATGATGCATGCTTTACATCTTAGTTGTAAAAGGGATTATAGGAGGCATTTGGGACTCATCTGTGATTGAGCACATACTTTCACCCACAAATGGATGGTCAGATAGAGCGGACCATACAGACCTTGAAGGAAAAGATTTGTTCTTGAGTTCTTGATTTTGGTCATAGTTTGGGGGACCACCTACCACCAGTGGAGTTTTCATACATCAACAGCTACTACTATACCATTGGTATGGAGCCATTCGAGGAATTGTACAGATGACCATTTAGGTCACTGTTATGTGGGAAAAACCCATGGGAGTCAGCACTTATGGGTCCCAAGATGGTATAGGCTACCACTGAGAAGGTGCAGGTCATCTAAGAGTGAGTGAAGACTGCACAGATCTGAAAAAATTTCCTATGCAGATAGGCGATTGAGACCCTTATTGTTTGTGGAGGGGGACCACACATTCCTACGGGTCTCTCCTCGACGAGGAATACAGATATTTTACCTGGGGCAGCAAGTTATCTATGATGTTCATCGTTCCTTTCCTGATACTACAAAGAGTGGGTGAGGTGGAATTCCACTTGGCTCTACCACCACAATTAGAGAGGGTGCACAGTGTCTTCCATGTATCCTAGCTAAGGAGATACGTTCACAACCCTTCTCATGTCATTGACCATGGTGAGCTAGAGATTGATGACAGGGTGACATTCTCAGAGTGTCCAGTAGAGATAAGGGATTGATATAAGAGGATATTTTGTGTATGGTCAATTCATTTTGTGCATGTTTTTTGGCAGCACATGAATCTCTAGGAGAGCACATGGTATCGGGAGGCTCAGAATCATGCTCAGTACCCACATTTTTTTATTAGCCTTTTTTTGGATTTCGAGGACATAAATCCCTATGGCAGGAAAAATGTAATACCATGGGATTCCATGTAAATTTTTTGAAAATTAAATGATATTATTTTGATACCATAATCTTATACAGAACATGATTCCAAGGTCTGGAGTTCCCGGAATGTATTTTTTAACTATTTTTAATGTTCATTAAATAATTGTGCAAGCGTTTTTTTCTAACTTTTAAACTGGTGACCAGATCAAAAATATGTGGGCACCATTCAACTCAAAGCATCAGGATTCACCTAGGAAGGCCCTAACATTGACCGGGTGTGGGTAGATGGAAAAAGATAGTTTTTGGTACTTTGAGAAGAAAAATAAACTAACTTTTAAAAAAGACATTTTAATATTTTCTCTTCATCGTTGCGCAACGACTCATCAGTACTATGGTACAATGATGAGGCGATTCTAAATCCATTAATGAACCTCATTAATGAATCAGTGTGGCAACACTATAATTCACAGTGTGTCTTCCTTCATTATTTAAATAAGGATTTAGGGTTGGTGAGCAACCCTGGAATTCCTATGATGAACGATGAAGGAAACCTCTCCAATGAAGAATGACGGAGAATCCGAAAGTGACGAAGATACCCTTAGAGAGCGAATTAGAACTTCATATTGACGGATAGTGATGGGAGATCTTACTTGACTGGTCACTTTTTCCTAGGTATGATTTTAAATCATAGTGATTGCTTTTCCCCCATTCTCCCCTCTAAATGAAGAATGAGGAGATACTCTCTAACAAGTTGATCCATGGATGGATTCTCCTTCCGGGATTGGGAAATATTTATTGTTGGATTTGTTATGGGTATTAAATATTAGTAATTTATATTTATTCTTCACGATCCTACTAACAAGAATAATTCTTGTCGGACACGAACAAAGTCTCATTTGTTCATTGGATTTTCTATGTGATCCCATCTCTCTCTTTCTCCTTGTTATTCACCGACGGACCCAAGAGGTCACATCAGATATTTTCCGAGGGGATTCAAAATGAGGTTGGACCCCCAAAGCGATGGAAAAATGGAAAGGAGTACACATCAATGACAATGACACCCCAAAATCCCAAAAGTGCAGACAGATCAGGAAACAAACCACTAAAGAAAATCCAATGGACCAAGGAGGAGACCGCTGGCCCCAGCGCCGGATGGTGGTGACCCGCAGCAGTGGCATGTAGTAGAGGTCAAGGGAAGGAGGTGGCATGTGGTGGCGGTAAAGGGTGAAACTAGTAGAGGTTGTGGTGCTGTAGGGTGGTGGTGCCGGTCGGGAACCACGTCAGGTGGAGCGGGCAGCGGGGTGGATCGTGGCATGCGCCGGCATGCAGTCCATGCTGGACCACGTACGGAGGGAGGTCATCGGCCTCACCTAGCCATGTGAATGCATGAACTGGATGCCAACGGGCATCCGGGATGGACCCAATCCAGCCCACCAATGCGGGTCTAGAAAAATGGTAAACCGAGCTACTGGGTGGCTTGGGCTAGAGAAGAACCGATCAGACTAAGTTAGACCGTACCGAATGAGAACAAGGTCACTGGGTTACCTGGCGGGCTGGACCCATGGCTGAACTCATATGAGTTCTGTAAGGCCTAATGTGACTGGCCACTGGGCCTAGCCAGACCGGGTTGTCCGAGACCCAATAGTGTTGGGTCAGTTTGGCCAAACTAGGTCGGGTCATATGGTACCCCCAGGCTGGGTAGGTTATGTCATTTCGACCAAGTCAGATCGGGCCCAGATATAACCAGATCCTATTTACTAAAATTCCAATCTTTTTCAGACCGGGAGTCTGATTGATCCGCCATCTACGGCGTTGGGACCCTTGTGACAAGACGACCCTTTGGGTATACTCTAAGTGTGTTTTCATGGCAGGTGAGATACAACTAATGGATTGAGGAGTAGATTCTTCTGCAATAAAATGCAGTGGAGAGTAGGAATCCTATAGCTGGCTGTGATATGAAGGATATTATTTGTGGGACACCAGTGGTATGGTAGGTGAGCAGACATCAGTGGTTCAGTAGCCCATAAGATATCTGTTGTCCAGTAGCTGAGCATACCTTAGTGGTCTAATAGCTGAGAAGACCTCAGTGTTCCAGTTACATTGCAGACCTTAGTGGTCCAGTAGCCCAGCGGAGCTCAGTGGTCTAGTAACTGAGCGGAACTCAGTAGTCTAGTTGCCGATCGAACCTCAGTGACTCATCAGGGATGAGTCCCTTAGCAGTACAAGATGGTTCATATTTATGACTAATAATCTTAAATTATATACTTTGATTTATACCCGGTGTGGGCTGTCTTTTCTTTTTTTTCATTCTTTGTGGTCTTTCCTTTGTGGTTCGGTGTCCCTACTGAGCATTGTGTTACTCACCCATATACAGGCTTCGGCCACACGTGTCCTGTCTTGTGCATATGATCGACGCTTCGACAAAGACCATGGTGGTCTAGGACTAGGTGGTTCTCAGTGAGACGAGACAGACAGACATATTTTATGGATACAGCCAACTACCCATCACCTGCCTTATAGGTAGGGTCTCAAGAGGAAGGATTGTGGTTGTTGTACCTTCCTTTGTGGTTTTGGGGTTGTATTATGATACCTTTATACTTTCAGTTTTTTTTATACTCACATTAGTTGTATGAGTGGATGTGGTGGTTTAATTTGTGTTTAATTTCCACAGTTTGGGCTTTGTGCATGTGTACAGGTTTAAAGGAAACGTCTCCCCTTTTGGGATATTCCTACTTGGTACTAATCACCATCCCCTGGACTATGGAAGGTGGGTTTTGTGTAGTCATGGAACGAGCCCAGGGGGACAGGCTGTGAAAACATATGTGGGATATGGTTTGAAATTTAGAAATCCTTAGGGAGTGATACATTGTCTTATGTTTCTGAATCCCATATTGATAAACCTATGTGGGACATGTTTTGTTGGTTCTGACGCCCATGGGGTCCTAGGAATGATGACCTATACCCAATTTTTTGCATTTCTCTATGCTTCCAAATATACATTTAAATAATTTAAAATTATATAGATAATAAAATATAATTAGTTTTTTGAATTGTGATTTGAAAATGTGACATGATTCAGACTTGGGCACGGGCTGAAGTATGTATTGAAGTACAGGGTTCTCGGAAACCCATGATGTAATGTGGTTAAATAAAAAATATTTTATATTGTGATAACTATTTAATTAATCATTGTACTTATTTCATTATACAACAGACTACACAATTTTAGAATAGATTTTTTTATACATCGTTGGTGGTGGCCTACTGAGTTGTACTCACACCCTACTCAGGCTGCCTGATCGGTACCCAAATAGACTTTACTATTGCAGGATATGTTATGGAAAATGTCCCTATATTAAATTTGTAATTTGGTAATGGGGAATGGATGAGGGAAACATACATGGGTTGGGTCGCAATTGGGATTCATCAGTTTCTCTTTTTCAGTTTTCATACTAGACACTTGATACTAACTTTAGCATAGTATGTTTTCTATTCTTGTTGGATATTGTATTTCCTACTTTCTTTTTCTTGAGATATTAGTTTTTTTATTATTATATAATCTTTCACTATTGTTTATTTATTTCCTATGTTGTATTAATATAATAAAATAGGGCATAGTATCCACATAATCAACTTATCAGACCCTCACTACTAGTTGGTTTCTTTTAGCATACGGGGAGGTGCGCTTGAGATCATGTGACTGACCGACTTGGGGCACCGGTATGTGGAAACCAGGTTTTGTTGTCACAAAGTGGTATCATTGGAGTTTTATTTTCTTTTTCATTTTGTCTCACTATTTGGGAAGTGTATATAAGAGACTAAGAAGATTCAGGTCTTGGTTATGAGTCCATTCATGGGAGTATCTACCCGATGTGTAGGGGAGAACCCAAGTACCCAGGGTGGGGATTCTTGATATTATTGTTTTCTATTATAGTTTAATATTATTTCACCCTTGGTGACACACTAGTTGTGTGAGATGATTATTATTTTTGAGGTTTTTATGAGATTTGACTCATGTCCTAGTAAGACGCGAGAGTTGAGTTTGCATGCATCATTCTAGGAACTCAAGGTTATTATGATGTGCATAATTTTAGGAATGCATGGTAAACGGGTTATGGGTAAGTTGTTAAACTTGAATTGTTTTCCATGATTTTGAAATAAATTAAAAATGGTAACTAATATGGAGTTGAGAATGGTAAAATTATGTAGAATGTGAATAAAAACGTGTTTAATGAAATGTGAATAATGAGAACATGTTTACCCTTATTAACCAAGACCTAGGTGTAGGATGGTTAAGGGTAGTGATAGCGCCTCAGTTTTGACCATGATGCGAGACTTGGGGAAAATGATTATTGTGAATCATTTTGGTTTTCCTTTTTCTTAAATGTGTTAATGTTTTCAATTGTGTCCTATGGTTTTTGTTTGGAATTGTAAAGTTATGCCTCCATGATAATGCTTGTTGAGAGGAACACTAGAGGACATTGAAATGGATGATCCTCCTATGGTGGAAGCCAAGGAACCGATAGTACTAAGTGAGGAAAAGGGGATAAGTTCTGAGATAACTTTTATCACTTAACACATTTCATGGAATGTGGACCAGAGTTGGTTGGGAAGAGCATGTCTGGCCTGAAGAGGGGTTTTTAGTTGTAGAAGTTCTTAGATCTCTTCTACCCAAAGGAACTATGATATGAGAGTTCATCTAAGTTTATGATATTAACTCAGGGGAGAATGTATGTGATGGACTATTTTAGATGCTTCACTGATTTACAACCGTTTTCTATGGCATTAGAATAGGATCAAAAAAATATAGTGGGGTGCATTTAGGATGGACTTATGTGTGTGATTAAGTCCCAAGTTAACCCTTTTTTGGTTAAAGAAGTTTTCCAAGGAGGTGAATCGGGCTCTCATTGATGTGGGGAACCTGAGGGAGGCTTCCAAGGTAGGACAGGTGTAAACCTATGCATATCGTGGGGATATGAATTTCAATATAAGGAATCATTTCTACGACAAAGTTAGCCAGATTAGTGGGATGAAGAATACATAAACCTGGGGATTAGTTGAATATGATCTTACTCATGTGTTTCTTCCCTAGTGTGGTAGGATGGGACACATTTGGAAACATTTTCCCCAAACACCAGTGGAATTATGAGGCTATATAAATGTTATAAATCTATAAAGGTTCAACAAGAACACATGGAAGATAGTTAGTGATGGATTAGCTAGACCGAACCAGGGTGTGTGAAGGGGTTCTTCTTCACCATATTAATCTCGAAGCTTGAGTTCTACTAGCTGAGGAGGTAGAGTCAATAGATTTGGTGCTTCTAGTAAAGAGAACTTGTATCAGTAGAGTTGTGTAACTAAGTGGAGTTAGAAGATATCATAAGGAAGAGGTGAAGGAAAGTTTCATGCGGTGAAGTCTACACTTGTGGATAGCAAGGATGGACCATCTATAATAACAGGTACTATTATAGTATATTCTATATTATCTAGAGACTTATTTGATATTTATTCCTCTCATTCCTTTATATATACAACACTTGTTAAAGGTTTGATCCTGGAATGGATGTTTTGAGCATGTTTATGACTACAGATACACCATTGGGAGAACGGTCTAGAGACATCTTTATGTGAAAGGGATGTTCTCTTGATATCAGGGAGTATCATTTTCTCTATAATATTTTGATCTTTATCATGTCATGTTTCAAACATATCATGGGTATGGACTGGATAGTCACATAGAAATCCCACATTGATTTTTACTAGAGGAGAGTCATTTTTGTCTCTTGAGGATGATAATTATATTCACCATGGAGAGTGGTACATCCATGCAGGTTGAGTAGTACCAACTACTCAACAACTAAGAGAGATCATTCCCCATGTTTCAAGTTTATTACTAGATGGAATATGTGTTAATAAATATGTCCATCCACTAGTAGTGGAACTAATTCAAGGAATCATTCCTGAAGACTTTTTAGGGATCCCACATGGGAGAGATGTGGAATTCACTATTGATCTCATTCTAGGGGCTGAGTCAATATCTATTCCACAATACATAATAGAACCAACCAAGCATCATGAGATCAAGGATCAGCTAGAAGATATGGATAATAAGGGATTTATCCATCCGAGTATATCTCCTTGGGGTTCTCCTCTGTTGTTTTCAAAGAAGGTGGAGGGGATTTTATGTTTTTGTGTCGATTACTATAAGTTGAACAATATGATTGTAAAGAAAAATTATCATCTTCCACATATCAATGGTCTATTTGAACAATTAATTGGATATTGTGTGTTCTCGAAGATTGAACTGAGATCGGGGTATCATCAGCTGAGAGTCCGGACTTCTAACATACTAAAGACTTCTTTTAAAAGTAGGCATGGAATATATGAGTTCCCTATAATGACTTTTTGGATAAAAAATGCACTAGGAGAGTTTATGACCATGATGGATAGGATCTTCCATTCATACTTGGATCAGTTTTTGGTTGTGTTTGTGGATGGCATCTTGGTGTACCCCAAGACTCATGACGATCAAGACCAACATCTTGAAATCATCCTCAGTACACTAAGAGAGAATCATCTATACGAAAATCATTCTAAGTGTCAGTTTTGGATAGATCAGTTACACTTTTTTGTATACATCATCTCAGAAGAAGGTGTGTCAGTAGACCCAGAGAAGGTGTAGGAAGTTGTGTATTGGTAGTATCCCAATAATGCTTTTGATATATGATGATTTCTAGGGTTATTAGGATATTATTGATGATTAATCCAGAACTTATCCCATTTAATAGTTCCGCTTGTAGGCTTTACTAAAAATGGGGAAATATTTTATTGGTCAGAAGATTGTGAGAAGGCCTTCCAGCAGTTGAAGAAGCATTTGACATCATTACCAATCTTGATCCTACCAAATTCAGCCAAAGTCAGGTGTGGAGTATATAAACTATTGTTACACTTTTGGGATTGGACTCGGGGCTGTGTGGATACAAGGAGAATGAATTTTGGAATATGGGTCTATGAAGTTGAGGACACATGAACAGAACTACCCCATGAATGACCTTGAGTCAGTGGTAGTGGTTTACACTCTTATTTTTTGGAATCATTATCTGTTAAGTGGAATGCTTATTGTGTATATGGATCAAAAGAGTTTAAGGTATATATTTTTAGAATGATATTTGAATCTCCTACATCGATTATGGGTGGAGTATATCTCATCATTCAATTTTGAGCTAGCATGAACATCCAAAAAATATTTGATTCTTTTAAGTAGGGAAACTCAGCTTCAGACAGTTTAGGATTATATTTTTTAGTGGATAATGATGACTTTGTTGTCTGAGATGCATTTTCTGGTATAGGAGGGTCAGGAGAATATAACTCTCATGTCAGTTCTTGTGGATTCTGCACTTTTGAGATGGATTAGTGAAAGATAGTATAAGGATCCATAGTGTTTTACCTTAATGGAAATCCTTGAAGGTGGGTATAATACTTTAGACTAGACAATAGATGAGGATAGGATCATATATGTAAATAATCGAGGAGTTTTTCCAATAAGCATGTGATAGGAGCTGATGTGGGAATTTCATGCCTTGAAGTAGGAGGAACATCTATTTGTGACCAAAATGTACTATGAAAGATGATGATAGTTTTTTTGGTAGGGAATGAAAAAGGAGATAGTAGGGTTCGTGACATGATGATACAAATGTTAGTAGGTGAAGTCATAGTATCAATGACCTAAAGTCTTGCTATAACCATTACCCATTCCAGAGAGGAAGTGGGATGACATGACCATAGACCTCGAGGTGGGTCTCATATATATTCCAAGGTATAATAAATCTATCGGGGTTATTGTGGATCAACTAAAAAAAGTAACACATTTCTTTCATATATGGGATACTTTCTCAGTGGAGAAGTTCGGAGATTTTTATGTTCAAGAGATTTTCCATTTGAACGGGGTTCTATGAACTACAGTTTTAGATCATGAATCACACTTAACATTACTCTTATATAAGGTCTTATAGAAGGAATCTGGAACTTAGGTATTATTGTGTACGGCCTTTCACCCATAGACATATGGGAATTCGAAGCATGCTATACAAGTGCTTGAGGGTATGCTATGGGAATGTGTTCTTGACTTCGGTGTATCTTGGGAGAAGTACCTGGATTTTGTGTAGTTTTCCTATAATAATATTTATCAGGGAACTATATAGTTGAATCCATAAGTGGCTCTTTATGTTAATCGATGTTGGTTGTTGTTATGCTGGATAGATACTGGTGAGTCAGAGTTGTTGGGACTGAGTCTCATGCAGGAGACATTAGAGTAGGCTGATTTGATTCAGAAGCGTATGGCTATGGATCAAAGTAGGAAGAAGTCATATAAGGAAAGGTTAAGAATAAACCAAGAGTTTATAGACCGTGATCATGTATTCCTTTATGTTTCACCTAGTTAGGGTCTCTTTAGGATACAAAGACATGGCATGTTGGCTCCTATATTTTCCGGACCATTTAAAGTTATAGAGAGAATCATTCAGGTTTCCTATCGACTGGATATTATATAGAAATATATTTCTATGTATGATATTTTCCATGAGTCACAAATATTAAATCATCACCCCAAACCTTCTCATGTGATTGATGTGGATGTCGTTGATCTTCAGTTAGATTCATCTTATGAGGAGAATTTGATACCTGTGTTGGATCGTAGTAGAAAAGTTTTTTGGGGAAGGGACATGTCAATAGTTCATTTATTGTGGAAACGTGGGCGTGTGAAAGAGGATACTTGGGAAAGTAATGTAGGTGTGAGGGAATATTAGGACGATCTTTTTGGCTCAGAATCTTATAGAACCTTTGGAGTTCAGCTCGAGGATGAGTTGTTATATGGTGGGGAGATTGTAAGATCTCAAAATTTTCTAGAGTTGACTCAAATATGATTTTAGGTAAGTTTTTCCCTTGTTTTTATTACTTTAATTGAGTTTACATTGGGTTTTTGTTTGCTGTAAATTGAGAAATATTGAAGAAAATGGGGATGTGAATGGTTGGTGCACTATTAAAGAAAAATGTGTTCCCTAGCCCAGGAAACTATTCAACAATGGACAGTGGGGTTTCACATGGTTGGCACACTGTTTTTCAAACCATGCCCCCCAAAAATAATGGGTTCAAGGTCGATGCAAGGTTAAGGAAACCAATCTCCTCTACCCATGAAAACATGCACGATATTTTAAATAGACCAAATAATAGTTTTTAATCCACCCTCACCCTTAAAATATCCCCCGTTCAACAAAAACTCATGCCAACTCAGTTTTTGAAGATTTCATATATTTTAGGAGGGATTCCAAGGCTATATGACATCCATTCATCATGATTCAAAGCTCGAATCAAAGATCTGCATCCCTCACTATAAGTGGATCTTGCATTTTTTTTCTTTCTCATTCATCCTCATTTGTTCTCTATTTCGTTTAATAGTATTTATATTATGTTTTTTATATATATAAACAAAGATTTAAAGAATATATACCTAGGTTTATGGACCTATATCTTGACCGAATAGATCTTGAATTTTTTAGTCTTGATTTAGGGTTATAGATCTAGATCATATTCTACATCATTGCGTTGCTTGAATTGTAGGGATTTTTATGGAAAATCGTCATCAACAAATAGAGGTAGTTGGTCTAATATTAAATCCCATATTCATGATTTTGATTATGTGTTTGAAAATTGTAGAATTTCTATGAATTTTAGAAATTAATGTTCTTGATTAAATTAATTAATTTGGGCGAATTAATTTATGTCAAAATTGTGAAATTATGGGATTGGTGAATAATTAATTGTCAAATTAATTATGTGATATTGAGATACTTATTTGAGATCATTAATTTTGAAACTAATCATTTGATATTTAGATACTTATTGGAGAAAATTAATTGTGGAATTAGTTATTTGTTATTGATATTATGAATTTAATAATTATTCAGTGAATTGTTTATGATATACTGAGATTTTCAATTAGATAATTAATGATAGGATTGATTATGATATATTGAAATTTATAAAATGGATTAATTAATTGTATAATTGATTAATGGAATGTGTGTGATTAATTAATTGTTTGAATAATTAGTGGGAATAATTTTGATAAGAGGATTAATATTGGATAATCTTGATTGACGTAAAATAATTATTTTTTAATATTAGATATATATATATTATATATATATATGAATGATTTATGAATATGTGTGGGACATTTTATGTTGTTTCCAAATCCCACAAGAGGAAAACATGGCCTTCAATTATTGAATCTCGTAGCGATAAATTGTTTGATAAACATGCATTGTTCATGGTATAATGTTTCCAAAGCCCACGACAGTGGGACATGGTATGCTTCTTCTAATTCCTATTGTGATAAACATGTGTGGGACATGGTCTACTAGTTTCAAATCACACAAGGTATTACGCAAGAATACCTATACCCAAACTATTGGAATTGGACTGTGGTTACAAATTGCTATTTTAATAAGTTGAAATTAAATGGAAAAAGAAATACTATTAGTTTATTTAATTATGACTTAAAAATGTGACATGATTCAAACTATATCATGGGCCAAAGTAGGTATTGGGGTTTGGGTGTTTCAACAACTTAAGGTTTATGTGGTTAAATAAAGAATATTTGATAATATGATAAAAGTTTCATTAAGAATTGTACATATTACTTTATATAGCTACATACACTTTTCAGGCTGGATTTACTTTAGAAACCCTTTTTGGTGGCCTACTGAGTTGTACTCACACACAACTCAGGCTTCTTAATTGGAACTTGAATATAATTTACTATTCTAGGATAGGTTAATGGAAAAGGCCCTGGGTTAGATTTCTAATTTGTGAATAGATCATGGATGAGGAAATAAGACATGGCTTAGGGGGCCCATGTGAGTCTTTGGTGTCTTTATTTTTATTTTTCATTTTAGAAACGTGACACTTACATTAGCATGGAATGTTTTCCAAACTAGTTAGATATTTTATTTCCTAATTTTTTTATCTTCACCACCAAATCATTATAATTTTATTATCAAAGAAAAGTAGGTCCGAATAAAACAAAAGGATCTATAAATAAAACATGTAATAGGAACTAAAATCATAAAAAAAAAAGTGTTATGGGGGTATAAAATAGTGTAGCCTGAGGTCATCTTCCTCCACAATTATTTCCCCCTCTACTGGTAGAGAATTTAGGCTATAAATGAAATAATACCTAGCTCCATTCCCTGCCTTTGATTCCATGAAGTCTGCCAATTATTTTCCCCTACGCTAGAAGTTATGTACTTTCATCTTATCTTTAATAAGAACCCTACACTTTCTAATATTACAATAAATTTACTAGGGGATGGTACTTGAACAATGTATGGAGTTATAAAGTGTTATGAAATTCTTTTTTATCTCTACTAGGTTGATATTATGGTGATTGCATATATGGAGACCTATAAACATAGCCATTGCCTCATCTTTAAGGGAATACTTAGGGCCAAATACCACTGTAAATGCTTTGATAATTCTCCCCCATTGATCTTGGACCAGTACTCCTCCCTTTATCCCACCCATAGAATATGATCTATTAGTGTTTAGTTTTAAGGAAAATAGGGGAAGCTTCCAACAAACCCAACATCACTTATTTTTGATTGAGGAAATAGAATTTAGGGGCCTACCCTCAATAATTTGATGGAGTGTAGGTGCCTCTTCCTAGTTGTCAACAAGAGAGATTAGACTGATGAGGAGTTTTTTTTGTTCTAATAACTATTTTTCATTCCGAGAAAGAGGTTCCATCTATCTGAACGATGTTCTATATCAGCCAAAGGGTTTATAAATCTATAAATAGGACTAGTAATATTGTATTTTATTTCTATTCCCATCATTAACACACCTTGAAACTAGGACTCCATAAAAGTTATACTACTCACACCCTACAAAGAGATGATTTTGCGGTATCTAAACGTGATCCACATTGAATGAGCCCAACCTCCTTTGAATAATAAATACTTAGATCTCTCCTCCTTATAGTCCCTGAAACACCGACATATAAAAGCCTAATTTATACCTATATGCTTTGTGTTTTCATCAGTTAGGAGGGCTCAGTTTTGGACTCTCCAGAGAATAAAGTTTTATTTCATGGGGATCTGTTAACTCTAGGGAATCTCTCCCCATCTGCCCTTATTGTCTAGTGGCATCAACACTCTCCTATAGTCCTTTATTGATAATTTTATAATAGCGAACATTGTAAAAACCAACCTATAAAATTAACTATTCAAATCAATGAGTTTAAATTATTCCCACTTCTGATTTTCTAGAATGTAATTGATAAAATTTTGATGAATGCATGAATTCTTGAATGTAATGCCCATAATCAGGTAGCCAAGGAATCCAAGCTTCATTCCAATACAATTTTGGTACTATAATGAAATCTCTCCCTTTCCACAATCCACCAAGAATGGTTTTGGAGTATCTATATGTGAGGATGAATGAAAAACCAAAGAGAGAAAGGACCAACACTTTTTATTATTATATAATATTTCACTATTGTTTATTTATTTACTCAGGTGTATTATTATAATAGATGATGGTATAGTCTCCACATGATTGACTTACTAGATCCTCACTACTATATGGAATCCTCTAGCATATGGGGAGGTGAGTTTGAGTTCATGTGATCGGCAGGCTCGGGTCATCAATGTGTGGCATCCGGGTTCAGATGTTACACCATACTTATTCATTATTTGTATGGTTAATTTTTATGTTGATGAAATGTTTATGAATTCCATTTATTTTTCAAGGGTTTTGATATAGTGAATTGATGAAATTTTTATGAAACCCATTTTCCTTACATGGGTTATGATGTGATGATATGTTGAATGTTTTATGATATTGTGGCACAAATAAGTATTGTTTTTATTATGAGACATGTAGGGACAAAATATTCTTCCAATTCATTTTTTAAAGATTTATTTGATCCACTATATGAACTAGGTGTTTCCTAATCCACTATATATAATAGGTGTGTCCTTATCCATAGAGAGAAATAGGTTTTTCCTAATCGACTATGGGAAATAAGTGTGTTCGGATCCACAATTGGAAAAATGTGATAATTCATGATCCAAAATGTTGACAGTCTTGGTAGTTAACATTAATGTTAGAAATGGTTTTATATATTCATGATGGTGCCGGACTTTTATGACATGATACTATGGTTTCTGATTTATTTAGGATGATTTATCACCCTTTTGGGAAATGTTTTTAGGATTGAAAAAAAAATATTCTATGGATCATTCTTATGATCTATTATAGGTTGGATGTAAAAAACATAATTTTTATTCATGATTATATACCCTTATTCTTATCTTATTTAATTATATGATATTATATTGATATGAATTATGTTTACCCATATGGACCATCTGATCTCAAACTTTTTTATGCTTCCTTTACCTAGGTTATGATGACAGGTTTAATGTAGGATATGTATAAGTAGAGTAATAAATGGGATTATCTATGTGAGAATCATTTAATATATTTCATCGGATTAGAATTTAGTTCTCCATGTTATCAAATGAACTAAACTATTATGGCCCTCAGGTGTGTGTTTGTTTAATTTAGTGAATATTCATTTGAAAGGATGTAATATCCATGTATGAGAAGACTGAGTTGTTATATTTGGTATCATGGGAAATATTAGTTAACCTTCAGAAACTATTATGAGAAAAAACATAGTGAGATCCCTATGGGCATGTCAAAGGATAAGTCTAAGGATGAGTAAAAGTATAATAAAATAAACTATAATTTTGGTAATGGACAAAACAAGTGGTTTACTAAAAATATATCCCATTCAGTTGAATACAAGTTCATGTGGATATGGAACAGATGTACTAAGAGGTAATAACCCCAAAAACATAGAATTGATTTGGACTTGATCTAGAACCGGTTCATGATAACGGGTTATGTCGCACACCTGTTTTGAAACTCCTAGGAGATATGCTTTAGAAATTCACAAACTCTTTATAAACGATCATAAAAAATTTAAATAGATGATGATCATGGATAACCTAGGTTAACCCTAAGGATTCATGTCTTTAAAATAATTTTTCATTATTTAGAAATCCTATAAGTTATTATTCAGGATTATGTGTTTTTTAATATTATTAGTGTTTACCATACTATGAATTTTTTCTATAGTTAATGGATGTAAATAAAGGTAACTAGGATAACATTTAATGTTATAGAAACTTTTCTGATGATAATCCAAATGGGATGATGACTAGAGTATAGGATGTTGTGATTATTCCTAATTGGTTTTCGTGGAACATGATTGACAACATATACCTTAACCAACTCTCAAACTCACCAAAGAAGATAAGAAAAGAGTTCGTTGTGAGTTAGGGTAGTGGAGACCATGGAGAAATGAATATTGATTTTCCTATGTGTTGTGAATGTGTAAAGAGACACCCGAGTGGATTTCTTGGAGGAATAAGAAAATGTGGACTATGGAAACAAATGACATTAAGTAACTGTAAAAGAAAAATGAATAGTTCAATTAAATAAATGGATGGGGATATTTATCTCATTATGTTATTATCATTGTATGATTTCATTAAATGTGACATGTATGATAATTATGAAAATATATTTCCAAGGGGACACCTTGTGAATAGAATCGACAGATTGGTATGATTAATAGTTATATTATTGATGTTGAAGAGACTAAAAAATACATATTAAAGGGAATAAGTGTTAAGTAATAAGATGATTAATACTAGTTAATTGTTTGAGAAGGAATTTGGATGATTTAAGTATCTATGTATTAAAAATAAAGAATTATTTTTTTGTGAATCATGAAATATATAACTATCATTTAGTATTTTTTTCAACAAGGATTTGAAAACACATGTTAAATGGTATTGATGGACTAGAAAAATGATCTATGGATTTGGTTTGGTTTTTTGGATTTCTGTCATCTTCAATAGGGTTAATTCTTCTTCGGTGTTGGTTCAATTTTCTGGTTGGTTTTTGTTCTTTCCTTGAGATTGTTGTCCTTTGAAGGACTCCTTCGAGTGGTGTTTCATCGGGTTCATGGTCTTCCGGTCGGTGATGGTCTGGCTGGTGTTCCGCCCTGTAGAAGACTATTTTTTCTCTTCTCTGGATCCCGTCTTCCATCGTTCTCTCCAAGGTTGAGTTTGGACAGTTGTTTCATGTCTCTTTTGGAAGTGATCTTGAACAGATAATGTTATGAGGTTGATGGTGGCGATGTTTGACCGGCGATGACGATGTATGGTATTGCTCTGATGTTGACAATGATGGCAGATTTAAAGTGATGCGTCTGTTGGTGTAGGTGCAACACTTGTGGGCTTGTGTTTGTCATGTTTTTGAATTTTGAAATTTGGTATTTTGACTATTGGTGTTTTTTTGAGTTTGGATTTTGTATGGTTGTACCCTTGGGTTTTTTGGATTTATGCTGGACTCAACCACATGGATCAATCCTCAAAGGATGTTTTAGAGCTAGCTTTTCACATATCCAGGGCTTCTCAGATTTGGTTTGTTTGAGAGGGTATGGAGATTTCCATCAGATTGGGCATGTGCATTGACACAGGACATTTGCTATCCAAATAGCCATATAATGGTGGAGAGCGTTATCATGATCATATGTTAGGGAGGGGTAGTTTCTTGTTGTTAGTCTGGTAACTCTCTAAGATCTTCAGGTCATGATATGTCTGAAGTTTTTTATGTCTGTTTGGGTTCCCCCTTCTTCCCTTAAAAAGGGTTTTATTATAATAAAAATTTGAAGGCCTTCGGGCCGTTGGATGGATTTATGATTTCATTGAGGTTTTATGATAATTTTAGTTATTACCATGTTTTAGGGGAATTTATAATGAAGTTATTCACATGTTTTTTGTGTGTCATTCAAGAGACACTTTATGATATATTGAGTATTTGGATAAATTTATTAACCCTCTCTTTCATGTTCGAGATTTTATTCTTTTTTAAGGGTTATAAGGTTAACCATTTATTAAATAGTTTGTGTTTTACTTTTAATGTGTTTATATAGATTAATATATTATTTCTATAAATGAATTTTCATTTATATTCGATAACCTATTCTAGCCATGTTTTTTTGTTACAAATAAAGGTATATGAAATGAATTATCATTATTTATTGATCTTATTATCCATTGGTACTTCCGGAATTAAAAATTAACGTTAATTTACTAGAGTAATATTTGAAGTTGGAATTAGCTGAGGCACAAAAAAACTGTTAGATTTTTCTTATGAAATTGAATTAATCTTGTATGTATATCATCTATTTAATATTCTTCAATATTAAGAAAAGGATCTTGAAAAAAATGTTATCCTAGTATATTGATTTCTGATGAATCAAATGGTCCCTTAAATCATCAAAGATTTATTATTTTGTGGTTGTTAAACTTCTCTATAATGCATACTTTCATGTGATCAATGATCACTATCACCCTCTATAATTATTAACTATTTTCTTCCATGTCAAAATTTTCACATCCCACCTAACTTCTCAAATGTGTAAACCTACATAGGAGTTACTTTGGGTAAATATTATGTTTATAGCTTTCCATTTTTAAGTGGAGTCTTATTATTAATTTGTATGATGTGGGTTACTATTATGTAATTTACAAATTTTAAATATTTTATGAGTGAGATGAATTTTAATGGCTTAATTCACAATAAGGGGTAGAATGATACCACTAGAGACCTCATGAAATTTATTTTAAATTAACTTTAATCATTTAGATATTTTTAATTACACGCAACATTAATTTTACCTTGTGTTAAATATAATACTGAGTATATCTTGAGTTATACACAATACCTATTTTACTTTGCGATACACAAAACAACAACAACATGCATGATACGTGACACTGAGCTTCATCGAAACATAAAATTGTATCACATTAAATATATCCATTATAGAATTACTATTAAATATTTTGGTATGAATAGTATAAAATAATTTATAAAAAATGGATATAAATTTCATACTCAATTTAAATTTATTTATAAATTCTTTGTAAATAATGAATTATTTTTTAGTGGAGTAATTATAATTCAACAAAAATGTGTTTTTTTTCAAAAAATGATTATTATTTACTTTTATGAGAAAATATTATAAATAATTTATAGATATTTTATAAAATTTATTTTATAAAATGAACTTCATTTTTGAAATCATCATATCTAAATTATCTCTTGGTGAAATTTTGGAAATGTATTTATTTTTCGCTCAATAGTAAAAAATATCGATTTTTGTAACAATCTCATTTATTTTCAATAAATTATGTAATTTAAATTAAAAATTATGATTTAAAGTAACATAAGTATTATTTATTTATATTTAATCAAATTTATTACTATTTAAGAAACTTTATATTGGATTTTAGTAGAATTGTATTTTAGTGTTTAAAAGGGGGGGGGTTCCTAAAAACTGTTTTAAAGTGCATAATATATCCCCATTATAATTAATTAAAATAATACCTTATAATTAGTGTTATAAATGAAATATATATTATATTTAATTAAATTTTAATTTATATACATTTAATGATTATTTTTATACATATAGTTAATATAAAATCATCTTATGCTTGAAAAATACACTTCTTGAAAACCAACTTTCATTACAATTTTTTTTTATGTTTTAAATATAGTTTTTTCCAATAATATATTATTTTATTTGAAAAAATAATATTAATTTTTTAAATCATCATGTAAATATTTTCATACATTTAATTTTTTTTTATTTTTCTGAAAATTTCTATTTTTTTGAATAGTTCAAAATATTAAATTTTAATTTAAAATTTATTTTTCATTTAATATAAGTATAGGTTTACATTATATTTAAAAAAATTAAAGTAAAATTAGGTAAATTATATAACCATTAATCCAATTTATTTCATTTTATTTTTTTTATATTGAAATTTATTATAAAATTGTTTAAACTTTTGAACATTTTCTCTTTAAAACCTCGCATTCTCATCGTGTCTGCAAGATTAAAGTTAAATTAAAAATTGAAAATTATGTGAATGAGATTTTAAATTGGATTAAAATTTATTAATCATAATAATATATATTATCTAATAATTTCAACTAAAATTTTCACCAAAATTAATAGTGGAAATAGTAAAAATTAATTACTACGGTTAAGGTAAAAATGTGTTTTCCGTGGGGTTAATCTAAGAAGATAAGAGTTAAAATGACATATCAACTTTTCAAAATCATATTGTATGGCCATATGTATACCTTATAATTCCCAATTTCTAATATATAGTCATTTGGAAGATTTTTTATATTAATTACTTTATAACTTTTGATCCTTATGGGAAATTTTCATATAATTTCCAAGGAGGACCCCTTTCTCCACATAGAAAAGTGCACTCCCTCCCCATACATAATCACATATAAATTTCCCCATTAGATAGAAAAAATCATGAAAAAATATGTACCCATAATCCTTATTTACATTTTGTATCTATTTCACCTCCTAAAAGATCATCCCAAGGGTCCTTAAGAGGAGATCCAAAGGAGGTTTCTCTTAAAGAGGTTAATTATCATAATAAGCTATTTCATTTTATTTCACCTTTTCTAACTTAGTTTATTTTATTAAAACATAAAATATAATAACAACAGTATATAAAATTTACTAAAATGTTAATATGTTTCTGTTATAATATTTATCTATCTCTACATCCATCAAATGCATTATGAAATCATTGTTTATTCGATGATGGACTAACACCTCGTGAATCGATGTCATTCATTTTTTCATTTACCACCAATAAATTAATGTGATAATGATTTATTTATTATTTTTAATATTATATTTATGATTTTATAATGATTATTTAATTATTATATCACACATAACTTCACAATCTTTATTTTTTGGGAAGATGATAACATCGTTCATGTGTATGGCAGACTACCGCCTCATGAAGTAATGGGATTTGTTCATGGTTTAAATACAATATATTAAGGAATGTTTTAATAAATATATGTGATATATATTACATAAAAATGATTCTATATTTATAATATATAGCATTTAATTTTCTATCTTTCAATTCGACAAGAAAGTGGAAACAACTTTCATATGTATGTATGGCCTACTATCTCTATGATTAGTGTATTTCATTCGCTATCACTAAATTTTATGGATTAATATAAATAAATACATTCAATTTATATATTATATTTATATAAATTTTTTAATTATGGATATTTTGGAACCATAATTGAACTAATAGTACTAAATATATAACAAATCAAAAAATATATGAAAAACAATGTAGTCATTATCCGAGACGTAAAATTAACATGAAATTATTAATAAACAGGAAATAAAAGGTCATAAAAAATCATATATGGTATGATATATATTACTTTTTTATTTAATATATGTATAATAAACATATGATTTTTATAAATGAGTTTCTAACCTTCATGGGGAAATTCAATAAATATGGTAAGGTATTTTCGTCTCATTTTTTATTTCTGTGAGCAACATTCCATATTCACCACCTATTTAATTAATGTGGTGTGTATAATTTCAATTAATGGATTTTATGATTATTCCACTTATAATTATTGGTATTTATAAATCCATTTTAGGATCTCTCTTTCATGTGTATTACAGTTAAAATTTTACCGAAGAAAAATGGGATTTTATTCTCAATTTCACTTCGTTGATACATGTGTCATGTTATAAACCTATTTTATTTTATGAGGACTATATAAATCCCCTTGGAAATGTAATATCATTAATTTATTAATCCTAATTATATTTTAAGTTTCATTTTATTTTATTCCTTCATGTGGATTATAATTCAAAATTACCATGGAGGTAAATATTTTATGTTACAATCACATTTTTTCAGGATTATTTATGTTTATGTTTATGATAATAAAATAATATGATCCATATATGAAGAAACTCAATAATTTTTTTATCCTATGGTTATTTCATGATAATACAATTTTTCCATTAATTTTCCTCCATTTATGTACTGAAGAGTTCAATATAATTTGTTTATAAAAAATCATCTTTTCAATCGAAAACTCTATTTCTTACAAAACCATGATATCTAGTGATGTTTTCAAAAATGATATAAATAATGTTTTTTAAATATGAAAGGATATTTTCCATAAGTAATGTTTTAAAATAATTTTAAATAATCCTTTATAATTTTTCAAAGTAATTTTCAAATAAAAGTATTTTCAAAAAAATATGTTTTACAATGTGTTTTCATAGATGAAAGGATATTTTCCTAAATAAATGGTCAAAATATCCTTTAAAATTTATTTTCTACATAATATGAAATCCTTTGGTGTGATATATTCTTTTCTATGTATATGAACCAAGGATACCACTTTTATTCCTTCTATGAAAGGTTGATGTTTATGATGACATGATGTTTATGAATCCCATATCAAAGAAAATTATTTTCAAAATGTTTTTTATTTTAAAAAGTGTTTTTCAAAGAGTATAAATTATTTTACTCAATAAATTTTTTAAGAGATCTTTCAAAAATATTTTCTAATTTATATGAAAGTATAATTTTACTTATTCTTTACTGGGGATAATATTTAATGATACAATCATTATTCTTTATCTAGATGTTTAATTCTTATATTGGTGAAATTTTTATGAAACCAATTTATTTTTCATGAGTTATGATATGGTGAGTTGATGAAACATTTATGAAACTTTTCTCCCTTACATGGGTTATGATGTGATGATATTTTGAATGTATTTTCATATTGTGGAAAGAATAATAATTTTTCTCATCATGAGGTTGGTGGTGCCAATATCTCTCCATAATGCATAGGATAAATCTATATATCTCATGAGATAAAAATGGTAAAAAATTCAACGGGCTAGATCCACTATGAGAAAATAATGTTTCCAGTTCCAATATGGGAAATAGCTATGTCCTGATCTATAATTTTAAAGTGGTTCATCCTTACACACTATGAGAAACAGGTGTTTCCTGATCCATAATGGGAAAATTTTAATAATTCATGATCCACTATGTTTATAGTATAGGTATATAATCTTGATTTATCAAATGGTTTTATATATTATTGATGGTGCCACACATTAATTAAATTACATTATGTTTCATGATTTATCTATGATGATTTATCACCCTTGCGGTATATGATTTTGGAAATGATAATTTTTTATTTTATGAATCATTTTTATGATATATGATAGGTTGGGTATTCAAATATTAAGTTATGTTCATGATAAAATAATGTTATTCTTATCTTATGATTTCATATGATCATAGATTGATATATCTTATGTTTACCCTTACTTATCATCCAACCTCATCCTATATTATTTTTCCTTTCCCTAGGTTATGAAGAATGGTTTTATGTAGGGTATTTCTATGAATAGTACTAAATGGGATGACCTTTGTAGGTAATATAGAAGAAACATCACTAGATTATAATATTTTGTTCCATATTTCCAAAGGCACTAAACAATTATGGTCCTCGAGAATGTGTTTGTGCAATGTAATTAATATTTATCTAAACATATTTAATATAAATGAATGGAAATCCTAGGTTTCTATAGATATAGAGATAGATAAAAGGGGATGTAGGAATAGAGGTTTCATCTCAGAGCTCAGGAGAATCTGGATTATAGTGTGGAATCAATGGATCCCGGATATGGGAAAAGCTTCTATAGATTCCAAAAAATATTAGTACTTTTATTTTTATTTTTTAAATTCATTTATATTTACTTATTTCTATTTTTAGAGTCCCATTATTATTTTTAAGGGCCCTCATGGGGTCTATCTACACTTAAAAGGGGGAAAAGGTGTTTCAAGCCAATTACAGGGGTTCCCATTTGGTAAATCCCGATCACACGGTTTTTGGTTCTATGAACACACATTGTACACTATTCCTACTCTAGAAATATGAATTATGAGAACTAAATATTGTGTAATTGGTGTAAAAACAATGTATTTTTGTTCGTTGTGTGACTGGATACATATTCAGATATCCCATATAGGAGAACCTGGTCATTTAGTGTACATGACCAGACCTTGTGTGGTTTAAAGGTCATGTAGAAGTACATAGCCATGAATAGTCAGATTGAATAGAAATGATAGTTACATAGGTAAGTAAACCATGTAGTGTAAAATCCTTGTACCTGACTTAATTTTTTTGTACTAGGCTTTTACATTCCATTCCCAGCTAAATTTCATTCCTAGGTGGGTTTTTCTGGGTACATATCATGTACTTGGGTATAAACATTATGTACTTCCACCTTTCTTCACATTTAGTTATTTTTCATATTTTTATTACCCAATGTTATACATAGTCAAATTATGAGTCCATGTTGATCATTTATTCCATGTTTATCATTATGGTGAAACCATTGGGGTGTTTTAAGGGATCCTAAGAGGAATTTTAGGGTGAGTGAGTCATTATGAAGAGGTTCTTCCACTAATAATAGTTTTATCTATCTTCTTTATATGATACATAGAATGAGACCTAGTTTTGCTTCATTATAAATTGTTTATGGACATGTAAAGAGGAATCAAATTTCCTCATTTGGTGACTATCTTGAGATAATCATTGGTTAATGCTATTAGGACACATTTTGATAAGGCATAATTTTTGGGTGTTTGGAACAACCTAGAGTGAGACCATGAACTGATATAGGTTGTGATACATCTCCATAGACTATTGTTTTAGTATATTATTCCTTCTAAAAATATGCATTGATAAGTGTTCTTATTTAAGCCTATGAATTTTTGGGTTTTTGGAGACCAGTGTGTGACTTACATGTCATGTACTTGGGTTTTACATGCCATGTTCGGTTGAAGTACATGCCTAGTGGGGAGTTGAGGGTACATGTTGTGTACTAGAGTGTACATTCCTTTTACATGTCCCTTGCTACCCTTTTGAGTGTTTTTCAAATTATAGTTAACCAAATATTTTCTTGTACACATGATTATTTCATTGTTTTCATTTCATCCATGTTGATCGTTATGGTGAAACCATTAGATTATTTTTAGGAAACCTAAGAGGTATTTTATGTTGAGTGATTTGTTATGTATATTTTATTCCTCAAGTAATAGTTTTAGCTATCTTCTTTATGTGACTCCTAAAATGAGACCCATATGAGTTTTATTATAAATGGCCTATGGAATGGTAATGAGGTCTCCAACATCCTAATATGGTGACTGTCTTGAGATTGTCCCTGGTTAGTGGGACTATGAATTGATTTGATGAGATATATTTTTTGTGTTTTTGGACCAATCTAGTGTGACCTTAAACTGATATGGTTGGTGACTAATCTCCCTAGACTATTGTTTTAGTGTCTTTTCCCTCATGGGAATCTCCCATGATAAGTGTTCCTATTTAATCTTATGATGTCATGAGTTATTGGAGACTACTATGTTACCAAATATCCCTTGTGGGATTCCTTAGCTTATAATCTGACTAATATGATCCCTCATGGAATATTCCATCCTAATTTGGATTCCATGTATTAAAATTGATATTCCAAAACTTCTATGTGAACATTGAAGATCCCATGTATGTTTTCTCTAATATGTATTAACCCAAGGGGCCTAGTCGGTGCCCCAGTCACTGACAACCCTATTCTATGGGGTTATGGGTTTGGGTAGAGATAGTGGAAGGTGTTAATTAAAAAATCATGCCATAAATATAGTCCCAAGGTAAAGTATAAGCACTGGTGGGTTTAGGTGTTCGTTCAACATTTCTATTTTATTTTTCGATTCCCCTGTTTGATGTTGATGAAGTCTTTATTATAGAGATGATCCATAGAATTATTCCTATTGGTTTTTATTCAATGAGAATATTTTAGGATAATTCCAAGGATTTCATCCTATGATATAGTTTATTATCCTTATTTATTGAGTTGTATGACATTATGCTTAATTCAAAATTTATAGGATATCTTGTATATATAGGGAAATATTCATTATATTCTAGGTCCTATTAATTTGTTGTACATGATTCTCCATACCCCCTCTAATTATGGATTTTGTATATGGAGATCATAGTTGTTAATTTGGGATTATAGGAAATTAAACTTCTCAACATTATTCAGAATTATTGAACATAATGTTTCACATCTTGGATTGAGTGGGTCGGACATGATGCTCAATGCCACAAATTTATGACATAGTTATAATCAGTAGACATGGCATTCAATGATTATGATTGTGATTGGTTGATAAGAATTACTATATGTATATATATGAAACGATGGAATGAAATTTTTCATATATAGTTTATAATAGTGTAAATTATGTCCTACATGCATTATTGAGATTCTAGACTAAGGTTCTGAGCTTGTATAATATACATTGTGGTTTATACATAAGACTAATGCTATGAGAAAAATGTATAATAATTATTTATGGTAATAGGACTGATGTATTCTTCATCCCTAGAGTCAACATACATGAGAGATTCTACCTTATATTAGGATCCCAAGTGACAGGTTTTATCTTTGATGTGTCCCTAGGATTGAGAGGTTTGGTTTGGGATTCCATATAAGTAGTGATAATATGTTATGGGGTTTTTACAGACAGAGTGACGTGATTTAATACATTTCATCCACTAGCTAAAGTAGGTATGGTGTATCGAGATTATAGACCCAAGGATCGTATATGGTTTTAATTTTATTTATTTTATTCAATATTTTCACAGCTAGGATAACCATATTTCATAAGAATTCACTTATATCAGAATGTTATAGGATCATCATTGGGGGTTCCGTATTGAGATTTATTTCTCATCCCATGTAAGTGCACCTCATTGTGTGTGTAGGCCTGATGTTTTCATTCACATTGAGCAAGGATGGAACATACTCAACCTTGAATCTATTAAACTGATTCCATGTTTTGTGTTTCCACACATCCTCAAGCACGACTCCTCATTTTCCAGAAATTGTCGACTAGCAGCGAGTGTTTGATGGATCACATGGGGAGACTATACCCTCATTACTAGAGTAAGACAAAATAGATAATATATGGAATAAATTAATCAATAGAAATATCCCAGAACCCTATATTACCAACCAAATACCAAACATGGTACAACCACAACCAATCAATAAATATTTCATTTAATGATAACAGAGCCAAAGTAAATGAAACCCCAAAATAAATACCAGTTTTTGAATCCCCAAAACGGGTCCTAACTCTAGGAACAGATCCTCAACAATGCACATTCTCAACCCAACTCAACTCTCTAGCATAGGGAATTTTCCCTTGTCCTAACTTGAATCCATGAAATCTTCTCGAGTACCCAAATGTTGTTAAGCAAACATTTATTTAATGACTTTTCCATTCCTTTTTTTGGAAATCACAAACTCTTGATTAAATACATGATTACTAACATATTATTTTTAATGTTTTTTTACAATGTTTTAAAGAAAAAAATATGTTTTACCATACTTATAAATAGTTATTAAGTACTCGAGAATTTACTCTAACTTTATTCATTGCAATTCTCATAATGAGTATGGAATCGATAGAAATCAGATTCATCTAATCAGATCAGTTATAAGACCTTCGATACTGACTTTCATACTAGAATAATTCTTACAATTGGAAAGATATTAGAACTAATAAACATCAGATCCATGTTACTTTAAGATCTTCATAATGAAATATGTCAGAAAATCTATCTATTTTACTAATGTTTAAATTCTAAATATACAAAACTATATTTATCATAATGGAACATCTTTTACACTATAATGGTGTAAACCAAAATGACATTGGTCATTTTTTTATGATATTACCATTGAAGTTCAATGTTCATAAGTACTTGATACAAACATTGAAAAAATATGAACATTTTTGGATCAAGATGACTGTTGGAGGTTCGCCTATAAATACCTAGTCATTCAAACAGTATGGAGCTAATCGATTTCATTTGAAAATTTCTTTTTTGTGAGTAATCTAAATATTGAAAGCATGAACATCTTGTTCTTAGTTTTTATAATCATTTAGAGTTTGTCATTTTATAATCATTGTATATGATTGTCTGAATACGATTGAGGGCTATCAGGGATGGAAAGGCATATGATCTAATCATTATCTTTATCGAGGTCTTGTGGGGATAGCAAGATAGAACCAATCATCGTATCGAGGGATCATGGGGATAGAGTGACAGAACATATCATCATATAGAGGTATTTCCTTACATATTAAAGAAAGACTTTTTTATTAGAATAAAACATGGGACCTTTATCCATGGTTATTGGATACCCTTCTCTTTGGGATAAAAGAACCCTTTTAAAATTGTTTTACTTGTATTTTTCATGTTGTAAGTTCCACTCTGCATATTTTTAATTATTGTATCATAACATTCTTTGAATATTATAAACACGTTACAGTAATTTGATCAATTCTATTCAAAATTTTATACTTCATTTAAATCATTGTTTCTTTGATTATGATATTCATGTACTTATGATATCTTTGTGATTATGAAATTTTGTATTATTTAAAAGACACATTATGAATACAATAACTGTGATTATGTTTCTGTGATATATAAATAGAATTGAATCGGATAACAACTTATCAATATACTTTGATAATATTTTAATTAACCTGATTATGATAACTCGATATTCAGACCCAAGGTCAAGTCTGATTAATTAATAAAGTGGTTTTATGAATTTTTTTACCTTAATTCATGTCATATTATTTCCTTCTTATAAAAGGTAAAAAAATCAAAATACAATTCACCCCCTCTTATAATAAATAAATCTACCGGATATCATTTGATCCAAAAAATTAGTATCATAGCAGGTAATACTACATATTGTAGTAATACTCTCTAATTGCTTTAAATTATTCATATTGTGTTTTTTAATTTAATTACAATTACAATTTTTTCAGGATTAGTTATAAACTTTTTTTTATAAATTTTTTTATTAGTCACTTGTTTTAGTGGAAACGATTTTTTTTTATTTTAATGATGGAAGGATTAAATGTGGGTTCAATAGATAACCTTTATCTGAATATACCCCCTATTATTGATGGAGATGAGTATTATTATTGGGGATATTGAATGAAGACATTCGTTATAAATACTGTAGTTGATAATTTTGTCATGCTTACTGGAGGTTAAAATATTGCAGAGAAAGAGGTTATTACTTTTACAAATCAGAAAAAACAAGAGTATCAACTGAACTATAGAGTTATAAACACTTTATTATGTTCCATGATAAGAAAAATTTATATTCATATTTCTTCTAATGATCCACTAATAGTGTATGTAAAATGTTAGAGATTACATAATTTGAAACCTCAGAGGTTGTTAAAACCAAAAGACCAATGCTTAGAGCTGACTATCAAGATTTTGGATTTCTATATGGAGATCCTATTGAAAAGGTACAATAAAGGATAATGATATTTTCCAATATTCTAAAATCTATTGGATAGAAATGATTAGAAGAGGAAATTATTGTAGAAAATATAATCGATACCATTCCCAATAAACATCAATCTAAGAGAATAGTTGTTGATGAGTCAAGGAATATAATAAATATCACGCATGATGATTTATTTGGAACCCTTTTTCAATATAAGGGTAGGTTTAAAATCAAGGTATAGAAATGAATGAAAAATGATGGTTGAGTTTCTTTTACTAATACTTCAAATCTGATAAAAGTTTAAACTTATGAAAAGGTTGGTAAGTCGACAATGAAAAAGAACTTTTTTTAGTCAATCAAATTCCAGTTATTTTAAACATTATGAATCACAACATGAAAATATTTCTCATAGAATGTATAATATTGTTGGTAAAAACAATTTTCAATTCCATTAAAAGAAAACTAATTAAGAAAGGAATAAAAAGAATGATTCTGTTGTTACTTGTTATGATTGTATGAAAGTTATACATATTATACCCAATTTTACTTTTTCCAAAAGGAGATATAGTAAAGAAAAACATTCTGATAGGAATCAGAGAATTTTTTATAAGTGTAAGAACAAGAAAGTTATGAAATAAAATTATTCCTAGAGTGATAGTGGAGTATACTCTTTAGATAATTATTCAGATGATGAATGTTTTGGATATAGGAATATTGTTCTTCTTTTCGTAATAAAAAATAAATATCATTTTCTTATGGATAACGTATGCACTTCTTATCACCTTACCAATTTATCCTTAGATGTAAGCTTTTCTGATTCCATGAAAAGGGGATTGAGATACCCTTAGTGTAACATATATTTTTATCCTAGATTTTTTGTTATAAATTTTGGAAAGATAGATTTGATCAGATATATCTTTCTTAACAATAGTAAAATTGAAGACCAACGCCATAAAATCATAGATCATTCTGTCTTTGGATGTGTTATCAAATTCATTGCTTAAGTGAATTCATTCCTTCAATGTGGCATGTAATTAAAAACCTAATAAAATTAATATCCTTTTTGTAAGTGATGACACTCTCAAAAGGATGAAATATTTTTTTGATAAGGTAACAAAAAGATTCTTGATAGATTAGGTGATGTTGTTCCAAAAGGTACATCTTAAAAGAATTTGAAGAAAAGTGTTGAGAAGAAGAATAAAATTTTTCATGGAAAAAAATAAAGGAAAATAAAGGAAGAATCTTCAGAGCCTCAGAAATCAAAGAAACAAAAGACCATGCCAGATGATGTAGGAAAAGAATGGAGAAAGAAAATGTTACAAAGAAAAGAAGAAGATCTGCAGTTTGGACTCAATCCAATGGAGTTTTTATCTTTAAAAATTAAGATAGATGAAGTTATAGAGAAAGAAGTAAAGGGAAATAAGCAGAAAAAGAAATATCAAGGTTTGAGTATTATACAATTCCTGATGAAAGATATAGAAGAAGATTTAGAAAATATTACTCTTCCTTCAGATCACAAATTTTTTGTATGTTAGTTTATCTATTAAAAATAGAATTTGTTAATACCACTCTTCCCTCTATGATAGAAAAGAGTAAGTTAAAGGAAGGGGAATAATCAGCACCTCTTAAACCTCAAGAAAAATCATCTAAACTAGTTCTCAATGGTAAGGCTGATTTAAGAATGAATGAATAGTTTTGTGAATTGTTTTGAAAAGAAATGGAAGAAGGTGATGCAGAAATAAATATCTTAGCCAAATTAGTATAAGTTAAAGAATGGTAAGTAAATGAATACAAAGTATTAGTAGAGTATGTTGATAAAGAAGAAGATGAATAAGAAAAATAATATGAAAGAGAAGTGAAATTAAAAAAATTAATGACAGGAAGGTCATGAAAATGAAAATTTCGATAAAGAATATCTTCCATCTTCTAAGATTTCCTTAAGTAAATCTCAAGAATCATTAAAATAGTTTCTATCCCTAGGAAATTAAAATGAAAAATCCAAAAGTCATGAGAAACAAAATTCTACATCAATTTAAGATGTCGAATCTTCATCAAAGATGGATGGGAAAGAGCATATTTCCAAATCTGAAGATGGTATAATATATTCTAATAAAATAAATGATGATGATGATTTAGTTCAAATTCCTAATGAAAAATAAGATGTTAATAAATTTTAAAAGCCAGTATCAAAGAAATATGACAAAGAGAAAATAAAACAATTTGAAACTTGAACCAGTCATCCCAACACTCATATTTTTCAACAACAAGTAAAATTTGATTCAGTAAGGACAGCTTCTACATATTAAGTTGATTATATGCTTCAGACCTTGGAAATAATTAAAGGGTAAATCCCATATTTTCCCACACTTGAGTCATGGTTCCAGATTATTCATGATACTCGCAATCAAAAAATAGACTCAATAAATATTATGATAGAAAGGGTGATCAAACTAGAAGCTAAGTTGAAAAATTATCAATAAATTCATCGAACTCATAGAAATTCATGTAGATAAGTAACCATGTGGTCTCATCAAAACAATTCTGATCTTAAACTTTTTTATGATAATTTTGATAATGTAATTAAGGCTTTTAATGAATCTATAGAATCCAACAATGACTTATCTAATAGTATGGTATGGAGAATAAATTCTGAGAAAACTATTCAATCATGGGAGGTAAAAGACATCAATGGAAAAATGAAGTACATGTAATCATAAATTTTAGGAAAAAAAGTTTATATGGGCGAAATCAATTCCCTAAAAAAGTAGAATGAAAAATTGGCTAAGAAACTCCATATTCAAGAACAAAAAATTAGGTCCTAATAAGAGATCATTGCAATGATCAAGGAAGATAAAAATTAATTCAATATGTTAAAGACAATTTTGAGATCCTAAACAAATAAGGTAAAAAATTTCTTTGAACTATTGATGTGTCACTTTTGTAAATCCTTTTATCAATGAAAGACTTTTTCATCTATTTTCAAATCATTTGAAGATCTTCTGATTCAATATTTGTTGAATGTTCTTTCATTTATTTTAGATGATCAAGTACTTCATCATCTTGTTTCGTATATTTGTTTCTATAAACATTTTTTAGGTCTGACAGTAATTTCCCCCATTCCTTTTTGAAAATCACGAAGGGGGATAATTTTATAGAAAGGGGGAGTTTTTTAAGTAAGGGGATAAAAAATATATTTAATTTAGAGAATATGATACCTTGGGGGGTCTTATCCTAAGGGGGGGTTACACATATTCATTACTATATTCATATGAGTTATAAAACTCAAGGGGAGATATGTTTTTATTGTTTATTTTTTAATATAATGTTCTTAAAATATAATGAACTTATGTGCTTAAAAGTTGTTTATTATTTAAGTATTGTGGTTTTTTATTTCTAAAAAGGGAGATTTTGTTATGTAAAATGTTATTTTATGACTTTCCCATTCATTTTGTTTTGGATATCAAAAACTCATTTCTAAATACTTGATTACTAACTTCGTATGTCCAATGTTTTTTAGATTTTTTTTTTTTGAAGAAAACATATATTTTTTTACCATACTTAGAAATAGTAATAAAGTATTCAATAATTTTCACTAACATTATTCATTATGATTGTTATAATGTGTATAGAACATATAAAAATCAGATTCATCTTATCAGACTAGTTATAATACATTATGTCCTAACTTCAATATTTATAGAATTCTTGTAATTGGGCTGATATAAGAATCGATAAACATTTATTCCATGTTACATTAAGATCACCATAATGAAATATTTAAGAAAGTCCAACATATTTCCTAATGTTTAAATTATGAAAATGAAAAACTATTTTTATCATAATGGAAAATCTTTTACACTGTAATAGTGTAAAATCATATGACATCCGACATTCTACTATGATATAATCATTGAAGTGTTGGTTTTCCAACACCTTGTGAAAAACTCAGAAACAATATGACTATTGGAGGATCAATATGACTATTGGAAGCTCTCATACAAATACCTAGTCATTCTAGGTGTTTAGATCTAATCGATTTATTTTTCAAATATCTATTTTGCGATAACTATGAATATTACAAGCATGAACATCTTGTTCTTAGTATTCATAATAATTTAGAGTCTTTTGTTTTTTAATCATTTTTTCTGATTTCGGTTATATGATCAAGGGATTTCAGGGATAGGAATACATATAATTCAATCACTATATTGATTGAGGTATTACCAGGATAGCATAACAGAATCGATCATCGTATCGAGGGCACACAGGGATAGCGTGATAGAATCGATCATCATATTGAGGTCTTTCCTTTCTTAAGAAAGAGAGTCTTACTTGTAAGTATAAAATAAGGAACCTTTTTCAAAAGTAATTGGATACCCTTCTCTTTTGGATAAATGAACCCTATTCAAATTTAATTAATTTTTTTTTCAATTTGTAAATTCCCTTGTGTATATTTGTAATTATTTTATCATAAAAATCTATGAATACGACAAAAAAATTACTGTAATTCAATCTATTTAATTTCAAATTTATACTCTTTTTAAATCATAGTTTCTTTGATTATGATATTCATGTAATTATGATATATTAGAGATTATGATATTTTGAATTATTTACAAGATACATGTGATAATTCACTATCCACAATGCTCATAGTCTTAGTAGATAACCTTGACTTAGGAAATGGTTTTATATGTTATTGATGGTGCCACACATTAATGAAATCAGATTATGGTTCATGATTGATCTATGGTGATTTATCACCCTTATGGTATATTTTTTTGGGAAATGATAATGTTTTATTATATGACTAATGTTTATGATATATGACATGTTAGGTATGAACGTCTTAAGTTATGTTCATGATAAAATAATGTTATTCTTATATTATAATTTCATATGATCATAGATTGATATGTTTTATATTTACCCTTACTTATCATCTAATCTCACCCTATCTTATGTATCCTTTCCCCAGGTTATGAATAATGGTTTTATATAGGGTATTTCTATGAAGAGTATTAAATAGGATTCCCTTTGTGGGTAACATTGAATATCCTTCACTATATTAGAATATTATTTTCCATATTTCCAAAGACACTAAACTATTATGGTCCTCAAGAATGTGTTTGGGTAATGTAATGAATATTAATCTAAAAAATGTAATATCCACTTATAAAAATCATCGGTTTCTATAGATAAAGTTATAGATAAAAAGGAAGGTATAAAGAGATGTGTCTTTCTATAGCTCAGGAGGATCCGAAACATCGTGTGGAATCTGTGAATCCTGGATATGGGAAAAGCTTCTACAGATTCCACCAAATATTAGACCTTTTATGTTTGGGTTTTAAATCCATTTATATTTACCTATTTCTAGTTTTAGAGACCCATTATAATTTCTATGGACCCCCATGGGGTCGATCTATACGTAAAAGGGGAAGAAAGGTGTTTCAGACCAATTATAGGGGTTCCCATTTTATAAATCCTGATCACACAGTTTGTGGTTCTATGAACACACACTGTATACTCTTCCTACTCTGTTAAGAAGACTTATGAGAAATAAATATTGTGTACTTAGTGTAAATACAATTTATTATTTCTCATTCTGTGACTGGATACATGTACAAATTATCCATGTAGGAGCACTTGGTTGTTTAGTGCACACAGCCAGACCCTGTGTGGTTTAAAGGTCATATAGAAGTACATGGCTAAGAAAAGTCACATAGGCTAGAAATTAGAGTTACATATGTAAGAAAAACATGTAGTGTAAAATCCTTTTATATGACATACATGTTTTGTACTAGGGTTTTACATTCCATGTATAGCTAATGTTTATTCCTAGGTGGGGCTTTGTGGGTACATGTTGTGTACTCGGGTATACACGCTATTTACTTCTCCCTTGATTCTATTTTTCATGATTTTCATTTTTTTATTCCCCAATGTTATACATAGAAAATTTATGAGTCCATTTTGATCATTTCTTCCATTTTTATCATGATGGTGGAACCATTGGGTTGTTTTGAGGGATCTTAAGAGGAGTTTTGGGGTGAATGAGTTGTTATTGAGAGGTTCTTCCCCTAATAATAGTTTTCTCTATCTCTTTTATATGAGATATGGAATGAGACTAGGTTGTGGTTCATTGTAAATGGTTGATGTAAATGTAATGAGGTATCCAGTTTCCATATTTGGTGGCTACCTTGAGACAATCCTTGTTTAATGGGATTGGAACAAACTTTTATAAGACATAATTTTTGGGTGTTTGTACCAACCTAGAGTGAGACAATAATCTAATATGGGTCATCATCCATCTCCATAGATTGTCGTTTCATTATATTTTCCCTTATAAAAATATCTACTGATAGGTTTTCTTATTTAGGCCTATGGTTATATAGGTTTTTTGAGACCATTGTTTGATATACATGTCATGTACATGGGTTTTACATGCCATGTCTGGCTAAAGTACATTCCTAGGTGGTTCTTTGAGGATACATGTTGTGTACTCGAGTATACATTCCTTGAACCTATCACTTGATACCCTTTCGAGTGTTCTTCAAGTTCTAATTCCCCAAATATAATCTCGTACACGAGTTTAGTCCATTGTTTTTATTTCAACCATGTTAATCATGATGGTGAAACCCTTGGGTTATTTTGAGGAAACTTGTGAGGTCATTTAGGTTGGGTGAGTTGTTATGGAGAGTTGATTCCTCTAGTAACAATTTTATCTATCTCCTTTATGTGACTCATGGAATGAGACCCAGTTTAGTTTTGTTATAAATGGTTGATGGAATTTTAATGAGGTCTCTAATGTCCAAAAATGGTGACTCTATTAATATAGTCACTAGTTAGTTTGATTGTGATGTGATTTGATGTGATGGATTTTTTGTTTTATTGGACCAACCTTGTGTGACCTTTAATTGATAAGGGTTGTGATCTATATCCCTAGACTATTTTTTTGTATCTTTTCCCTCATGGGAATCTCCCTTGATATGTGTTCCAATTTAATCTTATGATGTCGTAGGTTATTGGAGACCAGTGTGTGACCCAGGATCTCTTGTTGGATTCCTTCACTTATGATATTACTAATATGATACCTCATGGAATGTATAATCCAAATTTATATTCCATTTAATACAATTGTTATTCCTAAACTTCTATGTGAACCTTGAGGATCCCATGAATATTTTCACTCTAGTGTATTAACCTAAGGGACCTAGTCGGTTCCCTAGTGACTGAACAACCCTGTGCTATGGTGTTATAGGTTTGGGTAATGATAGTGAAAGGTTTCAATTAAAAACCCATGCCAAAAACTTATTCCCAAGGTGTATTAGAAGTAGTGATGAGTTTATGTGTTCTTTCAACCTCACTCTTTTATTTTGTACTTTCCCATGGTTGATGTTGATGAAGCAATGATTATAGACATGATTAATAGAATTCATCCCATGAGGTTTGATTCGATGAGAGGCTATTATGATGATTCCCATGGTTATATCCTATGATTTTGTTTATTATCCATATTTATTGAGTTTTATGACATTATAATAAATTCTAAATTTACAGGATATCTTGTAGATACAGATAATTATTCATTATATTTTGGGTTCAATAAATTTGTTAGAAATGACTCTTCATACCCCATGTGATTATGAATGTTGTATATGGATATCATCATTGTTAATTTGTAATTATAGGACATTGAACTCCTCCTCATTATTTAGAATTATTGGACATGATGTTGCATATTCTGGATTGAGTGGGTTTGACATGATGCTTCATTCCATGAATATATGACATACTTATGATCAGCGGACATGACGTTCCATGATTGTAATTGAGATTGGATGAAAGTATGTAATACATGTATAGATGAGAAAATCTGGCATGAACGTCCTCATATACAGTTTAGAATAGTGTATATTATGTCCTACCTAGATTATTAAGATTTTTTACTAAGGTTCCGATATTGTATATTATACCGTTTAGTTTAGATGCAAGACTGATGGTTTTGGAAAAATGTATTATATATTGTTGTGAAGATATGACTGATGTATTTTTCCTCCCCAGAGTCATCATACATGATAGAGTCTACCTTATATTAGGATCCCAAGTGACAGGTTCTTTGTGTGATGTGTCCCTAGGGTTGATAGGTTTGGTTTGGGATTCCATGGATGTGGTGACAATATGTTACCCAGTTTTTTCATACATAGTGATGTGCTTAAATTAATTTCATACACTGGACAAATTAGCTATAGTGCACCAGGATCATGGACCCAAGGATCATATATGGTTTTTATTTATTCATTTTATTAAATATTTTCATAGCTAGGATAATCATATTGAAGGAGCATTCACTTATGTCATAAAGTAATAGGATCATCATTGGGGTGGATTATTGAGATTTATTTCTCAGTCCCTATATGTCAACCTCATTTTATGTGTGTAATCCTAATTTTTTTATTCAGTTTGAACATGGATGGATTGTCCCCAACCCAACCAAAGAAAATAATCATTTATTGCTAATATGGCCAATGTGAAGGAAAAACCAAAATAAATACCAGTTGCTGAATCCCCAAAATGGGTCCTAACTCCAAGACTTGATCCTCAAACATGAAAATTCCCAAACCAACTCAAATATATTTTATATGAACTTTTCCCTTGTCCTAACTTGAAACCATGAAATATGCTCAGGTACCCAAATTTTGTTATGTAAAATTTTATTTTATGACTTTTCAATTCCTTTTTTTAAAATCAAAATCCCTTTATTAAATACTTTATTATTAAATTATTATGTCTAAAGTGTTATTATAATATTTTTGTAGAAAATAATTTTGTTTTAGAATACTTATAAATAGTTCTAAATTATTAAATCATTTACTCTAAATTTCATTATTACAATTATCATAATGATTATGGAACCGATAAAAATCATATTCATCTTATCAGACTAGTTATAAGACCTTATATCCTAACTCTAATAATAGAAAAATTATTATAATCAGAAATATATTAGAACTGATAAACATCAAATACACATTACATTAAGATCATCATAATGACATATATAATAAAATCCATCAAATTTAATAATGTTTAGATTCTGAATATGGAAAACTATTTTTATCATAATGGAAAATCTTTTACACTGTAATGGTGTAAACCAAAACAATGTCGGTCATTTTGTTATGATATTACAGTTGAAGTTCAATTCTTCTAAGTCCTTATGAAAAACTCAAAAAAATTATCAACATTTGAGGATCATGATGACTATTGGAGACTCGCCTATAAATACCCAGTCATTCAAATTGTTTTGAGATAAAATATTTCGTTTCAAATTTCTTTTTTATGAGAGATCTGATGATTTCAAGAATGAACATCTTATTCTTAGTCATTGTAATTGTTTAGATTCTTTCAATTTGTAATAATTGTATCCAGTTTTTTCAATATGATAGAGGGATTATAGGGACAAAAACACATAGGATCTGATCATTGTATTGATTGAGGGCTTGTGGGGATAGCAAGACCGAACTGGTCATCATATAAAATGAAAATGGGGATTGTGTGATAGAACTGATCATCATATAGATGGATTTCCTTTTTTATGAAATACTTACTTTTTGTAATTATAAAACAAGGAACCTTTATCCATGGCTATTGGATATCCTTCTCTTTGGGAGAAAATAACCCTATTCAAATTTTTTACTTTTATTTTTAAAGTTGTAAATTTCATTTTGTATATTTTTAATTATTTTGTCATAATGTTCTTTGAATATTATAAACACATTACTGTAATTTGAACTTTTATATTTCAAATTAAATAATATATTTAAATCATAGTTTCTTTGATTATGATATTAATGTACTTGTGATATCTTTGTAATTATGATATTCTATATTATTTACAAGATACATTATGAATACAATAACTGTGATTATGTTTCTACACTATCTAAATAGAATTGAATATGAATAAATTTTATTTATATACTTTTATAATATCATAAAAATCATGATTATGATAACTCAATATTCAGACATAGGTCCAATTCTGATTAATTACGAAAGAGGTTTTGTGAATTTTTTTTTCTTAATTAATTTTAGCTTATTTCCTTCTTATAAAAAGAAAAAAATAAAATACAATTCAACCCCCCTAGTAATAAATAAATCTATAAGAGATAATTTGATCCATAAATTGGTATCAAAGTATGAAATACTACATCTTCTGGTAATAATCTCTAATTTCTCTAATTTCTATATATTATGTTTTTTACATTCCTTATAACTACAAGCTTATTCAAGTATAGTTATAAACTTTTATTATTACTCACTTGTTTTGGGGAAAGGAATTTATTTATTATTTCAATGATGGAAAGATTAAATGTGGGTTCAATAGATAACCTCAATCGGAATAAACCACCTATTATTGGTGGAGTTGATTATTAGTATTCAAGAGATTGAATTAATGCATTCGTTATAAATATTGTTGTTGAAAATTTCATCATGTTGACTGGAGGTTACAAGATTTCCAACAAAGAGGTTGTTACTTTTATAAATCATAAAAAAAGAGTATCAACTAAACTATAGATTTTTAACAACTTTATTATATTCCATGACATCAAACATTTAAAGTCATATTTCTTGTTGGGAGCTGCTAATAATATGTGGAAAAATTTAGATATTACACATTTTGGGACCTCAGAGGATATTTAAACCAGAAGAGAAATTCTTAGAGATGACTATCAAGATTTTGAATTTCTATATGGAGAACGTCTTGAAAGGGTACAATAAAAGATTATTACAATTTTTAGTAGTCTAAAATCTATGGTAGAGGAAGGATTATAGAAGAAAATTATTGTCAAAAATAAAATCGATACCATGCCCAATGAACGGGAATCTAAGAGAAGAACTATTGATGAGTCAAGGAAGATGAAAAATCTCACACATGGTGATTTATTTCGAACCCTTTTTCAATATGGGGTATGTTAAAAAGATAAGCACAGAAAGCAAGGAAAAATAATGGAGGAGTTTTTTTACTACTACTTTAAATCTGATAAAATTTCATACATATGAAAAGGTTATTAAGTCAACAATGAAATGGAATGCTTTATTCAAATATTATGAATCCGAACATGAAAATATTTCTCTGATAATGAATAATATTTTTTGTAGAAAGAATTTTCAATACCATTAAAATAAAATTACAAAATATATGAATTGAAATAATGATTCTGATGCTACCAGTTAGGAGTGTAAGAATGCTAGACATATCAGACCAAAATTTACTTTGTTGAAAATGAAGGATATAAAATAAAAACATTCAGATATGAATCAATGAATTTTTTATAAGTATAAGTACAAGAAATTTCTTAAATAAAATGATTCATGTAGTGCTTGTGTAGGAGACTCTTTAGATAATTTTTCTGATAATGAATGTTCTGGATAGGGGAACATCGGTCTTCTTTCCAGAACACCAAATTAAAATCATTTTCATATGGATATGTTATGCAATTATTAGAACCTTACTAGTTTATTCATCGATTCAATGTTTCCCGATTCTATGAAAAGGGGATTGAGATACCCTTAGTGTAATGGATATTTTTCTCCTAGATATTTTTATAAATATGAGAAAGATATACTTAAATATATATATAACTTTATTAACATTAGTAAATTAAAGTCCAACTCTATCAAATGATATATCATCATGTTTTCAGCTATGTTATCATAATTGTTTCTTATGTGCAAGAATTTTATCGATGTGGTATGTAAGTCAAAACCTAAGAAAATAAAAATCCTTCTCATAAGTGATGACACACTCAAAAGGATGAAATATTTTTTTGATAAGGAACCAAAGGAGTTTCTTGATAGATCATGTGATGTTCTTCTAGAAGGTTAATCTTCCAAATATTAAAAAAGATTGTTGAGAAGAAGAAAAAAATGAAGACAAGAAATAAAATAAATGAAAGAAAGAATCTTCAAAGCCTCAGAAATCAAAGAAACAAAAAAACCATGCCCGATGAAGTATCCAAAGAATGGATAAAGAAATAGTTTAAAATAAAATAAGAAGATCCATAGTTAGGACTCAATTCAGTAGAGTTTTAGTTGTATAAATTCTTTTAGATGAAGTTATAGAGAAATAAGTGAAGGAAAAGAATAAAATAAATAAATTTTAGGGTTTTGGTATTATATAATCCCTAATGAAAGATACAGATGTAACTTCAGAAAATATTACACCTCCTTCAGAATAAATAATTTCAGATTTTGGTTTATCTATTAAAGAAACAATTATTGTTAATTTAAATATTCTCTTTATGCCATAAAATGGAAAGGTAATGGTAGGGGAACAATTGGTGCCTCTTAAACATCAAGTAAAATCATCGGAACTATTTCTAAATGGTAAGTCTGATTTAAGGACAAATTAATAGTTTCATGAAGAATTTAAAAAATTAATGGAAGAAGGTACTACAAAAGTATATTTCTTAGCCAATGTAGTAGATGTTAAAGAAGGATAAGGTAATACATATAAATAATTAGTAGAGTATGTTTATGAATAATAAGATTAATAATAAGAAGAGTGTGGAGATGGAAGTGAAATTAGGAAAGTTAATTATAATGAAGGTGATGAAAATGAAAATGTCGATAAATAATATCTTCCATCTAATAATATTTCATTAAGGACATTTCAAGTATCTTCAACAGAATTTCCATCACTAGGAAACCAAAAAGAAAACCCCAAAAGTCATGAGAAACAAAAGTCTCTGTCAATTCAATAAATCGAATCATCGTCAAAGACAGATCACAAAGAGCATAGTTCAAAAAAAGAATATGATATAATTTATTCTGATAAAATAAATTATAATGGTGATTTAAATAAAATTAATGATAAAAATAGGATGTCAATAATGTTAAACATTCAGTATTAAAGAAATATGAAAAGGGAAAATAAAGAATTTTAAACTGAAACCAATAACCCTCAAAGTCTTATTTTTCAATAACAAACAAAATTTTATTTAGTAAGGAAAACTTATTTGGGGGGAGTTGAATATATGCTTTAGGAATTGGAAAGACATGAAGGGTAAATCGCATATTATCTCAATATTGAGTCTTGGTGCTAGATGGTTCAAGATACTCACAATCAAAAAATGGAGTCAACAAATATTCTGATAGAAAAAAGTGATCATACTTGAAGCCGAGTGGAAAAATCAATAAGAAATTTTTCAAAATCATAGAAATTCATACAGATAAGTAACCATGTGGTCTCATCAAGTCAATTCTAATCTCAAACGTTTTGATGAAAAATTTCATAATGTAATGAAGTCTTTGAATGAATCAATAGAATCCAACATTGACTTATTAAAAAGTATGGTAGAGAGGATAGAGTCTGAGAAAATTATCCAGTCTCGAGAAGTAAAAGACATCAATGGGAAAATGAAATACATTTACTCATAAATTTTAAGAAAAAAAAGTTTATAAGGTTGAAATTGATGCTCTAAAAAAGAAAAATAAAAAATTGGCTGAGAAACTATATATTCAAGAAGAAGAAAAATTCATGATAAGAGATAATTTCAAAGATCAAGGAACATATAAAGTAAATAAATAAGTTGAAGAAAATTGTGATATTTTAAATAAGGAAGGAAAATAAATTCCATGAACTATTGTTGTAACTCTTTTGAAAATATTTTTTTTAATGAATGAATTTTTCATCTATTTTAAAATCATTTGAATATATTCCTATTAAAAATTGGTTGAATTTTTTTTCATTTATTTTAGATGATCATGTACCTTATCATTTTGTTTCATATATTTGTTTCTATAACCCTTTTTAAGGTATGATAAGACTTTTCCACATTCCTTTTTTAAAATCACAAAGGGGGTAAATTTATATAAAGGGGGAGTTCTTAATTAAGGGGGAAAATATCTTTGAATAAGAAAATGTGATTCCTTGGGGTGTTCTTATCCTAAGGGGTATTTAGTCATATTCATTATTATATTCAGATGAATTTTAAGACTTAAAGGGAGATATGTTTTTATTGTTTATTTCTAAATATAATGTTCTTAAAAGATAATGAACATATGTTTTTCAAATTAATTTTTTATTTTAGTATTATGTTTTTTGATTTCCAAAAAGGTTGATATTTTTTACGTCAAAATATATTTTATGACTTTTCCATTCCTTTTGTGTTCGAAATCAAAAACTCTTTTCTAAATACTTGATTACTAACTTCATATGTTTAAAGTGTTTTGAGATTTTTTGGGTATAAAACTTATTTTTTTTACCATAATTAGAAATAGTACTAAAGTATTAAAAAACATTCCCTAAATTTCTTCATTATGATTATTTTAATGAGTATAGAACATATAAAAATTGGATTCATCTTATCAAACAAGTTATAATGCATTCTACCCAGACATTCATACTGATAGAATTCATATAATCGGGCTGATATTATAATATATATACATATAATACACATTAAATTAAGTTAATAATAGTGATATATGTAAGAAAGTTCATCTTATTGACTAAAGTTCAAATTCTGAATACAGAAAACTATTTTTATCATAATAGATAATATTTTATATTGTAATAGTGTAAAAAATTGATGCTCGACATTTTGTTATGATATAATTTTTGAGGTGCCAGGTGTGAAATTAATTGTGACAAACTTAGAGAAAATATCATAGTTGGAGGATCAAGATGACCATTGGAAGCTCACCTAAAAATACCCAGTTATTCAAAGTGTTTGTAGTGGTCGATTTCATTTTCCAATTTCTCTTTTGTGATATCTCTAAAGATTGCAAGTGTGAGCATCTTGTTCTTAGTCTTCATAATCATTAATAATATTTTATTTTTTAATCATTGTATCAGATTATGTGAATATGATCAAGGTATTCCAGGGACAGGAATACATAGGATTCAGTCACTGTATTGATTGAGGGCTTTCGGGGATAGCATTACAGAACCAATCATCATATCAAAGGAATATGGGGATAGTGTGATAGAACTGATCATCATATTGAGTGATTTCCTTGACTATGAAATATAATCTTTCTTGTAAGTATAAAATAAGTTAACATTATCAAAATTTATTGGATACCCTTCTCTTTTGGATAAAATAACCCTATTCAAATTTTTTTTCTTGAATTTTTCAAGTTGTAAATTCCCCTATGCATATTTGTAATTATTTTATCATAACATTCTATGAATATGATAAAAACATTACTATAATCAAATATATTGTATTTAAAATTGTATAATCTATTTAAATCATATTTATTCCGATTATGATATTCATGTAATTACAATATCTTTGTGATTATGATAATATGTGTTATTTACAAGATACATTGTGTTTGGTACCGGGACTACACAATGGAAGCCGGTGTGCCGAGATTTTAATTTGTTTCTTCTTCACTGGAGTGACATAACCCTATAAACTCTGGTGATCTTGTCCTGGCTTAGTCCGGCGATCTCACAAGGTTCTTTAGGAGCACAAAAATTAAACTTGAACATTTACCTTGTTCAAAATTGACGTACAAGATGCTGGTGATCGTTGCTCAAAGACTCCGACATCGAAGCCCTCTAGATCATCCACACACGCCTCGCAAATCTACTAGCGCATCGTTCATCAAGATCCGGGTGCTAGAGCGGATCTTCGACGCACACTTCGACGTAGCGATGATCACCACCAACTAGCGTCTTCGATCTGTGAAGGTGGAACTTGAAGAACATGCTAGTTTGAGAGAGTCACTCTATAGAACTCAGGAGGAGAGAGAGGCTCTCAATTACAACAGATGAATAGTAATTGTGGGAGAGTATCTCTCTCATTTATATAGGGAGTGTTAAAACACACGGTATAGGTTCCCGGCCCCCGTGTAATAGACGTCCACTATATAAGCGATATAAATAATTATTTATGACAAATAAAATTATGCCAAAAATAATATTTACAATTTATCACTTGCTTGTTATATATAAATATATTATGTGATAAATTTGAGTCTTAAACTCGACTCATTCCTCCTTATAATATTTAACGAACCTAGGATATTTAAATCCATTCGAATAATATTAATACGTGTATTTACTATATAACTCGTAAATACATGTTTTAAATAAATTCAACGAATTATTCTAAACTCAAATAATTAATGAATTTATTTATTCTTTGGTGATCCATATAACATGGATAGTGCTCAGACCCTTTTCCCGGGCCCTCCAAGTTCTAAATTCTGATTCCCAGAATATGGCAGATTTTCAAGGTGCTATTGTGTGTGACCCTCTAGGCCCTTATCTCAATAGCAGTGAATAATATCACCGAACTAGAGTGGGGTCTAGCAACCCATCGAGGCCACTATAGAGATAAGGCAAATTCAAAGTAATGAATTCCTTCCTACGAACACGGTCTGTGTAATCTAATATCTTCGTCATCGATATCTCTATAAATCAGAATGCATACTTTGTGTCATCATTCTTTATTTGCTTTATTTTTTTGTTGATTTTTCCGGACAGTCTTACCTTCCACTACCATGGCCATTGATTTAATGAAGGTGTAACCATCCTAATCAACCAGGCCTGAGATATCTCTTCCTAAACTCGGAAGCAACAAATCCTTTCTCTATCATTCAATCAATGCCATGCCATTAATGATGTACCCAATATAAACTACCTCACCATGATTTATCGCCATGATTTTTTCCTTACATGAAATGTCCGTAATTAAATGACATTCATTTATAATGATCTCGAGTCAGGAGACCATTACACATGTCCGTAGATTGGAATGACCAATGACACCCGAAACATGTGGTGTTCTTATTAAGCGGGTCTGTCCTCATGATCTCAATAGATAGAGATCATCAAGTGAAAACTTCATGAGATGAAGTCTCAATGCTTATGAGCCCCCAACACCTGATGGTCACACATCATCTGTGTCCTTTGAGAATTATGTAACTGGACCATAGGACGTTACGTTAAGATTACATTCATGGAATCTCAGGGATTTCATTATAGCCTGGGAGCTGCTATAACCATTTGATGTGATAGGTAATCTAAGGACATGGCCATTAATAAAGTATATGCAGAAGTGTCTACACTATCTTGGATATATAAACACATGTATAAAACAATCGGAATACATGTATCAATAATAAAAATAAAATACAAGTTCGGTCTAGGGAACCCACTTTCAACACTCCCACTTGCGCTAGAGCCCACTGCTAATAGGTTTCAATCCTCTAGCTCTCACATGTGAATCATGCTTCTATTGAGAAATGGATTTAGTCCGGGGGTCTTCCACGTTGTCCTCTTTGGCTACTCTACTAACTGTCACTTCACCTCTTTCAGTAAAATCCATCAAGAGATGAAACTTTCGAAGAATATTCTTTATGCTCTGGTGAGACCTGGGCTCCTTGGAAATCACCATTGCAGCAGTATTATCACAATATAACGGAATAGGGTATGCACTGCTAGGTACTACACCAATGTCTGAGATAAATCTGCATATCTAGACTGCTTCCTCTGTTGCATTGGAAGCTGCAATAAATTCAAACTCTACTGTAGAATCACCAACCACAGCCTGCTTTGAGCTTCTCCAGGTCACATCACCACCATTGAGGCAAAAGGTGTTTCCTGACTATGACTTCATATCATCATGATCTGTCTGGAAACTAGCATTAGTGTATCCCCTCACAACTAGTTCCTCATCTCCTCCATACACCAGGAACATATCCTTATTACGCCTCATGTACTTAAGGATGGTTTTAACAGTTATCCAGTGCAGCTCTCCTAGATTGTCTTGATATCTACCCACCATGCTTAAAGAAAAGGCAACATCAAACCTAGTACATAGCATGGCATACCCGATAGAACCCACTGCCAAAGCATAAGAGAATCTACACATTCTTTCAATCTCCTCCCGTGTTTGTGGACACATTTTCTTGGAGATGTTTACACCATGTGACGTAGGTAACAATCCTCTCTTGGATTATTCCATATTGTATCTATTGAGTACCTTGTCAATATATGTACTTTGACTTAGGCCAAGTAGTCTTTGAGATCTATCTTGGTAGATCTTGATCCCAAGAATGTAGGCTGCTTCACCTAAGTCTTTCATGGAGAAGCATTCATTTAACCAAGTCTTAACTGATTGTAAGACTTGGACATCGTTTCCCATGATTAATATGTCATCAACATATAAAACTAGGAAAATGATAGCATTCCCTTCAACCTTTTTATAGACAAAAGGCTTGATTTCATTTTTTACAAAACCAAAATCTCTTATGGCATCATCAAAGTGAACATTCCATGATCTTGACGCCTTCTTCAATTCATAAATGGATCTCTACAACTTTCATACTTTATTGTAATTTTTTGACTTATCAAACCCTTCGGGTTGAGTCATATAGACATCTTCAACCAACATCCCATTTAGAAAATCAGTTTTGACATCCATTTCCCAAATATCATTCTCATTAAAGGCTGCTATTGAAAGAAATATTATGATGTATTTAAGAATTTCCACTAGTGAGAAGGTTTCATCATATTCAATGCCTTGACGTTGTCTGAAACCTTTTGCAACCAGTCTTGCTTAAAGGTATTAACCTTACCATCCATGTCTAGTATTTTCTTGAATACCCATTTTCATCCAATGGGCTTTACATCAGCTAGAGGGTCTACCAAAATACAAACATGATTTTGGTATGTGGATTCTATCTCTGAATTCCTGGCTTCTGGCCATTTGGCAGCTTCTTTTCCTTCTACTCCTTCCTTGTAGGTTAGAGGTTCATCATCCTCAAGGATCATTGTGTCACCTGACTCGGTGACGAGAAAACCATAACGCTCTGTTTCTCTAACATCTCATGTAGACCTATGCAGTATCTATGTCTCAGGAACAATTTCTTCTTCCACTTGATCTTATAGAGATTGTTCCTCTACCAACTCTTGTGCATCTGGAGAATTAACTTCATCGAAGTCAATCATGCTCCCACTATTTCAAGTAGAAATGTTATCCATTTCTAGAAATGTGGCTTATCTTTCCATAATGACTTTTCTATCTAAAGGGTTATATAGGTTGTATCCTCTAGTTTCCTCAGGATAACCTATAAAGATGCACTTAGTGCTTCTGGATGCTAATTTGTCACTTGGTAAAGTCTTGAAAAATACCTCGCACCCCCACATATGCATGTGTGTCAGATTAGGTTTCTTTCCATAGAATAACTGATATGGAATCCCATCTGTAGCTTCAGTTGGTACTTGGTTAATGGTATATGATGTTTTCTGCAAGGCGTATCCCTAAAAGGATAATGGAATAGTTGTATGACTCATCATTGATTTTTCCATGTCAAGAAAGGTCTTATTCCTCATTTCACTAAAACCATTCCATTGTGGTGTATAAGGAGGAGTGAGTTGGGATATTGTCCCACACTCCTTCAAGTGATCAATGAACGCTTGGTTAAGATATTCTCTTCCTCGGTCTGAGCGAAGTTCTTTTATCTTCTTACCATGTTGGATTTCTACTTTATTTTTGTATTCCTTAAAGAAACGAAAGGAATCTGACTTATACCGCATTAATTAGATATAGCCATACCTACTATAATCATCGGTAAAAGTAATGAAGTATAGAAAGCCACCCCTTGCCTCTACTGGAAATGGACCACATACATCAGTCTGTGTTAATTTCAGCACTGCATTGGCTCTTTATACCTTTCTTGAGAAAGGTTCTTTTTTCATCTTTCCTTGTAAACAAGCTTGACATACATCTAAGGGTTCTAACTAAACTGAGTCTAGATACCCTTCTTGATGTAATCTTCATAATCACTTCTCGTTTACATGACCAAGCCTGAAGTTCCATAGGCGGGTGTTATTTGAGTCATGTTGGTTGTTTTTTGTCATTGATAGCCATTACTGAGTTTTCTAGTTCTACTATATATAAACCATTGTTAAGATGTGCCATACTATAACATATGTTTTCCCTATAAAAGAGACAAATTTTATTTCCAAAGTTGAAATAAAAACCCATAGTGTCTAAAAATGACATAGAGATAATTTTTATAGTAACAGACAGTACATAATAGCAATTGTTTAAAACAAGAACCAAACCAGTTGGTAAAGTCAAGTGATATTCTCCCATTTCCAAGGCTGCCAGACTTGCACCATTTGCAGCTCGGAGATCCACATGACCTTTTGAAATCTTCTTAAACCTACTTCATTCCGGTATATAAATAGAAATGTGTGAGCCACATATGGTATCCAATACCCAAATTGTTGATAAAGATATATTGTATTCAATGACAAAAATACCTGAAGCAGAAGCATTAACTTGCTTCTTCTTCCTAGCTCTTAAATTCTTCTCCCAGTGGCCGTTCTTGCCACATCCAAAGTAGACAGCTTCCTTCTCATTACATTGCCTCTGAATCTTTGGCCTTTTGGCAGGACTATGCATTGGTTTCTTTGTCCTTGACTTGGACTTAGACCCATTTGCCGTGCCCTTGTTTTTCTTGTTCACCATAAGGAAAGATGTATTGGTTTTTTTCATGTCCTTATCATCTTGGCGAATGAAAGCCAAAATATCGGGGAGCGACTTTGTCATATCATTCATATTATAATTGAAAATGAAAGTCGAGAAACTTGATAGTAAAGAGGCAAGAATGAGATCCACTACTAGTTCTTGGTTCAGTTTGAACCCAAGGGCTTCAAGCCTCTCAATATACCCAATCATCTTGAGTACGTGAGGTGTAACACCCTGAGATTTTATGAAAAATATTCTTTTTAATTTCATTAATGTCTTGTGTTATACGCTACACCAAAAGGATCTTTCACAACACACATCTTTGACCTGTCTTGAATTACACGCAATCACGACCTTCCACGATAGCGTGTGTTGTACGCAACACCAAGTTTCGCTAAACAACGATATGCTATTAAGATATTATTAAAACTAGCTGTTATGAATAGTAATAACCACTTTTTGAAATTTTGTAAATTTTATTTTTCAAAATGGACTTCGTTTATGGATTCGGAGTATCGAATTTAGCCTAAGGTGAAATTTTGGTACTTTTCGGATAACTTTAATATTCTGCTGAATAGTGAAAATTACTAAATTTTAAATAAAAAAAACTTTTTTAATCGAAATAATTAATAGTGATAAATTATTAATTTGAGTGGTTTTAAAGTATATTTAGAATATATTTTTACAATTTAATACAATGTTGGTCATTGGATTTAATTTCACATTTAAACCAGTTATAAACAAGTGTCAATCTTTTGATAGTTATTATCTCTTAAAAACGCGTTATTTGTTTTGACAGCGGCAATTAATTATAAAATTAATTAATGCAACTTATATGTTGGGAATTTTTTAAAATATAAATCATTTTTGAATTTGGAATATTAATTATATCTTAGGGTAAAATTTTGGCATTTTTCTGAAAAACTTCAATTTTTGATGAATAGTGAAACCACTAAGTGGTAGGTTAAAAAATGAATTTTGCATAAAACTTAATTTTACTGCTTCTGTGAATGAAATTTCGAAAATCCGACAGACACGGTTGATATCAGTAAGTAAAATGTGGTTCAATGAGATAAAAATAATTTTTTGGTGAACAGTAACTTTTTATTTTTTTTACCGCGTTTAATAGTAAATAGGGTAACTAAGGGTAAATATGAAATTACTATTACCCTAACACATGTCCTAATTCTATTGGATAAGTTTAATTCGACCAAAAACAATCTTATAAATATAATATGATCATTTAGGTCCACTTGTATTAGATTATGACATTTAATATTATTTTATTTAATGAATAGTTAAAATAGTTAAAATCAAAGTTTAATAAGTAAACCATTTTTAATATGGGGTTATACATAAGATAAATTCGACTATAAATATTCACTAGAAAGCTAAAAATATTTCCTATATAATGGTATTTTATTTTTAATTTTTAGACATTAAATAGTTTAATTTATTTATGACACAATGATAATGCAGTAATTATCTTATTAATTAAATATTGACATAATTGATGTTATAAACACCAAAATAAATGTAATTTGAGACTTTTTATGAATTCCACTAATTTTCTAGGTTATTATGATATATTAGTGTTGATTTAATCAACTTGGTTCGGACATATAATTCTGTTATGACTTTCACAAAAATCATATATCAAATAGTGTCAAAATTGACACAAAATAGTTTTTAAATAAAATATTATATTATTAATTGTTATTTTAATCCTAAAAATCTAAGGTTAGGACAAATGACTTAGATAAGGATATATATATTAATAATAAACAATTTTGGGTTCTTTTGGCATGTTATAATAAGTTTATTAACCATATAGTGTAAGAAAACAAAAAGACATGGTAAAAGTTAAATTATTTAACTTAGAGTTAAATCTAATTGATAAGGTTAAAATAATAACCTAAACTTGTCTAAATCCTATTGGTTGATAGGATTTTGACCCATACCAACTTTAGCTTCGAAATAAGACCCTTTGGAACCATTATAAACCGATTTTGACTCAAATATAAAATAATATTTTGAGATATTCCTAAGGTGCCCCTCTCCTCCCTTATAAAAGGACACCTCCTCCCCCTCCTCCTCACACCAATTTGAGCACTCAAGCTCGGACAAACCCTGCCAAAATCCCTTCTCCACTTCCCTATAATAATCCTAGAGGTCCTGGTCTTCTTCAAAGATCAATCTCAGTTCCCTAAGTAGAGGATTCAAAGAGGCGTTTCAAAGAAGAGGTAATATCCATTACCGATCTTTTCAATTTCTTTCTTCTTAAACTTATTCTTATTTAGTTGTTTAATGACAAAGTAATAACATAAGTATTACTTACATACTGATATGTTATTATAAATATGAAACAACCCTAATTCACCTTCTATCCATCCTACGGAAAAATGAAATCACCGCGCTTGCGTACGTACGGAATACCGTCTCCACGCCGTGGTGTAATCTATTTTCCACCACCACCTTAATAGGATGAGTATAATGGTGTAATGAGGTACTATATATGATTATTATAAAGTGATATTGATACTGAAATAGTCTACATACTGTTAAACACAATTCCACGACCATGGGAACGATATCATCGCTCGTGCGTACGTACGGACTACCGTCTCCACGACGCGATGAGATTCATTCTCAATGATTAACCATTCATGAATGATTATAAATTATATATAATAAGTACTAATGAAATATATGACATAATAATGATACTGGATTTATGTAAATTTATATGTATGTCATCTACTTAATTCCATTCACTTCAATAAGGAAACGAAAACAGCGTTCATGCGTACATACGGACTACCGTCTCCGTGAACGGTGTATTTCATTCCATTTATTGATATATTTTATATATATATATATATTCTGAATATATATTATATATAAATCATGTTTTACATTCTGGATATAAGTAATCATGATCCAAGTAATCATATTAATAATTACAAGTTAAAAACACGAACGACAAATGAGACGATTTTACCCAAAACGCTACTTTAACATGAATTTACAAAAGAACGGGTAATATAAAGTCATATGTGAACCATATATGATATAATAACAATGAATATGATTCTGTAATAAGTCAATGACATTATTTAAATCATTATACAGGAGGTTCGGACACTTACGAAGCAAATCGGACCTAAGGTAAGGGAAATATCACAATCTCACTTTTATCCGAGATTGTTTTTACTTTGGTAATTACTGGGGTGTATTTTATCATCCACATCCATGTTCCCTCAAAATGTAATATTATTTCCATCCTTCTATAATAGTTTATATCCAATTTTACCCTTCGGAGAGTTTTTAGTAAAAGATATGAAAGAAATCTTTTGTCGTTTTTCGTACGATGTGCTTTTTGACTTTTCCGACAAAAGTACGAAGAATGTTTTTTTAACTTATACAGTATGAATGGATTTTTAAAGCATTATTTCCAAAACGCATCAATTAAAATTTTTCAAGTTTATTTTTAATCAACTTATTTTAGTTTAGAATTGTATGACATGTTAAGAAAGGAAAAATGTTTTTGAAGTAGAAAGGATATTTTCCTCAAGAATTGAGTTCAAGTGTTTTATCAAAATTATTTTCCATCTAAGATAATATAAGGTTCTGTTTCTATCCCTATTATTACATTGATATGATTATGTTGTGATGGAATTTTTTTATGAATTCCTTTACCTTATATGAATTGTTTTATGATGTCATGATGTTTAATATTCTCATTTTTACATGGGTTATGCTATGATGTATGGTTTATGATTTTGTGGCACACATAAGAATGGTATCTTTAAGAGATGGGTGGGACCTATATCTCCCTCCAATGCATTGGGTAAAGATTTTATATCTCATGAGATAGACATGGCTGGAATGGTAGGTTATACCGGTTCAGTGAAACAGGACTGAAATGAGGGTGACTCGGTTCAGAAAGGGACTTTGTCCACTAAGATAGTCTTGGCAATGAGTCCTGACTAACAAGAAACGATTCTCTATGATTATGTGTGTATGCCACAAAGTTTAATGTTTTATGTTATGATTATTATGATTACATTTCACTACCATGAGTTATCCCAGGTTATGAAATTATGATCTCTTTTGCAGGTTAAGATTTCGAAAAGTTATGTGCTTATGTATATGATGTGATTGATATTTCTTTTGTTTACCCTTACTGAGCATTTGAGATCACCCTTTTATGTTTTCTTTTCCCCAGGATATAAATAAAGGTTTTAGGTATAAAAAAAAGGAAGATCTTTTTGGGAGATGTTGAAGATCTTTCACCAGGATTAGAAGATTATATTCCGAGTTTCCAAAGACACTAAACTATTACGATCCTTGTGTGTGTGTTTTTGTTATGTACTAAGTATTCCGAAAATGTAATGTAATGTCCATGTACGTCAGGCTTCAGGTCTCTACAGTTGGTATCAGAGGCAAAGGAGGTAGGAATGTATCCGATCCTTGGGAACTCTCACATGTGAGCGTTGGACGAAGCATGGCTCTCCGCCCAAGGGCTTCATGAGGAAATGGCTGCCACTGGGGATGGTGGTGTGTCCCGCCCAGGGGGTGTAGCCTCCCATGGAGTGCCCTGATAGGTATCAATTATAGTCCACTAGAAGTAATTCCAGACCGCTACAGTTGGTATCACAGGAAAGGTTTAGTCAACCTTTGGAAACTAGGATGCGAGAACTTTAGTGAGATCCCTAGAGATATTTATAAGGTTTGTCTAGGGATGTCCCTAAGGATAAGTATACGTATAGGATAAAGTCCTATAACTATGGTAACGATCTTAGAATTTAACCTAAGAAGTTAGATATTGAGGATACTCCCCCTTTATAATGTTGTTTTCCTTAGCATGATTTTTTCCTCTCACACTATTCTTTTTGGGTTTTAGACGATGGATGGAACCCAAAGGAACCGTGTTGATCAATGCAATGGACAATGCAATAATTGTCATCCTGAACAAGCAAATGTTATGGGAGATTGAGTGCAAAATCTTATTGCTATACTTACATAAGCTATGAATCATTCTGGACTTCCAAATGATCAGAGAAGGGAACAATATTCTATTGAGTCCTTCATGAGGCAACGTCCACCTTCTTTTAGTGGGTCTTCCGATCCACTTGTTGCTGAACAATGGATCAGTACCACTGGAAAGATATTTTCAGTTCTTCAATGTTCTGAACATGATAAAGTCATCTTAGCAGTATATCGTTTGGAAGGTGAAGCTGATCAATGGTGGAATCTTATCAAGAATACGAGGCCAAGAGATGAAATTGAGTCCATGGAATGGGACGAGTTCAAGAACTTGTTTTTCAGAAAGTACTTCCCTCGTATTCTTCGAACAAAGATGGAAAAGGAGTTTCTTGAGCTGAAGCAGAAGGATGATGAATCTGTTGGTAGATACGAAGCGAATTTTACAAGACTTTCAAGGTACGCATCTGGCATTATCATCAAACCAGAAAGTAAAGTTGATCGATTTTTCAGTGTCTTAAAACCAAGTCTTCGAAGAGAATTAGCTATAAGAGACTTAAGTGGCTATGAAGAAATTGTGCGTTGTGCTATCAAGGTAGAAATGGAAGTTGGTGTTACATATCCATCTCATGGATTTGACAAGAAACGAAAGATGGAGTTCAAGGAGAAATCTCAAAATAATGGTGACAAGAAATGAATGTTTCCTTATGCACAAAGTGTGGAATGAAGCATGGTGGAGATTGTCTTAAAGGGACTAGAAAATGTTTTAAGTGTGGAAAAGAAGGTCATCAAGTAGATGAGTGTCGAAGTAATGGGAAAAGGGTTTCTAATGATGTGAATAAAGAAAAGACTGCAGAGAACGCACCACCAACACTTCAATGTTTCATGTGCAAGGATATGGGACATTATGCCAATAAATGCCCTAATCCAAGGGTTAGTGATGATCAACATGAGCAACCACTTAAGGCAAAGGACAAAGGGAAGTCGCATGCGATCACTATTGGCGATGTTGAATATGACAATGATGTGGTGGAATGATTAAGTGTTTATGTAATGGGATTCCAAAATAATGTTGTATATAGTATTGTGGAATATTGGAATATTTATGTTTTGGTCTATTGTGGTTTTCAATAATATTATGGTACTGGTAACCATGAAAAGTGATTGAGACATTTTTTGGTAAACAGATGATATGAGCATAATGAAGGGATAAGAAGATAATGAGATGTCTGATTGTATTCATGAGCTCATGATTGATATAAGGACTAAGTGATATCATGGTTTGAGTATATAGAATTTTGAGGATTTTGGTATGTGGAAGGTGTTAACTTTTAACTGCATACATGTTTTCACTAAGGTCCAATGGGTATTCAAGAAAATACTTGATTAAGTCCTTTGAATGTTTGGAATGTGACCAACAAAACATATCTTATGATATATGGGGATCAACGATGGTATTAATTCTCTAGTAATCGTTTTCACTATATTATGAGAGTGGACTGCAGTATTATGGATAAGCCTAAATATTAGAATGGATTATGTTGGACATAAGTTAGTATTGTTTAAGGATAGAAGATTTTCGATATTATTGATGGGATGTTATAGTAATGTAGTTTTAGAAAAAAGACAACATACAGGACGGGCGACAGCCCATCGCGTCGGACAAGGCTGTGGGAATCAAACCCACAACTGAAGTGCGACTGGCCTTTATCGCCTACCATTGGCCTACAGGAAGTCCCTGGGTAGTAGAAACTAGTTTTATTATATTAAGCAGTATGATATATGAAGTATAAGTTCATTTTTGGAACCACATATCATTAATCTCACTATAGATGGACTTATGTATTTTTTGATAACTTTTCTAACCTTTTGAGACAGATGGAATGTCCCATCATTCTATCACATGATCTGCTAACACATCACGAATGAAAAATTCAACTTCATTTCTTTAAGAGATGAAGTAGAAATTGTCTAAAGAATGACAAACAGTGAGACTATACCAAAATCACGAAAGTATTTCTTCTAATTCCAATTTCATCAACTTTATGGAAATGATCTTGAAAACCAAAAATGTTGTCCTAGTGCTCTTATATCTGATTAATCATATGGTACCTTAGATCGTCACAAATTTATGGATTTGTGATTGCTAGCTTTTCCATAGCCATGTTCTCTACCACTCTCCATCAGAACATGATGGTTATATTTCTCTTCTATATCCATATTTTCACCTATGTGGAAACCCAGTGATTAGTTTATTTGGGTAACCGTTACGTTTCATACTTTTGTTTTTTAAGATTGGTTTTGGTATTCCTTTTTACGATGTGGGTTTCGATTAAAGAAACTTTCGAATAGTAAATCATTTATAACCCCGACAAATTTCGAGGGCGAAATTCATTTTAAGGGGGGTAGAATGTAACACCCCTAGATTTTATGAAAAATATTATTTTTAATTTCATTAATGTCTTGTGTTATACGCTACACCAAAAGGAGCTTTCACAACACACATCTTTGACCTGGCTTGAATTACACGCAATCACGACCTTCCACGATAGCGTGTGTTGTATGCAACACCAAGTTTCGCTAAACAACGATATGCTATTAAGATATTATTAAAACTAGCCATTATGAATAGTAATAACCACTTTTTGAAATTTTTTAAATTTTATTTTTCAAAATGGACTTCGTTTATGGATTCGGAGTATCGAATTTAGCCTAAGGTGAAATTTTGGTACTTTTCGGATAACTTTCATATTCTGATGAATAGTGAAAATTACTAAATTTTAATTAAACCCAACTTTTTTAATCGAAATAATTAATAGTGATAAATTATTAATTTGAGTGGTTTTAAAGTATATTTAGAATATATTTTTACAATTTAATACAGTGTTGGTCATTGGATGTAATTTCACATTTAAACCAGTTATAAACAAGTGTCAATCTTTTGATAGTTATTATCTCTTAAAAACACGCTATTTGTTGTGACAATGGAAATTAATTATAAAATTAATTAATGCAACTTATATTTTGGGAATTTTGTAAAATAGAAATCATTTTTGAATTCAGAATATCAATTATAGCTTCGGGTGAAATTTTGGCATTTTTCTGGAAACTTCAATTTTTGATGAATAGTGAAACCACTAAGTGGTAGGTTAAAAACTGAATTTTGCATAAAACTTAATTTTACCGCTTCTGTGAATGGAATTTCGAAAATCCGACAGACACGGTTGATATCAGTAAATAAAATGTGGTTCAATGAGATAAAAATAATTTTTTGGTGAATAGTAACTTTTTATTTTTTTTACCGCGGTTAATAGTAAATAGGGTAACTAAGGGTAAATATGATATTACTATTTCCCTAACACATGGCCTAATTCTATTGGATAAGTGTAATTCGACCAAAAACAACCTTATGAATATAATATGACCATTTAGGTCCACTTGGATTAGATTATGACATTTAATATTATTTTATTTATTGAATAGTTAAAATAGTTAAAATCAAAGTTTAATAAGTAAATCATTTTTAATATGGGGTTATACATAAGATAAATTAGATTATAAATATTCATTAAAAAGATAAAACGATTTCCTATATAATGGTATTTTATTTTTAATTTTTAGACATTAAATAATTTAATTTATTAATGACACAATGATGATGCAGTAATTATCTTATTAATGAAATATTGACATAATTGATGTTATAAACACAAAAATAAATGTAATTTGAGACTTTTTATGAATTCCACTAATTTTCTAGGTTACTATGATATATTATTGTTGATTTAATCAACTTGGTTCGAACATATAATTCTGTTATGACTTTCACAAAAATCATATATCAAATAGTGTCAAAATTGACACAATATAGTTTTTAAATCAAATATTATATTATTAATTGTTATTTTATTCCTCAAAATCTAAGGTTCGGCAAAATGACTTAGATAAGGATATATATATTAATAATAAACAATTTGGGGTTCATTTGGCATGTTATAGTAAGTGTATTAACCATATAGTGTAAGAAAACAAAAAGACACGGTAAAAGTTAAATTATTTAACTTAGAGTTAAATCTAATTGATAAGGTTAAAATAATAACCTAAACTTGTCTAAATCCTATTGGTTGATAGGATTTCGACCCATCCCCACTTTAGCTTCTAAATAAGACCCTTTGTAACCATTATAAACCGATTTTGACTTTAATATAAAATAATATTTTAAGATATTCCTAAGGTGCCCCTCTCCTCCCTTATAAAAGGACACCTCCTCCCCCTCCTCATCACACCAATTTGAGCACTCAAGCTCGGCCAACACCTGCCAAAATCCCTTCTCCACTTCCCTATAATAATCCTAGAGGTCCTGGTCTTCTTCAAAGACCAATCTTAGTTCCCTAAGTGGAGGATTCAAAGAGGTGTTTCAAAGAAGAGGTAATATCCATTACCGATCTTTTCAATTTCTTTCTTCTTCAACTTCTTCTTCTTTAGTTGTTTCATGACAAAGTAATAACATCAGTATTAATTACATACTGATATGTTATTATAAATATGAAACAACCCTAATTCACCTTCTATCCATCCTACGGGAAAATGAAATCACCGCGCATGCGTACGTACGGAATACCGTCTCCACGCCGTGGTGTAATCTATTTTCCACCACCACCTTAATAGGATGGGTATAATGGTGTAATGAGTAACTATATATGATTATTATAAAGTGATATTGATACTGAAATAGTCTACATACACTTCAACACAATTCCACGACCATGGGAACGATATCATCGCTCGTGCGTACGTACGGACTACCGTCTCCACGACGCGATGAGATTCATTCACAATGATTAACCATTCATGAATGATTATAAAGTATATATAATAAGTACTAATGAAATATATGACATAATAATGATGCTGGATTTATGTACATTTATATGTATGTCATCTACTTAATTCCATTCACTTTAATAAGGAAATGAAAACAGCGTTCATGCGTACGTACGGACTACCGTCCCCGTGAACGGTGTATTTCATTCCATTTATTGATATTATATATATATATATATATTCTGAATATATATTATATATAAATCATGTTTTACATTCTGGATATAAGTAATCATGATCCAAGTAATCATATTAATAATTACAAGTTAAAAACACGAACGACAAATGAGACGATTTTACCCAAAACGCTACTTTAACATGAATTTACAAAAGAACGGGTAATATAAAGTCATAAGTGAACCATATATGATATAATAAAAATGAATATGATTCTGTAATAAGTCAATGACATTATTTAAATCATTATACAGGAGGTTCGGACACTTACGAAGCAAATCGGACCTAAGGTAAGGGAAATATCACAATCTCACTTTTATCCGAGATTTTTTTTACTTCGGTAATTACTGGGGTGTATTTTATCATCCACATCCATGTTACCTCAATATGTAATATTATTTCCATCCTTCTACAATAGTTTATATCCAATTTTACCCTTCGGAGAGTTTTTATTAATAGATATGAAAGGAATCTTTTGTCGTTTTTCGTACGAGGTGCTTTTTGACTTTTCCGACAAAAGTACGAAGAATGTTTTTTTTAACTTATACGGCATGAATGAATTTTTAAAAAATTATTTCCAAAAAGCATCCATTAAAAGATTTCAAGTTTATTTTTAATCAACTTCATTTAGTTTAGAATTGTATGACATGTTAAGAAAGGAAAAAAAATTTTGAAGTAGAAAGGATATTTTCCTCAAGAATTGAGTTCAAGTGTTTTATCAAAATTATTTTCCATCTAAGATAATATAAGATTCTGTTTCTATCCCTATTATTACATTGATATGATTATGTTGTGATGGAAATTTTTTTATGAATTCCTTTACCTTATATGAATTGTTTTATGATGTCATGATGTTTAATATTCTCATTTTTTACATGGGTTATGCTATGATGTATGGTTTATGATTTTGTGGCACACATAAGAATGGTATCATTAAGAGATGGGTGGGACCTATATCTCCCTCCAATGCATTGGGTAAAGATTTTATATCTCATGAGATAGACATGGCTGGAATGGTAGGTTATATCGGTTCAATGAAACAGGACTAAAACGAGGGTGACTCGGTTCAGAAAGGGACTTTGTCCACTAAGATAGTCTTGGAAATGAGTATTGACTAACAAGAAATGATTCTCTATGATTATGTGTGTATGCCACAAAGTTTAATGTTTTAAGTTATGATTATTGTGATTACATTTCACTACCATGAGTTATCCCAGGTTATGAAATTATGATCTCTTTTGCAGGTTAAGATTTCCAAAAGTAATGTGCTTATGTATATGATGTGATTGATATTTCTATTGTTTACCCTTACTGAGCATTTGAGCTCACCCTTTTATGTTTTCTTTTCCCCAGGATATAAAGAAAGGTTTTAGGTATAAAAAAAAGGAAGATCGTTATGGGAGATTTTGAAGATCTTTCACCAGGATTAGAAGATTATATTCTGAGTTTCCAAAGACACTAAACTATTACGATCCTTGTGTGTGTGTTTTTGTTATGTACTATGTATTCCGCAAATGTAATGTAATGTCCATGTACGTTAGGCTTCGGGTCTCTACATGAGGACCGGCTTGGTGCCCTTCTCCTAGCCTACACAAATAAAGTGCACTTGAGATCTCATACCTTTATTGTCTATCCCTCTCCTCATATAGTTCTTGGAGATGTGAAATCATCTTGTAGGCGTCCTCTTCCTCTTGCATTTTTTGCAATTGGCTATACATGGATGACAACATGATGAATTTTACATCAAGTGAATCGTCTACATGCTTTGTCCACTTGTCTTTTTTCGTCATTCTTGCTCCCTGATGAGACTCAACAGGAATTGGGGATTCCAACACAAATAACTTCCTTTCTTGGTGCAGTACTATGCGCAAGAGCCTGTACCACTCCTGGATGTTATTTCCAGTCAAGATATTTTCTTTATCCAAACCGATCATAGTGATAAAGTACTTGTGGTGTTGATGATTGCGATTTTGAATCTACATCAGATAATCATTTAGCAGTTAGTACTTTGTCTTGATTACCTTTGGACATTTTATGATTAATTATATCATTTAATGTCTCCCACTATTTTAAAGAACCTTAATAGCCCTCACTATTAGAATCTCTATACTCTATCTCTTGAGAATTCTAGTGGAAAGGATCCTTGAACCCTCCCTCATAGCCTATAAGGTAGGGCTACGACACTACTTGGAGGGTTTCAAGGTAGGCGCTATGCTGGCCAACCACTTGTTCTTGTGGTTCCTTGTGTAGTTGAGTAAAGTCCCAGATTTTGGAATCTAAACTTGATTCCCTCAACCTCTTGCCTCTAAAGTGATAGAAAGTTAGCTAAGGCTAATACTTGAATCCTCTCATTAGTTAGGTCAACCCATTTCTCACATGGAAACGCCACGGTAGTAAGAGGCACCCTCAACTGATGCTGATGAGCACCCAAACAGCCGGTTTTGTTTAGATGTGGGAAATGGAAGGCATTTTGGACATAATATAACTTTGAGTGATTTTTATATATTGATTGACAAATATAATACTTTTCTATTTATTATGTTCAAACTGGGTTGTCGTTATCACAACTGAACATTCAATAGAATATTATTCGTCAAAACTTTATGCATTTATCTTGTTTATTATCCTATGTTATCATGAAATAATCATGCAGACGCATAAAATAATAAACTGTGCATAAAGTAAATCATGAATTCTGACTGGTCTTGAGCATTCTATAATGATTGATCGATAACTTGATTAATCATCACCCAGGGGCATCCATACCAGAGTCAATACATGACTCGTGTCGCTGCTGGCCCCAGTGTAAAGTGCCCAACTTCTGTCTAGACTACCACATCAACATGGTGGGGTCTGTCTCTCGGATCATCACCGAATAATTACAAATATACTCGCACGCAGGAGAGGGGGTCTAGGTTACAAAATAAAAGTAGTGCAATGGACGCACATGCCCTTATACATATTTGAATTAAAAGATGATTCGTAGACCGTCATTTATCTAATTAAATATTACAATCATCGCACGCATTGAATAAATAATTAAATAAATAAATACACGACAGACATACACAGGTCGGTCAATAGCTCAAGACTAGTCGGGGTAAAAGTGCAATAAAATTAAATTGCAATAAATTTAAATTATGTGAGGGTGTTCTAATAAATTAAATGAATTTTATTAAATTCAAATAATTTATTTTTATCGGTTCCATTTGTTTAATTTAATTTTAATTCCAAAAATTAAATTAAATTAAACCATTAATTTAATTCTAAACATAAATTAAATTAATATTTTTTGATTAAAATAATTTAAGCCCCCCTAAATTAATTCCAATAATTTAATTTAAAAACTAAATTTATTAAAATTAATTCAGTGTAGGGTTACCTCTAGCCAGAGAGGAGTTCGGCGGGACTGCGTACTGCCGTGGGATTTCATCTTGGAACTGCGGCGTGACGACGGTGAGACCGCGGCGTGACCGCAGCGTGACTACGGCGTGACCGCAACATCTGACGATTCCTGTGACGGCTGCATCTCCCGGCAACCTGCTGCTCCGTCGAGCCGGCGAAGTTGTTGTCCGATCTGGCGCGGGCTTGGGTTGGCGGGATAGAACTGGTCTGACATGGAGGAGGAGCCTAGCGAAGGCTCGGGGTGGCCAGAGGGTGACAGTCCAGTGAGGCCCGGAGGAGGAGGAGGTCGGTGAAAGTCTGGGGCGGATGGATGGAGCCGGTCCGGCACGGCCTAGAGGAGGAGGCCGGCGAGGGTCCAGGGCAGCCAGTGCTTGGGGAGGAGACCACCGGGGAGGGCGGTCCGGCGAAGGGGAGGCCGGTGCGGAAGGCAGTGGCTGGCCGGAGGCAGCTCAACTTGGGGTCGGGGCAGCCAGCATGCACGGGGCGGAGGCGAGGAGGCTGGCTCGAGGGCGGACCGGCAAAGGGGAGGCCAACGCGGAGGGCGGCGCCCGGCCGGAGGTGCCTCGGCCTGGTACTGGTCTAGCGGGGAGAGGGAGGCCCTAGGGTTTGGCCTCCCTTGGTGCGTCGCGGGAGAGAAGACCCATAAGGGTCTTCCTCCCTTTTTTTCTTATTTTTCCTTTAGACAAAATTCCAGCCCCTTTGTTTTTTTTAATAAAGGAAGAATATCCCATTCTGGGGTCTCTTCTTCCCACCTTTTTTTATTAAAAATGCAAGAAGACGCCATTTGGGGTCTTGGTCTTTGTCCCCTCCCTTTTATTATTATAAAAATATAATAAAATATTTATTATAAAATAGAAAAAATATTTATTATAAAATATTTGACTATAAAATATTTATAATAAAATATTTTTTTGATGTTGATTCTCAATTTGAGATTAACAACAAATGAATGAAAAACGCGATGTCGATCCGATTAAAATTTTCAAATGATCATATCTTGATCATTCAAAATCGAAACGATGTGCAGTAAAATCCGAATGAACCGTTTTAACACCCCGCAATTAAATTTAATGCATTTTATTTTATTTTTGACTCAGAAAAAACATGCGACTCCCTTTGATACCACTGTTAGGTACCGAGACTGCGCAGCGGAAGCCGGTGGGCTGGGATTTTAATTTTTTTCTGCTTCATCGGAGTGACATAACCCTGTCAACTTCGGTGATCTTGTCCCGGCTTGGTCTGAGGATCTCACAAGGTTGTTTAGGAGCACAAAAATTAAACTTCAGAATTTACCTTGTTCAGAATTGACGTGCAGGACGACGCCGATCATTTCTCGAAGACTCTGACATCGTAGGCCTCTATATCGTCCACACACGCCTTGCAAATCTGATCGGGCACCGTTCATCAAGATCTGGGTGCTAGCGCGGATCTTCGACGCATAGTTCGATGTAGAGATGATCACCACAAAATATCATCTTTGATCCATGAAGGAAGTACATGAAGAACATGCTAGTTTGAGAGAGTCTCTCTCTAGAACTCAGGATGAGAGAGAGGCTCTCAATTCCAACAGATGAATAGTAATTGTGGGAGAGCATCTCTCTCACTTAAATAGGGAGTGTTAAAACACGCGGTATAGGTTCCCGACCCCCGTGTAATAGACGTCCGCTATATAAGCGATATAAATAATTATTTATTGCAAATAAAATAATTCCATAAATAATATTTACAATTTATCACATGTTTGTAATATATAAATATATTACGTGATAAATTTGAGCCTTTAACTCAACTCATTCCTCCGGCTAATATTTAACGAACCTAGGATATTTAAATCTAGTCGAATAATATTAATACGTGTATTTACTATATAACTCGCAAATACATGTTTTAAGTAAATTAAACTAATTATTCTAAACAAAAATAATTAATGAATTTATTTATTCTTTGGTGATCCATAGAACATGGATAGTGCTCGGACCCTTTGGCGGGGCCCGCCAAGTTCTAAATTCCTATTCCCAGAATAGGGAAGATTCTGAAGCCGCTATTGTGTGTGACACTCTAGGCCCTTATCTCAATAGCAGTGAATAATAGCACCAACCGAGAACGGGTTCTAGCAACCCATCAATGCCCCTATAGAGATAAGGAAAAGTCAAAGCAACGACTACCTTCCAACGAACACGGTCCGTGTAATCTAATCTCTTCGTCATCGAAATCTCTATAAAGCAGATTGCATACTTAGTGTCATCATTTTTTATTTGCTATATTTTGTTTGTTAATTTGGCAGGATAGTCTTACGTTCCACTTCCATGGCCATGGATTTAATGAAGGTACAACCATCCTAATCAACCAGGCCCGAGATATCTCTTCCTAAACTCGGAAGCGACAAATCCTTTCTCAATCATTCAATAAATGCCATGCCATTAATGACGTAATTGATATAAAATACCTCACCACGACTTGTCGCCACGGTTTTTGCCTTATATCAAATGTGCATAATTAAATGACATTCATTGATAATGATCACAAGTCAGGAGACCATTACACATGTCCGTAGATAAGAATGACCAATGACACCAGAAACATGTGGTGTTCCTATTAAGTGGGTTTGGCCTCATGATCTCAATAGCTAGAGATCATCAAGTGAGAACTATATTAGATGAAGTCTCAATGCTTATGAGCCCCCAGCACCTAATAGTCACACATCATCTGTGTCCTTTCAGAATGATGTTACTAGATAACAATACGTTACTTTATGATTACTGTCATGGCTTCTCAGTGTTCTCATTATAGCCTAGGAGCTGCTAAAACAATTTTATGTGATAGGTAATCTAAGGAAATTTCCATTAATAAAGTGGACGCAGAAGTTTCTACACTATCATGGAAAGATAAAAACATGTATAAAACAAACTGAATAAATGTAACAGTAATCCAAATACAATACAAGTTGGGTCTAGGGCACCCACTTTCAACACATTGTGTTTATGATAAATGTGATTATGTTTCTATGTTGTCTAAATAGAATGGAATCTGATTAAATTATATCTATATACTTTGATGACATCATAATATACCTTATTATGATTACTCTATATTTGAACCCATGCAAAACTCCGATTAATTACTAAAGAGGTTTTGTGAATTTTTTTTAGTTTCATTCTTTTCTAAATGTATCCTTCTTATAAAAGGAATTGTTTTTTACAATATAATTCAACCTCTCCTCTCTTGTAATAATGAAATCGATAAGAGAAAATTTTATCCAACAACGGAATCTCGAGCAGGATGTGACTACAACTTAGTAGGCCACCACCAATGGTGTCTAAAAAATATCAAGTCTAAACAAATGGTGCATGCAATAACAAAAGACAACTCGATTTTCACAAGATAACATTGTTCAATTTTTTCTATTTCACCAATTTTACCATTACCTTTACATATTCCATTTCATCATTAAAACCCATGGGTTAATCATTTACATCATTTTCACTACAACTTATGTTAATCAATTGCTATGAATAAGGAAATAAATCGAGTGCCCTATATCTCTAAGGGTAAAAATTTCATAAAAATTTACATCACACTTAACTTGGAGCCTCAGTACAAGTAGTCTCATCAAATGCATCTATTAGGGGCGTAGGGCATCAGTCCCCTTCACTAACTCATGTAATATGGGGTGGGGTTTAGATCCTCTGTCTAACCCAAATTGTGGGCATAGATCCTCATGTCCAATACCCCAATACTACCAATCCATACTTACATGATTATTTATACATTAACCAGATATACCATATCAGAAACCATAAATATTCAATACATTTAACCATCACAATTCATATTCATTTTCATATAACACAATATCAATCCATAACCCATTAACACATTTACCATTTATATCGCCTATCCTAATTAACCCATTTCCCATTTTATACCTTAAACAATTTAGTATAATAAACAGTGACCATTCATTAACACATTAACCCATTCCTAAATTTAATTGTATTATCCCATTTATCACATTTCTTAATTCATATTACTTAATCCATTTATGCATTTCCATTACAAATTCATAATCCATTTGACACGTTCGCATTAATCCATTTAAACCTTTTTCACATCCTGAAAAACAATCCCTTACGTCATTTTCAACAACTAGACACAACTACCATTAGTGAATTTTATAGATTAAACTAACATTTCTTCATATTTTCCTTGGCCTCTATTTCAAAAAAATAAACCCTATGTCTAGCATTACTATTTTCCAGGTTTTGGAATGTTGGTGCACCCCATGGGTGGCCCAAAACTAGTCAAGTCATCATCAATGCTTCCGATGGGGATCATGAGGGATTCATTTTATCATTTATCCAACCATATTACAAAAACCCAAAAATTAGTCAAATACACAACAAGATAGAACTAAGAACATAACAACATAGGCACAAATTGACAATAAAATGATGGGATATAACAAGTAGGCCACCTACCTCAAATTCAAAGATGAACCCTCCATTAACCCAAGTCATAGATTTTAATTCAAGAACCCATTTAATACACAACCTAATACGCACTTGAAAAGAAGGATTTACATATTTGAAAGAAAAATAATAAATCTACAAGCCCAAATATGGAAAAGATAAGCAAGTGGAGCATTAGACTTACCTGTATCTTCGATCAGCAACCAATGTGTAACGACCCGAAATTTTGAATAAATCTTGTTTCCTAATTTTGTGTGTTATTTTATTTTTATACTCAACAAAACTGTTTCATTTGATAACATGAGTATAATTAAAATGAGACTACTGGGTTTGGACTGTTATATGACCATTGGTCAATATGACCATTGGAAACTAAATGTTGATATTATTGTCTATAAATACAACTGATCGTGGTTAATTAATATAGAAAGAAGATTCAATGGCCGCATCCAGTAGTCTCGGGCCAATCGAAGCCCATCTAACAGAACTTGGGAAGGCGGTACCACCACTGGGCTTTGCTCTGGACAAAACCCAAGTTGAAATTCATCGTGTGAAGCTATAAAGGAATGGCCATCGTGAGAAGTTCAAAATGATAGAAATTACTACTCGTGCAATGTTGGCCTTGCCGCCCTCGGATTCTCTCACCTTAGATCACCTTACACTTAGGTCTTATGCTGGGGTTATAAGGGGCTATGTAAGGAGACTGTAACTACTTTCTGTAATCCTTGGATAAATAAAAATTGTGATTTCTTCTTATGGTGAATTTTGTGAATTTTCAAAATGTCCGAATAAATGTAGGATGTATATTATTGTCGAATTAAAAAATATATTTTTTAAAACATTTTTGTAAACCATAAATAATTAATGATGTGTAATGATTTTCAAAAAATGAACTTCTGCAAATGTGTTCATTAAAAAATTTGGAGTCAAATAAGATCAACTGAATTTTTGGTGAATCGTAATATATGAATAGTGATTTTGCGCTTAGGATTAGTAATGTGACCAAATGGATTAGTAACCTCAGTTAATGAAAGTATTAATATAACATAGTCACCTTGATTAAGTAACGTGATTCAATAAAATAAGTAAATGACTATTTCATAAATTATTAGTCAAGAATTAGTTTTTGGGTGAATAGTGTTTTTTAATTAAAAATTAAATTAAATATATTTAGAAAATGGACGTTATTTTTGAATTCAGAACGTCGATATTATGTTAAGGTGTATTTTGGGGTTTAATCTAAAAAAATGAATTTCTGTTGAATAGTATTTTAATTTAAAATTTTAATCAAAATTATTTAGAAAATTATTTTTATAAAATGGAGTTTATTTTTGAATTCATAGCATTGATATTATGTTGAGATAAATTTTTGGGAGTTTTCTGAAAAAGTTGAATTTTCAGTGAATATTAAAAATACAGTTTCAGGGTTTCGGTATGTTTATTGACGTCCTGACTACATCATGATGATTTCATGAGATATTTTAAGGTATCGTCGACTAAATGGGATGAATTATTGTATGAGGGGTCCCATGTTACCAAAACCATGGGCAAAAACCATGGGCATGCCCATGGTTTTTCCAAAACCACTAGTGAGGTGTCCCTTGAAAATATTAAAGTATCACCTCCCTTTCCCTATAAATACCGACCCTTTCCTCCTTTAGTTTTCATTCCCAAATATCCCCCAACAATGCTCCGGTCCCATTACCTCACAAGGATTCATCCAAAGGTGCCTCAATCCCCTCAAGGTCCCAACCTTCGAGTTTTATGAGTTACGTTTTATGGTAAGGGATCCTAACACTCTCTTTATTTTCAAGTACTCTCTTTTATGTCATTTCTCTTATTCTCCGTGTTCTTATGTAGGGGATGTTCTTTTATATTCATCGTACTGTCCTTTTTATGTTCATATGATGAGATACCCCCTCTGGATCTCATCATTTAATTTTATGAATGTTTAAATGGCGTCGTTTGGCTGCCGAAATTTTAAGGGATTCTTTTACCCTTCTCATTTTTCAAAGTTCTACTTTCATGTCAAGTCTTTCATGTTCCTTTTTATTTTGTTGGGGTATGATCTCTATATATATCATACTGATCTTATATTTTCATATGATGAGATACCCTATTTTATCTCGTTAATTTATTTTTTGAGGTTTTATGTGACGTTGTTAGGCTGCCGAATTGTCATAAGAGAAATCTTATTTTTGTCTTCCTTCCATGTTTTTTATTTAATATGGTATGTCTTTCAAATTTCATTACCATGTTCTTATATCCATTATATTATGTCCCAATAAAGTTTTTTTTGAATCATTTATGAGTTGGTGACCCATGTCCCCTCTCTTTTCAATGTTTTCTAAATCCCTGTAACATAGTCGTTATGCTGTAGAATTTTCGTCTCAAAATGTCTCTCTATTTTTCTCAAATTCTTTTATTTTATTAAGTGAATACTCAAAGATCATTCTTCTACAGGGTTATTCACATATATATCAAATTTTTATTTTTTAAATTTTGGTATTTACATACATGAGACCCGCTTTCCTTTTTTCATGGTTTTAATGTGACATAAAGATCACGTCTTTAAAGTAGTTTTTAAAATGTTATGACTATGAAATGAAACCCATTTCTATTATGCTATATGGGTTATTTATGAAATGATATATGATGATATATGTGGATCAAATGATAATAAATACAAATTAAGGGTGATCCCTGATAGCGCTCCAATGCATTGGGTAATGATGTAACCCCTAGAGATTACAATTTTAACGATACCTTGGTGAATAACCTTGGTAATTTCAAATGAAACCTTGGGGATGGACCTTGGTGATATCTTCATGATTGTCTATGTTAAATGTTGTAGCCACATCTTCAAGTGATGAAACACATTATTTTTATTATGATATGCCACATGATCTCTTTCTCATTCATTAAAGTTATTTTTCATTACTTTTGGATGTATCTCAAGTTCACATCTAAAATGTTTCCCTTGTTTCCCTTATTGGGCCTTCTGCTCACCATTTACATTGATTTATGCTCCCAGGTTATGAGATGTTGTAATGAACATAGGATGAACAAATGAAAAAGCCTTTGAAGTGTTTAAGAAATTTTTTTTATGTTGTCATGTATTAAGTTCTTGGTTTCCAAGACACTAAACATTTAAGATACTAGGTTATGTATAATGTAATGAATTTTTATTTGATAAAAAGTCGGGATGTTATAGTTGGTATAAAAGGATGGTTTAGTTATTTATGAAAATTAGGATATGAAAACTTTAGGAATAAACCTATAGAAAAGTTTAAATATAGGAAATATTCCTAGTATTTTGGTGAGTGTTGAGTAATTGGGTTCCAAACAAATAAATCCCTGTCTGGATACGAACAAGTAGAGGTGGCTCTGGCACAGATGTTCCTAGGAGTGAAAAATCTAAAAAGGTGTTTTGGGCTTGACCTAGGGTAACCTGGTGCCTGACAACGGGCCTTTCTGAACTCTTGGTTTGACACTCCTGAGGGATATTCTTGGGTAAATTCATAAGCTTTGTATGAACCATTATTAAAGGGAAAAAGATAAAATAAAGTAAAGATTTACATAAGAATATTTGATCATGGATAACCTAGATTGGAACCTAGGGGATCACAAGCTTGGGTATACTTTTCTTCTACAAGTTTATCCTTCTATGCTTTAAGTTTCCTTTTCATGATTTTTGGCTATGTATTTAAGCCCCCTAATTATACTTTCTTTTCTTAGTTAATGGCGGGAAATAGAAGAACATGTCCCAACAACGAATGTGATAGGAAATGTGATGATTTCCCTATTAATATGATAGAGATGACGAGAGATCTGGTTGAACATATTGTGATTATGCCAAACCAGATATCAAAAATCACAGTTAATAACTGGTACCTAGTTGAATGCCCAAATTCATTAAAGAAGAAGAAGATGAAGTCTCAAGCAGGTTCATCTGATAAAGGTGATCAGGGAAAAAAGTCCCAATTTCCTTTGTGCAAAAAGTTTGGAAAGAGGCACCAAAGAGAATGTCATAAAGCTACCGGGAGATGTTTTAAGTGTGGAGTGATTGGGCATAAAGTAGCCAATTGCTTTAATAAAATGTATAATGTGATGAATAGAGATAAGGTTTGATCTAATGTACCTTATAATTTTTAATATCGTAAATGTGGAGAAGTTAGACATTATCCAATGCAATGATCTCTTGGAGGGGATGAGAAGCATGATGAGCATCAATAATCTTCAAGGACAAGGGAACAATGCAGGTCATATGTTGAGATGGATCATGATGACTGAAGTACATGTAACTTCTTCGCAATAATTGTCTATGTCATGTTTTAGTTTGTGCTCTATGAGCGCATATTTAATGTTTTCTAAGAAAATTGAGTCACTACCTAAGATGATTTAATATCATTGAGGAAAAAATCTTTTGTTATGTATCACATGTTGATGTTATGAAGCTGTTCTTCTTGAAAAAAATAGTTGATTAGGGGATAAAAAGATGAATATTATTTTGGAGGACGTTCACTATTTTGGGAACCCTATATGATTGAGGTAAATAGATTACTACGGTATTTTCTTTGAGTAAAGGTTGACAAATGTTTTGATGAATTGATGAATTTAAGGTGAACTTATAGTAATTTATGCTACTTATGGAAATTATTAAACTATCTTGGGGAAACAATGTTTAGGTTAGCTACATTTGTGATAAGATGTTAGGAGTGGTTGATGTTTTTTGGAGATGAACGATAAAGTTTATCTTGGAGGAGTATGTTATCAAATCCTTCTTGTATTTGAGTTTCAATCTTATTTTGGTTTTTTTTGAAGAATTTTCAGGACAGTTACTTATGGAGTGACCTATGATGAACTTTGGGTAGTATCGTGGAATTTTGATGATTAAAAGTAGTTTCCCTTCCTATGGGGTTCATTATTTTTGAAGAGTTGTTTTATCTTACCCTTTATACTTTTTAGATAACGTTTAAAGATAGAATAAATAGATACTTAATATTTTAAGGATTATGTTATTCTCTAGAGGATGATTATTAGGCTTTGGATGAGACCGAGTGTTATTGAATTCTCATCATTTGGAGAAAATATTAGTTTTGGTAGAAACGTATTAAAGGATTAAACTGTACTTGAAGGTAAGTATATTTCCTTGTGTTTTCATTCTATGTAGTAAATGAATTACTCAAATTTATTAAATGGAATGTAAAACAAAAATGTTGTTGGATTAAGTTTCCTACTGGGTAATCAAAGACCGTTTACACACATTATAAGTTTTTTATTTTCTTGTGGTTAACTTTCTCATAATAATGGTTTCCATCACTCTCCATCAGAACATTACCCTTTGTTTTCTCTTCCATATCCATGTTTCCCTACATGGTATCCTAGTATGGGTTAACTCGGGTGACCTTCGTACTTCTTTTTCATTATTTTAAAGTAATAGATTTACTGACTCTTTTTCCAATGTAGGACTTTCAATGAAATTTCCAATCCCAATTAAAAAAATTGCGAGGACACAATTTCTTAAGGGGGGAAGAATGTAACGACCCGAAATTTTGAATAAATCTTGTTTACCAATTTTGTGTGTTATTTTATTTTTAAACGCAACAAAACTGTTTCATTTGATAACATGAGTATAATTAAAATGAGACCGTTGGGTTTCGACTGTTATATGACCATTGGTCAATATGACCATTGGAAACTAAATGTTGCGATTATTGTTTCTAAATACAAGTGATCTTGGTTAATTAATATAGAAAGAATATTTGATGGCCTCATCCTGTAGTCTCAGTCCAATCGAAGACCATCTAACAGAACTTGGGAAGGAGGTATCACCACTGGGCTTTGCTCTAGACCAAACCCAAAACGAACTTCATCATGTGAAGCTAGAAAGGAATCGCCTTCATGAGAAGTTCAAACTGATAGAAATTACTACTCATGCAATGTTGGTCGAGCCGCCATCATATCCTCTCACATTATCACACCTTACACTTAGGTCCTATATTGGGGTTATAAGGGGCTATGTAAGGAGACCGTAACTTCTTTATGTAATCCTTTGATAAATAAAAATTGTGATTTCTTCTTATGGTGAAGTTTTTTAATTTTCAACATTTCCGAATAAATGTAGGATGTATATTATTGATGAATTAAAAAAAGGATATTTTAAAACATTTTTGTAAACCTTAAATAATTAATGATGCGTATTGATTTTCAAAAAATTGTCTTCTGCAAAGGTGTTCAGTAAAAAATTTTGAGTCTAATAAGATCAACTAAATTTTTGGTGAATATTAATTTATGAATAGTTATTTTACCCTTAGGATTAGTAATGTAACCAAATGGATTAGTAATCTCCATTAAAGAAAGTATTCATATAATAAGGCACCTTGATTATGTAATGTGATTAAATAAAATAGGTAAATAACTATTTCAGAAATTATTAGTCAAGTATTAGCTTTTTCGGGTGAATAGTTGTTTTTAATTAAAAATAAAAATAAAAATATTTAGAAAATTATTTTTATAAAATGGACTTTATTTTTGAATTCAAAACATCGATATTGTGTTTATGTAATTTTTGGGGTTTTTTCTGAAAAAAAATGAATTTTCTGTGAATAGTGTTTTTTTTTAAATTAAATTGAAAATTTTTAGAAAATTATTTTTATAAGATGGAGTTTATTTTTGAATTTAGAGAATTGATATTATGTTAAGGTAACTTTTTGGGAGTTTTCTGAAAAAGTTGAATTTTCAGTCAATAGTAAAAATACAATTTTAGGGTTTCGGTATGTTTAATGACATCATGACTGCATCATGATGATGTCATGAGATATTTTAAGGGATGACCGACTAAAGGGGTGGATTATTTTATGAGAGGTCCCATGTGGCCAAAACCATGGGCAAATACCATGGGCAATCCCATGGTTTTTCCAAAACCACTAGTGAGGTGTCCCTTGAAATTATTAAAGTATCACCTCCCTTTCCCTATAAATACCCACCCTTTCCTAGTTTATTTTTCACTCCCAACTCCCCCCAAACGATGTTATGGTCCCATTACCTCCCAAGGAGTCCTCCCAAGGTGCCTCAAGCCTTTCAAGGTCCCAACCTTCGAGTTTTAAGAGTTACGTTTTAAGGTAAGGGATCCTACCACTCTCTTTCTTTTTAAGTACTCTCTTTTATGTACTATCTTTTTTGCTCCATGTTATTATGTTGGGGATGTTCTTTTATATTCATCATACAGTACTTTTTATGTTCATATAATGAGATACCCCCACTTTATCTCATCATTTCATTTTATGAGTGTTTAAATGGCGCCGTTAGGCTACAAAATTTTTAAGGGATTCTTTTACCCTTCTCATTTTTCAAAGTTCTACTTTCATGTCAAGTCTTTAAAGTTACTTTTTATTATGTTGGGGTATGAAATATATATCTATCATACTAATCTTATATGTTCATATGACTAGAGACCCTATTTGATCTCGTAAATTCATTTTTTGAGGTTTTAAGTGACGTCGTTAGGCTGCCGAATTGTCATAAGAGAAATCATATTTTTGTCTTCCTTCCATGTTTTTCATTTCATATGGTATGTATTTAAAATTACGTTACCATGTTCTTATTTCCATTATATTCTATCCCTAGGCTGTTTCTTTTGAATCATTTATGAGTGGGTGACCCATGTCCCCTCTTTTTTCAATGTTTTTAAATCCCTGCAACATAGTCGTTATGCTGTAGAATTTTCCTTTCAAAATGTCTCTCTCTCTTTCTAAAATTATTTTGTTTTATTAAGTGAATACTAGAAGATATTTATTCTACAGGGGTATTCACATATATATCAAAATTTTCTATTTTAAATTTTGGGATTTACATACATGAGACCAGCTTTCCTTTTTTCGTGGGTTTAAAGTGACATAAAGATTACGTCTTTAAAGCAGTTTTTATTATGTTATGACTTTGAAATGAAACCCATTTCTTTTATGCTATATGGGTTATTTATGAAATTATTGATGATGATATATGTGGATCACATTATAATAAATACAAATTAAGGGTTCTCCCTGATAGCGCTCCAATGCATTGGGTAATGATGTAACCACTAGAGATTACAAATTTAACGATACCTTGGTCAATAACCTTGGTAATTTCAAATGACACCATGGGGATGGACCTTGGTGATATGTTCATGATTTTCTATGTTAAATGTTGTAGCCACATATTCAAGTTATGAAACACGTTATTTTAATTATGATATACCCCCATGATCTCTTTCACATGGCTTAATGTTATTTTTCATGACTTTTTGATGTATCTCAAGTTCACATGTAAAATGCTTCCCTTATTTCCCTTACTGGACCTTCTGGTCACCCTTTCCTTTGATTTATGCTCCAAGGTTATGATATGATGTAATTAACTTAGGATGAACAAATGAAAAATCTTTTCAAGTGCTTAAGAAGAATTTTTTATGTTTTCATGTATTATGTTTCTGGTTTCCAAGACACTAAACCTTAAAGATCTTTGGTTTTGTATAATGTAATGAAAGTTTATGTGATAAAAAGGTGGGATGTTATACAATGACACTACATATGTGCTATAATAATATAATATTGACCATTGGGACTTATTGAGGATTTTTGTTCATCATTAGGGATAGTGGATAAATAAATGGGGAGAAAATTGGTTGAGGAACATAAAATCCTGAGGGGGGGAAAGTTAATTTCTCACTTTTTTATTGGGTGCACAGTTTTCCAAACCATGAAAAAAATGTGTACCTACCCTTGTCCAATATGGGTTAAGTCACAAGATTACCTAGGGATGCCCACATGGTCTGAAAAAATATGTTCCATCCATGTGGAATTCCCTAGTCCAATGTCACATAGTTTGGCTCCCCCCCCATGGTATCCTGCAACCCTGTACAAACGGTGCAACATGCACAGGATGGGAATTTTTTCCTCGGGTTCATGTATCGAACCCCCGAAACACACATGAACCTTATCATAAACCGGGTAAACATTAAATTACCCAAATTTATGAAATTTAAATAACTATATTCCTCCATTAATTATTGGATCTTAAAACCTCTATAATTTGTAATGGCTCATCGACATTACTGTGATTCTAAAGAAAAAGGATTAGGCCATTAATCCTTCATATCTGAATATCTCTCAAACATTTCCTCCTAAAAATTAACATGTTTCCACAAAACTCAAACCAATGGAATATTCTTTTCACACAAGTTTTTCTCTCTATGATCCACAATACGAATCAGATGCTCTTCAAAAGGTAAATCTGCTTTAAGATCAACATCCTCCATATTAATAACATGAGATGGGTCAGGGTGATACTATCAAAGATGTGACACATGAAAAACATCATGCATACCACTATACCACTATGGAAGAACCAACTGTTATGTCACCAGTCTAATCCTCTCTACAATCTCAAATGGTCCTAAATACCTGGGGCCCAACACACCATGTTTCTGAATTCAAAGGTGACCTAGCCCTGGTGAAACTCAAAGAAACACATAATCCCCCACCAAAAACTCAAGAGGTAAATGAAACATGTCCTCATATGACTTCTTCCTACTCTATGGTGTTTCCATACATTTCCAAATCTACTAAATTTTTTTGATGTCTCTTGCATGAGACTCAATCCCAATAATTATAATTCCCTAGCTTCCATCCAACATAATGGATATCTACACTATATGTCATAAAGTAACTCATATAGCCGCATACGAACTATAGACTGGTAACTATTTTTTTAAGAAAACTCAACCAATGATATAGTTTTTCCTATGATCCACCAAAACCTAGATGCAATCTCTCAATATTCCCTCTAACATATGAATAGTACACTCTGACTGCCAGTCTATCTGTAGGTGTAAAGATATACTAAAAAACAACACTTTACAAAGTGCCTTTTTTAATCCATATTAGATGTTCAGTGTGAAGAATTGATCATGATACGTGACTATAGTCCGGGGTACCCCGTGAAACTGCACTACTTATCGAATATACATCTCACCCAACTGATCCATGGTGAAAGACTGTCTAACTGAAAAGAAATGATCTACCTTAATCAACCTATCTAGAACTACATAGAAAACATAATTAATATAAGGATTCCTCAAGAGGACCACTACAAAATTCATATTCATGACATCCCACTTCCATTCTGGAATGGTCAATGGGTGTAGCAACCCACCTAGTTACTGGTGTTCAGCATTCACCTACTGGAAAGTAAGGCATCGCACCACGAAACCTGCAACCCTATTCTTTATCACATGTCACCAATACTACCTATGATGATCATGATACATTTTGGTAAGCCTTGGATGCACTTCCCACTTTGATTCATGAAACTTACACATCATCACTTCTCACATACACATTGGAACAACCACACAGGCACGGACATAAATGATCCCATCATAACGAATGGTCCTACTCGAAGGTGACATCACACCATTCAGGCATTCCCTCACTTCCAGAAATTCTGAATCCTCATGTTTCTCCTCCTTGATCCATCTTATAAGAATAGAATAAAATTCCAAGGACACAAGGTTCAGTTGACCTGTTATTTCATTCACCTCAAGATGCATCTCAACAAACAATGCCATAAACTTCCACTCCAAAATTGATTCCAGAATCACCTAATTATGAGTCTTCTAACTCAAAGAATCTATGACACTATTTATCTATCCTGGTGTGTAGACCATCTAGAATTACAAGGATTTCATGTACTCAACTCATCTTCCCTGATGAAGATTCAAATCACACACGTGAGAAGATTTACTTCTATCATTTATGATTGGTATACATTGTAAACCATTCCCCCAAAAAGTAATTCTATAAACATTTTAAGTCATGAACCACCATGGCCAATTCAAAATAATTTTGATCGTAATTTATTTCATGAGGCCTCAATTATCGTGACCTATATGCCACAACCCGATCATCTTGCATCAACAATTCTTTATGCCCAACACCAAACGCACTGCAAAACAAGGTATATTTCTTACATGGCATAGGTAATATTTGAATTGGTGTGGTTGTCAATCATCTCATTAATTCCGGGAAGGAATTCTCACATGCCCTGTACCATTCAAACTTGACACCCTTCTTGGTCAAACCTGAAAGTAGTGCCACAAAATGGGAGAAGTCTTTAATGAACCTTAGATAATAGTCATCCAAACCTAGAAAACATCATACATCATAAAAATTATTGTGGTTATCCCAAGACAAAAATTCCGAAATTATCACTGGGTCTACTGACACACTTTACTCAGAGATTATGTGACCCAATAAATGCAATCTATCGATCCTGAAATCAAACTTGGATATCTTCGCATAAATCATATGATCTCCTATTGTACTCAGGATAATGTCAAGATGTTTGGAATGATCATCATGAGTCTTAGAGTACACCATGATTTCATCAATAAAGACAACCACGAATTTATCCTAGTAAGGATGATAAATTCAGTTCATTAAGGTCATAAACACTACTGTCATGTTGGTCAAACCAAGCGGCATCACAACAAACTCATACAACTCATACATTCTCATGAAGACAATCTACATCACACCATAAGTTATCACCCTTAGATAATGATATCTCGATATCAAATCAATATCATAGAACAGTGATCAACCTATTAGTTAGTCAAATAGATCATAGATTAGAGGAAGAGGGCATCATTTCTTAACCTTCATTTGATTCAAATTCCTTTAATAAACACAAAACCTCAATGATTCATTAGCCTTATTAGAAAACAACATTGTAGATCCCCACAATGATGTAATTGGGTGAATAAACCCTTTAAATTCCAATACCTAAAACTTGGATTTAAGTTCCTGGAGCTCTATCGGTGCCAATATGTATAGTGGAATGGAGATTGGTTCAGCTCCTGGTAGAAACTCTACTGTGAACTCAACATTCTTCTTGTGTGGAAGCCTCTAGAAGTCCTTAGGAAACACATCCTGAAACTAATCTACCATAAGAGGGAAAAACCTTCTCTACTCACTCATCATCAAGAATGAGGCAAGACACTTGGGTTATGAGCTCTCCCAATTACTAAAAATCTATCCTTACATGGCTTGCTCGAATGTCCCATTCACAATGATGGACAAACATGCCTCCCTCAAGAGATGTGAACATTACCCTATGACGGTAGCAGTCCATATGGGATTGGTATAATACTATCCAATCCATACCCAAATCAAATCAAAACCCAACATTTCATACACAAACATGTCCCATAAGAAATGATACCCACCAACCTCGAGTGCACACTCCTTAAATTTCTAGATATTTTCTACTCGAAATATTAATGGTGTGTCAATAGACATAAATCCACACACATGTTCCACTACTAGTCCCCAATTACCTACAAACATAACATATATAAAAGAACGTGTGGAACCTCTATCAAACAAATAATTTGTTAGAGTAGACTCTACAAGGATTCTTCCACAAACAGTCGATGGTCTAACCTTTCCACCTCTAGGTGTAAATAGAACTACATAAAGATGACCTACCCCTCTACCATGGACCCTTGTATGAGTTCCTAGTTCCACACTACCCTATCCATATGGATTCTCTTTACCTAGAGTACCACTTCCTCCACCTTGTCCAGTATGGTTGGTCGAGATGTAAACTTTTTTTCCTGGTGTGGGGTAACCAACCACCTACCTGTACTCTAAATTGGCCTTGGTCCTCCATCTGTTCTCATTTATAGATGCTTCCAAAAGAACCTCTACACATGCCCTATTCTTCCACATGCTCGTCATTCAACTATTGGTCAGGAGAACTAACCACTCATGTGCCCTAACCATCCACACTGATAACAATACACCTTGTCAACACCCTGAGAGGATGATCCACTATTCTGAATACTCTACATAGATCCACCCTGATGAATATTTTGGAAGTGATGTATCCTACCCTTGCATGTTGCAGCACCGGTTCATCCAACTGAAACAAAAAACCCACCACATGATACTTTTTTAAAGTTCTCTTCTGAAATAAGGGCCTGATCTGTCACTTCTGTAAACCCCTTCAAACAAAATATGTTCACCTAGGACATGATCTCATTTCTAAGTACATCATGAAATCCTCATTCCATATCAACCTTGTCTCCTTCCAATACTGGGACAAAGAATTTTATGTTCATAAAGTGTACAGTGTAATCCTTCACTGACAAAGTTCCCTACATCATCCTCATAAACTCTATAGCTCACTCCTATCTCAAGGTATCTGGATAGAAATGATCCAAAAGCATTTCATAAAAGTCCATCCATAAAATACCGTTATCCTACTGTGTGTGAACCAGGATATCCTACCAATTATTTTTTGGTCCCCATAATATGTATGATTCTAACTTAAACCTCTTTTCTGTAGGAGTCTCCAAGTGTTCCAAAATCATCCTGATGGACTCTGTCCAAAACATTGAAGCCTTCGATCATCCCTCCCCAAAACATTTTAGAGGGTGCTAAAACTAAAACTCTCTGGTCAGATCAAAAATACTTAGCATGACCCACCCTAGGTATTATTCCATTATCTACATAAAACAAACAAATTTCTCATAGAACTATTTTTCTCCATAGTTATCTTGGACCAATGGATTTTCTTTCTATGCTACTGGTGTAGTATTCATGGTGATATCCACTTGTTGCACAACCGATACACATCATCAGGGTGAAATTTCTCTAAAATTATAACCATGAATCTTAGAAAACATAACATAAAGCTTCCACAATTTACATAAAATAAGTCACTCCACGAGCCATAAAAACCCCATTATTCATACACTGTCCCAACTAAAATCATCGCATCTATAACACTACCCTTGACCATACCTACCAGAGGTCATGGATAACATGGGGTAAATAAATATTCATAGTCACAACCCTTTAATTATACACCTTTCAGAAAATATTTCCACACTCAAAATATAAATCATTTCTCTTAGGAACATCTTCTATTTCAAAGATTATTTCAAGTAACATTTTAACTCATTTAGAAACCTTTATTGATCAGAATCCATTAACCATTCCTTAACATTATTTAAATTTAACCATTTACGTCGTCTTTATTATTAAGAGAGTAAGGTGTATTCTACCCATCATGTCCCACACATACCCATCCTATGTGTACCTATCATGATGAATGGAACCTATATCCTTATGTTAATAAAATTATCCATGAATGCACAACCTTGTGCCATCTCTACCATAAGAAAAATATCATAAAATAGTGACATAACACAACAAGAGCACCACCCAATGGTGAAATAATATTCAACTGTAACATCGCATATCAAGAACAACAATTCCCACCATGGGTACTTGGGTTTTTCCTCATACATGAGTTAGAAACTCCCAAGAATAAGTTAATTACCAAGACCAGACACATCCTAATCTCCCATCTATCATACCCAAATAATATGTCCACATAGAAACATATATCTGATACCACTTTATAACATCCCTGACCTAGAAGCCACTAAATCGGTTCCCTGATATGGGACTCCACACAACCTCAAGCGTGCCTCCCCATATGTCATAGGTTATTGACTAATAGTGAGGGTCTAATGGATCATGTGGGGAGACTATACCATCATTACCATAGTAAGGTACAATATCTAATATATAAAATAAAGGAATCAATAAAAATAACCCAGAACCATGCATTTCCAACCAAACCCCAAACATGGTACAACCACAACCAAAAAATAAATATGTCTTGTAATGCTAATAGTGAGAGAGTGAATGAAACCCTAAAATAATGACCAATAGCTGAATCCCCAAAATAGGTACTAACTCCAAGTTTGGATACTCATCTATGAATATCCCAAGCCCAACTCAGCTCTATAGAATTGGGAATTTTCCCTTGTCCTGGCCTATAATAATGAAATATGCTCACGTACCCAATGGAATCCCGATCAGGGTGTGAGTACAACTAAGTAGGCCACCACCAATAGTGTATACAAAATGTCCAGTCTAAATAAATTTTTCATGTAAGAACTAAATGAAAGATTATGTAAACAATAGACAAATCATGTTTCACTAGAAAAAAATTTTCACGGTTTCCCATTTCATCCTTTGTTCCGTTACCTTTACATAATTAATTTCATCATTAAATACAAGGGTTATTCATTTACATCATTTTTACTACAGCTTAGGTCAGTCAATTTTTAAGAATAAGGGATTAAAACAAGTTCCCTATATCTCTAGGGGTAAACATTTCATAAACATTTACATCACACTTACCTTGGTTCATTGATCCAGGTAGTCTTGTCAAATGCATCTGTTAAGGGTATAGAGCTTTGATCCCCTTCCCTGACCCATTCATTAGATGGTGGGGTTTATAGCCCCAGTCTAACACAACTCATGGTATAGATCCTCGTGTTCAATACCCCAAAACTACCAATCCATGTGCACATGCTTATTTACCCATTAACCACATATACTATATAATAAACCCTACAAATTCAGTAAACGTAACCTTCACAATTCATATTAATTTTCATATAACACAATATCAAGTCATAACCCATTAATAAATTTACCATTTATATTACTTATCCAATTTAACTCATTTCCATTTTCATACATTTACCTATTTATCATATTCAAAAATTCCCACACATTAATCTATTTAACTAATTCCTCAATTTACATGAACTATCCCATTTATCACATTCCTCAATTCATAATCCTTAATCCATTTACACATTTCCTTTATAAATTCATAAACCCTTTTACAAATTCATGTCAATCTATTTAACCCTTTTTCACATCATTACAAAAAATTCATTTTTTCATTGTCAAAAAATAGAAACAACTAACATTGGTTTCTCATATAGTTTCATCAAACATGTTAACATATTTATCACTGGATCTATTTCAAAACAAATCAACCCTATTCTTAACATTATAATTTTTCATGTCTGGGAATGTTGATGCACCCCATGGGTGGCCCTAAACCGATAAAATCATCTTCAATGCATCCCACAGGGATCATGAAGGGTCCATTTTATCATTTACAAAACCATTTTACCAAACCGTATCAAAGGCATTGATTTCACAATAATATAGAACCAATAACATGATAGCACATAAAAATATTGATAATAAAACTATGGGATATAACTTTTAGACCACCTACCTCAAATCTGAAGATGAACACACACTTAACCTTAGCCCTAGATCTAGATTCAAGATCCCTTTGAAGATGAAACCCATAATTTTCCAGAAAAGAAGATTTTAGAGATTTATAAAAAGAAGAACAAATCTAAAATCCCTAATATGGAAAACAGAAGCAATAGGATCATTAGACTTACCCGGAGCTTCGATCTACAACCTACAGTACACCAAATGGCCTAAAATTGAAGGAGATTGATCCTTGGGATGTATTTAGGGTTTTGGTTTGTCTCTAGGATTTTATGAGTAAGAAATGGGGATAAAATCGTGTGTGGAACATAAAATCCTAAGGGGTAAAAAAGGAAATTTCTCACTTTTTAATGGGGCACCTGGTATGGCTGGTTGGTTTTCTGAACCATGTGAAAACTATGAAAATACCTCTATCCAAGAGGGGTTAAGTCACTTGGATACCTGGGGAAGTCCGTATAGTTTAAAAACCATGTTTAAAATTTACATAATTCCTTTGTCCAAGTTCACATGGTTTGGCTTCCCCCCCTATCATTTTTTCCTCTAAATATGCACAAACCATGTAACTTTCATAGGATAGTCATTTTTTCCTCTTTTGCATGTCCCAAACCCCAAATCACCCCTAAGCCTCCCCATAAACCTGTTAAACATTAAATTACACAAAATTTAAGAAATTTAAATGAAAGTTTAGACAAGGACATACCTCTACAAAGTTCAAGATCTTACAATTGATGTTTTATGGATATGATGGGGGGCCTATAGTTGCATGATTGTGTAGATATGCTTTTGTGGATTCTTATGATTGGGTTGGAGCATATCAATAGTGTGATGGATATCGAGTATTTGGTTTCCCTCAAAGTTAGAATTATATCCAAGTAATTTTATTTCTATTTCTTTTATTTACCCTTATATATTTGATCAGACTAGTGGATGGTAAGGGTTCAATATATGACATAGTTGTTTGGGCTATCACTCCATTCCATTAATTTATTAAGAACATATTTATATTTATTGCATTTCAACTATGAATATTTACTATTATGCCTGATGTATGGTAATATCATTTTCTCTTAATCTGATATGAGTAAATTTTCTCACCATTATCACAATCTAGGCCTTCACTGCTAGTCTGCACCCTTTAGAAAACATGGAGGTTCCCTTTACGCCATGTCATTCACCAATCTGGTTACTATTGATAGAGTGACAAATTATGGTATGTGAAAAATTATATGATTAAAATTTTTTATATTAAATTAATTTTTTCCAATTTTTATACATTTATAATTAGAACTATTTTTAGAATAATAGTTAATATACCTAAAATATTCACGATAAAAACAATTTTTAATGATATTGTGTGATTTTATTTTAATGTTAAAATTATCAAAGATGGATTTTAATTTGAAAAAAGTGAAATAAATTTTCAAAATATAATGGATATATTATCATAAGTTGGGTTTTTTAAATTTTTCAAATATAATTTATTTTTATGTGAAAAGTGAAAAAAATATAGTTTTTTGTAAAAACAATGATTTTTTCACCTTATTAGTATATGTGAAATTCCTAAAAGTTTATTACATATTTTAACTAATCAAATATATATACTGTGGGTATTATTATGAAATTTAAAATATCATTTGGAACTTATAATATCTATATATTTAATATTTTAGAACTTTACCAATAATTTTATTTTAATTAAAAAAATGTTTTCATTTGTTTCATTTAATTTAATATATTCATTAGAAAATTCATCTTTTTATGATTTTAGAATCACATAAAATTCAGTTTTATTATAATGAATTAATTATTATCCCAAATATTTGTAATCATCAAAAAAGTTTCTAATACTTAATTTTATATTTTAAAAAACTCTTTTATTAGAAAACATTTTTTATATGATTGATGTGTTTACATTAAAAAAATTATTTAGTACATTTTAAATGAAATGTTCTAAATGGAGAAAAAATTATAAATTAACATGTTTTAATTTTGTAATAAGAGCCTACATATATTTTTATTAGTAAATTAATTTTCATTATTAATATTTAATTATTCTTAATAAGTGTTTAAATGACTAATCAATGGTGGCTCCAGTTTTACAAAACTAACATGATAATTAGACTATATAGATAATATTTCATATGTTATAAATTATTAACTACATTTGTTACCAACCTACCATAACCCATCTCACATAACATTCATGTCTTTCTATTCTTACCCCTTAGACACCACTCTTCTCGATGGAAATGTACCTCTTGCTTACTTTTAAAAAGATGATCACATCCAACCTTTAAATAATCCAATCCTATTTCAGAATTTCCTTGAACCCTTAAAAAATTTTCTTTCCTTAATTTACATTACCAAAAATAATTACCCAGACCACAACAAATTATTCTAAATTCCACAAAACTAAGGCATTCATAAAGAGCATGTTCAATTTCTCTCAAAACATTCATAACGTTCCATTATAATTCATTAATTTTTAAAAAATGCATAACTATAAAATTAAAAAAAACCAAATAATCATTAGTGTGTTTTGATTTTATTTTAACAATGTTACAACCCTTATTTTGTATCTTCCATATATTAATAAAGACCAGAATCATCATTAGTGCATGTGAAAATATTGCAGCCTCCATGAAGTGATGCTTTTAGTTTTTCAAAACCTCTCATTGATTGTGTTAATAATGGTATTTGTGGATAAATTTGATTTATATAATTTATTTATGTTTTTGAAATGATATATAATTATCCACCTTTCCCTCTCTTATTTTTTGAGTAGCAAAAAAATTGATAGTGCATTATAATGACTACCACCTCTATGAAGATTCGTTTTTTCATTTTTTTAGGTTTTAATTATTTATAAAAACTTCTCCAAATATGGATCACCAAAATTAAAACATAATAATAATATCACTATTATTCTATTGAAATCATTTTAGGTGAAAATAAACTACTCTCTAACCACAACCTCCAAACAAGTTAATGTGTGTTCATGTTTTGGTTTTTTTGACCACCAACTTGAGCAATGATATGAAATTATTACATAAATGATTATAAATAAATAATTACTGATATTTTATTATATAACAATGTATATTTTTTATAATTATTCACTAAATTAAAAACACAATTTTTAACTCATTAATTAAGAAAACACACTTCATATATCGAAAATCACTGACAAATATTTGTTATCGATTTCATCCTATTGGGTAAATATTAATGTACTCATTGAAGTAAATTTAAAGAACATATTTCATTGTAATTAATGCATTAGTGTAAAATTTATTATCATTGATTTATAAATTTGGAATAATAAGAAACACTAACATTTCTCCTACAAAACTACTACAAACTGTCATAATTAAAAACACTCGATGAAGGAAATTAGGAGAAAAATAATAATACTCAAGTAGATAATGATCATAAAAATAAATTATCTATAATTTTAGGTATTAATATGGTTATAAAATTATTCATGTATATATTTATATTTTATATATAGAGGTATATAGTGCATTCAACTAAGTAGGAAAATATGGTAAGGTTTTTCATTTTTATTCCAATTCACTGAGACATGTTTGTGTTATTCACCTTGTTTGAATTTTTTATTTTTACTTACCATTTTAATTTTTTTATCATCATTATCCTATATTTAATTATATTAAACTATAAATTTCATGTTGTTTTTTCATGGTGTTTTTGTTCAAATGATTAAATTTTTGTAAGGGTTTCATCTCAAAAATTTCTTCTTTGGGACGCATATTATTTTATATACAAAATTTATTTTAAAATTTTCATATACTAAAAATTGTATATTTAATGTCATGTGTTTTTATTAATCATTTTTTTAATAAAACTTTAGTATCTCTTTATTTCAAGGTTTTTTTTCAATGATTCTTAAGCAATATAAGTTTTTTCATATCAATTTCACTTCATCGAGTCATCTTTTAATATTATAAACCAATTTATAAGTCATAGATATATTGATCGTAATGTCCTGGATCTAGGTGTCACTCAACAGGTGCCCCGAACCTGGTCGGTCACATGACCTCAAGCGCATTTCTCCAAATTCTAGAGGCTTCTGACTAGCAGTGAGGGCCTAGGTCTAATAGTGGATAAATTATTCCCTCATTTGTCAAGTGTAACACAGCAGAAAAATATCAACATACAGAAATGGAAGTAGTAATAATTCAATGCTAAAAGGACAACAGTACTGAAGCAAAAGATGACAACAATCATATATATATAATGATGCAATATGTCCCTAAGTCTAGGAAAGCATCCAAAACATGATACAATAAAATCTAGAATAATACAATACAAGGTACAAGTACGACATAACAAACTAAAACAGTGCAGTAGGAACTCAGCAGCATCGCAAGCCTAAGCTCGGTCCCATACTCTCCCACTCTTATGAAATAATCAAGTAACTATATAGGGAGTCTTTCCCTTATCAACACTTGCAGAAATATAATATTTTTGGGCCCAATACATGGCCCAAACTGGGTGTGTGAAATAAATCCTAGTAGGCAACCACCAAAGGCCCATGCCCTACTCTCGATGAAAATGTCCAACGACAGTGTGCAATAATAAAATGCAATAAACATGGCAGTACTCAAAAATCAGCTACTACTACCAGTTCCATTACCATTTAATTCTCATTTAACAATTTAATATAATTGAATTATAAGTTCCAAGACTCGACCTCACCTAAAAATCTCTTATATAGTTCCGCAGCAAAAAACCACAACAAGCTATCAAACAAGTAGAGGTAAAACAATACCAAGCCTATGATTTATCTTGGTAGGTATAACATGTGAAATCACCACAATGAATATACAAGTAAACAATGTCCTCAGAAATGAAAATCCTTACCCTAAGGTAAATTGAATCAAAACCCTCAGGTGATTTCCCTCAGGCATAACAAATATTGCCCTCGGGCGTATGAGATAATGCCCTCAGGCACGGAAGCTACTGCCCACAGGCGTTAGAAACATTGCCCTCAGGCTAAGAAAAACCCTACGCTGAGGCCAAGAAAGAAACCAGGACAAGCCCAAAATATAAGCAAGAAATTTATATACATTTTCTCTCAAGAAAACTCAAATCATGCTATAATCACAGCATACCCTCGGGAATCCTGTACAAATGGCTAAACAAGGGAAACGCACCCATGGGGTGGCCCTGGATCATGGAAATGATCCCAAACAGTATTTTATAATTATCATTAGATTATCTATGCAGTTCTAGATATCTAAACAGCTAAGGTCTCAGCTATATGACACCCCAACCATGGTCACGTAGCACAATGGTACACGAAACACTCAACAATTGGAATAAAAAACCAGATCAGCTGCCTCGATCTCCATAGATCGATATACACAAACGATGCCTCCGTAAACATCCAAGAATGACCTAGATCTGGGATAAATGTTCACACATTCAAACTCAAAATAAATTCCCCTTAGGAAATAATTGGAAGGAAACAAACATGGAGAGGGAAGGGCTTACCCGCGCGATCCAAAAGTGATCATCAATGAAGGAATCAGAGTCCCAGTTTTCGATCGAGAGCTCTTCCAAGGTTCGGTCATCTCTTATGTGGATTCTTTATGTTCTAAGATTCCTATGTAGAAATAGGAGGCTACTACTAGTTTGTAACAAAAAACACAACTACACGACATATAATCTCAAGTACACTGTGTGTACTTTCTATTTTCTTATTGTTCCTCTAGTGGTTACTTTTCACCGCCTCACTATTAATCTGTCAACATGATTACATGGCATCTATTTCTGAGTACACAGTGTGTACTATCGCTCTACAAGCGGCTACTCTCACCACCATACTGTTCACTTACTGACTGATTACATGTCATGTATATACTAAGTACACAGTGTGTAGTCAGTTTTTAATCCCTTCATCACTAACAGGCCTACACACACTGTATACTCATCTCACACGGCCAAAGTACATGGCATGTGGAAAAGTACACAGCGTGTACCCATGAATTTTGGGATTTTCCCCCATTTTCCTTATTTTCTCAAAAACACTTAAGAAAAAAGTAAAAGAAGAAACTCGTACCTCAAGAATAATAATTGAGTTCTTGTAAACATCATCCCTTAAAGCAATTCATCCCCAAATTTCCCTTCTAAGGTTGGTGAAGATGGAGATGAGAATAGATTAGGCCACTGAGCACGTACGTCAGTCTCCCGCTCCTAGGTTTTGTCCTACACTCGTCCTTGCTGCCATAGCACCTGTACGAGAGGAACTGACCGGCCTCGGAGAACCTTCGTGCTTCTATCAACAATACGATTTGGATGCTCCTAAAAGGATGAATTGACATTAAGGTCAACCTCCTCGGGCTGAAAAACATGAGATGGGTCTGAGTGATAACGGTGTAGCTGATATACGTGGAAGACATCATCCATGTCCTAATACATCTGTGGTAACTGCAACCGATAGGCTACCGGCCCGAATCTCTCTAGAATCTCAAATGGCATTACATATATCGGTGAATGTTTACATTGTTTACTGATCCACCTATGTCCCAACCTCGGTGAAAAACACAAGAATACCTGATCCCTGGCCAAGAACACCAATGGACATCTGTAGCAATCAGCAAAATATTTCTGACGAGACTGGGTGGTAGCCATCTGCTTCTGTATCAACTAGACCTGCTCTGAAATCTTCTGTACGAGACGTGGCCCTAGTAAAGATACCTCACATGTCTCCAACCAGCACAAAGGTGATCGGAATGGACTACCATATAAAGCCTCGTAAGGTGTCATTTCAGTAGTTTTCTTAAAAATATTGTTGTAGGAAAACTCAAATAGGGGTATGTACTTCTCTCAAGAGCCCCCCAAGTCCAGGACGCATGCTTGCAGCATGTCCTCTAGCACCTATATCATATGCTCTGACTGGCCATCGGCCTGAGGGTGGTAAGTTTTGCTCAGAAGCACCTCTGTACCCAGTGCCCTCTGAAAACTCTACCAAAAACGAGAAGTAAAACCAGCCTCCCAAAAATGAACTTCAAACCCTTATTAGTGAAACCCATAAATGGCACTGCTAAGAAGGAGAAGTCCTTTATAAAGATCTTGTAGTAACCAACCATCCCCAAGAAACTTTGTATCTAACACACATTCCTCGGCTGCTCCCAAGAAACTACTCCTCTCACTTTCTCTAGGTCCACTAAAACTCCTACCTCTGAGATAATATGACCCAAGAAGTGTATCTGGTCCATCCAAAAGTGGCACTTTGAGATATTAGCATATAGATGATTCTCTCTCAGTATACTCAGTATGATCTCAAGATGGGTAGCATGGTCGCATCGAGTGTGAGAGTAAACCAAGATATCGTCCACGAAGACTACCAAAAAAGAATATAGATACAGATAGAACACACGATTCATCGTATCCATGAAAACTTTTGGTGCGTTCGTGAGTCCGAACGGCATAACCAAGTACTCATATAGACCATACTTGCTCCAAAAATCTGTAAGTGGTATTTCCGATGGTCTAACGTGCAACTAATGATATCCAAATCTCAATTCAATATTCAAGAACACTCGTTCTCATCGAATTTGATCAAAAAGATCATCAATCCTTGTTAAGGGATATCGGTTCTTGACCATCAACTGGTTCAGCTTTTAATAATCCACATAGAGTCTGAGGGTACCGTCAGCCTTTTTTGCAAACAGGACAGGCGAACCCCAAGGAGAAGTACCGGGTCAGATGAAACCCTTTTCTTGTAACTCCTCTAACAACCTCTTGAGCTCCTGCAACTCTGGTGTAGCCATCCTATAAAGAGTAATGGACACCAGTGCCGCTCCTGGCACAAGATCAATAGAGAAATCCACCTCTCGCATGGTAGGTAGACCTAAAAAAGTCGTCTAGGAAGAAATCCCAAAAACAATCAACCACTGGAGGGAAATACTTCTGACAAGTTCCCGGTCATCCAGATATAAACTCGCAATCTGGGATGTCAATCCACCTCGCCCATGATGCTCGGGTCCAGCTCAGCTCACCTGGACATCCTATTCACCCTTGTATAGAAACTCTCCACCCTCCAGTGATGTGAAACTCACCCTACGAAGATATCAATATACAAAGGCTCTAAATGATACCAACTAGTCTATCCTGATAATGACATCATATCTTGTCGTCTCTAAGACATAGAGGTCCCATAGATTATGATACCCACCAACCTCTATGGGAACTCCCTGTACTGATGCCACACCTACCATTCTAGTTCCCAACAGAGTGTCTAGCATCATAACATCAGGAGAAAATGAAACAAAAAGCCCGAGGCTCTCTATAACGGGTCACGATATAAAGAAATGTGTAGAACCCATATTGAAAAGTACTGAAGACAAAACAGAGGCAAATATAATAGTACCTTTGACAGTGGAAGGTCCAAGATCCTGCTCCTGTTGGGTCTGTTTCATTGCATATGCCTTCCCTGTGTCATGACCCTCTGACATAGCATGATTCCCTGAGCTGACCCGCCCTTCTGTCTCTGAGATCCTGGTGTCTGGCTACCACGGACTCGACCACCACCTCTGCCACAACGTTCTGACTTATTCCAATTCCCTAACTAGTAAGATGTATTTGTTCCAACTCCCGCACGCAGAGTCTGCACAGAACCCCTCTCACTATCTAGTAGTGGAAACACCCTGCACAAATGCTGCAGATGACCCATCTTTCCACAAGCTTGGCACTCCACCGGGTCATGTGGACACTGCGGTCTCTTGTGCCCCTCGTTACCAAAATGGTTGCATATGACCTGGCTACTTGGAGAATTCTTCTAGCTAGTAATGCCACCATGAGAGAAACCAATCTGCCTCTTCCTTTCACTGGTATAAATAGTACCAGAAATTGATGTCAAACCACCCTGGCCTACACCACTAGCTTCCCATGGGTTCCGCTTAGTAATCAGTGCCTGGTTTACAATAGCTTGCACTGTAGGCAACCTGAAAAACATTCACCAACACTCGGATGTCATATTGAAGACCATCCTCAAAGCCTCCAGCCCTCAATGTCTCATCACCCATTAGCATAGGTGAAAAATGTTGTAGCTCGATGAAGCGGGAAGAATAATCCATCACTGGCATGGAACCCTACAATAGATTCATGAACTCTCGAGCTCGATATTCCCTCAGTGTCTCTGAAATGAAAAAGTCATAGAATATTTCCTAGAAATCGCCCCACGCCATGTCCCAGTGATGCTCCATCTGGGTAGTAACATCCCACCATCTCTTGGAGGAATCACGCAGCACGTATGTATTGAGCATGACCCTCCTCCCAGGAGGCGTCTCAAAATGCTTGAAGATAGTATACATAGAACCCAGCAAAGAATTCGCAACCTGTGGTCCGCCATCCCCTGAAAATGTAGGCGGATGCTGCTGCTGGAATATCTGTGTCAGCTATGCCATAGATGTGGCAGCCGGCGGTACCCCCTGGAAGGTCTTCATGAACCGCCTGAATTATTCCTGGAACTGCGCATTAGCACCCGTGTCTGGTATAAAGGCTGGCACCGCATCTGGCTCTACTAGAGGATCCATTGGTATCCCATGGCCTACTATCTCTGGAGTATAATCGTTGCCACCATCTTGGAGAACAACTTGTGGTTGTCTCGGAAGGATGACTCTACAAACTCAAACACACGCCTTAGATTATGATCATCAAATACTAAGAACTGGAAACGTAATAAGGGAACAGGCAACAAAAAACATTCAAGTTGTACAAAACATGACCACACAGAGTGTATAATAACTACACAGCGTATTCCCGTAAGCCTTTCACATGGGTGTATACATCTTCCAGAACTGGTTGTGTAACACCCCAAACACACAACATGTTTTCCACACACACACTGTGTGTACTTGAATTTTCATCCCCTGCCCGAGTCCTACTACACGGATTAGCCACATGGCTCTCTTTTGAATGTGACTACACGACATGTATAAATTCTACACGGCGTGTACTGGACGAGCTTCACCGGCCTATGTTGTTCGTGACACGGATGGGTGCACATCTCACAATACACGGTGTGCTCCAGATGGAAACAGCGTGTACGCCACCCTATGTCCCCAGCAACACGGCCAAGTCCACATGTCCTCTCACCGGTCAAGAATACACGGCATGTCCCACAGGTACACAGTGTATACTAAACGAGCTTCTCCGACCCGTGTTGTTCGAGACACAGTCGGATACACGGCTCAGACTACATGGCACTTTCAAGATGGAAACGGCGTGTACTAGAAAGGATAACACTGACCTGTGTTCTAAGATACATGGACTGATTCCCAGATAACACTACACGACGTGTTTAGAAGTGACACTGCATGTTTAAGCAAAGATTTCTACGTCTGTGTTGTTAGTCACACGGGCGGACACATGGTCAACATGACACGGCGTGTACAACCAGTACATGGCGTGTTCCCTCTAGACTTTCACTACCCCATGTTTCTGCCCACATGGATTATGACACGGGTAGCAACTATACGGCATGTACTTATTGTACATGGCATGTAAAAAATTTTCCATTTCTTCCCGAACAGAATATTAAACAAGATGTAATCAAAACTACACAGCGTGTATTCTGGGTTTTTCTAGATAGTAAGCCTCAGAAACTTCTCTAAAGCCTAGAAAAACACTGAAACCAATACCTATGTGCCAAATTCTGATCCGTGAGGGCCCATACGCCCCAAAAATAAAATCTTGGAAACTTATACATGTTATAACAATGTAAAAAAGGTAAATGATCCACCAAATTCCATTCAATGAAGGCCCATACTCCTCAAGAACCAATGTTTCGTGTTCATTCTAGAAAACCACTCATAACAATACCCTATAAAATAGCAGGTAGTTTATCAAGGAATCTATCACAATAGCATGCATTTACTAGAACAACATATATCACAACAACATGCAACTTCTAATGCACCTACATGGCTTGTAAACTATGCATGGAATTCAAATCTAAGATGTGCCTAAATGATTCATGGGATGGAATACCCTCATCTCATCGGGGTGCAAATAAATAGAACCCAAGTATAAAAATATAACAGCACACTATAAGTGTATCACCCAACGGTGAAAATAAAATCAACTGTAAATTTGCAAAATTAGAAGAAGTGCACCATGAGGTAAATCGGTTTTTCCCTGTACATGGGTTAGCAACTCCCAGGAATAGTTTATTACCAAGTACATATTCCATCCTATCCCTGGCTATAGGAACCAAACAGTAATTCAAGAGAAAAGAAACCTTTGATACCACTTTGTAACCTCCCGGATCCGGGTGCCACTCAATGGGTGCCCCAAACCCGGTTGGTCACATGACCTCAAGTGCATTTCCCCAAATTCCAGAGGCTGCCGACTAGCAGCGAGCGCCTAGGTATGATAGTGGGGAAACTATGCCCTCATTTTTCAAGTGTAACGTAGCGGAAAAATATCAACATAAGGAAACAGATGTAGTAACAATTCAAAGTTGAAAGGACAATAATAATGAACCAAAAGATGAAAACAGACATATATATATATATAATGATGCAATATGTCCCTAAGTCTAGGAAAGCATCCAAAACAAGATAAATTGTAATCTAGAATAATACAGTACAAGGTACACGTATGGCATAGAAAACTAAACCAGTGCAGTAAGAACTCAGCAGCATCGCAGGCCTAAGATCGGTCCCATGCTCTCACACTTTTCTACAACAATCAAGTACCAGTATAGGGAATCTTTCCCTTATCAACACCTAAGTAATATAATCTGTTTGGGCCCAAGACATGTCCTAAATAGGGAGTGAGAAATTAATCCAAGTAGGCAACAACCCAAGGCCCATGCCTAACTGTCGGTGAAAGTGTGCAACAGTAGTGTGCAATAATAAAATGCAGTAAAATAGGAAGTACTCAAAAAAATCTACTACTACCAATTCCATTTTCATTTAATTATCATTTAACAATTTAATAAAATTTAATTATATGTTCTTAGACTCAGCCTCAGCTGAAAATATTTTATATAGTGTCGTAGAAAAAACCACAACAAGCTATCCAACAAGTAGAAGGTAAAACAATACCAAGCCTTTGCTTTATCTTGGTAGGTATAACATGTGAAATCACCATAGTGAATATATGAGAAAAAATTTCCTTAGACATGAAAATCCTTACCATCAGGTAAATAGAATTGAAACCCTCAGGTGATTGCCCTCAGTCATAACCAATATTTTCCTCAGGTGTTCGAGATAGTGCCCTCAGGCACGGAAGCTACAGCCCACATGCATAAGAAATATTGCCCTCAGGAAAAGAAAAACACTTCCCTCAGGATAAGAAAGCAACCGGACCAAGCCCAACAGATAAGAAAGAAATTTATATACATTTTATCTCAAGAAAACTCAAAGCATGCAATAATCATGGCATACCCTCGGGTATCCTGGGCAAATGGCTAAACAAGGGAAACACACCCACGGGGTGGCCCTGGATCAAGGCAACGATCAAAAACAGCATTTTATAATTATCATTATATTATCTATGTAGTTCTAGATATCTAAATAGCTAAGGCCTCTATCATATGACACCCCAACCATGGGTGCACAACACAATGGTATACAAAACACTCAATAGTTGGAATAAAACACCAGACCACCTACCGCGATCTCCACTGATCGATATACGTGAACGAAGCCTCCTAAAAAGTTCAAGAATGACGTAGATCTGGGATAAATGTTCATCTATTCAAACTAAAATAACTTCTCCCTAGGATATAATTGGAAAGAAACACACAAGGAGAGGTAAGGTCTTAC